>CM077304.1:214006421-215256421 GCA_039655065.1 Glossophaga mutica | reverse complement strand
TACAAAGTCACGTGTGGGTAACAGATCTATTCAAAGTGCTAGACAGACCGGGGAGTTTTAGTCTAACAGCACATAATTTCACTACTGCGGTGTCACAGTTCACACCGCAACGAACCTTCAAGAAACCCCCACACAGCGGTCTGGGTGGGGGGTGTACACGAACGCTCCTCCACTGTCCTACTACACATCTCAGCGAGGCCGCAACTCTTCACACGCGTCCCAGCAGACTGAACCCGGACGCAGGTGCGAGAACCCAGCTGTCTGCCGGTAAGCTAGACACTGCACAGAGTCCCCCAAAGGTGAAGCAAGTCCACTCTCCTCACTCATGTTTTTGAAAATAATTATTTCTCATAAAATACGTTATTTATGCCCTGGCCAGTTTGGTTCAGGTGGTTGGAGTGTCGGCCCATAAACTGAAAGACCGAGCGTTCACACGCCTAGGTTGCTGATTCAGTCCCTAGGCTGCATGCAAGAGACAACTGATCAATCAGTGTTTCTCTTCCTCTCATTCTCCCTCCCTTCCCCTCTCTCTAAGTCAATAAGCATGTCCTTGCGTGAGGATAAAAAATAAAAAGTTATTTATGTTGCCATAGAACAACACAGAATAGGTTTCTTAATGTAATTTTAAATAAATTAATACCGATCTTTAAAAACAATTTTTGCCCTGGCTGGGGTGACTCAGTGGATCGAGTGCCAGCCTGTGAACTGGAGGGTCGCCGGTTCGATTCCCAGTCAGGGCACATGCCATGATTGTGGGCCAGGGCCCTGGTGGGGGATGTACGAGAAGCAACCGCACATCCATGTTTCTCTTCTCTTTCTCTCTCCTTCCCCCCTCTCTAAAAATAACTAGATAAAATCCTTAAAAACAATTTCCCAGTTTTAATGTCTAACACTGTATGCTTTTGTCAACCCACAGCCAGCTGTGAAATGTGGCCTGGCAGTCTCTGGAGAGTCAGGGTGGGGCAAAGGGACTCATGCCGACTGCTGGGGGCAATTTAAGTCTAAACTTCCCAATTCTTCATATTTAGGAAATTCCTTACTTTATAAGTTTAATCTGAGTATTTCAGAAGGTAGGAGGGGTGAGAAAACAGCTAAGGAAAATGAACCTTGTGGTGGGGAGACAGCCCTCCCCTCATGCCCCCAGCCCTCCCCCCCAGAGCCAGTTTGGCACAACTTGCCAGCTCCTCCCAAGGCTCCTGACCCACACCTGTGTCTGCTCTTCACGGTTCCTGTTGAACTGATTGTAACATCTCATCAGTTCCCACATCCAATGAGCGAGTTCCCTGAGATGTCTGCCACATGCTGGCTACAGGTATGAGACTCACGTTTCTGTCTTTGGTCGACATGAACTTCTGTCGCCGAGCCCCGACTCTGGCTGTGGCTGCCATTTCACAGCTGCTTGTTTCTGTTCTTCAGGGGAAAGCACCCTAATCTTTTCAGGGACTTCACTGTAGGAACTGGTCTCTTGAGAAAACAGAGGTTTAGGAATGAAGACTTGCGGGCCGTCTTCACCCTGGCCTGGCTCTTTACAGGCTCCTCGGCTAGGGCACCTACTGCGCGCACCGGGTGTTTTTTAGCAGCAGCCTCATTTCCTCCTCTGCGTAATCCCGATGTACCATTGTTCCCACTGAAGATGGAGGACACTGGACCCCAGGGAGGGGAACCGGCCTCATCCAACTTCATGTGGTAGGTGGCACGGACGGACTTCCCATCCAGGGCTTTGGAACAAAAGCCCAGGGCTCTTTTGATGACATGCACAATGAATGGTCTCTTTTACACAGAAAAAGGAAATAGGCAGCATGGGAGATGGTCCCCAGTGATCCTCTCCTAGTGTTCATGTCTTCATGGGATCTCTGCCCTTGAGTGTGGGCAGGGCCTGTGGCTTGCTTCTAACCAATGGAATAGGCAAAGGTGATGGAATGTCACTTCTGGGATTACTTCATGTAAGACATAACTTATGTCTTCCTAACAGGCTCTAGTCTTTGGTGGCTTTGATGAATCAAGCTGCCATGTTGTGAACTCTGCTAGGGAGAGGTCCCAGTGGCGAGAAACTGAACATAACCTTCAGTCAAAAGCCAGCAAGGAGCCCAGGCCCTTGGTACATCTGCCATTGTGCACTGGATTGTAAGCTCTGCCACACAGGGTCCAAGTCTAAGCTTTCTTTTACATAAATCTTCAGGGTCGTTCCAACACCATACAGCCACCGGCAGCGTCTGTGTGGCCCTACAGAACTGCATTACCCAGCCTGGGACAGGCTCGCTGGCACCTTAGCAGAGCTCTCCCGCCCTTTCCCTGTCTGTGGCTTCTCTCAAAAGTGCTCTGCCTGTCTGACTGCCCCACCTATGTGCCCGCCTCTCCCACCTGTCAGCCTGATGGCCCTGGCTGTAAGTGTATCTACGAATATTTATTTTTTCATCTCATTTTATTTTTATTATTTTTTAATCAGTATTTTTTTAATTGTTGGTCTTGTACAGTTTTCTGTCTTTTACTCCCACCCCAGCCCATCACCCCAGCCCTCCCCACCTCCCTCCCATTTCTACTCCCCATAGTTTTTACGAATATTTATATGTGGCTGTTTATTTCACACACCCAAATATGGTTCTTGGGACAATAGTAACAACTCTAGGAAAGAAATTGGAGAAGTGAGTAGCCAGAATGCTGGTTACATACAAATGTTCTTTTCGTTGTTGTTAAGAAACCACCTGGTGTGCCATGAGTAGAGGCAAAGGCCCCACCCCTACCTAATTTTTATTTTTCCTAAATAGAGCCTCTCAACTGTGTGAGCATCAGAGCCACAAAACCTGGAGGTGATTACTGATGGTGCTTCAAGCCCTTCCTCTTTTTTTCTGGAGACAGCCCCATGAAAAGAAGGACAGATCACAAGGGTATAGAGGCAAAGAAGATCAGAACACAGAGGTCAGATCTGATGGTGGGTGGACAGGGCCTGGGCTGAATCTACCTGACTTACACCACGTTCTAGGGTGACCGGGTACACCTATGTCTTCCCAGTTCCCAAACCCCTGCTGCCTCACTTAATGGGAACCAGATGAAAGCTTCAGACCAGGGCAGAGACCAGGGTGAGGTGTGTCAGGCCAGGGCCACTTCATGAGTGTGGGACCAGCGCAGTAACATGAGCTCCCATCCTCAAAAGGGCCCACGCTTGGTGGGCATTTCCATTCTGCACTGGGCCCTGCACATTACATAGTGGGTCTGATTCGCTGAGCTTTTGGTATCACCTCCATCTTTCCACCCAGGTCAGTGGCTCACTGGCCTCCCCCTACTTGGCCTGAGAGTACTCTCTGGAAAATGCGGTTCTGCAACACCATGCAGACTCTGCCTGTGAGTTCATGGGCTTATGCAGCCCTGAAGATTTACGAGGCATGTCTTCCTGGACTGTTCAGGACAGACCGACCCCAGGCACCCTCCAGCTGCACATTCCCATCCTGGTGAGCCTGCGGAGCATCCCTTCTCTGAGCTGTGTATCAACTCAGTACAGCAATCCCACCTGGTGGGAATGTTCCTGCAAAAATGGCCAGTTGGACAAACCCTGTGCTTCTGTACTAGGGTAGGTGATGCCTTCCCTTAACGTCTTGGAGAGCAATGCCACCGACGGGACCCATAGGTGTACTGCGACAGTCTTCACCTTGAAATACAGACCACATTTCCCTGTCCCCCCAAGGGAGGCCACTTCACCTGCTGATAGGGCCTGCGCGGATCACCTGGGGTACAGGTATACTGAAGGCAAAGCGCCAGACCAGAGAGGCGTGCCTGCAGCGGTGGCTGGAAACCGCATCCCCGAGACAGACGGTGCCCGGGGCCAGGCCAGTCGCTGGGCAGAGACCGCGGCTATGGGCACACGTGCGCACCCGCTGTGCGGTCCGGGCCCGCGCCCACGAGGAAGAAGGCAGAGGCTGCCGCGGGCTTGCACACAAAGGGGGCGCGCGCAAGCTGGGCGGACTCGGCACGGACACCTGCATGGCCTGGCCTCCAAAGGTCTCTGAGGGCAGCCGGGATCCGCCTAGGCCCACCTTTAGCAGGACGCGCGGAGTGGGGTCGGCACCTCCTCGCGCATGGTTCCTCCCACCGAGCCCGCTCCACAAATCTTTCCCGGCCGCTGGAGAGCAAGAGGAGGGGGTGTGGCGCGCGCCCAGGTCACGCCTTCAGCTGCAAAGTCGGGAGGCGGGAAGCTCGGCCAGCTGGGGGCGGGGCCTAGCTCGGGCGCGAGGCGGGGGCGGGGCCGGCCACAGCCCGCCCCCGCCTGGCTCTCCACCCCCGGAACTCAGGCCACGCCCCGCGCCGCTGCGGCGCAGGGGCGGGGCGGGGCCCGGCCCCGGCTGGCCCCGCCCCGTCTCTGAATATTGATGCCGCGCGCGTCGGCGTCGCCCTCCTCCCATTGAGCGAGGCTGTGTCGCGTGGCCCAGCGTCGGCGTGACGGTTGGACGCGGGCGCGGCACTGCGGGTCCCGATTGCTGCAGCCGCTTGTCAGTGTGATGAAGATTGGCACCCAGGTAAGCTGTCACTCAACCGCTCCGCCGCCGCCGCCGCTCCGCCGCCCCGTCCCTATCAATCACGCCGGCCCGCCGGCGCCGCGGCCGCCGCCCCGTCGTCACCGCCTGGGTCTCCGTGGTCCGCCGCCGCCTGGGAGGGCCGAGCCGGACCCGCCGCCCGGGGCAGGGGGCGGGGAGGGGGCGCGAGTGGGGGAGGGGAACCGAGGCCGCGGGGAGGGGCGCTGTCTGTCGGGCAGCCGCGGGGGCGCGCCCAGCTTGTTTCTCAGTGTGGGTTTACGGACGCGGAAATTTCTGGAAGGCTCTGCCGCCGCCGCTGCCGCTGTGCGGGGCCCGCTGTGAGGCGCGCGCTCCTAACCGTCCCTTACGGAACGCGGCGCGCGCCCCTGCGCGGGCGGGGGCGGGGCAGGAGTGGGGGACGCGCGGGCGGGGGCGGGGCCGAGCCAGGGGCGCGCGGGTGGGCGGGGCCGGCGTGAGGGCGCGGGGGCGCGCGGAGGCGGGGTCAGTTTGCGAGCCGCTTGGGCCCCGTGGTTGTTTCCGAGGCCATGGGGGTTCTTCGCGGGGCGCTAGGCGGGAAGATGGCGGGTGCGGCTGCTGGAGGGGTGAGCCCCGGCCAACACCCGCGCGCCTCAGGCAGTGCAGGTCTCGGGCCGTGCCGGGGCCGGCGGAGTGGAGTGGGGTCCGGTGGAGCCCCGGAGGTGTGGGAGCCCGAGAGGGAGCCGGGCTGTGTGCTTCGGGCCAAGGTGCCTGTTTCGGAATTCGTTGCGGAGATAGCGCTTGTATTTAACGGCCACCTTGAAATAGTGTGTACAAGTGTCGGACATGGTGAAGCGCTCACCGGAATTTCACATTCCTTTAGAAAGAAGTGAGTCACTTCAGAAATATTAGGAAAAGTTGAGTCTGCTTTATTTCACCCTGATGGCTCTGGAAAGGCCCTGTTAAGTGGTTCCGCCACACCAGTTAGGTCTCCTTCGTGAGCTGTGACCCCCCAAATATTTCTGACATGCGTTGCCGGCATCGGAATCCGTGGTGAGGGCAGAAGGCGGACAGACAGTTGGTGTGTGTGGGTTTGGGCGGGGGGAGTTGTCCGTAACCAGATGTGCGTTTGGTGAGCTTGAGCACAGCCTTGCAGCCGCCCAGGATGTATCTGACGCGTCAGGGGTGTAATTTAATAACTTAGAAGGTAAGAGTTCGCTTTCTGCGAAAGCTACTGGTTTTTCCTTAGAAGTGAGCACTTTCCACTTTGGGCTAAAGGAATCAGCTTTAGTTGGGTATAACTTGGGTTTTTTTTTTTCTGATGTATCAAAAAAGGTACTATTTTATGTATTCAATGTTTATACTACACGTCATGTTTTAGTAAATTACATAATATTTTACAATATAGTCTAAATATTACCAGGAAGAATTGAAGTGAAATATAAAAATGTTTGCTGGTAGTTACGGTGATGCTCACACATCTGGTACATGGATTTGGAAGATGGCAGAGTGACTCACATCTATCTGCCCGTCATCGCTTTTTCCTTAATTTACTGCGTGGAGAGTGGTACCTGCATCATCCAGTTACAGTATTTGGTGGAATGCAGTGTGCCATTGTGTGCTATGGACTGGCGTGGGGCTTTTTCTTACCCAGCCATGGAGGGAGCTTCCTGCTCAGAGGCTTGGAAGTGGACGTGGGAATGGGTGAACGGAGAGGTCCAGGGCTTGATAGATCAGGTGCTGGGCTTGTGATTTATGTGCCAGAAGGTAGCAGCATGTGAATGACACGGGATGCAAACCTGAGTTGTAGGTTCCTGTCCTCTAGTTTCATGTTTACATTTGTGTCAGTGTAGTGCAACTGTAGAAAAGTACTACCAGAGCAGTAACATTCTAATTATAACTTTCATTTTTGTTGCAAATTGTTAAGCATTTTGAAACTGTTTAGATGAAAACCCTGAAACTGCTACTGATGCAAACCAGCTGCCTTCAGGGCCTTTCTTGTGTTCCACTTGGCCTTCGGCTCTCCGGGGAGATGTTTTAGATGCAGTGGGATCGAGAGGAGAACCTGGTGTACTGAAGTACAGTTATCGAAATATTGAGCCAAAATGCTGATAAAGTTTCTCATGTGCCCTTTATTAGCTGAATTAGTAACAGACCGCCTGCTGGCTCCAGTAATTAATTCCTTTGCAGTGATGATAAGCAGAACTGACAATTTGAGATTTTCTGAAGCAACCGTAATGCTTTGTGAAGATATTAGTGGGTTCTTTCGGTAAAAAGCTCCAGGCACTGCCGAAACTGCAGGATTCAACGTCTAACCTGATAATTGAGTGAGGACTAGATTTCAGCCAGAGGTTATTGCAAATAAAGGTGTGATGTTTGTCTTCACTCAGGTCCACAGACATCAATTTCAGAACTGATGCATCAGGAGTCGGTTTGCCTTCAGCCTGTCCGTTAGTAGGAATACGTGTGCCCTTTTCCCCTTCTTCCCCCCTGCAATGGGGACGAGGAAATAAAAACAGAGCAGATAAGAACTTAGCAGTCTGGGGTCACTGGGCGAGGGTGAGGGAAGCTGCAGGAGCCGTGTGGGGGTGCTGTCTTAGACCAGTGATTGTCAGCCTTTTTCGTGTGATGGCGCACATAAGCCAAAAAGTACATTTTTTGCCTGTCTGACGAAAAAAATAGATATAATTTTGATTCATTCACACCTGGTGGCTTTAGTTATATTGGCTGTTGTCATTTTTAATTTGACAGTCTAAGCGAGAAGAGGTCAGTGACTCTGACTGAGTGGTCAGGCACTGCATGTTTGAAAAATTCTTGCAACACCCTGGTTGAAAATCGCTGTGTTAGATCACTGCGATCATCCCTAGCAGTGATGAGTTACTCTTTCAGTTTTTACTGGCTGTTTAAGAAGATACTATTGGGGAGGAAAAATTATCCTCTACTCTTCAAGTTCTTCTGGCTGGACTAATAATCAAATTAACAGAAGTAAGATTAGTAGGAGAAAAACAATAAAGTCTAGTAACGTGTATACATTGGAGAGACCAGAAATGCTGTGTAACTTGCCCAAATGCTGGAAGCTGTCATCCTAGGTACCACCTTCAGCTAGCCACCGAAGATGATGGAGAGTCAGTTACGGGAGGTTACCAGACAAAGCACTGAAAACCTGGGTTAGGTGGTTACGCAGGTTTAAGTCCCTGCCTTTTCCTCTGATAGTTTAAGGAGGCCAGGAACAGTGATGGAGATTGCCTTTACAAATCTGATTGTCTTTTACGAAGGGGAACTTCTGGGTTTTCCGGTTTCTCCCAGGTGTGCTGTTTCTTAAAATTAACCAGCTGAAAATAATCAGTATCACAAAGTGGCATATTTTGGGGTCACAAACTCTGCTCCCCTTCAACACAGAAAGTGTAAATATAGTGTAGAAAAAGTCCGAACTGGAAAGCAAGTGTTGATTGACATGATCATTTGGTGGAAAGGCCTGGCTGCAAAGGCTGTCAAATGAGCCTACTGCATCTGCCACATTGTCCTGCCCACCAGAGTGTGCGCAGAGTAGTGCCAGCTGCCAGCGGCCCCTGGTGTTGGTGGCGTATTGCCCACCCCACCTACCCCACCCCCGCCGGCCAGTCTATTAACTGTTTCTGGGAAGTTCCCTCGGATGGCCAGGGGACCTAGGGAGGAGACAGCACAGCTGCTTAACTCTGTAGGATTCCTTGGGGGAAAAGTTCAACAGCTTTTTCAAAATGTAGAAAACTGCTGATGCACCAGGTTGAGAGACTGAGGGCCTGTGTGAGCTAGCTAGCTGACATTTTGGATTCATTGTGTTGTCTTGCATCTTTCTTCAAAGGATAGGATCAGTCACCCTGACAGGCCCAGTTACCAGGCCCTGCCTTCCCTTTCTTTAGGGTGAGTTGCTCAGTGTGGACTGATGGTACTCCTGTGTTGGGAGATTGTTTCTGCTCAGGGTGATGTCATCACCCAAAAAGGCAGGTGTCTTTTGCACTCGTCTGGTCCAGTAAGGCCACGTGAGGTGAGGTTGTGGGCATGTTTGCTGGGAATGCTGCTTTTCTTGTTTGCCACCTGTGACTGACACAGAATGAGAGTTTTAGTGAAGTCTCAGAAGGGCAGGGAGCAGGCTGACTTCAAGTCCAGGGGTCTGGGGCCCAACAAAGATAAGGAAAATTGAAATCTAGTGGGATTGCAGGGACCACTACAGTGCTGAGCCTTGGGGCCAGTGGGGCTACGGTTTGGGCCCTGGCAGGGTCTGGCTGCCCCCCTGGGGTCTTGGCCTTCTGGCTCTGTTGGACTCCAGCGCTCCCGTCTGTACCAGCGCGCTGTCAGTTGCGTCTTCCCTCCCCGCTGCCCACAGCTTGGGCTCAGCTCTCCCCTGTCTCCCAGCACGCCACAGGGAGAATGGGACTGAGCTCTCTTTCACTCCACCCTCCTACAGGCTGCCTTGTCCTGTCTGGGGAGGGGTGGGCTCTTGCCATCTGCACAGCTGCCCCCTTTCAGCGGGGTCTGCAGTGGGGCGGGGTCACTCAGGAGACTGTGGATTGGTAGGTCCTGTGATTGCAGTTTGCAGAACAGTCTGATTAGACTTTTACAAAAATAATGTATCGATGAGACCTTGTCAATCTGTCAGTATATGTTATATTTTGTCTAAGACATTTTATCAAGGTTTGTACTTTTTGCATTAAAAAATTAGGATTTAATTTTGTATTCTTCTAAATTCAGTTGTGTATTTATATATACTTTTTAAAAAACAAACGTTTATTTCAGCAGAATTTGCTGCTGCACAAGTGGAAATGCCCCTGCGGTCCTTTGGGGCAGCAGTAAGTAAAGTAAGTAAAGGGCGCTGTTGACACCCACGCCAGAGACGTCGGTGCTGTGGGGGCTGCCCCGTGCGGTGTGAGGTTTTAGCAGCGTCCTCAGTTCGTGCCCACGAGATGCCGGCGAGGCATGAGCCCTGGCTGCAGCAGTTGTAAATGTCTTCCGGTGTTGCCCAGTCTTTCCTGGGAGATAAAATTCACCCCGGGGTTGATCTAGAACAGCCATCCCCTAAATGTATGGGGTGGAAGCTGAGTTTCACAGGACATGCATACACTTTTATGTATTAATCAGTTAAGCTATTTTGTATTTTTGGTCAGCATCATTACGTGTCTTCCTGTATTTACGTAATCCAGGTACATATGTTTTTCATTTTAAATATTTAAGATAGCTTCACAATTTTGTGATTGTTTTTCTATTTCACATCCATGCCCGATGTTGCAGAGCCTTTTGAGCATCTTGTTTTTGATCATTTTCTGTGTTTATTTTATCCACTGGCCCAACATGCTTAGATCCCAGGGGACATGAGTAGGGTGGTATCACCGCTGGACCCATTTCTGAGGTGTGGTCCCCCAGCACAGACAGTGCCCTAGGAAGAAAGACTGCGTGCGGGGACCCTTGCCTCAAAGGTTGGGGTTCACATTTTTCATAAAACGTGTTCATTGACCCTTAATAACAAGTACCTCGTGAGAGGGTCGAGTGTCAGCTTTTAATGGTGTCAATGATCGTCAAGGCCTTAAAGACCGAGCCGTGATGTGAATTGAAATTCTACTACCTGTAATAGCCTGTCTGGCTCAGAATTTACTAAAACGGGTCCTAAAACCACTAAAACACCTTTGTGTTTAGAATTTTGCTGTATCATTAGTGAACATATGTGGACCTTTGGCTTGGAAATATGTTTTTTGGAAGGTTTTTGTTTTAACAGAATGTAATATTTGTGATTTTATTTGAATATTAAACTTCAAGTGGTATTTCCCCAAACCTTGTTTGAAAAATAAAGTGATTTCTTGGCACATGTTGTCTCCGGAATGCGTCATTGGGGTAAGGGACGTGAAGGAAGCCAGGACAAGAGACAGGGAACAGGTGGACAGCAACTTACTGAGCTGTAGTGACAGTCAAGTTCAGTGTCCTAGAAAGTATCTTGGAAAAGACCTTTTTTTTGAGTGTGTAATTTTGATAGTTTTCTTGGATTCTTGAGAGCGTTCTTTATTAATATTAGCAGGTTTAGTTTGGAAAATGATCATCAGTTAAATGTTTTGAGGAAAGATTAGTGACCATGGAGAAAATCTGGGGATATAGTTTGCCAATGTGTCTTGACTCTTGCTGCGTCCCTGTCCTTTTGTGGCTTCGTGGCATCTCTTACAGACGAGGATGCTGCAGTGACCCTGGGATTCCTGCCCTGCTGTAGTGGAGTTGGGCGCGCCCTCGAGGTGAAGCACTTCGAGGTCAGCCGGGGGTTAGTCACCCTGCTGAGAAAGCTGGGTGGGGGGGGGGTTAGTCACCCTGCTGAGAAGGAAAGCCCTCGCTAGGCGTGGCCGCCCCAAGGAGGGAGTTGCTTTACTGCATCGGGTGTGTCTGTAGATTAAACGGGATATGCAAAGGACTCGATACCCCCAAAACTGAGCAAATTTTTGATGGGTAAAAGAAGTTACGAACGTATCTTTGGACAGCTATATTTTAGGCCAGGGTTTGGCAAACTACAGGCCTCTGGGCCAAGTGCCAGTAGAGCCATTCCTGATACATTGTAAAGGAAAAAGTATACAACAGAGACAGCCCGTGGCCCACAAAGCCTAAAATAAGTGCTCACTAGCTGGCCCTTTACAGAAAAGGTTGCTGACCCCGCAGGCAGTTCTCAGCTGAAACAAATCCAAGTCAGTCTGGATAAATGGAATCAAATAGAATAAGTCTGTTGGGGAAATATGAGTAATAACTGGGAAGGTAGGATGCTGTCCCTTAGTAGACTGTATCTTGCTGTGACTGGCATGTAACGCCACCTGTGCAAAAATAGGGCCTATGTAGGTAGCTCTTGAATTGTAATTAGAATCATAAAGGAATCCATGTGAATAAATGCTAAAAGCTGTATCTAGAAACCTTTGCTTTTGTGACCAGCTCTCATTGCTTCATCGCTCCTTCGTTTTTCCCTTTTGTTGGCATCTGAGTCCTCAGAAACTCTGCTTTGCTGGAGCAGTTAGCGTACGGAGTTGGGTACTTCGTTACGGGTGTCACCGTGTCCAGAAGCAGTTGTTCCGAGACCCAGATGCCACCAGGAAAGCAAGGAGGGCTCCTTCCTCAGGGGCTCTCCCATGGGCCGCACTTGGGGCCAAGGGGCACGGTGCGAATAGGCCGCTGACGCGCAGGCCCCAGCTGGGCTGGGGGTACTGGGGCCGTGGGGCCAGGGAGAGGGGCTGCACCTCACCGGGGCCGGGCCAGGGCTGCCTCATTGGTCTTTGGGTTATCAGGGCTGCTTTTTTCCTTTCTAGAATCCTCCCTCATACTTTTTTTTTTCCTTCACATCTCTTTTGAAGGTGACAGTCATAGTACAAACAAAACATCTGAATATTTTCTCTTTGTAGCTATATTCTTGATAGGGTATCATTACAATTATCCGGAGTGTACAGACTAGTCAAATAATGTGTTAAAAATGGTTACTGTGAGATGCTGTGCCAAATCCGATGGGGTCTCCTATTAAAAGGAGGCATCATAACGCTGTATGACTCCAGAGAGTATATAGAGTATACAAGGTGTATGTATGTGTTTATTTACGGTATTGTACTGGTTACCTGGCAGTAATTGGGAGTGAAGCATCACAGCCAAGTGAAACCCACACATAATGAAGTGGAACCTTTAAATGCCCTGAAATTCATTTTAGGGTTTAAAAAATGTTCTCGGAGGATCCTAGAGGTTGCTTCCCTGATTGTTGTGTACTCGCTACCTGCACTGAGCCATAAAGATGCATGAGGCTCAGTCCCGACACTGAGGAGTGCACAGTCAGGTGCGTAGTGAACAAAAGTTTACGTTTCAGTGACAGAACAAGGGTTGTTGAGGAGACCGACCTGGGTATCGGTGTTAGTTTTAGGCAGTGTGAGGGTGAACAACAGAAGACTGAAGACGTTTCACCCCAGAATACCAGAGGGGAAAATGGAGCAGTGGAGAACTTAATCGTTTCCACAGAAGGGAGTTAAGGAGAAAAGGAAACAAGGAAGCTTGCTTGGTGCATTAAAAACAGCTAAGATAAAACTGATTAAAAAATAAAAATAAAAAAATAATAAAAAAAAACAGCTAAGATGGTGTGAACAAGCCTGCATCTATCAGTAATCACAGTTTGCGTTAAAGGGTTCAATCTCCCAGGGGATAAAAACTCCAGATTTAGCAAAAAAGAAAGAAAGGAACCTCGCTAAATTCAGTGTAGAAGTGATACATCTGACACTAACACAAGAAGGAAGGGGACAAAGGGCTGGAAAGCTGTGTAAGTCCTAACAGAGAGAGCAGGCTTAGCAATGTTAGATAAAAACTAATATTAGATACTAGACTCGTGGAGAAACACACTGCAGAAATGCTTCAGACTACCCAAAGGTGTAGTTAATAATCATAAACTAACACGGAATTGTGGAAATATATGAAATAAAGGTTGATGGGAACAGGAGCAGTTGACAGCTCTGTGCACAGGGGCTCACGATACTGTGACACCGAGTGGCGCAAAGGTGAAGATGCGGGGCGGGGGTTCTCGGCCTGGCCCTGGCCGTGGTGGGGCCAGGTCACTCGTGTCAGGGAGCCGTCCCGTGCACTGTAGAATATTTAGCAGCCTCCCTGGCCTCCACTCACTAGATACCAGTAGCTATCCGTTTACCTCTTTGTGATAACCAGAAATGTTTCTGGATATTGCCAATGTCCCCAAGGGGCCACAGTCGGTTCTTGTTGAGCACCACTGATATAAAGGATTTAAATAACATGGCTAATGGGTATGTACAGAAATCTGAGCCCAACAAACAAAATATAGATTTTCTTCAGTTACATGGGACATTTAACAAAACTGGCCACATAGAAAAATCCCATTTCAAAAAGTTCTGTAGGCCAGATTCTTAGACCACGATGCAACCTAGTTAGAACCAAAGAGTGAGTGAATAGCTAAAAATATCTACCTGCAAACGTTAAAACCCCCTGATATCGCTTAGATTAAAGAGGAGACTGAAAACTATTTTCATGCTCTATAAATGAATGACAGAGCACTGTATGCCACAGCCCATAGGATGAGGCAAAAACGTTACCAGGAAACAGAAAGTGTCTCAGCCGCATTCATTAGAGAACAAGAAAGGTGATTAAGCTTTCAGCTCCAGAAACCAGGAAAATAAAATGAAAGGAAATAGTGTGTAGTAAGGACTGTTTCTGCTTTTGCAAATTTGATTAAGAAGAAATGAGAACACAGTATTTACAAAAGGGATGTAACTACAGATAAGAAAGTTTTACAGATAAGAACGCACCATGTGTACGTTGATGGCAGTAATATGAAGAGCTGTGGGTGGTTTCTAAGGAAAACATAAATGACCGGAATTGGCCTTAAAGGTAGAAAGTCTGTATGAGTCAGTAACTCCAGATATAATTGAGAAAGTTGTCAAAGATTTATCTCCTCAAAAAGGCACTAGGCCCTGATGCGTGAGTTAGATCAGACTTTTCTTGGAACAGATATTTGTGCTGTATAAGTCGTAGCAACCATTCACTGAACAAAAGAATTCTTGAGCACCTGTTGTGTGCCAAACAGGGTTCCTACCTCCGAGAAGTAGTAAATGTTAATCAAAGAGTCATCCAAATATGTGGAGAGCAACAACTGCGTAGTCAGGACGGTGAAAGGGAGGCGTGCTAGCTCTGAACTGTGGGTCCTAGGTTAGGGATGGCCTTCCCAACATGGGTATGTGACTGTCGCAGGTACAGGAATGGGCGAGGGGACAAGCAGGAAGAAGACCCTTCCATGCAGAGGTAGGGTAGTGTGTTGTTAGGTGTGTTGTGGGGTGGGGGTGCTACAGGCCCTGCTCCAGAGAACCTGGAAGGGCCTGATACGGGGTTCCGTGGTGGCGGGGTAGGAGGGAGGAAGACAGGTGAGAGCCCAATCATGCTGGACAGTCATTGGCTACGTTCACTTTTACGATCTGTGTCCGGGAGGCAGTAGGCATCCCCTGACGGGTTTTAAATGGGTGTATCATGATCAGATCTAGGTTTCCAGAGGATCCCTTTAAAGACTTGGAAACGCGGCCATATCCACAGTAGGGGACTGGTTAAATAAACCATGGTAAGCCTGCACTTCAGAGCACTCGCTCGGCAGCTTTAAACAGGAGTGGAGGTGACCACTGGCCTGCTATGGAGCATCTTTAGGATACAGCAAGTGAAAAAAGTAAGGCTCAGAACTGTGAGTAGAGCGTGCACCTTTATCTAACAGAGGCGTATGAATATTTACTTATACTAAAGAAGGAAGGTTAAGCTAGACTAGTTAAAATGGGGTTCCGTGTTGCAGAGGGCAGGGACAGGGTTATAATTGGGTTTCTGAACACATCTTCTGTTCATAGAACCATATGAATGTTTCATATAAAACATTAGTTTTTAAGCCCTGGCTGGCGTAGCTCAGTGGATTGAGCTCGGGCTGTGAACCAAAGTGTCGCAGGTTCGATTCCCAGTCAGGGCACATGCCTGGGTTGCAGGCCAGGCTCCTAGTGGGGGGCCACGTGAGAGGCAACCACACATTGATGTTTCTCTCCCTCTCTTACCTTCTCTAAAAATAAATAAATAAAATCTTTAAAAAAAAAAAAACATTAGTTTTTAAATAAAATTAGATCAAAATGGGGGGGGAGACACTAGTACCTAAAAATTAAAAGCAAAATGGATCAAAAGAACCTAACGCGATACTGAGTTGGTGGCATAACTACACAGAATTATTTCAGGTGATTTCAGAACAAATTGGATGGTACACCCACCCTGGTGGGTGAGTCCTAAAGATGCAAGGACTGCAAAGAAATCTTAACCAGGTTTTAGCGCTCATGTCGTTAGTAATAATGTTCACATCGCTATTTTGAAACTACATGTATAAATCTTGTGTGATAGATAAGTCATTATGTTACTATCTTTAGGAAACAAGATTTTCAGGGTAAGAGAAAAAATGTACAAATAAGAAATCAAAGCAGTTAATACTCTGTAATCCCAAGTTTGAATTGGAGCTCTCAGTGTTAACTCGTTTTTTTACATTTTTATGAGAAATTTTCTATTTCTGTCCATTAAAAAGGCCTAGAAACGGTGACCAATCAGTAGCAATAAGTGCACACAGCACCTCCATTGCTGTCTACGCACCTTTTCCCACTGTGGGGAGTCAGAGCCTCTTGGATGGATGGCAGAGTCCAGGTTTGGTGCAGCAAATGAAGACAAGCCCGGAGCGTCTCATTTTACCAGAAAGCAAAAAAGCTGTGAAGAATTACCAGGGTGGTAACTGAGGTGCTTGCATTGGCCAAAGACGGGATAATTTGGAACATAAATAAATATAACTGTACTTATTTTTAAAATGTTCAAACCCGTGAGGTCATAGTACTAAAACAGCCTCACTGGTTGGTCACTGTTGGAGAAGGTGAGGGAACCAGCACAGTGTTCTGAAAATCAGTAAGTGGAGGGAAAGCAGCGAGTCTTAAGAAACCCCATTATTGGTGGTGCAGTGTGGAGAATGGACTTGGGTGGGGAGCGTGTGGGTGGGGAGAGTGGCCGTGGGAGACAGGTCTGGGGCATTGTGGGAGTTCAGAAAACGGAGATGTGATGGGGAGCTCCACTCCCTCTTTAGAGAGGTGACTGTTACATCAATAATTTCTTTTTTTATGTTTTATTTTTATTTTATTTTAGAGAGAGGGGAAGGGAGGGAGAAAGAGAGGGAGAGAAACATCAATTGGTTGCCTTCTGCAAGCACCCGACTAGGAGTGGAGCATGGAGCCCGCAGCCCAGGCATGGGCGCTGACCAGGAATCAAACGCGTGACCTTTAGGTTTGCAGGATGACGCCCAACCAGCTGAGCCACGCCGGCCAGGGCTAGGTCCTATATTTCTTGCACATGGTGATTGAGCATGAAGAGGAATCCCTCTCCTCTTCAGTAATTTGTGTTTCCGTGTTTTGGAGGTGCCTATCTTCCAGACCTTATCAAGAGACACCACTTTTACACACAAGAAGCAGGCTGTCATTTTCTTTAGACTTGTTAATGTTTGCAGAGCAGATTACATGTGTATGCGGTGTTGAATGCTACATTTTTGCCATGATTGAAAGTCGTTCGTGTTTACCTGATGCATCGCCTTCATTCATTCTTTTAAATAGTGTTTCTCATTTTGAATGACACCATAATTCGTAGATTGAATTGATGAAATTAACATTTGTAGGAATCAAAGTGAACAGATTGTCAAATACTGTCCTGATTTTCTTACGAGTTCCACAGTTATCTCAGAAACAGCGTGACTGTGTTCTCAAAGCGTGTGAGAGAAAAGGCAGGGCTTCAGAGCCAGCCAGAGTCTGACCTCACAAAGGCCCCTTCGCTTCTTGGTGCCTCTGCTTCTCATCAGTAATCTGAGGACTGGGTTACAGAGCATCTGCTAGAGTGTTCTGGTCACTACCAGTGGGAACCCAGTTCCTCCATTCGTGGCACGAAACAGCCACTTAATGATGTTCCCCAATTTGTGGGCCAGGAACTTGGGGAGGGCACAGTGGAAATGCCTGCCTGTGTCTGTGTCACAATGTTTGGGTCCCCAGCTAGAAAGATGCAGAGCCTGGGGGTGGCTTGATGGCTGAGAGCTAGCCTGTGGGAGGAATTTTCTCAAATGCGGAAGTTGATGCTGGCTCTCAGCTGGGGCTCTTGACCAGAGTACCTCTATGTGGACTGTCCATGAGACCTGGGCTTCCTCACAGCACTGGGGCGGGGGCGGGGGTGCTTTTGCACAGCATGGCGGGGACCCTCACAGCATGCGAGCTCTTCTGCTTGCTCAGACTTCTTATGTGGGGGCTCAGGGTTTCAGAAGTGAGTGTCCCAGCACAGAAGGCAGAAGCTGCCGCATGCTTATGACACAGCCCAGGAGTCACACCCTGACTCCTCCACTGCGTTCTTGAGGTTTCAAGTGAGGCAGTAAGGTCAGCTCAGCTTTAAAAATGCCTCACGTAGGTCTTGATATACATACTAGATTCAGGATATTTTGAAATGTTCTATTTCTTAAATCTTTAAAAAAAATTATTTATTTATTTTTAGAGGAGAAGGGAAGAAGAAAAAGGGAGAGAAACATCACTTGGTTGCCTCTCACACACCCGCAACAGGGAGCCTGGCCTGCAACACCGGCCTGGGCCCCTGGCTGGGAATTGAACCAGCGACTTTTCAGTCTGTGAGACAACGTCCAACCCACTGGGCTTCACCAGTCAGGGCTATTTCTTAAATCTTTTAAGGGTGATTTAGCTATTCATGGACCTCGATTCCTCCATATTTTAGAATATTTTCTTGGAGTTTCTAAAATAAAAAAATTTTTTTTCATTGGGATTGCAGCTATGAGACTTACAGATAATGACGTACCAAGAAAAACTCATAAACTGTCCGTAATCTGTTAGGACTAAAGGCCCCAGTGAAGTTGACAGGTAGAGTTAGTCCCCACAGACCAGGGGCATTGAATACTCAGCAGTCTGCCACGCAGCATCATGACAATGAGATAGTGTTGACAGTAGCAAGAAAAGCCATAAAATATGTAGGGATTAATCTAACCACAAGGGCAGGAGCCCTCCACAGAGAAGACACCAAATGTAACGCGGACATAGGAGAGGACTCAGGCTCTGGGGTAGGCAGACCGGGCACTGCAGAGGTGCCTCCTGTCCGCACTGTCCCGTCGGAACGAAGTCACCGTCCGCGTAAAGTTGTTTCCCGTTTCGTTTGCTCTCCATCCCCGGCACTCGCAACAGAGCCCCGCACGGAGAAGACCTTCAGGGAACCTTTGTGGACTGAACGGAGGGCGCGGTGACGTGCCCAGCGGGCTGTGGGTCTTGCCTTTCGCTCGGCGGGTTCCTGTGAGCCTGTCCGTGCTGCTCCGGGGTTCACCCACATGCTGACGATTGGTGACGGGCGACTGTAACCGATTTCGCTGTCCTCTGTGGATGACTGGGGGCTCTGTTTCCATTTTTTGTCAGTGCGGATAAAGATTGCGGTTAGCATCCAGCTTTTCTTGCCATGTTTAATGTCCTTTCAAATGGGATGTTTGAGCACAGAAAAGATTATTTGAGGTTATTTTAAAATCAAAAAGGCTACGAAGTTACAGGCCAGTTTTTTTTATACTTTTGTGTAGAATTTACAGATTTTTAAAATTCTGTTCATGAATTTAGTGTATTTTAACTAAACTCCACTTTTAAGTCAGCCTTGGATCAACTCAAGGTGATCAGACTAAATATACTATTTTTAGTGATTAGTCCCATTCACAACTTACACATTTGGAGCTGTAGTTTTAAGTTTAGTGGATTCAATTTTCTTTTTTTAAAAAGATTTCATTTATTTATTTTTAGAGAGGGCAAGGGAGGGAGAAAGAGAGGAAGAGAAACATCAGTGTGTGGTTGCCTCTTGTGTGCCTCCTACAACCCAGGCATGTGCCCTGACTGGGAATCGAACCGGCAGCCCTTTGGTTCACAGTCTGGCACTCAATCCACTGAGCCACACCAGATAGGATTAGTGGATTTAATTTTCACTTAATCACTTTATATATCTGCCTAAACAAGTAAAACCTCAGGTAGGTCTAATAATTTAAAATTATACACACAATGAATCTCACGTTCTCAAACTTTCCAATCCTGTCCACCAGGGGGTGAGCTCTGTGGTCAGGGATTTGATTTGTTCACTGCTGTAGTCCCAGGACCTAGAATTGTACCTGGCAGTTGATAAACTTGAATAAATGAAGAAATGTTTGTAATTTTTGTTAATTTCTCTCCTATACCTTTTCACTAAAAAAGAAATCATGGCTAAAATCAATAATGCAAGTATACATTGTGAACTAAAATCAAGGCTAAACTTTAAGATTAATTCGCTAAATTTTCTTAACTATTGCAGGCACCTTGAATGTCAAGTAGATTATTCTGAAGCCAAATACCAAAATATTAAAACCTAAATCTTCCACAGGGCTTAACGATACCATTAAGGCACTAAGTCATCTTGGACAAGTATAGGGGGACCCACATTGTCCAGAGAGTTGTGACCAGGAGGACAGATGAGGCCCTGCCAACTTCAGAGCCTTCCCCCGCCCTCTGACCTGTACACTGCACGACCTCTGCCCTCTGACCCACGTACTACACCCTCTTGTCCAGCCTCTATAGGCTTAGCCAGCTGCAACCTTCCCAGATTCATCCATATGGTCTGAGCAGGAAAGACTTCACCACCAGATGAAATTCAACCGGTCTGTTTATATCCGATCCATTTCCGATAAACTCTTATTCTTCCAGGCAGCTTGGACTAGAAAGTTGAAAAATATTTAAAATGTCAGCCTCTCAGATTTGGCCCGTGTTTCCTACTTTTGTCTGCCTTTAAGGTTACAACGTGAGCGCTGCATTCTCTGGTTGACTTGAGAAGGCTGTGATATTCTGTCACGACTGGCTGCATGTGGTCTCACTGCTTTCCAAGCCAGTCATGCAGTCTGTGAGTCCTAGGGCTCCTTCAGAGTTCCAAGTTTTACTTCATCTTCGTTGGCAATGTGGTGGTTTTAAATTTAGTAATTGCTGGATGGAAAGTATATTATTTTAAAACTAGCCCTGTCTGGTGTGGCTCAGTGGGTTGAGTGCTGACCTATGAACCAAAGTGTCGCCGGTTCGATTTCTGGTCAGGCCACATGCCTGGGTTGCAGGCCAGGTCTGCTGTTGGGGGCATGTGAGAGGCAACCGATCAATGTATCTCTCACACATTGCTGTTTCTCTCCCTCTTTCTCCCTGTCTTCCCTCTCTCTAAAAAGTAAATAAGCCCTGGCTGGTATGGCTCAGTGGATTGAATGCTGGCCTGCAAACCAAAGGGTTGCCGGTTTGATTCCCAGTCAGGGCACATGCCTGGGTTGCGGGCCAGGTCCTCAGTAGGGGGTGCAAGAGAGGCAACCACACATTGATTTTTCTTTCCCTCTCCCTCCCTTTCCCTCTCTAAAAATAAATAAGATCTTTTTTAAAAAGTCAAATCTTTTTTAAAATTAGTATTTCTTTAATTACTAGTGCGTTTTCGTATTTCTATGCATGAAGATTGAAAAGTTGTGCTTCTTTGTATTGGTCCAGCTAGAACTCTTCAAAGGGTACCAAAGTGACAACTCCAACAAGTTATATATTGAGTGAAACTTGCAGAAATAAAATGGAGAAAAACTGTGTCTGACCCTTGAACACCATGGTATTTATTATAAATACATTAGGTTGGCAATTCTTGGACTTGGATTTTAGAGCCCCAGGTGATGTTAAGAAATTAAGACACTTATTTGAGTTTCAACATAATAGGTACTTATTTTTCTGTGTAATGTGGGTAAGAAATAAAGATTAATTGATTGTTTCTAAATCTTAAGTTAGCCTTTGGTTTTTACGTGTTGCCCCATGAAACAGATTGTGACAAAGGACAACAAGCCTGTTGATCGTCAGTCATCCTCGGGTCAGAGGCTTTTGGTTGTTTTCCAGTTGGTGACAGGTGTCACGTAGTCACTCAGATTCTGTCCTGGGCCAGCAGCCTGAGGACCTTTGGCTGAGCAGACTGACAGAGGCCTTGGCCAGAGCGGAGCGCCACCTCCTAAGCTTGAGCAGTCTGCTGGGATGAGCACTGTGAATTCTGCTGAGACCTGTTTGCCTGCCTGCCCACAGGTGCCAGGCGATGTTACCACCAAAATGTGGTATGTCATTTTGCTCGAGTGGGGTTTGGAAAGCTCTACAAATTGTGAGCGATGAATTTGCAAATGGCTCTTCCAAGTGGTGGTGCTGGCTGCCTGTCCACTCTACCCCTTGCAGCCGGTCCTGAGCAGATGGCGCCATCTGCTGATAACTCCTGTCTGGCTTCTTGGGGGTCCCTGTAGGAATATTGACCACCTTGGTACTCTGTCCCCTCTGTTTACCAAACAATATAAATGCATTAGTCATCGAAAATTGCCTTTAAAAAAAATCCTCACATGGTGTTCCATTGTAGAGAAAGCATGAATTTTCAAAGCTTTTGACACAAATTTCAAAAGTTTCCTTTAGAACAGTTGTACCAATTTATATCAGATATTGAAGTTGTAACCAGTTTTGATAGAGAGAAAGACTGCTAATCTACACATTTCTGAAATAAAACTGATTTCAAAACTTTGAAACACACAAAGTTAAAAGAATGGAACAGCCACCCCCCACTTCCACTCAGCAGGCGCCGACTTCGGCCAGTTTGTGTGCCCTTGCGGACCATTTGAAGTAAATGATGGGTACCGCAACCGTACCCCTAAATGTCTCAGCCCTTGCTCCTCAAAACAAAGATGTTTCCATGAGCGTGTAGCATCATCCCACGATCGCCACACCCAGTCTCCCGTGCTGGCGCATGTCAGCTTCATATACCGTCTCCCCAGAGTTCCCTAAGCTTTCTTTCACAGCTGTTGTTTTTTAAACCAGGATCACATGCTGCATTTGGTGGCTGTTTTTTTCTGTCTCTTTTAGCTCAGAACAGTTCCCTCACCTTTTTGTTTCGATTTGTGGGCACCTCCTCAGGACTGGGCAGGTCTGCCCAGAAGTTCTGTTCTTCTTCTTCTTCTTCTTTTTTTTTTTTTTTTTAAATATTTTATTTATTTATTTATCTTTAGAGGAGAAGGGTAGGAAAGCGAGAGAGGGAGAGAAATATCAATGTATGGTTGCCTCTCGTGTGTCCCCTGCTGGGAACTGGCCTGCAACCCAGGCATGTGCCCTGACTGGGAATCGAACCGCGATCCTCTGGTTCGCAGGCCCGAGCTCAATCCACTGAGCTACACCAGCCAGGGCTTCTTCTTTTTTTTTTAAAGATTTTATTTAGAGAGAGGGAAGGGAAGGAGAAAGAGGGAGAGAAACATCAATGTGTGGTTGCCTCTCACGCACCCCCTACTGGGGACCTGGCCCACAACCCAGGCATGTGCCCTGACTGGGAATCAAACTGGCGACCCTTTGGTTTGCAGCCCATGCTCAATCCACTGAGCTACACCAGCCAGGGCAGAAGTTCTGTTCTGTGTCCCTTTCATGTTCACTTGTCTCATTGCTGTTGATGGGACTTTGCACCTTTTGGTTGACGTGTTTTCTGCCAGGTCGCCACTGTGAAGTTACTGTTTTCCTTGTGATTGGCAGTCAGTATCTTGTGGCAGGTCTTCTGGGACCATGTGCGTTTCCAGTCTCGAACCACGCTTTCACTGGCTGGTGTGCCATCCATGATACTTCTTGCCGGAAGCAGTGATTACTGTGCCGGTCACCAAATGGTGACGATCGAATTCCGCCCTGTACAGGCTGTTGGACAACAGCTCTACTGTAATTTAGAGCCCCCTACCTACCCCATGTATTCATTCGTCTGTGTATTGCCGTCAGCATGGACTCGAGGGTTTTTACTTTACTGCCAGTTTCCATCATATCTTGTTGCTCAGATTGTCCCAGACTCAGCTGGTGAGAGCGCCTACAAGCTGGCTCATCTGTCCTTTTGATGATCCCCGTAATTTTCTGAGCACCAGTTTCAGGCGCATCTTGTGCTTGACCTGACCCAGCCCTAGAATCAGATCAGCCGTTTCTCTGAGGCGTCCTGATTCTTTTCACTGAGAATGGTATTTGTCAGCCAGTGAGTAGGTGCTAAGTGCTCGCTGCTGCTGGGTGTCACTGGTTCTAGGCCCTCTCAGTGGACACAGCAGCGAAAGTGTGTGTTTGCATGCACGTGTGCGTGTGTACATGTATGTATGGTTGCATGTATATATGTGAAATACGCAGGTCTACATTTATTTCTCCATATTTGCTGTATTAGAAACCATGAATTCATACGGACAACTCTTGTCTCCAACTGGTGCGGGGGGGGGGGGCCGCAGGGAAGACTTGGGGAAGGTGGTGTGGATGACGACCTGTGCGCACCAGCTGGCCGTGCTTGGAGGAGGCCAGCGGTGCGCAGAACCACCGGGCGGGGCAAGAAGTCGACCTGCTGCAGGAACTACACATGGCCATCCCTTTAACTGTGTCCACACGTAGAGTGGGGGAGGGGCTGGCCAGGGTTGGGGGGATGCTGTGGAAGGGCAGGGCGGTCAAAGGTCGGCCCTGGAACTTGATCTGCAAGGGCGGTTTGGACCAGATTTGCACTTTGGAAAGGACAGTGCGGGGAAGGAGGGTAAGAAAGAATAGAGACCACAAGAGCTCCTGCCCTGATCAAGGTGTGGACCATGGCGCGGGGCAGGTCAGGGTACTCTGGGGTCACTGCCTGGGGATCCAGGGGCAGATGAGGGCACTGGGAGGAGGGCCAGGTTCCGGTGAAGGCAGAGACTCGGTTTCAGCTTTGCAGTTGTGGGGGGAGGGAGGGTGTGTCTCTCAACATTGGGAGTCTCAGAAGGCAGAGGGGGCAACGTCCTGATGACCACACGTGGGCCCCTCCCTGGCAGTGGGGCTTCCAAGTCCTGCTGTCACACATGGGGCAGAGATGTCACGGCCACTTCAACGAGAAGGTGTCTTCAGACTGAGGGACGGAGCAGCCGAGTCCACAGGATGTAATGGAATTTATTACAGGGTAATTTACTTACCGGAAGACTGGGGGGGGCTGGAGCAAAGACGGGACCCAGCATTTTGTGCAAACTATCCGCCCCCATACCTCAGCACTCCTGTTACTGCGCTGTTTTATGCTGTAACTCAGGTGCTCACGATTGACAGGACAGAGGGACAAAGGATGCAGTAGCACCAGGCCCGTCCCTCCTGATGGTCAGTACTGTCACCAGTTTGATACACATCTCAGTTGTCTTCCTGGCCTCACCAACAAAAGGATTTATGGTTACATTTAGAGACCACAGATGATCGTTAACTAGAGGGCTTTGATGCGCTCACTGAAGACAGCGAGGTGGGGCACGGCCACAGCACAGACGGGCACAGAGATGGAGATGGTCCTGGCTCACATCCACATCTTGCACCAGGTTCTCCTCTCCCCTCCACACGGGGCCGTGCTCAGCCGCTCCTTTCCTTCGCCCTCAGCAGCAGTAACGTGGCTGACCCCCCTCCTCCTCCACTGGCGCGAGTGGCATCACTTGGTTCTGCTCTTGTCCAGCTGGCTGCTGCTCCTCGTTCTGTGCTGGATCCCCCAGCCTTCTGACGTGGTCCCCCTCCTCTTTCTTCCCGGGTGGTCTCACGCAGTTTGGTGGCCTTATTTACTGCCTTAGGGTCCTGGGGTTGCCTAACCAAGTCCCGCTAACTGGGCGAATGGAAACAACAGGACCGGATTTTCTCAGGGTCCTGGCAGGCAGAACCCAAAATCAGGAGGTCATTGGGGCCATGCTCCCTCTGAAGGCTCGGGCCTTCTACCACCTGGTGGCCAGGCGCTCTTGGCTCGTAGCAGCATCGCTCCCGTCTCTGCCTCCGATTCATGTAGCCGTCCCCTCAGCATGTCTCAGATCCTTTCCCCCTCTTAAAGACATGTGCGTCCCATGACCTAGGCCCTCCCCTCAATCCAAGACAGTCTCCTCTCGAGATCCTTAATTATTCCATCTGGGAAGATCCTCTTCCACATCATGTCCCATTCACAGGCACTGGGCGCTAGAACTTGGGCATACCTTACATGATACAGTTCAACCCCCTCTGCACATACTAACCACACCGTGATGACTACTGACTTTGGATTTCTGGCCCAGACTCATTTGTTCAGAACTTCCTCTTGGGTTTCTGGGAAGCATCTCATACCTAGAAGGTCCTGCTCTTGCTTTCTCTTCCAGGCCACAGGACCTGCTCCTCACTGTCGGCTCCTCACCAGGACATGTGGCTCGCCTCTGCCAGTTGCTCAGGTGCGAATGCTGGACCCTTCCCTGAGCCCACACCCAGCCCCAGGCCGTCTGCAAACCCTGTGCTCGCGCCCCCGCTGCCGTCCACACCCCCGTCCTCTGTGTGTTCCCCAGTCACACAGCCTGTCCTTAACAGTCAGAGGGACCCTCCTAAGAGATGTCAAGTTGCCTTCCGCTCAGACCTTCCCAGGAACGCCCGCAGTCTTGGCCGTGGCCCACGAGAGTCTGTGTGAACCGGCCCCGTGTCTCCTGCCCCCTTCCCCACCCTGCCCCCTTCACCACTCTGCTCGGCTCCATCAGCTGTTCCTGTGGGCGCCGCTGGTCCCCCTGCCTCCAGGTGTCACGGGCAGCTGCCTCCTTCCCTGTCCCATGTTTCTCCCAGGCACTCACTGTCAGTGGCTCTGCCCCGAGTCATTTTCTGTCCCCACCTGGTTTTCCCCCTCTCAGCACCTCCTGACGTTTACCCGTGTGTTTCGACAGAGAAGCAAGCCGTGGTTCCCTTCCCCGTGTCACATGCAGATGGTGCTAAGCCTCCCTGAGCACACCTTTGTCATTCCTGTCTGCACTCCAGGCTCCCTGTCCCAGCAGTCCCTTAGGTGCTTGCAGTCTCAGTGCCCGTACCTTCCCGGAGAGCCCACCCTGTCACACATCAGGGGAGCCCCTCACTCACCTGTCACGACACCATGTGTGCCTCCTGACCTTCCTTGTGTTTATGGTCCTGCAGCCCTGGCCTGGTCTGCCCAGGAAAGCAGGGCCTCCCTAGAGCTGTGTCCTGCACGTGTAGACACATGTAGAGTGAAGGAATAAATCCAAATGGCTGAAAAATGTGATAGTCAGGCCCTGTGCAAGAGCAATAAGCACATGATTGCCACGTACGTGGGTGATGCTGAGTAGGATCTGGCTCATAGCACCAAGTTAAAGATGGGTTTTTTCTCCATGTAAAAATAGGTATTTAAAAAATTAGTCCTGGCTGGTGTGGCTCAGTGGATTGACTGCCAGCCTGTGAACCAAAAGTCACTGGTTCAGTTCCCAGTCAGGGCACATGCCTGGGTTGCGGGCGGGTCCCCAGTTGGGGGCATGCAAGAGGCAACTGATGTATCTCTCACACATCGATGTTTTTCTCCCTCCCTCTCCCTCTCTCTAGAAATAAATAAATTTAAAAAGTATATGGATGCCATGGAGGCGGGGGACAAAAGATGCACTGTAATTATTAACTGATGCTTTTCTGCTTTTGTTTTCCAGACACCATTTGCTTGTGACTCAAGATGATTTGATGTTTTATAATAAACTCATTAACCATGATGGCTACACAGACATTAAGCATAGACAGCTATCAAGATGGGCAACAAGTGAGAGCGTGGTTTTGTGTGTTTTAATTACAGTCAGTTGACCTGGCACTAAAACACCAGCAGTGCTTTGTGAATTAATAGTTTAATCTCCCTGAGGTTGCAGGTTCACTTTTAGAGTGGTGTGCCTTTATTTTATGTTGTTCAAATTATTTCCTAAGTGATACCAAGATTGCTGGTAATTTTGACTCCCTTAAATCATACTGTTGTGGGAATTTTCCATTTTAATATCAGTGTTAGCAAGTAGGGTTGCTTTTAAAGAAAAGCTGGGTGTTCCCTGACTGGTGTGGCTCAGCGAGTTGGGTGTCATCTCACGAAGTGAAAGGTCGCGGGTTCGATTCCCAGTCAGGGCACATGCCTGGGTTTTGGACTCTGTGATCCACCCCTGGTTGGGGCGCTTGCTGAGGGCAACCAACGGATGTTTCTCTATCACATCAATGTTTTTCTCCCTCTCTTTCTCCCACCATTCCTCTCTCTCTAAAAATACATAAAGTCTTTTAAAAAAATAAAGAAAGAAAAGCTGGGTGTTGTTGATAACCACAGGTTCCCATGCTGACGGTTGCTAATCGGAGTGGGAATTGCGCGGTTTCATATTCCCAGGTGTGAGCGGCAGGGGGACTGTCCTGATGTGTAAGTGGAGAGAGAGAGAGACATCGATTTGTTCCACTTATTGACGCATTCATTGGTTGAGTCTTGTACGTGCCCTGAGCAGGCATTGAGCCCACAGTCCTGACTTACTGGGATGACACTCTGACCAACTGAGCTACCCAACCAGGCCATGAGTGGCTTTCTCGACAGCTCTCCCACTGTAAGACCACGTTTTCCTTGAAGCCACCCATGTTCTGTGACCTGAAGGAGTCGGGGAGGAGGGGCTCACTGAGGCCTGTGCAACCTCCCTTGGGACTCCTGAGGTCATCGGGAAGTCCTGGGTGCTCCCTGTCGGGGCATTCCCCCTCTTTCTTGGAGTCCGGGAGCTGGTTCCCGTTGAAGACATTCAGCCCTGCCTTGCTTCCTGCCATCCCACAGTCCGAAGGCAGGAACAGGACGGCCGTGCCAGCAGCTTCCCTCTCCCTGTCCTCGAGGATTTTGGTGAGCACAGACAGCTGTCGGGTGGACTCACCCACAGGAGGCCGCAGCCCCCCACTGGCGAGGCTCTAGGCAGGCCGTGCCCCCAGCCCTTGGAGGCTTCGTGTCTTTCCTGGGTGGCCAGTTGTACACTGTGTCTAGTTTGCTTGCTCTTGCAGAGATTTTGTTTTTGTAGGCTTTGAAAAAACTTTTAAGCGTTTTTTGCTTCTTGTAGGAGTTGAGATAGAGAATTCTGTTCCAGCCTGCTCTTTCACCTGCAAGTCCTTTGGTTTTTCCGAGTGACTTTGTTTTTGCCACACAGACGCGATGATGACTCCTCCTTTCCCCTTGCCAAGGCCTCCCCTGAGAGCCCCCCCCCATATTGCCTCGTCCCTCCCATTCCAGGCCCACCCCATAGCCCCTCTAGTGCACTGCACTCACCCCGCCCCAGCTCACCCACCTGCCTGTCCCACTCCTGGGCACCTCTCTGCCCTGTGGCCCTGGACCTTCCCTTCGCTCCTCTTCCCGTGGGCAGCAGCTTGGCCAGCTCCTTCCTGCGCTGCAGCTCTTTGCCTAAACAAGTCTGTGCCTTTCTGCCCCCACTCCCCTGCCTGCCCTGGTCAGGGCTGCAGCTCCCTCCGGTCTTCTTCTCCTTCCTGGCGGTGATCACCTCCTGACAGTCTGTTACGTGGTGGCCTTCTGCGCTCGCTCCTATCTGCCATCCCCCCTGCCTGTGCCCTGATGCAGCCTGTGCCCTGATGCAGCCGAGCATCCAGCGCCGTGCTGGGCATGGCAGGAATGGTGGGCCGGTGTGGGGGTCCACCACCTGATTCTTGTAGCTAAGCACTTCCTCGCAGCATGGGAAACTCATGAGAACATTATATAAATAAGTACTTCCTAGTGTAGTATAGTATGTACAGATGCACCGGATTTAGGTGGCCACTCTTCTGAAGCTGACCATTTATTTAGATGCCCCTTTTTTCACAGTCATTAAGAAAGAAACCTTGAAATACATACCATGAGGCTTTTTTATAATACTGTCAGACTTTCCTGCAGAAAGACTTCATTTGAGTGGGCTTGTTACTTTAGAGCTTTGTTTTGCTTTTTTTAAGAGAGAGAGAGAGAAACAATTCCCCAAGCACGCTGTATCATTTAAAGGTTGCAGAACAGAAGTGTCCTCGTCATCAGACTGTGGGAGAGCCTGGGTCTGCAGATCCCTCAGCTGCAGCCCTGGGGTGTCAAGGTGGGGTTCGTGACTGGGCTCTCTCATTTCCTGGGGATGCGTCCTGGCCCCAGCTCACCCAACAGGCTGCTTTGCTTGAGGCCTGGCAGCTGGGATTGGGCAGGAATGGGAGGTAACCTGCTGGTGGTTGATTACTCGTTCACTGCAGCGATTCTTTTTGTAAACCGAATCCTTTATGTTTAAGGGTTTACATACTTTTTACCTAACTTACCAACAGCACAGCTAGCTTAAAGCAATTTAAATGATACTATTTTGAAGACTTCCTGTTATACTTAATACTGTTGTTTTAAACAAAGCAAGCTGGTCTTTATTTTCTAGATACAGTGAATTTTTTATAAAAAATTATAGTTTACGTATTGCTGAAGTCTGAGGGCAGATAGGGGAGAAGTTCAGCCCTGTCCCCGAAGGTGTACTGTGCCTGGTGCGAGTCATTTCTGCGACTAGGCAAGGAGAGCTTGTTTGTCTCCTCTCCTCTCCCGGGGATGTTCCAGCGGAGGCCGCCCTGCAGGCAGCACAGAGTAAGACTGCGCACGGCCCAGTTCCCCTCAGCGACGTGTGCTGATTGCGACTTTGAAGATCATCAGCATTTCACAGATATCAGTTCTCTTCGTTTTTAAATGATTTGGAAGTTTGATCTCTAACCACTTGATAAACGTTAAATTAAAGAGGAGTTTGCGGGGAGCGTTTGTTTGTGTTGCTGCCAGTCCCATAGCTGGCAATTCACCATTCCCCCTCGCCCGCTGCATTCCTGCTTGAGAGTAGAACATTTAGTAGTGGTTTGTTTCCTGTTTAGTAACAAAAATTATCCTCCTTTCACAGATGCAAGTCGTAACAGAGTTGAAAACGGAGCAAGACCCCAACTGCTCTGAACCGGATGTGGAAGGAGTGAGCCCTCCCCCCGTGGGGTCCCAGACACCGATGGATGCCGACAAGCAGGCCATTTATAGGTAGTGGAGAGTCGGGCAGCCCCGGGGGCTGTGAGGGGTGGTGAGAGGAGAAGACTTTGTTAAAGGGGGCGTCGGAGCTGTGGGCTCGGCAGAAGGAGGTGGGGTATGGTAACTACTGGTGTGAAGACATTTTCAGATTCGGATGTTACTCTACATTTCAGTTTACCTTGCAAAAATAATGTTCAGGCTCAGATGATTTTACTGGAGAATTCTACCAAAATTATAAAGAAAAAAAGCAGCGCATCTACACACTCGTCCAGAAAATAGACGATGAAGGAAGGAATGCTTCCCAATTCACTTTACAAATTGAGCATCACTCTGGTACCGAAGCAATAGGGAAAAAAATGTACAGACAAGTATCCCTCATGGATTTGAACATAAAAATTATCAATAAAATATTAACAAATTGAGTCCAGCAACAAAAAGTAGTAGACTACTATTAGAATGATAAATAGTGTCCGAGCGGAGTTGGGACCAAGGCCAGTTAGTTCGCTGTTCAAATATTAACCAGTGAGATCCACGGGACAGTTGTAACAGGCGATGTGGAAAAGCATTTGACAGAATTAACAGTTAATTGTCATTAAAAACTGTCAGCAAAAGAGAACTTCGAAACTAATGAAGGGAAACCACAAAAGCCCGCAGCTCACATCAGACTGGATGGTGAGAGACGGACTGCTTCCCCTTGGGACTGGGGACGAGGCAGAGCTGTCCACCCTGACCCTCTCACTCCGCACTGTGGTGGGCGTCCTAGCCAGTGCAGTGAGACGAGAAAAAGATTAGAAAGAAGAAGCAAAATGCACTCAGTGCACAGACAGCATGGTTGTCTACCTAGAAATCCGAGCATCTACCAGAAAACTTCCAGGTACATAAGGAGTTTAAGAAGGTCACAGGTTACATGCAACACACAGGAACCAGTCCTATTTCTATACCAGTAACGTACGATCAGAAACAGAAATTTAAAAGACGGTGCATTTACAAAAACTCCAAAAAATCTTATTTATGAATCTATGCCTATAAAATGCTGATGCAAGCAATCAAAGACAACCTAGTAAATGGCAGGACATACCATGTCCATGGATTGGAAGGCTCAATTTGATAAAGATGTCAGTTTTCCTAAAATCAGTCTGTAGACTTAATGCAATTCCAAGTAAGTTTTAGCAGGATATTTTTGTAAAGTTAATTCTAAATTTAATACGGAAGTCAGAAGAACTAAATCAACTTAAACAATTGTGAAAAAGAGTGAAGGAGGACTCAGTCTATTTGATCATAAAATTTGCTGTCGCTTTACAGTAATTAAGATGTTGTGACATTTGTGAGGGAATAGACACATAGATTAATGCCACAGATAGTCTAGAAATAAATCTACACAAATATGATTCAGTTGATATTTAGCAAAAGTACAAAAACAACTCAGAAGGGGAAAGGCAGACTTTCTAACAAATGTTATTAGAAAAATTGGACACCCGTGTGCAGAAAAAAGATCCTTGACCTACACTTACATCTTATATAAAAATTTACTCAAAATGGACCATAGAACTAAATGTTAATTTTAAAACTGTAAAACTGGTACATCCATTACAGTGGAATATTGTGTGGCCATAAAAAGGAACGAGGTACTGATACCTGTCACAGCATCAGTCAGCCTTGAAAACATTACACTAAGTGGTAACACAAAAGGTCACGTGTTACGTGAAATGTCTAGAATTGGTAAATCTATAGAGACCAAAAGCAGATTAGTGGTGGCCTGTGGCTGGGGCTTGTGGGTAAAATGGAGAGTGGCTGATGGCTACAGGGTTTCTTTTAGGGACGATGAAAATATTCTAAATTGACTGGTGATGGCTGTGCAACTCTGAGTGTACTAAAAATTACTGGATTGAGTGGATGCGTGCCATGTCCTGTGAGTTTTATCTCCATGAAGCTGACAGGTCCAGTAATGCCTCTGTACACATGTACCGAAACGTGCAAATGTAGAGCATCCATATTTTTTCTTTTCTCCCCAGGCATCCACTATTTCCATTATTAGCTTTGTTGTTTGAAAAATGTGAGCAATCCACACAGGGCTCAGAAGGCACAACTTCTGCCAGTTTTGACGTGGACATTGAAAATTTTGTAAGGAAGCAAGAGAAGGAAGGAAAACCCTTCTTTTGCGAAGACCCGGAAACGGACAATTTAGTGAGTAAAATAAATACTCTATTTCTTCCAAATTTAAAATCTGGTCAATAAATTTTAAGCTTCGAGTTAGAACTTTCGACTGTTTGTAGTTCTGCTAAAGGGGAGAATACTATACTTCATGAGATAATGTGTGTGTGTGTGTGTGGCTGCAATGTCTTCTAGCCTTCTCTAGCTGCCCTTTCCCTTGGTCATTAAGCCAGGTTCAGCCTGCATCCCACATGGACCAGAGGATCCAGTTCTCTCCTGAGCACTTGGACAGGTTCACTGGGGTTGGCGTGCTCACCTGCCTTGCTTCTCAGGCCGTGTGTCTGTGCCCCACATCAGCCCTTGGCTTTTCCTTGATTGTGGACATGTGACTTCACTCTACAAGACAGCTCTGTCTTGAGGCTCACACTGGTTTGTGGCGGGTGACAAAATTCACGAAGAGTTGGGGAGGCCCACCAGCACAGAGCTGGGAGAGGCTCAGCGAAGGTCCCCGAGGCCCCTCACTGCCTCCCATGGCCTTTCTGTCTGGAGCCAGGCTGTCTCACATCTGCGCCCCCCTCCCAGGTCCAGCGCTCTAAAATGCAGGGTTCGCTGTGCTTTCTGAAGGAAAACGGAGAATTCTCTGGAGGTCATGTCACTGCTGCATCTGCGGGCAGCCGTGCCAGTCAGTACTGGGGGGCACGGGGAGCCCCACAGGGGCCCTCGCAGGACTCCCGTTAAAGTCTGCCAGCTCCCAGACCAAAGCCTTCGTCAGGCCCTGGTCGGCGGAAAAGGGTCTTTGGAGATCTTTTTCGTAAATAAATTGTGCAGGTCTTAATTCTTGCTGCTGTTTTTTAAGTTTCTTGTTCCTTATTTAACCCTTATAACCTAATAGATTTTATGGATGAGTTGTTTGACTTCGAGTCCGTCTCCTCATGTTGTAAATGGCGCTGACAGTGCCTGCCCTTTTGGGCTTAGGGCCAGAAGCTCTCTCTACTTCCAAATCTCTGTCACACAGCCGGCCATCAGTGAGTGGGGAGCAGGAGTGGCCCCAGAGGTCCCGGGCTGGCAGGGACCAAGGGTCTCCTGACTGGTGAGAACACAGGGCCTAGAGGACTTGATGCTCAGTATTCCTCATTATCAATGGACTAACTGGTTCATTCCACAGGTGCTGGCCATTACTATGCCAAGGTCATGGCCAAAGTAGCTGAGCTTTGGGGAGTGAATGCACAGGCAGGTGCTGCTCGTGGTAATGGTTTTATTATCAGTGTTATAATTACCGACTGCTGTGGGACACAGTACCCTCAAAACTTCGTCAGTTAATATAAAATCATGAAACTTGGAAAAATCATAAGAGAACATTTTTAGGATCTAGGGCTAACCTGGGGCTAGGCAAACAGTACTTAGACTTGACACCAAAAGCACAATCCGGAAATTTGATCAGAACGAAGAACCAACTACGAGGGCGTCTGGACCCACCCTCATCCACAGATGGAGAAACGGGAACAACAGAGAGCTGGTGCCTTGCCTGAGGGGTCGGAGGCAGGGTGAAGCTGGCTGAGGCCGCCGGTCCTGCCGCTGTGCTGGCCGAGGTCAGCACCGGCATTGGGCACCTCAGAGGGAGCCGAAATGCCAAACCGCAGGTCGGCGGTGCTGGAACGATCTGTCACTCTGCACACTACCTGATGTTGTTCCACTTCCGTCACCCGCAGCACGGATGGCGATGGCCATACAGGGTTCAGGCCAGTAGCCGACAGTAACGCGTTACGTGGTGGTAATTTTAACTTAACGTCATGCTACCTTTTCTTGTCTGAAGGTCTCCGTTTTCTCTGCTTCTAGATGGTAAAAGCGATCCAGGTTTTGCGTATTCATCTTCTCGAGCTGGAAAAGGTTAATGAACTCTGCAAAGATTTCTGCAGTCGATATATTGCTTGTCTAAAAACGAAAATGAACAGTGAAACTCTCCTGAGCGGGGAACCTGGAAGCCCGTACTCCCCTGTACAGTCCCAGGTATTTACGTTCGGGGCTGCCCTACTTCCTGCTTGCTGTCACGTCTGCAAGGATGAGCTGCGTCGGTCCCGAGACCACCAGCCCTGCCAGCGTTGTGAGGCTGTCGCAGCGGCTCTCCTGCTCAGAGGTCCTCCGGGGCCCCGGCCCGAGCCTGGGCTGAGCGTGGATCCCAGAGGCAGCCCCTCTGGCCTCAGGCAGCGAGCGCGGCGAGGCCCCGATCTGTGCGCGCGGGACCCCGAGTCCCGTGGTTCTGGAGCTCCATCTGCTTCTTCTTTTCACAGTGTATTTTTAAAAGTGTGGGAATATACACATATCACAAAATTCGCCCCCCTCACCATGTTCAAGCGTGCAACGCAGTGGTGCTAAGCACGTGCACGTTGGCGTGCAGGCGTCTCCACTGCCCGCTTCCAGAGCTCCCCATCCTCCCACACTGAAACTCCTCTGGGGACCCTCCGTAAGGGGCTCATTTGTCCTTCTGTGTTTGGATTGTGTCACCAGGGGGTGACCTCCGGGCTCCTGCACACTGGGGCCCTGTGGTGGGCTGCAGTGCGTTCGTGGGGGTGCGATCTGCGTCTCCCCGATGGCTGATGGTGGTGACCGTCTCCCGTGCACTGACTTTCCATCCGCATGTCCTTTTTGGTGGGAGGTCTTCTCACGTCTTTTGCCCAGCTTCTACCTGGATTATTTTTCAACGGTCGACTTTTCAGGGTAGTCTAGGTACTAGGCCTTTATTGGATATACAGCTTGCAAATATTTTCTCCAAGTCTGTATAGCTTTTTTCCTATACTCTTAACAGGGTCTTTTGCAGAGCAAGCTTTTCCCCCTGGTCTTTATTTTATTTATTTATAATAATATTTTTAAAAGATTTTATTTATTTTCAATGAGAGGAAAGGGGAGGGAGAGAGGGAGAGAAACAACAGCGTGAGAGAGAAACATCAACCAGCCGCCTCTTCACCAGGGCACCTGGCTCACAACCCAGGCGTGCGCCCTGGCCGGGAGTCTGCCCGGCGGCCCTTCACTTCGTGGGCGATGCCCAACCTGTGGAGCCGTGGCGGTCAGGGCTATTTCTTCATTTTTAATTTTTATTCCCCAGCCACCCACCCCTCTCCCTTTTAGCAATCATCAGCTGTTCCCTATATCCATGCGTCTGTTTCTGTTTCTGTTGTTGTTGTTTATTCATTTGTCCTTTTGGGTTACTCACGTGGTGTCTGTCGTGTTCTTACTCTCCACGATAGCCTCCAGGTCCATTCATGTCTCCGATGGCAAGGTTTTGTATTTTTATCGCTGAACAGTATTCCATTGTATACATACTCCACACCTTTTTCTATCCATTCATCTGTTAATGGGCGCTTTGGTTGCTTCCATGTCTTGGCTATTGTAAATAATGCTGCAATGAACATAGGGGTGATTATATCTTTTTGAATCAGCATTGTTTTTTTATGGACTAAATGCCCAGAAGTGAAGTTGCTGAATCATATGGCAGTTTTATTTTTGATCTTTTGAGAGTCTCCACACTGTTTTCCACAGTGGCTGCTCCAATTTGCATTCCTGCCAACAGTGCTTGAGAGTTCCCTTTTCCCCACTTGTTGTTTGTTGATTTATTGATGACAGTCATCTGACAGGTGTGAGGTGATATTTTATTGTGGTTTTAATTGGCATTTCTCTGATGCTTAGTGATGTTGAACATCTTTTCCTATGTCTGTTATTCATCTGTATATTTTCTTTAGAAAAAATGTCTACTCAGGTCCTCTGCCTGTATTCTAATCGGGTTGGGTTTTGTGTGGGTGTGTATGTTGAGTTGTGTGAGTTCCTTATTTAACCCCTTACCGGAGGTAGCATTTGTGAATATCTTCTACTGTTTGTTAGGTTGTCTTTTGTTTTGTTGAAGAAAACTGTCAGGTTTTCTTCCTGTGCAAAATCTTTTTAGTTTGATGTGGTCCCAATTTGTTTATTTTTCCCTTCAGGAGATACATTCACAAAGCTATTGCCAAGGTCAGGGTCCAAGAGCTCACTGCCTGTGTTTCTTCCAGGAGTTTTATGGTTTCAGCCATGTGGTCTTACATCTAAATCTTTAATCCATTTTGAGATTGTTTTCGTAAGCAGTCCAATTGAAATTTTTTTCATGATTCTGTCCAGTTTTTCCAGCAGTTACTAAAGAGACTGCCTTTACCCTATTTTATATGCTTGCCTCCTTTGTCGTAGGTTAATTGACTATATAAGTGCGGATTTATTTCTGTACGTACAATTCAATATTTTTTAATATTGATAATTCCTATTTATCATCTTTTCCTTTTGTTAGTTGTGATTTTGGTGTCAAGTCTAAGAACTCTTTGCCTAGTCCTATGTCCCAAAGATTTTCTCTTAACTTTTTCCTAAAAGTTTTATATTTTACATTTAAATCCATGATTGGTTTTGAGTTAACTTGTGTATAAAGTGTGAGGGTTTGTCCAGTTGCTCCAGTGCCATTTGTTAAAAAGGCTCCTTCCTCCATTGAGCTGCACTTGTACCTTCGTCAGAAGTCCGTTGGGCATCTGTATAGTGTAACTTCTGTTCCCCTGGTCTGTGTATCTATTCCGTCTAGTCCTGATTACTGTATGTTAAGTCTCAAAATTGGGTGGACTGAATTCTCTCACTTTATTCTTTTTCAAAATATCCTTTCTCAAAATATTTTAGCTATTTCTAGTTCCTTTGCCTTTTCATATAAATTTTGGAATAATCTTATCTATATCTACAAAAAACATTACTGAGATTTTGATAGGAATTGCGTTAAATGCGTCCGTCACTCTGGGGAGAAGTGACATCTCGGCCCTGCTAACCCTTCCAGCGTACATGCATGCCGTGCCTCCCCGTTCATTTATTCTCCTGTGATTTCCTTCGTCAGTGGTTTACAATTTTCAACACGAGTCCTGCCCGTGTGTTTTTAGAATTACACCTAAGCATTTTACTTTTTGAGCAATTATAAATGGCATTATATTTTTTAAACTTCATTGTCCATGATATTTTATGGAAATGCAGTTGGCTTAATATTTATCTTGTATCCTGTGGCCTTACTGAGTTCACTTATTAGTTCTAGAAGATTCTTTATGTAGATTCCTCAGGATTTCCTATCTGTTCACTCATATCATCTACAAATAGGAAAGTTCTATTTCTTCCTTTGCGATCTATGTACTTTTCATTTTCTTTTCTTGCCTTATTGGCTAGAACATCCAGTAGTATTTCAAATACGATTGGTGAGAGCTGGCATCCTTTGCTTGTTCCCACTCTTCTGAGGAAAATGTTCAGCCTTTCACTATTAATTTTAATTTTAATGGTAGTTCCCCCCTAGATGCTCTTTATCAAGTTGCAAAAGTTCCCCTCTATTCCTATTTTTCTGAGAGTTTTTATTACATTGAATTTTGTCAAATGCATAGATTGATACCATTGCGTGATTTTTTTTTTTTTTTTTTGCCTGTTAATATGGTAGATTACATTGAGGTTTTGAATACTGAACATGCCTTGGATTCCTGGAATAAACTGGACTTGGTCACAGCATGTAATTCTTTTTAAGCGGATTCCTGAATTCGGTTTGATAATATTTTGTTAAGCATCTTTGTGTCTGCACTGAGGAATACTGGTCTGTGGCTGTCTGTCCTGGTCTGGTCTCAGTCTAGGTGTGGTGTCAGGAAGTACAAGCTTCAGAAAACAAGTTGGAGAGTATTCTTTCCTCTTCTGATTTTTGGGGGGGATTAGAATTGGTATTAATTGTTCTCTAAATGTTTGATAGAATTCTCCAGTGACACCAACTGGACTGGAGATTTCTTTTTTGGAGGTTTTTAAACTGTGAATGTAGTTTCCGTAATAGTTATAGGGCTATCCAAATTCCCTACTTGGATCGGATTCTGTCTGCTGTATCGAATTGCCGTGTGGAGTTTGCAGTGTTCCTCCTCCTCCTCCTCCTCCTGACGTCTGCCAGGTCTGCCGTGATCTCCCTGCTTCCAGTATCGGTAACTTGTTTGTCCCTTTTTTCTGTCGGTGTTACTAGAGGTTTGTCAATGTGTCAATCTTATCAAAGAACTTGTTCTTTTTTCACTGTTCTTTTTCTGTTTTCCGCTTCATTGTTGTCCGCTTCAGTCTTTATTGTTTCTTACCTTTTGCTTGCTTTGATTTTATTTTGTTCCTCTTTTTTTTTAGGCTTTTGATGTGTGAGCTTGGGTTATTGACTTGATGGCTTAGCTTTATTCTGACCACGTTAATGTAGCCTGCTTTGCGCGCGCCTGCCCAAGCTTGCAGGGTCACCGCCTCTGGGGGCTAAGCCACCGTGCCGCTTATCTGCTCAGAGACCTGGGGGCCTGCGTGTGCCAGACCCCAGGCTGACGCAGGGTGTGGGGATCCCTTCCCTTCCCTTCCCAACCACCAAGCCAGCCGTCGGTCAGTGGGCAAATCCGCCTGTGGGGCCCTAATGTCAGATGAGTAGACTCTCCCACGTGGCGCTCACACGTGTTTATGTGGCGTGTTCTGTGGGCCAGGCCCAGGCCCAGCGCTGCACACGCATGCACACACGGAGGGGCAGGGCTCGGATGCGTGTGTGCTGGTGTCAGCGGGGACAGAGCTGCGCGAGCCCGGGGTGGCTCCCCATCCCCACCGAGAACCTCCCAAGCCTGTGGCGCACTCTTCTGAAAGCGCTCATCTTGTCAGGGCGGCTGTGTTTCTCGGAAAATCCGAGCCTGAGCCAAATCTAGCGGAGAAGGTGTGCGAGGAGACAAGGGGATCCTGGTGTCCCTAGTCATAGCCCGCAGGACTGCGAGGCGTGGCTAATATGTGGTGAGGTGGGTGGAAGAGAGTCTTCTGGAAGCCAGTCGAAACGGACATCTTAGTACTGACCCTCACACCTGATATGCGGTCAGTCTTGTCGTGTCCCCTGGTTTCCAGGCGCCGAGAGCCTGCCGCGGAGAAAGCTTGCCAGCTGACTGTGGCCTTTGCCTCAAGAGTCTCATTTGGCGATGGTGCCATTATGCCACTGGTCTGGAACTTTTCACCCTGGGTGTTCTGTGTCCTAATAGCCCTCCCCTGTGTGTTTCTGACTTACAGCAGATCCAGAGCGCCATCACAGGCACTCTCAGCCCCCAAGGAATCGTGGTGCCTGCGTCTGCGCTGCAGCAGGGGAACGTAACCATGGCAACGGTGGCAGGTATGGTGATGGATGGAGGGACCCCTTTTCCTGAGTTGTGCAGAAAAACTCCTTCAGAGGAGAATGGAGATATACATAAATATAACTTTTAATTAATGCCAGTTCTCTAATAGGAGTCCCCAAATCTAGACCTCTTTGAATGCTCGTTTCTTGTTAATTTTCAATGACAATTACTTTATACTACTGTCTTTTCTTACCAAAAATGTTAGGAAAAAAGGTTTTATATAGGAGTTGAAACTTCATAGCAAAAAGCAATTGTAATTTTCAAATAACTGTTTTTAATTGTTCTCTTAGCAGCACCTGGGAGATACTAAGTTGTGTCATTAATTGATGACAAGCAAGTACAAATGCATCTTAGTCTTGGTTTAACTTGTATACTAAAAACCATCACAGGAGGAGGACAGATTCTCGTTCTCTGGTGCACCTAGAACATCACAAATACAAGACCATGAAAATATAAGGAGGGGGAGAAATTTACCCTAAAAAGAATCCGTGTCATCGCACAAAGGGAAGCCTCCACAGGAAAATAAAGCACACACGATCAGAAAGAGAGCTACAATAGAAATATTTGTCAGCTGACACCTGTGGCCAAGTCCTTTGATACATGCTAATTGTGGGGACAAGGAGAAAATGTAGGTGAGCACAAGGCGTGGAAGTGCAGGCCCCTGAGCTGGCCGTGCCTTGCGCGCCGTCTGTGAGGACTGCGGGGGTGTCCGCCAGCATGGTGCCACCTGGGCACTGCTTGTGCTATGAGTTTGTTTTGGTAATTTACAGTGACAGGTTGGCTAGCAAAGTACGGATCATTTGAAATTGCGTAAAAAGCTCCTCAGCCCTGGCCAGTGTGGCTCAGTTGGTTGGAGCATCATCTCGTAACCAAAACGTTGCAGGTTCAATTCCCAGTCAGGGCACATAACTAGGCTTCAGGTTCCATCCCCAGTCCAGGCGTGCAGGGAAGGCAACCTATCGATGCTTCTCTCTCACACCAATGTTCCTCTCTCTCTTCTCTGTCCCTTCCTGTCTCTGAAAACAATGGAGAAAAAACGGATGAGGATGAAAAAGAAGTTCATCAAACTGGAGATTTTATTCATTTCATACTGTAGTGAGAAGCTTGGTTTCAAATCATTGAGACTTAAATGTACTTTTTTTCTCCTTCTTTCTGAGGTGGCACGGTTTATCAGCCTGTCACAGTTGTCACTCCACAAGGCCAAGTAGTGACACAGGCGTTGTCACCGGGGACGATCAGGATCCAGAACTCCCAGGTGTGTGTGCCATCCCTCTGGCAGGGTGGGGGCGTGGGGGTGGCGCGGGGGCGGCGCAGGTGCGGGCGTAGAGGTGCGGGCAGGCTGTGCCTCCAGTTAATCCGAATGTGCTGTTCTGTGTCTTTTTCGCTTTTCATCTCCCTAACTGTAAAAAAGTCACCAAGTTCAGAAAAGTCTAAGGAAGCAGGAAAAAAGTCACCCGTCACCCTCCCGTCAAGCAGTCTGTGTTGTCCGGCGGTGCACTTGGCTCTGAGCCAGGAGACCTCAGGCCACGGAGCCGCACTGCCCTCGCCCCCAGGTCATAGCGGATCCTCAGGTGGATTTTCGGGTCGTGACCGGCTGGCCGCACGGCACCTCCACTGTGAGCGTGTCGGCCGGGCTGTGGCCTGTGCACTCTGCAGAGCCCTCCACAGCCTTCCTGGTGTGCCCCTGCTGAGCCAGAGCAGGGTTCAGGGTGCCTGGGGCACTGGCTTAATGCGCCCCCCCCCCACCCTGGGGAGGAACCTGAGAGGGCTCCCCCTTGCCCTCTCCTTGCTGCCCCCTGGGGGCCCTGCCTGGAGAAGGCTGGTCTGCGGCTACCCGCTCCACCCCCCCCCCCCCGACCCCCCTGTGGCCCACCAGCTCCCAGAGCCCGGGGCAGCTTCGAGGGCAGCAACGACAGAGCTGAAAATGTAATGGCGTGCCATGACCTTAGGATGGTCCTGTCCTCTCTGCATCTTTGGTAAATGCGATTGGACTTGGTGGTCCCCCAGACCCCTCGGAGTTTTGGACATGCACGCACGCACTTTTGTGTTCAGCTGGGTTTAAATCAGAGCGGTGTTTCTGTTCCCGGTTCTCGTTCAGGAGCATCGACGCCTCCTGTGCGTCATCGCCTTGCCTTTCGCCTGCAGACGTTTCCTGCATCTCTGAGGCCCTGCCTTGGGGACGGGGGTGTGTGCTTCTCTCCGAGCTGGTCACTGTTTGATTTTCCCCTTTGCTCAGTGTCCCTCGTACCGATGGCCGAACCCTCCAGTATTCTCAGTGATGTCCCATGTGCCAGCCTGCGTCACTCATCAGGGCCAGTCTCGGCCCGGAGCTCTCGGCCCTCCTGGTCTCCCATGTGCAGGCTGCTCTCTGCCCAGGCCCCACATGGGAGTGTCCTTGGACGTCCCCCTGAGGACGGCCGTCCGTTGGAGCCCCCGTTTGCTGCTTTCTTGGCCTGGGAAGTACTTAGTGTCGAGAATTGATTCTGGTCCCCTACTTAGAGGCCGTCTGTGTGCACATGCAGCTCCAGGTGAGGTGCACTTCTGCCACGGCGGGGCGGCGTCCCTCCGTGGTGACCACTCTGACACCATCTCTGTGGGCGCACCGGGAGTGAGAGGCTGCGGCTGGGCAGCGTGCCGGGGCCTAGCGGGGCCCGTAACACCGTCTTTTCTAGGTTTGTGTGAGGCACTTGCCTAGGGAGTGTTGTGCGCATGCCCTCCTGTCGGGATGGAGCTACGGAAAGTGTTCCCTGCTTTTCTCGGGTGAGGGAAGCACAGTTCCCCGTGGCTGCCGGCGCCTCGGCCTGTGCTTTGGGACCCTTTGGTCTGCACGCCGTGGTTGCCGTCCCTTCCCTGCTGTTCAGCTGGCATGGCCTCCTCTGGCTGGGGGTCCTTTCACCTCCCCCGTTCGTTCTCAGTGGTTGCTTGAAATCTCTCTGAGGCTACGAACTCGGGTGTTATCCCGTCCATTCCTAGAGGAAGCAAGACAGTGAACGAGACATGGGACTCACCTGTCTGCAGGTGAAGGACTCGGGGGCCTTCTCACCATCCATCCCACCCGCCTCGCCGGACGGGGGCCTCTGCCCAGCCGAGACACTGTGGTGAGGGTAGATGCAAGGCGGAGGGAGCCAAAGCCTAGGGTCGATGCGTGCGCCTCTGCTGTCAACAAGTCATTTCTCACCAAGGTCCGTGGTTATTTTCTCCACCAGCAGTCGGGAGCCACTCGGACGTGTCCTAATTTTCTGTGCTTTCTAACATCAGCTTTCCATTGTTTAAAAGCTTCAGCTGCAGTTAAACCAAGACATGAGCATTTTGCATCAAGACGACGGCTCCTCCAAGAACAAGAGGGGGGTCCTGCCGAAGCACGCCACCAGCGTGATGCGGTCCTGGCTCTTCCAGCACATAGGGGTGAGAGCACGGCGGCCTCGGGGTTGGCGGCGCTTTTTTTCTGGCTTTTCTAGGAAAACGTGGCTCATGTACACTAGTAGGCCTGCCTTTCACTGCCTGCATTTTGTTAACTGTCCACGTGGGTTGAGTGTGGGACAAAAGGGAGGGTTGCCAAAAAATGGAGGACATCGCTTCAAGGAACAAATGAAACGAGGGGGCCCCTGGTGAAGAGGGAGCCAGTTCAGCTCGTATCAGTCTCATGTGTGCTTGTGGGAGAAGCTGCCTGTGGAGGGCGAGTGGGGCGAGGCGGGGTCAGCTAGAGCAGCGGGCAGGGAGAAGATGCGTGTGCACAGAACCTCGAGTGCAGCGATGGTGTCCGTCTTGGATTTTTGAGGAAGATGTGCTTAAAGACCCCAAGACAGAGCTGGAGAGAGTGGGGTGTGTCTACAGAGGGCCCAGCAGAGGCTTGTGGAACCCAAGAAGCAGTTGGGCCAGGAGGGAGCACCGCTTACCGCGTATCTGTCTGAGCGCCTAGTTTCCTCCCGGGGTTGCGGCCATGTCTTCTCTGTGAAGTTGTCTTGGGAAGCACACACTTGTCCGTGATTTAACAGGACACTCACTCTTTACCAGGCTGAGCCCCTCAGTCCTCGCACCCCTGACCGTGGGGCAGGCCTGCTACCAGAGTAGCTTTCAGGGGTGACGCCCTAGGTAGCGGCCAGGGTCAGGGCAACTGTCAGAGGAGTTGGTGGGAACAGAGGTAGGAAGGCAGACGCTCCCTGCTGAGTTACAGCGGTGCTTCAGCAGGGGGAAGTGCCCTGGGGGTGCAGGAGGGACGGGGTGGGCGGGGGAGGTCTGACAGGAGGCTGCCTCGCAGCCTCGTGAACCAGCTCACAGCCAGGCGCTTCCACCCCTGGTCACGTTTCTCCAAGTGCAGTGGCCACCTGTTCCTTGGGCAGCGCCGGCCCCCGGGCTGTCCCTGAGAGCCGGGCTGGCACCAGGTCTGCACCTCACCTGGCCGCCGTCAGCCCGCTCGTGTCTTCAGCTGCTGGCCGCTTCCTCACCCCCGTCTCCTTCGTCCCATCCTGGTGCTGTTGGTGTCAGCAGAGGTGTCGGGACCACGCACGTCGCCCTGTGCCTGTCCTCCGCCCTCACCCTGCCACCCGGGCACCTCTCTCCACTGTGTGGGGCCCCAACTGTGAGCCCCAAGACCTGCACCCAGTCTCAGTCGTCTCATCTCCCTCTGGGTTTGCCCCTCGTCCCTGTCACGCCCCACTATCCTCCAGCTGGCATCGGGCTCCTTCCCTGCAGGGCAGGGGCCTGGTGGCTGTGACGTCACTGAGCAGTCCTGCAGGGAGAGGGGGACCCTCCCTTCCTAAGGCGAAGACCCTGGAGGCCCCCCTCCCTAAGCGCTGGGCCCCAGCTGCTCTCCTCCCCAGCGTCTGTTCTCTGCCGGGCTGTTCCCACCAGCAGGACATGGCTGCGGGGGTCAGGGGAAGGGACAGTGTGACCCTGTCTAGGAATCTGTCCTACAAAGAGTCACGAGAGAATGAAAGATTTTGTGGATAAAGTGGTACAATGATGTTCGTTATCCTAATGGGACATGAGTTGGTACGTGAATTAGACTCCGCATCAACTTGATAGAATATTGTACAGCTAGTTAGCATGATAAATGGGCACTAAGAGGCTTCAAGTAGATGGTGGTAAGTGAAAAAGAAGATGTTTTTAAGTATATTGTGAGTCTGGCAACCAATAAATATAGTTGTAATGTAATGTTAGAATGTACACAAGTAAGCGGTGGGATTGATTTTCTGGCTCAATTTCCTTTAATGTTTTAATAACTTCTAAAATAATAACCCTCCTCATCAGTTCAATGAAAATGCCACTTTTTTCTCTTAAGAAGCCATGCGCTTGTCCCTAGAATCAAACTGAGTCACCACCAGTCATGCTGAGGGAACAGAGAGACTGCTGCTGAGGTCCTTCTGATGCTGTTCCATGGTCACCCTCAGGCACAGTGACTTTTCCAACATGCTGGGTGCTCACTTAGAGTGAAAACTAGCACCCACCTCCTGCTTCGTTGGTGCCATTCACTCTCTGGGGCCCTGGTGGGTGTAAAATAGGTTTCCGCACACGTAGGTGTCAGGGCGGACGTCTCACTGGCTTCTGCGCATGGACAGTGCTCAGTCTGGGAGAAGCTGTTCATTGCCATAAATGGAAATTATTTTCCTTCGGTGCTTCTGTGAATTTTGAGAGTTACTTCTGTTTTAATTCTCTCTTTTTTTAAGTGAAATGTTTTAATAATACATAAAAGAAAGGAATCTAACAGATGCCCCCACCCCATTTGGGTTCTTTATCAACAGTACAGGTGAACCTAGCAGAGATTGTTCCTGAAAAGCCTTAGAACATGTAAGTGCATCCTATGGCGGTCTCTCCTCGAGGTCCCCATGTGGAGACCTGTCCCCCAAAGTGACAGCATGGAGCAGCCCGCCTGGCCCCTTTCCTGCTGCCTTATGGAGCCAGCCGGAGCATGGGGGGCGTTTGTGAACTGTCCACGCCTCGGCCTCCTCCTCTGTGAAGTTAGGGTGCCTGGCTCAGGGGCGATGGTGAGGAACCAGTGAGCTGCTTCGGGGTGCGCAGAGGTGACAGAGGTCTGCCGTGCCCGCTGTGTCCGCGGTCTCATGAGGCCGCACCCCACCTTTACCCACTTTAAGGGGGTGCCATTTATGGTTCATAAGTTATTCCTCAGTCAAGTTGATGCAGAAGCAGTAGACGTATCAGGACCTTAGGACGGCACCTGGGGTGACAGACAGGACTTGGCGGTATGAGCATAGCCATCTGGGAGCCTCAGGCTGTCCAACCACCTTCGCCCCGGCTATAACCAGCTGCTGCTGCACCAGGGTGCTCCTGGGCGGCCAGGAGAAATACTTCGTTCTGTTTGGATGCTTCTAAAAAAATGGTGAGACGAAAGTTAGGTTTTCACTGAAAGCAGTATTGACTGATACTTGTCAGTTATTTACAAATGGTCATTTGTGTGCCGCTACTTTACCTAGAAAATCCTGATTCCCCTTTAAAAACTGAAGTTCACGGTAGCCCCTCTTTTTGCTTTAGCATCCCTACCCGACAGAAGACGAGAAAAAACAGATCGCTGCTCAGACAAATCTGACACTGCTGCAAGTCAACAACTGGTAAGACCCACCGCCCCGAACCACGCCCGTCAGTGCCGTGGAGCGCTCGGCAACGCTGACGCTGATGACCAGCGGCGTTTGGTTGGAAACCTGAGTTCTTTTCACGAGCAGTACTCTGTCATCCGAGCGCTGGGATGGGTGGCAGACACTTCAGAATGAATCAGCGTACACCTTCGCTTACATTCCTCACGGTCAACACCTCACTGTGAGCTTTTTGCTTACATCCTACTTGCCCGACTAGAAATGTGTTTCTCTATTGTGTTGCTGTCAGCAAGTCCCCCGTTAATTCAGAAATGTGATGTTTACACGGCCGAGCTTCCGGGCAGTGGGCAGGCAGGATGAGGCATCCTGGCCTCTGGTGGCCCCTCTGCAGCTCTTGCACCTTTCCAAACCTTGTGTCCCTTTGTCAGCCGTGATGGGGCGGCAGCTCCTCCACCGTCTGTGCGACGGTCCTGCCCCACAGTGGGGCCTGGGGGTGTTAAGGGGGAGATGCCCAGTATGACAATTACTGTGTTAATGAGCCATCCTGCTCTGCTCCTGGGTCACGTGTGGCTGGGGACCCCTGCTCCCTGACCACGTGTTCTCCCTTCAGTAAGAGCTGTCCACGTTACTAAGTGGTGCCAAGGTCTAGGGTGCTCTCAGACTTTGTCAGTCCTTCGTGTCAGGTTTACTTACTTATTATTCAGACACAGGAAGTGATTTCAGCTTATGAAGTTGACATGCAGAAAAGAAAAGAAAGCACAAGGTCTAGCACTTGTACGCATGGTTTTGTTCTTATTTTAACTGTTAAAACCTAAAGAGACTTCTGGCCAAGATGGAGGTGTAGGTGGACATGCTGTGCCTCCTCACACAACCAAAATTAAGGACAACAAAGATTTAGAAACAAGAACCAGAACTGATAGAAAATTGAACTGTATGGAAGTCCAACAACCATTCATCCCGACTGGTAAGAGGGGCGGAGTCACGGCAGGAAAAAGTGGAGATTTGCAGACCTGGGTGCACAGGTGGCGGCTAGCAGACCCCAGGCACGGGGTGGCAACGGTTCAGACCCAGTGAGGCCGCACAAGGCAGCTGGCTGACCAGGTGGTCCCACATTTGTGCGCAGATAATGCAGGCAAAGGGGAAGGAAGGGACTGGAATCCAAGAGAAAGCGGAGCAAGTGCCATTGTTCCCTCTCAGACCCCGCCCCCACATACAGCGTCACTACCCAGCAACTGGGCTGCCCTGCCCTGGGTAACACCTAAGGCTCCGCCCCTCACTTCATTACAGCCTCGACCAGACCCCCCCCCACCCCCGCAAAATGGCTCAAATGGAAGAACAAATCAAAGCTCCAGAGCCAATTCATCTAAGCGACCAAGAGATAGCCAACCTATCAGATGCACAGTTCAAAGCACTGGTGATCAGGATGCTCACAGAATTGGTTGATTTTCCTCACAAAATAGATGAACAAATGAAGGCTACAATACATGAAATGAAGGAAAATGCACAGGGAACCAATAGAGATGGGAGGAAAACTGAGACTCCAATCAACGGAGTGGACCAGAAGAAATAAACAACCAAATAGAAAAGAATGGAGAAACAAGAATTCAAAAAAAATGAGGAGAGGCTTAGGAACCTCCAGGACATCTTTAAACGTCCGAACATCCAAATTATAGGGGTACCAGAAGGGGAAGAAGAAGAGCAACAAGTGGAAAACTTACTTGAGCAAGTAATAAAGGAGAACTTCCCCAATCTGGCAAAGGAAATAGACTTCCAGGAAGTCCAGGAAGCTCAGAGAGTCCCCAAGAAGTTGGACCCAAGGAGGAACACACCAAGGCACATCGTAATTACATTAGCCAAGATTCAAAGGAAGGAGAGAATTCTAGAAGCAGCAAGGGATAAGGGGACAGTCACCTACAAAGGAGTTCCCACCAGATGGTCAGCTGATTTCTCAAAAGAGACCTTCCAGGCAAGAAGGGGCTGGAAAGAAGTATTTCAAGTCATGAAAGGCAAGGACCTACATCCAAGATTGCTCTGTCCAGCAAAACTTTCATTTAGAATGGAAGGGAAGATAAAGTGCTTCTCAGATAAGGTCAAGTTCAAAAAGTTCATCATCACCAAGCCCTTATTATATGAAATGTTAAAGGGACTTATCTAAGAAAAAGAAGATTAAAAATATGACAGTAAAAAGAGAGCAAATTCACAGATATTAACAACCACACCTAAAACAAAAGCAAACTAAGCAAACGACTAGAACAGGATCAGAACCAGGATCAGAAATGGAGATCACGTGGAGGGTTAGCAACAGGGGAGTGGGAGGAGGAGAGAGGGGGAAAGGTACAGAGAATAAGTAGCATAGACAGTGGGTAGAAAATAGACAGGGGGAAGGCAAGAATAGTATGGGAAATGTAGAAGCTAAAGAACTTAAGACACATGAACATGAACTAAAGGGGGGGAATGTGGGTGGGAGGGGGTGTGCAGGGTGGAGGGGAGTGAAGGGGGAAAATAGGACAACTGTAATAGCATAATCAATAAAATATATTTTAAAAAGTTTAAAAAAAGCTTAAAAAGTTAAGTTCCAATATAATGATAAAATCTAATTTTTGCAATTATATATGCAGGAGGTATGCTTTTGTATTGCATTAAATATTTCTATTTTCCTGCATTTGAGCCATTATTTTTTGAGGGGAGTAGCACAATAGACTGTACAATATGGATTAGTCCTAATTAGATATTTTTAATTAGAGTACTGACAAATCTAAAGGGTCAGGTATACTGTCGCTTTGATGTTTGCACTGTCTTGCGTGGACGCGGCTGTTCTCGTGCAGTCCGTGTTGGAACTTCCTGTTTCGTGTAGCCGTGATAGCGATCAGTCGACTAAGCTGCACGGTGGACACGGAACTCCTTCTCGTGTGTTCCGACGCCTGGTCACTGTGAGTCCTCTCCTGGCTCTTCCTTGTTCACTGACTTCCTCACGCGCCCCAGCTGGCTGCTCTGTGGTGTTCAGAGAACGGTCTTATCTAGAAGGTTTAACACCAACCTGTAAGTTTTAAAAATACTAACAGTGTAATGACATGACTTTTGTAAATTTAAAAAAATTTTAAATCTTTTAATAGTTATAAGTACTTTGACTCTTTGTGACTTTTTCTTTACTTCTTTTATATTCACAAAAATTGCACCTTGGACTGAGGTTAAACATACCCATGATTAGCTAAAGAAGTGGATCCTGGAGAGTAGCAGCGGGCTTCCCTCCAGGGCGCTGCTGGCGTCGGGGACAGCAGGGTGCGGTTGTCTAGTCCAGGCCACGCTTGTGCTACCGAGACTGAAGACGGGCACTGAGCGAAGCTCTGTGGCGTCAGTCTGTCATTTACGTTATTAGATGTGTCCAAATGCAGTTCAACATGTTCTTGAAGCTTAGGTTTTATTTTGTTTTTTTTTTTTAATCCTCACTTGAGGACATGCTCATTGGTTTTAGAGAGAGAAACATCGATGTAAGAGAGAAACATTGATCAGTTGCCTTCCATACATGCCCTGACCGAGCATCGAACCTACAACCTACATGTGTGCTCTGACTGGGAAACAAACCCACAACCTTTTAGTTTATGGGTTGACGCTCCAACCAACTGAGCCACCTGGCCAGAGCAAATCTCAGGGTTTTAAAATTAGCCCTGGCTCATGTGGCTAGGTGGATTGAGTGCTGGCCTGTGAACTGAGAGGTTGCCGGTTCGATTCCCAGTCAGGGCACATGCCTGGGTTGTGGGCCAGGCCCCTGGCTGGGACGAGCAAGAGACAACTGGTCTGTGTATCTCTCACACATTGGTATTTCTCTCCCTCCCTTTCTCTTGCTCTAAAAGTAAATAAATAAAATCTTAGAAAATAAGATAAAGCAACCGTAGGACTTCTTGGTCAAGATGGAGGTGTAGGTAAACACAGCTTATTGCCTTGCACAACCACAGCAAAATTACAACTAAAATATAGAACACTCAGAACCATCAGAAAATCGAGCTACAGGGAGGTCTGACAGCTAAGGAATTAAAAAAACCACATTCATCCAGACAGGCAGGAGAGACAGAGGGGCAGAGACGAGGAGACCTGGACGGGGCTGGTCCCAAACCCACGTGCGGTGGATATAAAAGGAAGGGATAGCTCAGAGGGAGCGAGGGATCCTGCCCTCACACCAGACCAGTCAGCCCCGGGTTCCAGTGCCAGGAAGATAAGTCCCCATAACTTCTGGCTGTGAAAACCAGTGAGGGTTGGATCACTGGAAGAAACCGCAGGACTCTCAGGCCTCTCCTTTTAAAGGGCATTGCACCACACACAGATTTACTCAGAATCACTCCCTCTGGGCTTCAGCACCAGCGCATACAGGGAAGAACCAAAGTGTCTGGCATCAGGGTGAGAGCTGGGGGACAGCTTCCTCCCAGACAGACCTGCAGACAGCAGCCGTTATACCTCTTCTGAGCCCTCCCCCATGCAGAGCCATAGTGCAGCGGCACCATAGCTGAACCTCCTGGCTCACGTGTAAGCCCCGTCCTGATGATTACCTAAGGGTCTGCCCCATCCAATTTACAGGCCCACCCAAGCAATCTTCCCACCCTGGCAACAGAGGCTTTCCACACGAAGGGCTGGGCTAGGCGCAGACTTCAGACCTTCCTAAATCTACTCAAGCCACAGCTGAGTCCAACCCCCGTACCTCTCGCTGACTGGCCCTAGGCCGGGCACCAGCAGTATCCATCTGCAGATCGCTTTATAGCTTATGCCAAGGGGCCCCAGAACACAGAACACAGGTGGAGGCTGACCTTGGCCTGCACCACCCAGGAAACGCCAGAGCCTGCACACCCAGTGGGCAGTTACAGACCATGTTGGAGCACCACCCAACCACTTCCACAGGCCACAAAGGAAGGTGGTTGCTAGCCAGGGGTCACAGCCAGTCCTACCAGCTGTCCGGACTGGGTAAATCCCTCCCATTGACTTGCTGACGGCAGCAAGACTCATCTACAAGGGAGGGAGTACTCAGCCCACACGGAGGGCATAGCTCGAGTGCCCATCTTGGGTGACAGGGGAGGCTGTGCTACTGGGCTCTTCAGACACCTACTACCTTAGGCCACACCACCAAGACACAGAGTCAAAGCAGCTCTACCTAACACATAGAAACAAACACAGGGAGGCTGCAAAAAGGTTGAGACAGAGAAACATGGCCCAAGTGAGAGAACAGAACACAACTCCAGAAAATGGAGATAAACAATCTGTCAGATGCAGAGTTCAAAACACTGTTTATAAGGATTCTCAAGAAACTCACTGGGTACTTTAATAGCATAAAAGAGACCTAGGTAGAAATGAAGGGAATACTAACAGAAATAAAGAACAATTTACAGGGAATTAACAGCAGAGTGGATGAAGCCAGGAATCAAATCAATGATTTGGAACATAAGGAAGAATAAGACATCCAATCATTATAGCAAGAAGAAAAAAGAATCCAAAAATCGAGGATAGTGTAAGGAGCCTCTGGGACAACTTCAAACGTCTCAACAGTCACATCACAGGGGTGCCAGAAGGAGAAGAGGAAGAGCAAGAAATTGGAAATCTATTTGAAAAATAATAAAAGAAAACTTCCCTAATTTGGTGAAGGAAACAGATATGCAGGTCCAGGGAGCACAGAGAGTCCCAAACAAGATGGATGCAAAGAGTCCCCCTCCAAGACACGTCATGATGGAAATGTCAGAGGTTAAAGAGAAAGAGGGAATCTTAAAAGCAGCAAGAGAAAAGCAGTTATCTACAGGGGAGTTCCCATAAGACTGTTAGCTGATTTCTCAAAAGGAACTTTGCAGGCAAGAAGGGATTGGCAAGAAATATTCAAAGTCATGAAAAATAGGGACCTACAGCCAAGATTGCTCTACCAAGCAAAGATATCATTTAGAATCAAAGGGCAGATAAAGAGCTTCCTGGACAAGGTAAAGGTAAAGGAGTTCATCATCACCAAGCCCTTATTATATGAAATGTTAAAGGGACTTAAGAAAAAGAAGATCAAAACTATGAACAATAAAATGGCAAAAATACCTGTCCGTCAACAGTCAATTCTAAAAAACTAAGCAAACAAGAACAGAGACAGAATCATGGATACGGAGAGTGTTTTGATGGTAGCCAGATGGGAGGGGAGTGTGGGGAATAGGTAAAGAGGTGAGGGGATTGAGAAGTACAAATAGGTCATTACGGAATAGCCATGGAGATGTAAAGTGCAGTATAGGAAATGAAGTAGCCAAAGAACTTATACCCATGACCCATGGACTTGAACAAGGTGTGGGGGTTGCCTGAGGGAGTGGGGGAGGGGCTGGGTATAAAGGGGCAAAGAGGGAAAAATCAGGACAACTCTAGTAGCATAATCAATGAAATGTAATATTAAAAAACGAGAACTCGCTCCTCACTTGGAAATGCCTTTCGAAAGGCTCAGTGGTCAAGGCCGGAGTCGGCCCTGAAGGCTCGGGGCTCATCCGCACTCTGTGCCCCCTGGTGCAGGGCAGGCAAGTGGAGACACACAGCCTCAGGCTTCAGGGGACACAGCTCTGCTGCTTTGACCTGCCTCTCCCGTAGAGAAAACGATGTCATGTCACGTTCACAGTTTGGGCGGTGTCATCGGCATCACCATGAATATCCGATTCGCAGACGTGGGCTAAGTCAGTTCAAGTGAAGAAAGGGTGACATGGGAGAGTTGGTCTTGATTCGGATGAGTTATTCTGAAAACCGCATGCCCTGTTTTTTGGACACTGAGATAATATGCTTGTCACCGCTCTAAATGCCTGTTGTGAAGAAGATGAGCTATTCTGATTGTTTTCATGTTTTTTTTTAATATTTCATTTATTTATTTTTAGAGAGAGGGGAAGGGAGGGAGAAAGAGGAGGAGAAAAACAATAACGTGTGGTTGCCTCTCGAGTGCTCCCAACTGGGGACCCGGCCCACAACCCAGGCATGAGCCCTGACTGGGAATTGAACCTGCCACCCTTTGGTTCACAGACCAGCACTCAGTTCACTGAGCCACACCGGCCAGGGCTCCTGTTATGTTAAAGCAGCTCATTTCCTGGAAGGACTTTGTTGCTCTTCTGGGGGGTCTTTAAAAAGGCTGTTTTGATGAAAGTTCTTCCTTTGTCGACCTCAATGCTCAGGTTCATCAATGCTAGAAGACGAATTCTTCAGCCGATGTTGGATTCCAGTTGTTCAGAAACCCCCAAAACAAAGAAGAAAACTGCTCAGAACAGACCAGTTCAGAGGTTTTGGCCCGACTCCATTGCGTCGGGAGTCGCCCAGCCGCCACCCAGTGAGCTCGCCATGTCGGAAGGTACGGGGCCCAGGGCGCATGTGGGTGACGCCACAAGGCACCATCACTTGGTGAACCCTAAGCACCGTCGCTTCCTGAGAATTTAGGGGACATGAACCAAGGTGTGTGCAGTTGTCTGTTTCTGTGTCTGAAGTGTGAGGACGCATCCTCCTGTGTGCTAAGGGACTGAGGTCACTCACACACGACACGTGAAACATGACCCCCACCAAGACCCAGCGTCAGCAGTGCAGTCTGTGGCCTTTCATCTTTCTTTTCCCGCGCACGTGGGGCAGAGGGTGGCATTGTCACCTTCTCACCCCGGGCACTTCTCCCTCTTTACCGCTGAGGCCCCTGGGCCCTGGTCTGGCTTTGCTCACCCCCTTTGACCCGGCCCCCTCTCTGATGCGCTGACGTGTGTCTTTCCGTTTCGTATGCGGGCGTTTTTAAAGGTATACGATGGTGTTATCATCTCATTGCTACTTTTTTCATTCTCCTTCTTTCTTTGTTTTCATTCAGCAGTGTAACTGTTATCAGTCAAGAATGTTTGGGCCATTATTTCTTCAAATACATTTTCTCCCCCTGCCCTTTGGGGACTCCTGTTGCCTGTCCATTAGGCAGTTAAAAGTCACACTGCCGCAGATGCTGTTTTAGGTTTTGGATTATTTTTCTGTCTCGTGGTGGATCATTTTTCTCTTCCTACCTGCCTGCCTCCCCGGTCTCTTTCTTCTGCCAGGTTTGGTCTTCCTCTCGTCCCACCCAGTGCGCTCCTCATGCCAGACACTGTGGTTTCACCCCGGCAGTTCCGTGCGAGTCTTTCTGTCTCTCCTGGGGCTGCCGAAGGTTTGAACCCATGGAGCAGTCACAATTAGCGCTTGATGCCGTTCTCTGCTGAGTCCAACCTCTGTCAGCTCTGGGTCTTGCTTTGGTGGTTGAGCCTTTTTTTTTTTTTTTTTTTTTTTTAAGATTTTATTTATTTATTTTTAGGGAGAGGGGAAGAGAAGGACAAAGAGAGGGAGAGAAACATCAGTGTGTGTTTGCCTCTCACAAGCCCCCTACCAGGGACCTGGCCCGCATGACTAGGACTCGAACTGGCGACCCTTTGGTTTGTAGGTGGGCACTCAATCCACTGAGCCACACCAGCCAGAGCTGGTGATTGAGTCTTGCTCCCAGCAGGCTCAGTCCCAGGCTGATCACCCCCCACAATCACAGAGGGCCTCGAGTGCTCCGCCCAGTGTCCCAGGCAGTGGGCGTTGGATACTGTTCTGTACTCTGAGGCGGTCCTGGCCGCAGCTCGGTTTGTTTCCCTGCACACGCGTGCCATCCGTCCTCTGCCCAGTGCTGAAGGAATTCCACAGCCCTGTGGGCCAGGCTTGGCCCCGCCCCTCACAGTGGGCGGGGCATCGGGCTTATTTTGTTTCCATTTAACTCCTCTTGACTCCTGGTGTCTGCATTTTCACCTTTGGCTTCATCATGCAGGTTTTGACATGTAGCCACCCTAAATCCGTGTTCAAATAATTTATATTTTAAGTTGTTATTTTCTCTTTTAGTCCAGTAATTAGTTAGAAGGGTACTGTTTCTCTCTGCCCCTGACCTCCCGTTCAGAAAAGGCAGTTCCTGTTTGTTAGGGGAAAAGTTCAAACACAATTATCCATTGAATAGAAATCTCCCCTCCATCCGGGCATCTAGTCTTCTCCAGAGACGACCCTTATTTCCAGTGTCCTGTACATGTTCCCCATGCACATGAGACAGTGTTCTGTGCACAGGCGAGAGTGAAAGAACCTCTCTTCCCACATTTTTAACATTCGCAGGGATGTCTCCTTTTGCTCTCGCCGCTTGTTCAAACACTGGGGACTCTTAACGGGTGAGCACGCGAGACGCACTGAGGTTCCCCAGATGGACAGGGGTCGGCACGTCACGGGTTTTTTCTCTTTCCCCTTCCCAGCTGTTCTCCTTGCTCATGTGAGAGGGGCACCTCATGCCCCTTGCTTTGTTTCCCCGGTTATGTCTGTGTGGGCCTTTCTCCTGTTCTCCAGTCTCTTTTGTCCTTCCTGTGGCACTGTTTCTGCCCTGGTCCCTGAGACCTTCTGCAAGGCATGAGGCCCACTCCAGAAGCAGTCTCCCAGATCCCTGTTGTGCATCCCAGGAGCACACAGGGGTCTTCTGGGAAGGTCAGAGAAGCAGGTAGCATCCCCTGGGTGACCCTGTTTTCCTCCACTGAGCACTAATGTGAACAGTGACCGCTGTGTTCTGGTCTGCCACAGGAGCTGTCGTGACGATCACCACACCCGTGAGCATGAATGTGGACAGCCTCCAGTCCCTGTCCTCAGACGGCGCCACCCTGGCCGTGCAGCAGGTCATGATGGCTGAGCAGAGCGAGGACGAGTCCGTGGACAGCCCGGGGGCGGGCAGGGCCGCGCTCACCCCCGCCCACATCAGCGGGCTGGTCCTGGAGAACAGCGACTCCCTGCAGTAGGCCGCGGCCAGGACCCAGGCGGCCCGGACCCAGGGGGCGCCAGGACCCAGGGCAGCGGGCCTGGCTTTTTAATAGTTTGCACAGCAAACATTTTACACAGTTTTATTTCTGATCTGTTTTATATGTAGATATAGAAGAGTGCACTTTTGTATTTCCTAGCGAGCTTCCAGAGCGTCTGTGCCGGTGCAGCGACTTCTTTCGAGTGTGTGCGCGCGTGCGTGTGGGTTTCCAAGGAATGTCTTCAAAGGGATAACGCTAAAAACGTGATGGATGACAAACACCCCTGTGAGCCCCCGATTAGGTTAAGGGTCAGTGCTGCCGTTTTGTAAAAAAGTATGCAGTTCTAACTGAGTTCTGTGGTTAAAGCAGGTCTCGTGGGCTGGCGTATTGGTGCGGCCCACAGGTTTGAAAGAAGCTTCTGCACCTTAGAGCCGCCAGTGCAGGGCGGACAGGACGCGCCAGCAGACGGGCGCGACTCCGTGGCGGGCGCGCGGCGCCCCAAGGCCTTTGCGTTCTCCCACAGTCCGGGAGCCTGTTTCGTTTGCTATATATAGAAAGAAACTCCTATTTTTACCTTGCTGGACTTATTGGATAAAAAAGCTATTTTTATAAATTCCTTATGAATTGGATTATGACTATATTGAGGGTAAAATTTCTAGAGAAGAAACTGTACATGCTTACTATTTCAATTTGGAGTGTGATGAATTGACCAAATTTAATGAACCTGCCCCAAGATGGCTAGGACAGTAATTTACATTTACTACTATGAAAGAAACAGCTATTTAATGAAATTTTGGTATCTTCAAATTTTAGTTTATACTTAAATGTGCAGATTGCATCTTCACCCAATCTAAACATACATGCAGAGGCATCTGCTCACTAGGACTTAGTAAGGTGGCGTGGTAGACAGTAATCAGTTAAAGTTCTCACCGTGCGTGTTTCAGTCGGATTTAACTTGGACTGCAGTTAAGTGGTGCCCGTACCACGTTAGCTGCGTATTGTTTTAGGGTTTATTAGTCAGCCATGTGTTATGCATAGAATGTCTATTATAACTAATATAAAACGCCCCCCATCCCATTGGCTCAGACCTGGGGTAGGTCGCAGACATTCACCTTCGTCCCATGGTTAACAGGGAGAGACCCAGGGAGGGGCAGAGCGAGTGGGGCCGCGCTGACCGCGCACTGCGCTCTCCTGCTGTTGGCTGCACGTGTACCGTCGGTCCTGGGGCCCGTGTTCCCTCCTCACACGCGTGACTCTGGAGTTTCCAGAACCCTTCCCTCCTCCCCAGCACACGAGATTTGGAATGATGCTAGGACTCCCGTTTCCTGGTGACAAGACGAGCCAGAGTCACGGACTGGGTTTTGTCTGCTTTCGTTGATTGGCGTTCGCTTCCAAGCAGGGCTGTTGCTCAGAGAGGAAATGGGGCGCCTTTTCAGAGAGCAGGTCTGCGCGCACCCGAACTGGGATGCTCGCGGGCCTCGGCACCTTCCTGAAGGAGGGTCCATGGCTGGGAGGGCCGCTGTGCCTGAGATTCAGCTACAGCGGCTGGTCATGGACCGGGGTCCCTTTGAGAGGTATTCAGAGCTAGAGCAGATTTTTTCTGGGACTGCCTTTTCCTTAAAAATGGATTAATTAAAGTCAATCACAGGAAACTACTTCCTGGATAACCTGAAGGCAGAGAGAAATAATAGGAATTTCTTTTAAAGAAGTATTTCAGGAGCTTTAAAAAGAAAAACTTGACTGTCAACTCTTTGGGGAGATAATACCATTTTTAAGCAGCTATTGATTGCATTCCTTATTTATGAACAGTTTTTACTATTTTAAGTCTACACAACTTTAAAAGGTCATTTTAGCTTTACTTAAATTCTGACTTTGCTGGACTTCTCAGAAACCAGGACCTGTGGAAGCCAGCCCTCTCCTCCTTCGCCCTGCCTTCCCTCTGTCCCTCTGGGCCACCCTGCTCTTGGGTTTAGTGTGAAAACATTCAGAGGATATGGGCTCCTTATGGGTCATTGCTCCCCCCCCACCAGAAACCATGCCCATGGGGGCAGCAGATTGTCAGCTAGAGCTGCGCACACCACGTCAGCTTGGAGGTGGCTGCATCAGGGTTCGTGTTGGCCTGGACTCAAGCTTCTGGGCCCAGTGGCCCAGCGTGTGCCTCTGCAGCCGAAGCCGGTGCTCTTAGGCCATGAGTTCTCAGTCACCGTCTTTAGGGGACTAGGGTGAGGCCACTTACAGAGCATCACTCCTGGGCAGACGCAGCCTGCAGTTTCTCTAACCTCTCCCCCAGTAACCGCCTGCCGTGGCTGTTTTGGGCCAGAAAACTGCTGCCCAGCACGCAGTTGTCAGTGTCCGCCTTGTCGAAGCCGTTGTCCAGCCCTCAGGCGTCACAAGAACTTGTGAAAGCACCGCTTCTGCTGAGCTGTCATTGTGAACAGGCAATGCTGTGCTCTGTTACCTGCCCCCTGAGGCAGGGGGCTTTTGAATGTGTCTGAGACCCCAGGCAAGCATGTCGTCCCTGCTGCTCAGCTGTCGCGCAGGTGGCTGACAACTCCAGCTGCCTGACTGACCCAGCTTCCAGTCTTTTGGTTCCAGATGGTGAAATAAGTTTAAGCATTCATCCCATGTGCAGAGGCCAGTGGGCAGGGCCCCCGGGCCTGTTCACAGGCCGCAGAGCTTGCTCAGACCCCACACCGAGGGTTTCAGGAATCAGTTCCGTCACCTGCTGGTGGCTCGACTCTGACCTCTGTGAGAAAGTGTCGGAGCACTTTGTTCTGTCAGACAAACTCAGACAGACCCGGAAGGTGTGACAGGCCCAGTGTTGGCTGTTAGTGACAGAAGTGACTCAGTGACCTTCCTTTGTTTTAGTTCTGTCTGGTCTATGAACTGACAATCTTTAAAACGTGAATACTGTAACAATATGTTTTCTTGGATTGTTGTCTTTAAAAGGGATTTTTGTGAAGCAATTGATTTATCAAAGCAAAAAAAAATTAAAAATAGAAATGCGCTTTATGGAAGTTTTATTTTCTGAAGCTCATGTCCCCGAACGCTGCTCTCCCGTTTTAAGTGATGCATTTAGGCTGTTGACACGTTTGCTGGTGACAGTCGGGGTTCATGGTGACCCCTGCACATTTAAAACTTAGGCTCGTCCTGCGCTGGAGCCATTGACATTTTCAAGAATCTGCAATTACTTCAGTCAGTCATTGGTTTTCCAGGAAAAAATTAGGAAGTTTTACTTGTTTTTTGTTGTGTTGCATCTTGGGTCTCGTGACTTTGATGGAAATGAGAAGAATGGTTGATGAGCAAGGTACTGCCTTTCGCAGCTCCCACCAGAACTGCGGGCCAGGCAGCCCTGGGCCCCCAGGACAGGCGTCTGGGCCGCTGCAGAGGGGCGCTTCAGCACCCCCAAAACTGTGCTTCGGGGCTCCTGTGAGTCAGCAGGCTGCACATTTTTAAGAGTGCGTCTGAAAGTGCGGATCTTACCACAGACAAGGGCTCACAGCTGTGAGTGCGTTGTTTCAGGAAGGGCTCTGATGGGCAGAAAACAGGGTCGCCGAGTTGTCACGGCAACTCCTCGAGGTCAGAGGTGAGGGTGGATGTGACGTTTAACCAGGTAAGGGCCCAGCCCTCGCCCATCACCTCTAGACTCCAAGTGCTCCACTTGTAAAAGAAAAGAAATTGGTTTGTGAGGTTTATTCTAGCTCAAAAGTACTGTTTTTGACAAATAAAATGTTATGTCTTGAGAGAGGTGCGTTAATAAGTAATGACCCAGCAAACCCTGAAAATAAGAACTGAATTTGCATTGAATGTTTAGTGCTTCTCCTTTTTTTGACTTCACGCAGATGCCCTAAGCGAGGGGTGTTATGTTCGGCCCACGTGCATTGCTGTATACACTCTGCTGTGTGCACACTGTAAGAAGAAGTTCCTAGCACAAGTTATGTTGGCCCTTTTTTACCATTAGATTCTTTTACCTTCTCCAAGACCTAAGATGGCTGCACCATTTTTAAACTGAAATTTGCACAATTGCAGCCCACGTGACTCAGTGAAGTGCACACTGCTCCGGGAGGCTCGCTCTCTCTGTCACCCCAACCCAGGCTGCCGGCCTCTTCGAGGGGTGGGCGTCTGCCCGGGGTCTCCAGCTCCGCCCTGGCCAGTCCGCGCTGGACAAGGCGGTGTTGCCTGACTGAGGAGTTTCGTACTTTACATACAGAAAGCATTTGGAAAGCATTACCTTGCACAGGTATTTCTGTCTTTTATATCATGATTTAAATGGACCCAGGACTTTAGCCCGTAAAAGCCAACAATGGCTGTAATACAAAGGAGGAACTTATCATCCCAGCAGGTCTGAAAGGGGCATTTTAGTGGTGTTGGTGGCTTTAGTTGCTTAGACATTTTTAGCAAATGGGTGGTAGAGAAAATCAGGTATATTAAAAAAAATATTTTGCTGAAAACTCAGTTTTCCCCTGATACTATCTCAACACAGCCATGCCTGTTCAGAAGTAGGCCGTGAGGCCCTGGCTGGTTTATGTCTGGGGTTGGGGGTTTTGGGGAGCCCTGAGTTTGCAAACCAGAGGGTGTGGGTGTCAGAGAACAGCCAGCCCGCAGGGTTGCAGGAAAGGCTCGGCCGAGTGGAGCCAGGGAGGCCGAGAAAGCAGCGTTTGCAGGAGGAGGTGGCGTGTGGAGGCCGTGGGGCCCCCAGCAAGCACCTGTGGCTTTGATAAGAGCAGTGTGAGAAGGGTCAGAGCAGAGGCCAGGTGTCGCGTCACAGGGTGACTTGGAAGCCAGTAGAAGGCAGCACAGGAACTTACTTGATTGCCTTGGGGTGAAGACATTTGACGACCCCAAGTGCGAAGAGGATGAGACCGAACGCTGGTGGTTTGGCAGACCCACAGGGAGGATTTCCGTTCGGTGAAGGACGCATGGACTGTAAACAGGTGACGAGGTGAGAGGGGCCTTTCCCTCTTTCTTCTTCACACCCAATGCTGTCAGGGAGTTCGTGATTAGGGTTAGGGGAAGATTCCTGCAAATCACTGAGAAAAAAACTGGAAATGGAGAGGAAAATGGCAGGATGTTCACTGGAAGGAAAACTCGGGAGGCAGCAAGCGCAGGAAGCGCCAGGCACAGACGAGGGACGCAGAGGCCAGGCGGGGGGCAGTGTGTGCAGGCGGGAGCCTGCACCCTGCCGGTGGGCGTGTCCTTGGGACCTCGGGGCCCCGGACGGCACCAGAGGGACGAGAGTCTCAGCCAGGGTGCACTCAGGGTTCGTGGCAGCATCTCTCCTTTTTGATATTGGGTTGTTCTTCCTTTGTTCCGTGTCTCCTAATTTGTGGTTGAATGCTGCCTATTTTCTGCACAGCAGTAGGGCCCGCAGTAGGTAGTCCTCAGGCCCAGAAGTGGGCACACACCCTCTGACAGGCTGCTGGTGTGGGGCCAAGTCGGTCTGTCCGACCTGTGGCTGGGTGTGGGTTTTGTTGTTCTGGTCACACTCAGATTTCCCCAGCCTGAGGTCTCGTTCCTGCCAGGCCTCAGCTTGCAGCAGGTGCTGCGAGCCTGCACCGGGCTCTGGCCCGCCCCCCGCCCCCCCCACCCCCCCCGGCCCCCGCCCCCACCAGCAGAAGACCAGATGAGGCTCAGGTGGAGGCAGGTCCTGTGTCCAGGGGCTCAAGGGCCAGCTTCTCAGCAGTCTGTCCACTCCTCCTCCCTCTGCTGCAGACATATCTGGGGAGGGTCTAGGGTGGGAGTGTGCCTGAAATCGGGGCCAGAGCCTGGGTCTGAGAAGTTTTCTGCTCCCCTTCCACCGAGTCGTGGTTTTTTGCTGGGAGGGGACGGGGACCGTTCCTCCCCCAGTGGATTAAGACTGGCTTCATCTGAGGGAAGGGCTGGTGTGGTGGGTGGGGTGGCAGGCCTGTGCACCCTGGGGGCGGGGGGGTCTTTCCAGCTCCCTGCCCCACTCCCCAGCCCTCCCATTTGCAGCTGCCTCCTTTCCCTGCACTGCCAAGGGGAGCCACCCTGTGTCCCCTCCCACTCTAGAGGGCTTGTCACTCTTTGGAATTGAGTCACCTGGTAGCCTTGTGACCACAGCTCTCTGAGCTTGAGAAGAGTTAAGGTTTTGCATATTGCCCACCTTTTCTCATTGTGAGGGTGCAAGTCGTGTTCTCATGGCTTTCTACATCCAAAATGGAAGTGGAGCCACAGATGGTGTGAAAAACAAGGTTTTCAGATAAATTAGGATGGAGGAAAAAGCGAAACCAGATCTATCGCACAGTCCCACTGGTAAACGAGAAGCGCACAAAACACCGTTGCTCGAGGACACCCCATGGCAGGGGGCGGGGAGAGAGCTCCAGCGGCGGGTCCCAGGATGGCCATCAGCTGTGAGGGCGGCCTGTCCAGACCCAGAGGGGGGTGCAGAGCGAGCTCTCGGCACCAGAGGTCCCAAGTCCAATGAAGATGGGGATCAGGCAGGGGAGGGAGACTGGGTTTGGAAACCACCTCCATTCAGAATGTAAGGGGTGGTTTCGTTATTGTCCACCTCAGTGCTGAGCGCCTCAAAGCCACTGCAATTCCTGGTTCTTTGTCTGGGAAGGTCGTGCTCTACGCAGGTGCCAGGGTCTTGTGGCCGCTTGTGTTTTCCACGATGGCCACAGCAGCACTTCCAGCCCCACGTGTTCTTCCAAGACTTCGTCCATCAAGGGAGGCCCCTCCTCTTGAAACTGGGTGAGGTTTTGTTACCACTGTCGTGTCAGAGCAGCATGAGGTGGCTGTGACGCTGGTGACGGAGAGGTTTACACCGAAGGGAGACCGCTTCCACCTGGCTCTTCCTTGGGACCACAGCCCATGGGTCCCCAGCCACCGTGTGGTGGGGAAGACCGGCCTCATGCAGAGGCTGTGAGTGGTTCCAGCCGGAGCCCGCACCAACCAGCAGGCAGGCGAGAGTGAGCGAGCTCGCAGATGCTTCCCGCTGCGCTGGGGACGGCGGAGCGGGGACACCTGTCCCCGGACAAGCGTGCTGCTCAAAGCACAGCCCTGCGAGCAGGTAACGGTGGTCCCTGCTCTCCGTCACTGTTTGGGGCAGTTTGCTAAGCACCCTCTTCGTGCTCGCGGTGCTGGGGTGGGCCTGTTTTGCTTCATCGGGTCAGCACTGGCCTCTCGGAAGCCCACCTGCGGACCCATGGAAGCACTCAACGAGCCCAGTACACCCTGATGCTGGCTCTGGATCCAGTCACTGTCCCCAGCCTTGCTGTGGGTGAAGGGGAGGCATCTCAAGGGGGCTTGGAAGGGAGCGGGCCGCACACACATGGCCCACTGCCGGGGCCCCATCGCCAGGCCAGATGCCCATGTCCTGTAGGCATGGTCTGGTTGTCAGTGCAAACAGCTGGCAAAGTGGCTCTGCACACCACCTCGTATGATCCCCGGCTGCGTGCTCACAGTCCAGCCCCAGCCGGGCCACCCACAGGCCAGTCCTGCCTGAGCTGCTCCTAGTGCAGAGGGGGCAGGTAGACGTGAAGGAGGCGCCCGCCCAGCCCCGGAACGGGAGGCCTGATTAATTTGACTAAATCACAGAAGCCAGGATGAGTTAACGAGAAGACTGAACCGTAAAACTCACAGACCTGTCCTGTTACTAAAATGCTTGAGGAATGATTCATCTGCAAACGAGCACTCCTGAAACGAAGTCTTTGTGAGTAGCAGCATCTGAGCCTGGACGATGGCTGTGCTGCGCAGTCTGAAGCACTTCGTTGTCTTAAGTAGGTTATGACGTGTGATCTGGCACTGCCGTTCTTCCACACACTGGCCCGGCCAGCCCTTTCCTTTCAAATAAACAGCACAAACAAGAACACCATACTCCCCACTGAGCCCAGCGCACTGGCTTGCCCCACAGGGGGCTCCTGGGGGCTCCTGCCCCACCCTGAGGCTGCTTCAGTCCATGCAGGCCATGCCCCGGCAGTGGGGAGTCCCCACCTGCCCCGGCCTAGTTATGGCTGTGGGTGCAGGGCAAGGAGGCCGAGCTTACGGAAGAAGGGAGGGCTGGATGCCAAGGAAGGCCGAAAAGTCTCTGGCCCTGGGCGTCTTCCTCCTGCTGTGGGGGCTTCAGCAAGATCCCAACAGGAAAATGAGGGGTAGCAGTGTGCCTGGTCACCCACACCCTCACGGGCGGGACGCTGCGTGGATCACCTGTTTCCTCCCCACCTCGAAGCACCACTCCTGGGCCCTCTGTTTTTCTACGGCAGTCTGTGCCTGCGGGGTCTGCTCGCTGGGGATCTCCCTTCCCCGTCCCTCTGCGGGTGCCCTCCATGGCCTCGGCGGGGGGAGCCCATTATCTCTCCCTTGTTTTACTCCCTCATTTCGGTGGGGGAGTAAACACCGGACTGCTTTCAGTGCTCTCTGGGCCAGGAGGCTAGTTGCCTTGCTGAGACATCCGTACCTGTCACGGCTATCAGGGGAGAAGGTGCTCACAGCAAGGGTCTGGCCGCCATCCCTTCTCCTTTCAGATGCTTTCAGGCTCCGCCCCCTTGCTCCCAGCCTCCATGTGCTGGAGATGATTAAGTCTGCTGCCTTCCTTCCATATTCCGAGACTCTGTGTGAGCTGGGTTTCCCCACCCCTGGAAGCTTCTGTTGGATCTTACTATCCCAAGTGATGTTCGCTATGTTCCTGGTGTGGTTCTTTCTCCATACATTGTGGTGGGAACTGCATGGATCCTGTCAGTCTGCAAAATCATGTCTTTTAGTCTGGGATGGTTTCTTGAATTATTTCCTTCTCTGTTTTCTCTTTCCTTTCTGGACCTAGTCAGATATTAGAATCCAAGAAACTCAGAGAATTGCAAGCATGAGAAACAGGAAAAATGCATCAATACATTTCTAAAACGATATTGAAAATGAACAAAGATTGAGGACACACACTTTCTGATTTCAAAGCATATTACAAAGCTACAATAATGAAAACAGGGTGGCACTGGCTTACAGATAAACATACAGACCAGTGGGATAGAACTGAGTCTAGAAGTAAGCCCATACATCTATGGCCAACTGATTTTCAGCAAGAGTGCCAAGACCAGTCAGTGGGGAAAGAATGTTTCTTCAATAAGTGGATACAAATGGATACCCACATATAAGAGGATGAAGTTGGACCCCTCCCTCACACCATGTATAAAAACTAAAATGAGCTAACTTTGAGCTAAAAGTATAAAACTCAAGAAAACAAGAGCACATTTTCATTACCCTGGATTTGACAATGAGTTCTTAGAGTTCCAGAAGAAAAACAAAACAAAAAAATAGATACATTAGACATCACCAAAATGGAAAACTGTCATGCCCCAAAGTTTTATCAAGAAAGGGAAAAGACACCCAGCAGAATGGGAGAAGATTCCTGTAACTCAGAATTCTGACAGGGGTCGAGTTCCAGAACACATGAAGAACTCATACAACCAAGCCACACAAAAGACAGCCCACTTTAGAAACAGCCAAAGAACCTGCATAGACATTTCTCCAAAACAGATACACAAATGAGAGGAAGCCCAGTATCACTGGTCATCAGGGAAAGGCAAATCAAAACCGTGAGATACCACAGCACACCCACTACCATAACTATTTTAAAAAAAGGAAATGAGGTGTTGGTAAGGACAGGGAGAAACTGGGACATTTGTGCATTGCTTGTGGGACTCTAAAACGGCACCACCACTGCGGGGCAGTTTGGCAGTTCCTCTGAACGTTAACCTTAGAATTATGACGCGGCCCCGCAATTCTAGCCCTGGGGTCTACACCCCAAATTACTGAAAACAGTCATTCAAACAGATACATGTATATCGATGTTCACAGCAGCACAATCGCAATAGCCAGAGAGTGGAAGCAACCTAAGTGTCCATGAGTTGGGGGGTGGAATGTTACTCAGCCATAAAAAGAAAGTTCTGACACCTGCTACCGTGAAAACATGTTAAGTGAAATAAGCCAGACACAAGGCCACAGATTGTATGATCCCATTTATCTGAAATATCTCAAATAGGTAAATCCACATAGACAGAAAGCAGATTAGTAGTTGCCAGGAAAGGGGGGAGGAATGATTGCTTAGGGGGTGAGGAAAATGTTTTGGGACTTGACAGAGGTGGCGGCTGTACATCTTGAATGTAATAAACGCCACTGAATTGTACATTTAAAATCTGTTCATTTTAGGTATGTGAATTTCACCTCAATTAAAAAACCCCAAACATTCAAGCCCCTCTAACCACACCCGCCCCACGAGGGTCGCTGAACCGATCCATGCTTCCGGGCCCCCTCTGCTGCTCCCGACTCTGGATTCTTCTCTGGAAAAGGCACTTCCTCCTGCCTTCAGTCCACCCTGGCCCCATTACAGCATGGGTTCGTCAGCCCTGCTGAGTTCCTTGTCAATGCGATTACCTTGTTGAAACATTTTAAGAGAAAATTAAAGAAAAGCACATTCTACTCATCCACCAAGGGTCAGGTGTTAGTAAAAGGGAAATAAACGTTTCCACTGGCCTCCGGCTTGGCCTCCTACACCGGCTCCTTGCTGCCACTTGCAGCGGAGCAGCGCCCAGCACCGGTGGCTGGAAGGCACATGTCTTGTTGGTTAGTGTCTGTGAGAGCAAAAGAGCAGGCAGCGTGCGTGGAGTCAGAGCTGGGCTGCAGCTCCGCCAGCTCTGGGTTCCAAGACTCTTGCTGACTTTGTCTTCTGGTCCCGCTCCCGGGCAGCCACGAAGTTCAGTAGGTCAATGGAGGTGACAACCCCGAACACCATCTGCCTCTTACTGGACTTCCTGTGGCTGTGGTCTGAGGAGGGAACAAGGCAGTGGGTTAAAGGCACCTCCACGTGGAGCCATGCCCGCCCCAGGCACCCCAAGAGGCTAAACCACAAAGCAGGGGCCCCGAGAATCGGCTGGGAGCCTGCTGCAGCATCTGCAGCACCTGGCCACACCCACGGAAGGGGCCAGAGGCCTTCTTCCTCTGATGGGGGCCACCTGGGCAGAGCTGCAGAGAGCAGGGTGCGGCCCTCTCCGAGCCACGCCCACTGGCCACGTGCCCAGGGGCCTCACTGGTTGAGAGCAGCCTAAGGGTCTGTCTGGGTGCCTGAGGCTCGAGTCCCAGCACAAAACTGCAACACCAAGCACACCCATGAGCTGCATCAGCTCACGCCGCTGGCCTGTGCCTGCCCCCAAACCCGTGCTGCTCCCCACCGGGTTCAGGATGAATGCCCGCCCCCTGGAGAGCAGGGGTTGTTGAGACCACGGCTCGACCTGAGTGGGCCACGCAGTGCTCAGCTCAGATTCGGTCAAACACAATTCTGGGTGTTTCTTGATGAGATCAACCTCTGAACCTGAGAAAAGCAGGCTGCCCTCCCTGGTGTGGGTGAGCCTCATCCAATCAGTTGAAGGCCTCAAAGGAACAAGAAGGCTGATGCTCCCCAAGGAAGAGGGGCCTTTCCCAGCCTTTGGGCTTGACCTGAAACACTGGCTCTTCCTGGGGCTCACGTCTGCCTGCTCCCCCTGCAGATCCTGGGACCTGCCAAATGCATCACGTGGGCCAGTCCGTCTAACGACCCCTCTCTGCACGCACACGTCCCGCCGGGTGTTTCTCGGGACAGCCCAGACGCAGCCGCCATGAAGCACGGAGAGCCAGGTGGTGCTGAGAGGTGGCGGGAAGTGCCCGGGCCACGTTTTATCCCTCCAGACCCCATCCCAGTGACTCCAGGGCCACCTGTCCCTAGGCTAGGGGAGCGGGAGACACAGAGGAGCCAGGCACCCTGCTGGCCTACTCAGAGCACCTCAGGAAACCCAAGGGAGGCCCGGAGGGGCCCAGCTACCCACGTTTCAGGGACTTCCGGGCAAGGTGGCACTTAGGAGCAGCGCAGCCTCTGCAGGGAGGGCAGTGTGGGCAGCCCCTCCACCCGGCGCTCCAGACCCTCGGGTACAGTGGGTCAGCCACCTCTGTGAAGGGCCGGGTGTCCGTCACAACCGTGCGGCTCTGCCAGCAGCACGAGGCAGCCATGGACACGGTATCGGGTATGGCCGTGCCCAAGGACACTCCGTTTGTGGGCCCTGACGCTGGAACTCACGTTATTCGGGGGAGCACGGGGGTGTTCAAATACAAGTAAATGTGAGACAAAGAGGAAAAACCTGCCCCTCCAAGCTCTGGGCGCCCCGACACCCTCCTCCGCCCTCGGAGCTACGGTCCTGACAGCGGAGCCATTTCCGAGGTGGGGGCGGCTGGCGTACATACCTGCGGGCCCCCCCACCACTCCTGCCAAGGCCTGGTCCTGCGCTGTGGAGCCAACGACGGGAGAGGGGTTAGCCTTGGCCGCCCAGGCCCTGATGGCCCTCAGCTGGGGACGGGGGCGGGGCAGGCTCCAGGGCACTCCCAATTCTCGCGATTTCTACAACCCTCACCCTCGTGGGCACCCAGGCCTGGCCCACAGAGGGGCTCCCTCCGAGACCCGTGCCCAAGGCTGGGAGGGTCCGCACCACTGACTCCCACATGCCTGTGAGGCACCAGGGCTCCGCGGCCCCGAAGGAGCTCACGGCAGCGAAGCGCACGCAGGAGCCTGGGGCTGGGCCTCAGTGGCCAGCACCCGGCAGGGCTCCACCACCCCCGCCCCCGCCCCCAGCCCCACTTACACTGGATCTGCTCGTGGACCACCAGGGCGAAGTGGTCCATCTCCAGGATGCATGACAGCGTGCCCAGCAGGTCCGTCAGGCGGATCTGGAAGAGAAGCTGCGGTCAGAGCTCCCGGGGGAAGGAGCTCACTGCGGGAAGGAGCACGAGGCAGCAGGAGAGGCGGGCGTCACTCCACAAGCCTTTTGCAGAAGCAGAAACAACACGGCACTCAGAGGCCGACACAGTGCACAGAAGGAGACACGGGGCGAGCCATCGGCCCGGGAAATGCCACAGGAATGTCCCGTTCCCGCGTGGGGATTCCAATTCTCAGACGCTGGAAAAGGGAAAGCGCCCCCTTGCGCAGGGAGCGTGGGGCCCTGCCTCCAGGGACAGAAGGGGCCTCGCGGTGCCCGCCGCTGCAGAGAGCTGGCGCTCACCTGTTTGAACTGCTTGTAGATGACTTTGTGAACTTGGTCGGACGGCCGCACCTTCCCCGCCAGCAGGCACGACAGCATGTTCCCCAGAGTCACCATCCCCAGGATGGCCCTGGGGAATGCAGGGTCGGGGTCAGGGGAGGGGAGACGGCAGAGCACCCCCCCCCCCCACCCCTGCCAGCCACCCTCCCTCAGCATCACTGTGGTCTTTGGCCGAATGTGGAATTTCCCCTAGAACTCAACACCTGTTTGCTGGGAGCCCACACGTGGCAGGAAGACAGCGGTGACCAATGCCCTGCCCTGCACCTGCCCATCCAATGCGGGCAGACAGCACACCAGCGAGTCCTTTGAGTATTTCTGTCTGACAGGGGTCACAGTGTTCTCAGACATGGGACTTTCAGTGCTAGAACCGGGACAGCTGGTCCCTGGGCCATGTCTGCCAGCCCCTCCGCTGAGACCTCTCCACAGAGCAAGGGCAGGGGCTGCCCGCTGCCGCCTGCGCTCACACTGCATACAGTGCGGTGGGACACGGGGGTCAACCCAGCCAGTGCTCAGGGACACGATGTCCAGTGGGCGTGGTCCTGTGCAAAGTGACTGAGGCCAGCTGGCCAGCCCTGTCCGGGAGTGTGGCCGAGACTGACCCCGCCTCGTCGACCACGGGCGCCTGGTCGAAGCCCTTCTCTCGGAGGATCTCGATGGTGTGCTCACAGGTGACCGTGGGCAGCACCGTCAGCGGCGCCGACAGGCTCAGCTCCTGAACTGTGAGGTGCCACCACCTGAGGGAGGAGAGCAGGGCAGGTGGGAGTCAAGGGCAAGCACTTGGACACAAGGGCAGCATCGTACAGGGAGACCGTGGGGACGACCAGCCAGGCATGGGACAGTCCGGGTGCCCCGGGTCCCAGGGACGGGCGCCGCAGGTGGTCCCGGGGGTGCGGTGCCTGCTCAGAGGCGTCCTCACCAGGGCTTCTTCACCGTGATGTCCTCCTCCTTCAGGAAGCCCTTCTGCAGCATCCACCTGTCGCTCAGGAACTTGGACCTGCAGGCGTCGGGAGGTCAGCAGGGTCGGGCGGAGGGTCTCACCGCCGTCTGTGCTCACACCAGGGGGCGCGGTTCTCACAGAAAGCCCAGCACCGCCCTGGCCACATGGCTCAGTGGGTCGAGCGTCGTCCCGCAAAGCCAAAGGTCGCCGGTTTGATTCCGGGACAGGGTACGTGCGTGGGCTGCGGTCCAGAGCGTGGGTGACGCAACGGGCAAGTGGGGCAGTGGGGCAGGGGCCTTCTTAGGGCAGTGTGTCCTCACCCTCCCCTAGCTGGTGCATTAGGCCTGGAGGTCTCACGTGAGCGATGGGAATGTGGGGGGGCTGGGGGGCGAGCAGGCTTGTGGGCACTGCCACCGCGGTCGTGCACTGTGTTTAAATGCATCTAGAAGACCCCAGACGTGGACAGGGCCGGCAGGGGAAGCATGGGCCCCCGAGATTCGGGGGGAGCCGCGGCCCAGGAGGGCCCCAGACCCCAGCCCTGTCTCCCCGCTGTCAGATCTCTGGAGATGCAGCAGAGCAACAACGGTGGCGTCCAAGGGGGTGCCAGCGAAGGACGGGACTTGGGGGGCAGGGGTGTTTCTTACATGTAGTTCCGGACGGAGTCGGGCAGAATCACCACGCAGCGCTGGCCCTCCCGCAGCTCCCGGGCCGCCTTCACGGCCACGGCCATGGCGCTGCCGGCACTGCCGCCTGCCAAGAGGGCCCGTGTCAGACCTGCCTGCGTCAGGGGGAGGTGAGCAGGCAGGAGCCTTGTCCCATCTCCTGGCCACGGAGGCCCTTGTGATGGACGCCCTCCAGCCTCTCCCAGCATCCCGCCCCAGCCTGGGACCCCCACTGATGGGGAGCCCCCCACCAAGGGCCATGCTGGTCTCGACTGAAAAATCCCACGTCCCGAGTTCTCTAGCTGCGAAACACACATGCACCAATGACAGCACTGCCAGGTCACTGCTCGGCGGCCACACACTGGTCCCCGCTGCTGACTGTCCCAGGAGCGCAAAGCCAATAGCTGCTGCTTTTGTGTGTCAAGCTGTGTCCCCAAACCCTTCGCAGGGCCCTGTGCCATGCCCCACCCCCACTGAGGTTGTCACACACAGAAAACAGAGCATGTGGCCCGGGAATGTTGACCCAGAGCTCCGGCTACTGTGGAAGGGTGCTCCTGCCTCCCTGTGAAGTGGGTGCCGATCTGGAAGACAGGCTGGCACTCGGGGAAGCGTCACAGCCTCAGAAGGAGGGTGCCCTACGTGGACTGGAAGCTGGCGGAGGCAGGCGCCCACTGGTCCTTCGCACCCGCTGCCACCCACTCACCACACAGCAGCCCCTCCTGCGCAATCAGCATGCGGGCGAAGGTGAAGGACTCCTCGTCATTGCACTTGAACCACTTGTCCACCACCTGCGGGCAGGGCCCAGACCAGCTCCAGGAGGGGCTCAGGCAATGTGCAGGGGGGCGGGGCCACCAGCCGTGTTTGCAACTGCACAGACGGCCGCAGTCCAGGTGGCTGCCACCCTCAGCGGACATAGCCTGGCCCCTGCGCTGGGGTCTGAGACTCATGTCTGCAAACTCGTAACTTTCTACCTCTCCCTGGTGCAATGCATTCTGCATGTGGCAGTTAAAACTGCCTGCTGGTTCCCGCCAAACAGACACGTGGCCTGCAGGCTGGGCTCTACACCCCCAACTGAAGCCCCTTATTGGGTCCTTAGAAAGAGTCTGTTCTGGGGTCCTTACCTCGCCCACGTTCTCCTTGCTTACCCACCCGAACCCCCTCCCTCTGCAGGGGCCTCATCTGTGCACGTGGGTCAAAGCCAAACCTGCTGGAGTCTTTGCCCAGCAAGGTCACATCATGTACTTGGATACGTGCAGGATGTTATCTGGTATTGACCTTCGAGACTACATTTCTTCTACCTGCTTATACGCAGTCATGTTTCTGCCCCTCCCTCAGCAGAAAGCCAGGCCGGGCACCAGCGGTCAGCCAGGCACCAGCGGTCAGCCAGGCATGCAGACGTGCAAGCTTGCTAAAGGGCAAGCCCTGGGGACTGGAACCAGTCACCGGGGCCCCACCTACCGACCGGTCCAGCACCGTGGGGATGAAGTCATAGCCGATCCCTTCCACCTCGTAGGCTGTCACCTCTGTCCGGTTCAGCTCTTCAGGCTCCGCGAGGATGGAGCCTTCGGGATCCACCCCAATGATCTACAGAAGGGGCAGCATTAGGGCCCGTGGCTCATCTGGACAAGCCCAGCTATCATCAGGGGTCGAGACTGGACTATCAGGCCCCTGTGAATGATCTGCCCGTGGGATGCAGGTCTTGTTCCTGGTTCCCGGCTTGGAACCCGGAAGTCCCGGAACTGCAGTAATCCCAGCTCAAGGGGACAGTCGCGGGGGAGTGGTTTCCAAGAAGCTCCCCCTGCACAGAACGCCCCAGGGCAGCCACACCCTTGGGCACGAGGCACAGTGCTGCACACGGACCCCTTCCCGGCCAGAGGGGAGGCGGACGGAGGGAGGGAGGGAGGGGGCTCAGCACCACCAGCAGGCATTTCTGTGAGCCCCGCCCCAGCCCACTCAACTCCGAAGCCCGAGCCCTGCCTGCCTCTCAGAGCCCAGGTGGCGTGGACACAGGACCTGAACCTGAGAGCTGAGAGCTCCTTAGTGGTCCCTGGGGGCACCCTAACCGACTGCCACCCCCAGCTCCATGGATTGTTGGGTTCCTCTATCTAACAGATGGAGCCCGCAACCTGCCTTTCTTCCCCTGCCCTCCCCTCCCCCACCCCAGCAACCCTGGGCCACTCACTTTGCATCCAGGACACTTCTCCTTTAGCTTCCTGGCGATGCCCGTGATGGTGCCACCTGTGCCCGCGGAAGCCACCAGCATGTCCAGCTTCCCTGATGGGGAACAAGCCACATCAGGGAGAACATTCTAATACTAAGTGCAAACACACTCAACCCAAATGAAGGCGGGTTATCCAAAAAGGTCGGAAGGAAAACCATTCTCCAACTTCCACCGCTCTCCACCACCGTTATCTTTAGGAAGCACTCCGTCACTGGGCCCCAGTGAGCTTCGCTAAACGACACTCGGCCCCCGAATCTCTACTCGGTGTCAAGCCTGTCTGGAAGTGCGGGAAAGACATGTGGCAGCTGCCTGGGGGCACAGGACACAGTCGGGCTCCTCACGAGGCACCTTCCTACACTGTTTGGTTTTGGACACTGTGAACGAGTGAACTGAATCGTGAAGGACAGAACCCATCACTCTGGCTCAGCTCGGAAACCCCCTGGGCTCTGCCGCTGCCCAGTGCCGGCCCCGACGTCCTGCGGACACGTTTGTGCGGGCCCTCCTGCCCTGGCAGGGGCTGCGTGTGCCAAATGAGAGCATTCTCACACATAAAACCTAGGCAAGCATACGCCTGCACCTTGCTACGGGGCTCCTGGGCATGGAACGAGGCTGCACTTAAGCCAGTGCCAAGCCTAGACTCCAAACAGGAAATGTTCCAGGAGCCTCACGTCCGTATAGACAGGAAGCTAATTGCTGACATCCCCACCCAAGCTCTGGAGATGAGAAAGCCTGAGAATGGAATTCAATGCCCGAGTCAGGGCTTGATGCCCAGTGCCACTGAGCAACGTGAAGCCCCAGCTGGGAGCCCGGCACCAGCCCAGCACACGCTCGTTCCCCACATGCAGGAGCTTCTGCAGCTCTGGAGGACAGACTGCTGGGTAGACAAATGTCACTGCATGATCTGTTTGGTGTTTAGGAGAGGCACACACCACGTCCAAGACAGCACAACAGAAGCAGCAAAGCGCTCTAGAAAAATGTGCATTTCACAGAGAGGGAGCATTTGATCTGGGTTCTGAAGGATGAATAGGAGTTCACCAAGGAGCAGGTGAGTGATGTGTACACTCCCAGGCAACCAGAGAGAGGGGCAGTGAAGACGCAGAGGGGTGAGGGCGGCAGTACACACCGTCACACTGCTGCAGGATCTCCTCGGCCGTGCTGTCGTAGTGAGCGATGGGGTTGTTGACATTGCGGTACTGTGTGGAGGGAGAGCAAAGGGGCTGTGAGTGAAGGTCAAGGACACTGAAATGGCAGCAGCCACAGGGCATCCGGCAAACAGGCGAATAAGCTCAGTGCAAGCCAGAGGGGTCCCAGCAGCTCAGGGAAGAGGGGCCAATGGTGCGGGCAGTTTTAGGAGCCTCAACAGACACAAAACATTAAACTCAGCTCTTCAGAAGATGCGACTTCCGAATTAGCCCAGGAACAAAATTAGTGAGGCAGAAGAGCTTCTAGTAAAAAATGTTTTTATGCGTTTTATGCCTGCAGAGAGCATCCAGGATCCTCAGCGAAGGGCACTGCCACCCAGCGTGACGAGCTGAGCCAGACACGGAGCCAAAGGCTGGGCCCAGACTGGAGGTCCTACCTAGCCAGGAGTCGGCAACCATGTGCCACTCACTGTGCCAGTCACTTTGCAGCTGCAAATGTGGCACCACCCCCACACAGATGCCCGCAGGGGTGCCCCACCTCGGGGAATCCACACTCCGAGTGCACGCCCACCCCAGCCCCAACCTCACCTGGTCCAGGATGTGAGAATTAGGGATCTCGTTCTTCAGCCTCCATGCCACGCCCACATGTGACTCAGGGGAGTCGAACCTGGCATTGGTGGGTGTCCTCACAATCTCAGCCCCCAGGGCCCGCAGCACGTCCACCTGCAAAGAAACGAAGCCTTTCCCCACCCGCCAGGCCCCCCAAGCTGGGGCAGGGGTCCTGGGAGAAAGCCCGCCACTGGCCTACCTTCTCCATGCTCATCTTCTCCGGCATCACAATGATGCAGCGATAGCCCTTCACTGCGGCGGCCAGGGCCAGCCCGATCCCTGGGGACAGCACACAGACACCAGGTGAGGCCCTGCCCGTGCACCTGCAGCCCCTGCCTGGGAGGCCAGAGACGAGCCCCAAAGGCCCAAGGAGAGGGCCCTGTGGACTCCCCAAAGCCCCATGTTGTCCCTCTCTGCCCTCAGGGGCGAGAGAATGCAGAGATGAAGTAAAAGGCAAGTGTGCTCATGGGGCAGAAAGCTGGGGTGCAAACATCAGCTCCAATCCGCCAGCTTTTGCTGGGCACCCACGCCATGTCCTGGGCGATCAGGGCGGTAGCAGTGAGAGCAAGTGTTGTGGGCTGGCCGTGCGCACATGTGGTCCTTCAGGGAAAGGCAGAGGGGCCGGGAAGGCAGGCAGAAGTCACCGGGGCGGCCTCCTCCCTGGTTCCACTGTCCAGAGGACAGAACATCAAGCCAAAGAGGGTTGCTGTTGAGTCTTAATACCCAACAGGCCCTGGCTGGCGTGGCTCAGTGGACTGAGCACCAGCCTCTAAACCAAAAGGTTGCTGGTTCAATTCCCAGTCAGGGCACATGCCTGGGTTGCGGGCCAGGTTGTGGGTGCGCAAGAGGCAACCAACCAATGTTTCTCTCCCTCTCTTTCTCCCTGCCATTCCCCTCTCTAAAAAATAAATAAAATCTTTAAAAAAAAGATCCAACGGAATTTGCCGAGCCAGGTTTCAGACTTGCTGGGGACCTGGCTCCCCTATTTCTTTCCTGTTTCTCCCTTTGCAAGGGGGGTGTCTGTCCTGCGCCTGTCCCACCACCGTATTTGGGAAGCACGTGACTTGTCTAGTTTCACAGGTTCACAGGTGGAAAACCACCTGCCTCAGGACGAACCTGCCTCGAGTCCATCTGACTTAGATGAGACCCTGGACTGCAGGGTGGGTGCTGAAGGGAGTCTGACCCGCTGGGGCTGCTGGGATAGAGGGAGTGTGTTTGCAAGTGAGAAGGGCATGGGGCGTGGGGGCCAGATGGCAGAGTGTCATGGGCTGCACTGTGTCCAACAGTCCCATGCAGAAGTCCCAACCCCCTCATGTCAGAAAGTGGCGATATCTGGAGATGGGTCTCTGAAGAGGTCAGTACGGTTGAACGAGGTCACTGGGTGGTCCCTAATCCCACATGACTGGTGTCCTAAGAAGAGATGAGGAAGCAGACACACGGAGAGGGGATGACCGTGTGAGGACACGGGGAAGACAGCTGCCCACACGCCAAGGAGCCAGGCCTCAGGAGGACAAGGCCTGCGAAACCCTGAGGGCGGGCTTCAGCCTCCAGGACCCGGAGGGAACACAGGTGTGTTGATTAAGCCATAGGGCAGCTACAGGGAATGAAGATGGATTTTTACTCTCAGGTGCAGCTGCTCACCTGAGCAGCAAATACCAGCAAGGCAGGCCCGACTGTAAGATGTCAGAGGAAGCAGGAATGACAGACACACAGGTGCAGCGTGCATGCGTGCTCAGCGAACTGCCTGGGAAGAGGCCGCCAGCCAGGCCGGCACGTGCAGCTGCGGTCCCCCTGGCTAGGGGGCCCTGGCTTGTCCCAGCACACACCTGTGTTCCCAGATGTCGGCTCGATGATGGTGTCCCCGGGCTTCAGGGTCCCGGCCCGCTCGGCCTCCTCGACCATGCGCAGGCTGATTCGGTCCTTCACGCTCCCTCCCGCATTGAAGAACTCGCACTTGGCCACTGGGAGACAGAGGGGAGTCGTGAGGCGGGCAGAGGCCCCTGACCCCCACGGGATCCCTGCTGTCTGCCCACCCTCCCCCGCTGCCGCCACTGCCTGATCAACCGGTGACGAAGGGCCAGGCCTGGTCTTCCCTGGTTCTGCACATCGGCCGCCTCTCCATGCCCAACCCCCACCAAAGCTGCAGGTGCTCCTCCCACCTGCCAGGGACCAGGGGCAACCCCGAGGGGAGGAGCCCCGACTGGGTGGATGGCTCACAAGCCCAACAGGAGCTTGCTGGGTGTGCAGCAGTCGGCTGATTTGAGCCCCTCTATCCCAGAAGGCCCAGCCTTGCCCTGCGGCCCCTGCTGGACACCCTGATGCCCTGAACCCACAGCCCCCGGTCACACTCCCGACCAGGACCCAAAACCCTCCGTGCCCACCTCTCACCACCCGCCCCAAGTCACCCTTGCCCAGTGCCACAGGCTGTCCGCCGCTCTCACCGCCCAGCGCACACCGGGTCCTTCCAGTGCCGAGACCTTTGCTCGGCTCTTTCCTTAAGACCACTCCCTCCCATCACCTAAAAATGCGTACTGTTCGAAAAAAGAGGGAGCTGCTGCACCGAATGGGGCCTGAAGACCCTGCGCCGGCCCACAACACCGCAATGCGACCTCTGACCTAGTGTGTCCCGGTTTCCGAAATCCCACCTCTACACAGATGTCGGCCCCCAGAGCCAGGGGAGGCCCCTGCTGGGGTCATGTGTGGGCATGTATGGTGTGTGCGCGCATGTGTGCACGGGCGTGTCGGGGGGAGGGACTCCCAGAAGCCTGACTGCCAGGTTTCACACTCGAACCATCAAGTGAGGTCACTCTAGCCTGAGGGAAGGCCTGAGCTGGAGTAGGGATCAGAGCTGGCCAGCTGGCAGCCTCCCCGGCTCGTCCACGTGGGAAACAGACACACCAAAGCCTGCACTGGGGCTGCAGCCAAGCTTGGGTGCCGTGGGCCCCCACCCCCCTTATCTGAGGAAGGAGCGCAGAGCCGGCCTGGCCCGTGGGGCCTGCAGGACGCCCCGGCACTGCCCGAGAATGTGCGCTGCTCAGTGCTCCTTAGAGAATTCTTTCCGCAGCAGGGAGCGGGGGGCTCTGCTGCTGACGCCCTCCTGTGCCAGCCACCCGGCCTCAGTCCTCCCCCGGGTGGTACCGCTTCCTAAGGCCTGCTTCCCCATCACCTGCTCCTCAGGCTCACTCCACCCCAGGGTGCCTGGTCCCCCTCAGGGTATTTGCATCTGCTGTTTGCTCTGTGACAAAGTGGCAGCTCTACTCGGGCTCCTGCCCTGCAGACAGTGACGATGAGGAAACCCCCAGCCCCTGTGCACCTAGAAACCCCCTCCTGCCAAGCGGCCCCTTGCCCAAACGACAGATGGGACTCGGGGAGGACCCCCTTGTTTGTGTAGGGTGAGGCCAGACACAGCCCCCACATTCCCACTCTTGTCTTGTGACAGATGAACTCTCTGTCCCCGCACAGCAGCCGATCACTGAGATAACCACTCCCCGCCCAGGAGATGACTGGGACCCTCATCACGAAAACCGTCCCTGGTGTCACATCGCCCCGTCGGCAGGCTGCCTGCCCCTCCACAGAAAACCTGAGGACCGCCTGCTGCTCCGGGGCTCGGGCCCCTCCTGCACTGTCCAGGGGAGACCAGTCTCCCTCCCGGCTCAGGTCCGCCCGTGCCGCCTGCCTGAGCCTGCTTCCCGGGGCTCCCCACGCTCCCTCCGTCACCCTCGGGCCTCGGCTCACAGGTCCCCCCTCGCTGACACCCGCTCCAGAGCGGCCCCCCTGGCCACCCTCTAGCACATTCTCCCCGATCTTACCTGACCCGGTCTCAGTCCTTCATTAACCCCACGAGGGTCTAAGGGGCCCACCCCGCACCCCCAGCCTAGGAGCTGCCCTGGCCGAGCACAGGACGGAGGAAGCAGGCACTCACAGAGCTCACACTTCAGGCCGAAGTTCTTCCCGATCTTGTTGATTCTCACCATGGGGGTATCTCCAATTTTCTTCAGGATATCTGGCAAGATTTTGGGGGATTTTGTCCTAAAGCAGAGAAGTCCATGATTATTCAGAAAAACAAAACGGTACCAGCCTTGGCAATCGAGCACATTCTTCTAAATAAATCCAAGAACTGGCTTTAACGAGAGACCTGGGCGGTCGTTACACAAATCTGCACACAGGATGAAAGGTCTCTCTCTCTCTCTCTCTCTCTCACACACACACACACCCTCCTAAAACCCTATGAAGTGCACTGTGTCCATAACGTAGTTAATAGCTGCACCGACGCCACTGCCTGGGTTGGAAAGTGCACTACAGAACTTGGGGCGCCCTGGGGAGACTGCGGAAGTCACTGCCCAGGTTTGAAAGTGCACTACAGAACTTGGGGCACCCTGGGGGGACAGCAGAAGTCACTGCCCAGTTGGAAAGTGCACTACAGAACTTGGGGCACCCTGGGGGGACTGTCGCCCAGCTCCCTCGTGTTCTTTCTCCAGAGTTAGGTCTGCGTGGTGAGGAGGCAGGATGCAGGGCTGGTAACTGATTAGTCTTGGCCTTCAAGTAAATAATGAGTTTTGTCAGCAAAGCATTCCTTTGGGGGAAAATGCGAAAGAAAGAGAGAGAGAAAGAAAATGCACTATGGTGATGTAAGATGCCATCGACGGGCAGCTAGGTGGCGGAGACACAGGGGACACAAGACATGTTAACTCGTTTCCAAACACAAAAGTTGACTTTGAAACAATAGGCCCAAGTCCACCCTTTTAGAAAGTCTTCCCTGGGGACCCTCAGCTCCTTCCCATTTTGTGCATCTGACCATGCCCCCCCCTCCTTTTCTTCTCTCTGATCAGAAAACCGCTGTGACCCCAGGGCGGAGCCCCTTCAGACTGCCTGGTGACCAGGCAGTGGCACTGACTGTGAAGAGCACCTGGCCTCACTCAGAAAGTGTCAGTCACAGGTGCTGCGAAGCGTGACACTCAAGACAAAAGAACAAAGACCTTGGGTTGGTCACTTTGTCCTTGGGATTAGGGTCAGGGCCAGCTCCCAGGTGGACCTGCGGGCCCGCGTGGGATTTCCTTCCCACGGGCCAACTGTCTGCCTTCATGTGCCCGCAGCTGGCCCTGGCCCCAGACGGTCTCCACCTGCCAAGCTGGCAGAGGGACAGCATTCGGGCGTGTGCGAACGTGACGCGGCACTTCCTACATGGCTCCTGCGGCAACGTTTCCTCCTCGCCCTCAGGGGCTGGTGCTCACCGAATACCCAGGCAGGATAACACACAACTGGCCTGAGTGTCAAGAGACGAAATAGCTTCCTGCGCCCTGGGGTTTCTAAGGTACCCTCCAAGGTCCTCGGACTTACGTGAGCCCCCATCACCAGCGCCGAGCCCATTAAACACCAAGACTCCTGGCCCCACGCCCAGGTGGTGGCCCCGCTCCACAGGGTCCTGAGACAGGTGGCCAATGCTGCATTCCCCCCACCCCCGGGGGCCCAAACAGGCAGCAAGCTGGCATCCAACTGCTCCCTTCCACTGTGGCAGGGAGCTGGAAGGGACAGCCACGCCAGAGGCAGGGTGTCAGGGCGAAGGGAGAGCCTGGGCTGGGGGCAAAGGGCTCCTGACCCCATTCGGGAGGCCAGGTTCTTGGGGCCACGCTGGGGGTTGATTCATTAATTAGTTAAAGTCTGCGCTGGACAGAGGTAAACATCTGCACGGTCACATGGGGGAGGGACTGGAGGGCTGGGGGGTGGCCGAGTCACACCAGACCCGAGGGGGCTGCGGCAGCGGCCAGAGGAGGCTGAGGCCCACTCCCCACCAGTCAGGGGGCAGTGGGCAGGCCGTGGTCCAGCGTCCTCCTAGTAGAGGAGCCGGAGCCCAGCTCCCTCACAGCCGGGACCTGAACTGGGACAGCGGTGCAGGGCTCCGGGCCTCAGGATGGGGTAGCAACCCCTTCGGGGTTCTTCCCACGGGGTAAGTAGGCCCGGATGTGAGGTGGAAGAGTAATGCTGTCTCACAATCTGGAGAGGACAGAGTCCTTTCCACCCCAAGAGTCAGAGCTAGGTCACTCAGCCCTCGGGAGCCTGGGTCTCTCTTGCCTGCCTACCCCCAGCAGCGACACCCCGCCTCATCCCAGCTTTCACCCACCGCTCGGCTTGGTTTAGTTCGTTTTGTTTTTTTCTGGTTTGGTTTGTTTTGCCACAGGGGTTCCTCCCTGTCTGGCCAGCGGCCAACTTGGCCTCCAAAGCGCCCAGCACGGAGATATGTTCAATGTTCGGAGCTTCTGGGTTTGTAAATTTCCATTCCTACCTATTGACCCCCACAGAGAAGTGCACCCTTCTCTCCACCCCCAGTTCTGGTTTTAAAATCAATAATCATGAATGTTGGGAAAGGAGTTTAGACAGAACGAGCATCGGACATCGAAAAGGCATAGTCTTTGACTCTGGGGGATTATGCTATGGAAACAAAGATAATCCTACAATTTAGTGAGCTTGATTTGCATTTCACGATGGGTCGGGATGCTCTCTCTCTCTCCCCTGCGCGCCCCTCATAGACCTCATGCACCTAGAACAGGGCGCAAAATGCAGCGGGTGCCTCATGCAGAGGTGCTGGCTACCTGAGTGTGTAGTGGCGTCTGCTGTCGTTATTCAGAACGAGCTCATTGCTACCTCTCAATCCCACTGGACGGTTTAAAAAGTTATGGTTTATTCCTCCAGCGGTCTCTGTCCAACCTCAAAAAGAGCCTGCTGTCGAAAACTACTTCATGACCAGGAGAACTGCGTATGACGTAGCGTTGAGTAGAAAGGTGCTAACCCTAATCGTTGAAATGACGCACCCTCACCTCAAACATGAGTGTGCAGCCAGACCGGCCTGGGCTAGAAACTGTCCTCTAGCCGTCCCTCACAGAGTGTGGCTTAGGCACCGCCATGTATGTATTCAGCTTCTACTCTCACTGGGCACTGACTTCGGTGCTGGGCTACAGTGCAAACAAGCCTTGGCCTCTCTGAGCCTTGGTGGCCTCATCTATAAAGTGCCCCCATCCTGCAGCTCACCGGCCATCACAGTGATTACAAGTGCAGGGGGAGCTCAAACCCCATGTCCACAGTCTCCCCCGCTCCAGGTAATGGATGAACCACCGCGTGACCATAAACAGGGACTTACAAGGCAGTGTGGTGATGCGGGGACTCGGTGATGGGCCTGCCCAGCTTCCAGGAGCACCTGCTCGGGGCATCGGGCCGGATCCAGAGGTGATCCTTGCTGTCCTTGTCCCCCGGAGGCCCCTGCTCTGGGCTCCCCTTTGCTGAGTCTGCCCCTGACATGTGCGGGCACTCTGCTGCCCCCTCTTTGGCTTGGGCTGTCTCGGAAGGCATGCTTCGACCTGTCAGAGGGATAGGGGAGAGAAGTCACCTGTTGAGGCCATTCCCAAACGCTGCAGAAGGGCCTGCAGGGTGGCTGCTGGGCCTGGCCTCTCTCCCACCCCCTCTGGGTGGGGGGCTGCACTCATTCCAACAGCTCAGCAAGAACAGGCGCAGAAACAGGCTCCAGGTGCTCTGGACAAGTTTGGCAGTTTCTCAAAAGGTTAAACATAGAACTACCTGCCAGGTGACGCCCACAACTCTACTTCTAGGCATCTATTAAAAAAATGGAAACATATTTGCATGCTGCATTCATAATAGCACTGTTCACAGTAGCCAAAATGTGCCGACAAAACAAGTATCCATCCATGAGTGAGTGGGTGTACTCGCTCAAAATGCGCTCTATCCATACATGAACATTATTTGGCCAAGCCCAGCTGGTAAGTGGAACAGAACCTTCCCTCTGCCATTGCCCATCCACAGGGGTGGGGTGGGGGGGTGATTCTTCCATCTTGCAGAAGCCCCCCACCCCAAGTCGTAGACCTCCCTCCCCACCCCACCCCTACTATCCAGAGGTGAACAGCCCGGCATTGCCCTGGCCAGTGGGTGCTCGCTGGGTTGCTGGACTGGCCACAATCCCACAGGGACTCAGCCCCAGCAAAATGCGGGCCTCTACTTCTTGGCAACTTGCCTCACCCTGGAGAAATCTCCAGAAAGGTAAGGAGCTGCTGGGAGCACAGATCGAAATCGATCTGGTCCGCAGAACCCAAGGCACGCTGCTTGGCTATTGGGTCCGAACTCACAGGCTCTGGCCTGCACTGCCTGGCTCACTGCCTGGCTCAGCTACAGCAGGCTGACTCACGCTCTTTCCACCCCTTAAACCGCCAAGACCCTCCTGAGGTCATGGTGCTTGCAAGGGCACCCCAAACTAGCGCACCGGTCAGCCGGAAGGGCTATGTATGGTTAGGGCCAAGGATACGGACGGTAGTAAACTCGTCTTCTGAAGTAAGAATTTCCAGGTGGGACACCGTCGGGTCATAATCCTGAGCTGACAGTTTTTCGTTCCCGCCCCGCTCCCACCCCTGCCACCATGCCCGGGCAAGGCCCCGCGCAGCTTCATCAACATTTACCCCCACCCTATGCAATTGGCAAAAAGGAGCAATTTGCGAAACAGCCATTTCCCATCGGGAATGAGGCGAAAAATCAATGATGGGCACCATTATGGCTCACCTCCCCGTAATTCCCTCCCAAGTCCCAGCGCGGCGGGCCCAGGCTCGCGACCCCGCGTCCTCCGCAGCCCGCAGTTGGGGTGGGGTCCGGGGCCCACGAGCTCTGAACCCTCGGCTTCAGGACAGTCTGGATTGCGGGAGAGAGGGTCCCGAGAGCCAGGAGGGGTCGCCAGCCCAGCTCCGCCTCGTGCGGCTGCAGATGATGCAACTCCGGCGGGGGATGGGCGCCCGGTACCCAGACGACCCCTCGGCCCAGGTCTGGGGCAGGTCTGGGGCAGGTCTGGGCCGAGTGGTGCTCACCTGGACCGAACGCGGGAAGTGGGTGTGTGGGGCGCGTCCAGGGGCGGCGAGCGGCGGCCGGACACCTGTGTCCCAAGGACTGGAGCAGAGGCTGGCGGGCCTCAGATGGATCCGGCGTCCAAGGATGGCTGGAAGACGATTGGCTGAGAGGCGGGGGCGGAAGGCCAGCTCTCAACCAATCCCGAGGTGCTAGGCGCCAGGCCGCCGCCACGCCCGCGCGCCCCCCGCGCTGCCCCGCCCCCGTCTCTCCTCCGCCACCCCCAGTACCTGTCGGGGAGCCCCGCTCCTCCCATCCTACCCCAACTGCCGCCCAGCGGGTCTGGACCCGTCTGACCCCAGGCCTCACCCATCCCCAGGGCCCTGCTCCCACCCCACCCCCCAACTGTGCAGGCGCGGGCTGGACCCACGCCTCCCCGCTGCCCCGCCCCCATCCCCACCCACCTTTGGAGCAACTGCGGGCCGCAGGGCCGCGTTCCTCTCCGGAGCCCGCGCCCGGGGGCCTGCGCGCGCGCTCGACACCGGTGTCCCGATGCCGTGTTACTACTTGGGTAACTGCTCGCTCTGCGCGGCGAAATAAACGTTTGCGGATGAATTTAAAACGTGCCGTCGGAGAGGGGAAGGACTTGGAAGGCCCTGAGGATGAGCCTCGGCAACTATCCCGCCCTCGGGGCCCCTTTGCTCGCGGTCTGGGGCCTACGCACTCTTGCCCTCTGGTCTCGGGACCGCGGGGGCCGAAAGCTGCGGCGGCCCGACGTGCTCACTGTGAGCGCTCAGCACCTGGGCTCTGCACCGACAGTGGCGGGAGGGTTATCGGGATCTTTTTCCTGTCCCGGTGTCGACACACACAAGCTTCGCGGGTCCAGCGCCCTCGTCCGCCCAGCAAGGGGACTCTCTCACTGGTCAGAGAAGGGACCCGAGCTCACTGAGACTAGGTCAGAAGTCACAAAAGCCCCTTAAATCAGGTGTCACACAGGTGGTCCCCATCAATGGACATGGGCTGCCGGCCAAGAGGGGTCTGGGGGCCACTGGAAGGCCAAACCTAACAGTAATATTCCAAACATGTGTGCCCTGGAGTCCTCCAGGGCTGAAGGCAGGACCCCTCAACCTGAGTTTCTCAGCACCTGACTAGTCAAGGGCGGTGCCTCCTGGTTTGGACACAAGTGGGCACATTGAGTCGCTCTGCTGAGCACCGTATGCCTAGGTTCCATCCAGAATTATTTAGTAAGTCCCTGCCACCTGCCCAAGCTTGTCCCAGGCCCTGGATATAGAGCTTAACTTGGAGTAACAGGGGCCTCTTCCCTTGGGCTGTTTCTAGACTAGGCCAGCAGTTCTCAACCGGTGCGCCGCAAGAACTTTTAAAATATGCAGTACCTGGCTGTTTACTTAGGGACACGGACCTCTTTCCCCTCAGATTGTTAAGTCAAATCATGACAACAGCCATTCGGGGGGAATGGCCTGTCTTGAACCATAGATATATAGATCCCATCATAGAACTGCATCTTACTGGTCACATCACATGATAAGGTTGCACCTAATTAGTTCCTGGTGCCAGAAATCCTTATATACAAGAATAGACACCTGATTTTTTTAAAAAGTCATTTTGGAGCAAGGAGGGTAGGTAATTACTAGTAGTAGTAGTAGTAGTAAATCAGTAAAAATTATACCTATTTTTGTCAGATCAGGAAAAAACGACGTTTTGGAGTGCCGCAGAACCTGAGGAACTAGTTTGTGCGCCTCGAGATGAGAGCACTTGGAAAGCACCCATCTGGGAGAAGGGGCTCAACCAGAGAGCACTTTGGAATGAAATGTCCGCTGGTGGGAACTGGTATAAAGAACCACAAAGCCAGAAGTGTGGGAGAGGGCCGGAAAGGCGAGTTAGTCTTAGATCAGGGGATCAGGAAGAGTCTCTCTGGACAGGTGACCTTAAGTGGAGGCCTCACACCTTGTTCTCGGGGAGGGATGTTCTAGGCATTGCCCATGCCTGGGCAGGAACCAACTCAGGCCTGAGTCAGAGGGACCCCTGAGTCAGTGAGGAGCCGGAGTGGCCAGAGGGGGTGGGGCCTGAGCACTGTGGGCCAGCATCTGGACTTCAGCCTCAATGACATGAGGCCCTTGGGGGTAGGGTTTTTGTTTTTGTGTTTTGTCTTTTTGCTATTGAGAGGGGAAGGTTAGGGAGAAAGAGAGGGAGAGACACATCAATGCATCCACGTGAGACAGAAACATCGATTAGTTGTGTTCTCGTATGCGCCCTGGCCTGACTGAACCTGCAACCCAGGCATGTGCCCTGACCAAGAATTGAACTGGCAACCTTTCGGTTTGTGGGACAACACCCTACCCACTGAGCCACACTGACCAGGTCTTGAGGTAGTTTTTGACCAGGCTTTGTATCATTTTATGTGTGGTTGTCTCACGCACCCCCTACTGGGGACCTGGATGACAACCCAGGCATGTGCCCTGACTGGGAGTTGAACCGGCGACCCTTTACTTTGCAGGCTGGTGCTCAATCCACTGAGCTACACCAGCCAGGGCTTGTATCATTTCATGTTGGCATAATTTCAGACTGTCACAAGAGTGACGAAGAATTCCTAGAGCCCCAGATACTCACCCAGATTCCCAAATGTTAAACTTTTACAAATCCCTGGAACCTTTGAGTGTGACCTTATTTAAAACTAGTCTTTGAGGGTATAATCAGCTTAAGATGACATCATACTGGAGTCCGTCCGCATAAGAAGAGGGAAATTTGGACACAGACACAGAGAGGAGGAGGACATGTGACCACAGAGGCAGAGACTGGAGTCAGCTGGCACGAGACAAGGATGTGGTACCAGGAGCTGGAAGAGGCAGGAAGAACCCCCACCCAGCCCTCGGTGCTCAGGGGGAGCAAGGCCCTGCCTTGGTTTTGGACTTCCAGACTCCAGAAGTTCGGGGCAGTTGTAATGGCAGTCCATGTACTAAAATTTTGAAAGATTTTTGACATAATTCCAGACTGCCAGAAAAGTGGTAAGAATAATACAAAGAATTCCCAGAGGCCCTTCCAAATGTTCATTTGTTTTTGTTTTTTTGTTTGCATTTGCTTTCCAGTTTTTTCTCTCTTCCTTTCTCCTTGTATGTGTTTGTGTGTATTATATGAATCTAAATATCTATCATCTGTTTAGTGTGTGCCTATTTATTTTTTAAATATATTTTACTGTATTTTTGATTTTAGAGAGAGGGGAAGGGGGCAGAAAAGAGGGAGAGAAGCAGCAATGCGATCCGTGGCCTTCCATAAGCACCCCCGGGGACTGAGCCTGCAAACCCAGCATTGTACCCTGACTGGGAACAGAACCAACAACCTTTTGGTTTGGGAGACAGTGCCCCACCGACTGAGCCGCACCAGCCAGGGCTCTATCTGCTTCTCTTTGCCCACAGTTGAGAGTAAGTTGCAGACTTGATGTCCCTTTATTCCTAAACGCTTCAGGGCATATTTCCTAAAAACGGAACATTGTTTTCCATAAAATAAATTAGACACTACAACTGTCAAAATCAAGAAGCTAAAACTGCTCTTTAAAAAGTCTTTTAAAAAACACACAAAAAGTTAACATCATTTCAAAACTATGATCAAACCGACAGAGCCTTCTTTGAGTTTGCCGACCGTCCCCATGGCGTCCTCCACAGCAAATCCCCGACCTGTGGCGGGGTCTCCTTAGTCCTTCTTTGCGTTAAGACACTGCCATGTTTGGAGCGTGCAGGCCAGGTCTTTCTGGGATGCTCCCTCGTGACTGGCCCCAGGGGGTGCACTGTCGCCGACTCCCATGAGAGCCATGCTGAGTTAGTGCCTGTGACCTGTCCGTCTGAGTGTCCCTTCTCTGGCAGGCATTGTTGCCTTTCTCTGCTGTAAAGTTACAATTTTAACTCTTTGTAATTAACAAGTGTTTTGTGGGGAGATACTTTGAAACTATGTAAACACCCTTCCCAAACTCCCTAGTTGTAGCTTGCACTGATGATTTGTGCGTTTCTCAATCAATTTCTATTAAAATGATGGCCAAGGGGTGATTTTCCTAATTCCATCCTCCTTTCTACATTTGTTATTTGGATTCCACCAGGAGAGTTTTTCTTCTCCCTGACTCACTTGTCTAATGGATTATTTGTACCAGCGTGGATTCACAGACCCTTTTAAGAGCATACGTTTTACCATTGAAAGCGCACAATCCGGTGGTGTTTAGTACGCAAACAATATTTATTATTCAGAGCTGTGCAGTCATTACCACAATTTAATATGAACCTTTTTGTCACTCCAGAAAGAAACCCTGTATCTGTTGGCAGTCCTCCACATCGCCTTACCGTCTGGCAGCCATGGGTAAACCGCTCGCTCCTTTATCCTATTTATGTCGGGTGGTTCCATGGAGTCTCACCTTATGAAGCAGGTCATACTGTTTCATTTTTAGAGATTTTACCTATTTATTTTTAGAGAGAGAGGAAGGGAGGGAGAAAGAGAGGGAGAGAAACATCAATGTATGGTTGCCTCCCAAGTGTCCCCTACTAGGGGCCTGGCCTGCAAGCCAGGCATGTGCCCTGACTGGGAATCGAACCAGAGACTTTTTGGTTTGCAGGCCAGCGCTCAATACACTGAGCCATGCCAGCCGGAGCAAAATAGGTTATAATCTTCAACTACTATTCTTTTTTTTAAATATATTTTATTGATTATGCTATTACAATTGTCCCATTCCCCCTCTTCATTCCCCTCCACCCTGCACACCCCCTCCCACCCACATTCCCCCCCTTTAGTTCATGTCCATGTGTCAAAAGTTCTTTAGCTTCTACATTTCCCACACTATTCTTGCCCTCCCCCTATTTTCTACCCACCATCTATGCTACTTATTCTCTGTACCTTTTCCCCCTCTCTCCTCCTCCCACGCCCCTGTTGCTAACCCTCCACATGATCTCCATTTCTGTGGTTCTGTTCCTGTTCTAGTTGTTTGCTTTTGTTTTAGGTGCGGTGGTTAATAGCTGTGAGTTTGCTGTCTTTTCACTGTCATATTTTTATCTTCTTTTTCTTAGGTAAGTCCCTTTAACATTTCATATAATAAGGGCTTGGTGATGATGAACTCCTTGAACTTGACCTTATCTGAGAAGCACTTTCTCTTCCCTTCCATTCTAAATGACAGCTTTGCTGGATAGAGCAATTTTGGATGTAGGTCCCTGCCTTTCAAGACTTCAAATACTGCCCTGGCTGGTGTAGCTCAGTGGATTGAGCACGGCCTGTGAACCAAAGGATCGCGGTTCGATTCCCAGTCAGGGCACATGCCTATGTTGCAGGCCAGTTCCCAGCATGGGACACACAAGAGGCAACCATATATTGATATTTCTCTCCCTCTCTCCTACCCTTCCCCTCTAAAAATAAATAAATAAAAATCTAAAAAAAAAAAAAAAAAAAAAAGACTTCAAATACTTCTTTCCAGCCCCTTCTTGCCTGTAAGGTCTCTTTTGAGAAATCAGCTGACAGTCTGATGGGAACTCCTTTGTAGGTGACTGTCCCCTTATCCTTTGCTGCTTCTAGAATTCTCTCCTTCATTTGAATCTTGGCTAATGTAATTACAATGTGCCTTGGTGTGTTCCTCCTTGGGTCCAACTTCTTTGGGACTCTCTGAGCTCCCTGGACTTCCTGGAAGTCTATTTCCTTTGCCAGATTGGGGAAGTTCTCCTTTATTACTTGTTCAAATAAGTTTTCCACTTGTTGTTCTTCTTCTTCCCCTTCTGGTACCCCTATAATTCAGATGTTGGGACGTTTAAAGATGTCCTGGAGGTTCCTAAGCCTCTCCTCATTTATTTGAATTCCTGTTTCTTCCTCGTTTTCTGTTTGGTTGTTAGTTTCTTCCTTCTGGTCCACTCCATCGATCTGAGTCCCAGTTTTCCTCCCATCTCTATTGCGTCTAGACGCATCCCCATGCGTCTTCCTTCATTTCACCTATTGTAGCCTGCATTTTTTTCATCTGATTTGTGAGCAAAATCAACCAATTCTGTGAGCATCCTGATGACCAGGGCTTTGAACTGTGCATCTGATAGGTTGGCTCTCTCTTCACAGCTTAGAGGAATTGGCTCTGGGGCTTTCATTTGTTCTCCGGTTTGAGCCATTTTTGGTGTTTTTTTGTTTAGTTTTTGGTCCGGTCGCAGCTGTGACGTAGTGAGGGGTGGAGCCTCAGGTTCTCCCTAGTGCGGGGCAGCCCAGTCGCTGGGTTGTGACGCTGTATGTGGGGGCGGGGTCTGAGAGGGAACAATGGCGCCCGCTCCGCTCTCTCCTGAATTGCAGTCCCATTCGCTGCTTCCCCTTCTCCTGGACTATCTGCGCGAGTGAATGTGGGACCACCTGGTCAGCCAGCTGCCTTGTGTGGCCTCCCTGGGTCTGTGCAGTTGCCACCCCATGCTCGTGGTCCCCCAGCCGCCGCCTGTGCACCTGGGAACTGCCAGTCGCTGCTGCCTGCGTTCCTGGGTCCGCACCTCCACTTTTTCCTGCTGCAACTCCACCCCTCTTACCAGTCTGGATGAATGGTTGTTGGACTTCCATATAGTTCAATTTTCTATCAGTTCTGGTTGTTTTCTTGTTTCTAAATATTTGCTGTCCTTAATTTTGTTTGTGAGAGGAGGCACAGTGTGTCCACCTACGCCTCCATCTTGGCTGGAAGTCCCCACAAGTGTTTTCAATCGGTGCTTTCAGGCCTCACTTCCCAGCGCTGGGGCCCTGGGTTGTGCAGTCTGTCTCGCTGCCCCTTTTTGCCTGGTTTATCTGCACGTGAATGTGTGACCTCGGTCAGCCATCTTGTGCACCTTGCTGGGTCTGCTCCTTACCTCCCTGTGCCCGGTAACTGCCGCCTACACACCTGGGGTGTGCCAACTGCTGCCTGTGTGTCCAGGACCACTAGCCACTGTTTTTACCTGCCATGATCCCTCTCCACCGGTCGCCGACTCCGCCCCTCTTACCCACCTATGTGAATTGTCAGACTTCTGTACAATTCAATTTTCTATATGTTCTGGTTGCTTTTTTGGTTCTAAATTTTTGTTGTCCTTACTTTTGGTTGTGAAAGGAGGCACAGTGTGTCCACCTACACCTCCATCTTGGCCAGAAGTCCTCAACTACCATTCTTTTGAAGCTAAAATGGCCCCAGGTTGGGGCTCAAGCTGGATCCTGTGTCTTTTTGTCATTTCCCATCATCCTTTGAGCCTCTCCTATTTGGGGCACCACAAGGTGTTTGGGGCTCCTCTTGATTTTCTGCAGCCCGGTTTCAGGAGGAGACATTCTATAGTGAAGTGGGTCCTTGTAATGGGCTGAACTCTACTCCCCCCGCAACGTTACATGTTGCAGTCCCGGCACCCTACCTAAAAATGTAACTGTGCTTGCAAATAATGTCTTTAAAGAGCAGACTAAGTGACTGTGAGGCTATTAGGGTGGCCAGGACTCTCCTGGACCAAACCTTGGTCTGGCTCCTCTGAGCCCGCCCTCTCCCCCACCGGCCTCCATGCACCGCCTTGTCTTGGGCCTGCTTCGCTCTGGGCCTGCCTTTCGCAAGCCTCCCATCAGGTGCTTAGCAAGGACTCAACACTGCACTCTGCTCCCGGGCTGCCAGCCCCCAGCTGTCTTCACTGTGTTCAGAGGGAGCCCCGTCTCTCTCCCCTACAAGTGTTAGGAGAAGTTTTCCTTTTACAAGAGTGGGGCCCTGACTTAAACAACAGGCGTGTATTTCTCATAGTCCTGGAGGCTGGAAATCCAAGATCGAGGCTTACAGACAACCAAGTGGGGGTGGGGGAGGACAAGCTCTCTTTTGTCTCTCCTTATAAGGGCACTAATTCATCCCCAGGGCCCCACCCTCCTGACCTACTCACCTCTCAAAGGCCCCACCTCCGAAAACTGTCATACTGGGGGGGTAGGACTTCAACATATGAAATGTGTGTGTGTGTGTTAGTGGGAGGCACAAATATTCCGTCCATAGCCAGCTCAAACCCAGTGTGACTGGTGTTCTTACAAGAAGGTACTAGAGGTGCCCTTGCACGGACGGAAGACCAGGTGAGAACACGGAGAAAGTGGTCATCTGCGAACCCAGGAGAGAGGCCTCGGGAGGAACCAGCCCTGCCCACACCTGGATCTCTGACTTCCAGCTTCCAGACTGTGCAGGAATACATTTCTGCTGTGGAGAAGTTTGCTGCCACTGCACTGAGTCCCCTGAGGGCCACCAGGAGGGTTCGCAGCTCAGGAATTGGCATGTGGTTGGACAGACAAGGGGGTGAGCCTGGCAGACGGGGACGGGACGGGTGGCTGGGTCTTCCAGGTACAGGACACGGGAGAAAACGTTTCCGCATCCACAGGACAACAAAAGCAATGGCCCAGAGAGCAGCCCTGCCTCCCTGCCCACCCCCACCCCCAGTTCCAGGTCTCCGAGGCCACCTCTCAGCAGTTCCACTCTCTGTTCTCAGGATGTTCATCTTTGTCACATAGGCAGCATCCTGTATTTCTCCTTCCTGATTTGCGACCTTTAAACAATATTTAATACCATAAAAATTGACCTCATGTTTGTTTCCATACCTTTTTATTTGTAACTTTTATTGATACAATTCACAGCACCATACAATTCACCCATTAAAGTGTATAACTCAGCAGCTTTCCGCGCATCCACAGAACCGTGCAGCCATCACCAAAGCCAATTTTAGAATGTTTTCATCACCACAGGAACTCCACTCCCCTTAGCCATCACCCCCCACCCCGTCAATTTTTCCACGCCCCCAACCCCAGACCACCACTAGTCTCCTTCCTGTCTCTCCAGAGTTGCCTGTGCGGGACATTTCATGTCATGAAATCCTGTCCTGTATGGTCCTTCACTTGGCAGATTTTCAGGTCCATCCGTGTTGTCACATGTATCTGCCCTTCACGTCTTTTTCTAAACAGATTTTATTTATTTAGTTTTAGAGAGAGGGAAAGGGAAGGAGAAAGAGAGGGAGAGAAATGCCAATGTGTGGTTGCCTCTCACGCACCCCCTACTGGGGACCTGACCTGCAACCCAGGCATGTGCCCTGACTGGGAATTGAACCCTTGTGACCCTTTGGTTCGCAGGCCCGAGCTCAATCCACTGAGCCACACCAGCCAGGGCATGTCTTTTTATTGTCAAATAAAATGTTATTGCTCGAGATATCACATTTTATTTATGCGTTCATCAACCGACCCGTTCATCTAGGCTGTGATGGTCAACCTTGCTATGATTGAACACGCATGTGCACATTTTTGCATCGACATATGTTCCTTTCTCTTGGGTCCATGCTGACGACTGGAACTGCTGGGTCACATGCGATTCCTTGTTCAACCTGAACATAGGAGCAGCTGCCAGCCTGTTTTCCACGGCAGCCGCGCCGTTTACCTTCCCTCCGGGGACGCAGGGGACTCCGAGTGTCCCGCCTGCCTGCCAGCGCCGGCTCTCACTTGTCCGCTGGCCCAGAGCCGTGCCGCACCCCCCGCCCAGGTGTGCAGTGGGACCTAACTGTGGCTGTGATCGCATCTCCCTGATGACAAACGCTGTTGACTGTTTTTCCTGTGCTTGCCCATCCTTTGTGGATCTCCGTTGGGGAAATGTCGATTCCGATCCTTCATCCGTTTTTAAATTGGGTCATTTGTCCTTTTGTGGTTAAGCTGGAGGAGTCCTTTATATATTCTGGACACTAGACCCTGGTCAGACATGTGACTGCAAATATTTTCTCTCGTTCCGCGGGGTGTCTTTTCACTTTCTTGACAGTGTCTTTGATGCAAAAAGCTTTCAATTTTAATGGACTTCTATTTATCTGTTTCTTTCATTGTTTGTGCTTTTGGTGTTATATCTAAGAAACCATTGCCAAATCCAAGGTCATCACGATTTACCCCCATGTTTGCTTCAATGAGTTTTATTTCTTTTTTTTTCTTTTAGATTTTATTTATTTATCTTTAGAGGGGAAGGGAAGGAGAGAGGGAGAGAAACATCAATGTGCGGTTGCCTCTTGTATGTCCCCTGCCGGGAACTGGCCTGGCAACCCAGGCATGTGCCCTGACTGGGAATCGAACCGCAAACCGAAGGATCGCAGGCCCGCACTCAATCCACTGAGCTACACCAGCCAGGGAGTTTTATTTCTTATATTTAGGTTTTGATCCCTTTTCAGTTTTGAGGCCCTGTTTTGTGTATGGTGTGAGGTAAGAATCCCATTTCATTCTTTCGCATGCAAATAACCAGCTGTCCCAGCACTGTTAGCTGAGGACACCATTCTTCCCCCATCGGCTGGCTTGGCACCCTTGTCAAAAATCAAGTGACCAATGACGTAAACAGTTCTTGCCGGACCCTCCGCTCTATCCCATGAATCTTGTGTCAGTGACGCTGTCACTGTGTTTTTATCACTTTAACTTTGCACTGAGGTTTGAAATCAGGAAGTGAGTTTTTCCAAATTTCTTTTTCTTTTTCCAGAAGAAGGGCTGTTTAGGGTCCCCCGCAATCCTGCATGAACTTCAGGGTCAGCGTTTCTGTTTCTGCAGGAAGGCTACCAGGGTTGTGATAGAGGCTGCACTAAATCTGCAGATTGCTTTGGGGAGAGTCGCCCTCTGAATGACGTGAGATCTCCCAGTCATGAACTCAGGAAGTCATTCCGTTATTTAGGTCTTTCATTTCTCTTGGCAGAGCTCTGTGATTTTCCGTGGACAAACCGTGCACTTTCTTTGTTAAGTCTATTCCTAAGGATATTCTTTTGGATTTGGGGAGTAAGACTTCCAGTCCATGCACATGGGATGTCTGTTTATTTAGGTCCACTTTACTTTTTCCAACAATGTTTTGTCACTGTTAGAGTGCGTGTTTTGCACTCAAACACTTTTTACATCATCTGTCAACTATTCTTTGTAAGACTAGACTCCTAGGGAGGCAAGTGTTCCTCCGCTGTCCTTCCCCCACGACATCCAATGACTGTGACCGCTAACACCAACTAGCCGTCACTGAGCTCTTTACTACGCATGTGCCAGGCTCTGCCCTGAAAGCTGGACTTGTGTTAACTAACGGTGCCTCGTAACAATGAACGGCGTGGTGCTATTTAATCCTGACTGCGCAGAGACGCACAGAGAGTGAGTCTGCAGCTAGTGAAGAGCAGAGCGGGGACTCAGACCCAGGATTCAACTCTCGCCTCCGGCCTTCTTGCCTCCCCGGCAACGAGTCAGCCCAGTCTTGGGGTAGATTAGGTTGGACCACGTGAAACTGCTGATGTTTGATCTTTTGTGACCCGCCCCCCCCCCGAAAAAAAGGCAATTTCATGTGATTCAACTTGTTAAAAAAAAAAACAAACCCAACCAACCTGAGATTTGAAGCAGATGCCTGAATATTTGTCTCCAGATTCAGGTGGGGGGGGGCGGGTTTCTAAGGTTCTGCTCTGTAAGGTTTGAATGTGCTCCCCAAGGACACTCCAGCTGTGGGCGAGCCAAGTGCACCTGGATGTGCGTGGCAGCTTCTGAGCAAAAGGCTGCAGCCTGTCCTGAGATGGGGGTCCACGGGGCAGGGGGCGGTGGGAGCTCTTGTGGGGGCTGTAACGGTAAGTCCCAAGGGGCACAGAGGGTAGGTCCCCTCCCTAAGCGCCGTGCTGTGCCATCTACGTGAGTTACCCAGCCAGACAGAACCCACCACCAGGGACAGGCACTGAGTGGGCAATCTCACCTGCTGGCTGACAGATGTCTGGGCAGGGGACCTCTGCTGAAGGGCCACGTGGACTAGAGCGGCCTGTCCGGCGGCTCCTGGAACAGGAACAAGGGAAGGCGGACACCTGGGTGGCCTCAGGACTGTTTGGTTGAGAAGCTTCCATTACATAAGAGGTGCAGGGGGAAAGAGACCTTGAACTTTAATGAGAGGATCGTGTTCTGTCCCAGCAATCAGACTTGGGAGGACAGTTCTATTTCCCCGAGTCTAGCACTTTTACACTGCCGGTTTTATTCCCATTTGATCTGCACAGCTGCTGGGGAGCCTCCAGGCCAGTGAGGAGGAGCATCATGGGAGACGGGAGCAGGGGTGGGGGGGAGGAGGAGCGCGAGGTCTCACCCTGGGCTGTAAGGTGGTGCTCTGGGGAATAACTGCATGCTTCTCACCTGTTCAAAACCTTCTTGGGTGGAAGCCAGCAGCCTACTGTGGAACCAGGAGGAGCCACGGAGGGGCAGTGGACCCACGGAGCGGGGAGGACAGCCTTGACGAGAGGCGGTCCCCTCCCCAGCCCACTCAGGGCCACCACAGAGAACACGAGGAATACTGGGGTGGGGAGTGACTTTCCTTCAAGTCCAGGACTGCGCTTCCCAGAGGAAGTGACCTCCGCCACAGAGAAGCCTGCCCCCTCTCCTCACCGTGTCCCGCTGCTCCCCAGGAGAGGCGTGCAGGGTCTGACGGTGCGTGACAAGGCTCTGAGACCGACCTGTCCACTTCTCCTGACGGCAGGACACTGATGTGTTTGGAAGTGCACACTCGGGACTTATTCTCTTCTGCCCCGTCCTCAGTCTGGTGCAAGGTGGCCATCCTGGGGGCCGTGTTGCTCTGCAGACCCAGGCTGTCCTTCAGATGGGCTGTCCCAAGGGCAAACCATGGATGGAGAAACATTCCAAGTGTCTGGGCCTTAAAATCCAAACCCATGCCCTGAGCGGTTTGGCGCGGTTGGTCAGGTGTCGTCCCACAAAGCACACTGCCCGTTCGTTCCTCAGTCAGGGCACATGCCTGAGGTGCGGGTTTGGACCCTGCTGGGCGTGTCCAAGAGGCAACTGAGCTTTCTCTCTCACATCCGTGTTTCTCTCACTCCATTTCTCCCTCCTTTCCCCTATCCCTAAAAATAAAGTCTTAAAAAAAATCCAAATTCATGTTCTCCAATCAGCTTTATCAGTAATACAGTTGATAAAGGGGAAAAAATCTACTGAGGTTATGGCCCGTGGGGGCAGCCTTGAGCCTCCTGTGTGCTGAAACAGGGCCCGGAAGGCTCTGTCCTTAAGCGGAGGAGAGGTAAATAGGACCAGGTTACGTTTAAGGGCACGCTTTCCTCAAGCCACAGACAGGTCAATATTGGCAATGCATGGCAACGGAGGACTCATCTCCAGCCTATGTAAAGAACTAGAAGTAAGAAAAAGACGAACTATTCAATTTTAAAACATGGGCAAAGACTTGAAGAGATGCTTCATAGATAGGCAAGTGGCCAATAGCCTGAGGTACCCAACTTCATTAATTCATCAGGGATACGCAAAGTCAAACCAGAGAGACCTGTCCCTGCACACCGCACCCCCCCGCAAAGGGCTGAAGAAACAAAACGGAGGTAGTCTATCCTGGACCCACCCGCCGGCCCATCCCCGCCATCTCTGGCTCAGACCACAGCAGTAGCTTCCAGGGCCCTCTGTTCCCCTGTTACCTGTCTTTAGCCTCCACACTGCCGGGAGATGCTACTTTAAAAACAGAAATCGGGACTTCTGGCCAAGATGGAGGCGTAGGCGGACACACTGTGCCTCCTCTCACAACCAAAATTAAGGACAACAAATATTTAGAAACAAGAAAACAACCAGAACTGATAGAAAACTGAACTGTACGGAAGTCCAACAACCATTCATCCAGACCGGTAAGAGGGGCGGAGTCGCGGCAGGAGAAAGTGGAGGTGCGGACCCGGGAACACAGGCGGCAGCTGGCGGACCCCGGGCACAGGGGGGCAACTGTGCAGACCCAGTGAGGCCGAACAAGGCGGCTGGCTGGCCAGGTGGTCCCACATTCGCGTGCGCAGATGGTCCAGGCAGAGGGGAAGTGGCAGAAGGGACTGAATCCAGGAGAGAGCGGAGCAGGCGCCACTGTTCCCTCTCAGACCCCGCCCCCACATGCAGCGTCACAACCCAGCGACTGGGCTGCCCCGCCCTGAGGAACACCTAAGGCTCCACCCCTCCCTACGTAATAGCCGCGACCAGACTAAAACCAAACCAAAACAAAAAAAACCCCACCAAAAATGGCTCAAACCGGAGAACAAATGAAAGCCCCAGAGCCAATTCCTCTAAGCCGTGAAGAGAGAGCCAACCTATCAGATGCACAGTTCAAAGCCCTGGTCATCAGGATGCTCACAGAATTGGTTGATTTTGCTCACAAATTAGATGAAAAAATGCAGGCTACAGTACGTGAAATGAAGGAAGACTCGTGGAGAACTGATAGAGATGGAAGGAAAACTGGGACTCAAATCAATGGAGTGGACCAGAAGGAAGAAACTAACAACCAAACAGAAAACAAGGAAGAAACAGGAATTCAAAACAATGAGGAGAGGCTTAGGAACTTCTGGGACATCGTTAAACGTCCCAACATCAGAATTATAGGGGTCCCAGAAGGGGAAGAAGAAGAGCAACAAGTGGAAAGCTTATTTGAACAAATAATAAAGGAGAACTTCCCCAATCTGGCAAAGGAAATAGACTACCAGGACGTCCAGGAAGCTCAGAGAGTCCCCAAGAAGTTGGACCCAAGGAGGAACACACCAAGGCACATCATAATTCCATTAGCCAAGATTCAAATGAAGGAGAGAATTCTAGAAGCAGCAAGAGATAAGGGGACAGTCACCTACAAAGGAGTTCCCATCAGACTGTCAGCTGATTTCTCAAAAGAGACCTTCCAGGCAAGAAGGGGCTGGAAAGAAGTATTCCACATCATGAAAGTCAAGGACCTACATCCAAGATTCCTCTATCCAGCAAAGCTGTCACTTAGAATGGAAGGACAGATAAAGTGCTTCTCAGATAAGGTCAAGTTCAAGGAGTTCATCATCACCAAGCCCTTATTATATGAAATGTTAAAGGGACTTATCTAAGAAAAAGAAGATCAAAAATATGACAGTGAAAAGACAGCAAACTCACAGCTATTAAGAACCATACTAAAACAAAAGCAAAGTAAGCAAACAGCTAGAACAGGAACAGAACCACAGAAATGGAGATCATATGGAGGGTTAGCAACAGGGGCGTGGGAGGAGGAGAGAGGGGGAAAAGGTACAGAGAATGAGTAGCATAGACAGTGGGTAGAAAATAGACAGGGGGAGGGCAAGAATAGTGTGGGAAATGTAGAAGCTAAAGAACTTATGACACATGGACATGAACTAAAGGTGGGGAATGTGGGTGGGAGGGGGCGTGCAGGGTAGAGGGGAATGATGGGGGAGAAATGGGACAACTGTAATAGCATAATCAATAAAATATATTAAAAAAATAAAAACAAATCGGTGTGGGGAATTGACTGTGGGTGTGGGTGGGGATGGAGTGTGGAGAGCGGTGGGGAGAAAGGTGGGACAACTGTGACTGAACAATAAGTCACAACTCCTCCCTCTGCTGCTCAGACCTTCCCACAACTCAGGACAGAACTCCAGGTCCTGCCCAAGCCCACCAGGCCCTTTAAAATGTCTCTGGTGGTTGCACCTTGAGTGCACTGTGAAAGATGCTGTTGGGCCCCTTCCTTTGGTCCCCTGTGACCAGTCCTAGGTGGCCCTGTGACTCTCTTTGAGTGATCAAGTGTGGCAGGCAGTCCACACGTCTTTCTGATCAGAGGCGTGAAGAGCCAGCCAGGGCTGCTTCTCTCAAGGTCCCAGTGGGCGGGGGAGGCTGCACCCAGGAGGAGCTGCCCCACCAGCCCGAGGGGTCAGTATGTCTCTGCAGCACACCCTAGCGCCAGCCCACCCTGACCCAGGCTCCCTCCAGCTCATTCTGGCCTTGCGGTTTGCCTCCACTGCTCCCTGGCCGCGGAGGGCGCTCTGCCTCCGTCCTCCTGTTTTGCCGGGCAGTCAGCAGTGCCTGTCTATTCCTTGCTCGCCACACCGCTGTACCTCAAGCTGCACATTTCGAGTCAGCTGTGTCCAGCAACATACTGAATGGTGCAAACCAGCTGAGCAGAGGCAAGACAAAGTAACGCAAGGATTCCAGCTGCACGATATTCAAACACAGGCAAAACCACTGTTTAGGGAAGTCTACAGAGGTCTTAAGATAAAACTGAACAGGTGATCATCAGAGACGCTGAGACTGGTTTCCTGCGGGGCAGAGGGAGAGCTGCGTGCCAGAGGGCTGGTCTGGGCACTGGCAGCGGCCCCTGGACCCGCAGCCCTCCCTGGGAGGTTTGCTGTTCTCTCTCCTTTACACCAGACTGGGGTTAGGTACAGGGGACCCTTGAGCACAGGTCTGAACTGCACAGGTCCACTTCTTTTCAACAAATACTGTAAGTGCATTCACCCTCATGATGTAGTATCTCTGTAAGCTACTTTTCACATGCATCTCAGCTACATTTGTCTGAAACTGAACTCGTCTTTGTCTGTTTGATTTCACCCAGTCCCCTCACCCCACCCCTCTGGCAACCGTGTTTGTCCTCTACTGGATTGGCCAAGAAGCTGTATGGTTTTGTCCATAAAATAAAAGATACGCTTTTCATTTTCACCATTCACTTTTATTGATTTGGATATTTTGAAGTATGCTGGCTAGCTCCTGCATGGTATAACGTTGATTGTTCTCGATTAATGTCTCGATTTGATCACTATGAACTTCAACTGGTCCCCCCAACCATGGAGCATCGTCCAGTGAGAGGTCCCCAGCATGAAACTTTGCAAATCACTGTTGACACACTTGATCAGTGACAGCACCTTCTCCATATGCCGCACAAGGCTTTTGTTTCAGTCGCATTTTTACTTTTGAAATAATAATTTACTTTTAGCATAATATGCCAAAACTGTTGCCTGTTTCCTTCCATCTTCAATATTAAAACGGCTACGCAAAAATTCACCGTTCTGGTTATTTAAATGTACGCTGATAGGACTGCTGTCACAATACACATTAATGAAATTGTTTCAGATGAAGTTAAAGACAATGAAGTCCTACTAGGGTCATCATATGGAAAAAAACCGAAGGAACTTTTTGGCCAACCCAACATCCCCGTGGGTGTGTTTGTTTACGTTTTACGGGATTCCACATGGAAGCGAAACCGTATGGCATTTGTCTCTGACGTATTTCACTTAGCATGATGCCCTCTGGGCCATCTCTGTTGTCGCAAAGGAGAAGATGCCACTCCCTTTGTGGCTGACCGACGCCCCACTGTGTACACACGTCTTTACCGCCTGTCTGGACACAGACGCCTAGGTGACTGGTCCTCCCGTATCACACCTGCCACAGCCGATGCTGCAATGAACACAGGAGCAGCTGCATGCCTTTGAATTGGTGTTTTCGTTTTCTCTGGACACTCGGAAGTGTCACCGCTGGGTCCAACAGTATCTCTGTTTTCAGTATTTTTGAGGAACCTCTACAGTATTTGGCAATCCCACCAACAGTGCACGAGGACTCCCTTTCCTCCACGTGGTTGTTTGGTGACAGGCACTCCGACCCGTGTGAGGGGACACTTCGTCGTGTGGACACTTTGTTACAAAGTCAATACATCTTTAACCATTGTTGCTGGAACGGCCTCCCTGCATCTTGTTACCGGCACTGCCACAGCCCAGTCAACGGACTTGCTATTTCCAGGGCTGTTTCTTGTCACAGGGCCACGCGGGTTACATGGGATGAAGAGCCCGATCCCACGGGGTTCTTTTCCTTCCTGCTTTGCCCCAAGTCTGCTCAGGTCCTGCCGCCCACGTGGACCAGCAAGGGAACCCAAACTCCAGGGCCCAGTCAACGCAGCCACTTCCAAATCCATTTAAGGGGACGGGCCTGACTTACTCTAGTCCTGAAGTGCCAGCCTGGCTATTCCAAGTGCTAACAAGGCATTTATCCCATCTGCTCACTTCTGGTGCGTGTGTGTACACACACACACACACGCACACACACGCCAACATCTGGGAGCAGCACGGATCTGCGTCACGGGGCTTCTGGCCCCCTGCACCCGGCAGTATGAGGACACAGGAGCGTGCCATGTTTTGTGCACGCCCACGCTTCAGGGGTGCACAGGGGCCCTGCCAGCACCTCCAGGACACTCATGCATAAAGAAGAAAAAGGGCACACTGACGACATTTCACCCAAGATTAGCCTCTCTGCAGGTGCCGCTGTAGTCTACAGAGAGTTACACCTGAGCATCGATTTACTGACCAGTAAGTACAGGAACCTCACACGCTTCCCACACCAGTCTACTCAGTCTCAGAAGAGAAATTCTGGATTACCTGTTAACGTGTAGATACCAAGAAAGAGACTTGACTCTTTCTTACGTGAAGTTTATCTCAACTGGTAGGTGTTTTATTTCAGAACCTAAGTTTAAAACAAAACAAAACAAAACAAAAAACCCCCATGCTTTCGTTTCTACCCAAAGCGACTGACACATTAATCTTCACTCCAAAGGCTGGTGATGCGCAGGTTTGCAAAGGAAGGGAGATTTAAAGTGGACTTCCCACAAGAAAAAGTTCAACTGAGAATACTGTATCACTACAAATTTTATTCAGAAACCCATCTTTGTTTTTTTTAATTGTTTTTTTTTAAAAAAAATCCCCGTTATGAACTGGGCTGGGCAGTCAACTACAGCACTTCCTAGCAGACACACGGTAAAAACGGCCTGGCTCAGAACCGCCCGGACCGCTCCCGATCTCTCGACCGCCTCCTGTCACGCTCCCGGCCCCCGCCGCCTCCGCCGCCTCCGCCACGGCCACGGTCTCTAGACCGGGAACGACGCTCCCGGGACCGGGACCTCGATCGATGCCTGCAACCAAGGAAAAGAAACAAAACCTTGGCATCCGAACACGCAACATAAAGCCCCAGTGACGAACACTCCCAAATACCGCACCCTAGCGCACTGAAGACATCAGGAAACAAGAAGAACGCTGCCCACTGAGTCGCACGCCCCAGCTGTGCGTCCTCACTTCGGTGTTCGAGCGTCTGGGGAAAAGGGCCTCTCGGAACCCAGAGGCACAGTGCCCGCCAGGCGGATCTCCGGGTGGGGAGGCGGGGCTCTCTTTCACCTGTGCTCACTTTTGCTGACCAGAGGACAGAGTCACAGACGGCACCTGCATTCCCTGACATGGGTTTAATGGCACGGGCGAAAACTCGGGTCTGCGCAGGGACAGCGACTCTGCGCGCCCTCTGACATCGGGGTTCTCTGCCTTGTGACGTGACCGCCTGCGTTTAAAGACCAGGACCAGGCAAACAGGACTATGCCCAATTCTGCCCGTGGTCTGCGGGGGCAGGGCCAAGAAAGCTGCCAACCCCACAGAACCCAGGGCAGCCCAGCGGACACGTGCAGAACCCAGAGGAGGCTGTGACAGTCGCCCGAGAGAACGCTGCACACGGGCAGGGATTTCGGTCGTCTCCCACTGACCACTTCCTCACTGAGGCTCGGCCGCAAATAGGGGGGTGCGTACGCAGAGCACTCTTCAAAGAGCACATTTTACAATTTCTAAGTGTGTGCTGTGTTCTAAGACATGGAACAGAAATGACATTTGGCCAAGCTTTACTTAAAAAAGGACAAAAAAACCCGCCACCCACCCACGAACCCCAGAGCTAAGTGACACAAGGGCCGCCCGGAACACACTCACTTCTTGCGCCGGCGTCCGTACAGCTCCCGCCGCAGCTCTCTGGAAATGGGCTTCAGGTGCATGAAGTTGCAGAAGCCGCCTCGTGTGCACTCCCTGCGGGAGGGAACCGGAGAGCGTCAGGGCGCGCGTGCGCACGCCCACCCCCGTCCTCGTCGGCCCAGCAGGCGGGCTGCCCGCACCTACCCCATTTCATACTGGCGGCAGCAGGCTTCCCGGAAGTCGGTCACCGGGGAGAGCTCGGCGTGGATGGGTTGCCCGTTGAACCAGCGGTTGTTCAAGTCGATCACAGCCTTCTCTGCGTCTTCTTCACGGCGAAACTGAACAGATCAAACAAAAATGCTTGCTAACACATTTTCCATTCCTGACTCAAGTACTTGTTGTGTGCTCGCACAGGTAAAGCAGTTAAGGTGGAAAATGTAGCAGGCAACCTTCTATTTACAATGAGATTTCTTAATCTTGAGATGGTCCAAGATCATGCCAGATACGTGATCTTGGTTTTCCAATTCAGTTGGTTAAATGAGCAAATGTAATGATTTCTGTAGGCAATTAAAGTTTCATAAAAAAAAAAAAAAAAAAAAGAAAGAAAGAAAAGAAACCAAACACACCAACCAACTCCTCCCCACTCGAACAGCCTCGAAAAGCCATGGAGGCACTCACCGCCGAACGGACAGCAGCCCACCATCCCGCCTGCACGTTTGGGCCGGACCCCACCCACAGCACCAAGCGCTCAGAACCCCAAGGCCAACGGTTGAAACAGCCAGGCGCGGCTGCCGAGCCGAGAGAAGACACTCCCGCACGTCACCCCCCGCCTACCTTCACATACACGTTTCCAACGAGGTGGTCCCCGAGGTTATCGCAAACGTTCATCTCCTCCACCTCCCCGTACTTCTCCTCCATTTCTGTAAAAACCTCCTGGAGGAACAATGGTGTTTACTGGTCATGATATGTTAAAGACAGGAGACTAACTGAACACAACTCATTGCAAGTATTTTCAGTAATGGAGGAAAGTCTAAATTCCCTCCGGACTGATGCCAGAGGCCAGTATCTCACCTCGAAAAACTCATCATAGTGTTCCTGCATCTCAACATCACTCACGGCACCTGTGGACAACAGACACCTTACTGGTTAGAGCAGGGCTGGGCCCGAGGGGACGCTGTGCTTACATTAGCCCGCCAGTGACACACTCAGGGCTGCCTAGAGAGCCCGACAGGGCCGTGCCGCACGGTCGGCTGCTACAAACGCCCCAGCGTGGCGAGCCCTCCCAACGCCCACGACAGCCCCCGCGCTGGCCATTAAAACCACAGGTTTTAATCAGCACCAAAGGGCATTTTCAGAAAGTATAAGGAAAAAGATGACTCTCCAAAATTTTTGAAAAACTTTTAAGATTTAAAAAATAGAGGCCAAGTAATCACATTTCCCCCTTTATGAGGTTAAAATGAAAGCTGAAATGAATCAGGGTAAATGATTAAGAGCTTACGTTCCCGACTCATTTCTCTTCACAGGTTATCAGACACACGGAGCCTACGGAAGTCTTCCTAATGCGATTACAGCCCAAGTGACCATAAACACCGAGCAGAACAGTTACCAAGTTTATTTACAGTATTTTGAATGCCCTTTGAGTAAAGGGAAAGTCACAATACTTTGTTGAAGAAAGCATTTTTATTTTCTATTTTCCTCATTTTTTCTTCTCCGTAACTCACAGGCATTAAGTGAAATCATGTCCATTCTGTGGGCGGATTTTGCAGATTTAAATTCTATCTCCATCATCATTGCTTTACCCACTTTTAGAGTTCTTCTAGCCTAAATCCGAGGTCACACAGCTGGCGTGGCAGTACACTGATTTCCCAACGGCCGGATCGGAAGCCCAGGAAGGCCGAGAGGCGCCTGGGCCGGGCCAGCTGAGTCTCCGACTGCTCCCTGATGGGCCGGGCCCCTCCTGGGCGGGGAGCCTGCTGGCGAGGCTCACCGAGGGCCCCTGGGCTGTGGTGCAGGGCTCTCTGTCCCGACTGCTGCCCTTCGGCAGTTCCCTGTCTTGAAAACCTTTTTACCTTTAAGGACAAGAACTTTAATCTTTTGATTCTGAGAGCGACTCAAGTTCGCCTTCTAATACTTAACCTCCCTGCAAGTTAGTTTTTTTGCATTTATGGAACCCAACTCATCTTAGAACCCAAACCCACGGAACACAGGCAGCAACTACGCTCGACAGCCCGTCCCACGGGAAGGCCGCCAGGAATACGTCTCCTCCCCAAGCAGAGGCCAAGCTCTAACCAGAGTTAGGCAGACGAGCCCACTCCGAAGGGGAGGTTGCAGTGTTTGAAGTCACGCCCTTCCCACATCGAGAAAAGGGAGAACAGAAGAAAAAATTCTCCACACGCTCAAGGTCTGAGCAGTCTGGTGGAGGCTCTAACACCAGCTGTGGCGGGCGGGACATTCCTGTTCTGTTCTACAGAACATGGGATATTGTATTTCGTCAACTTCTGGACAGGCGTACTTGAAAATGCTTGAAAGTGGGCATGTTTTATCTTCTACACTTAAAATTTTTGAGTCAATCAAAATGAACTGAAAGGCAGAGATGAGCGATTAAAAACTAACTAGCTAAAGAAATAATTTACACAACTGAATATACTTTAAGTAATACAACCTGAAAAACGACCAGTTTTCTTACAGAAACATTCTTAAACTGGGATTCATGATTAAGTTTAACACAAGCACAGAAAACTCATGTTTCTGTGAATGAAAGGGTGTATTCAAAAGAATCATTACTTTCAGGAAAACTGATGAACCCAGATGGTGGAAATTTTACTGGAAGGGTCTGATGCCGAACATTTCAGGTTTATCAACTTAAATTGATTTTCTTTTTAAACTGTAGTCAGAATTACATTTGATTTGTACAGTCTGGACCCAGAACTAGAACATTTGTATAGCTAAACTTATTTTGTAGCACACACAGAACAAGAGCACTGTGAGTCTCAAATGAAGACACCAAGGAAACTAACGCAACATTCTTTTGCTAAGGAAGAAACCACAGTCCCCAAGTAAACAAGCAGGGCAAAGAATTATGAATTGTTGTTACTCCATTATCTACTTTTCATTCATTTAATTTTAATTAAGTTCATATATAAACATTTTCCTCCATCTAATCGAGCTTACTTCTTAAAAAACAAAGGAACCAAACAGAACCCAGGTACTTTAATCCAAGGGCTACCAAGTCAATCCTGTCACCACTGGATTCGGGAAAGACTTCTCCACTGCCAGGTCAGCGTTAGCAACTAACAGCATTCGGTGTCCGGGCAGGAAAACCCGCCCTGCAGACCCGGGTGCTCCTGTGTGTTACTGGGAGACCTCCGGTGCGGGGCTGGGAAGAGGAGGTGGTGGTTGCTGGGACCTTCCCCCCAGTGTGGGTCACCCGCAGACAGAGGGGCCCTGGGCCAAGGCTGTACTGGATTTAGGTCTGTGCTACCTGGTCACCTCTGACAGCATCTCCTGTTAACATTTACAGCTTTCAAACCAACCGGTGAATGAGCAGCACCCACCCTGTGGCTCAAACCCCTTGGCTGGAACGGAAGTCCAGAATGTTCATCCCAATTTATCCACGAGTGACTATGTTGACTCTACAGCTTGACAGTTTTATTTCAATTTCAGTTTTCGTTTTTTGAGCTATCCAACGATACTAGTATCTTGTTCTCCACCCTCAGTAAATACAATATTCATAATTTACATGTTTCCAATAGAAGAAATGGATGTCTACTAAACGCCCAGTTTAGATCGACTTCCCCACCGAGCACCCTGCATTTTCCGAATGCAGCGAGTCAGTTCCTGAAGCTGGAGACAGCTAAAGCACTTGGGCTAAAGACTGAATGAGCGCAGGGCTGGTGCTGAGGGGGCCTCAGAGGGCGCTCACTCGGGAAGCGTTCTCAGAACAATGTTCTCACAGTTAAAGCGTGAGCTCCAGAACGGAGTGTAAGGGGAAGAAAGTCTAACAAGAAATAAAATCTGAAAAGTAATTCCGGGATAATCTGTCGAAGTGAGAGAAACTTTCGAGGACTGTGGCTCTCAGAGGGAAGGACTCAACTCCACAGCTCACTCCCCGGCCACGCTCCCTGGGGGGGGGGATGGTTGGGTGGGGGATGGTTGGGTGGGGGGCGGGGGGGACGGCAGCCCCAGTCAGCTGTAAGGGTGCTCTCGACAGCCAGCACTTTCCTTCTTAGGTCAGTGGGCAGGGACTCAGGTCTCTGACAAAGGCTTCCGTGGGGTCGGCGGGACAAAAGCCCCCGGCACTTGCAGTGGAGGCGGTCCTTGACACGAGAGCGGCAGACCAGGTGGAGTGGACGCTGAGCTCTGACACGCAAGCCCAGGGAACCAGGGAAGGAACTTGTATGAACTTACAGCGCAAACCGTCAGCAGACTGGGAAGAGTTTTGAGGGTTACGGTAAATGTTCAAGAGGGCAATGGTCTGAAATACAAAACGCAACAACTTTATATTATGGAAAATTAAATGTAAACACTTAACCGGTTTCCTGTGGCGATCGTTTCAGTCAAGACTCAGAGCTGAAAAAAAGCAAGTTATTTCTTTCGAAGCAGAGATGCTTTCTTAGCTGATGGCGGTCTCGGAGCACCCTAGCACTGCGGTGTACAGAGATCCCATGATATGGCAGTATTGTATTTCCGTTCGCTGAGCGCACACGTTCTCCATTTCAACCTTCCGAGCCAGGTAAGAGTGCAAGTAACTCGGCAAGCTACCACCAAGACATTCTTAGAAAAACTTTTGATGGACAACCGAGAAAAAGTGCCCATATGAACCGATGACATAATTACTGTATTAAAGAAATACAATAATTACATATCATGAAATCTCCAATTCCTAGAGGAAAAATCATAATGTTGAAATAAAACCCACGCTTATTGGGCAACTTACCTTAATGATTCCTAAATATTCCTAAGAGTATTAACTTTACAGAAAGAACTTAATAAATGCCAGGGGTTCAGTCACTGTAAAGACCAATGACCGGCTGATAATGTTCAAATGTCACATGGACAGATCCCTCATTAACAAATGTCAATCAAGGGAAGAGACCTGGCCAGCGACCTTCCCTAGGACAGCCTCCTGAACGCGGCCAAGTATCAAGTTCTTGCTGTACACGCCAAGGACTTCCGCCACCTTGTCCTGTTTGCAACAGCTCTATGTCAGCAGCTCAGAAGCCAACATTGTGTCTCAATTAAGAGTGGGCTCTTTAACACCATTGTTTTAAAAAAATTTCTCCAACTGTGGGACTTACAGTGTGAGCCGTCAGCCGTCTGTGCACTGTTTTGGGGATTACGATAGATGTTTTGAATCAAGATGGTCTGCGGGGAAAAAAAAATAAAAAGGGGAATTCTACTGGCTGCTGTGCATATATTAGACAATTGCAAAGAGACAACTTGCTTGCAAATGGCTCAATGCTTCTTTGCTTCCCACAAGTCAGACAATTGTCTTCTTAAGAGAACACCCAAACCATCATATTATGAAAACAGAGTTTGAGCAGTGACTTAGCTCAAGTCAGCCAGCAACCAAGAAGAAAACTGTAATCATCACTTGGAGTAGTCCCACATTGTGTTTTAATGCAAGATAAATAGAACATTTGCATTTTCCTGCACTTTAAGCTGGAGACAGTAAGATGTTGAAAAATTTACATTAGAATCATATTCCCCATACAAAATTCTTACAAACAAACAAACGAACAACCAAACGCATAATTTAACTACATGCGGTCTACCCAGTCCTCTGGTCTCATAGGAAACAGGCACAGCAAATGGCTTTCCTAACTCTCACGGACACCTATCAGATTTACATTTTCTTGGTAGGATCTCTGTTTACATAATACAATAGTTTAAAACATTTGCTCTTTTCCGATCCTTCTTTTAAGGGAAAAAAATCCTTTTAGCCCTTCTGCTTTAAACTGGATCAGGCAGACTTGAAACCTTACATTGTACCGTTCTTCTTAAAATCAAGTTGTCTGAAAAAACAAACCATGTTTAAGTTAGTAGACTAATATATTACACGAATCTTAATGTCCACATCACTGTAAGAAGTGTAAAAAGAAACCCACACTGAATTATGCTACGTTATTTACAAGCTGAACCAGTAAAACACATGATTTAGAAAAATAAACGTTCAGTTTCAGCAACATGTATCCAAAGCAGTTCTTTAAGTGGTCTCACAGAACCAACCAGTTCCAGTCCGAGCTACCCTTAAAGGGGAGGGGTTGTGTAAACACCCCCAGCAGAGGTCTGGGGCGGCTGCTGGGAAAACCACCGCAGAGAAAACCTACGGCAGGCTGCACGGGTGCAGCACGCAGACCCTCCACTCGGGGCCTGGCACCCTCCCCGAGCCATGAGCACTGCCACGGCTGTTAACTCATCTCGGGCCTCAGGTGTTTCCCAAAGCTGACTTAGTGTTTCCAACTGGAATTAACCAGTGACAACTCCGATAGAAAGCTATACTGAGCCCGATTATTCACCAGATAAATGCCTTTTAGGTTTCACCCAGGCAACCTGGCAGTGCTGGCTGTTTAGTGAAAGAACTGTCATTTAGAGGGGGCAATGCAGTTCCATTAAAATTGGGGGTGGTTAAGATTACCTAACATCAACCAGCCAGATCAAAACAAGACGTTCAAGTTAACATATACAACCGACCCCACAAATTTTAATTGCATCATTGCTTTGTTTTGATCCCAAGAGCTCAAATTGACTTGACGTTAACATTTCAGGTAATCAATGGTTCAGAAAGAAAACAAACCAGGTGTCTCTGGGAAAAGAAGACTGTAACGGGGCAATTGCTCTTTCAGCCCAACACTTAATACATCTGTAAGTAACTCTCCAAAATCAAAGAACTCAGTGGACACTTCAGATGCTCGGTAATTGCCCAATCTATGGCCACTAGTTTAGTGGCGAGATTTAGTTATACACCAAAGCACTTAAAAATTAGAACAGAAAATTTAAAGCAAATTTTCCAATATTCTGAAACTTGAGACATGTTCAAAGCTATTAAAACACAGATTTTTATTATACTAACCACGTGGTAATCAGGAATAATGAGGGAAGGGAAGCCATCACCCTCCTTTTTAAAAACAAATTAAACTGTGGGGTTTCCTGCGGGCTTGCTTTCTTACACCAACTGGCTGCCTTCCCTAAACACGTAAGCACGTGCAGAGACCGATGTGAGCTCTGAGCAGAGTCTGGCAGCTTCCAGGGGCAGATGCGATAGTTACCCAACGGTTCAGAGGCTGCACGTTCAGACTTCGCGGGTGGTCAGAAGGAGCTCAACAGCCCTCAGTCTACAAAGACTGCAGTAAAAATTCTTCACATTCCAAATGTTCTAGCACACATGGGCATAAGTTTTCTGTTAGTATTAGAGGTGCTTTCTCCCTTCATTACATCAGTGAGCACTTACAGCGTACCAACTCTCGCCTCTTCTTCGATTAACCAAAAATATCAAAAAATTATGATTCTTGACTAAACCAAACCAAAGTAGACCTTAACCCAAGGTAACAGGCATCTCTCAATTTACTGAACAGGCTGACTACAAATAACTGATGTAAATGCCCATCTTCCAATGTTCAGTTTCATCTTTAACGTTTCTACGCTGTGATGTAACTCGCTATCTCCTTGACTGAGGGTCTGAAGGAGGGGACACACCCTGCAGGACCGGAGACCTGAGTGCAGGGCACGATGGCTCTGCTGGCAGTCACCCCGCCTCTCCTGGAGGGTGGTTCTGTCCACATCTACGGCTTGGAGAGCGAAGAGCAGAAAGCCCACTCTGCGTCTCCCATGCCCAGAAGCGGCTAAGTGAAGGCTGGCGCGCTGTCCCCGGGCCCGTGTCTGTGAGAGGGCAGGGAGGGCGGCAAGGCAGCAGGACCAGTCACTGTCAACAGCGCACACTAGAATTTCATTTTAGCAGGTTTCTCAGTGGTGAAAACAGTGAGTGGTGCTCTCAGACCTTCCACTGCGGTGGCTCACCGGCCTCATCCTCACTGCCACAAAAGAACACACTCATTATGAATGCAAATGGAAAATAAACCAACCAGACAACTAAAGGCCCCACTTATACATGGACATTATTAACTGGCTCTGTAAAGTACATCAAATCCTGATAATTAATGTGAAAAAAGAAAATACAGAAAAAATAAAAACAAACCTGGCTAAAGGTTGGTTTATTGTGCAACCGAGAACATCTGTCTCCATGACGACATGCCCCAATTTTGAAATAAAATGAACAGTTGACTCTGTAAGGGAAAATAAGAACAAATTATTTTGCTGGGAAGACACCAAACATGAAAATATGTCACCAACATGATACATGCTACCAAACGACTTTGCAAAAATACAGGCACATCATGTTTTGATTGGCGGCAGACATCCCTCCCCCTTCCTGGCACAACATCTCAGGACTCCTTAGCTTTGTACCTGCCCCTCTGCGAACTGTTTCAGTGAAGAGTATTCACACCCAGTTCCTCCTCATTCAAATCCCTCCACTTTCGACTTCTGCTGCTTTACTGTTTTCTTGTAAGTGAAGTATCAGTCTAAAACTAAACTGAACTTAAAACGTTATCTGTTCTTCAGTCTTCCACGACCATAATTTCTCTTGAAGACGCCAACACAGTGTAGTGAGGGTCAAGATCCTACCTTAATACTAGCTGCCTGGGCTTGGGCAAGTCACCCCACCTCCCAGGGTCTTAGAGCCATCGTAAAGTAAGGAACATGCCAACCAGGCACTGTTCCAAGAATCAGCTGTCACGTAGGTATGCGTCACGCAGGTATGCGTCACGCACAGGGCTCATTCAATGCAATCATTATCTAAATAAAGCAGAAAACAAAGTCCAGGGTCTCTTACCATGAGACCAGACCAATAGGAAATTCCCACAAACACGTCTGAAGTTTCTGGTTTCAATATATTAGAAACGAACTATCAGGGAACTCAACCTGCACCTCTGTCCCTACTGCAAGGCCCTCCCTTATTGCTGGTCAAGTACTGAACGACCCAGATCAAACCCCAACAAGCAATCCAGCCAGTGTGACAGCAGTGCCATGTGGCTTAGCAGAGCTGCGGTCAACCATGAGATCTTACCAGATCAGCCCCATTCAAATTTAGATTTGCAGAGGTGAGAAGGTTACCCTGTAGATTCAATTTTTTAGCAAGCGCCATACTTAGCCCACCCAGAGTAAAGAGAGAAGGAACTCAATGAACTCTGCTGGACCACGAAGACTGACTAGCCACTGATTTGTTATTAGGTAGCAATAAAGTTGGGAAAGTCTGAACTTAGCAAGGGAGGAAAATGGTCGCAATACTATACATGTTTGCAAACGAACTGTGTAGGTCTTACTTTAGATTACCTAACTTGAGTATACAACCTTTTACCTTCAGAGTCCCCTGGAAATGAAGAGCTTATTAAAAAAAAAAAAAAAAAAAAAAAAAAAATCTCAGAATGGGCAAAACCCTGTCCCAACAACCAACATCCAAGTATTCCACAATCAGAACAATCCTTGTTCCTATACTTCCAGAGATGACTTTCATTTGTTGATGTCCAGTTTAACCACCCCACCCCAACTCTCTGAAATGAGAACAGGAAGGACTTAGATTAATCAACCAAGTTTCCTGAATTAAAACCATGGCTTTTACAACGCAGCTCGGAGAGGTGGTTATTGCAGTAAAACCGTGCAGTGAGAGTTTTGTAGAGTAACAGTGAAGACACCACCTGTGTGTGTGTGTGTGGTTTTTTTTTTTTAGTTTTTTTTTTTTTTTTAAACCACAAGGAAATAAAAAGCATCAGACAGAAGTCATGGCCCATACTAATATAAACCAGAGAGTGAAATTAATGATGCATGTTCTTGCCCTGCACTCACAGAAGCCTTTTTCCAGCAGGGCTGGTCCATTCAATCAATTACATTTTAAGGCAAGTTCCCCATGTCACTCCTCTGTGAGCCCAAAGCACTCAGGGTGCACATATTTTCCAGAGCATCCAACACCTTTTGACGCCTTTTACTTTAATTATCCTTTACATGCATGGGCCCCCTCTTTCAGAACAAGATCCGAATTTTATCCATCTTTGAGTCTCCAGAGCTTGTATTTGGGCTGACACCCAAGTGACTATGACTGATGATTCTGTCTTGTGATTTTTTTGTTAGGAAAAAATATACCCCCCTCTTCCAAACAACACAGAAGATTCTATCATGTGTAACAGAAGACATTTTTACAAGATGTATCCTGGAAAATAGAAACAGTTTAAACAGTTTGAAAAAAGTGGTACTATGACAAATTAGAGATTTACCATTAAAATCATACATTCACATAAACCTTTTATAAAGCCTTGAAAAATCCCAAATAGTAATTACTTATTAAAAGAGTGGATTAAACCAGACGTTTAGTCTTTAGGTTTTCAAAATAAGTATTCTCCTGTGAACGTCTGAAGACATTTTTTAGTCTAAATTTCAAGACGTGCAAAGGTGGCACTTCAAATCAGAATTTTTAACTTTTAACCTAACGATGAGGGACGGCATTCAACCTTAAAAAAAAGGGGGGGTCACCCCCCTTTTTTATTTTGGAACTGCGTCTTCAAGCATTTTAAAACCTCAACGATTAGGACCTTACGTTATCTGACAATAAACACAGGCGAGATGTGTACCAGAGCTTCCCCAACACGTCAGCGACTGGAAGTTGGGGGGAATTGTTGAACACTGACAACTTCAGTACGACTGGAGACGGCTGCCGAAAGCCGCGCCGGCCCAGCGGGCCGCAGAGAAGCGCCACGCGGGTAAGGCCGCGCCGCCCGGGCGGAAGGCCGCCGCCAGCCCGCGCTCCCACAGCCGGCCCGCCCGCCCGAGCGTCCACGAGGCGGCGGCGCGCGGCTCCCGAGGCCGGAAAAACCGACGCGCCCCTCCCCCACCCGCCCAGGACGCCCGCCACCGCTCGGGGCCCGCCGCCGTGCCCGCCCGCCTCCTCAGCCCGGAGTCCCGGCGGGCGGGTCTTGCTCACTTGTCTTTCTCGGTGCCGAAGATGGAGGCCAAGTACTCCGCCATTTCCCACCCGCAGGCGCCGACACTGCTGCCGACACGGCCGACCCTGCCCGACGCCCGCGGGAGACGTCACCCGGACGCGACGACGCTCGCCCCGCCCCCATGGCGTGGGGTTGCTGCCCAATCGGGTGAAACGCTGCCTGCGCCTGGGCGGAGCTTGGGGCGCGCGGGAGGCACTATCTTCTGGGCCCCCGACCTCGCGTGCTGCCCGCTGGCGCCTCCTGCCGGCGTGTTCCAACTCCTGCGCCCCCAACTCCAACCGTGGCCTGGGGAAGCCTAACACGCTGTCAGGCCGGGAGAAGAAGGGGATGGGCGAGAGGCTTCTCCACGCAGTCGCCTGGGGCTGGGTCTGCGGAGCTAGGAGAGGCGTAGGTGTGCCTCCCTCGCCGCACCTTTCCTGCGGGACCCGCACAGCTTTTCGAACCTTTCCTTGGTGAAGACCCCTCCTCCACTGCCTTCGTAGGCAGGAATGGAGAAGGGGCGCCCCTGGCTGCCCCGACCGTCTTGGGAGGATCGCGTGCGTGGGCTCGGCCCTTTTAACGGCTCCAGTTCCTAGGCTGGGCCCACCTGGAAGATCCAGGATAATCTCCCTGTTTTAAGTGGTCTGGAGAGCCTCTTCCTGGCAGTGCTTAGCTTAGTGTGTGATTAAACAATCGGGGGACGAATCTTGGGGAGGACATCACTAGAGTCCTGCTTGGATTTGAGGGGAACAAGACCAGAGAGGAGGTGGCGATTAGAGGAAGAGTTTCGTTGTAAGAGATGACTGGGCCTGACGAGGCAAGTGCAGCAGGTGTGGCGCTCAGAGTATGGGGGGGCAGGCTGCGGAAACGAACGGACCACCACTGACTACTGTGATGACTCCTGCGACCGTGTCCCACTCCCCATTCCATATGTTGAAGCCCTGACTCCTAGCACCTCAGGCTGTGACTATAGTTGGAAAGGGGGATCTTTACAGAGGTGATTTGGTTAAAATGAGGCTGTTAGAGTGGGCCCTAATCCAATTGGACGGCTGTCATTTTGAGACAAGATTAGAACTACCGGACAACAGGAGGAATTCAACGAGCCGGAGAGAGGCCTTGATTCCATCCGGAGACTCTTGGATCTCAGATTTCAGGTCCCCAGCACTGTGAAGGAATATATTTCTGTTAAAGAGGGGTTTTAAAATTGTGGGGCCTAAAAAAATATTAACACTTTTGCTCCCACCTTTTAAGTTCTGATAGGTTAGGCCAATAACCAAATTAACTAACAGATTAACAAGAGAAAAATCAAAGTTTAACAGGCATGAGCATGGGGAATTCACAGAGGCATGATGATTCCATGAAAATTCCAAAGACGGTGAGAACATTGGGCATATAAGACATTTTCTGGACAAAGGGGAAAGGAGGGTGGACCAGGGTATGGTATCAGATTTCAGAAATGAGAACAGGCGATTATCCGGAGTTGAAGAGCAGGAACACACAGGGCAGGAAAGTCCTTGAGAAATAGTGGAACATGGGTATCTAGCTAATAGGCACCTCCCTGAAGCCTTATTTATCACATTTAATTCAAACCAGACCGAGAGGCAGCATCCTAATATCCTCCTAAAGCAGGTTTCTCTGAATCTTCTGGGCAAGGAAAAGTGGGGAGGGCAAAAGCCTCCCTCTGACTCTTGTTTCTTAACAAACAGCTTAAAATCAATATCCCCAAAACACAGCTTCAGGTGGCAAAACTTTGGTCCCCTCAGAAGGAGATCTCTGGGAGGGCTGGGGCACTAAGTCTGAGACACCGCACTGCACTGGTCTGGGGAGGAGCATGCGTGTCCTGCTGCGGTGCATTCTGACCCCCTTCATCCCCCCGGTGACAGCTGGAACTCCATGTTGCTACTGCCCCCACCCCCCTAACTACGTGGGATTGCACTGTTGCTGCCTCTATGTGTTCCTGGGAGGGCAGTGAGTGTATTGGCAAGGTCATGGCCTGTGCTTCTAGGCTGCTGCTTGAGTGGCCAAGGGGAGAGTCAGCACCTACTAAGACAGGAAGTGGCTGAGGAGGAACTGATCAGAGTGTAGTTCCGGCCTCACTGCGATGTAAGAATGTGACATTGTTTCACAACCTCAACTTCCTGCTCCTGGAGCCCCACAGAGAGAGGACTGTCATCACCCACCACTGCTTGGGGCTTGGCCCTACACCTTGCTTTGCCTGTGGAATTCAAGGGGACAAAATGTGAGCCACTTCCGAAATAGCAGGTCCCAAGTGTCCGCTCCCCTGAAGTGCAGGCCTGAATGAGAAGTGCAGGGAGCAGGCCAGAGCAGACAGGCCGGTGGCCCGAATCAGCCCAGCAGGCAAGGGAGATGGGAAGATACTTGTTTGTAAGCCAGGTAGATTTCAGGGTCCTCGCTGTAGCTCTGCTGACTAATACGGCATGGACGTGAATGGCCTACCAGGATTTCCAGGAGAAACGACCAGCAACCCTTTGTATATAGGGGCAAAAAGAGGTTTACAGTTATGATGCAAAAATACAGTAATAGTACAAGAATAAATTGTGCTTTGCATACAACTGTAAACCTGCTTTTGCCCACCCCTGTGTATCTCTGTCTGATAGAATGTTCTGTGATGACAGATATACTCTGTATCTGTGCTGTCCAGTGACATGATGGCCACTGACCGCACGTGGCTCTTGAGCACTTGAAATGTGGCTAGTGTGAGGAAGGTACCGAAGTTTAAGTTATATTTTAATTAATTTAGATGTAAACTTCAGTGGCCACATATGGCTACCGGATTGAGGCATCTAAAGTTCAGGGGAGAGGCCCAGGTAAGGGGCATATTTGGGACTCGTTAAGTATAGAGTTAACATACATACATGTGTGGGCCCCTGCACACGTATACAAGATTTTAGTATGTGTTTTTCCGGGGGGAAATAGAGTGCGTATTTTGTCAGATTCCCAAAGGGATCTTAGCCTCCAAAGTTAACAGGCTTCCCTGGGCCCTCGAGGGTCCTGGATGGTGCCTGGTAGTTAAGAACTCTGTTTTATTTTGGGAGGCAGTACAAGTCATGCTCAGAAATCAAGTCTGTTTTTTTTTTTTTTTTTTTTTTTTGCCAGCAATTTATTTAGCACAGGTTCACTGTGGGAATGTCACAAGCCAATAGCATACAGGATATTGGCTCTTACTGAGCAAAGTAAAGAAATGACATACTCTGAAGCAATGACATACTCCAAACAAGTGACAGATCGATCGCACTGTTGTTCCAGGCAAAGGGAGACGAAGGAATAAAGTCCAAACTTCACGTGATGGGTACTTTTTATATCACAAGAGAACAACCAAAGAGCTGATTCCCAGCTGCCGGTGCAAAAGCCTCGGTCCCCTGTTGGTAGAGCATGTTGCTAGGGAATGAAGACCCCGGTGTTGGTAGGCAGGCTGATGTCTTTCAAAGGGGCTCCTGTCCCGGAGGCCTGCCCCACCCAGACAGGAGGGACGCCCGGAGGCTCTCAGGAGAGTGTTAGCTTAGTGGAGAGTCTCCTGGCCCAAACTGAAACTCTCCCATTTGCAGTCTCCACGTCCCCTTGCCATAGCTGCTTCTCCACGTGTTCTTATCAGTAAGTCCCCTGTGGGGTCCCTCGCAGCTGGCTGCTGAGAGCTTATCAACCGACAGCAGACCCAGAATGGGGACGTCCTGCCTTGGCTTTGCGTGGACGTCATCCCTCTGCTCCTTAGGCTCCCTCAGCGGCGTCTGGGTTCCCGACTCCCTCTCACATGCACTCCAATCCCTTGGCCTCTCTCACCCGCCACTGTGCTCACTTCTCTTCCCGGCCCCGCTGGGTGCGATGCCTCCCTACAGCAGCCCTCAGACTGTGGTCTCAGCTCAGGCTGCGCTGACACAACACCACAGGCTCGCAGCTCAGACTGCAGAGGTTTATTTCTCACGGCCCTGGAGGCTGAAGTGTCCGATCAAAGACTCGATGTCTGGTCGGGGCCTGCTCCATGGTTCACAGGAGGCCGGCTTCCCTCTGTGACCCCACGTGGGAGAAGAGGCAAAGGAACTGTCTGGGGTGTCTGTTACAAGGGCACTCACCTCATTCACGAGGCCTCTGCCCTCATGACCTACTCACCCCCCAAAGGCCGCACCTCCAGTACCACCGCACTGGGGGTGAGAATTTAACAAATGATTTTGGGGGGGAGGTAAACATTCAGTCTACAGCACTTTGCTATGAACATCTCTGCACTTACCTTCCATTTATTCACGGGACCAGTAACACCTACTCCGACCGTGGTACAGAGCTTGTCACTGAGTAGGTGCTCACTAAACAATAGCTACTTTCATCGCTGAACTGTGTCTAATTGGATGTTGCCATCTCTCTCACCAGACCGTGGGCTCTTTGAAGATCCCGGTTCTATCTTTTCCTCAATTTCCTGGTAGAAAAGATCCATAGTCCTTTATCTGCAATTCTGAAATGCAAAAATTCTGAAAACCAAAAGTCTTTTTTTTTTTTCTCCTATGAGTTTGGTGCCAAGATTTAAGTTGCTGCAAAAAATTAGGCCTGGCCTGAGCTGCTGCAGGGCCCTGGTGCTCCCCACAGTCAGGTGCCTCTACTGGCTGTTGCCAAAGTGTGCATCTTACATTTATTTTTCCTTTTGTGACTTTGGGTTTAATTGCACTGGGAACGCATCATAAAACTTAAAGACACCGCATCGCTTGCTGTGGGAGGGAACCATAAAAACGCTGTCCTCGTAGAGAGTGGAAAGTTGGTGGATTTAAGAACCACCATGACACGTGACCTAGGAAACCAGAGGACAAGCAGGTGAAGTTTTAGTGACGACCAGGAACCACTGGGAAGTGGAAAACACCGAGTGGGGCAGGCCGAGAGGGAGGTGGGGTGGATTGAATGAAGCTGGCAGCGAAGATGCCAAGGGACGCCCAGCAGTGGTTTGGGGGTCGGTTGGGAAACAGCTCGGAGGCAGCAGGAAGGACTGATCTTTGAAGGTGAGCATGAATATTCAGAAGGTTGGCTGTGGAAATTTAAGAAGTGTTGTGCTGTAAAAGAATCTGAACATAAGCGGAGGAAACACTTCCGATCAGAAAACATCTGAAGATTATACTGTTGGATTCGTGCCGATCAGATCGGGTGAAAACCTTAGTGCGAACCAGTCTCCAGTGCTGACGAGGCAGCGGGCCCTGTGCCCCATTTCTAGGAAGGAGTCCGAATAACCGAGGAGTGTGCAGGCAGGGTTTCAGGACCCAGAGCACAGGCTGAGGCAGGCCGAGCCTGGCCGTGATCGGAAGAAGCCGCAGGTGTGACTGGCGTACGGCGTGTCCCTGCGCCCTATTATGCAAACGAACATATGCTGGTAACCCCAGAAATGTTTCTTGCCTGGTTTGATAATCCCTTTCATGAATTCGCTGCGGAGAGCCGGGATGGGAAGGAAACTAACGTGCTATTTCTGCACGGTTGCTCCGCATGCTCCTTTCTGAATGTCCTTTGGAAAGTGCAGTCATCCTTCCGTACCTGTGGTTTTGCTTTCTGTGGCTTCGGTTACCTGTAGCCAATAGCAATTCAAAAATACTAAATGGAAAATTCCAGAAGTAAACAATGCATAAGTTTTAAATTGTACACCATTCTGAGTAGCATGATGAAATCTTGAGCCGTCCTGCCCTGTCCTGCCAGGGACATGAATCATCCCCTTTGTCCAGTACCTTCCAAAGGCCTCCCTGAGACCCTTTAGACTAGTGGTCCCCAACCTTTTAGGCACCAGGGACCAGTTTAATGGAAGACAATTTTTCCACGGACCAGAATGAGGGGATGGTTTCTCGATGATTCAAGTGCATCCCATCCAAGCTCACCTCCTCTGTGCAGCCCGGCTGGCTCCTAACAGGCCAGGACCGGTACCCATGTACCGCCCAGAAGTTGGGGACCCCTGCCTTAGAGCACTGGCTGCTCCTGGGGAGTGGTGGTCACATAGCAGCCTTCATACCACCACCAGCCCCCCGGCTGAAGGAAAATGGGGAACCAGCCTAGGGGTAGGAATGGGGGGAGCAGTAAAGAAATATGGAGAACTTGATGATGCAAGATTTCTCCGAAGGACGAGGAGGGTTCTGGAGCTTTGAGTTTGCGTCCATGGCTGGTTCCCAGAATCGTGAGCTGATGAAAGGGTGGTTGTTTTTTGCAGGGGGGGGGGGCGGGGGGGCTGTCATGCAGCGTTGACTCTGACCTTGGATAACTGACATAAGATCTTTGCCACGTGTGGCTTTCCAGACAGAATTTAACCCTAGTTCCACGGCGAGGATGACAGTTCTACCCAGGGCCTGGTGTCCAGCTGGCCCTGACCACTCCATAGCCATCTCTCCGGACTGTCGGGGGGCGGTGCCACAGCATGTATCAGCCGGGCCAGAGCCGGAGGTGGGCCCTTCAGGAAGTGGACGCAGCAGAGGCGGACTGGGCGTTACAGATTCCTGAGAGCTGGTGGCCCGGCACCACTGGGGACCAGCTGAGGGCCAGGGAAGGACACTCAGGGTCATGGCGTTTGAGCTGAGACTTCACAGATGTAGAGTGGGGGAGGGGACCATCCAGGTGGAGGGGACAGGGACTTCACAGCCGAGAGGGGGAAGAGCGTGGCGGGGGGAGGGAGCAGGAGTAGGCGTGTGCTGGACGCAGGGACGGGGCAGAGGGCCGGGTGAGGCTGGCTGAGTGTGTGCCGGTGCTCCCGCCGGTCCGGAGGGCTGCAACGGCGAGATTGATCGTTGTTCTAAAGTCAGCAGGTGCCTCCGGGGAGTTCGAACAAGAAGGGAACTGATGCTTGGTTTATGTTTTTATTTTTTAATCCTCACCCGAGGATGTGCTTGTTGATTTTAGAGAGGGGGAAGGGAGAGACGGAAGCATCGATGTGAGAGAAACATCGATTCACATGCGCTCCAACTGAGGACTGAACCCGAAACATAGGCATGTGCCCTGGCCGAGAATCGAACCCATGGCATTTTGGTTTACGGGTCGATGCTCCCACCAACTGAGCCACAGCGGCCAGGGCTGATTTATGTTTTTGAAGTGGAACGTGTCAGTGACACCTACTGAGTTTAGAATGACATCCATTCTCACACAAACTGGTCTGCGAATGCGCACAGCAGAGTCACTCACAGTAGCCAAAGGCGGGAAGGCCCGAGGTCCATCAGCAGCTGAACAGATAAGCCACAACAAGGAAGGCAGCTCTGATGCACGGATGGACCTTGGAAGCACGAGGCTGAGTGACGGAGGCCGGACACCAAGGACTGCAGGCCGTGTGACTCCGTGTCTGTGAAGTGTTCAGAACAGGAAAATCCAGAGAGACAGGAAGGAGACTAGTGGTGGCCCAGGGCTGGGGGGAGGGAGGAGCGGGAGTGACTGCTGATGGGTGTGAGGTTTCTGTTTGGGTTGATGGAAATGTCCTGGAATTTATAGTGGAGACAGAGATACAATTCTGTGACTATACTCGAAACCGCTAAATTGTACTGCTCTTTATTATATATCAATAAAGCTGTTTTTTTGTTTTTTTGTTTTTTTTTAAGTAATGCCGGAGTGTCAGGGGTGAGGCACAGGGGGAGACAGGTTGGGGAGCCGACCCTGGGAGGCGATGTGGTTTGGACCGGGGTGGAGGCTTGGAGGTGGGATGAGCTGGATGATTCTATCTATAACTTTGGGGGATGGAGGTGCCAGGCCTTGCTGGTGGGTTGTATGTGGCAGGCAAGGGCATGAGAGAAAGAGGCTTGGGCCTGAGCGGCAGGGTTTAGCAGTGGGGTGGGGGCCACGGTGCAGGTCCCATTGCTGTTTCTCACCCAGCGAGGCTGGTTGGCGGGGTGCCTGTGAGAAGAACTGAACAAGCAGATGCTTGGGGCCTTGCTCTTGTCTCTGGGCACCCCGCCCCCACCCCTGTCCCTGGGCTTAATCCTGACTCCACCATGGAAAGACACTAAGACCTTGGACAAGAGAGTCAGTTGCTCGGCTGAGTGTCCCCATTGGTGAAGTGGGGACAGTATCAGTACCTATCTCTTAGGGTTTCATCAGGACTGGATGAATGAGGCAGTGAAGTCCCGAGCCCAGGCCTGAGCATTTGAGAGGCAGAAGGGTGCGGCTGTCAGCAGCTGGAAAGCTCTGAAAAAGCCGCTTCCTCCGTCTGCGCCTTGGTTTCCTGGTCTGCGCACGCGCTGGACTCTTCGACTCCCCGAGGCCCCTGCTCAGACCCTCATTCTGTAATCGTGTGACAGAGAACACACTGCTGCGGTCTGAGAAAAGCCGTAATCTCACTCCCCAGGGGCGGTCACATCACCCAAGGACTTGCTTTTTGATTCTAGAGAAGGGGGCGGGAGGGAGAAAGAGAGGGAGAGAAACATCGATCGGGTGCCTCCTGCATGTGGTGCGACCAGGGACTGAACCCACAGCCTAGGCGTGTGCCCTGGCTGGGGACTGAACTGATGACCGTCCGGTTTATGGGACGGCATCCAACCAACTGAGCCGAACCAGCCCGGGCCCTGCCACACTCCTCAGATCTAGTGACACGTGACTGGCCTCCACGAGCTCTCTCTGGAGGGGAATCAGCCAACCTGCTTTTAACAAAAGGAACCGTATTTGCGTTTTTTTTTTTTTTTTTTTTTTTTTTAATAAGCGGGTCTAATCGATCAGGCCATGTAATTAAACCCGTAAGGAGGCTTGCGGTCTGGGTCCCTTGGGATGCTTTTATTTGCAGCAGAGTAAAGGCAGTCAGCACACACACACAGTTTCCCGAGATGCGCCCGGCATTTTCATTCTGGCATTTTCACTCGAATGACTGACGTTCCGTGTGGCGATACAGCCTCACATTTCGAAATTCCAAAGTGAGGAGCCCCCGCTTGCCGTGCCCAGGCCCCTCGCTGCCCTCCCCTGGAGCAGCCATGTCGCCCGCTCCCCGCGGGTCCCGGAGGCCGTCTGTCTGTGCGAGTCGTCGGTCCCTGCGGCTAGGAGCAGCTGCACGTGCTTCTCCTCTGCGTTGGTGTGAACGTGAGCGTGCAACACACGCTGTTTTCCACCTGACGTTTTGGTCACAACTTCGACATTTTTCTGCGTCACGACATTAAAAGAGGCTTTGTTTTCAAAATTGTGGTAAAAGACGCACATCATAAAATGTGCCATTTTACCCCTTTGCAGCGCCCCGTTCCGGGGCATTAAGTGCACTCACGCTGTTGTGCGGCCATCACGGCCATCCGTCTCCTGAAGTTTTTTGTCCTCTCCAAATTAAACCCTGTCCCGATTAAACACTCCCCCCCACCCCCTCCCCAGCCCCTGGCAGCCACCGTCTACTTCCTGTCTCTGAGACTCCAAGGGCTCCAGGGACCTGCTGTTACAGGACTCGCACAGAACCTGTCCTTTCCCTCCTGGCTCGACCCCCCAGCGCCGCGCCCTGCAGGTCCACCCCCGTGGTGCCCGGAGCTGGTGTGCTCTTCCTTTTTGAAGCTGAGAAGTATTCCACGTCTTACTTGCCTGCTCGCCTGTGGATGAACACTGGCATCGCCTCCACTGTGGCTGTGGTGAGCCACGCTGCCACGAACACGGGTGTGCAGGCACCCTCATCTTCTAGACCACGGCAGGATGGTCTGTGCCTCGGAAGTTGGTACCCTGCCCTCTTCGGCGTCCCTTCAGCTAGTGTCTGTTTTCTCCGTCACAAGCACAGCTGCCCTGAGTGAGCCGGGCACTGGCAACTGCACACCCGTGTGGCCCTGGGTTTGCAGGACACAAGTCTGCAGGTGGAATCTCCGCCTCCAACAGAGGGCGCTCCTGCTGTAGTCCAGTGACCCCGTGCCCTTCGCTCCCTTACTGGGGACAGCTGTTGGCAGCTGGATCCAGATGGGTCGGATTTTCAGGTTATGGTGTGGGGGTGGGGGGTGTTTACCAGGCAATAGCGCTGGTCGGATTTAGCAAATTTCAGACTTTTGTGGCACTTGGCGTTAAACGTCTTTGACAGAACAGTCAAAGCAACTGGAAGCAGAAGCATCTGCTTGCTGAGTGATAGACACTAGGGGGCGCAGTTGTCGCACTTTTGGGCAGAGATGGTGCAGGCCAGTTCTCCACTTCTGTCACCATGCAAGTGATTCTTGAATGGGAAAAAATCTCGGTGTTTCCTGAAGGATTTGCTGTCCAGATTTTGGGTCAAGAGCAATTGTGGGAGATAGAAACCGACCTGGGAACCTGGGGGTTCCTCGCCACGTCCAGTCCAGTGCCTGCTCCTGGCCCACGGCCTCCCCTGGGGCAGCGGCTACTGGCCCCATGGGGACAGGGCCCAAAGGTCGCTACTTGTAGTTTCTTTTAAACAGATGATGGCACATTTCAGCTCTCAGCTGAATGTGAAATGTCCTGCTGCTGAGCACATGTCTCCTTGCCCCCCGCCCCACCTGGCTTCGGTCAGGCAGCTCCTGGCTCTGGGCCAGGCCAGCTGCTCCAGGTGCAGAGACGGGTGCCAGCGCAGAGCCACGGTGGGGAGGCGCCTGCTGGGGGCCGCGGCCTTGCAGGGAGGCTGCAGGAGGGGTGGGTCCAGGCCCTTCGCCTGCCCGTCAGTGGGGTGTGTGTGGGTTTCCCTGCCTGTGCAGGCTGCCCCTACAATGCAACTGCAGCGCCGCGTCCAGGGCACCCAGGTTTTCAGTGTTCAGAGGTGCTGGGAGGGGACCCGACGGCTGCCAGCGGGAGGGGTGCTGGTGAGGAGCTGAGTCAGGGCTGAGCGGCCAAGGGGTGGGGCTGCAGTGAGGCCCTCAGGGGTCTCACCCAGCAGGGCTCCTGGGCTGTGCTTGGAGGGAGGACCCCTCTGCCACCGCACCCAGCCCCACCCCACCAGGCAGCTCGCCCACCACCATAACACCTCCTGCGTGGGTCCCGGGCAGTCAGTGTTCTGTCTTACACTGCGAGATGAGTGGGCTTCCCCACTCCCCCTTCCCAGGACTCCCCGGCGGTCAGGCGAACCAGCGCCCAGTGTCGGTCTTCAGGCAGGTTTGCATTTGGGCATGACATCACTGCAGCTGCAGCTCTCTCCTACCCTCAGCAAGGGCACCTTGTCACCTTGCCTGCCTGCCTGGTGGTCCCTGGTCCCCATTACTCTCAGCTGGAGCCCCACAGGTGTGCTGCCCACCTGCAGGGCACGCAGCTGAGCCACCACCCCACCCGCAGCCCCCTTGCCAGTTTCTGAAGGCCACCTAGATGCTGGGGCAGCAGTGGTGGCAGGGGCTGCGCTGTGCCAGCCCCGTGGGGGCGCGGCTGGCCACGCCCCTCTGCCTACGCTGTGGGTTCGAGGACACGCATCTGTGCATCATGGTGGAGGGGTGGGGCTGGAGTGCTGTGCCCTGAGTGCCTGAGGAGGGCGGCTGTGAGGTGGGGGGAGGAGCAGGGCACTGGGTCCAGGAAGCCCCATGGAGAAGGGGGCGTGGACAGCTGGTCGGTGGCACAGGGGCCCGGGGCCAGGAGGGGCCCAAGGACAGACTGCGGGCCTTAGCTGTGTGGAGAGGAGTTTTGGGGGAGCCATGGCAGCAGGGCCTGACTGGCGGTGATTGGGGTCCCTGGGCACCCCCACGTCTCTGGGATCTGAGGACCAAGGCTGAGTCGCCCTTTGACAAGCATCCCCAGAGCCCAGCATGGGATTGGCTCAAGTTCACCTGATGTTTCGTTACTGCTCATTGGCCACTGAGAAGGCCCTCTCCAGGGCCCACAGGGACACACCTGAAGGTGACCAGGTCGAGTCTGTGACTTCTTGTTGAGGGGGCCATGGGCCTCTCAGTGAGAGGGTGTCAGAAAGAATCTGTCATCACAGGTCATGGGCCCCGCTGGGCGATGTGAGGCGGCTTGAAGGCAGCGAGCAGGGTTGGTGCTGGGCTGGAGGCGGCCAGAAGCTGGGCGAGTCTCCGCCTGAGTGAAGCAGAAGTCTTACTCATCCTTAGGGAGAAAGGAGGCGGTTGGGATTTGCACAGCGACCTGGCTTCTGGGCTTGGATGCAATTTCCAGTGGCCCAGCTTCGCCTCATTCCATCATGGTCTGCAGCTGCCTTGTCTGGGCTCGGTGTCTGGGAGGTCATGTCCAAAGGGGGTCCGCATGGCCTGGCCATGAGGGCCAGGTGGGTTCCAGATGCCAACGGCCACTTGTGTTCCTGGTCCTCACACACGAGTCTCCGTACAGTTTCCCCAGATGGCGCAGACTGACACTGACCGAAAACCACCTGTTACCGCTTGGCACGGCGCTGTGACTCATTAGCTGCGGTAACACAGGTCGTCTGCCCTCAGCTTTGGCGCTCACTTCCTCGTGGCTTTGACAACAGCAAGAAGGTGCCCCCAGGAGTGATGGTTAATTTATATGCCAACTCGGCTGGGCGGTGGGGCCCGGCCTTGTGTCAGACATGTGTCCAGATGCTGCGGTGAAGGTGTCTGGTGATGAGATTGACCTGTAAGGGCAGATTGCTCACCGGAATGTGGGTGGGCCGAATCCAATCAGCTGAGGGCCTTACAAACAAAGACTTAGCGTCTCAGCAAAGAAGGTTAGATGCTAGAAGCACAGGTTAAATAGGTAAGTGACAAAGAGACGGAGGAGAGGTAGATCGTAGATAGGCAGACAGATAGAAAGGTGGCTAAATTAAGCTAAGTGATCGTCCTGGAAGGGGCTGGTGGGGCATGGCCCGCCCCTCACTCCTTTCCGAGGACTGCAGTCGGGCTGGCAGTGGGCTGTCCAGGCAGCGTGCTGACCACACAGAGAGTTGGGGCGAGGACCTCTCGGGCCTCATTCCCGCTGACCCACAGCAATGCCCGTTGCATACGCAGTGTGGATATGCGGGTGAGCCCCGCCGGGCCCTGGAGCCGAGGTGTTGCTGGGCTTTGTGCCTGGCTGGGGCGTCACAGGAATCCTGCCGACAAAGCGAATACTGGCCTTTGTGTGAGAAGGACCCCTCCAGCTCCCGGGCAGCAGAGCACCAAATTGCTGAGGGCAGGCTTAAGCCGGCAGCGGAAACAATGAGAGAGGGGACAGCACGTCTGGGCGGGTCGCCCTTCAGCGGCATTTCCTGCCTGCCGCCGCTTTGCAAGGGTTTGACAAAAATTCCTGACACGTCCTGATTTGTTCAGATAGCGGAGAAAGATGATCTCGGGGATTGTGGCTCACGCTCCCCAAACACACACCGCACACAGAGACACACGCTGACACGTGTGCATACCACATGCAGGGACACACCTACAGACACACACACACACACACACACACACACAGACACAACCAGCCAGGGAGCCTGTCCTGACAGCCACGGCGCCCCACACCTGTCCCGCTGTCCCCCTGGTTCCTTTAGCAGGTCACCCCCCACCCAGGACCCTGCCCTGAGCCCACACTCAAGCACACGGCCCCTTCACCCCTCAGCTTGTTGAGCCTCTCGGGGAGCCCTCCCCTCTCTGTCTCAGGCTCACATGATGTGACGGCCCGAGTCCCCGGAACACAGGGTCCACGCAAGCAGCCGGGTCCCTCCTATGTGTGGGGGGCCCGAGCGCCTCACACGGGTGTGTGGCAGGGCCTCAGCGGGAGCCTGGGATAAACGGAACCACCTCTGGATTCAGTTCCTTTTCTCGGCTTTAGGAGAGGCATACTTTTTTGTGTTTGGTTTTTAGACAATTTACCCTTTTCCCCTTTAACCTGCGATGCCTGCCAGATAGCCTGAACCGAAGGAGGTGTGCTGGGCTGCGGCCACCTGGGTCTGCTGCGTCCCTGCTGGCAGGGCAGCTCTCTGGGCCTCGGTCTCCTCGGGGAGCACCCGGGCGAGCCAGTGCCTCATGGTCACCTCCCAGCGTGCCCAGTCCACGGCCCCACGTGCCTCTTGGCTGGACACACCTGGCTTTGCAGGCCTCTCTCCACTTCAGGCCAGCTTACCTGCCTCTCAGGCCAAGGTGGCCAGGGGGTCAGGGAGGGGGCTGGTGGGGGCCAGCTACGCTCTCTCTGGAGTCTCCATCTGGCACACAGGTGGAGGGGACGGCCCCTCTCCAGGAAGCTGGGGCTGGGGAGCTGTGGGGAGAGGTCAGCAAGTGGTGAGTGGAGGCGGGACACGGGGCCAAGGGCGGCGTGTCCCAGGGAGGAAGGCGGCATGTCCCAGGGAGGAAGGCGCAGCTCAGAGGCGCCCGGTCCCACCTCCTGATGGGGCCCATCTCCAAGTACAGATGCGTCCTGGGGTACGGGGGGTCAGGATGCCAACATGAATTTTGGGGGCCACAATTTGGTCCTTAACACCTGTTCTCTACAGTATCTTGTGGCCCCCAAAGCAGTACTCAGCCCTTTCACAGTCATTCACTGACCACAGTGGCCGAGACGGGCGACCCGAGTCCCCGTCACCCCACGGGCACATGCGGCTGAGCTGGCAAAGGCTGCCCTCCGCCTCTGGCCGCCCCGTGAGCACGTGTGATTCCCAGGGTGCACACGGCGCCACGTCTATGTCCGTGCTGGCGGGGGCTCCAGCGCTTCGAACGGCCCCCAGCGCGGTGCGGAAGGGCCCCTCGGGTCCTGGGCACCAGACAGATGGCTGTGATGTGCCCCAAGGAGGAAATGCGTGTGTTAGAGAAGCTTCATTTGGGCACGAGTAACCTGTCGTTGGCTGTGAGTTCAATGTTAACGAATCCGAATCAACGGCATCCGTTAAACCAGGTGCCTTTGAGTGGAAACACACAAGGTTATCTATTTATTGATTGGTTGACAAAACTGTTGTGACCAGAGGCTCGCAGGAGCCTAATGGCTCAGTGTTTGCTAATTCAGTCCACAGCAACTTCGTAGAGCGAAGTGGCTACCAAGAACAAGAATTGATTACATTACCTGTGCATCGATTCCTTGGACCTTAGACTAACGAGAGAGGTGGGGTAGCTTGGAGGGGTAGTTTAGAGCCGACAGCACCTGGGGGTAATGAAAACGTACATGGACCTTGAGTTGTTTTTATGACCGTTTAAAATCTTTGCAGACTCCGCACCCCCTTAGCATAGGACCAAGCTCCTTCTCTCACCTTTGACAGATCCTGGCCCTGAAGAGGCATCTCCAGTGTGAGTTCAAGGAGGAGCCCAGGCCCAGACCCGAGGGTCTTGTTGGGCTGTGCCAAGGCGCTGGGGTGGGGGCGAGGTGAGAATGAACCCGTACGCGTGTCAGAAACAGCATGGCCCCCATCGCCCCTCATTCCTGCAGCCTCGGTGCCAGCTCACTCTGCAGCCCGCGCCACCGCACCCCACGGAGGCCTCTGCGCCCCCAGCCTGCCGCACACATGGCTCCCAGCCCGGAGAGGGGCGGGCGTGTCAGGGCTGGGAGTGGGGGCCAGGGCACCTCCGGGGGCCTGCAGGACCTCTGTGGACCCTCGGCCACCTGGAGCTGTGGAGCCCCCAGGACGGGGTTGGCACTCAGACTCGGTCCCCGCCTGCAGCCCCAGCCTGTTTGGACGACAGCAGCAGGGTCAGATGCAGGGCGAGGACAGAGAGGCCTCTCCTCGGTGCCGGACGTCGGGGACACGAAAAACCTGTCATCGGCACAAATCACCTCTTAACTCGACGTTTGAGAAGATCAAAAGGAATGCAAAAATGTGCGATGGACGAAATATCAGAATTTTCTGTAAAGACAGGATCGGCACTGCTGAGCCGCCCTCTGTCTCAGCTCTGGGGCGGCTCTGCCTGACATTGGCCACCTGCCTGGCCCTGCGGGACCCTCTCCACGGAGGACCCGGACGGCTGGAAGCTAGTGCCCCTTCTGTCCACTTCCCCACACCCAGGAGGGCTCCATGTGGGGCTGCCCACCACCCTGCCTGCACCCCTGACCTGCCGCCACGCTGACCCCAGCCCGGGCGGGGGCCTGCGCTGAAAGCCCCTCTTCTCCTCCAGGCCTCGGGGCCTGGGCATGTGGGTTAAACTTCCTAACCCTGATTTCCTGATCTGCGAAGTGGGGGATGTTGGGACTCACCTGCCATATAGCGTTGGCTAGGACCCTCCGGGTCACCACCAGTGCCGCCCGCCACAGGCCTCACCCCGGCCTCACACCTGCCGCACCGACTATCTGCACCCCAATTTGGCCCTTGTTGCCTGGCACCCTGGGGAATGACTCCCTGAAATAAAAGACTTCCAGGGCAAAGGCGGCATTTCCAGGTGTTTCAGGGCCCTTTACCACCAGACCGGTGCTCGGAAACGCGGGCGGAAGGGTTGGTAGGGGGCCCGGCTGGCTAGACAGGAGATGCTCAGGGACACTCCGAAACCCCCACTGGAAACGCCGATTCCGTCTTCAGTGCGTCCGACACAATCCTGCTTGAATCCTGGGTAGGTCGGCTCTTTCCGGCCCCGGTAAAGATGGGTTTGCGAGGATTCCTGGTGCTTCGAGGGTGCGGTGGGCGTGGCACAGACGTGGCTGGAACGGGGAGGCACAGGATGAATAGGCAACCTCTCATCGTCTGGTCTGGCCGTCACAAAGCCAGCTGGTAAGCGCTGGGAGCCCCAGAGCCTTTTCCTTCCCGAGGGCAGCTGTGTGTTAGCATGATGCTCCCCAGGGGCCAAGCTCCTGAAAACCCCAAAAGCCTTAAAACTGGGAAGTGTCAAAAGCCTAAGCACTGAGGTGACAGGTGCCTTCTGGGGGTGCACCCTGAGCAGCAGGTGGGCAGGGCCACAGAGAGAGAAGCCGACAGGAGCCAGGCCTGTAGGGTGACAGCAGGGACGAGGTGCAGGCCTGACGGGCACCTGGTCGACGGGACCCCGTGCCCAGGGGAGGACGCGCTGGCAGGGTCGGCATCGGGGTGATGCGTGGAGGGGAGCCCAGGGCGGGCCCCGTGTCTGCGAACCTGAGGGCGCCTGCCCGTCTGGGCGCACGCGGGCCCCGGTGCCAAATGGCCGGTGCTTTTTATTGCTCGGTGTTTTCCGTCTTTCCTGAGAATTTTGCAAGCGTGCAGAACTGTCGTCAGCAGGAAGACGTAGTGCAGGCGATTCTGGTTTGAACGACGATGTGCCCTCACCTGATAGCTGCGGGGTCTGGGGGCCGCTGGTCTAGCCTCTGCGCCTTAGTTTCCCCATCTGTGATGCAGGAGTATGAGCACCCACTCCTGCAGGTGGGGTGGCCATGGGTTAGCGGACAGCTGTCCTTCACCCAGTAAGGGGCGATGCATCTTTGCTGCCCCCCAGGCGAGCAGCGGCAGACAGCGGCACAGAGGGAGGCACCCCCGGGACCCCCGGGACCCCCTGGTGTCCAGCGCTTCGGGCTGGTCCGAGCCCAGGGCTGCGAGTGGCGGGCTGTCCGCCAGGGCACATTTCTGCTGACTGGTCAGCCTTCCTCATGAGCTCACGCTTTCCAGACAAATCCCCCTAAAGCCTGCATTCTGCCCCCAGCGTATATAGGGAGAGCCCGAGCCCCGGCTCCCCACTTCGCCGCCCAGAGGCCCCTGCCCGAGTCCCGGCCGCCGGGGTCCCTGCAGAGCCAGCGCCCAACATGGACATCGCCATCCAGCACCCCTGGTTCAAACGCGCGCTGGGCCCCTTCTACCCCAGCCGGCTGTTCGACCAGTTCTTCGGGGAGGGGCTCTTTGAGTACGACCTGCTGCCCTTCCTGTCGTCCACCATCAGCCCCTACTACCGTCAGTCCCTCTTCCGCACGGTGCTGGACTCGGGCATCTCCGAGGTAAGCCCGGCTGGTGGCGGGGGGAGGGGAGGGGAGGGCTGGGCGTGGCCGGAGGACCGGCCGGGGTTTCCAAGGCTGGCCCTGGCGCGGGGGCACCGAGCTCCTGAGCCCTCGCCTTGTTTCATGGAGCAGATGGTGACAGCCTCGGGGCCCCTTTCCTCTTCCCCCCAAACCCTCCCGACACGCAGAGGCTGGGTGGGCACCCCCCCAGCAGAGCCTCCCGTGCCTCCGGGGAGGGCCCGAGAGGGGGAGCCCGCCTGAGCCCGACCGCTGTCTTTTCCTCCATCAGCTCATGAGCCATATGTGGTTTGTAATGCACCAACCACGGGCCGGAGGCCCCAAGAACAACCCCACCAAGGCAAGTTCCACGGCAGACGCGAGCTGCGTGGTCAGCAGCTGCCCGGCTCCCCTTTCAGCAGGGAGCCGGGGTGGGGGGTGAGCTGCCCAAGGTCCCGAACCGAGGGCCTCCTCCTCCCTGAAGCCCTCTGCGGCCAGCAGAGACGCGCAGAGTGGGCTCATCCCACATCTGCTCAGGTGCCCAGGCCAGCCCCAAGGGGAGGCAGCGAGAGCCTTGGGCCTTCCCTCTCCGCGCCACGAGGGACCTCAGGTCCAGGGTGCTGGAGGTGCCAGCCTCTCACCCACGGTCCGAACACAGGCCCGCCCGGAGCTGACACAACGCCGACGCACTCTGGGGGCTCAAAGGGCCCAAACAAACCTCTGAGTGAGTGAGGCGGAGGGGCGTGCGAGAGTGCTGTGTGCACAGTGCCGTGGGCGGCCGCCTCGTGGGCTGTGTGGCAGGACCCGTCCTGAGAAAGGGTGGGGCCCCGGGCTGTCGATGGAGAGATGAGGGGACGCCAGGGCTTCGTAGTGCCGGGTCCACCCAGCCAGCCAGCCAGCCGGCCAACCATCCAACCAGCAAACCTTACCAACCAGCCAGCTGGCAAACCAACCTTATCCAACCAACCAGCCAGCCAGCCTTACCAACCAGCCAGCTGGCCAACCAACCTTATCCAACCAACCAGCCAGCCAGCCTTACCAACCAGCCAGCTGGCCAACCAACCTTATCCAACCAGGCAGCCAGCCAGCCAGCCAACCAACCCACAACAAAGCTTCCCAGCCACAACAGGCAGGCATCCACAGACGCCACCACCTCAAACCCCGTTTCCGGTTGTCAGCTGAGCAGCTACACAGCCCCTAGTCAGGGCTCCCTGGGACCTGGTCCCCTGGGAGAGCGTCGGGAGAGTTGGAGCTCTGGCCTGCAGTTTCTGTTCTGATAACTGGGGCGGAGCCACCGGCTGCTCCGCAAGGGCCCTCTGGCCTGCGGGGCAGGGGCCAGAGCAAGCTCCCTCCTCGCACCTCGGCCCCAGGCAGACCCACACACGCGGTGGTTGGGTTTCAGGTCCGGTCTGACCGGGACAAGTTCGTCATCTTCCTGGACGTGAAGCACTTCTCTCCGGAGGACCTCACGGTGAAGGTGCAGGAGGACTTCGTGGAGATTCACGGCAAGCACAACGAGAGGCAGGTGAGCCTGGGGCCCTTCCTGCGCCCCTGAACGCGGTGAGAGGGGGGCTCTAGGGCTCCGACTCCAGGCGCTTCTCCAGAAAAGAGGGTGGGCTCCACGTCCACCGAAGCACAGCTGCCTCCCAGGGATGGGGGTCACCCCTGGGCCCCCAGCAGCTGGGAGAAGGACTGGGGCTGTCCCCGGCTCCGTCCTGATCACCGGTGTGATGGGGCGGGATGAGGAAGGGCCCGGGAGATGCTGAGGGCCCAGGCGGCGAGCTGGGAGCCCGCCCAGGTTTGCACGTGGACCCAGCTCTGGAGGGTGGGCTGCAACGACAGCGCAGCTGCGTTTATCGGCGCTCCGAACGCTTTACTCAGAGTCACACGCTCACTCACTCACTGCCGGTGCCCCGTCATCCCGGGTCGGCAGGGGGCACGGCCAGGCGCAGGGAGGCCTGAGGCCCGCCCAGTCCCACAGCTGGGACCAGGTGGGGTGGGGGTGGGGGTGGGGGTGAGGGAGCCCCGGCACTGGAGCTGGTGGAGGCAAGGTCTCCGGCAGAGCCGGGAAGAACCCACAGGCGGTCACAGGCGTGTGACCCCTCCCCCTTGCGGAGTGGACGGGCCCAGGAAGGCAGGGCGTGGAGTCCACGCCAGTTGTTTAACCAGCTCAGCCCAGGACACTGGACCCACTGTGGGTTCTCAGCGTTTCGCCTGGAGGAGGAGGGAAGGGGGCCCAGGGCTGAATTGGGACTAGCCCGTCCAGGAGAAGTGGTGTTTTTGCACCCAGGCAGGGCTTCCTGACCCCTTGACGGACATGCGTTGCTGGGACCCTGCGCCTGAGAGGTCTGTGGGGTCACAGGCAAAGGGAAACCCTGATCCAGGGCCGGGACAGAGCCATTCATGAGATTTCAGAACGACATCAGCCTGAAGAGCTGACTCCAGCCACGGGCCCCTGGCAGGCCAGGACCGCTGTGCGGGAGGCACGTGGGTGACCCCCAGCAGGAGCCCAGCCCTGCCCGCACCACCCGCCCCGGGGGAGCGCCAGCGGGCTGGACCCTCGTGCGGTGCGGTCGGGAGGCCCTCTCCACGGGGGTCGGCATCTCTGACAGTGCCTCCGACCCTGCCCAGGACGACCACGGCTACATCTCTCGCGAGTTCCAGCGCCGCTACCGCCTGCCTTCCAACGTGGACCAGTCCGCTCTCTCCTGCTCCCTGTCCGCCGACGGCATGCTGACCTTCTCTGGCCCCAAGATGCCGTCCGGCGTGGATGGCGGCCACAGCGAGCGAGCCATCCCCGTGTCCAGGGAGGAGAAGCCCAGCTCCGCACCTTCCTCCTAAGCTCGGCCTCGGCCTCGGCCCCGCCTGCTGCGGCCCCCATTCCCATCCACTGGGGGGCCCTAGAAAGTGGGGCGTTTGTCTGCCTTCTGTTTCTTCTTTTTGTCTTCTTTTCCTCTTCTTCTCTGAGGGAAGGAGGGTTTTCGAGAGTAGCTTGGAGAGCTTGGGGCCTTGGCCTGCGGTGCTGTGACCTCAGGGTGACCTGGACCCCGGCACCAGCACCAGCCGCTTGGTGGGAGTGACAGCTGTCCCAGCTGTTTTTGACAGCAGCCCCGCCCTCTCGGGGGACACGGGCCTGTCTGTCTGGCTGAATGGGCAGAAGGAGAACCCCGATGCTGAGACGTCTCTGGGCGACTCGGCTCTGTGCCTCCGGCCCTGCGCCTGTGCCAGGACCGATCCATGCGCACCTGCCCACAGTTCCCGGGGCCCGAGGTCCGTCCACCGCAGGCCCCGTGCGCCCGGGCCCTCAGCAGCCTGCTTCCCTCAGACCACCCTCCCTCTGCCTTCCTGTCTCTACTATGCTCTCGGGGCGTCTGGCCACCTGTGACTGTGCAGCTCATGGCGCGGCAGCCAATAAAGAGAGGTGACACAAGCAACTTGCCGTCTGGTGGCCCTGCTCTCTCCCTGGGGGCAGTGTGGAGAGTCGTGGAGAAGGCACAGGGGTCCGCCTGGTCCTGTTCTGTCTCCAAGTGACCGGGTCAGTCCCTTGACCCGACTTCACAGGAGGGAGAGGGCTCCCAGAACCTGCAGGGATGAGGGAAGAGGCCGGGGAAATGGAACGGAGAGCACCAGCCCCCCTTCTCCAGCCCTCTCGGGAACGGGAACAGGGTGCGGGAGGGTCTCGCCCTCCTGGCCCCAGCCACCTTCTGGGGGCCTTCTCTCCGGACGCCCTTGGGGTGTCCTGTAAGGGTCCTGTCCAGTCGCTTCCTGAGGGATGAGATTCGGCACTCGAGCATGGTCAGAACGTGTCCACCTCTATCCGACACCACGCCCTGGCTCCCCGTGTGGGAGGTGCCCCCACACACCGCCTCCCCTCCGTGAAATAGGCTCAGGGGTGCTCAGGGGCTTGTGGAGACCAGAGCTGAGCCTCCCTCACCAGGAGCTGGAGGCCTTCTCCCTGTTTGCCCAGGCGCCCCGAGTGGGGAGGAGGCAAGGCCAGGGCCTGCAGCCTCCAGGCAGGGCGGGGGGAGGGGCCCCGACAACTACGCAGGGACCACAGGGAGGGCGAGGTGGGAGGCCAGCAGATGCTGTGGCGGGACGGCACTGCTGGTGTGGTCAGGCCGTGGGAAGGGCCCCCTCGTGGGGACTGGAGGCGGGGGCGCTGGGGACGCTGATGGAGCCCGGAAGACAGCCCTTGGGGTGGTGCCCACGCTCCTCCCGGGAGAAAGGGGACACCCGGAGGCACGACGCACGAGAAAAAAATTTCCAAAAGTGATCGCTGTTCGACACACAGGGAAGCGGTGCACTTGTGCCGGCACGCGCACCCCCCCCCACCGACACACACCCCTTGTGTCTTTTCACCACTCTGGGGGTGGCCCCTGCCTGAAGGAGGGCCCTCGCCCCTGCGCGAGTCTCCCTAGACTCCCCGTCACCCAATGCACCCCCCCAACAGGAAGGCCCCCCACTCCTGCCAGTTAATCCACGTCCGGAGAGAATGTGGGGTGCCCTGTGTGGGTGGTAAAAACGGCCTCCACGCGGGGCCAGGGCCCGAGAGTTGGGGAGCTCAGAGTCTCCGAGCTGCCTGCTCCTTCGGGTCCTTGGAGGGCGCCTTTTCTTTCGCACAGCCTGGCGCGCCATCGCACCGAGAGCTGGGGGTTGGGGTCCCATCGGGTCGGGCTGCAGCCACAGTCGCGCTGTCATCAGATGCCGATGGCCTTGTGGTCACTGCAGGTCTTGTTTAGGCCTTGTCATGGGCTGAGCTGTGTCCCCCCATGTGGAAGCCCTAAGCACCTCAGAATGTAACAGTATTGGAGAAGGGGCCTCTGAAAAGGAGATTAAGTGACGTGAAGGTCACTAGGGTGGGGCCTAATCCACCATGACTGGTGTCCCAGTAAGGAGACTAGGACACGCACTCACATACACTGAGACGACCCCGTGAGGACAGGGGGAGGGGACAGCTGCCTGCTCGTCAAGGAGCGAGGCCTCAGGAGAAACCGGACCTGCAGACGCCTTGATCTTGGATCTCTGGCCTCCAGACTGCGAGACCCTGAACTTCTATTGTTTACCCCACCTGCCTGCGCACCAGCCACGGGGCCTGACCTGACTGCTACGGGCGCGAGGACACTGCCTGTGGCTGGGCAGGCCTCCTGGTGACAGTGGCAGTAGGCGCACGGAATCTGGATTGCGCTCCTCAGGGATCTGCAGGGAGCTTCAGGGCCCAGCCCAGGCAGGGGAAGTCAGAGAACCCCCCGCCATACAAGGCTCCCCAACTTCCTCAGCTCCACACATTGGTTCTTCCAGCTCTGGGGCCGGGGGTCGGGGGAGTCTGATGCCATCGGAGGTCCCCTGACTGTGATGGTCTCACCCCAAATCAGTCCCGAGGACTGTTGCAGGAGGAACTTCTGAACCCAGAGGGCTGTCTGCTCCCCAGCCCCCTCCTTCGCGCTCACCTGTGTCTGCCTGGTGTGAGACCTGGAGAGCATCACCTGTGTGGCTGCAGGGTCGCCACCGCCTGCCGCCGCCACTGCGACTCTGCCAGGCCAGCGCTCCCTTGTCCTCACCGTGTCCATCTCTGGTCACTTGTCCCTGCCCCTCGGGGGCGCTCCCCACACAGTCTGGGTCACCAGAGCCAGGCCCCTCCCACTCCAGCATACATAAATACATGGCTGTCCCCACTACAAAAGCCATAAACACGAGGGTGGCTAGTGTCTCCCAAAGCTGCTGACCCCTGGGACCGCCCCTCCAGAATGCTTTGCAAATACGGACTCCTGGCCCCGACCCAGATCAACTGGATGGAAATGCGCAGGGCTGGGGGCCGGGAGCCTGCACTCTCTAATTCTCCAGGCAGTGCCTACAGCCGGGCAAACTCGGGGGACGCTGGATAACAGTGGCTGCCTGCAGGGTGGGGGAGAGGTCTCCCTGAAGTTGCCTTTCCCATCCCAGCTTCGCCCCCTCGCCCCACCCAACATGGGACCTGAGCGTGGTCACGTGGTTTTGGACCAAGAAAGAGCCACGTCCTCCTCCTGGAGGCCCATCCGCACCTTGAGCAGCGGCTGCAGCAGCAGCAGCAGCAGGAAAAGAACTAGCGGAGCAGCCACCGTGCGCCAGGCTGTGCCCGCCACACTGGGGCCGGGCGGCTGCCATGCAGCCCGCCCAGAAGCTCCACTGTGAGGGGAGGGGTATGGGCTTCCAAGCTGAGTCACGTGCCTGTGCCCCCCACTGCCGACATCCTGGCCAGCATCCACCCGCCTGCCTGACCTCAAAGGCGGGACTGCGAACCCTTTCATGGGTGGGCTTTACAGTGTCACCCCCTAACCTGTAAGTCAGGAGGCACCGAGGAAGCCAGGTTAGTCCTGGTCTTCTGGTGACTTGCCGTGTGACCTTGGGCAGGTCCTCACCAGTTTATGATGGTGGTGGATTGATGCTCTGGGGGGCCAGGGACAGGGGGTGGCGGTTGGCCAACCCACAGATGACTGCCTGCGATTCCAACACTCACCACCAGGTGGCAGCAGAGGCCTTGCCTTGGCCGAGACCGTGCGAGCAGTAGGAGTGAGCTTGTCCCTAAGGTCACCTTCATGGGTCCAGACAGCAGGAAGCGGCAGCAGCACACATCAGCAGAGGGCCTGGCTGCTGCGGCTTGGCTGGCGATGTGGAACTGGGAGACCCAGCCTGACCTCAGGGAGTGGCGTCTTGCACAGGAGACTGGAACAAGGAGACCCAACAAGCCACACAGGGAGTCAGTGGTATTTCTTTACAATAAGCAGTTTTTGTTTCATTTGCTTGTTTGTAACATCATTTGAGAAAGGAGAAGTCGCTGTCTGGAGATCATCCCTGTGCAGACAGACATAGTACATCAGCCTTCCCCCCACCGTACCTCCGGCCCCCTTCTGCCCGGACCCCAGCCAGCAACCCGGGCCTCTCCTAGGCAGACTCAGGGCAGCTTCCTGTTCTGTTACGTCCACAAAGGCCAGTGGGGGGCAGGGCAGGGTGGGGAATCTATCCTGGCAGGAAGCCCCAGAGCCTGACCGAGGTAGCTGGGTCACGGGTCAAAGGTCCTGCCAGCCAGAGGCTGCGTGTGGCCGCCTGGAAGTGGGCTGAGCGCCGAGGCCTGTGCACACACGTGTCAGACTGCAGTTTGAAAGGGAAAGGAGCCCAGGAGCTGAGGGACAGGCCGGGGCAAGACTTTCTAAGGGCAGGGCAGGGCAGGGCAGGGCAGGCGGCCTTCTCGGCAGGGCAGGCCTGCCACCCAACACCCAGCTCAGCCTTTAAGATGTAGGGGCATGAAAAGGGGAGCCCCACTCAGGCTGGGGGCTGAGAGAGGGGTGGTCTGGCCAAAGGCTGCAGACCGCATGTGGCCCCGGTCAGGGCCAGCCCCCTGGCCTGTGGGTGCCCGGCCGGGAGGCTCTGCTGTTTGCCGGACTTCCTCCAAATCTGGGACTGAGTCTGGGGGCAGCAGAGGCAGCAGGCCCCACACCGGTGCGTGCAGGCTGCTGTCACGGAAACAGGCAGAATGGAAGCTCCGCACGCACACACAAGCATGCAGCGCAACTCACGTGCACACTCAAACACACACAGACACGTGCGGACCAACACGTGTGCACACATAGCAACCCACGCACACAAACCCACACGTAAACACACCGCATGCACACACACACATGTGTTTGCACGTACACACACGCCTGCCACAGCCACAGACAAGCGAGCTGTAGGCTCCATTTCCTGCTTCTCGCTGCACTGGCTTCCCTCTGTGTCTGCTTCATACTTGCACTTGAAAGGCACAATCACACACAGAGGCTTGCTACCCGTTTCCCTGCCTTGAGGAGAAGCCTTTCCCGTGTGCACCGCAGCTCAGCAGAGCTTCCTTACCGGGTGCTCCGAGGAGGCCTGACGCTCTCTGTGCTGCTCAGAGCACCTGACTCCCTTCTGATGCTGGGGCTGGCGGGAGTGAGGGTGGGGCTGTGTGCTCAAGGGCGCCCCAAGGTCACCAAGAAGGAGGGGCAGTGAGAAGCAGAGGCGGCTTGCCATTGTGAGGAGCTGTTGGGAGCCAGTGAGCAGTTTGCCTTTATCCCACCAGGAGCCAGAAATCAATGAAAAGAAAGTGGCTCAGAAGCACGGGTGCCGGCAGCCGGTGTGGGCCTCTTCAGACAGGGCCTTGCTGGTGTTTAGGGTGGTTTTGCAGGTCACATGGGCCCGGGAGACCAATCAGACCTGGAAGACCCAGGTGGAGACAGGGTTCCCCCTGCCCCCACCCAAACAGGCACGTCTGCAGGAATGTTGAGCCCCCGTGCTGGCCTGGAAATGGCCTTCAGACGGTGTGGAAAAGATGCTGAGCTTGGTGGGGCTGGAGGCCGATTTCTTCTGACACCGATCGCAGCTGATGTCTGGGGTTTGAGTTGCAGGTCTGTGCTGAGGGCCCACTCCCAGGGACCTATGGGGCTGCCACTCTTTTGCCTGCTTTCCGTGACAATCCAGGTCCCGTGGGAGGCCCGAGGACAGGTGGTCCTGAGGGGGGCCAGGCTGTGACTCCCAGCCGTCTCCTCCTGAGCCTGGCCCTCACTCTGCGACTGCCGACCGCCGGTGTCCGAGGCCGCAGAACCTCGTTCTTCCCGGGATGGGCAGCCCTCGCCCTGCAGGCGGCACCGCCACCCTGGGGTGGCTGGTGCACGCACTTGGCGGCTTCGAACAACAGCAATTTCTTTGGAGGCTGGAAGTCTGAGGTCAAGGTGTGGGCAGGGCCGAGCTTCCTCTGAGGGTCGGTGGGAGGGTCCTTCCCGCCTCTTGCAGCTTCTGGTGCTTCTGGTGTCCTTGGTTTGTGGCGGCATCGCCGCCTTCTCAGTCTCCATGGTCACCCTTATTCCTGGCATGCATCTCTGCGGCTCTTCTCTTTTATAAGGATGCCAGCCGTCGGATTCAGGGCCCACCAGATAGTCCGGGGTCCTCTCGTCTCCACCCTTACCTTCGTTACATCTGCAAAGGCCCTTTTACCAAGTACGGTCACAGGTGCAGCTTCCAGGGTTTGGAATGTAGGCATGTCTTTTTTGGGGGGTCACTATTCCACCCACGACTAGGGCAGACACCTGCAAGTTTCACGGCCCTCACCTGCCGGGACACTTTCACACACACCATTGGCTTTGTTCCTTGAAGAAGGAAACCTCAGAGTTCAGCAGGACAGACACCAGCCCATTTTAAAGATAAGGAAACTGAGGCCCAGAAACATAGAGTCAGAGGGAAGAGGCCCGGGGTAGGAGCCCTGCTCAGCCACTGGCCAAGTAAACTGGGGTTGAAACCACCACCTGGGAGGTGACAGGAAAGGTTCCTAAGGTCCCTTCATGAGAAAATTCCGTGAGTCCTCGATTCCGTGATAAATCAAAGGGAGCAGCTTGTGATGCACTTGAAGAACCCCCGCCAGACCAGCTGTCCCCATGTGCCCCGTCACGGGGACAGTGCCTCTGCTTAAGCTGGGTTTGGACACTTCCCCTTGAGGCAGTGGAGGGCAGCAGGGGCAGGGCACTCTCCAGGCTGCATTCCAATATTCGGAGGCCTGTGTTTCCGTTCTAGATGTCTCCATGGCGATCCACAGGTGTCTGCCCATGGATGACCCGATGTCCGGGGTTCATCAATGATTCACCCTATTAACAGACTCACGGGGCAGCCACTGACCCGGCTCAGTGCTACCTGCTGAGGGACCCCGTATGTTCCCATCCGGAACCAGGAGACACTGTGTGCTCCACTCCGGAAACAGGATGACCCGTCACAGGTTCAGGCCCTCGCCCGGCCAGCAGGACAGTGCTGGACCTCAAACCTTCCTCAGGGCACGTGGCCCCCAGGGCCGTGAACAAAGGAAGCTTTGGTCAAGCTCAGGCGACCTCAGGGGAGCAGGGAGGCTAAGGGGTGACCTGGGGCCTCCAGGGCTGGGGCAGGCCACGGGGGCTCTGGATTCCCCGACTGGCCCTGGGATTAGAGCACACCAGCCAGCTTCCTGAAACGTCCCACTGTCAGCCTCTGCTCACAAACCTTCAGACTGTGGGTGCCATCTGGGTGACTTGGTACTGGAACCCTCCCCTTGTGGGACTCTTCCCCCATGGGACCCTCCCATTGCACCCTGGGCCCTGAGACTTCTAACCTTGAAGCCCATCCTCAGCCACCACATCAGCCCTCCCAGCATCATGGGGGGCCCAGAGGTTGAGCAGGGAGGGCCTGAAAATCTACGGGCAATGGCCAGGGGAGCCCCCAGCAGCGCAGTCGAAGCTGGGATCCCGGGCCTGGCATGCCCAGGCCAGGGTGGGCCGGACTCTGCTGAGGAGCCCACCTGGCTCCAGGGGCGGCGTCAGGGGCGGGCGTCGGAGGGCTCCGCCTTCGGGCAGCGCGTGCAGACGGAAGGCTCTGGGCCGGAGGAGAGCAGGGCCGAGGCAGGAGTCCCTGCAGGGCAGTGGCTGCCCGAGGAGGAGGCAGAGGCATGTCCAGATGGGTCGGGGGCCCGAGAAGGCCCCTTGGGTGGGAGTCATAAGTGCTCGGACCACAGAAGGGGAGCTGGCAGAATTCAAGGTTGTCCTGGGTCCGGGCCAGCGAGCCTGCGGGCGGCACCCATGCGCCTCATGCTTGCGGTGAATGAGGTGCCCCTATCCCTCTTTTTGGGGGGAGCTTCTTTTGCCTCTGATCCTTCCCCACACCCCTGGGCATGGACTTCCGAATCTAAGCTGCTTCCTTCTCCAGCAGCCATCTCAAACTTGAACGTGCATGGAGGCGGGGCACCTTCCATAAATGCAGGTTCTGGCCTGCAGGGGGCGCTGCAATTGCCTTTTAAACCGGCTGCCAGGGATGCCACCTGCCGTCGGCCTCCCTGGAGCAGCTAGGGCGGCCTTTAGCCCCTGGGTTAGGTCTGCAGTGTTTTCATTGGCCCTCCGGCCCTCCCCACCCCCGGGCCCCAGTTGCCTGTTCTCTGAGACCACGCAGTGGGGATGGGGGTTCCTGGGCACCACGGGGCAGCTCTGCCTGGAGCCCCACTCCCAGGGGTCCTGGGCTGACCAGGCTTCTGGCTCAGCTCTGGCAAGGCCAGCTCTTCAGATGCCTCGACTTCCCGTGCACCTTGCCAGAGCCCGGGGGGCCTGTCCCCTACTGCCCCACTTCACAAATACCAGTTGCCATTTGGAGAGGACAAGGAATCTTCTAGGCCACGTCTGGCTGCTAAGAGGCAGAGCAGGGCATCGGGGGGGACTTTGCTGCTTCCACTGGGCTCTGGAGCTCCTTGTGAGAGGCCTCGTTTGTTAGGCCCTGAACTTGTCGGGGTTAGATGAACTGAGCCCTGGGCTCGGAGGGAAAGCCCCTTGGCCCCTCCCAGTGGGGGAGGCAGGTGGGGGATTGACTGCGGGGAGGGAATTGCCCCAGACCCCCCGAAGCTGCCAGGTAGGAAAACCCCAACTCAGGAAAGGCAGGGCTTCCCCCAGCAGCTCCTCTGGCCACCCGGGGAGGAAAGCGGGTGGAAGGGGCAGTTTCTTTCGGCCCAGGGGACCCAGGGGGACAGGAGCTACACTGCGGCCCCCACACTTCCTGCCTGAGCAGCCCCGCCCACTTTGGTTTCCCTTCTCCCCCAGCCCTTCTGGGAACTGGCGCTACAGCTGAGCTTCGGGTGGAGGACGGGGCTGGGGAGCAGGGCCCCTCGCCTGTGGCCCCTGTCCCTCAGGGGACAATGGGCTCTGAGTAGTTGGGTCAGTCGTGCTTTGGCCTCTGTGAGAGGACAGGTGGGGGCTGGGACAGGGCCTGGGGCACCGCCATCAGGACACAGTGGGAGCAGGAGAGGAGGGCCCTGCCTCTGGGGCCAGAGGGTCTGGGTGAAGTCCTGCCTTGGGGCCCCGGTCTCCTTGCCTCAGTTCTTGCATCTGGCAGATGAGATTCTGACATGGGCCCTGTGGAGCCTCCCTCACCCGGGCCCTCCAGGGCCTGGACTTCCCCTGCAGCTGCGGTGGCTCCCCCCCAGCTAAGGAGCGCCCCTGGAAATCCGAGTGGACGCGTGAGCACCCACGTCACGCTGTGAGGTGCTGCTTGCTCTCCAAACGCCCCCTCCACGGCCTCATCCTTGAACCCAGATCCAATGGAGGTGTGTGGGTCCGAGACCAGATCTGAGGGCCTGGAGGAGCCCTGGACTGCGGTGAGCGCTGCGGAAGTGTTTGCTCGGGGAACCTGGAGTCCTGCTAAACACGAGTGGGCCCAGCGCCTTCCCACGGAGTCTCAGGAGAAAGAAAGCCAGTCCTCAGGCTCACGAGGTCCACACTTCCTCCCTGTCCTCTGTGCAGACCGCTGGCACTGTGCCCCAGCCACCCTGCCCCTGTCTGGCTCCCGCCCCAGGATGTGGCACCCCAGCTCCCTCGGGCTGGCTGCTCCTTGCTGCAGGCCGGAGGCCCTCGCGGGAGGGGTCTTCCCTGAGGCCACAGCCCTCCGGGGGCTTCGTCAGCACTCCCTGCTCTGGGGGTCTCAGGTCCAGGTGCCTATGAGGCCCCTCCCAGTAGGACACGAGCCTCACTAGGGCTGCAGGTAGGTCTGTCTGGCCCAGGGCCCTGGACGAGTCTGGCCCTGAGTAGGCGCTCCATGAATAGGTGGAGTGAATGGAGGATGGATGCAGGGCGAGTAGAGGTGGGGGGTGGCCCCGCGTGATGCTGAGCAGTCCCGGAGAAAGAGCAGCTCCCCCAGGCACCCCCTTGCCCCCTGCTGCGTAAACCTTCCCTTGACTCAGGGCTTCCGACCTGGCTGGACATCAAATACACGCGGAGCTTTTAAAACTACTGACCTGTGCCACCCACCCGTCCCCCCCCCGTAGGGAGAGTCTGGGTGGGCCCGGGCCTCCCAGGCACGCTGCAAGACCCTCAGGTGGTGGTGAATGTTCAGGCAGGGGCCAGGGCCAGGGTTTGGCTGGTGGAAATTTTAATTCTTTACCAACCGGAGGGGCATTTAGGAGGCAACTTTCAGGAGATGAAGAAGGGCGTTTCCGCTTTCTGGATGTTTCTCAGGGCCAGACTTAGCATAGAGCTGGATTCTCCACGCCCGCCCCCATTCAGCATGGGGAGCCCGCGAGCTCCAGGCCCCCGCTGGCCTCCCATTGTGGTCCCTGCCTGCTCGTTCTGACCCACGGGGCCCACCTGCCGCTGTGTCTACAATGCCCCCGATCACACAGGATTTGACCTTCCCGATGACCTACAGCTGTGGTTCTCCGTGTGGCTTCTGAATCTGGGGCAGGGACCCCCGAAACCTCCAGATGGAACTGGTTGTACCAAACCCCCAGGTGACTACACACTGGTCTCAGAACTCTGCCTGAGAAGTCAGTGTTACTAGCCCATTTCACAGAACAGGAAAATGAGGGCTGATGAGACAACGGGTCCCCACAGCCAAGGTCCCCAAGTGTTCAGAGATGCTGGTGCCAGGCCCTCCTCATCCCTTCCCACCCACTGCCCAGGGAAAGCCTCACAAAGGGGGTTCCCGGGAACAGACACACCCCACCCTGTCTCAGAGGATGCAGTGGAGGAGGCCTGTGGACCACACCCCCCAAAGTAGGTGACCTTGAGCAAGTCCAAGGTCACTCTCTGCTGGAGGGCTGAAGCCGAGACCTACCCAGGGAAGAACCCGTTCAGGAGTGCGCAGACTCTGGGTCTGGGCTTGGAAAGGGGAAGGGCGGCAACGGTGCGACGGAGCAAGATTGTGACAAATCAAACGCGGCGAGTTTAAGGAATTCCACCACTTTAAAATCCAGTGACATGTTCTTCAGCGTGTCCTTTGTCTTGGTGCTGACTGACCCTGGCAGTCAGGGCACCACCTCCAGCAAACCGGGCCCTCCCGCTCCTGCACTTTCCGGGCAGGTGGTCCTGGGGGGAGGGGCTGGGGCCTGAGCCCTGGCTGCTGGGGAAACAGCCTTCAGCCAGGGGGCCAAGCCCCTGGACCATATCAGAACGAACCTCTGCCACTGCGATGCGCCCCGGCCTGGCCGGGTGAGTGCCCTGCCGTGCGCAGAGGGAGACCCTGCCTGTCCCTCGTGCTGAACAGAGATGTCCGCTTTAGGGCCAGAGCCCTCTGGATCCCAGATCTCTAAGGTTCTGCAGTCCCTTCTTTTACTTTATTTAAAAACACCATTTTATTTATTTGTTTATTTTTTTAGAGAGAGGAGAAGGGAAGGAAAAAGAGAGGGAGAGAAACATTGGTGTGTGGCTGCCTCTCGTGGGCCCCCGGCTGGGGACCTGACCCGCAACCCAGGCATGTGCTCTGACTGGGAATCGAACCGGCGACCCTTTGGTTCGCAGGCCGGCACTCAATCCCTTCTTGAAGCTGGGCCTGAGGTTTCATCGCGCCTAGGCCAGTGCTGGGGTCCAGGAGGAACTACCAAAGGGGCGGCCACTATATGCTTGAGCTGTGCGCCGTCAAAAATCGCTCCTGTCTGGGGCCAGTTGGGGTGCAGGGCAGGAGCAGGCACGGAGCCCCCAGTGGGGAACCAGCTTATAGCGATCCAGAGCTTTGACAGCGGAACCGACAGCCCCACATCTGCGAGAAGTGGGACTGAGGGCCCATTTTATAGCCCAGGAAACCGAGGCACGGCAGGAACCAGGCAGTGCCCTGGCCAAGGGCCAAGGGAAGAGAGGTGGCAGGGACCCGGTGGGGACGCACGACATTTCCTCACCGCCAGCAGGCTGGCTTTTTCGGCTGGCTTGGGAGGTCCAGAGTAGTTTTGAGAAGGGCGGGGGCGGGGCGGGGTGGACGTGCCTTCCCTCTCCCACTCCCGGCATCCCCGTCACCAGCCGGCAGCTGCGCGGGCGGCCGGCGTCAGCCTTGCTCCGTTTACGCGGGTTCCTGGGCCGCGCCCGAGCAGTGGCGAGGGGCGCGCCCTGCTTCCGCGGCAGGTGGCAGAGGGCGTTCGCCTGTCCTGCGGCGCTCCTGGCGCGCCCGCCCGGACTCAACCTGGTCCAGGGGTAGAGGCATGCCCCCCTCCCTAGTGCGCCTCCCTCAGCGCCCTCCCTCCTGGGCAGGCGGATTTCCCATATCCTGTCACTGCCCCTGGAGCCCCCTCCCCCGCTGCGCCGCAGAGCAGCCTCCTCCCTGTCGGTCTGGGTCACCCACGCCCTGATGAGGTCACGACCCCGCGGGAGGAAGGGCCCTACCCACTGCGCCCTTATCTCATTAAGGTTCCAGGGTCCGTGACCCTGAAATCAGCCCAGCCTCAGCCTCCCAGCGCTGGCAGATGGCGGAGTAGGCTAGCCTCTCTGGGCCTCCATCTCTCACCTGACTGGAGGGAACCCCAATGCAGTCCTGGGCTTGTTGGGGGACCAGATAGAACCGTGCAGGTCAGGGATGATCAACTAGGATGGGGGTGTTCTAAAGCCGGCAGGGGCAGGGGGAGTGGCATGGCCCTGCTGGGGTGGGGGTGGGGCGCAGGTAGAGGTGATTGGAAAGCCTGGGGAGGAGGCTTGGTTCTCTGGACTCACCTGCGCCCTCACCTGCCACAGGGGCCGAGCTGTTACAGCTTCCATTGCCTCTCCCGCACTCGCCCTTGTCCCAGGACCTCCGAGTCCCTAGGACGCAGTGGAGATGCGTGTAATCTAGAGCGTGAGGAGACAGTGCTGTGGGCTGACACCATTCCGGTAAGTCTCGTAAACTCAGTCCCTTATTCATGCCCTGTCCTCAGCCTCCCGCCCACCCAGCCCAGACGGGGGTCCGTCGGTCCTGTGGACACAGGCGGACACTGAATGTGGGAAACCAGCAGCAGGAGGAGGGCTCTTCGCAGGACCCACGCTGACTGTTGCTTAGCAAAGCTGTCGCACATCTGCCTTTGGTTCAGCCAAGGAGGGGCTGGAGGAGACGCACAGGCCGCTGACACCCGCATCGCTTGTTAGCGGGAGCAGGCGGGGCCGCGCCTTCACGTCCACAGGACCCCGTGCATCCATGGGGCCTGGGGTCCTGCATGGGTGCATGCGTGTATCTGTGCCAGTGCCTGCGTGCTTGTGTGTATTGCCTCTGTGCACCTGTGCATGCGTACAGGAATGTTCACATGTGGTTACGCGTGTGTGCCTGCATTGTGTGCATCTGTACATGTGTGCATGTTGCTTGTTCACAGCTGTGTGAATGCACGGGTGTGTAAATGCACGGATATGTGTGCACATGTTCCCTGGGTCGAAATGCCCTTGTCCTGTGACTGTGACCCAGACCTTCCTCAGACCTCTGTGCTGGGAGAGGCTGCGCCCAGCCTTTGCAAGGTGTGTCCCCAGCCGGTGGGCCCCCCTTGAAGCTGTGCTGTTTCTGAGTGTGCTGTGAGCCTGCGTGCAGAAGGCCCTGGGTGCTCAGTACACGCAGGGCGTGGGCAGCTGGGGGATTTGTGTCGGTCACCGACTCAGCTGACCTTGTGAATAACGTGGTCGGCCTCAGGGAGCCCGGTGGGTCCATTCACTTGTCACCTAATCATCCATTCCCAGTGCTTTACCGAGCGCTCACTGTGCTGGAGGGCCTCAGTGTGGGGTCAGATCCTTGTCCTTGGGAAATGCTCCCCCGGGACAGGGAAGGAGGTGGGGGGAGGGGAATGGTGGGGCATAAGTGGAAAGACACAGCTAAGACGCAGACATCAATTGATGCCTTAACCAGACGCAGGGTGGAGGTGGACAAGGGGTCTCCCTGCCCCCCGCTCCTGCAGGACAAGCCTGGCTTGTGCTGCGTAACAAACATGCCCTGTGTCTCCGCGGCTTGAGACAGCCTTGTCTCCGGCCCCGGGGGACGAGGGTTCTGATTCTGGCTGTCGCTGTCTGGCCTCACAAGTGAGGTTGTGTACGTCCCCTTGTTTTCAGTGCCTCCTCCTGAGAAGGGGACTCTGCCCTCTGGTGTGAACCGGGCGGGTGGGCAACACAGAGCAGACACGGCACCTGCTGGGCTCCTGTGCTGGTCCGGTGCCAGGTGGGCACTTGGATGTATCCTCTCCTTCGTGTGCCGCAGCCCCGAGACGTGGACGTCACGGCGACTGTTTGGGGGAGGGGGAGGTGGAGTGGAGGGGCATTTCTTGAAGAATTGGCTATGAGAAAAGCAGAGCAGGACCCTTGTGACATCTAGTGAGGGAAACCGAGGCGCCCCCCCCCATGCATGGGCCCACTCCGGGGGGTTCCCAGGAGACACGGTGGTTGCTTAGTGGTCTCTAGACCCCTCCTCTATCCTGAGGGACCAAAGGGAGATACGGCGGTCCTCGTGTTGCAGGACTTCAGGACGGTGGGAGGGGACACAACTCCGGAGTCCGCCGAGTCCCACTTCCTTTCCTCTGACCGAGCTGAGCCTATAGGCCTGCTCTCCCCAAAGCCGTTCATTCCAAAATATGTATTCGGTTCCCACTGTAGCCTGCACGCAGAATAAGGGCCCAGTAAATGGCAGCTCTGACTACTCCCGGATTTGAGCTGAGGGCCTGAGCGTCGCCCCTAAGGCTGTGTGCTCACACTCGTAAATGTCCCAGCCTTTCCGTTGGGAATGTGGATGCGGTGTCCACAGGGCAGGCTGCCATTGGACATTTTGTTACGTTGTCTTCCGAGATCATCTTTGACAGGTCCCAGAACGCATTCCCGGGAAAGCTACTTGTGACAGTTAGCTATTGCTGCGTAACAAGCGAAACCAAGCCAAAACAAAGCTCTTCGTTTGGCATGTGGTTCTGCAGGCCAGGAGTTTCCTCTGGACTCATCTTGGTGGTTCTGCTGGTCCTGGCTGGGCCCCCTCATGTGTTTCTGCTTGTCTCTGCTCCACTGGCCTCTCCTCCTCCAGCAGCCAACCTGGGCCTGTTCTTGTGGTCCAGGTAAGGTCCGAGAGAGGGACCGAAGGGCTCAGGGTCTCCTGGGGTCTAGGCTTGGAGCTGGCCACGGTCACTTTGGCTGTCTGCTACTGGCCAGAGCAGGTTGCAGGGCCAGTACAAGTCAAGGTCCTCCTGATGGAGGAACTGAAAAGTGACACCACAGAGTGTGTGCATACAGGACAGTCTGGGACAGCGAGGTTGCCCTGTGTGGCAGCCCACCACAGAGCAGTTCCGGTCCCGCCCTATCTCGACCCCCTCCTTTGTTTGTGCAGCTGAGCTGGTGGCCCGGCCATGAAACACATTTCTCCTGCCTTGGGGATACTGAGACCTTGACTCCATTCCCAGAACTCTTTCGTCTGGGACTTTCCAGGCACTCCCTCCCTCCCCGGCCAGGCTCGGGCTGGTTATGATAACAGGAGAGTTTGTGTTTGGGAAACAAGGGGTGGGTGTTCCCTTCAAAGTCTCCTGCAATCCTTGAGCGCAGCTGGGTGGAGAGGGCCCGCCACCGCCCAGGCCCCCGGCAGGGCTCGGCTTTGAAGTCTGTGGCCCGGGTGGAGCACGCCTCCTCCCTGCCCCATTGGTTCGTCATCGTTGGCCAAGGGCATGCAGGTGCCCTCTCTACAATGATCCGTCTGCGCTCACAATGCATGAGCACAGGAGGTGTGCGGGAGAGAGGGCCCAGCTAAACACACACGCCAGAAGTGGGGAGCATCGTCCCTGCTGGCTCACCAGCCCCACCCAGTTGGATCTACCCCTCTCTACGCCCCCAGCCCCACCAAGGCGTTGTTAGTACCTCCGATGACCCCCACGGCAGGCCCCGGGGCGGCTGTCACACTGGGTTCTTGGGCCCAGACCTCCCCTTCTGGGCCCTGCTCCGGCTCAGGGCTGAGCGTGCGTGTGAGAAGAGAGGGGCATCGGCCCTCCTGGTTCTTGCCCTCTGTGGGGAGTCGGTGGGGGCACACGGCTGACTGGAGAGTGCCTGACACCCTCCACTCCTGGCCAGACGGCTGGACTTACCCTGCTGTGTGAGAGCCCTGCGTGCTGATGACGGGCCAGCTCCCAGAGGCCCAGCTCTGGGGGCCTGAGCTGCTCAGAGCTAGCTGCTGGGGTGAGGGCAGCACCCTCGGGTTCTTGCCGGCTTGTCTCTGAGGTGGGTCACGGGTCCTGGTGCTGACGCTGAGGTCTCCGTGGGCCCCGGGGGGATGTTGGGTGGGCTGGCAGGTGCTGGCCTGTGGCTGCACTGGCGCTAGGTCGGGGTAGCAGCCCCAGAGCCCCCAGGACTGCTCAGCGCGTGCGTGCATGGCTTCCTGGCTGGCACTGGCATCGGGGGGGCCCCGGTCCTGAGCTTGTGGAAGGCACGGGCGTCCTCCTGGTGCCCTCGTAGCCCCTCAGGGGCCCCTGGTGCCCAGTGTACTCCGAGCGAAGGTGACGGCGGGGGTGGCCGTGCTCGAGCACATCCTTGTTTCTCACTCTCAAGCGTGCGGACAAGCTGCTGCATGACTGGTGCCAGCCACGGACCGGCAAAGCCTTTTCAACGCATTCCTGCGCACCCTCGGTGGAACCTGGCCGATGCCTCGGTCTCCTGCTGGAGTGGCACCTGTTCTAAATTGTGATCAGGCTAAATTAGATGGAAAAACATGCAAATGCAGTTGGAGCTTTCTGGCAAATTAGCATGCAAATGGGCGGAGGAGAGGACCGCGTGCGAAGGAGAGCGCCACGCGGTCTGCCTAATTATTGAGGCCGTCAGATGAAGCCGGTGGGCTCTCTGCGAGTGTGCTTCTTAAAGGGGGAATTATTTCAGCTACATTTTCTAGTTTTCTGTGGTTGTCTAAAAAAGCCAAGAAAAGATACCTTCCCGCTGTTCCCCGCCCCCTTCCCATCGAATGGGTAAGAGTTGGAAGGCTTTTTCCTGCTTCCAGCCTGGAGATTTTCCTCGGTCAGCTTTTGACTGGTCACAGAACCCAGAACCCCAATATATTTTAAACTGGGGGTGGGGGTGTATTTTGGCCAAACTTGCTGAAGACAGAGCCGTTGGGGACATGAACCTGTAATCCTCTGGATTTGGGGAGGATTGTCGGGTCCGTAGCATGTGCTGCCACGCTGAGCGAAGCCTTAAAAACACAGAGTGCACCTGGGCGGGGCGAGAGGGGTTAGCCCTCTTCGGGAGAACGCAGAAGTGGGGGCGCACCCGCAAAGAGGAGCCAGTGGTGACGTGAGACCAGGCACTGACATGGTAACGGGGCCGTGGGCAGTGGCGTCCAATTCCTCCACTGGGTACCATGACCTCCAGCCACATTCAGGAACAAAGGCACCTCTGGGAATCCCAGCGAGCATCGTCATTTGGGACGGGGAGAGGAAGCATCCTCTCTCTCTGTCCTCTGTGACCCGGTCCTTCCTCTGGGCATCCAGGGCACGCCATTCCTGTCACGGAGGTGACCCCTCTGTTGCCTTTCCTCACGGTTTTTAGTGTATTTTTCTGGACTCCCCCAGATGGTGGAGGGCTCGTTCCGTGCCTTCCTGTGTATTTCATTCTCTCCTCCTGCCCTGGATGTCACCCCGCACAGCGGTGCTGGGGGATGAGCTCACCGTGGTGCGATGCAGGATGGTCTCCCAGCTGAGACGTCTGCTGCTCCCTCTGAATGTCTGAGAGCGGCAGGAAAGCACCCCCAGTGCCCGCCCTTCGGGGGTGACCCGGGGACGGGAAGCCTAGCCGACCTGTGGGGAGTCGGTCTCCCTATGCTGGTGTCGCTATGTGCTTGTCCTCTGACCTCAGAGCTCAGCTGAGCTCCGTGGCTCACACTCTTTCCAGACAAGCCAACAAGCAGCTTTCCCTGAGTGCCTGGGCGTGTGCACACCTGTGACTGAAGGGGCCCCAGAGCAGGTGCCTTTGGGAAGATGCGGCCATCAGGTAGTGACCTGGTCCCTGTGGCTTGACGTGCACCTGCGTGCACCCCTGCAATCAAGGCAGGGGAGTCAGGGGTGTTAACCACGCGCTAGTGGGGGATTGGACTGAATCCAGGTACTTTTTTCCCCTGGGATGGAACTTGGAGGTGGAAAAAAAAATCACATACAAATTAATGCAGCCAATTAGAAAGTATACATTGAACAATGTTCATCATTTCCTATGTCTATGGCCCTGCAGCAGGGAAGTAGAGATTAAAACAGTAACAATAACATAGACCTTGCTGAGAAATGCCTTTGGTCTGTAAGAGCTTGACGTATTTAAATTGCCCTCCCAGGTTACTGCCATGGTCCGGAAGATCCGCTGAATCGTCTGTACAGTTGAAACAGACAACCTGGGAAACCTAGGACGCTGGAGGAGGTGGGACCCACGCATCTCAAATCCTCCAGGAGAAATGGGAAGCCACCATGTCGGAGCTGTCAGCAGCGTCTTCTGCATAGAACAGACTCAGATTTACGTTTTGGTGTGACGGTCCACTTGCAAGGGGTCCTGTGTGGTTCTGCAGATGTGTGGCCAGGTGTCACGTTTTACCCTTGGAGGACCTGGAAGCTCTCAGCCATGTAAACTTGGGATTGTTCTAGAGGATCTGTGTCTCCTCAGGTTATGTTTCCTGTATATAAAGTGTTTCTTTCCCCACTCCCCATTTCCCGGGAGACATGCTGGTCCTGCTTCAGCACTGAGAATTGAGGGGGACACAACAGAAGCCAGAACGAAAAGGGGGGGGGCTTTACACCTGGAGGGGGTGCCGTGCCAGGCACTGCCCTGAGAGCGTGGACTCCGTGCAAACCTCATGGGGCACCCTTCAGGCTGAATGAACTTGACCGTGGACTTTCAGCTTCCAGACACAGTCTTATTTTACTAAACTTGCTCCTGGTCCAACATTCCGGACAAAATGGAAACAATAATTATTTGAAGGCATTGGAAAGTGACATAAAGCAGGAAAAAAAAAACCCTAGAGGGTTATGGACTTCGAAAGGGGCAAGCCCCACTTGGCCTGCTTTGCTTCTGAAGGCCCTGTCTGGACCCCGCAGTGGGCTAGGACTCAAACAGAAGGTGTCCGTCTTGTTGGGCTGGGAGGTCAGGGGCTAGAGTTTGGAATTGCCATATGTTGGGAAATTTAGGAAGAAATCTCAGACAAGTCACATAGGAAGATGCCCCTAAATGTGGAATAAACTCCCCACAGATCCTTTGGGTCTTATTGCCAAAGGGTGCATTCACGGAGCAAGACACTAGAAAGACCAGGAAGAAGTGACAGCTGGAGGGTGGAAAAGGCGGAGCGGAGCATTTGGCATCTGGCCATTGCCAGGAAGACCAAGTTCAGAGTTCATGTCTCACCAGGTTAGAAGAACTTGGTCAACACCTCAGTTTTTTCATGAAAAGCCCTGAAATGGAGTGAAATCTGCTATGTGATGAAATAAAATGACTGTTAAAATACAGTAGTAAGACAGAGTGCTATATTCAAACTGCTGAGAGAAAAAAACATAACCTAGAAATGTATACCCAGCTAAACTATCAATCAAGCATGATAGCAAAATGAAGACATTACAGTTATACAAACCCAGGAGTTTACTAACAGCAGACTCTCTCCAAAGGACTTCTATTTGATGGTTTTAAAAGAGATCTAAAACCTTAGTCAGAAGGGATGGAAGTGGGCCAGGTGTTTGTGTTACTCTGGAGCAGGGGAGGGCTGTATGCTAAAATTTAAGAAAAGGAGAACTCAAAATAGGCGATGGAATAAAGGGGTTAAAATTTTTTCTTAAATCTTCACCTGGGGATATTTTTACTGATGATGGAGAGAGAACATCAATTTGAGAGAAACATCAATCAGTTGCCTCATGTATGCACCCCAACTGAGGATAGAACCTGCAACCTAGGTGTGCGCCCTGACCGGGGATTGAACCCGCAACCTTTTGGTGTATTGGGCAACATTCCAACCAACTAAGCCACTGTCCAGTGCTAGAATAATGGATTTTACAAAACTTTTAATCAATCCAAAACACACAGAAGAGGAGAACAAAAGCTTAGAAAAAGAGGGCAAATAAATCAGCCTGATCTTTGCAAAATCACTAGTTTTGAATTTTTATGGTCCATGATTTTATGGGTCCCTGAGGGAAAGACCACCCCCTGTGGAGGGGAATGAGGTGTCTCAGTCATTACTTTTCCCCAACCAGTCATCCTCTGAAGGGGTAGGTTTTGGGTTGGGAGTGAGGATTTTAGAGGCAGGTCTTGCCCGCAGAAAGGGGGCAGAAATTATCTGGGCCTTGAGCAGCTGGAACCTGGCCTTCCGGAGATAGAGATGGGCTCACAGCACTCTCAGGTGTGGCCAGGTGACTGCCCAGTGCGGGGGGAGGCTAAGCCCCCCGTGGAAGGCAGAGAGAGCTCACGTCAGGTTTTAAGATGCTGTGTTGAGGTTCCCTCCAAGTACCAAAGCCTTCAGTGAGGCACCATCAAATGTCATGGATGCCTTCCAGCCACCACCATCCCAGAGAAGAGCAGAGAGAGGAGTGTGCACCCTCGGGTGGTGCAGGATGACACAGGGGAGAAGAGGGAGGCTGACCCCGAGATCCTGAGAATGGTCTGCACAAGAAGACAGCAGAGACCCAGGCCAGGCAGGCTGAGGGGCTCACCACCCAGGGGACAGTCCCCCCTGGGGGCTACTTTGTGGAAGGAGTGAGCCTTTCCCAAGGGCCGCGAGGCCACTTGTGAACGAGTGGGCTCAGGATTTGGAGACGTGGATGTCACCGGGAGATGGTGCTGCAGGCTAGTGACGTCTGGGACATTTGGGATCTGGGATGAGGGAAAGTGCCGTTTGCTCCGAGTCCGCCTGATGTGGAATTGCGTCCTCAGCACCACCGTCCCACCTTCTCCCTGCGTCCGCCGAGGGAGGGTCACGTGGTTTCGGAATTCCAGCCCCGGTGCTCAGATTACGGGGTCAGGGCTGGGTACCCTGAGCAGCCAGCACTTGGCATTGGAGCTGCAGGAAGGATGTGCTTTCCCTCCTCCTTGGACATCACCACGTGGACCGGGCGTGCCGCAGCTGTCTGGCTGCCAGCACGAGGACAAAGCCCACACGTGGGAGGGCAGAGCGGGGCCGCCTCGGAGAAACGGAGCCAGGCCTGGACTGAACCACGCAAGCCTCCTGCCTCCCTCTGGATTCCCCATCCCTCCTGAGCCAGTGGTGCTGGCTTTTCTGTTGCCTGTCTCCTCGGGCACGCGGGTGTGAAAGGGGAGTCACAGATTGTGTCACCTGAAGGTAGATGCAAGCCCAGCTTATGACAGCCTGACCTCAGCCTTTAGGAGGGATCTCCCATTGTGCACCGCGGTAGTGGGGACCAGAAAAATTAAATGAGACCGGCCACGTGGCAGGCCTTGGGGCCCCCTGCCGTCACCCCACTGGTCCTGCTGCAGGACTCAGGTGCTCTGAGAGGAGGAGTCTCCTGGTCACCATTCCACACACCAGGAGATGGTGCCCAGAGGCCAAGGCCACAGGGCCAGGGCAGAGCTGGAGCTCAACTCAGAGCCTCGATTGTGTTCTGAAGCCAGGAGCCAGCGGTTCTTCGGGGGCCGGGACCCTGCCCTCCGTGGCCGTCATTCATCAGCCGCTCCAGCAGGCGGGCACTCGGGGCTCGGGGAACACCGTTTCCTCTGAAGAGCTGCTGAAACATTCACAGCCTGGTGCGTGCTCCCCTCCCGTGCAGGGTTCTTTTGCTGTGGGGCTCCCGTGCCAATGAGCTTGCTCCTCCTCTGGGCTGGAATCACGTTATCATCCTTGGTCCTGCAAGGGCCTCGTGCTTTATCTATTGGTTTAGCCCTCGGAGTCATCAGTCTGCAGCTCCATTTCTGCTCTGCCCTGACCACCGCTGGGATGGGAGCTGTGTCTCCCGTTGCTCTGGGTCTTGCGCGGCATGCACGAGGCTGGTGGGGGTTAAAGTGCCGGAGGGCACCGGGCCCAGGGCCGGCCGCTCAGCTCTCTCAAAGTCAGGGCCCGCTTGGAGGACGCCTGCCGCACTGGGTCCCGGGGGGTGCAGCCTGGCTGATGTGGTCAGTGCATGACTCAGGATGTGTCAACATAAGACACATCCAAGCATGTAAAGAATTTTTATGAGTTTATTTGAGCCAAACTGACGACAATTGCCGGGAAACAAGATGTCAAATGCTCCTCGGAATTAACAGTTGGCAGCGTCTATTATGCATTTGAGATTCAGGAGAGGCCGTAAGGATGGGTACACAGAGGTGGGAGAAAGCAAGGCGGGGATGGGTTAGGGGACAGTGAGGACTGTGTGCTCCGTCGAGAGTGGTCCGGCTTTAGCAGGTGGGTCTCAAAGGGGGCATTCCAAAGGTGTGTCAACCTGGATGCGCAGAACCGAGGGGCAGGGCTGACTGGAGGCAAAGAAGTTGCTGAAGAAGTTATGTGCCGTGCGTGACCAGCAGATCAGAACTTACAGCCAGCTCACCCTGTGAGGTGACTCTCCGTGAATCCCCGTTTTTGTCTGGAGGGCAGTGCAGGCGAAGGGCAGGCTCTGGGGGCAGACAAAACAGGCCTGCCCCTGCTCCCGGTACCAGGCTGGCTGTGGGCACACTGGCCCCTCAGGAGGCACTGGGCTCTGCCCTGGGCAGGAGCCGGAAGGTGGGCCTTGTGCCTTGGCATGGCCCGGACCCCCCACCGGCCTCCTTGCCCGTGACAGACGGGCCGCAGCCAGTCGGGAGGGTCAAGGGGCCTCTGACCGTGCGATTAAGAAGCATGAACTGGCTTCCAGGAAAAGTGCACACACGCATGCTTGCACACATGCACACGCATATGCTCACACACACACACAGCACCCACACGGTGTGTGCATTTGCACACACATACACTCCTGGGTCCCGGGAAGCCTGTCCGTGGATCCCTGGTCGAAACCTTTAGACAGACAGTTTTCAACCTGCTCTTACTGGGCCAGGAAATCAACTTACTGGGATGCCACCCACATTCTCATTAAAGTATTTATTTATTGATCTGAGAGAGCGAGAGTGAGAGAGAGAGAGAGATGGATTTGTTGTTCCACTTATTTATGCATTCACTGGTTGATTCTTGTATGTGCCCTGACTGGGGATTGAACCTGCAACCTTGGTGTATCGGGACGATGCTCTAACCAACTGAACCAGCATTCTTAAAAAAAAGAATGGAATAGAGTGGAGTGACAGTGGCGTTGTTCCACAACCCTGTTGTCACGGTGTACGACGCATTTCCCCCTGCGGGTCACGACCTGAGAGTTTGGCAAACACAGATCCAGGCCATGGATCAGGTTCCTCCACGTCCCCCACGAGGGGCGGTTGGGCAGGGACCCTCAGGCCTCCCTTAGGCCTAAGCAGTGGGCTGTGGGGTGGCTCTCCCCACCCCTGGGGCGGGGAGCCAAATACCTGGGACAGTTACTTTCATTTCCTGATGTCTAAAGCATTGCCTTTCCTTGTTCCTTTTTTGTCTTTTTTTTTTTTCAAGGAGCCTACGTTTGCGGGCTATCAGAGTGCTCTCCTGCCCTCCTCCCCACCCCTCTGCCTGCCCTGCTCCCCTCTCCTCTCTGCAGAAATGTTGGCGGGGATGGGGGGGCCCCCTCCAAGCTCTCTGGTGGCCACAGGAGTCAGCGTGCTTGCCTCCATCCTCGAGGGAAGCGCACGGTCGGGAGGTGCTCAGAGCATACCTTCCCCCTGCTTCGGCCAGGTCTGGCAGGACCCCGTGTCTCACAGAGGGCGAGCGCCAACCTCCCTCAGCAGGCCCCCGGCGTGCCTTCACTTTTGCCAAAAAATAGAGCAAAACCCAGCTGTTTCTTGAGCTCTCGTGGGGACACAGAAAAGAGAAGTAAGGATTCTGTATTTCTCCCTGAACTTTCTGTCCTTACTTTTTTCTGTTTACTTGTCGATTTCTGCACTAAAACCACGGGGCTTTAGTTGTTCTGCCTCTGAACGTAGTGTAGAAATGCAGCTTCTCCCCTCTCTACTGTTTTCCCCAACCATTTTGTGATTTAAAACAGTTTTCGCTGTGAAGTGTACGAGACCGCTGTCCCTGGACAACACGGGACTGAGCTGCGAGGGCCGCGAGTACGTGGACTTTTTCCAATCGGTATAGAGCGTCCCCAGGTTTCGAACCTGGATTGGACCAACTTCAGGAGAAATCAGCACTTGCGATCCAAAGAGGGCGGGGCCGGGGACACTGTCGCCCCGTTGTCCTCAGACCAGCTCGGCCTGGACCGGCCGCGGGACAGGCAGCTCTGCCAGGCCAGCAGTCGTCTGTCTTGTCCCTCCTTCCCTCCGGCCGCGAGGACCTGCTCCTACACTGGCGCTCCTTCCCCAGCAGAGGGGTCCCGCCTGCCAGAAGAGGGCTGGCGGCTTCTCTGGGGATGCTGGCATACCTGCGGGTGGCCTGCGGGCTGGGGATTGTGCGCCCACGCCGCCTCCCAAGAGGTCTGTGAACGCCGAACGCATTGACACTGCGGCACCTGTCAACACCCCTCCTGCCCCGACCCCCAGGGCGGGGCTGCAGTGCCCGCCCACTCCTGTCAGTCAATGCAATGGGATGTGGGAGCTCGCCCTGGAGGGCGTCCTCTCACGGACCTTTGGTAAATGGGAGAACTTTTCTTTGACGTGAGCTTTCTGATGTTGGTCTGCTTACGGGAGGGTCCGCCTGCTGGCCGTCAGCGGGGAAGGAGGGAAGGCGGATACAGCAGTGAGTCAGAGGTACTGGGGGAGTGGGCGACAGAACGAGGGGACTGGCAGGAGGGAGGGCAGGTAGAGGTCAGCACAGGGGGCGCGGTGAGTTGGTCCAGCGTGGGGTGGGGAGGGCTTCTGGCGCGGGAGGAGGAGGCCTCACCCCATTGCAGGGAGCCGTGTGACCCCTGCTTCCGGGCTGCACCCCATCATCACCCCGCATGGGGTGAGGCTGAGCTGAGTCTCTGTGAGATGTTAGCAGGGCCATAAATGTTTCCTTCTACACCTTTGAGTCATTAGCCGTAAATTTTCTCCCAACAGCAATTAGTTTTATGGTAGTGTGAGAAGTGCTAATTTTCGAGCCGCATCAACCTGCCACCCAGTTCAGGTTCATGGGGTGCGTGCAGAGCGCTGGCCCTGTTTCTGGAGAACTCCTGCCTCCGGCGCCTCTCTGCATCCGTCCTCCTGCCCTGCCCAGGGCACTGGGCCTCCACGTCCCCATCTCCCCCAGAGTTCGCAGCCCTGTCCCCTGAGAATCGTCCTGGCGCTCGGGAGATAACAGACAGATGCCAGGCGCAGGCTGCGGACCTCACTTCCTCTGCCCCTTCCTGCGATGGCCAGGGCCACCCCTTGGCTCTGGGGGTCCCTCTGGGGAAGGCCGGTGGTGTGGGGAGGGTTCCTGGGGAGTGAGAAGGGCTTCAGGGTTCTGAAGGATCCACGACAACTGGGGAACGCCTCCTGCTCCCGTTACTACACGTCTTGTTCATTGGACGTGTATTAGTTCATATTTTCTAAGTAAAGGAGTTTTTTCCCAGCTAGGCCACCCCACAGGCCACTGGCAAGCATGTGGACTCACTGTTCTGGTCAGGGGTCCACTCTAGCCCAGTCAACTGGAGGTTAAGGGTCAGGGTCAAGGGTCATGGGGCCGAAGGTCAGCTCCCCGGCAGGCCTGGTGGGAGGGCACCTTTCAGTGGACAGGCTGAGGCCGCAGGCACAGCCATGCCCAACGGTCACCACTGCAGCTGACCGAACTTTCCTGAAAGTGGTTTCACGAGGATCTGCCCACTCAGAGGAAAGCTCCTTAAGCCTAGAAACAGAAGGCTCTGCTGGGGTGTGTGGGGACAACAGAGCCAGGTCACCGTAGTCGGAAATGAGGCTAATTTAGAGTATCCTTCGCTGGAAGTCCCAGTTCATCTGACTTTGAGTGGAGTCACGTGCTTGGGAGGTCCGCATTTTCCTTTCATGTTTTTGAAAGAGGGATAAGTAGGTCACACAAAAAGATCGAGATCACAGATTGTTGGAATTAGAGACATTTTTGCCCTAATCCCTCATGTGTCCCGCCCTGAACATGGCTTGGTCTCTATTCCCAGGGACCATGCCCAGATGGGATTCCCTCTTCTCCTGCCTCGGGGACACTTGCTCAGTCTTCCCAGGGTCTGGCCCAGGCAGGCACTACTACACATCAGTCGTGTTCAACTTAATCGTCTGCTGAAAGCTTCCGAAGATCCACTTCTAAGGGGTCCCAAGGAAGTGGACCGGAAACAGTTTTCAGTATTTCCGCAGCCAGCCACAAAGGCAGAAAAGGGTGGTGTTCTCAGCTCAGGTAACAGAGTGAATTCCTTTCTGTTCTATTTGGTTTCTCATGGATTCAAATGCTAATCTCCTCTGGAAACACCCTTACAGACACAGAGATAATGTTCTATCAGTTATTGGGGTGTCCCTTAGCCCGATCAAGGTGACACAAACTTAACCTTCATATCACTGTAAGCTTCCACTTAATCCCCGTTTTCAGACATACGCCTCACGTGTGACATCCTCTGAACATGAATCAAGAGAGTTAATGCTCTAATCTTTCAGATAATGGAACTCCAGAGTCTCGTGGAGAAATGCCCATCCTGGGGCCTGGAGGGAGACCTCCGCCTTTGCACCAAACCCCCTGTGTTACTGCGTGCTTCACCCCACCCTTTGTGACATGGGTCCATCCAGTTCCTGGGCCATTCTGAGGTTCCGGAGTTCACCCTCAAATGGTTCTTTCACCGAGAGCCTGTGGAAACAGTGTGTCTCGTCTTTGCTTTCTGAAATAACTTTTGTTCATCCTTGCTGCGAAGAATAGTTTAGCTGGGTATAAAATTCCAGGTTGACAGTATTTTCTCCTCAGCACTTTGGAGACACCATTTCCAAGTCGTTTGACATCTATTGCTCTTGATGAAAAAAGGCTGTTGGCAGCTGAACTGTTTCCCCTTTGTCAGAAACCTTTCCATCTAGGAGCTTTTGAGGTTTTCGTTTGTTGTGTTTATTGGTCCTGTTTGGCATTTGATGTCCCATCTCTCTGAGTACACGTCTTCACCTCTTAAACATTCTGAGCTATTCTGTTCTATTACCACAGAACTTTCCTTAGAATCACTGTAGTCTCCTGTATTTTCTGCTCTTGGAATTTCCAGGAGGCATGTGTTAAATCTTCTCTGACTCCCACATCTTTTAACTTTTTAAAAAAGATTTTATTTATTTATTTCCGGAGACCAGGGAAGGGAGGCAGAAAGAGAGGGAGGGAAACATCAATGTGTGGTTGCCCCTTGCACACCCCCAACCAGGGACCTGGCCCGCAACCCAGGCATGGGCCCTGACTGGGAATCCAACCGGTGACCTTTTGTTCTCAGGCTGGCACTCCATCCACTGAGCCATACCAGCCGGGGCTAACTTTTCTTTTATAGTTTCCTTCTCTTAAGATCTCTGGATTATTTTCTTAGTCAGCTCCCCATTGCTAACTTACAATTCACTAATTACTTGTTAAATACTTCTGTGTAGCATTTATTCCACCCATTGAGGTTTCAAATTTTCATGGGTCTATTTTCCATTTCTAGTGTTTTTAATGGGTTCTTCCATGCTTGATTGGTAGTCTTCCTAGCTTGTTGTTCAACCCCTGAGGATTTTAAACATATGTAATGTTATAATGTCTCTTTCAATTTCTTTATGGCTTCATTTCTCACATTTGATGAGCTTTTGTCTGAGCTGCATGGCATGAAGTTTTCTAATGTGTTTTGAACATTCATCTTGAGTAGGTGTTTTCTATTTTATTTGGTTACTCTCCCTCGCCCTGCTCATCCCCCTGTGTGGGCACCGTTGTGGCTGCCTCCGCTGGGGCCACAATCCACAACGAGGTCTGACGTTGGACTGGGACTTCCCCCCGGAGGGGGGCAGTGCCACGGCTGATGTGGCTGTGCTTCCGGTTGCACAGCTGTGTCCGCTGTGCTGGTCTTCTCTCTCCACCCCTAGCACCCCTGCTCTAGTCAGGCCTGGTCACCTGCGTCTGAATGAGCATGGCCCTCCTCCGTCTGCCCGCAGGCTGGTCCCTGCCCGTCCATCCTTCACGTGTGAGGTGGTCACAGCCTTGCTCAGCGTGCGGAAGGACCTGCAGCCGTCCCCACGTCAAAGCCCTCACCCCCAAAGGGGCTTCATGTCTGCCTGCCCCGGCACCTCCAGCCCCGCTCCCTCACGCCCAGGGCTTCTTCACTGTGGGCTCTCCCCTCTGTGGCGTCCCTACTCCTTCTTGTCTTCGTGTGAGTTTCGGTGGCCTGGCCCAGCCCCCTGCCTGGGTGTCCCTGCGGCATCTTCCACCCCCGCAATGCTGTGGGAGGTGCCCTGCTGTGTCTCACTCCCCCAAGAGTTTGGTGAGACCAGGTTTATCCTTCGGTCTCCAGGGCTCGCTCCGCACAGGGAGCTGCTCAACAGAATCCGTTCGGTTAATGGGAGGAGCGTGTGGCTGGCCCTGTCTCCGCAGACGAGTCTGGCAGCACCTGCGGTTAATCTCCCTCTGGCAGCGGCGAGGTGGGGACAGCCGTGCATCAGCGTCCCCGCAACCTCGGCCCCTGCGACCCTGCCAGGGGGAGGAAACAGCTCAGAAGAGCCACCTGGGGGAGAAGGCAGAGGCTGGGTTCTGAGCCATTGTCATAAGGAGAAAATGGAAGTCAATACCCACTAGAACAAGTCAAATCCTGTGCAGCTTCCAGCAGTTTCTCAATCAATCAAATCCCTTGGCTGTTAGGTAGTAGTTCTCCCAGTAAGGAGCTTTCGTGCCTCGGGCCCCTTACTCACAGGTCCGCGAGCCTGGGCACGTCGCCTTGCCTGTTGTTCAGAAGGTCTGCGTGCCCGCTCACTCGGCAGCCCCCCGGAGCCCTGGATCACAAAATAATAACAGTAACACTAGTACGATTTTCACTGCAAAATAAGAGTATTACTCTTTAGGGTGGTGTCGATCGAACCCAAGAGAACCTAAGCAAAAGGGAGAGAGGGTGATGCATGAGAGATATTGGATCAAGCCTCGTCAGTGAGTCGCTGGACCGCCACGTGACGAAAGCCACACGGTGGCCGCCACAGCGGGGACTCTCCTGCCCCGGCCTCGCAGCCTGGTGCAGGCCGGCCAGGGCTGCTGCGCCTTAGAGTCTCAGGGGCTTTTGAGAATTCATGAGTGAATCGGGGGAGCGGCTCTTTTTCAAATGTGCTTTTTTTCTATTTGGGGAAAGGACCTGCATTTGTGGGGGCGGGGCGGGGGCCAGGCTCGGCTCTCCTGGGCTCTGAGAGGCGGGCTGAGTTTTCCGTCCTCTGAAGGAGAAAGCTTTGTCTCGAGTCCACGCACACGCAGCCCTCTGTCTCGGGTGTTCAAACGTCTACGGATTTTCTGCCTGCGGAGACGGCTCGCCAGTTTTAGTCCGGTCTGCTCCCCATTCTCTTTTCCTCGTTGTAGAGGGCACCTCCTCTAAAACGCTTGTTCAGACTTGGCCTGGCCTCAGATTTGACCCCTGAGTGAATGAGTCAGTGATGGAGGAGGCTGGGCCTTCGGGGACCGCGGCTGCCACCTGTCTCCCGTTCCCACTGAGGGTGCCCGTCACCCAGCAGGGCTTGGCTTCACCAGCAAGGGGATCCCCTTCGAAATCAGCCAGAGCGTTGGCGGTGGCACCCAGGTGGGGCGGGCTGTCAGCTTAGGGGGAACGGTAGTGTTGGTGGACAGGCTCGGAAGTCCAACGACTGCCCTGTTCCAGGTGACCCTGCTGGGAGGCGCGAGAGCCGGGAGCAGAGAGCCTCGAGCCCTCTGTGCCGTGGGGTGGGCTTGGCCGCTGGGGAAGAGCCACCTGCTGGTTTAGAAGGGTTAGGAAACGTTCCTGGGAGTGAAGGGGAAGCAATAGCTGGCCATTCTCTAGGTTTGTCCAGCTTCTCTCTTCCCGCCTCTTGTGTGTGGGTTCAGGGGAGTCTCGAGGGTCGCCCAGCTCTCCACAGCGCCCGGCCCTTCTCCTGTTGTGTCATCTCCAGGTGGGGAGCGTGTCACCCACCATGCAAGCTGGCGGGGTGGCTGAATTAATGCCCTGAAGCCCTGCTCATCGCAGGTGACCGGCCAACGATGCTGCTCACCCTTACTGCGCGTTCTGCAGTAGCGGTCACCCACCCGCTCCTCTGACCACTCCGCGGCCAGGCGAATCCGCCACCCGGGAGGGCTGGGCCAGGCCGACGGTGCCCACTCCTGCTGACCAAAGCGACCCTCTGGTCCCTTAGATGAGAAACAAATTTCTCTGAATTTCTAGGATTGGGACTTCGGGCGGCATTGGTTGACACTGAAAGATTCTGGAACTTTGTCCTTACCCTGGGTGTGTGTTCTTTGTCATGGCCTCAGCATTTTCCTGCAAACGTGACCAGTAAATCTGTTCAGATGAGACAAGTGCATGGGCTTAAGTTGGAGGGCAGGGGCCTGTGCTGTACAGACTGATTTAATGGGGCTGGTCTTGTCGGGAGACCCCCCCCAAGATGCTCTGTGGGGGGGCCCAAGTTGGCGTCCTGCAGACCGGGCATGCATTCGGCCTTCTCCTGCACAGCCACCGGGGCTGCTGCCGCTCCTGCCTCCTGTTGCTACCCAGGACTCTTCGACTGGCCTCTTGGTGACCGTTGGGACCAGAGCAGCCCTCCCCACCAACACCATTTCTGGGGTCACCCCTTACAGGCTCCGCTCATTTAGTCATTTCTTTCTTTCTTTCTTTAATCTTCATTCGAGTATGTATTCATTGATTTGAAAGAGAGAGAGAGAGAGAGACATCAATCAGCTGCCTCCCCCTATGCACCCTGACTGGGGATCAAACCTGCAACCTGGGTATGTGCCCTGATCTGAAACTAAACCCCCAACCTCTTGGTGTACGGGATGACGCTCCAACCAACTGAACCACCTGCCAGGGCAGGGGCCTGCTCATTTTAACAGGACCCCACGCTCCGAGCTGCTGAGATTCAGAAGGCTTTGGGAGATTGGGGACATGCGAAGGCACCTGGGCTCCTGAAGTTGCAGCCACCCCCCTACAGGAAGCCTTGGAGTCCTGTCACCTGGGGGAGGCGGTGTTGGCTCCTTCCTCGAGGTCCCATGGGTTGGTTCCTCGCCTTCCTGGTCCAGCCTGCTGTTGTGCAGACAAACCATTTGCCACAACAAAGGGTTCTGAGTCAAGAGGGAGGCGGCGGTGAGGCTGCCTCCTAGGGCCCTGTGGAGGAAACCTCTCTGAGGGGAGGTGCCTTTCAGCGGCTTCGTGGGGAGATTTAGTGGCTGCAATTTTCTAAATTGCAGAAGTGAAAGAAAATGACAAGCTCCTGCAATGCGCCGGCTGGGGGATGGGCCGCAGTCTTGCCAGGCTGTCATTAATTTCTTTTCAGCTGCTGCCAGTTAGGTGCCTCGAGACCCCGGCCCCCAGGCAGCCAGCCTGCCATTATCTGTCATCAGGAGCTGTACTCAGGCAGAGGGATTGAGTGCCTCAGTTCCCAGAGTCGTCCCAGAGAGTCACAGGCCAGCTGCATCGCTCTGCGGCACTGGGGGTCTTTCCTCATGTCCAGAGCTCTGGGCACTGAAGGTGTCCAGGGGACTGGGCCGGGGCCCCTGTTCCCCAAGGGGTCTCCTAGGAACCGAACCCAAAACCCAAGCATGTGCTCTGACCGGGAATGGAACTGATGACATTTCCCTTTGCGGAACGACACCCAGCCAACCTAGCCACAATGGCCAGGGAAATTCCCCTCTAATAAAAAAAATAATTATTTCCCTTTCTCCTCTTTCTCTCTGCTCTCTTAGATTCTTGGCTTCTCCTTCTGAGCGCCGGGGTCTGAGGACTCCCCAGCTCTGCGGGAGCCAAAGCCACCCCGAAGGGGATGAGCCTGCGAGAAAGCTGTGGGGCACCCGCAAAGCCACGGGCCATCCCGGCAGCCGGGAGCTGGGGCTGCGGGGGCCTCCGGCCTGAATGAGCTCGGTTTGTTTGTTGAGAAAACCAGTGTTGGTCTGGAATCCAGAGAATGAGCTAGAATTCCAAGGGTCATTGCCTTTCTTTTATTTTGTGTACTTTCCCCCTAAACATTACCAGCCTTAGGTCTGCTGTGTTTTGTTTCACGTTGTAGCGTTTCGGCTCCCGGCTGAGTTTAATCAGAACCACGTTTAAGTTCCAGGAGTTCTCCTGATTGTAAACTCCATTCCACCTCTGTTCCCGTCTCAGGGACATTTCTGCCCATCCAAATAGTTTCCAGTTAGGTGGCGCTTCGTGCCTTGTTCCAGGAAGAAGTGCGGGTGGCAGGAAGATGGGAAAGAAGCCCACCTCACCCCACTTCTCCGCCTCAGCCTAGATCACGTCCCCGTCCTGGGGGAGGCCTGTGAGCCCCGAGCATCTTCTCCTGCTTCGTCGGCCGCCTGCTTTCTGTGGGTGGCCTTTCCCTCAGCCTCAGGCCTCACCAGGACCCTGCTCTCTCCTCGTCTTGAACAGGCGGCTGAGCAAACACACACCGAGAGACCAGAGGTTGCTCAGGTTACGCAGGCAGGAGGGGGGACAGTGACCTCTCTTAACCTCCTGCTGTGCGGGCACCCTTCCCCTGGGCCAGCTGCTAACGAGGAGGCGGGGAAAAGAAGAGGCGGAACTCTGTGGCTGGGGGTGGGGCGTGGTCTCCTGCACGGCGGGTGGGCTCCGGAGCCTGGCTGGACTGGCCGTGGTCCAGGTCTCGGGTCCGGCCTGGGCCTGCGGAGTGACTTCGGAGCGTACTTTGGGCCCAGGGACCTGGGACGACTAGAGGGCACAGAAAGGCTGCGTGCCCCTGGCAGCTGCGGTGGTCCTTCCCAGTCTCCTCTGGGGAGTCGGTGCCAAATGGCCAGTAAGGCAAACACCAGCTCTAAGGTTCTCGGGCCCTCAGACCTCACCCCACAGGGAGTGAAGAGTGGATGCTGTCTGAGGGCCCCCCCACCCCCACCCTGCAGGCCCCAGGGACCCCAAGGGTATCACGAGGACCTGGAGATGTCAGCAGTTCCCAGAACTTCCAAGAACAAAAAATATGTGAACATATTCTGCTGCTGCCCCATTGGCTGCCCCCCAGACGATGCCATGGGGGTGTGCACCCCCACACCTGGGCGACAGGGAGCCCCTTGGCCGAGTTAGGGTTCAGGGGACAGGAACGGTTATTCCATGGGGCCACGGGAGTGTGGAACTTTACAGTGATGGGTGCAGGGGGGTGTTAGCTCCTCTGCTGGTTGGCGGAGGACCCCCTGAGTCCCTGAGTGGCTGGGAAGGGCTACAGGCCAGGCTTGGCCCCTCCCCACTCTCCCAGACCAGAGGTGGGAGTGCTGGTGTCCCAGCTGGAAATCGAAAGGCAGGATTGTTTAAACTGGGGTTGGGGCGGGGGTGATGTCAGGGACCACCCCTCCTCTTACTAAGAGACGGAAGGAAGGCGGGGTCTCTGCCTCGTCACAAGGGCTCCCTTCCACTGGTGTTAAGCATTGTTTTGGCCCCAGAAATATTGTGTCTGCCTCTCTGTGCCGGGCCTGAATAGGGGCCTGCGTGGGGGATGGAGGTGGTGGGAGAACCCAGCAGGTGGGGCCGGGAGCCTGGGTCCTGGTGAGTGTTGGTGAGTCACGTCCCGTTTTATGACCGCTGCAGTGCTGACGTGAGTCACACGCAGTCAGACCCCAGGAATAGAACCTCCAGAGGCGGCTCTGCGGGGTCTGTCTGAGCCAGTGGCCTGGCCGAAAGCGGAGGGGCAGAGGCAGCTGTCCCCGGAAATGAGGTGTCTGTGCCAGTGCCCTGGGCAGGTGCTACTCCCACCCCTAAACCCTGGCCAGTGGCTTCTTGACGTCCCCCGCCCTGGCCCAGAGGTCAGCAGTCCCTCACCACGACACTGGAGGGACAGCCAGGGAAGCTGGGGGCGGCTCCTGAAGGCCGGCTTTGGGGACAACGTCGTGCGTGGGCCTGGGACTCCCTGCCGACTAATCCCCTGGGGAGTGGACAGAGCTGGTCTCCAGGGTCCAGTCCTGCGGTCACTTTGAAGTCAGCCAGTGGGATGTGTCCTGCAAACCCTCAGGAATCATCGGGGAAAGCCCTGTCTGGGTCCAAGGGTCATGGTTTGCATTTGCTGATAGGAAAGGCCAATTTTCCTCTTCTCTCAAGTTCATTATTTGTGCAGAGAGTTCCTGGAAACGCCATTAAGTCTCCCTCTCAGGCAGATGGCTGTAAGCACCCCAGACTGGTGGTACCTGTCCCCCACCCCACCCACCACCCACGCCTTCCCACCTCCTACTGGGAGACACTGCCACCCGCTGGGACGTGCCTTGTTCAGCTGGAGTTCATGACGCACTGAATGAAGCTCTTTCCTGGCAGCAGGACGGGGTTTGCAGAGGGAAGAAGTGGCCCCAGCAGAACTGAGGGTGTGCCTTTGACCCAGTTAGGACAGCTCCGGGCAAGCCCTCCTGATTGACAGCTGGGGATTGCTGACTGTGCTGGGCTGAAGGGGCCGCGAGAGGTATGCCGCTCTGGGGGGCCGGGGAGGACGCCCTGAGCTGCGTGACTCAGAACAACGGCCACCAGTGCGCTAAACCCCAAAACCACCACACACAGGTTACGCCGACAATTTTAGGTTTAAGGGAGACACCAAGCCTCTTGCATTTAACGCAGTCATTGCTGTCCTGGGCGGCCTCGTCTGCGTCCCTGCGGGGATCCCAGCTGCCATGTTTGTGGTTCGGACACGAGCGTGAGCTCTCTGGTCTTCACTTGTTCCTTGAGCTCCGTCCAGTTTCTCCGGAGGCTTCGTTGCATTGGCTGCAGGAGATGGGGACTGGCTCGGCCCGATTCGTGGGTCCAGCTGCCCCTGGGACAGCTGAGTCCGTTCCAGTGGCCCACGGCACTGAGGGGCAGCCTAACCCTGTTCTGCGGAGGGTGTGTGGGGTGGGGGGAGGTTCCTTAGAAGGAATTCCAGGATTGCAGGGGTCTGACCCTTCTGAAGGATCAGGACGTGGCCAGAGGGACGTGGACCTGTTCATGCCGCAACAGGAGGGGCACAGCCTCCCGACCCCGGGCCGCGGTGCATTCACCCGTTTCTTCGCTGTGCTCCCTCTGAGTGTGTGATAGGGCGCCCCCTTGACTGTTGAGTTTCCTCACTAGGAAGTGGAGCATTTTCCCCCAAGAACTGGTTTGTAGTTTGGGAAGAGCCGGCGTTCCCTGAGGCCGGGTCTCTGCTCCTTCCTGCGTGGATTCCTGGGGCCCCACTGTGCCTGTAGCTGCAAACCCCACACGTTCACCGGCCCGTCGCAGGCCTCGGTGCCCCGTGGGGCTGTAGGTGGGAGGCAGCGGCTTCCCCGGGGCCCATTCTTGTCCCTTTCTGCACAGAGGCACCAGTCTGCAGAATAGACTGTTCCCCGGGGCCACCTCCTCAGGAATCAGGAGGGGAAAGCCCAGCCGTACCTGTGCAGCAGCAAAGCAGACACGAGGCACGAAACTGTTCATCAAAAGCAGAGAGCAAACGACGGGAGCGACGACCCCCCTCTCTCCGCTGCTTCTCCCCTGAGCCAGGAGGGCCCATGCGAACTCCTGTCTCCCACCCGCCATCCTCCACCCACTGGGTGAGGGCTGAAGGCTGGAGCCCCACGGGAGGGAGCAGTCGGGTGGCCGATCTTATCATTTGCCGATCCCGGATTTGCAAATTCACCTATTGGCTAGAGCTTATTTGTAACCCCGATCAATCGCAGTCATTCTCGGACACGTGCAGGGAGGCGATGAATCTCGGTCACCAACGCTCACGCTCCCAGGCTGCACCAGGCAACGCTCTGCCTTCTGGTTCCAGCTCTCGCCGCACACGGGGTCCTCTTCAGGCTGCTCAGCACCTTGTTTTGAGCATTTTTGCTTTTTGCTGCGGATTTTGCTTTTTGAAGTGACCGAAGGGCTGTGACAAAGCGTTGTCTCACATCCTAAGTGCAAAGACTGTGACGCGCTTCGGAGAGGAAAGACCTGTGTCGGGTCAGCTTTGTTCTTGCCTGCGCTACCGAGTGGTCGGTCGTGTCCAGTGTGAATGCGTCAGCGGTACACACGACCCGGGGTGTCTTTATGTGGAAGCGCACATCATACGAGGTCACATATGGACTGATTGGCAAAAGTGTTGTGACCGGGGCTTCCGAGAAGCTCGCCCTGTATTTCCCCAGGAAGCAAAGGTCCAGCAGCTGCTAATCCAGTGTCGGCTGCGACTTCATGAAACTGACTGTTGTTCAGCTGATGTTAGAAAGGAGAGAAGGCCCTGGCTGGTGTAGCTCAGTGGATTGAGCGCGGGCCTGCGAACTGAAGGATCGCGGTTCGATTCCCAGTCAGGGCACATGCCTGGGTTGCCAGGCCAGTTCCCGGCAGGGGACATACAAGAGGCAACCGCACATTGATGTTTCTCTCCCTCTCTCCTTCCCTTCCCCTCTGAAGATAAATAAATAAAATCTAAAAGAAAAAAAATTAAAAAAAAATTTTAAAAAATAAAAAGTAAAAAAAAAAGAAAGGAGAGAAGTCAGAACCCAAACTGTCGTCCAGCTTCTAAGGACTCTGGACTGCGTGTGTGGGGGCTGAAAGGTGGCCATTTGGAGCCTCAGCACCCCCTCCCCACCAGGAAGTCTGTGCAGTGGAGACAGTTTGCGTTTGGGGTCCTTCTGTGGAGTGGACTCGGGGCATTAGTTCCTGAAGCCATTGCTCTCTGGTACCTGCTAGAGAAGCTAGGGGCCACGTCCTCGTCCCGCCCCCCCCAACCCCCCGCAGCACTTGGTGGTCCTGAGGCTGTGTTCTGACGTCAGCTGGGGCTCTGGGGCTCTGGGAGAAGCTCCACTTGCCTAACACGTGACAGCGACAGGCGGAGGGTCACAGCGACAGGGCTGTTTTTCACTCTGCAAAGAACTTTGTTCACTCTATTTCAGGTAATAGCCTCCCACAACGCACCGAATCCTGTCGTGCCGCAGTCCTGCCCCACGGATGAGAAAACCGAGGCTCCGAGGGGTGTGCCGAGCCCGTGTGCATTTCTGGGCCCTGCTGACCTGTTCCGGCCACAGGGTTCAGGCACCGCCCGGTGCGGTGGCCTCAGGTGTCGCTGTGATGTCTGAGATCCTGGCTGGTCTGCGAAAGATGCCGGCCGGCCGCTGCCCCTACCACCGTGTTGGGTAGCCAGGCCGCCGATCCTGGCTCCGTGCCTCCTGACTGCTTGCGTGCGAGCCGCGGGCTGGGGGCCATCTGGTGCATTTGGATGGGAGCAGCACCCCCAGCGCAGGGCTGGCGCTCCACACCTGGCAGCAGCACAGCAGGTCTCAGGAGAATACAAGCCTTTCCCCGGGTGTCGTTGTGCCAAGGGCAGGATCCGTGGAGGTGCTGGACGGTGCGGTCGCCTTTGGCCCATCGCGTTCCTGTCGTTATCCAGAGTGGGACTGGCGTCCTGCTCTGTGGGGTTTTGCTTTCAATAAATTAGAGACTCACGAAATGTACGTGCCGCCTCCAAAAGGGAGGCCCTGCCCGACCCGTGGCCTGGGGCCCAGTGGGACACCGGTTCAGTTTGATCATTTATGAGGAGGGCCTTCCTCACCCCTCTTCTCAAAAATAGGCCCGTTTAAAAGACTCTCCCTCCCAGGGCCCCGAGGTGGTGTGATGTCAGGGTTCGTGCAGTGCCAAGGGGGAAGCTGCTGCTTGCCAGCCCTCACGCCTGATACTCCACGTACGGACGGTCACCACGCTGCGGGGGCGTCCCCAGGACGCAGAGAGGGCAGTGGGTCTGGCCCTTCACGCGAGCAGGCTGAGGTCCTCGCCCCCAGGGATCAGCAGCGCTGAAGGAAAGAGGGTTTTGGTGACTGGGGGAAGGAGAAGTCCTCTTGGTACAGAGGGTGTGAGGGGACAGTGGGGCCCACGGGAAGGGCTCGGGCAGCTGGAGACGAGCAGGCAGCGACGCCCAGTCGCAGGAGATAAGGACAGAGGAAGGAAGCATCTTCCTGCACAGTCCTGCCCTCCCCAGTTCTGGGTGCCGGAGCAGCCCTCGCGTCCTGTGCCCGCCCCTCCCCTCAGCCACGATCTTCCTATAAACGACGGTGACAGTGGGTGCAATGGATGGCGGGGCCCCTCGCCCGGGAGCTGCCTCCTCCCTCTGTCTGTCCCGTGAGGGGCAGTTCTGTTTGGACGGTCCTCCGTCCCTCACCTGCCACCGGAGAGTCACCTGCCTTTGTGGTGGATCAGGTAGGGACCTGGGGCAACTGCCAGCGCAGGTAGGGGCTCAGTGTTCTGCTGCAAACGGAGGAAGTTCACGGAGATGCCGAACATCACGTGTGGCCTGGGACACACACGCCCGAGACCCTTCCACACGCACCTTCTAAGTTCCGTTCGCCCTGCAGAGTGACTCGGTGAGCGGGAGAGTGTGGCTTCCCTGCTCCTTTCAGAAAATAGTCAATTACGTGGCTGCCAAGTCCCCCCATTGCCTGAGGCGGGGCAGCGAGGTAGTTCGTGCTCCAGCGGCGCAAGGGTTTCCAGTCCAGTCCCTGGACGATCAGGGAATGACATGCTTTGGCTCCGTCATCTCTGTCGATGGCCATCTTCCATGGGGCCTGTTAGGTCTCTCAGGGATGGCAACAAACCCTTTGGGACGGGGTCTGACGGGGCCTCCCAGAGGTGACGCATCCGTTTTATGAGTCCCTATTAAAAAAGAAGCCAAAACAATGCTTCAGAAATTACGGCATGCATGGTTATAGTTAATGAATTAATTTTCAGTTCATAAAAATCAAGGGCCACACGATTGTGTCACTCAGAATAAAATGACAGGACTTACTGGAACTATTACTTCATGTGCGTGTGGCTAATGGGGTCTGGTTTAAAGGCAGCAGGGGACGCTTCCCCCAGCCCCACGGTGAGCACTGAGGCTCCTGGAGCCCCCGCCCACCCCTGGGCAGGCCTGGGTCTGATCTTCTGTCCTCCGATCACTGACCAAGTAACCCAGGTTGCTTGGCTCAGAACTCAAGGCCTTGGCAGTCCTGTCCCCGGCAGGCTAGCCAGCCGGACCCCTTTGGACCGGTTGTGACAGGCCCCCCACGCTCCCCGAGGGTCAGTGTGAGTATTGCAGTGGGCTGGATGGTGGCCCCAGAAGGTAAGATCATGTCCTGATCCCCACAACTACCGCCCGATGTGGCACAAGATGTGATTAAGTGAAGGACCTTGAGAGGAAAAGGTTATCCTGGATTAGCAGGTGGCCCTAAATACCGCCCGCTGCCCCTATAAGAGAGAAGAAGAGGGGACGGACAGACAGACAGACACGGGAAGGAGAAGGTCCTGGAAGGACGGAGCAGAGAGACGGGGCCACGAGCCAGGGGTGCCTGGAGCCCCTGGAAGCTGGAAGGGCCGGAGGGCTCCTCCCCTGGAGCTCGGGAGGGAGCCGGGACCTGCTGACACCCTGACGGCAGACTTCTGCCCTCCAGACCTGGGGCAGAGTACGTTCCTGTGTTCTGAGCTGCCAGGTTTGTGGCAATTTGTTTCGGAAGTCCTAAGCAAATTCGTACTCGGAAACGAACACAGTTATTCTGGAATTTGTGCGTTTGTTCTTGTCCTTGTCACACTTGGCGTTCACCCGATCGCCTCCCCACCTGCATTTTCTGAGGCTGAGCTGAGAGCATCTTCACGCCATGCCCCCCAAGGGCCTTTCTCTTCCTAGGAACCCGGCACAAGGACGCTCAGACTGGCTGCACACGGAGCGCCCAGGGCTCTGCCGACGGCTGTCGTGGGGTTCCGTCTCCAGGAGTCTGACCGACTTGTCTGGGGTGCAGCCTGCGGATGGGGTCTCCAAAGCTCCCCTGCGCATCCTATCTGGGCGGTGCAAGCCAAGGCTCGGCCCACTCTGGGCGGCGGGGGGGCAGGGTATCCCTGGGGGGTGGTCCTTCAGCTGGGAGCAGAGGAGTTGGCTCGTCTCGGCCCGCGCTGGTTCAGCGCAGGGTCCGTAACGCGGCAGAGAGCAAGTGTCCGGCGGGGAGACCGAGCGCCCTGCGATGAGTGAAGCTTTCAGCAGGCGCCAACACCTGCGTTGTAATTTTTCTGGACTTTCTGAAATGCAGGTGAACCACCTTGACAACGCAGAGGTGCCAAAAGCTGGCCCCCGTCTTCCTGGCCGTTGAACCACAAAAATGGTGCAAACCACCGAAGAAAGCCAAGGACCCACTCACTCAACGATTCTCACTCGTGTGACTGTGAGGAGGAGGAGGGTGGATAACGGTGAGGCCCTGGTAATGCTGAGCGGAGCCAGGAGAAAAGCCACCCCTCAGCAGCCAGCCGGCCCTCACCTGGGAGCCTGCCCACCTCGCTGCTGCGGCTGTCAACTGGGCAGCCAGTTGACCACGAGCCCCAGCACAGGCCTCGGTGCTCCAGTTCTGCCCCTCGGTGGCTGGAGCAGCCGACCTACCCAGGTGGAGAAGCCAGCATCGCCCACACGTGGGTTTGAGCTGCTCCTGTCCCCAAATGCACCCCGTTCAGAAGGGGCAAAGTCCCTAGGCAGCTGCAGGGCCCTGGGCTGCCATCCGTCCGGTCAGCGCACTGCCCTGCGGAAAATGCCCTCTTTCCTCCTTCTGCAATCTGCCTTCTCAAAGGGAAGTGTAAGAAGCCCATTTGCGGCTGCGTGCCAATCGTCCTCAAATACTGCTCTCCATGGGAATACCCTCCTAGCTGGCAGCCGTTCAAGGAAGAGCCAAAAGCTCTAAGAAGAGAACATTGACCACATCCGGACTTTATTAATTAAAAATGTTTATTTCCTCACATTTGAATGAGTCACATATTCACAGGGTCCACCCTCCAGAAGGCACCCGACGCGGTACGAAGACTCGCCATAAAACGACAGCGATCAAGACAGAATGGCGTTCACAGGGGGACACGCACACCCGGATCAACAGAGCCACCCTCTGATCGTTGGCGGAGCTGCGGAGACGTTCGACGCAGGCACTGTGGTCTTTCAACAAATAGTGCTGGGCGACTGGATACTTGTGGGCAGAAAAGAAACCTTGACCTACATCCCACCACTTACAAAAACAATCAACTCCAATGGGTCACAGACCAAATGTAAACCATGAAACTGTGAACCTTTCGGGAGCAACAGATTATGTTCAGGGTCCGAGGTTGGGTGAAGGGTTCCTGGCAATGGCACCAAAAACACGATCCATACAAAGAAAAACTGGTAAACAGTGTCATTGACGTTAAATACGTGTGCTCCGAGAAAGACGGTGCAAAGGGATGAGAGGACAGGCTGGGAGAACAGGTTTGCCAACCGCACGCCCTGCGAAGGTCTGTACGTAGGCCAGACAGAGGACTCTCAAACTCAACGCTGAATCCCAGACTATCCAATTAGGACATGGGCAAGGGACCCGAAGGCCTTTCGCGGACAAGGTGCAGATGGCCAGCAAGCCCATGAGAAGATGGGCAGCATCCTTAGCCTCAGGGACATGCAAACTCAAGGCCACAGCAAGGTGCCTCGGCAGACCAAGGCTGGCACGTGACCGTGACCTCCCGGAGCGCTGGCGGAGTGGAGACACTGAGTCTCTCCTTCACAGCCAGTGGGCGTGGGCATGGGGCAGCCACGCTGGAAAAGAGTTCAGCTGTTTCTTACAAAACTAAACACCTGCTCTTATACCAGGGGAATGAAGACGAACGTCCACACAAAAGCTGGTAGTGACTGTTTGTAGCAGCTTTAGTCGTAATTGCCGCAAACCGGAAACAGCCCAGGTACCTTTCAGCGGATGAATGGCTGAACTCAGCGCGGCTCCGCCACCCGTGGAACACTAACTACTCAGCAAGGAAAAGGGGTGAGCCACAACAAACGCAACAGGTTGGACGGATCTTCAGAGAGCTGTCCTGAGTGAGCAAGGTCGACCTCAGAAGCTCGTGTGCTGTCCGATTCCACTTCTGCTGCACTTGCCGAATGAGAAAATTATGGGGTGGAGGATGGGCTAGCGGTTACCTGGAGTCCGGGGTGGGAGAGGGAGTGAGTGCTGGGGCTGCAGAGCGGCAGCACGAGGGGTCCTGTGATGGGACAGTGTGGCCACAGGAAGTTCCACGTGAGCTGGAATTGCACAGAACCAGAGTCACACACACACAAACACAAGTGTGCATTGGACTGGTGAAACCTGAATCAAGCCTTTGACAGTATCGATGTCCACTTCTTGCCTTGATCCAGAAGTCTCACATGGGCGTTCAGGACACCGTAAATAAAAGATGTTAAAACAGACCGTCGGGGCCAAGGCAGCCCTTCCAGACCCCAGGCCCGGTGCCCACGGTGCTGGCCACGGGCACAGGCCCCAGAGCCCGGCGTGGAGAGCCAGCAGGCTGTCATCGCCGTGCCCCCGGTGACAGGATGGGGCTCTGCTGAGACGGGGCGTTGTCCCAGGGAAGTGACCAAACCCACTTCACGCTTGTCTGGCTTTATCCTGGGGAGACCCCAAGGCCTCAGTTTAGGGCTTTAGCTAGAGCCCCTCTTCCACGCAGGATGAGACTGGTCGTTGACTCTGCTCTAAACTGGTGTGCCGTGTGTAGGGAAATGTTCACCGTCAATGGATGAGAAAAGACGGCCCCGTAACTTACACAAAAATAGACTTGAGTTTCACCGTGTTTGAGGGTTGGAGAAATCTCTGGGTCCCTCCGAAATAGCTGGACTTCTGTCAGCTGGGGTGCGGCGGGGGGCCGCTCAGGACACCAGCCCCTCAGCGCCTCTCATTCGGGCCCCAGAGGATGGCACGCGGGCTGTGGTGGCCCTCGCCCACCGGAAGGAAACTCATTTTCACTATCCGGTCGCTCCCCACAGCCTCCAGGTCTGGGCTGGCAGGTGCTCTCTGCTCTGTGTGGTGTTTTCTATTGTCTGCCCATCGGTGCAGGTGGGCACAGCGCAGCCATCCATCCGTGCCTACGTTCTGGGCGGGCGGGGCAGGGAGGTGGAGGGGGAACAGGCCGACGGGGGCGTGGGTCCAAGGTGAGCCGTGGGATGGGCCTGTGGGCTCCAGCGGCTCGTTCAGCTTTCCTGGGTGACGAGCTTCCGGCCACTGCCCCCCTATGTCTCGTGCGTCCCCTCCGTGTGTAGGGCTTGTCTACACCGACAACACGCCCGCATCCAGGCACTTTCTGACCTCCACAGCCCTGACCCCGGGACCCTTGCACAACTCCGTGAGGTGGCCACGGTCACTATCCCTGTTTTGCAGAAGGGGACACCAAGGCAGGGAGCGTGTGTCCCCCCAGGGTCACACGGAGCTGAATTTGAGCCCAGGCAGCCTGGTTGCTGCGTCAGGCCCTGCCCCTCAGCGTGAGCACCCCCACTCCGGGAAGGCAGCGGTCTGAGGGAGAGCACCTGCAACCTGGACGCAGGAGCCCTGGGCTCCGGGTCGGTGGTGACACCGGTGTCCCAGGGGCTGAAAAGCCAACCGCCCCCCTCCCCCACACCACCTCTCCTCCAGGCTTGCTGTCTGTGGGCCTCCCTCTGCGGAGTTTGTGCTTCGGTGTAAGTGGCGCTGGGTTATTGGACGTGGATGGGCTGCCTCCAGCACTTACTCCCGCCTGCCTGTGTGCTGGAGGCCCGCAGCTGAGCTGCTGTTCCGAGCAGAAAGCCCGACAGGCGTTCGGAGGATGACAGCTGCGCCAACACGTGTCGGTCACCGTCATCCTCCTTACACGTGCTGGGGCCATCGGAACTCGGGAGAGGCAGGGTGGCCATGACCGCCCGTGAGGACGTGGCCCTGCCAGCCACACGGGGAGGGGACGGCCAGGGCAGCTGGGCACCGACACGGGGCTGGCAAGGGTGCCCAGCTGGAGTGAGTGGGGCCCACCAGGGAGTGTCAGCCTGGTGTGCGGGTTGAGAAGCTGTCAGAGGAGACAGGCTTCTCGCTGGGAGAAGACGAGCTGGGCACGCGGGGCGGGGCGCTGCCCTCCCCTGTGAGCACTGGCCTGATGGACGGCGGTTTCGCCCCCGGCAAAGAGCTCTCACTTTGCCCGGGTTGTTCACTGTTTGTGCTCTCACGGCGCCTTCTCCCGCTTCATCCTCTGAAAGCTTCTGGGATCCAACGGTGCGTAGTTTCACCGCGGGCTGCCTTCCCTGGACACGGCCTCACGAACATTTTCTCGCACGTTCTATCTTTCTATAATCCTTTTAAATGACTGAAGAATATTCTGGGAGGTGGCTCAACCATGCACTTAAGCGACCAGTCAAGCATAGCTGGTCATTACTTATTAGTGGATTCATCCCATGGCTTCCCCTGCCTGTCAGCTACATGGCACCTGGCAGGCGGCGTGCGAGGCACTGTTGATGGAAAGCAAAGTCACAGATGAACACGTTTATCGCAAAGGGCACGGGGCACCCTGGCAGGACCTGGCATTAGATTGAGGGACGGTGCCTGCGGAGGGACGTCTGGGCTGAGGTCTGGAGAAAATGTAAAATTTAACAAGCCAGGGCGTCCGAGGGTGGGCTGTGAGCTGTCTTGACTCAGTCAAGTGTATTTCTGGTCATCTGCTTATTCAAGTAACACGGAGCCCGTTCTGTGGGGCTGGGACGCATCTGTTCACCGTCGCACACAGAACAGAGGGGACCACGCAGAGCATCCTCGTACTTGAGAGGCCCTTGCACCCAGCTCTGGTGTGCTGCTTAGATTCAACCCCTAGGAGTGGAGTGGCTTGTTGCCGAATGCTGCAGACCTTTGCAAGGGCTGGTTGCTGTTCTTGACCTTAGTGATGGTTCCTTTCCTTTCCAGATGCCGAACTTTTGCAAGGACCTCTCAAGACCACGGACCAAGAAGCAACTCAGCCGGTACCTGGAGTGGCCCACCCCTCCCCTCCTTAACTGCGCCCCCAGATCCTGAGGCTGGTGGGTACGACTGTGTGCAGACATGGGTAGGCTCAGCCCTCAGGAGCAGCCCGGTACCCAAGCCTGCTGCCACAGGAAACACACCTCAGCTGGAGCCCGGGGCAGGGGCTCGATGGGAAGCTGGGAAGCTGAGTAGAGCGGGATGTCTAGTGATGAGAGGGGTTTCCGTCGAGGGGTGGAAAAGGCTGGGGACTAGACCCCTGGGCCTAGAGGAAGAGGCACAAATAAGTGGGGCTCACCTTTGGCCTCTCTCCTCTGCCCCCAACGAGTGGTTTCCACTGGCCAATGGCTTGGCAGGGCTGCTGCGGAGGATGGCGGGTAGGAAGGGAGCCCTCACAGGAGCTGGTGATGGGGAGAGGTGTGACTCTGCAGATCCCAGAGCTGCCAGGCTGACTGAGACCGAGGCAAAGGAGAGAGGAAGGCCGGGGTGCTCTCCAAAGGTCAGGGAAGGCGGGCTCACACACCCCCTTCCAGTGAGGGCCTCCCGCAGGCTGCAGACACCAGTTTGGTAAAGCAGCCAGGGGGTGACAGAACTCAGAAGTGACAGCGGGGGTGCCTTCTTCAGTGGGGCACACTTGCCCTTCATTCCAACCTGAGCCTCGTGCACTGGGCCCTCCCAGCTGGCAGGGCACCCCGAACAGCGCATCAGTGAGCGCACTCTGCCCAGCCATCAGGCTCCGCTGCAGCCCCCTGCCTCTCCTGGTGTCCTCAGAGCCTGCGGTGAGGCAGGGCAGGTCTCCCATCCGCTCACAAGCTTGGTGGTGGCACATCAGCTGCCCCAGGCTCCTTGTAGCTCCTCTTTCCGTGGCTCTGAGGAGCCCCAGATCCTCAGCTGGCTCACCCCGAAAGCTTTCTCGCCTCTTGAGGCCATTGGGAGAGAAGCACCCGCCTCATTGGGTGTTTGGACCTCTTCCTTCTTCCCTGGGCTTGTCCACCGCCCTCCAATCAAACCTAGACCCACTTCATATCTGTTTATTGTTGTTTGAAAAAGCACTTCTTTCCAATAATTCTGCCGCACTGGTAGAAGTCTTTATTTTAACTCTTGAAATATATTTACTTTTGGCCCAAAGTCAGGTGGATGGCGGTTTCACATCCAAAGTGAGACGCTGGTGCCTGAGTCCAGGGAAGTCAGGTCTTTGGCAGGGTTTGCATACCCCTCTGGGCATGGGGGTGGCGACCGCCCAGCGGGAGGCAGTGGGGGCTGACGCGTGGCCCACGCATGACTGGTGGTGTGTTTAGAAAAGTGCGCCCACTGCGGAGCCACGGGTGTGTGGCGGGGAGAGGCTCCCACGGACCTGCCATGGAGCTGGAGCTTAGAAAAACCTTCTTCTGAAAAAAGCGAGATGGAAGTTCATTTCTCTCTCACATGGAAGAAATCTGGGAGCAGGCAGCCCCAGCCCGGTGGGCGTTCAGTGATGGGGGGCTGGCTTCCTGCATCCTGCTGTAGCCCCCACCCTGGTTCATGACAAGGGTGTCCCCTAGGCCCAACTCGGCTCTCGAGCTCCAGCCCTCAAAGTCGGGGCACATGTGGCTGGGCCCTTGGCAGGGGGCTGGAGCCCACCGCACGGCCCCTTCCTTACCTGAGAGTCATTTTCTCTTCACCGGTTCCCTATGCCTGGCCTGCAGGCCTGCTATTCAGGGCCTGGGGGCCTCTCAGGACATAGGCCCCCGGGGCCAGGCAGTGTCCTGCGGGTGAGATTCCAGGGCCTGGGAGGGCTGCCTCTGCTCCCCATCAATGCCCCCCTAGGCAGCCGAAGGTTAAATGGGGGAAGTGGGTGGGGCTTGGCTGAGAGAGGTTTGCACACAAAACCTCAGAGAGAGGAGCTTATCGATAACCTACTACCTGCCTGGCTTCCGTGCTCCCTTTCCCGACGACTGGGAGAAGTGACGGCGTTGTCCGCCTCTGCTAGTGCAGAAACGGAGGACAGCCTGGCAGCCTGTGCGGTCCCGTGGCTGGTAAGGAAGGGAAAGGGCCAGGAGAGTGAGGTGACAGGAGGGTGACGCTCTCCTGAGGGCAGAGAAGGCCCAGGACTGGCCCCCTCCTGGGCCAGCCCGCCTGAGCCTCCTCACGTACCCAGGGCGCCTGCCTGTTCTGCATTCCAGTTCAGAGGCCCAGCTGTCCCCCGGGAGCAGACGGCTGGCAGCCCGAGTCCCACAGGAAGCCGGTCCCCGTCATTGCCCTGTGGGCGGTGCATTCCAGAGGCCCCTCGGGAGGCTGCCCCGGATCTCCGGGCCTGGCTGCCTTCCCACGAGGGCCCGGCAGCCTTCTCCCGCTACGTGACTGCCTGCGTGTGCACAGGCCTGGCCCCGTGTGGGTGTGCGCCCCGGGCCTGGAGCGGCGCTGAGAGGACTTGTCATCTGAAACAGACCAGCAGGCAGAGACGTCAAAGCTGGTGGCAGCGCCCCTGGGTGTGGGGTGAACATGCTGCTGCCTTTTTTAGCCTGACCACCTGTGAGCAGCAGGAGCTGGGACAGGTGACACAGGTGGTAGAAGGGGAGGGGGCGTTGGCAGAGCGTACCACCCCCCTCGGAACCGGGGTCCCGGGTGGGGGAGAGGAGCCGCTCCCCGTGGTTTTTGGTGTCTGGGATTGTTTGCAAACACAGGGTTCCACAGCCAATGGCTGACCTTGGAAAGCTGAGGGACTTGTGCGTGTTAAGGCAAAGCAGTAGAACATGGGAGAGGCCGCCTGCGTTTGCTTTTCTGGGTGAGCTCTGCAGGAAGTGCCCAGGGCCTGGTCGCTGGGGAGACAAAAACCAAGCGAGCTGAGCCACGGGAGGCAGCAGACTTCACCTGGAACAAGCAGGCCGAGGGCTGGGGTGGTCAGCACTCAGAGGGATCGGGTGGGCAACAGTGGGGGAGGTGGCCACAGGCCTTATCATCCGGTGATGCTGCAGAACGATACAGGGACGGGCAGAAGCAAGTTAATGATGATGATGATGATGATGATGATGAAGAATAAATAATAATATGAAAATAAACTCTAAGTTTCATGTGTGCACAACTGTAAACCCCCTTTTGCCCACCCCCGTGGATACTGTGTGGTTTGACTCAAGGACAGGCTGGCCCTGGGAGGCACCCCTGAAGCAGGGCTGCGTCAGAGCGGAGCTCTGGCTCCGGCTCGGCTCCCCTTCCGCCTCCCACTCACCCGGAGGTGGCTTTGAATTGGCAGGAAGAGCCGCCATCAGGTGCCTGCTTTGCGGGGCGGGCCCCTCACCTGGCTCTGCTTCGCACTAGAAGAAACTGGTGCGGTGAGTCACTCGCGTGATGGGTTTGGGGCTCTGACCACGCCCAAGCTTCCTACTCCACCAGAAACGCCTGCGATGCCGTAGCCTCTGCCTCCCGGAGCTTCCCGGTGCAGACCCAGCCTGGCACCTGACCCTTGACATTGCCGCTGTCCCCTTCCACGTGCACCTGCCACCCCGGCCGCCCCGCCCGGTGCAGCGGGTGAAGTGTGGCTCCCTGGGGTGCCTGCAGCAGTGGCTCTGCCAGCTCTACCTCCGAGCCCGCCCAGCGCTGCTCCCTGCTGGGAGCTTCTCTCCGGCAGGTGCACGGCGGCCTCCTGGGCCTCACCGCCCTGGCCCGAGGCAGTGGGGTGCCCGGGAACCCGCCGTCTCCGCAGCGGTGACGGATCTGCCCACGGTCCGTGGTTGCACTCAAACCCAGCATCCAGGCAGGTGGGTGGCCAGGGTGTGCGTGTGCTGTGCACGTGTCTGCGTAAATGTGAGCATGGGTGTGCGCGCACCTGCCTTTACGAACCCCCGGGGGGACATTTCTGTGCTTGATCTGATCTTGACCGTTTCTCGCAGCAGCAGCATTTTGCCAACACCATGGTGTTCGGCTATCGCCTCTAAGGTGCTTATGTTCGGCGTTTCCCAGGCTGCGGCTGGGATCCGTGGGCTGGTCGGTTTGGGAAACACTGGCACGGACCAAAAAGTTGAGGAGCTCACACTCTGTCATTTCGCCAACCAGCCTGTCATCCCTGTCCCCTCGCTCCCCCCAAACAAGAGAGCATTTCATTGAGAGAGTTCTGAAACGCTTTTTGGGGTTAGCGTGACAGACCCCAGAAACCAGGCTGGAGGACCCCGGGACCGTGCAAGGGACACGGGGCGTGGGACGCAGAGCAGCCTGCCTGGGGCACGCCCGGGCACGCCCGGCTCCTGTTTCAATCACGTGCACGGGACGGGCCAACGTCCGCGTTGTGTCCAAAGGTCTGTTCTTCCCCGGACTCTCGGGGAGCGAGGCTGAGCCTGCCGGGTCCACGGCACTCGTCTGGAGCAACGGCGCGGAGAGGTGCCAGCTGGAGGGCAAGGTTCCTATCTCGTCACCGGACAGAGACTCCCGGTCGCTCAGCCTTCCTTTGGAAAAGCTGCATCGTGGCCACGGCCTCGGTTTCTCCCTCTGAAAATGGGGGTTCTGGTAGTTGCTGCTGCAGAGGATGTTGGGAGGATCCCACAGGCCGAGTGAGGCGTGCAGAGCCTCGGCCCAGCAGAGCACAGGAGGGCCCTGGGTCCCCCAGTGACATGGAGGAGGTGTGGGAGCCCTCGGAGCCTCCGTAGGCTCTTCCAGGGCCTCGCAGGCTTTCGAGGGTCCTATTACCCAGGCTCGTCCAGGCGAGCAGAGGGGGTGGCCTTCCTCTGCCGTGCCTGCTGGTTGAGGGGCTCCTTGTGACGGCAGTTGTCCATGGAGGCTCATTCATTCCTTCACTCATTCGTTCGTTTGTTCACAGCAAGCTTTCTTTGGGTTCAACACACGCCTGGCCCTGGGGGCACCCCAGGCACTGCGGCCTTCTTCACCCTCATGGGGCTTAGGTCCCAGGGAGGGAGACCATCAGCCCTGTGCCAATCGGGGGACAGTGAGAGGCGGGGGTGGGGATGGCAGCACTTCAGCTCCGCTGTCAGGTTGGTCTTGGGAGGGGCATCAGAGAGCGAGGCAGTGAATCCGTGCGCGGGACACCCTCTGAGCAGAGGGCAGGGCAGGTGCCCGGCTGGGCCCGGGGTGGGTGGGTGGGGCAGTAGGGGTATGAGGGGAGAGGCTGGGAGATGGATGGTGGGCGGGACGGCAGACCCTGTTTGGCCTGGAAGGTGCCCAGGGGACCCGGCTTCCTTGGCTGGAGGGTGCTCAGCTCAGGTGAGTAGACAGGACCCACATCCTCAGGAGCTTGCTGTGGACCTGCAGTGGGGGTGGGGGTCCCGGCCAGTATGTGAGGAAGGGTCTGCCCTAGCAGGAGGCTCCTGTGGGTGTCCTGGGGAGGGGGGGTCTCCAACCTGGGAACCCCCGCCACTTCCTCCAGCCCTGAGAACGTCCTGTGCCTTGCTCCCTGTGCCTGGCTGGTGGCGCAGACAACGCCTCCCCCGGTAGCCTCTCCCTCGAGTCTGCAGCGTCTGCGGTGCGGACCTGCTCACCTGCTCACCTCCTCCCCTCGGCTGCCTGTGCGCTGACGCATGCGAGCACGTAGGCGGCAGCCCATCAGCTCACATCCATCGTCAGCTGTCGGGATCTCGCTGTGGAGCTTCTGGGGAGGCCCTGGGCTCCTCCTGGCTGGCTCCTGAGTCTTCCCTCCCAGGGGGTCCTGTTTCCTTTTCTGTGCCATGGTGGGGGCGGGGGGACAGGAGACACAAAGCACAGTCCCCACTTCCCTTCACAAGAAAAGAAAATCAAAGTCCATTTCAACAGGGACCTGGCAGCCCCAGCTGGAGTGTCCACTCGGGCGGCAACTGGAACTGCCAGAAACCCACTCTGCTGTGACCGGCTCCCACTCATGTCCCTGGGGACGGTGGGCGTCCTCTCCATGGCTTGCAGCCTTGCCAGTCTTTTCCGAGAATCGGTGCATCTGGCTGTCGCCTCAGATCCCTTTGAGATGCACAGCTTTGCTCCGGGTCCCCAGTGACAGCGTGGACATCAGCGCCTTCAGCTGGGATCCCAGGGCTGGCAGGAAAGGAAAGCGGCTCATCACAGATGGGGGCAGGCAGGCCAGGTCCCCCAGCTTCTCCCAGTCCAGAGAATGCTCCCGTCTAGGTGGGGTCGGGCGGCCACCCCTCCCAGTGCCCACAGCCAGGCTGCCACCTCCTGAGGACCACCTGGACCACGCACAGTCACTCCCTGCCCCACAGACGCCCCGCGGGGGAGAGAGGAGAGGTGCCAGGGGTGGGGTGGTGCCGGGGGAGCAGGGAGTGGCTGTGCCCAGGCAACAAGGGTCGGCGCAGGCTGCCCTGGGCCGTGACCGCTGACGGCGGGTGGGGGGGGGCAGGGGGCGTCTCCGTGGTGGATTCTGCCAGCAGACCCGCAGGAGGTGGGAGGAGGAGGCGGTCGGGGACAGAGCTGCTCAGCACCGCCCCCCCCCCCCCCCCCCAGCCCTGGCTTGAGTCTCCCTGGCAGCCTGTTGTTATGCAGCTCTGTGTTCTCTGCCATTTCCTCCAGTTTTGATCTCCAGGACGAGGGTGGGCTGGGGAGGAGGTGGCTTCAGGTCTGTGCTCCCAGCCAGGATGGCAGGGGCTCAGAAAGCTTCTGTGAGTGAGCTGGCGGGTGCTGGAGGGCCTGTGGCCCAACGGGAAGTTTGGGAAGTCTGTCGGGAGGCCCCCGCAGGGCCAGCTGGTGTCAGGGCTGGACCCAAACGATGGGGTATCAGCTTCCTAAGGCCGCCGTAACAGAGGACCGCAGATTGGGTGTATTCTCTCTCAGCTCTGGAGGCCAGAAGTTGTAAAGCAAGGTGTCCCTGGGCCGTGCGCCCTGAGAGGTCCAGGGGGCAGTCTGTCCCGTGCCTGCCAGCTCCCGGCGTTGCTGGCAGTCCTGGGCTGGCAGACACCTCACTCCAACCTCTTCCTCCACCTCCCCATGGCTGTCTTTCCCCTGCGTGTCTGTCTGCCTCCCTTCTGAGGACACCAGCCTCCTCCAGTCTGACCTGCTCCTAGCTCACTACATCTGCAATGATGCCACCTCCAAATAAGGTCGCAGTCACAGGTGCCAGAGGTTAGGGCATAGCCATGTCTTTTGAGGGGAGATATAATTCAACCCACAGCACATGGCAAAGTGGTCCGCCCACTTTGGGAGCCAGAATGGGTTCGAATGCAGAAGGTGGGCCATGGGGCTGTGGCCCGTGGCTCAGCCCTCGAGGACTGGTCACCCAGCAGTGGCCTGTGCTGGACATTGTTTAGCAGCACGAAGGGAACATCAATATAGTTGTGCCGGCCCTGTGCCAGACAGGCTGCCCCGAGGGGTTGCCAGGGCCACCCATCTCTGTGCCGTTCTGAGGACAAGGGGCAGCTGTCGGCATTGTGTCGGGACCTCGGAACTATCTCCTGCTCAGGCTGCGCCAGGCTCCCCAGGGCTGCAAGACCAGGAGGAGGACCCAAGACAGACACCGCTTTGAGAGCCGCTTCGAGGACGACACTGAGACTCACGCCCTGGCCAGCAGTGTCCGTGTTCCTTGTCCATCCAGGTGGGGGCTGCCCAGAGCATCCAGGGAAACTGTCTATACGCCCCTGCAAATATCTGGCATCAGCTGCCACCTTGGGGGAATGCCGAGTGGAACTTCCCAGGGGAAATTCGGGCTTCTCTCACAGTGGAAAGACAGAGGAGACCTGGGGGCGGGGGCAGGGGAGGGCACAGCCAGGGTCCCTCGGGCACTGTCGCCCTCCAGCGAGTGATGGACAGGCATTGCCCACACGAGTGTGGACAGGGTCAGGCACTGTCCTCTGCGGAGGGTTCTGCCCTCGAGTGCACAGCCCGTTCGCCAAGCAGCCCCATCCCAGCCCCCAGCAGGGCAGGCTGGAGTCAGGGCCCTGCTGCCGGCCAGCCCCCTCCTGAGTGCATTTGCATCGGCTCAGGCGGTCAGGGGGCCTGAGGGACTGACATGGGGAGTCCTCCTCTGCGGGGGAGGGAACCTCCCGCTTCCGTCTCACCAGCCCCAAGGGGAAAGCCCCCTGAAGGCAGGCTCAGGTGGGCACTGAGGACAAGCTTGTTCTTCCAGAAAGATCTCTAGACCCCAAGAAGCTCTGACAGCATCCTGGAGGCTCCCCAATGGAGAGGCTAGCCCCAGCATCACTCAGTGGGGGCATCCCCACGCAAATGCACCCATGGGGAACGGCAGGCAAATGCTTCCTCATCTTGAAAATGGATGAGGGTTTCCTCTTCCCAGTGACCTGCCCGGCACAGGGTGGGAGAGGCTTAATCAATGCATGTTATTGTTAATAAAAATGTTGTGTCAGTCGTGCAGGGCTGCAGGTTGCATGCAAGGTGACCTTGAACCGTGGCTCTGTGGGAAACCACCGGTCCGTTGTCTCCTCTCCCAGCTGGAGAGGATGGGGCGTTTGCTGGGCCCTGGGGGGTAAGCCAGTGCCGTCATGGGCCTGGGGGCCCCGGCCCCTGTTGCTCTGCTTGGCTGGTGACTTCCCGGGCTTCCTGGGCCTCATGGTCACAGAGCAGAACTGCAGCCTCCAGAACTGGTTCTCCTGAGTACAGGGCCGGGCGGGACAGAAGCTGTACACAGTGTACCCAGGAATGCAAATGACCCTGCCTGAGAAAAGGGAAGGGCACGGCCACGGCCCGGAACTGCCGGCCCTGCACGCAGACTCAGCTGGCACGGAAAATGCCCCTGCCCCCCGAGTCAGCTCTTCTTGTCTTATTTCTGGAGGGGGTGGGGGGCGTCCCTGATTAATAAGGCCCGAGGTCTGACTGGGCCCGCGGGATGGCTGTTCCACCCACCCCCAACACAGCAAGCCTCCCTTGACCATCCAGCCGTGGCAACACGGGGAGCCCCCCTGCCACGGTGACCCTGTCTTCCACCCTCACACTTGGAGTTCAGACTTGCGTAAGCCAGACCGCAGAGAGCGATACCAGCCACTCTGCCAGGGCTCAGGTGGACGTGAGTGCTGGGATCGGAGGCCTGGGGGGACCAGGGCGGGGCTGGGGGAGGGGAGGCGAGGACAGGGGGAGAGAGGGACCGTCCCTGAGGAGAAGCGCCTGGAACGTCGCTCCGCCCACTCCCCCCGGCTCCCAGGACAAAGGAGCCTCCTGAGGACACAGTAAGGCCACGGGGAGACCTGCCATGTTTTGACTGAGAGGCAGGGAGCAGGACTCCCCGATCTGACAGATGGGGGCGCCCTGGGACAAGCCCGAGGCCACCAAGGCCCAGCCCGAGGGCCTGGAAACTCCGAGGGTGAGTTTCATTTCATAGCAGCCGGCCGCTGCGGGCAGAGGTGCTCTCCGAGGAAGTCGCTTTGAGTGGGACAGCTGGCGCTGGAGCCGGGCAAACCTACCTTAGGGGGGCCGGATACTGCTGGGGTGGGGGGGGCCTCTGCCTGCTGCAATTCGGGGGCTGCATGGCAGTAATTAGCGTGGGCCCCGGGCAGCCGGTTGCCCCTCCACTTGCCTCGGAGGCTCCAGCCTCCTGCCGCAGTGCTGTCTTCCCCGCTTCATGGAGCGCCCCACCCCTTTCCCCAGTCATCCTGGCAATCCACGAAGGTGACAGTTTGAATCAGAGGAGATGAAAATGCGTCCGATGTTGAACCGCCCACGCGTCTTTATTCCCACCTCCAACGTACTGCTTGTGATCGTTGAACGGGACTTCAGAGATGTGCTTTGGAAGTGAGCCCACTGACACAGGACTGCGGTGGCCAGCGTGCGTCCCCGAGGACCACACGCTCTCACCTCCCAGACAGGGGGAGCCATACAGAGGAAATAGCACCGCACACGGAGTTCTCCGTCCCAGCGGGTCATCGGGCCCGTGCTAGCGGGTTAGAAGGCCGCACAGTGACCTTCCAGTTCCTGTGGACGCTGACGGCTGCCCAGGCCTCTCTGTCCCAACCCAGACCCAGAGCTGGGGGCACAGCAGTCCTCCTGGGGACTCTTGGAGAATGAGGTTAAGCAGGTTGGATGGGGGGAGGAGGCGCTGCCTTTCTAGCCTCTAGAGTCTTCTCCAGACAGCTGAGAGCCCCTCCCCCACACTGTCACACCTAGAAATGGGCAGGACCCTGTGGCTTGTGCACAGAGGCCCCACGCTGACCTCCCTCGGGCCCAGGCCCACCCTGGGGGAATGAGAGGGGCTTCTCTGGGCAGTGGGACCACTGCCCTAAGTGGGTGGGGCTGCCTGATGACTCGTGGGCCTCAGACTGGAAGGACATTCCCTAGAATGTCCACACCTCTCCTCTCTGGGGACCCTCATGCCCCAAGCAGAAAGCACCCCACTTCTTAGGGATTCTTGAGGTGAGTCTTCCTGGAGCTCCGGAAATGCAACTCAGTTCACGAAATAAGAGCAGAGATCAAGCTGTTGAGAGATGGCTTTTGTGGAAAGGTCCAGAAAGAGGTCAGCTTAGTGGCGCACCGGCGAGACTTTGACCTACTGAGGGACACTGCGGGCCCCCGGAGCCAGTGCCCGGAGCTGGGAGGCTCCTGGGGACCTTCACTGCCTGGATTCCAGGGGAGGGGGCTGGGGGCAGAGCAGGGCTGTCGTAAGTCCGTGTCACAGACACAGAGATGAGCCGGTGGTGCAGGGCCCCTCCCCCCTCCCCAGCTGGTTCCAGGAATAGCCTGGGCCTTTTCTGGCCCAGGACCCAATCCCTGCATCTCCACCCTCCCGGGCAATCACAGGAACCCACACGTCCCCAGCTTTGCCTCCCAGCAGGTTTCTTTCATCCGTGGGACCCCTCGAGTTTGCAAGTTTCGCAACCTTGGGTTGTTCAGAGTCAGACCATTCTATGCAAATCTTCTGCGGGCTGTGCAGCTCACTTCTCCACCAGAGGGACTTCGGCAGCAGGTCTGCCTCTCCGCCCCTCCAGCTGTCTCTCTGGTCCCCCTTTTGACTGATTCAAGTTGCTTCTGCTCACAAGCCCCTGGCCCCGGGGTCCCAGAACCCACGGACTTGGGGTCTGGAAGGGGCCGGGAAGGCTACACCTCTGACCAGAGGTTCTCAGCCGGCGACATGGACTCGGGGACGTTGGAAATGTTGGTGTCAGAACGTGGGGGCTGTGCGGGTAGCCTAGAGGGTGGAGGCCAGAGTGGGCACTCAGCATTCTCCAGCACACAGGGCGGTCCCCAACACAGGGGGTTCCTGGCTGAGAGGCTGATCTAAACCAGCCGGGCGCTGAGCGTCAGGACCGGGGTTAGAGGCCGGGAGAGACTCCCGGCGGTGGTGGGGGTGAGTCCTTCGGAGGGAGCCTCAGCTCCTGCGGCTTGGAGAGCAATGTGTCCCCTCCTGGGCGGGCCCTTCCCTCTCACCACTGACCACCTCGACCACGGACCACTCACTGCCAACCAGGCAGGACCTGGTCCATTTCTATGGCTGGTCATCTCAGCGACGGAATGCAGCGGCTCTCCTGAAGGCAGGTTCTGTGACCCCTGCCTTCAGCCCAGGGCAGGATCTGACCTGCCACCCTCGCCCCCGCCTCGCAGCAGGGTAGGGTGGTGCCCAGTGGGAAGTCCGGCTGCCTACCAAGAGCCCTTCGCCGTGGGTGGCCCCTCTGCACTTCCCTCGTCCTTCTCTGAAACCAGAGGCCCATTTCCTGCCTGCTGAGCTCCCTCTTGTCTGAAAGGGAAAGATGGTGGGGTCAGGGACTCTGAGGTACTGGAGGCCGGGGGACACTAGGAAGGTGACAGGTCATCGTGTCCCTGTGTGCTCCCCCAGCCCGGGCCCTGCTTGGCAACACTCAGGTGCCCTTTCCTGCTCAAGGGTTTACAGACCAACTCACAGGCTGGACTGCCAAGTTGGGGTGCTTACTCCTCCACGCGTCTCCCCCAGGAAGAAGGCTGTGGAGTCTGGAAGACCCCAGGGGGGTGGGAGGGGTGGGAGGAGTGAGGGAGGAAGGGCTCTTGCTCGCAGGGGAGAGAGAGGAGCACTCCATAGAAAGTGTTGGGAAAGGAGCAGAGCACCGGCCGGGGGCGGGGACGCCCAGATGGTCGGGGAGCACACAGGTGGGAGTGCGGCGGTGCCGGAGACAGGAGCCAGGAGCCAGAAGCCCCTCCCGGGCAGAGGGAACTCAGGACCCTGGGAGCAGCGGGGTCCCCCGAGGCCCTGCCCTGCGGAGTGCAGGGAGGGGCCGGCGCGAGTGGAGCTGGGGTAGAGAGGAAATGTCCACGGGGGCAGAGTTCAGTCTGGGCAGTCAGCACAGGTCAGTGACTGACCCCACGTGGCCAGGCGGAAGGCGGGATCCAGGGGCAGCCCCGGGTAACACCCGGACAGCCCAGGCCAAGAGGCTTCGGAGCCGAGGGAAGGGGCCTGGGAGCCTCTTGGGGCTGCCATGCGCTGACGGGAGGCTTCGCAGGACCTTGAAGGCTCCTCCAAGGGCATCTGTGTTCTGTGTGCAGTCACCCATCACGACGGGGGGGTCGGTCCCCAGAAGGCAAATCCTGGAGTCCTTCAATGCGATCCTATTAGAGAAGAGGGTCTTTGCAGGTATAATTCCATTCAGGATATTGACATGAGACCCTCCTGGATTCTTTGCTGCACCCGAAGTTTAGTGACAAGTCGGGGTTCTTATTACTAAGGGAGAGGATCGAAAGGGTGTTGGGGTCACTAGCAGTCTTCTCTGCATCTGCCCTCACGGCCGCCTCCGGGATCTTGGACGGAGCCTGATGAGCCAGGGCACCCTCCCCTCCTCACCCAGCAGCCTGCTCAGATCCCGTCTCCGCTAAGCCCACAGCCTACGCTGCCCAGGCGCCTGAGTCATGACTGCGCTCCTTCTTCCTCCCAGAGGCCAGGCTGCCAGCACGAGCTTAGCATTTGTTTGCTGAGCTGGGGTTGAGTTGTCCCTGGGTACGGAACCCGGAGGCAGGGGCCAGGGCCGCTGGCTGACCTCAAGGTGACCTGCCACCCACGCCCCCTCCCCCGCGTCTCCTCCAGTGCCAAGGCTTTATGAGCCTGGCTCCTGTTCGCAGAGACTCCGCTCTGCACCCCTCTGCAAGGTTTCGGAACTCTTTCTAATAAATCCCAGATGGAGGGGACGTGCCTCTGGGCAGCGAGATTCACTCCCTGGCATTCTTGAGACATTTAACAGCCAAGGGCTGTCCAGAGCTGGTAGAAGGCCATAGAGCGCAGACACATGGCCTCAGGGGGTGACCAGAAGTGGGAAGCAGGGAGGGACCAGGCCCTCAGCTGTTTCTCTGCAGCCGGGGGCTTCCAGATGGCTCAGCCCGCCCCGTGTGGCCTCTCCCTGCACCTCGGAGATCCTCTCTCTGCACGCTAGAGCAAGGGGGCGGAGGGCAGGGGGAGGCCTCGCACTGGGCTGGGCAATGCGACTCGGTCATGCCACGTTGTAACTGTCCCAGGACGGGTGGCAGGACTGTCCTTGCTCTCCACAGACGCTAGGGATGCACCGATGATGAAGATGCGAATGAACGTCATCAGCGGACGCGTCATACTTGGGCTGTGGATGCCGAAGGCTGTGAGGTCCCTTCCTGCAGGGGACTGTGTGTGTGACCATTGCCTATGGCGTCACGGTGTCCAGATCCTGGGTGGACATCCCTGCAGTGATGAGAAGCCCTTTCGTGGTGGGCCTCGGGAGGGAGGAGAAATGTCTCAGGCGCTTACAAAATGCCAAGTAATTAGTGCTCCCGACATCAGAGGAAGCACTGTGAGAGTTGCGTGCATTTTATAAAAGAACCGATTTCCATATTAAAACAATAAAAAATGTCTGGGGGAGTGCTAGCCCCCTGATGTTTCCAGTGTCTCCTCTGTGCGGTTCCAGAAATCTCCACCGCCAGAGGAAGGCACAAGAAGGCACCCGCTGGCTCCTCGTCAGAAGGCTGTGCTCAGCCAGATGGAGGAGGATGTAAAATTGTTTTGCATATTCCTGAGGTGGAGAGAAATCTCGCTGCGCACGCTCACCCTGGCTGCGTGCCCACTCGACTCAGCTCAGCGTAAAACAGGAAAAAAAAATGAGCTCATCCTTCCAGGTCCTGATGTAGAAATTTAAGTAGCAGGAAGGATTTGATGTTTCGTTTCCAGCTCGTAAAACTAAATGCCAGTTTATGCGTAGTGGCTGCCGGAGGAGGGGCAGGCAGGGCAGGGGAAGGCCCGGGGCACCTACTGCACAAGGGACCCATTCTGGGGGTGCAGGGAACACTCACTCCCCGCAAAGGTGGCCCTGTAGCCTCCCCCACCTCCCCCCGGTGATGGGTGGGATTGTGTCCCCCAAAGATGGCCAAGTCCTATCCCCCGCACCTATGAATGTGACCTTATTTAGAAATAGGGTCTTTGCAGATGATCAGTTTAAGATGAGGCCATTGGCGGTGGGGGGCAGGTTCTAATCCAGTATGGCCGTGTCCTTATAAAAAGGGGAGGAGCTTCTGGGACAGTACTTGGGGATGTCAAGACCTGGTAGTCTCTGTCCTCTGTCAGGGGAAGTCACTGGGAGGCTGACTTCATAGCTCCACACCTCGCCTCTGTTCCCTGGCCAGCCCCACCTCCAGACATGGGCTCAGAACACAAGGCCAGGTGGCCACAGGATGAGTAAGGCTAGAGGCCACCAGGCCTTGGCATCCCAAAGAACTGTCCCAGCAGCCCCTCCCTTAGAATTGGTCCATGGGACCCTGGCCTGGCTCCAGAGGCCCCTCCTCCCCACAGAGCCAGTTGGATGTTGGCCAGCACCCAGGGGCCTTCGCAACCCCCTGCCCTGACCACATCCGGTCTCTGCCTCAGGCACCCACATGCACTGGCCGGCCCGGGCCCCTCGTGGGTCTGCCCCCACTTCTGGGGGCCAGTGGGTCTCAGAAGTCCCAGGGCACAGAGACTCCCTGGTGTCTTTTCTTGCCAGACTCAACCTGTGGCCGACCTCTTCCCCTGGCAGGTGCTGCAGGGACACCCTGAAGACGTTGGGGATGGCGCGGTGTGGTGAGGACCACACCAACGGGGGTGACAGCAGAGGGTGGGCGGGCAGGGAGCAGTGTGCCCAGACGCACACGGGAACCAGGCCGAGCCCGGCCCCAGGCCAGGAACTGGAGCAGAGGTCCAGCAATGCTGACAGCCAGAGGTTCTCAGAGAACATCTGGTCCAGCTTCCCCTTTTTGTCCCCCCAAAAAAAAAAACACCAAGGCTCAGAGATGCATCTGGGGCTGTCCAAGGGCACAAGGGCAGCCCTGCAGCCCTGGTCACCTCCACCCAGTGCAGTGACCTTTTCAGTCACCCCCGTGCCCTGTCAGAGAACTACAGACTGGCCTACAGGTGGGCCCTGCCTGTCACGCCGGTCAGTCTGGGCCATCAAGAAGCAGATGCCAACGGGGGATGACCCCACCTGAGTCGAGGGTCGCCGTCACGCACCCTCTCACTCCCTCTATTGTTTTTCTCATACGCCATCCCCTCACTGACGCACACCACTGCCGGGCTCCTGAGGACATCTGGGTTGCCAGCCCCTGCTCTGGACTGGGGACAGGGACTGTGTGGGGACAGGGACCGAGGCTCATTCTCTACTGTGTGCCCAGTGCCTGGCATACCGTGAATGCTCGCTGACATCTGTTAACCGAATGAATGAAGCGGTGGGAGAGAGGGGAGGGGAATGAGTGTGGGAAGGGTCCTCAGAGCCGTCTACCAGGCTAGGGACCCTGAGGACAATCTGGGTCACCTTGAGTCATGGCTCCTCACTGCCGTGAGGTGGTCCGGTCTGCTCCCCACCCGTGAGACCCTCTGAGTCCAGACCTGGCAGCAGCCCGCTGACGAGGACGAGACCGGGCTGCGCTGCCCAGTTCCAGCTCCCGGCTCCGGGCTGCAGGGAAATGCCTCTGTATTGCTTTTTAATGGACCGCTTTGTTCTCGGGCTTTGCACTTGCAGCCAGCCGGCCCGGCTGCCCAGTGCGGCCACATGTCAGTCATTAAGCAACTGGTCGCTGGACAGTTTCCCGCTTGATACCCAGGGGAACCAGCGGGAGCCCGGCGGCGGGGAGCACAGGAGCATTGTCTCACTTCGTTTTCTGTGACATTCCTCAGGATTGTCTTGGCTGCAAATCCAAACCAACTTCACTGGTGCCCAGATGGTCCTGGGTCTCCCAGGTTCATGAGGAGCCCCCACGGGTGCTGTTGTGTTTAGAGCTCAGACACGGAGCTGAGCAGGAGGGAAAGGGGGCTGGAGGGTGGGCTCCCCGCCCATCCGTGGGTGCCACTGCTGTTGCACAGCCTTCCTGACCGCACCAGCGCTCCTGGTGTTTTCACGGGGAGGCCCCAGACCAGCCGCCCCTCTGCACCCGCTGGCAGCGCACTGGTCGGTGACCCCTGCACGGTGGGCCACTTGGGGCGGGAGGTGGGTCTGCCCAAACATCAGAGCCAGGAGGGAGCTGCTGAGCACAGATTCCGGGACCATGTCCCAGGACCCAGCGGGGGTGGGGCTGCATTTTCCTGTGCCGGGGGAGGGGAGGATGGGCATGCGGCAGAGCTGGGATGGGGGGGCCAGACCTTTCATCCAGTCACACGCTCCTTTAGTGCAGGCTCTTCAGGCCGGGTTTGGGGCGCAGCGGCCCTCGCTCTCCTCGAGCCCGCGGTCCGGAGCAGAGGCAGACCTTGCTCTGACAGCATCAGCCACGCTTCCTTTTCCTGGCGCTGTTCCAAGTTCCTCAGCTTCCTAAACCATCCCGTGCAGCTGAGACAACCACAGTTCTCACTTACGGACATCATAGCACAGAGGCCCAGAGAAGTCAGGCAGCTTTGCCAAGGTCACACAGCGGCCAGGTTTGAAGCCAGGCACCCTGGGCCGCGAGTGCCTATCCTGACTGCTCCATATACCGCCTGCACCCAGGCACTGCCCAGAGCAGCTCACCAGCATGATATGAAAGGCAGTGACAGGTACAGCTTCAGATGCGATGGTCAGGGAGGACTGCTTGGAGGGGGTGACACTTAAGAAGGAGAAGTCCAGAGGGAAGAGCCCTTGAGCCATGGCTCTAAGTTCCTCTTCCGAGAGAGAGCACCAGGCAGGCCTGCAGCTCAGCAGGGGGGCTGGTCCACGGAGGGGCTCCGTCTGAGCTGCGCCTTCCTGCTCCCATGCCGGCCTCCACTGGGCCTCAGGTTGAGTCGTGGGGGGCGGACCCCAGGAGACTGCTTGAGGACAAACCCTGGAGCATGGGCTGAGCTGGGGCTCCCTCCTGGATGTCCCCTTTTCAAGGACAAGTTGACTGTGTCCCTTATTAGATGCCCGTGGCCCTGGGTCTTGTTGGGGCCTAGCTATATTGCTCCCCACCACGCCAAGTTCAGGAGCTTTTTAGCCCACAGAGCAGGTGTGCTGGGACCCCCCCCCCCCCCGAATGGCAGGCCTCCCCTCTCCCTAAGACCCTGCATACCGAGAGGGCAGGTGGCTTCTGAAATAAAACAAAGCAGAACCCACTCTTGTTGCCACTTCTACTGGAATGACCAGTGTCCCTCCCTTTTGAATTTGCATATGAGTCATTCAAACCACCAGCCTCCAGCTTTGAACTTGTACTTGTGTCCTGGCGTGGCCATGACAAAATGCCACAAACTAGGTGTCTTGGAATAACAGGAGTGTATTCCGTCCCAGTTCTGGAGGCCCGAGAACCACCCCAAATGAAGGGGCCCTTGAGTCACAGACACAGGCGCCCAGGGCCCTGTGGCGACAGAGTCGGCCCAGCTGCAGCCAACTCCCACCACGGCTGTAATTACTCAGGCAGAATGGCGACTGTAAACAGACATTAAAAGATTCTCAATTACACGTGAATCTCCTGGGCGAAATTGTATTTCCATAAACACTGAAGAAATGCCTTGGAGAATCTCATCAGCGGGGCCAGCCTGGAGCCAGCACGAAGGCTGCAGTGTCTGCAGCGCCCACCAGAATCGGGCCGGTCCAGGGAGCCCCAGCCCCTCCCAGATTCCAGGTACGTTGCTGGCTGGTGGGTGTTCTCTCTCAGGGGCTCTCCCGCCAGACTCCCCTACTCTCCCCCACTCACGCCCCCTCTTCCTGCCAACTTCCTCTCGATCCGTGCATCCCGTCTCCCCAGCTGCCCGCCCACCCCCTGCCCTGCTCACCAGGTGAGCAGCGCCTTTGTCTGAACGCCACTCCCGGCTCCCACCCAGCTTGTGTGTCCCATCTGTCAGCTGTCTTTGGTCACACCTGGTCAGTTGGCCCAGGCCTGCAGGCTCGTACTGTACCTGCCCACGTCTGTCCGGGGGGGAGCCACAGAATTAGGGTGGACAAAGTGTCAGTGTCAGCTGCCTGACCAATGCCTCTAATCACTGTCACAGAGAAGCCAGAGAGGACAGCGCCTCTTACCCTGCACGCTGGACACCACCCTGCACTTCACAGTTTTTGTGAGGTCCCCGTGGAAGCAGCTGCCCAGGTGAGTCATCGAACACAGCAGAAATGGCTGGCCCGTCCCCCTGGGCTTCCTTCAGGTGCAGACACCCACTGGTGTCAGCAGGACCTGCTGCGTGCGTGTGCTGGGGGCCCGCCACGCACCCATGGCTGGGCCCTGCTAGGCTGACCCTCCGGGAGGAGTGGTGTGTGGGGCGGGGTGGGGAGAGGGGCCTGGGGGGCCTGGCCACAGCGTTTACAGAGCATTCTGTCTGTCCAGCTCCGTGATGGGGGCGGGGCAGCCGCGGAGAGCGGACAGAATGCGGTGTGGTAAACACAGCTGCCGGGTGCTAGGGCCGTCAGCAAGAAGGCTGTGACTGGCGGAAGCCCCATCGAGGAAGGCGGTTCAGGAGAGCGGCTCAGGGGCAAGGTCGGTCCACACAGGTATCTGCCCAAACCTGAGACCCCCCTTCCCACTTTTAAAAGCCAGGAAGGATTTACCTTATTAGCGCCCTACCATGAATTTGCTACCCCATAATTGCCCAGAGGCCACATTTCAATACAGAAACGCATTGCTCAGGATTCCTTTTGGTTTCAAGGGACAGAATCCCAACCCATTTCATAAAAGAAGGGAGCTTGTTGGTTGATTTAACTAGAAAGGGTAGGATACACTGTCAGGAACAGCTGTATCCAGGAGATCCAAAGCCATCACAGGCACCATCTTATTCAGACTAGACTTATTCCTCCTGTGTTGGCCTTGCCGGCTAGGTGTTAAGGGTCCACGGTACTCCCAACTTGGGGGGTTGGGGTGATTCTGTCTTTACTGCTCCAGCAACTTCCCAGGCAGTCCAAAAATTCTGCTGGGACTGAGGTCACATGCCTGTCCCCAAACTGATTCCTGTGGCTGGGAAAAGGCATTCTCCTGGGCCAGCCTTGGGTCATGTGACCTCAGCCAGATCATGTGATCATCCTGGGGCTGGTGAGGCTGTAAAAACAACAAAGCACCTCTGTGCTTGGCAAGAGTGGGCAAGGCTCTCTAACTAAAAGAAAGCAGAGAGGGTGCTTGTTACAGGTGAGGCAGAGCTTTTGTCTGGGAAGGTGAGAACCGCCAGTGGCTGACTTCCATCAGTGATTTCCGACAGCGCTCCCGGAAGGAGGCTCCTGCTCGCTGCTGCCTCCTCATGCCCCGAGGCCCCATGGCACGCTCTGTGCTAGGAACACAGTAGGCGCTCAACAAGCGTTTGGGTGGTGGCAGCACACAATCGGTATTTCCTCTCGTCTCGCGCCCTCCCTGCTGGATTGCTCCCTTCCATGGCAGGGTTGGGGGCGGGGCGGTCTGTGTGTGTGTGAGACAGACAGACAGACAGAGAGGTGTGCACAAGTGCAGGGTCTACCCCCAAAGGGCCATTTCCACCCCCGCCCCCACCGAGGAAATGCAGTGCTTTGGAGGGTCTGACCGCAGGTTGACACCCCCCAGGTACGCACGTTATCTATAACCAGCTCCTTCTCCCTCCGTTCCCATCAGCGGCAGGTCAAGACCCACATGAGTTTGACGCTATGGAAAATCTGCCTTGTGACTCATGGAGTGGCCTGAATGAGCAGGCGTGTGACAGTGAGGGTGGCCAGGCGGAGCTGCCTCTCCACAGGGAGGAATTTTGCTCTGGGGCCACCATGCCCACAAGCTCAGCCTTTGGGCTCCAGGACCAGGACCCACGGCTCTCCATGGAAGCCGATGGCAGGCAGCCCCCCAACTCCAGCAGCCAGCTTAAAGGGGGGCGGCCATCCGCTGGCCCTGGCTCGGCTGGGTGGGAACAATGCCAGAATTCCAGGCATTTGGAAACGGAGCAGCTGCAGGGACAGGCTGGGGGCCCAGCCGTCCACCCCCCACCCCAGAACCCCTGCGTTCTGACTCAGCCTTGTCACACCAGCTGCTCATTAAACCTGGCAAGCAGGAGGCAGAACAAAAACCCTGCCTTTCAGCCAGCACTTCAAACGGAAACCTCAAGCCCTCCGAGTCAGGGCTTTCTTCTTTGCGGATCTGCCGGCTGTGGGTCCAGGGGCCGGAGTGGGGCTGGGAGGAGGCATGCATTCTAAGCGTTCATTCACTCAGCTCGTGTTTACAAGCACCTTCTGCGGGCCGGGCTTGGGCTGGCGCTGCATCCGCCGCCTCCTCCTCCTCATCGTATGTCAGTGAGCAAAACAGACAGACCCCTGTCTGTACGCAGCTTGTGCCCTAGTGCGGGAAGACAGAAGAGCAGCAGACAGAGAAGTAAGAAGCGAATTAGCAGGTTAAGAGGGGCTCAGTGCCGCACAAAAGCAGGGCGGGCTGCAGGGGACCTGCCTGGCGCAGGTGTTGGCGCTTCCACTTCCGCCCTTTAAGGACGAGGCCGCCGGGCTGTGAATATCAGAGTGGAAACACCTCCCACGGGTGTTTATAGGCTCCCTTAGCTGCCACATGGAGGGCGGGTGGTGGCAGGGAAACCAGTGGGAGCCTACTGCATGACCCAGCCAGGTGGTGAAACGGGCGGATCCCAGATGTGTTCTGAGCAGAGAGCCGGTGGCGTTTTCCAGAATGAGGACACTTGGGTGTCCATCTGAACAACCGGAAGGACAAGAGCTGCTGCAGCAGTGGGAGCTGCAGAGGACTGTCACTGGGTCTACCAGATGTCCGAGTTAAGGAAGCAGGTCTACCAGATGTACAAGTTGAGGAAGCGGGTCTACCAGATATCCAAGTCAAGAAAGTGGGTCTATTAGTCTGGAGTCTAGGACAAGACGTTGGTTTGGAGGGAAGTATTCAGGAGTCAGAGAGACAGTTTACTCTTGTGAAGAATATCTTTAATTTGGAGACTCATGCCAAAGTCGTGCAAATATTTATCCAGCACCTCTACTATGGTAGAGAACCATTCTATACATGGTCAGGACGAGGGGCTGTTTTGAGTACTCCTGAGGGGGTGAACTAACCTTTAGTAGGGGGTAGTGTGCATCATCCAATGCCTCCTACAAGCTGGGCTGTGGCCCTCCAAGCCCCTTCAAGAGTCTCAACAATCACAGGGGGACAGGAGCTGAAAGTCACTCTGCTCCTCCAGCTGAGGACCTGTAGTATGGCAAGAAACAACAGGTGGGGTTCGGTGAGGGCTGCACCTAGACCTCAGGGTGGCAAAAAGAAGGTGCTGAGTGTGTGTGTGCGCACATGCCTGGGAATGTGTTATATGAGTGTGTGAGTGTGCTGTGTGTGCATATGAGTGTGATACACATGCATGTATTCGTGAGTACTGCAGGGGTGTGAGTACACATGTGGTTGTATGTGAGCGTGTTTGTATGTAAGTCTGGTTTAAAAAGTGACCCAGCAAACTCATGCAGAAAGAACCTGGGGTCAGGAAGGGCTCTGCCATGTACACTTAGAACGTATGCCTAGGCCCCCAGAGGCAAAGGAGGTGAGCACCTGCCGTAGCAGAGGGTGGGCACGGATGCCCAGCCAGGAGCTGGCACATTCCTCTCTGGGACTCGCATTCCCATGCACCCCACAGTTGCTAGAGATGGTACCCATTGACCAGGAGGAGGGTGGGAGGAAGATTCGAGAAGGGTGGAGGACAAGAAGAGGAAGTAAACATCTCCTGGGTGGGGGGGCAGGCATCAGGACAGGAGGGAGCAGGAGGGACTCGGGGAGGACAACACCCCCATTCCAGAGGCCACTTCCTGTGAGCAGCTTGTTGGGGCTTTGGGAAATAAGTAACCCAAATGAGCAGGGGTCAGCTATGGGCACTGACCACAGGAAGTGTGACCTGTGCTTAGTGGTTCAGGGAGGGACAAGAATGCATTGCTGGTCAGCGGGAACAGAGGCTAGGTGGTAAGTTCACAGCTGCCAGGACTGTCTAGGCCCCAGTAATTTCCTGTGGTCAGGTGGCCCTCTCGGTCCACAGGCAGCCAGCCTGGATGGGGGCGGGGTGGCTGGTGGATGATTTGTGCAGTGTTTCAGAAGGAAAGTTGGAGCTTAGAATGTTGACCTGAAAGCAGACAGCAAAATGCCACAAGATAGTTCTGGAAAAGGGTTACCTCTTCTCCAGCTCAGGGAACGCCATCACAGCACTGTACCACCGCCATCACCCCCATGACCTCCGCATCACCATCACCACCATCACCACCATCTCCACCACCATCACCATCACCACCGCCATCACCCCCATGACCTCCGCATCACCATCACCACCATCACCACCATCTCCACCACCATCACCATCACCACCGCCATCACCCCCATGACCTCCGCATCACCATCAACACCACCACTGCCACCACATCTACACCATCAACACCATCACCGTTACCCCCATCACCGTCACCATCAACACCAGCACCACCAGTATCACCACCATCGTTGTCACCATCTAGTCACTACTATTTGGAGGGGCGAGTAACTCGATATTTCAGTCTGCCCCACACATTTTCTTCATCGCCCTCTGACCTGCCTGCATGATGCTCCAGGAAGCCGCCCGCAGGGTGGGTGACTTTGCCCACCTGGCTCCCTCACCTCCAGCAGGGGCTCAGCCAATCGGAGGTGGAGGCATGAAGGGAGGCAGCTGGCAGAGGCGCTGTTCTCCTTCACTGACCTTGCTCTACCGCATTCCCACAGTGGCCTGTCCCTCCAGGTGCACAGGTCCTGCCAGGTGGCCCTCCCTGGGCCTGGCTACCAACTTCCCTCCCCTGGCTTGTTGGCCAGGTGGTCGCTGCTCCTGTTCGCACAAGTCCCTCGATGCCTCAGCAGCTCTGCTTGTTTCCCTCATCCCTGAAAATGCTCTTTTCATTAATAAATCTCTTTACCACGCCCACCCCCCGCCGCACCAGTGAGCCACCTGCTTCCTGCCCGACTCTGGGAGATGTCAGTCTGTGGTGTGGCAGGCGCACGCATGCATCCGGGGAGTCCCTGCGGCACCCGAGCAGCACTCCCCCACCCCAGCTGTTTCCTGCAGAGCTATGCAGGGGCGTCCAGGCTGAGCTCGGGAAAGCGGCCTGCCCCTCCAGGCTCCTCGTTCTGCTGGGCTCACACCGGCCGCTCTCATCTTCCCTCGCTGGCTTCCTCTTCTGTCCCCTGCCCAGCCCAGTTTTGTGTTTACGAAGCAGCTCTATTGCCTGCCGTCCCTGGCCTCCTAGTCCCGATTCCAGCCCAAGAGCCTCTGCTCAGACCTCCGGGCTCCGGCCCCTGCAGTCAGCTGGTTGCCACCTTCCAAAGGCAGCAAGCTCTCTCCGCACAGGGCCCCTGAGTCCGGTCCTCAGCCTTTCCCACCTCTGGACTCTGGACAAGAGCCCAGAGGAGGGTCTTCTGAGCAGGACAGGACGTTGCCACAACAGGTTTCTGTCCCGTCTCCTCTGGCCACCTGTTCCTGAGCCTCGGGGACACTGGACTCATCAAACTGGGGCCGCTGGCTCTTGGACGGGCTGTGTTCCCAGGGCATGTTGGAGACTGGCTCCACTGGACAGGTGCTGCTAGAACAAAATGGAAGTTTCTGGTGCAAAATCCCCCCAGGGAGAGGAGCTGGCCCAGGGCCGGAGAGGCTGCCTCACTTCCCCCAGGCGTCTTCCCGGGCCTGGAGGCCCCCGCTGCTCCCAGACCTGAGCCTTGGTGGGACTGTGTCCTTCATCGTCCTCACCTGCCCCGTGGCCCCTCCCCCCACGCCTCCCTCCCCCTCTTCTTCTTTCCTCGCTGACAGTGATGGCACAGCCACCCCACCCCTGTGCCTGCTGCCCAGCAGGCCTGTAAGTCCCACTGGGGTGGGGGGCCCACCCTGTCCTTGAGCACAGCCTTCCCCACAGAAGCCATGAGCTCTGCCCCCCAGAGGTTGGGAAAAGGCCCTAGGTGCCCACCACAAAGCCACCATTTCTCTGAAACCTCATGTGTCCATGGAAAAAAGTCATTCCCATCCGCACTCTCCTCCGCACCAGTCGATGCTCCGCAGTGGCCGCTCCCAGGAGGCACAGCCTCTAGCCACGCCTCCGCCTGCCTCTCCCAGAGCCTTCGGATCCAAGGGCTCCACCGTGGGATGCTGGTGATGGATGACCCGTGGCACTGACTGCTTGGGCGACGGAATGACAGTGCACCCGTCCGGCCAACAGGCAGTGGAGCCCGAGTCAGAGCCCGGGCTTGGCCGGCGTAGGGCCGGGCGGCGGCCCAGCCACCCAGACAAAGGCCTGTTCACCAGGGCGGGAGGGTGCCAGCAGCAGGTCCGCTGGGCCCCGTGAGGTCCACCCACGGACTCACAATGGACAGCCTGTGTCCCGGCCATCTGATCCTCCCAGAGCCGCCCCGGGCCTGGCGCCACGGACAAGGTGAGTGAAGGGGAGAAGGCGCAGTGAGGAGCCTCTGTGTCCTTGGCAGGGCCAGACACACGTGCGTGGTGCTGAGGGGTCAGCCAAGGTGGCGTGGGCAGAGTGACAGCGCAGCCGCGCGTGGTGGGAGTGGTGGCCCCGAAGCCGTGCGCAGCCTGATCCTGGAAACCGTGAACGGGTTACCTTCACGGCAAAAGGGGGATTCGCGTTGCCAAGACCCTGCCCCTAAAATGGGAAGCGTTCCTAGCTTCCCTGGCCGGACCGAAGGGCTCAGGGGCCTCTTCACCAGGGAAGAGTGGTTCAAGGTCAGAGGCAGCACGAGAAAAGCTTGGCCACCCTTTGCTGCTTTGAATGGAGGGAGGGGCCACGAGCCAAGGGGTGTGGGTGACTCTAGAAGCTGAGAGTCAGAGGACAGACGCTCCCCTGGAGCCCCGAGGAGCAGCCGCCTGCCCACGCCTTGGCTGTAGCCCTGCGAGAACTGTGGGTGTAGGGCCTGTGAGCCCAGAGACCGCCAAATAAACCTGTGTGCGGGAAGCCGTGGAGTTTGTGGTCACTTGTTACCACGGCCCCAGCGACCCCTGCACCGAGCCCTAAGACCCGTGGGGGTCTCAGTCCTGCCCCTCACAGCGTGTGACCGGGAGGTGGTGACAGCTGGGCTGAGCCTGGGACCCCCCCACATGAATCTCAAGGACAGCAATAGCCCCATGAAGGGAGGGGACAGTGAAACAAGACACCACACGCAGGGCCCTCAGCGCAGTGACTGCACAGTAAGGTCCAGCCCCTTCTTCTCTGGCACGTGCGCCTGGACACAGGTTCACCCACTCCTGTGTGGGTTATCACTTGTTGCTGGGGTCAAGGGGGTGGGGGGAGGCCTGCGCGGTGGGCAGTGGCAGGTGGAGCTGCTGGCCTGGGGACAGGAGGAGGAGACAAGATGGGGAGCCAGGAGAAGGGAGCCGTGTCCCTCCGGAGATGACCAAAGTCACGGACATATGTCTCAGACCAGGGCTTCCCGCTCTTGCGGCCCAAATGGGTAACAGATGAATGGAGATGTCGCCCTCATCTGGGCCCGGCCTGCACACGGGGCCCAAGCTGGACAGACCACCCAGCAAGGAGCCCCGGAGTCCAGCAGCCGCTCCTGGTCACCAGGACACCCTGCAAAGATGAGCGTTTTCTGTGAGGCCAGGGCGTGGATGAGTTCGGGGAAGCACGTGTTGGGGGGGTGGGAAGGAGACACATGGCGGGGTCAGACCACCAAGGACGGTGGGCTGCCCAGTTTCTTAACCCGAGGACCTGCTGCTGCTGCTGCTGCTGAAAAGCCGTGGCTCCGACCTGAAGGCCCGCCCTGGTGTCCCTGAACAGAGGTGGAGCCCTGACGTCCCCGGGCAGGACCGGGGCTCCGACCACGGGTTCTCGGCTGGGGTCTCTTGGGGAGAAGCTATCTCAGAGCTCAGCCAGCAGCACGCAGAGGTGCGGAATTGTGCACCATGGGAACCGCTCAGGCCCACGATGGCCCCACGTGTCCCGGATACACGGGAGAAGTGAGGGGCTTCTGTCCACAGAGACCCACAATCCAGGCAAGTGCCCCACGGCTGCCCGGCGCCTTCCTGAGTGGCCACCTGGCGAGCCTAGACCACAGCCAGGGAGGCCAGGTCACCACCCCTCACTGGCATCGGAAACAGGAGGTGTGCCTTCGGGCCTTGGGAGACGGAGGGCTGTCCCTTTCCCACAGTCCAGGCACCCCGCCCCCCACCCCAGGCTGAGGTCCAGGCCCCAGAGCTGAAAGGAAAGGGCCCAGGCCCTCCTGCCCCTCAGGGTGACCCCGTGGCCTCCTTTCCATCTCTCGGGTCACCGCTCCTGCTTTCCCCTCCTGCCTCTCCCAGGGGCGGCTGGGGGCTCTCGTTGCTGAGACCCACTCCCTGGACACCCAGACTCCTGGGGTGAGGGTATCCATCCGTCCCCCTACCTGAAGCTCCAGGGACAGCCCTGTCTGTTCTGCCAGTGGCCCCAAGGAAGGTGTGGGAGGCCTGCCCCATACCGCCTTGGAAGAGAGAGGGAGGGGGACCCCCACAGCCACATCCTGGTCTGTCCTAGGTGGCCGGGGTCCCTGCCTGCTCTCCCACAGCTACCGTGGGCTCCCCACTCCTGCCCACAACCACTGTTGCCAGGGCTCGAACCCCAAGGCCCTCCCCACCCATTGTACTGTAGGGAAACTTACACACTTGGCCCGATGCCCTGTCCACCTCCTCTCAGCCGGGTCACCTCTGCCCTCCCAGGAGGCCTCAAACATGAGTCATCACTTCTGCTCTGGGGTCAGGCAGAAGCAGCCTCGCTTGTTCAGACTTCGGAAGCTGCACCCTCAAGAAGCGGGGCACCGACCCAGCAGGCGGCCTGCGATGGGGTCCTAGGGGAAGGGAGTCGGCCCTGTCCCCGGGCCCCGCCCCTGCTCCGGGCTGTCTAGGAGGCTGCTCGCCCGTGGCTGGCCAGCTCGAAGGCTTGCTCAGCCCACCCCGCTGGCCTGGGGCAGGTCGCGGTGAGGGCGCATCGTCTGGGGAGCAGTCTTTGTCATCCTGACGTGTGGCTCCGCCCTGAGTGGCTCCGAGGTCATGCTCCAGCCCCGTGTGTCTTTGCTGGCCGGGAAGAGCAACGACAGCTGCTGGCCCTTAGTGAGCCAGACCGTCCTGAGGGGGGCCTGGCCCGAGGTCACAGGACAAAATGGTGGGCAGCGGAGCTGGGGACAGGAGAGGCTCCTGAGGTCACACACGAGCACCTGGGCTGTATAGCGAGGTGGCCCGCACTCTCGGTGTGACCCTGCCTGAGCTGGGCTCAGCCTGTGTCCCCATCTGGTCCCCGAGGTGCCCCGCTGGACCAGTTAGCTGAGCTCATATCTGAGGTGGGGGACAGTCCTTTTGCTGACTCGTGTACTAGACTGTATGGCGGACGCCCACACAGATGTCAGCCCAGACTGGTGTGAGCTTATGTGAAACAAGGGCCTTTGCAGATGTGGTGAAGGTCAGGGTAGAGGTCAGATCACGCTGCATCAGGGTGGGCTCCAAATCCACGGGCAGAGGGCAGCTTCAGACACATTGAGAAGGCCACGCGAAGACTGAAGCAGACATCGGGTGACTGTTCTGTAAGCCACGGACTGCCAAGGGTTGCCAGCCTCCACTGGAGCCCAGGAGACACCTTGGGCTCACCCTGCCCTGGAACCCCAAAAGGCACCAGCCCAGGAGACACCTTCCTCTGGGACTTCTGTCCTGCAGGACTGAGAGAGAATGGCCGCCCCATGGGGACACCCAGGATGCTCAGAGTCAGGGACACACTGGTGACTCAGCTCAGAGCCCCGTCAGCCAGGGGCAGAACTGGGGCTGGGGGCAGGGGCCGGTGCAGAAAGGTCCTTAGACACCCGGCCCGCACAGTGCGGAGCGAGCGGAGCGTGGCCTCACCGTCCCCGAAGCCAGAGCTCGGCCCTCCTCAAACCCAGTCTGGGACACGTCTGCCACCTCGAGCACTGAGGGCACAGGGCACCGTGTGCCAGGAAGCAGGGGTGGCACAGGGTCACGCGGGCCTGCTGCTGGGAGCAAGGGGCGCTCAGAGGCACCACTGGCACGCAGGCTGTCTCACGGAGAGCAGGGGGTAGGTGCAGACAAGGGCAGGTGGAGGTGGGGCTCAGGCTGTCAAGGGTGGTCCCTGCCAGGAGGGGTTGGGGGCATCTGATGGTCAGGGCATGTCTTGGAGCGTGGCTGGGCTGGGTGAAAGGACACCCTGATTCATGTCAGCTTGGTGTGGGTTGAGGGGAGTCGGGGGGATGCCTTCTCAGCAGGACAAAGTTCCGGTCCCTGAGGTGACTCACGATCACTCCCGGCCCGAGTGGGAGGGGTGAGGAAAGAAGGGCTGGGAGGGTCACAGTGGGAGGTATAGAGGTGGCAGGGTCACCCAAGCGGCCACAAGCCTGGCTCCCTCCACACAGGACAACGCTCAGCCCACAGCTGGGTGCCCCAGGAGCACCGTGGAACAGACACCACAGAGCCAGCACGTTTCCACGCGCTCCCTGCAGCCTCGGTTCTCATCGGGGTCCTTTGAGGGTCCTTTCATCTCGGTGAAATTGCAGGCTTGCCGTAGTGGCTAGGGCCCCACCAAGTCCCTCAATTAGCTGGAGTCCTCTGGTGGCCACAGGATGCAAGCCACTGCCCTGGGAGCATCCTGAGCCCCCCGGGGGGAGAGAACGGGCTTCCCCTCCTCCTCCTCCTGCCCGACCTTGAATGCTTGCATCATGGAAACCGCTTCCCGAAACCCACGGCCTGAGCTGTCCAGCTTGCAGGAAGACAGGACTGGGATCAATAGGCAGCACTTAGTGAACGTGCAGGCACCTCTCCCCAGGGACTGCCCCCCTCCCGCCAGCACTGTGCCCCAGAGCTGTGATGTCACCGCTGCTCCACGCGGCTGCCAGGCGCCTGGTGAGAAGCCCCTCCTGCCCAGCTCAGCACTGACGCAAATCAAAGGCTTCCAGCTCTCCCAGCAGCTGCCACCCGCTCCGCCGGCAGCCCTGAGAGCCACGGCGGGGAGGGCCATGGGTGGCGGGCTCCAGCGTCGGGCCTGGCATTTAAGATAATCAGCTGTTCTTTAAAGGGTGGCCAGCGTGGCATGTGGGGCTGCAAGGAGAGCCAGACACTCTCACAGTTCCCAGCAAAGCCAGCCACCCCACGGAGCCCTGGGTTCTGTCTGCCAGGCCACCGCCTGCCCTGTCTCCCCCTCCAGCAGCGTCTGGGGTCTTTTGCCCCAGTCGTGGCTATTTGCCAGAGTGGCACTAGAAGTATGGGAGGAAGTCAGGCCAGGCGGACCCAGCCCGAGAGGATGGGGCTGAGGACAGGGCAGCCTCCACGCGGTGGCCAGCAGGGTGAGTCGGGTCCGGTTTCCTCTGGGTCTCCTTACACCCTGAGCTTCAACGGCAGCCGTCCAGAGCAGCTACTGCTTGGCCTCCTCGGCCTCTCAGGGGCTGGTGGGGTCTCATGTTTCACGAGTCTCACATGTGACAGACATCGAGTGCTCCTCAGAGGAATGAGGACCGAGAGCGTCCTTCTAGGTGCCTCCATGGAGCCACCAGGGGCACTTGGGTGCCCTGGGAAAGGCCACCTCAGCCCCACAGGCTCACTCTGCCAGCCTGCCAGTGGGCTCTGTTCTTTCTCACACACACACACACACACACCCGAGTGCAACCACGTGAACACACACGTGCACACCTGCGTAGGCACATGCACACAGCATGCACACACACGTATGCACGCACAGGCATGTGTGCAGTGTGCGTAGCGCGCGTGCACACAGATGCACTCATAGGCAAACACGCACATGCACGTGCACACGCTTGTGTGCACACGACAGGTTCAGCTGCTCTCCATTTCCAGGTCAGCTTTGCTGGAGTCAACAGGGTGCTTTGCAGGACCAACCACTTCCTGCATGGCACAAGGACCCTCTGCTCCTCTTTTCCTGACCCTCCCCCACACACACTGTGTCGTCAAGACCACAGCCCCCTGCCCACGGCTCCTTGGACGAAGAGCAGGGGGTCCAGGGGCTGAGAAGAGCCACCGGAGGGTGCGAGTGAGGCGGCGGCTCGGCGTTGGAGGGCAGCACAAGACAGGAGCTGGGACGACGCTGCCCAGGCAGCTCTGGGCCATTTTCCATGCGGGTCCCGAGCTGGCAGGGAATGCTGGTGGGAACGCCCACACAGCGCAGCAGGATGGCAGTGGGGCGAGGAAGAACAAGACGACAGACCGACCGCCAGGGTTCAGGCCATGTCTCTCAGGAGACCCCGTCCGGGCAGGCGATTCTCAGGTGTGAGCCGAGGCCCCGGCACTGGAGCTCCCGCTCTGGGGTCGGCCCTGTGCCCTCGGGCCTCGCTGCCCCGCCGCCCACCTGGGCAGCGGGCCTGGGGGCTGCCCTTTGCAGGGAGGACATCCCCTCTGTGCCCCCTTCCACTTCCTTTCCTCTGCTTTCTGGGCTGAAGTTGGCTTTTGTTTTGTTTCGTCTTAATAACCTAAACAATTGGCACAGGCCGTATCAGCCTATGGGCAGTCGGCCAACGGTCACGCTCCCCACGTGGCCGGGCTGGTGGCCGTCACGTGCAAGTGGGGCTGGGGGCTGGGTCGGGGAAAGCTTGCAGAGTCGTCCCCAGCGGTGGAAGAACCCCCTTCCCCAGCACCCCGAGTTGAGTTTTCCAGACAGGACAAGCGATCGTGAGGCGCTTCGAACAGCACAGCACCCCACCCCCTACAGGCAAACAGAGACTGGGCTGCCCGACGGAGGGGGCTGTTTCTTCTGTTCCTTCCAGCTGCGCACGGCCCGACGCGGCCGGCAGCTTCTGTTTTCCGGCCCACTCCCTGGCACGCCTCGGTGGCAGCGCCCCAAAGTCAGTATTCCCACACGTTCCAACCTGCCCTTTCGTTTGTAAGACATAAATATTTGCTCTTCCATTAAGAAAATAATCAGAAGTTATCCTCTAAGTGGAGTGTACACACTGGTGCCCTTCAAAAGCAAGCGCTGCTCTTTCTAAACGGCGGAGGAGGAAGCCTGGCTGGGTGGCGCCTGTGAGCGAAACCAACGCCCCAACCCTCCGCTTCCAACGGTCTGAACGTTCTGGGATCCAGGGCCCCTGGGGGAGGGAGGACCGCAGGAGTCGCCGGCTTGAGACTGAGGTGAGAGAAGGTGGTCCCCGGCTCCTGTAACGGGCCTTGGACTGAGTGGGGCCAGGAGACGGGGGAGCGGGAAGCCCCGAGAATGTTCCAGGGCAGCCTGCGAGGGGCGGGGAGTGAGCAGCCGCCAGCCCAGGGGCCCTCGGGAGGCTGTCTGTCCACAGGCACGCCGAAGGACATGACGTCCACAGATCTGAACTCCCAGGGCGGACAGCTCAGGAGGCGGCCACATGGGCCACCATCTGCCTCTCACAAGGGACTTACTGTGGGGGGGGGGTGTCCCCCTACCAGGAACAACGGTGACACTTGGCCTCATCTTTGATGCTCTGACGTCTGGACTCTGCAGTCTGAGCCAACACAGAAACTGAGTGGTCATTGTTAAGGTGGGGACTCCTTGCCTTGCAGCCCAGGGGCTCCCAAACCGCATCCAGGGTGTTGGAAGGCTGTCCCTTCCCTGAGTCACTGTACCCCTTGGGGAGTGGCAGCAGCCTCATCACCTCTGTTTTGGGGGGAAAGTGGACTGCACAGAACTCCCTGGGACCTTACAACAGACGGGCAGGAGCAGCCACAGACGGGTGTCAGGTCTAAGCCTGGACAGTCTAGAGGGCAGGGGGCTGAGGGCCATCTGACCCGCCCATGTCCGCCCTCTGCCACCAGGGATACTGTGCCGTCCCTAGCCCAAGCTTTACGGCTGGGACCACAAGCGCGCACCCCTCTCTGGAGGACCCGGCTGGGAGGGTGGGGCTGGCCCTACACCGCAAATCGCATAATCCGGATATCCCAGACTTCCCTCAGCATCCCCAACGCACAAGTGACCATCAGGGAAGCAGCCTTTTTGTCCCCACCCTTGGGCACCAAGCTGCTCACACTCCCATCAGTCAGAACTTGGGCGAAGAGGCGTGCATTCTGCCGCTCTCCCCATGAAGCCTGCAGGGGTGTGCAACCGGTTCTGGACTCCTTTCCTCCAGAGAGCTTGGTGGAGTCGCTGTTTGGGGCTGACTTAAGGAAGACAGTGACAGGAAACACAGAATCAGCAGATTCTGTCCCAGTCCTTGGGCACCAGCCCCTGCCCTGACTCCAGGCCGGTGGCCGCTGTGGCTGCAGGCAGGGAGGGGACAGCAAGGCCAGAGAAGCCCAGGGCTCAGCACGAAGAGGCCTCAAGGAGAGCAGGGCCCCCAGATCCTTTGGGTCCTGCCCCGGGACCCTGGGGAGGGAGGGTATTGCTTCCTGCTGCTGCTGCTGCTGCTTTTTTAGAAAGCTGTGTATCCATTTTCTTGCATTTTAGGAAAAATGCAGAGCATCAAAACCAGGATGGCCACAGCTGACTCAGTGGAGAGGCCAGCCTCCAGCCCACGGAACAAAAACCCTGGGCCCAGTTAGAACCTCGCTGTGGTCCGAAGGCAGGCGGTGTGGGGAGCTCCAGTCTAAGCCTGACTGCTTCTGGAGGGGGCAGAGGGTCAACAGTTTAGGCCCTGTGACCACATGGCCTGTGTTGTAACCGCTCGCCCTGCTGCTGTATCTCAAGATCCATCATAGACGACCTGTGAGAGAGCAGTTGTGGCCGCGTGTCAATAAAACTTTACTTACGGACCATGGAGTCTGAATTTTGTGTAAGTTCAAAGTGTCATGACATCTCCTCCTCCTCCTCCTCCCCCCCCATCTTTCCCCCTTTCCTTCTCCTTCATCTCCCAGCCATTTAAAATGTTAAAACCATTCTTCGCTGGTCAGTCAGAAACAAACAGGCTGGATTGGGGATTTGGGCTCTAGCTGGTGACTCTGATCTCGTCTAATGCTCCCATTTAGAGAGGAGGTGACAGACCCAGAGGTGGGGAGGGACTTACTCGGGTGCACACAGCACAGGGGAGCAGGAGCCGGAGCCGGGGCCGGGGCAGGTCACCACCAGCCCTGCGGAACACCCCCTCGACCTTAGCAGAGCCTGTCCCTTTGGGGCACAGGCATAGCCAGGCCCTCTGAGTGCCTGTGGAAGCTGCCAATCTTAGGGCCCAGAGCACAGGGCCCCAGGGACTTGGGTACCACCTGCCCCCTGGCTAACGAGACCGGCCCAGGAGCAGAGTCGGGCTCCCAGGATGTGGGAAGGGCGGCTCTCCTTCCCCTGAATCACCATGCAGGCCTTTGAGGTGCTGTGGCCAGGACCCCCTTTGCTAGACCCCTAAAGGATTTCCGTCTGCAGGAGGCGAGAAAAAGCAGAGCAGAATGGTGTGGAGAGAGCAGGGAGGTGGCGAGGCCACCTGCCAGCACTTCCAATAAGCTCCCTTTTTTGTTTTAAGTTATCCTCAGTTGGGATTTCGTTTTCGGCAGCCCCACAACTCCTGAAGGTCTGCATCTTGAGCTCCCCTCGTACCCCCTGGAGGAGAGCCAGCCGTGCCGAGGACTCGGGGCCAGGAGAGCTCATTGTGAAGCGGCTCCTTGGGGCTCAGGCTACGCTGCCAGTACGCCGAGGGGTCGGGACAGACTCGCACCAAGGAACGGGAGCAAACGCAGACACGCTCTGTGGCTCGACGGACGTGCCCGGCATACCTGGGAGAGCAGAGGACACGCCGGGGGCTACGCCGGGAAGCCAGACCTGCACGTGGTCACCTCCTCAGAGCAGCCCAGCAGACAGAGCCCAGGACACACGCCAGCCCTCGGGACTGCCTCATCTCCTGCCTGTGGTCGGAGCCTGCAGGCAGAGACCTTGCCACTCGCACCTGCAGCTGTGATCTACCGGCCGGATCTGCCCTCGACCCCTGCAGAGGTGCTGCAGCGCCACCTGCCCCCCCGGCCGCCTGCTGCTGCACCAGAAGCCACCATACTCCAAAGGCCCGGGAGGCCATCAGAGACTGTGATGGGAGCTAATGTTCCCAGATGTTCCAGGACAGGAAACCGGTTTAACCCTCAGCATTTTCCTTGCTGATGGCTACCTGACACCCAGTCACCTCACAGCCACTACCTGCTGGGAGCCACCAACTGATCTGCCAAGGATCTGAAACAGCTTTTGGCAAGAAAGGAATGGGCGGAGGCAGGAATAAAAGATCAATTTTTTTTTTTTTTTTTTAGATTAAAGCAGCCCTTCTCCAAGGCAGAGGGTTTTTTTTTTGTTTTTTGTTCTTTGCCCCTAAAGAGAATCAGGGGCAAAGGCTTGAGCGGCACAGCCGCTGGGCACCTTCGGGGTGAGGAGGGTCAGCCTGCAAGGCCTGGACGCGGCAGCCTCACCTGGTGTCTGCTGACGGGAGCCCGGAGGCTGTGGGAGCTCCCGGGAGGCTAAAGCCCCCACTCTGCCCACCAGGGCACCCTGGGCTGCGGGGCTTGGTGTCAGGGCTCCCATGGGGCCCGGTGGCCATGGAGGCAGATGTGGTATGCAAATGCAGGTGGGCCGAGACAGCCGCCTCCCTGATCCTCTCGGGGGAACCGAGGCTGGGAGGGCCGTCCCCAGGCCGACGTGGCACAGCTAATGCGCCATCACTTTGGAAGGAGCGCCGTGTAGCCCTTGCGCACACACACACTCAGGGCCGTGGGCACGCAAGAAGGGAACAGGTCCCTAGGACGGGGCCGGCAGCGGGCCCGGGTGGGGACTTGCCGCGGTCACTGCAAGTTGTCCAGTGCAGACCTGGAGGCTTGGCTCCTTCGTCCACACCCTGCCTTGCCCTGTGGAATATTCCGGAGAGCCCTTGGTCAGACAGGAAGCGGAAGCAGCAGCTCAGGCTGCATTCGGTGAGGCCGCCCGCCTGCCCTGAGCTGCCCGAAGGGGCTCCGAGTGAGGGGACCATTTAGATCCTTGCTTTTTTCAATTCGGCTTCAAAGCCGTGCAGTGTCTTAGTTGTAGCTACGTAGATGGATCTGTGTGTGCGCGATGAGTGAAACGATCAGCGAAAGTGTCTCCTGTCATAATTTCTGAACAACGTCCCATACATAATAATTTTAAATACCTGAGGAAATCTTAGTAAAGGTTTGAGTTCTCTGGTACCTTCACCAACCTCTTGAAGGCCATGCTGCATCAAGGTCTATTCTGATATACCTTGGGTGGGTGCGGGGGTCACCCAGGACATAATCCCACAGTGATTCTCTGCACCCCTAAACTCGATTCTCTTTCCTTCCCTTCTTCCCCTCCAGCCTCCTCTCCTCCCTTCCCCTCCCCCCTTTCTCCCTCCCTGTCTGTCTCTCCCTGCTTCCTGTCTCTCTCTCTCTCTCACACACACACACACACACACACACACATACACTTGAGTATCCACCGTTTTCCAGACAGAGCCAATGGTGATAGGTCCTCCCTGTCACCTCTGCCATTACAGGTGGTCACGCAGGTAAGCCCTCTGACATCCCCCCCGCCAGCATGCGTGCCCACCCCAGAGGTGGCAGGCTATATGGATCCCATCAAACCAGAGCTGTCCGAGACCTTCGGGGCTGTGGGACAGACGCCCACTCCGGCCTCTGGCCAGGCTCAGAGGCGGCGAGGCCTCGGAAGCTCAGGGCTCCTCGGGGAGAATCGGGCCATTGAAAGTAGACGACCAGCCATTCCTGTTGGTCTGGGATGGAGGGGACACCGGACTTTTACTGCTGAAACCAAGAAGGTCCTGGGCAAAGCAGGATGTCTGGTCACCCAAGCCAAGAATGGCACCCTGGGAGAGTCCAGGCGGTGGCTCTTCTGGGAGGCATCCTGACAGAGGAGCTCGGGCTCTGAGACCGCAGGACGGTGGGAGAGCCGCCTGCGGCGCGCCTCCAGCTCCAGCACGGCGCAGTGCCGCCGCTCTCGGGGATGAGCCTTGGGGAAGAGCCCAGGCTGGGCAAGTTCGCTGGAAGCTGAAGGAGCGTCCCAGGGCGGAGTGGCCCGCCCAGCACGGGGGACAGGAGATGAGGATGGTGCGGGCACGGAGATGGGAGGATGAGGATGCAGGGTGTCCAGGCTGGCGAAGACTCCGACGGCCCTGGAGCCTCTCACAGAGCCAGCAGGACCGTCCGCTCTCACACCGAGGCCAACAGTGGAAAAAGGCGGAGGCGGCTGCCACCCCACGCTGCGGCACGCCCCCGCCGCCTCCCTGCTCTCCACCGCAGCCCCGCCCGTCTGGGCCACGTTTCCCAGGGGCCAGTGGGCTGCAAACTCTCTTCCCGGGGCCGGTGCCCGCAGCTGCTTGGTCGGCCCTGCCCGTGGAAGAGCCAGCAAGGATACGGCCGAAGGCTCAGTTCCTCCCGCTTCGAGTTGGCATCGTGGGCCCCTGGGACCTTGTTCCTGCGCTGCTCCAGGTGGCCCCTTGTCAGCGCACCCCGAATCAAGGGCAGCTCAGCCCTAACAGCCATCTGCACAGGCTCACGTGGCCAAGAGCAGCCCCTGGCCCCCGGGGGCGCCCCTCCTGCCTTTCCCTCCTCCAAGCCCTGTCGCTTCATTCTCTCTTCCAGCACCCAGGGAACGAGTTCCTGGTGTTAAAGCCCCTCTGATGGAACATCCGCACCCGCTGGCTTTCCTGGCGGGACCCTGACGGTCAAGCGTGCTACCCTTAGTGCAGCCACAAGCCCCCGAGCGAGGGAACACCCAGGCCAGGGGAGCCTGAGCCGGGTCCAGGCGTTCACACCCCTGTGCTCCTCACCCCTTCCTCCTGCAAGCATGGAGGCCAGCGCAGGGCACCCTGGGCCTCCGTCCTGCGGTTCCTCCTGGCCACACGTGCAGCGACCCGAGGCCGACTCCCGGACACAACCTGAATATCCACAATTGTCACGAACCGCTTTGCCGTGGAGAAGGAACTCTGACCCCAGACATCACTGCAAAGCGCCGGAGAGCACATCACGAGCCACCGCCTCTGAATAAAGGAGGTAAGACAATGCCATGAGAACCTGCTTGTGTGGGCCCCCCCACCCCACAGCTGCGCCCTTGTCTCTGGGAGCGGAAATGCAAGGAAGAGACCTCACTGAGTATGTGCCCTGAGCTGCTCTGGAACTTCGCAGTGGAAGCCGCTATACAAAACAGGTATAAAAATGGGCTGCGTGTTCCAAGAATGAACTCCGAGTGAAATGATGTGAGAAACGACCTTAGCCCTGGAGGCAGACGGCCCCCTGGGAGCACTCGCGCGCACACACACACACACACACACACGCGCGCGCGCGCGCGCGCGCGCGGGGGCCCAGGAGACACGGTGTGCCGGGACAACGCCGGGCCACGGCTAACTTTGCAAACCCAGGGGATTCGGGCCCCAAGTCTCCCAAGCCCCAGGGCCCATGGCTCTGCCGCTCTTCAGGGCGAGGCTGAGGCTGAGGGAGGCTCTCCCCACCCTGGAGGCCCTGGAAAGTTGTCTGGGGCTCTGGCGAGCCTGCCTGCTCATTTGGCCGTAATGAGTAGGCGCTGCCAGGAACGGATGTGCCTAATGACAGGCCGGCGGGGCTGCCCTGCGGAGCCCGCCGCCCAGACCCACTTCAAAGCCACACACTGGCAGCGGGGAGTGCTGGTGATCGGGCTGCTCCGGCACGCTCCGGCCACCTTGCCCCCAGCCAGCCAGAGGCGCCCGACGGGAGTCCCTCGGTGTGGCGTGAAGGAAGCACTGAGGTCCCAGCCCCCACGGGGACAGGTCACATAGCAGCCAGGAAGCTGATCTGCCTACGCCATCCATCGTCAGCGCCAGCCGGGGGGAGGATGGAGCCCTGGGGCCTGAGCGGACACGGGAGCCAGAGGAGAGGAAAGACTGGCTGCCGTGGGCTCCAGGGCGAGGTTCACGGCCAAAGGCTGACCACTGCGCCTTAAAGAAATACGACAGTTTATATTTTTTCTTTAAAAACTATGTGCATCTTGACAGTGGCTTGTCTGCTGGAAGCTAGTTTCGATGTTTCTTTGGCTGGACCTGGCTGGGGAGAGGGCGCAGGAACCACCGCAGAGACCTCCCTCGGTGCCGCGGTCCTGCTTGTTCTCTGCCCAGACGCCTTGTCTTCCCTTCCCATCAGCCCAAGGCCCGCCGCCCTTGACAGTGGGGCAGGAAGACGCTTCTCTCTGGGTCCTTTCTGACACCTGCTCACATGGCCTCTTTCGCTGGGCACAGACAGACTCGACAGCTGACCCCAGGTGTCAGGGGCCCAGCCCCTTGCACCAACTCCCCCCTGGTGCCCAGAAACACAACGTAGAGGGCCGGCCTGGGCTGATGTCTCTTCTGGAAATTTAGCAACTGCATTGGCGTCTGGGCATCTTCTGGCTCTAGCTCAACAGTACTAGTCTCTGAGAAAGCAAACTCTTAGCAAACTCTTTGACGCTGCACTTCGAACACAGAAAACAAGAAAAGCAAATTTAGAACACTAACCATCGTTTTCTAGAGGCTTCATCAGCCACGTGTGTCTTTCCTGGCCCGAACAATAATGTAGCAGGCGCTGGGCTTCCTCACGCAAACAGGAGTCTGTCCTCCTGTGTAAATGAGTCGCAACACTATTTCCTGTTAATTAAACAGGCACACAGGTGATATACTAATTTGAAAAATAACCCACTTCGACAGAATGAATGAGGTGACGTCAGCCAGCTGTCACACAAGGAGGGCTCAACTTTACCCTGTCCCCGCCTCAAAAACACAAAAACAATAAACAAACAACTACCCACAGGAGAAAATAGCTCTGGGAGAGCGCCAGAGTCTAATAAAGACGCTGCAGACTCCAGGTCAGCACAAAACCACGGATGGCCGCAGAGCAAAGGCAACAAGCGGTTCACTTTCACCCCGCCCCCACTCCGGCACACTTCGGCACCAAGAGGGATTTCCTTGGCATGACGTCCCCCTGCAAGGGAAAGGAAGAGCAGGAGGCCCCAGCGGCCCTCCTCGTCACCACTGACACCTGCGGTTTTCATTCCTAAGGGTCCCCACGGCCTTCGTCAGTGCTGAGCTCAGCTGACAGGGCTGTTGGATATTTCTGTGGCTGCAACGCACCCGCCAGCCACCCTGGGAGGGGTTGAGCGGCTGCTGCCCCATCCTGGGCAAAGAACGGCCGCCGTGCTGTGCCACCCACCTGCGCTGTAGCTACCAGGCACCGCTCACAACTGTGCGCACACCCTAGAACCAGGTTTTGCAACAGCTCCGCCCGTGTCTTGGACTCAGAGACCGCTCTCCCCACGTGTGCACTCCCATGCTGGACCCAGCACAAAGAGAGTGCCCCTTGGCTACAACTTACCCTGAGGGTAAAAGAACAGGAGGATCCCAGCAGCCTTCATCTGTGAAAACGTCAACAGCCCTCGCTGCTACCGTGGACACACCTGCAGCCTTAAGAGACGTTGAGCTGCCTGACGTGGTTCCATGGACACTATTCTGCTGTTCACTCCCACCCCACCCCTGCCCCAGTGTTGGGTCTGCTACACCTCAAGCAGCTGGTGCCCTCACACTCACCTGTCGGTGAAGGTCATTCCCCATTGAAGCCAGTCTGTGTGTCTGGGAGGGGCGACTCAGCTCTGAAATGCTCGGGCATCGGTGCAAAGCTGCAAAAAGCATGAAAAGTCAAGGACGCAGGTGAGCGCCAAAGAGACACAATAACTCCCCAGCAAATGGCCCCACGGTAACGGAGAGCTAGGGGCTGTCTGACAAAGAGTTTAAAATAATTGTTTTCAGGAGCCGAGTGAGTCACAAAGAACAGTTAGACACTCATTGAAATCAGGAAAACAATCCAGAAACAAAGTGAGAAGTGCAACAAATAGATAGAAATCATAAAAAAAAAAAACCAACAAACAAACAAACTAATGCTGGAGCGGAAGGCTACAATGACTAAACTGAAAAGTGAAAGAGCTTCAGCAGCAAATGCCGTCAAGCAAAAGTGAAGATCTGCAAACTCCATGACAGGTCATCTGAAACTATCCAGTCAGAAAAGAAAAAGAACATTTGAAGAGTGAAGAAAGCCTATGGGATGTTTGTGACACAATGAGGTAACTAATACAAACATTGTGGGAATCCCAGAAGGAGAAGAGAAAGATAAAGAAAAGGGTAGAACGCTTATTTAAAGAAATAATTGCCAAAAACTTTCCAAATCTTGGGAGGAAAATGGAAATCCAAATTTATGAAGCTCAAAAGTCTCCAAACAGGTGAACCCAAAGAAAAGCACATGAAGAGACCTTATAATCAAATTGTTAAAAGTCAAGAATAGCCCTGGCTGGTGTGGTTCAGTGGATTGAGCGCCAGACTGCAAACTAAAGGGTTACCAGTTTGATTCCCAGTCAAGGTACATGCCTGGGTTGCGGGCCAGGTCCCCAGTAGGAGGCACATGAAAGGCAACCATACATTGATGTTTCTCTCCCTTCTTTCTCCTTCCCTTTCCCTCTGTCTAAAAATAAATAAAATCTTAAAAAATTAAAATAGAATAAAATTCTTAACTGACCACCTATTAAAAAAAAAGAAGTGTCATAAATAGAAATGGATTAAACTCACCAGCAAACTAGTGTATAGTGGTTGTGTGGATAAAGAACAAGTTCCAGCAATATGCTGTCTACAAGAGACTCACTTTAGAATAAAGACACACATAGGCTGAAAGTGAAGGGATGGAAAAAGATATTTAACTGAAAGAAAGCTGGGGTATCTATATTGATATCAGACAAACTAGACTCTAAGTCTTTAGAGACAAAGACAGTCATTACCTTATGATGAAAGAGTCTACTAAACAGGAAGACACAACAATTATGAATACATACATCAGCACACCTACCCACAGGGCAGGGCAGACGGAGGTCTAGAGCTGTTCCTATGGAAACAGGTGCAATAATCAATAAATACTAACACAAGAATAAACTCTGTGTTTCACATACTCACAACTGTAAGCCTACTTTCGCCCTGCCCTGTGTATAAAAAGATACTGACGTATCTGAAGGCAGAAATAGACAGCAACACCATAATAGTGGGGGGGCTTCAGCACTACAATTACAATAGTGAATAGACTGTTGAGACAGAAAATCCATAAAGAAACAGCTGACTTGAACAATACCATGGACCAAACGGACTTGCTCAAAACACATAGAATTGCCCACCCAGCCACAGAAGAACACACATTTTTCTCAAGTACACATAGAAAATTCTCCAGGATGGATCACATGTTGGGTAGCAAAAGAAGTCGTAACAAATGTAAGAAAATCAAAATCATTTTGTGACCACAATGGAGGAAACTAGAAATCAATAACAGCAAGAAAAAGGGAAAATACATGGAAACTGGACAACACATTTTGTACAACAATTGGGTTGAAAAGGAAATCAAAAGGAATTTTTAAAGTATTGTAAAACAAATAAAAACACATATCAAATGTATGGAATGCAGCAAAAGCAGAAGAGAAAATCTTACAGAGAAACACATACATTCAAAAGAAGAAAGGTCTCAGATAGGCAACATGACTTGACTAGACCTCAATGGACTACAAGAAAAACAAACTGAACCCAAATGTTAGCAGAAGAAAGGGAATAATAAAGATTAGATGCAAAATAAATAGGGAACAAAAATAGAGAAAAAATGATCAAACTAAGAGATTTTTTTGAAAAGGTAAACAGAAGCAATAAACTAGAAGAAGAAAAAAAAAGACTCAAGTAAAATCTGAAATAAAGGAGGAAACATTACAATGGGTGCTTCAGAAACAAAAAAGAATCACATGCCAACAAACTGAATAACCTAAAAGAACAATGGGTAAATTCCTAGAAACACATGACCTACTAACGTTTAATCAGGAAGAAATGGAAAGCCTAAATAGACTGATGAGAGTGAATTAGTGATCAAAAATCTCGCAACAAGGACAAATCCAGAACCTGATGACTCACGGGTAAACTCCACAATCAAAGAGGAATTAGTAATAATCTTCTTAAACTCTTCCAGAAAATCAGAGAAGAGCAGTCCAAACTCATTCTGTGAGGCCAGCATTGCCTTGATACCAAAACTAGGCAAAGACACTGCAAGAAAAGAAAACTACAGGCCTATATTTCTGATGAGCATAGATGTAAAAACTGGTAACAAAATACTAGTAAGCCAAATTCATCAGTATATTGAAAGAATCAAGTGGGATTTATCCCACATATGGTTCAACATACGCAAATCAATCAGCATGATATATGTTAGCAAAATAAAAGAAAAAAATCACATGCTCATCTCAATAGATGAGAAAAGGTATTTAACAAAGTTCATTATCCACTCATGATTAAAAGTCTCAACAAAATAGGAATTGAAGGATCTTGCCTCAATACAATAAAGGTCCTATATGAAGAGCCCACAGCTAACATCGTAAGTAATGGGGGGGAATGAAAGCTTTATCTCTAAGATCTGGTACAAGGCAGCTGTTCTTGCCGCTTCTTTTCAACATAGTACTAGAAGTCCTAGCCAGAGAAATTAGACAAGAAATAAAAGGCATCTATATTTAAAAAGTAGAAGTAAAACTTTCTCTGTTTACAAATGAAAAAAAATCACATATGTAGAAAACCCCGAGGGCTCTAAAACAACAACAAAAACTGTTACAACTACTAAATAAAATTTCAGGACACAAAATCAGTATACAGAAACCAATCACATTTTTATACACAATGAACTATCCAAAAAGGAAATGAAGGCAACAATAGCAATAAAATGAATGAAGTATTTAGGAATAAACTTAGTCAAAGAGGTGAAATATTCATACACTGAAAATTCTGAAACACTGGTGAAGAAAACTTAAGAAGATACAAGTAAATGGGAAGACATCATTTGATCATGGATTGGAAAAAATAATATTGTTAAAATGTCTATTCTTCCCCAAGTGATCTACAAATTCAAAGCAATCTCTATCAAAATACCAATGGTATTCTTTACAAAAATAGAAAAAAGAATTGTGAACTTCATACGAGACTACAAAAGACCCCATATAGTCAAAGCAATCTTGAACAAAGAGAACATCACACTGGAGGCATCTTACTTTCTGATTTCAACATTTAATAAAAATCCACAGTAATTAAAAGTCTGGTACTGGAATAAAAACAGACATATAGACCAATGGAACAGAATAGCGAGCTCGGGAATAAATCTAGGCATATATGGTCAACTGAGCAACAGGGGTGTAGAGAATGCAAAATGGAGAAAGAAGAGTCTCTTCAATAAATGGTGTTCAGAAAATTGAATAGCCACATGCAGAAGAATGAAATAGGACCCTTATCTCACAGTGCATGTAAAAATCAACTCAAATGGATTCAAGACAAATGTAGGATCTGAAACTATAGAACTAATAAAAGGAAACATAGGAAAAGAGCATCTTAACAATGGTCTAAGTAATGATTTTTTTAAATGTGGCACTAAAAATATAGGTGATAAAAGCAAAAACACACAAATGGGTTACAGCAACCTAAAAGGATTCTGCTGAGTGAAGGAAACAGTCAACAGAGCTCCAAGGTAACCTAAGGAATAGAAGCAATATCTGCAAACCATTTATCTGGTAAGAGGTTAGTATCCAACATATTTAAGGAACTGATACAGCCAAATAGCAAAATGTAAATAAAGAAGTAATCTGATTTTAAAAGGGCCTAAATAAACATTTCTCCACAGAAAACAAACACATGGTCAGCAGGTATGTGAAAAGGTGCTCAACTTCACTAATCATCAGGGGAACACAAATGGAAACCACAATGAGATATCACGTCACGCTTGTTAGAATGTTATAATCAGAAAGACAAAAGACAACAAGTGTTGGTGAGGATGTGAAGAAAAGAAAGAGAACCCTTCTACTGTTGGTGAAAGTGTGAATCGTTATGGCCATTATGAAAAACAGCATGGAGGTTTTGCAAAAAGTTGAAAATAGAACTACTTTATGATTGAGTAATCCCAAATCTGAGTATATATCCAAAGGAAATAAAATCAGGATTTCAAAGAACGATCTGCATCCCTCTATTCATTTGAACATTATTCACAAAGGTCAAGATGTGGAAACAACCTGAAGGTCCATGGAAGGACGAGCGGATAAAGACATGGTATGTATATTGGAACATTGAAAAAGAAGGAAATTCTTTAATCTGTCACAACATGGGTGAACCTTGAAGATGTCATGCTAAGTGAAATAAGCCAGATGCAGAAAGACAGGTATCGCTCTATCACACTTCTGTGTGGAATCTAAATTATCAAAATTCACAGAAGCAGAAAGTAAAATCACAGTTACCAGGGGTAGGGACGGGGTGGACAAAGTTGCACTTATGCAACATGAGTAAGTTCAAGAGACCTAATGTATAACAATGTGGTTCTACAGACTTCTGGCCAAGATGGAGGCATAGGTAGATACACTATACCTCCTTGCACAACCAAAAGGACAACAACAAATTTAAAAAATAAAAAAAAAATCAAAACTGACAAAATTAAACTGTATGGAAGTCCAACAACCAAGGAGTTAAAGAAGCAACACTCATCCAGACTGGTAGGAAGGGTGGAGACAGGCAGCTGGGAGGAGAGGACTCACAGCAGGGTGGCAGCTGGTGGACCAAGCAGTCCCACATTCACACGCAGATAAACTGGGAGGAACACCTGGGGAATGAGACAGAACGTGCAACCCAGGGCTCCAGCTTAGGGAAATAAAACCTCAAACCTCTGACTGAAAACACCTGTGGGGGTTGCGGCGGCCGTGGGAGAAACGCCCAGCCTCACAGGAGAGTTCTTTGGAGAGACCCATGGAGTTCTAGAATGTACACAAGCCCACCCACCCGGAAATCAGCACCAGAAGGGCCCCATTTCTTGTGGGTAGTGGGGGAAGTGACTTAAATCTGGCAGAGAGTGGAACAAGCAGCACTGGTCCCTCTTGGACCCCTGCCCCACAAACAGCATCACAATACAGGGACTCTGTGTTGTGATTGCCCCGTCCTGGTGAAGACCTAAGGCTCTGCCCCTCACTATGCAACAGGTGTGTGGAGACAAAAAAAAAAAAAAAAAAAAAAGGCCCAATTGAAAGAACAGATCGAAAAAATACAACTAAGCAATGAAGAGATAGCCAACCTGTGATAGCACAGTTCAAAACATTGGTAATCAGGATGCTCACAGAACTGGTTGAATATGGTCACAAATTAAAGGAAAAACATGAAGGCTATACAAAGTGAAATAAAGCAAAATGTACAAGGAACCAATAGTGACAGGAAGGAAACTGGGACTCAAATCAACAATAAATCAAAAGGAACAAATTAACATTCAACTAGAACAGAATGAAGAAACAAGAATTCAAAAAAAATGAGGAGAGGCTTAGGAACCTCCAGGACAATTTTAAACATTCCAACATCCGAATCATAGGGGTGCCAGAAGGAGAAGAGGAAGAGCAAGAAATTTAAAACTTATTTGAAAAAATAATGAAGTAGAACTTCCCCAATCTGGCAAAGGAAATAGACTTTCAGGAAGTCCAGGAAGCTCCCAAATGAAAGAGAGTCCCGAAGAAGTGGGACCCCAGAAAGCACACACCAAGGCACATAATTAAATTACCCAAAATTAAAGATAAGGAGAGGATCTTAAAGGAGCAGGAGAAAAGGAGACAGTTACCTACAAAGGAGTTCCCATTAGACTATCAGCTGATTTCTCAAAAGAAATCTTACAGGCAAGAAGGGGCTGGAGAGAAGTATTCCAAGTCATGAAAGGCAAGGACCTGTTACAGAACAGACCCAGGGGGTTGGGGAGGGGGTGGTGAATGATATACTATTACCAAATGGACCCATCCTTGTGCTCTGGGGTACCCCCCCACACCCTGCCATACTAGGTTTTCCTTGCTGGTCACCAGGGAAAGACATCTCTCAATGCCAGAGACTGGTGAAAAGGAAAGTGATTATTTATTTAAAGAGTTATACAAACTTAAGAGTAATAACTTAATGTCTTCATTGAGATACCAAAGTCCTTTAGAATACCCACAAACATACAGTCCTTCCTTCCCCCTCTGTCCAGTCTGGAATACCGTATCTCAGAAAAAGAAATAGAAGTCTGTGGTTCTTCTCTGCCCAAGCTGCATGGTCCCAAAAAGATACTTGTTTCTTCTCTGTCCAAGCCTCGTAGTGCCAAAAAGACGCCGCGTGACTTCCGCGCCTGGGTTTAAATCCCAGCACCAATCTTTCTCTGCCTCACCATTTCTGACTCCGCCAACAATAGGCCACAGCTGCCAGCATTCTCGTATTTTTTTTCCAGCTTTACTGGGCTGCCATAGTAAGTCTGGGCAGGTGTGGCCCTGTGGTGTGGAGCCAATCATCTCCAAGCTCTTACGCAGGCTCTGTAACCGGGGGAGTTGCCTCCCAGTTACATCAAGGATTGAAGTCACTCCTATCCCCCTGGCTCAAAGCTTGGCCACAGCTGTTTAACATATCTATGAAACCAGTTAAAGGTTATAGAAATGTTAAATGACCATCCTAGCGGTTATCTGCAAAACTGTTGCTACTCAAAACAGCACTGAATGGCCCTGCTCCATGCATCCCATCCCCCAGCTCAGACTTGGGGGGGTGAGGACATCCTATATACATTTTTTCTAATATTTCCTGGACACCCTGAGTTCTGGACCCCATTACAAATCTCTGTTTGGGCTCCCCCTTGATTGCACCCTGTTACAAACCTACATCCAAGGTTGCTCTATCCAGCAAAACTTTCATTTAGAATGGAAGGGCAGAAAAAGTGCTTCCCGGATAAGGTCCAGTTAAAGGAGTTCATCATCACCAAGCTCTTATTATATGAAATGTTAAAGGGACTTACCTAAGAAAAAGAAGATAAAAAATATGAACTGTAAAATGACAGGAAACTCACAGTTATTAACAACCACACCTAAAACAAAAGCAAACTAAACAAACAACTAGAACAGGAACAGAACCACAGAAATGGAGATCGTATGGAGGGTTAGCAACAGGGGAGTGGGAGGAGGAGAGAAGGGGAAAAAGTACCGAGAATAAGTAGCATAGACGGTGGGTAGAAAATAGGGGGAGGGCAAGAACAGTGTGGGAAATGTAGAAGCTAAAGAACTTACGACACATGGATATGAACTAAAGGAGGGGGTGTGCAGGGTGGACGGGAACAAAGGGGGGAAATGGGACAACTGTAATAGCATAATCAATAAAATATGTTTTAAAAAAGAGATGCAATACGATGAAAACAGCTGCAGCTGTGGGCAACTGGTGACTGGCAGCTGCATCACAACAACACACTCACTCAGCATCACGTCTCGTGCAGAGACTTTTGGTGAAACATCAACGCACCCAGGTGACTCAGCCCCCCCTACAGCCCAGATTTGGTGCCCTGCGACTTCTGGCTTTTCCCCAAACTAAACTCACCTTTGGAAGGGAAGAGATTTCAGACCATCGATGAGATTCAGGAAAATACATCAGGGCAGTGAATGGTGACTGGGAGAACTGTGTGAGGTCCCAACATGCGTACTATGCAGGGGACTGAGGCGTCATTGTCCTATGTACAATGTTTCTTGTATCTTGTATCTTCTTCAATAAATGTCTCTATTTTTCATATTACGTAGCTGGATACTTTCTGGACAGAACTTGTGTATCAAATCATCAACTTGTACACCTTAAATATATCATTTTAATTGCCAAATACTCTCTAACTAAAAGAAAATAGATTTAGCAATGGTTTGGTCTTATACCCAAAGCTGGATCCTCACTTAACCTCCCGACTGCTTTTGAGAAAGAGGGCACCCCAAAAGAAAACAAAGATCGAAATCCGGCAGGGTGTGAGTCCACAAACCATCACGTTTGAGGGTCGGGGGAGAACGGGGGGCGCTGCACAATCTCTAACCAACAGAATGGCACCAGGTGTCTCTCTAACACTCAGATACATTGTTTCCATCTCTTTGGTGGGTCAGAGAGATGGGAGGGTTAAGACTCTGGACGTCTTCCACCCCAGGCAGGGAGGTTTCTCGCAAACGCATGCAACCTTCTGCGTGGCCTCTGGTGGCAGGCGTTCTGAGCTGTGCTTCGCAGATGGAAAAGTGGAGAGGTTAATTAAGTCGCTTGTCGTCAGAAGTGGAGTCAGCTTTGGGCCTGGGAGGACCAGGGGGCCGCTCCTTTGTCCTCGGCTGAGCCCGCAAACAGCTGAGCGTTCCCGCCCCCACAGGGCAGCTCCGGAGCCAGCCAGGGAGGAAGACGCCAGATCAGCTCTGCAGTGATTTGCCTCCCTTCTTGTAATTTATAATTACTTTGTTCCTCTGCGTTTCCAGGAATAAGAAATGGTGCCTATCGACCACATTAAGTGCAAATTATTTATATTGTTAAACGGCCCCAATTATTAAAATCTTACACACCAGTTAACAAAAGGACACAGCGGAGCCGTTTCTGAGCAAAGCCACATTAGAACATACTCAAAAGGATGAGTAACACCGGCCCTGGGGCTCTCGGCCCTCCTCCGGACTGGCAGCCCCGACCTCCAGAAACCACAGCAGCTGGTGGCCAGGCACCCCAGGGGGCCCCTCAGCGCAGGTGGCGGACCTGACCCACCTCATGCCTGCATCTCAGATTCCCAGCCTCTAGATTGTGAGAACATCAATGTCCATCAGTGGTATTTTGACACAGCCACCAGAGCACACTTACGTGGGAGAGGCCAGACGGGGAAATGGCTAAGGGAAGATGCGGGCTGGAGACAGCTTCGATCCAGCCCCAGGGGCTCCGAGTGTGTGTGGCTGTGCTGTGTGTGGAAGGCCCACCTTCCAGAGGTGCGGCAGGTGTGAGCTGCCAGCAGGTCACAGCTGGTTGTGGGTGCCAGGCCTGGGGAAGGGGCTCTGGTAGGGCATCAACAGCACCACTGCCTCACCCAGGGACTCTCCAACTGGCGCCAACAATGCCAGCTCGGTGGGTTACTAATTAATCCCTGCCCCTGAGCAGGGTGATGTTAGTATCTGGACATGAGGGCCGGGAGGTGCAGACTGGCCATCGGGTGACAGGCCCAGGACACACAGGACTTTGTGGGGCGCTGAGACCAGACCCTGCTCAAGGCCAGGGTTTCCCCTGATGCCGGCGTTCTCCGAGTGCCACCTGCGCTCAGCTCCGAGCCCACGGGGTCCCCTTCAGTGGCTGTCTTGTCTCAGAGAGACTGGCGTTGGGACAAGCTTTAGATGCCTCGCCTGGGGAACGAAACAGACTTCCCATTCCCCAGCTCATGAATGGGCCAGTAAGACGCACTGCCATGAAGAAGGAGGGGCGTGGGAGGATCTAGAACTCAGCCACGGCGCTCCCAGGTCCCCCCAGGGTGCTGCGGGCCGGGCGCGTCCTGTTCTCCAAAGGCTTCCCGTCCCTCGCTGCGGGCAGGGGTCCACTCAGCCCCACTCCGTTCCCAGCAGAGACCACGTGGGGACCCTGCAGAGAATCGACCATTGCAGGGACCCGGGTGTCTGACGGTGTGAGATTACGTCCTTGCAGTTCTACCCCAATGGCGTGACGCGGCCTCTGGGTGACCACGTGCTTTCCTTGGGTTCCGACTTGAAGCTCCAGACGACATTCACAGGCAGCTCCGTCGGTAGTCCAGCCTCCCCGCTCGCCTGCTGCAGTGCACCTGGGTGCACGCAGGTCCTCAGCTTGTACAAGACAGGCAGGCTCTTCTCGAAAAGTGAGGGCCAGGGCTCCCTGGAAGGCACGTGGGCCTGACGTGTGAAACGCAAGAGTCATCTGAAGCCTGGAGACAGCACGGCTTCGTACAAGGGACAGGGTGTCCCTTCCTGGTGCCATCTTCCGGTAGCACACAGTGCCGCGAAAGTGCGTTTAGCCCTCTGCGCCCCGGCTTTCTCCTACGGTGGGAGGCACGCCCTGCCGTGGTGATTAAATGGGGCCTCTACCAGGCCTGTGTGGGGAGCCCTTGGTGACTGCCAGCTGTCTGTCCCCTGCTGTCCTTCACACCAGGAGCTCAAGCACATGACACACGGTTCCTAGTCCCCTCAAGTCCTCAGACCCGCCACGAAGCATGGATCCTGCTCACCAGAGCACCAGGGCAGGGGCAGAGCGCGCCCAGGTGTTGATGGTGACAGCAATGGTGACAATGATGATGTGGCTTCTACGTAGCCTCTATCCCACTCTGACGAGGGTCTTGGTGTGGCCACAACCAGCCGGGAAGGTTGCCTGCACTTAGCTTCAGTCCTGGCACCTCCGGTTTCATCACCGGCCAGAGCGGCACTGCCCACCCAGTGCTAGGACAGGGCCCCACAGTTCACACCCCCAGAGTCGACCCAGGCTTCCAAGGCCCACGCAGGGTGACCCCACTCCATCTTACAGGGATGGGGACAGAGCTCACGGTGTGGAAATGACTTGCCCCGTGTGGCCTCGAAACCCCCGCTCTCCTGATGTGCTTCCGGGTCCCACACCCCCACAGACGGGCGTCTCGGCTCTGCATCGGGTTGTCCTGGCGCACCTGTGCCCTTGGCACAACACCAAGCAGAGTGGGAGGGAAGTGCAGAACACTCTAGAACCTGAGCGCTTTGTAACAGGAGCACTCTTCACCCTTGACTTCCAGTGTGCAGGACAGAAAGAGAGGTGTCATTTCCCTTTAAATTAGGACAAAGCAAAAACAGGACCGCAGCCACCGGGAGAGAAATACCTGCATCTGGGCCGGGGTCACCTCCTTCCTGCAGAGAGAAAGGGAGCGTCTGGGTGAAGCGACGTCTTTAAAAAGCCCTCTTGTGTACAAGCTGGCACAGCGCGCACGTGGGCAGCACACCCATGCCACCCGGCTGCCCAGACCGCTCACCGTAGTCCCCAGCCTCGCAGGATGTAGTTGGTCACGGTGGTTTGGGCAGTGGCCCTGCCCCTCAGGGTGGGACTGTGGGGGGTCTGGCCTCCCTGAGTTCTCAAGTCCATGTTCAGGAGAGCTGGCCCCAAGGTGGGCGGGGTTCCAGAGTGGGCACTCCGAGCCCACAGCGCAGCCCGGCCAGTCTGGTTTCCTGCTGCATCTGTTTTTAAGGGTCAGGGATTGGTCCTGGGTGCATTTAGGTGACAATATACATACGGGGTAGGATAAAGCAGGGTTACAGTTATAATACAAAGAGAGAATAGAATAATTAATAAGTACTGATACGAGAATAAACTCTGTGTTTTGCGCACTCACAGCTATACACCTATTCTGCCCACCCTTGTGTGAGTAAGTTTCAGCCAAGAATGGGAGGTGCGGTGGGGGGAGGGGAGGTCAGAAGGGATTACAGCACCAGCCTGTGGCCTTCGTTGGTTGCTTGGCAGAGCATGGAATGTGGGAAACCCGGCCCCCCAGCCAGACCACTCCCCCGAGCAGGGGACGCCCTGCAGAGCTCTGCTCCCCTCCCGCCCTGCCCACGCTGACTCGGGAGAGCAGAGGGGCCCTTGATTCACCGCTCCTGACTGCCCCTTTCTGTCCACAACCCCTCTTTGTCTTCCTTGCGGGGGAGACTGTCCCTGCCACCTGGGATGCCCTGGGGGGCGAGCAGATGTCGCCCGTCCCAGCTGCTTAATTTAGAAGCGACGTGGGATTCTGAATCATGCCTCAGAGGGGTCGGATTGTCCTCCAAGGGGAAAAGGTCCAGGGGATTTCTCTGCTGCGTCTTTTCTCATGACCCGTCTTCTTCCCTCTCGAGTCACATTTCACGATGAGTCTGCCGTCTGGCGTCACGCAGAGCGTCATCCTCCTCCTTTCCCGGGTCAGCTGCTCAGCGGGCCTCCACCAGCATCACATGCCGCCTGCCCGGCCTGCCTGCGGGGGTGCGGGGGTGCAGTGAGCTCACCTCCCTCCTTCCAGGGCAGGAACCGCCCACAGGGCAGCAGGGCCCCAGCTGCTGCTTCTCCATGGGTGGGCCCACGACCCCAGGGATGAACCAGCCCCTAGGCTGCAAGAGCGCTTGGCTTTGGGTTACGCCCACGCTGTCTGCGGGGGTGGGGGGCTCCCGGGGACAGAAGATTCATTCGTGCACTGGGTGTGCTCCCCAACGCCGTCTCCTGTGCTCAGGGAAGGGGCTCCAGGGGTTTCTGGCAAATTACGGAGGTTCTTTTCTGGGGGGAAAACGTCCTAGGAAAGCACATCACCTCTTCCTAATGTCCTCCGTTAGGAAGATGGGTTTTTGCATGTCAGCTCTTTCCTGAGGGGAGGCCACAGCCCTTGGCATCGTGTTCATGGGAGAGTGGGACTGGGAGGCCCCTTGAGGCTAAAGGGGGGCCTCAATGATCAGTGGGCTGGAAGGCAGGCGGCCGCTGGACCACCGGGGCCCGCTGGTCTCTGCGGTCACCCTGAGCACCACGGAAGGGGCTGGCTTTCCATAGAGCCCATCTCTGCCACTATTTTCTAAAATCTCTTTCTGGGTCCCAGGCCTCTTGGTCCACAGTCCCGTGTGATTTCCCTCTGTTCTCAAACCTCACATCTGACTTCCACTCACTCGAGACTCCGGCTCAGGCAGAGTGATGCTCCCAGGCCCCCCTGCACAGCAACTCGGCTCCCGGAAGCCACCGAACCAGGAGCACGTGCTGCTGTAAGATGGCTGACCCAAAGGCTGACTCAGGCCTGGGCGGCTTCCCACGGCCCGACCAGGTCCTCCCCTGTGACCGGCTGGGAAGAGGAAGCCTGGAAAACAGGCAACCGCCCCCGAGGGCGTGCGTGCAGGTAGAGCAATGGCGAGGGCGCTCAAAAGACTGAGGGCTGTTTGGGTCAAGGACCAGACCACCCACATCCTGAGAGCTGTGGACGCTCCTTGGGGCTGGGGCTGGGAGATCCCTCACGGGGCTCCATCCTTCAGCTCACCTGCTGGTCCCAGGGAGGGCCCCGCACCACTTGATCAGGGAGTCCCCATGCCTGACAACCCCCTACTGAGACGATGTCCCTCAGAGGGCCTGCTCTACCCTCCTTGTCACCCCTCCTCTCATCTCCATTGTCACCAGGCTGGTTGCCCTGCGGAGAGAGGGGTCCGCACAGTCCGATGGTGGCGGACTGGATTCTAGCCCCTTCCCTGTGGGAGGACTAGATGTCTTGGTCCTTGTCCAGCAGGCTTGGCCATGAGGCAGCTCTGGCTGATGAAATGCACACAGTGACAGAGCCCCCACATGAACAGACGCCTCACGGCCATTGCCAGGCTGCAGCAAGTTTTGTCCCCCCAGCTACAAGGAGCTCCTCAGGCAGGAGCTGTACCTTCATCCAGGTCCTGGAATGAAGAGCCACAGCCGACCCACCAAGACAGGCACCTGAGCAAGAAATGCACCTGCCGTCAAAGCAGAGCGAAGTCGGAGTGCAGCTGTATCCTTTGCTGGGTTCCAGCCCTCACCAGCCCGTGGGAGGGGCAAGCCTGGGGATGGCCCATTTCAGCCCTTTGCTTCCATCCTCTTGCTGGGACAGCACCCCAGTTTCCCTTTGGGAGCCACCCAACTCCTTGTCCATGAACACCAGGTGGTGTCTCCCCCCACCACTGCCACCAGGCTCCAGGCCATGTCACCTGGCCTTAGACAAGCAGAGCCACAGAGCCAGCTGTGGAGCCCTCCAGAAGTGCCAAGAGAAAGGTGCAACCTTTGCCCCCGTGCCTGTGTGGACAGACTCACCCCCCTCTACCACCCCCCCCCCCCCGCAACGCCCCCTGCCCCCGGGAGCAGCCTCTCAGGAGGAAAGACCTGGGAGGAAAGGGCAGGGACAGCGGAGGGGTGTGGCAGGGCCAGCACGCCTGCGTGAAGGGCCAGATGCTTTGCTCATTACTTAGTTTCGGGGTTGGCAGCCACGTGCAGTCCCTGTCACGCACCCTTCTTTGTTTTGCGTCTTTACAGCCTTTTGGAATTGTGCAAACGCTGGCGGGCTGGACACAGGCTGTACTCTCCCCGCTGCAGGGCCCCTGCCTCCCCTCTGGCCAGGCCAGGAAAGCAGGGCTGCCGACGACACCTGAGGACAGCGACGCTGGGACTGGAGCCCAGAGAGACCTCGCAACAGATGGATGCACATCAGGGCCCTGAGCTGTGACCGGCCAGCGGTCAAGGCCCTGCTCCCAGCTGCTGGCCAGCAGACCCAGCCAGAAGAAGCAGGTGCCAGGGTCACACAAGCCCTCTGCACCCCTTGGCACAACCAGCAAGCTGCTCAGGGCCACTGGGCTCCAGAGCCTGGCGGTCTGAGGGAACCCTGAAAGGTCACCTGGGGTCTGTGGGGCACCTGGCAGGGCCCTCTCCTCACTGTGAATAATTCACAAGAATGGAGGACTTTCCAGGCCCGGCGCCAGCTCCTCCGGCAGCCCAGCCACCAGACCCGAAGGCCAAGTAGCAGCCAAGAGGGAGGGGGAAGGGGAGAAGGGACAGAGCAGAGACTGTCCGGAGAAGGACGCCGAAGGTCAAGATGGCCCCTGGTCTGACCTGTCCTGGAGGTAGACGAACTGCTGTGCAAGGGGTCTCCATGGCAACTGGCCAAGAGGTAACTGATGTAAAGTGGGGATGCCAAGGCTGCTCTGGACCCCCACGGGTGGGAGGGCCCTTTGCCCATGGCACATAGCTAGGCAGCCCCCAGCCGAGGTCGGAACCCAGCTCAGCAACCTCCAGAATTGGGTGTTCAGGGAAGACTTGTTGCATTTCCTGTGAGCAAAAGGCTTCCCTGGGGATGTGGGGGACCACCAACAGAGGCCAGACCCTTGCCGTGGTCGCAGCCAGGCACAGCCCAGGGTGACCCCTCACAGACCCCATCTGCTGGCCCAGATGCCTCCCGCATGCCCTTGTTTGTCTCTGGTCTTGCCTGATTTCGACTGCTTTTGTTTATTGTCAGATCAACTGCTTCATTTAGAAGCAAATGTCTAAACTATGGAGACAGTGAAGAGGTCAGGGAGGCATTGCCAGCTGTTGTGGGGGGGGGACAGGATGATCAGGAGAAGCACGGAGGGTGTGCACTGCACAGGGGAAGTGAAACAACTCTGTATGACATTACAGTGATGGACACATGTCATACACATTTGTCCAAATCCATAGAACATACAACACCAAGAGTGACCATAATGCAAATGATGTCAGGGTTGCTTCATCGATTGTACCAGGGGTGCCCTCTGATGCAGGTGGCAATAGCAGGGTGGGGGAGGCTATGTGTGTGTGAGGTCAGGGGCTTAATGGGAATCCTTTGTATTTTCTACTCAGTTTTGCTGGAAACCTAAAAATGCTCTAAAAAATAAAGTCTATTTAAAAAAAAATATGGACTTCCGGCCAAGATGGAGGCATAGGTGGACACACTGTGCCTCCTCTCACAACCAAAATTAAGGACAAATATTTAGAAACAAGAAAATATCCAGAACTGATAGAAAATTGAACTGTACAGAAGTCCAACAACCATTCATTCAGACTGGTAAGAGGGGTGGAGTCAAGGCAGGAAAAAGTGGAGGTGTGGACCCGGGCACTCAGGCAGCAGTGGCTGGCAGTTCCCAGGCATGCAGGTGGCAGCTAGTGGACCCCAGGCCCACAGGCGGCGGGTAACAGACCCCGGGTATGGGGTGGCAACTGTGCAGACCCAGTGAGGCCGTGCAAGGCAGCTGGCTGACCAGGTGGTCCCACATTCACGCACAGATAATTTAGGCAAAGGTGAAGCTGTGGAAGGGACTGGAATACAAGAGAGAGTGGAGCAAGCGCCATTGTTCCCTCTCAGACCCTGCCCCACATACAGCATCACGACCCAGCGACTGGCTGCCCCGCCCTGGGGAACACCTAAGGCTCCACCCCTCACTACATAACAGCTGCGACCAGACCAAAAACAAAACAAAAACAAAAACAAAAAACAAAAAACAAACCTACCAAAAATGGCTCAAACTAGAGAACAAATCAAAGCCCCAGAGCCAATTCCTCTAAACAACGAAGAGATAGCCAACCTATCAGATGCACAGTTCAAAGCACTGGTGATCAGGATGCTCACAGAATTGGTTGATTTTACTCACAAATTAGATGAAAAAATGTAGGCTACAGTACATGAAATGAAGAAAAACTCATGGGGAACCAATAGAGATGGGAGGAAAACTGGGGCTCAAATCAATGGAGTGGGCAAGAAGGAAGAAACTAACAACTAAACAGAAAACAAGGAAGAAACAAGAATTCAAAAAAATGCGGAGAGGCTTAGGAACCTCCGGGACATCTTTAAACATCCCAAATCCGAATTATAGGGGTACCAGAAGAGGAAGAGCAACAAGTGGAAAACTTATTTGACCAAATAATAAAGGAGAACTTCCTCAAGTTGGCAAAGGAAATAGACTACCAGGAAGTCCAGGAAGCTCAGAGAGTCCCCAAGAAGTTGGACCCAAGGAGGAACACACCAAGGCACATCATAATTACATTAGGCAAGATTCAAAGGAAGGAGAGAATTCTAGAAGCAGCAAGGGATAAGGGGACAGTCACCTACAAAAGACTTCCCATCAGACTGTCAGCTGATTTCTCAAAAGAGACCTTGCAGGCAAGAAGGGGCTAGAAAGAAGTATTCTAAGTCATGAAAGTCAAGGACCTACATCCAAGATTGCTCTATCCAGCAAAGCTTTCATTTAGAATTGAAGAGCAGATAAAGTGCTTCTCAGATAAGGTCAAGTTCAAGGAGTTCATCATCACCAAGTCCTTATTCTATGAAATGTTAAAGGGACTTATCTAAGAAAAAGAAGATAAAAAATATGAAAGTAAAAAGACAGCAAACTCACAGATATTAACAACCACACCTCAAACAAAAGTAAACTAAGCAAACGACTAGAACAGGAACAGAAACACAGAAATGGAGATCACATGGAGGGTTAGCAACAGGAGAGTGGGAGGAGGAGAGAGGGGGAAAAGATACAGAGAATAAGTAGCATAGACGGTGGGTAGAAAATAGACAGGGGGAAGGCAAGAACAGTGTGAGAAATGTAGAAGCTAAAGAACTTATGACACATGGACATGAACTAAAGGAGGGGAATGTGGGTGGGAGGGGGTGTGCAGGGTGGAGGGGAATGATGGGGTAGAAATGGGACAACTGTAATAGCATAATCAATAAAATTAAAAAAAAAAAGATAAATATGCCTGACTTCCGGCCAAGATGGAGGCATAGGTAGGTATGCTTTGTTTCCTTGCACAACCAAAAGGACAACAAAAAATTTAAAAACAAAAAACAACCAGGACTGTCAGGAAATCGAACTGTGTGGAAGTCTGACAACCAAGGAGTTAAAGAAGAAACAATCACCCAGACTGTGCCACAACACAGCCAAGTGGGTTGCCCTGCCCTGGTGGATACCTAAGGCCCCGCCTCTTACAATGTAACAGGTGTGCAGAGACAAAGAAATATGGCCCAAATGCAAGAACAGATTAAAACTCCAGAAAAGGAACTAAGTGATGAGGAGACAGCCAACCTATCAGATGCAGAGTTCAAAACACTAGTGATCAGGATGCTCACAGAAATGATTGAGTATGGTCACAAAATAGAGGAAGAAGTGAAGGCCATGCAAAGTGAAATAAAGAAAACCCACAGGGAACCAACAATGACGGGAAGGAAATCAGGACTTAAATCAACAATTTGGAACAAAAGGAACAAATTAACATTCAACCAGAACAGAATGAAGAAACAAGAATTCAAAAAAAAATGAGGAGAGGCTTATGAACCTCCAGGACAACTTTAAAGATGCCAACATCTGAGTCACATGGGTACCAGAAGGAGAAGAGGAAGAGCAAGAAATTTAAAACTTATTTGAAAAAATAATGAAGGAGAACTTCCCCAACCTGGTGAAGGAAATAGACTTTCAGGAAGTCCAGGAAGCTCAGAGAATCCCAAAGAAGTGGGACCCCAGGAAGCACACACCAAGGCACATCATAATTAAATACCCAAAATTAAAGATAAGGAGAGGATCTTAAAAGCAGCAAGAGAAAAGGAGACAGTTATGTACAAAGGAGTTCCCATCAGGCTGTCAGCTGATTTCTCAAAAGAAACTGCAGGCAAGAAGGGGCTGCAAAGAAGTATTCCAAGTCATGAAAGGCAAGGACCTACATCCAAGATTGCTCTATCCAGCGAAGCTTTCATTTAGAATGGAAGGGCAGATAAAGTGCTTCTCAGATAAGGTCAAGTTGAAGGAGTTCATCATCACCAAGTCCTTATTATATGAAATGTTAAAGGGACTTGTCTAGGAAAAAGAAGATCAAAACTATGAACAGTAAAATGACAACAAACTCACAATTATCATGAACTGAAAAAAACAAAAACAAACTAAGCAAACAAGTAGAACAGGAACAGAATCTCAGAAATGGAGATCACACGGAGGGTTATCAGTGGGGAGGAGGCCGGGGGACAATGGAGGAAAAGGTACAGGGAATAAGAAGTGTAATTGGTAGGTAGAAAATAGGGGGAGGTTAAGAATAGTACAGGAAACGAAGAAGCCAAAGAACTTATATGAATGTCTCATGGACATGAACTAAAGAGGGGAATGCTGGTGGAAGTGGGGTGCAGGGTAGAGGGAGATACAGGGGAGAAAAAATGGGACAGTTGTAATAGCATAATCAATAAAATATACTTAAAAAATAAAAAAGCATATGTCCAAAAGTCCTTCAAAATGCATTTCCCCTAAAAATATAAATTTATGCTTATTAGTAAAATACTGTATGTTTATTTTAACTTTTAAAGCTTTGCAAACATCCATCCCTCTGGTGACTGCATCATTTGTTCTCAAAACACTGTGCATTTTAAAAATCCATTATTTTATTCTTTCAAATTAATTTGTTTTTCCATTCACAGCTGACACACAATATTATGTTTGTTTCAGGCGGACAACATGGTGATTAGAGGCTCACACCACTGACGGAGTGATCCCCAATAAGCCCAGTGCCCGCCTGACGCCAGGCTCAATCACTGCAATGTTATCGAGTGTGTTCCCCACGCTGTACTTTCCCTCTCTGTGGCTGCTTTTATATCTGCCAATCCATACTTCCTAACCCCTTCACCTTTTTACCCACCCGCCCCCGACCAAGCTCCGAAACTCTGGTGAAACTCAGCGTTGTGGGAGGGCCGAGGATGCATCCAACTCCAGTTCTCAGGGACACGTGCAGGCTGCTGGGGCAGAGGCCCCCGGCTCCTGGCCCATCGCTGGGGTGTGCTTCGGTGACAGCAGCCCAGGGCACACGTCCATGAAACTGAGACTCCACTTCTATCCACAGCATCAGGACCCCCAGGCTCAGGGTGGGGAAGATTCTCACACACACCCCGCAATTGCTCAGGGCTGGTTCTTTCCAGAAGGGCACTCACAGGAACCCTAACAGCCCTTATGACCCACTCGAAGTTTCCAAAGAGTAGCTCAGAGGAGTATGCTCTTTCTTGCAGGAAATGAATTCATAATTAGTTTTTTCTCCCTTGCCAAATTAGGATCCCGAGGGCCCGGTACGGCGCAGGAAAATACGGTTCAATCTATAGCTGAACCTGCGTGCCCAGGGTGTGCCCTTGGGTAAGTGAGAGAAGTGGGGAGCCTCTTCAGCAAGGGGGGAGTCTGTCCTGCTGCAGATCCACCAATAGGGCCTCTGTAGGCAGAGCCGAAAGAGTCATCTGTTTTGCTTCAGCAAGAGAAACGTCATCCTAGAGGCTTTAAGCCTATTCCCACAATGGGCTTTAATTATCAGAGAAGGTTGGCAATACATTTGCATTTTAATTAAGATTAATGAATCATGCATGATTCGGTGGACCATTCTTGCTATTGGCAGGGGAGTGAGAGAAAGCTACCCTACTGATGAGGGTCCACCACAGTGACCACATGTCAGGTCTGACACACGAGAGGACCCCTCACTCTGGCTCCTCCCACGGGCTCTGGGCAGCACTCCATCCTCAGGGACACCCATAGTGGCTGTTCCTTGGCCATGTGACCTGAGGATGCAGTCCCAGAAAAGCTTATCCTGCGGGAGATCAGCAAATGTGACATTAAACAAACAAAAAGTTCTGCGGTTAGGCAAAAGGCAAACAGCTGTGTGTGTTTCCAACTGCAGGTCTCCGAGCCTCCAAGATGCTCATGTGCATCCCCAGACTCCTTTGCGCCCACAGGCTTTCCTTCCAGAATCCACCCCGGGCATTGGCGCGGTGTCCCCCGGGTTGGGGAGCTGGCGATCCAGGCAGACGCTCCTCTGTGGAGTGCTTTTGCTGCGGGAGCCACTCAGGCCACCCCCCGGGGGTGGCGGCTGCCTGGTGGAACCACGGACACACATGCACAGAGATGGGGGCCCCTCCAGAACACATTCACAACAGTGGGGGCATCAGCCTGAACCTTCGCCTGACACCAACGTCCCCCTGGTGGTCTGCACCGCGTGGAGCAGTCCTGCGCCGGCGTGTGCACTGTGCATCCCCCGCAATCCACAGGTGCCTGAAGCGCCCCCTCCACCCGGGGGGCCGCAGGACGCACGAGGCGCACCCAGTGAGCACGCCCCCTGCTCTCAGTTTCCTTCCCTGTGAAATGAGGATGGCCGCAGTGGGTCTGAGTGGTCAGCCCACGTGAGGTGCTCGCAGCCTCGAGGACCAACAGGTGGGTGGGGACGGTCACGGAATGGTCACGTGCACACTCTGCCCTGGGCAATCTCACGTGTCTCTCCAACAGGTGGATACTTTGCTGAGCGTACACTTCTGGGGGACACTCTTCGGTGGGCATTTTGCGGTTCGCCCCATCTTCTCTCAGCAACTAGCACTACTGCACCGAGGGTGGGGGGTCTGCTGTGCTCAGACGCTGGGCCTTCGTGGTGGACGTGTGCTGAAATCTCAGGACGACTCTCGCGGTCGGCGGTTCTTCACGCATCACGGAGCGGCCTCCTTCCTCTGCTGGGTGGGTGATGGGGAGCGGTCTGGGGCTGGGTGCGGAGGGGGCCTGAGCCTCACGGCTCCCAGCAACCACCCTGCTGGGCACCTGAGCTGTGTGGCTGGAGAGCCTGCTCTGGGATGTCGCCCCACTCCACCCGTGGCATAGAGTCCGGGCTGGAGTTTGGGGCACGTACTGGTGCGTAGCTCAAGGTTCAGGAGAAGCTTTCTCTCTGTTTAAGAGCAAACGGGACTGACCCTCAGAGGCCCTGGCTGTGCTCTCATGGCCAGTGGGCTTCCCATCGGATGTGACTTCCTGGGGGGCGGTGTTGGGAAGCATTTGGGGCTGTGTCTGGGCTTAGCAGGAGGAAGGGCAGCGGTAACTCAGGCCACGAGGGCCAGGAAGAGCGGGCTCCGAGCTTGCCCCTGAGTCAGTAGGGAGGGCTGGCTCCCTGCTCTGACATCACCCAGCAGCCCCCACCCCCGGCCACATTTGCCCATCCCAGGGCTCCCAGGGGGCCTGAGGAGGGCACCACCCACATGGGACACCTCGTCCCCACATCCGGCCACACAGCCGTCCCCGAGCACCGGACTGCCTCACGCCCTTTCACCTGCGCCCTGCGCCACCTGGAACGCTGGCCAGTACCTTTGCCGGTCTGGCTCCTTCGGCTCGTCACCGTCACTCGAAGGGCATCTCGTCAGAGACCGTTTATGACCACAGAGACGGAGGCTGTCTCCCTCGCCGGCCTCCCTCACGGGCTCCCGCTGTCCCGTCTTCAGAGACGGTCGTGTTTGTCACTCTGCACGTCAACTCCGTCTTCTCCAGAGCCCTCGGGGCCCAGAGCCCCACCTGGGAGCTCCGAGCACGAACTCACAGGGCCCGGACAGGACGCTTCACGCCTCCTGGGCAGCCCTGGCCAGGCGGCGAGCGGCCCAGGCGGGCAGGCCTTGCAGGAGCTGGATGGAGGGCCCTCGGGGCAGAGGGCGAGGCCTAGAAACTTGGCTGTGGCCGATGTGCGACCTGGCAGCTTTGTGCTTGTCCTGTCAGACGAAAGCCTGGTCTGGGGGCGGGTGGGTGACGGTGTGTGTGTGTGTGTGTGTGTGTGTGTGAGAGAGAGAGAGAGAGAGAGAGAGAGAATGTGGTGTGGTGTGCGCGTGCACATGTAAGCATGAGTGTGTGCGAGGTGATGAAAACGGAATGTGTGTGTGCGTGGTATGCGTGAGTGTGTGATGTGTGTGGCACGTGGGTGAGGCACGTGTCTCTGTGTTTCCTGGCCCGGTGCCCTCTGCCAGCCCCGCCAGGGGCTTTCTGGCGTCCGGCTCCGAGGATGTGGCAGGCCAGGAGCGGGTGCTTCTCTGGGCCTCTGGATGGGGAATTCCTCCCCGGGAAACTGGGTGGCCCTGGAGCTTGGCACCGCCCCTTGGCCAGCTGCACCGGTGGGGTGGCCTCAGGCAAGTTACCTGCCTGCTGAGCTCCACCTGTAAAACGGGGTCGGGGTTGCTGGGTGGTTGATAAAAGAAGCCCCTGATACGCCACCCCATGGGAGCGCCGTCAGCTGCCCGTCTGTTTATTAAATGGAATAACAAGCCCCCGGGATCAGGGCTTCGGGACCCTGCGGACACAATGGGAGAAAGTGTCCCCTGAGCTCTGCGTGTGGGATCACGGTGTTTGCTGACCTGCTTCCAAATACACTGTTCATGTTGACACCCCAAAAGGTGGCTCAGCAAGACATGGGCACCCAAGGGCCGGGCGGAGATGTGCTCTTGTATGGCTGACAGCTGGGGAAGGAAGCTTCAAAACCAGACGGGGCCTCCTGATCCTGGGGGCTTCAGGGGCCCAGGCCAGACTGCAGGCAGAGAGGGGTGAGGAACACGAGCGCGTGGGAGAGCAGGGCTGAGAGGCCCCTGTGGCCACTGCTATCCGTGACGGGCCCCCAGACCCTCTTGGGGGAGGACCCAACCCAGACCTCTGGCTTTTCCTCCCTCAGAAGCCCCGGCTGTCTCAACAGTGCCGGCCACTGCCCGGAGTGACGGCTGGCCCAGGAGAACAGCCCTGCCCCACCTCGCTGGGCCTGGTCTGGCTGGGTCAGGCCCCTTACATGTACTGGTTGTTACTGGGCTTTCACTGGGGCCCTCTGGGGCTGGCACAGGGCTGAGGTGGGAGCAAAGCCCCCCGCCAACTCCTCTGGGGCAGGAGTTCCAGTCCGCTGTTCAAAGGACCGCACGGACCCAGCTCTTGTTGGTCCTGGTCTTGCTCTCGGAACCCAGCTGAGCTCCACACAACACGCCACTCAAGGGTGGGAACCAGACACGGTCCCAAGGGAGCCAGATACCAAACTTTTAAACTAAGGTAGCCCTAACCCTGCCGGGGGCAGGAGGGTAGTGGTGGGGGGCGGGTTGGGCAGGCATCCCGGCTGGGGCTGCCCGTGCCCAGAGGCACCAGCTGCCTCCCAGGTTTCCTTGGCAACAGCCCAGGTGTGGGGAGCAGATACTGCGGAGGGGGATGCCTGCCCAGAGGAAATGCTGGCGCCCAGGGCTTCCTACAGAGGGCATACCGTTCCATGTGAAGAGAGGAAGCCCCTCTTCCTGGAATTTCCCAGAATCCGCTGTCGCATCACAGGAAAGGAGCCTCAGAGCCTCTCTCCCTGGGGGAGTGTGGCTCCCGGGCCCCAGGAGACCTGGGAGAGGCTAAAGGCAGCATTTTCTTGCATGCTGCCCCTTTGCCTAACTATTTTGGAAGTCGACCAATAGCAATAAGAAAGCAAAAAACTGTCACAGTGTGTTTGCATTTTCTTTAATAAAAGTCCTTCCCAGGCACTGACGCCACTGAGGACAAACCTGAGCGGAAGACGAAAGTTGCTTCCAGATTCCCCGGCTGGGAAAGCCCTGGGAAAGCCCCCGCCACGGGCCGAGGGCCGCACTTGGCCAGGAGGAAGTGCCCGCTCCGGGCCTGGCAGGAAATAGATGCACGGTTAAGCTGGGTCACTTGAGGAAGCGAGGCAGGAATGGGGGGGTGTCCTGCCTTGCCCGGGAGGGGCCTGTGTCTGCCCCTAGACCTGCGGAGGGACAGGTACTGACTTGGAGCCACAGTGGTAGGCAAGGCCCTGAGGGCAGCATCAATGCCCGCTGGGCCCATCAGACTTCTCAGAGGGACAGACCAATAGGACACAGATTCATACCTCCACACGTATACACACACATGTACATGCACACACATGTGTACACACACACACACACTAAGAGGCCCTTCCTGCAGGGCTTCATGCACAAGAACTGAGCGGGGTGGATGCCCAGCCCCACTCACTCCTGCCCCAGCCTGTGTGCAGGCCGGGGGGGAGGCAGGGTCCAGGGTTGGTGGTTCACTTTGGGGCCCGCCAGAGGGTGGGGGGCCGAGCGGAAGGACAAACACACCTGTGCTCCCACCCCATGCCCTGAGAGACCCCAGCCAGCTCCCAAGAGGGAGGGAAAGCACTGAGTGGACATGGGAGGGCTGCCGTAGACCCAGCGTGGCCGGGCGGGAGTGGGGTCTGCACGGGGCTTGTGGGGCGGGGGTTGGACAGAGCACAGCTGAGAGCCACGACTGCATGACATGAAACAGTTCTGTGTCCACTGTGGCTCAAGGCTCTGCGATCTGTCTTGTACACCGAGAGAACACTCACGTAGTGACCTTCCTGCTTTTTCTGCAATAATTTACATTACTTGCAGAATTTTAAGAGAAATTGCAGAAGTATGAATGCATTTGTGTGCATTTTAGGGAGCCAGTTTTTAGGCTGGTAAATAAAATGAGAGAAAGGGGGAAAAGGGAGTTAGAGAGGGAATACCGAGAGACATATTGAACCAGAGAACCTGGGTGAAGGTCGCAGACTGAGACTTCACAGCTTCCTGCAGTCAATGGCAAATTGGACCTGGGATACCTTCTCCATCCCTCATCCTGTGCCCCTCGTTGGTGGGAGAGGTTCTCAGTAGTGTCTGTGAAGCAGGAAGCCTCCAGGGGGAGATCCTGGGAAGCAGCTGGCCCCAGGAGATGGGCAGGCCAAGAGGATACACCACTCATTGGGACCCTGATCCATCCAACATCACTACCTAACCCTGGGAGCAGGGTGGTCCTGTCAACACCTGTGCCATCCGTGAAAGACATTTTAGTTACATTCTGACAAAATACCTCACTCCCTTCTTCCAGATTCTGGGACACGGTAACTTGAGATACCAGTGCAGATGAACTTAAATTGAAGTGTGGTTTCATTGGTTTACCTAACAGCATCACCCATGGCAGCTTCAGGCATGGCTGGATCCAGGACCTCAGTGCTCTGCCTCTCTGCCAAGGCTGGCACTGGGCAGGCAACCAGTGTCCAGCACCCATTTCACACTTGCTCTCAGCCCCACTGTTCCCAGAGTGAACCTCACAGGCTACAGGTAGTGATGGGGGTTGGGAAATGTGATAACTGTGAGAAGGGCTTCAAGGTAAAGAAAGCCTGCCCACCCTTCCTCTTCCCGCCGTCAGTTCTGCAGCAAAGTTGAGTCCTTTAGCTTGAGGCCACCAGAGGAGGAAGACCCAAGACCTGGGAGGCTGAGAGGTTTCCTAGAGACGACCTTTGTCACCTTACAGTTTCTCCAAAGCCCATGTTCTCCACTTTCTCTGACCCAAGAGCCCCTATGAGCAGGGGTGGCAGTCAGTAAAAACTGGATCCACCTGTGTGCCAGGCACCATGCCAGGGGTGGGGGTGCAGAGGCACCTAAAATCCACGACCCTTCTGCAGGGGCTCCTCCATTTGGCTGGGGAGGCATAGCTCAGCTTCCCTCCCACTTCACCGGGCAGCAAGCCTCTCCTTCCTATTGGGCTGACCCTATCTGAGTATAAGGACAGCTGCCTACCCCTCCACCAGCCTGTGGTTCATTCTGAGATGCTCACATAACCCTGGCCACGCCTTAAGGAACTCCTCTGGGACTTGTCTGTAGAGTGACTGGAAAATACCCTCTTCCCAGTGGGGCTGACAACTCGGTAGGAGGCAAATGTGGGGTTGCTAAAGGCCACTTCCACCCCATGGGGAGAGAGTTGACATCTAGAATGAAGTCAAAGACAAGCAGAACAAAGACATGGGGAGGCAGAGCCTTGAGGCCACCATTTGGGTTCCTGGATCTAGCCATGCCTGAAGCTGCTTCCGGGAGATGTAGTGAATATAAGCCAATAAATTTCCTTTTTACTAATGTTCATTTAAATTGGGATTTTGCACAAAGAGACTTTTAACTAATATAGGGAGACCAGCACTCATGCAGGAATGCCAGATTAATGTACTCAAGTAGGGGTGTGCAAAGGTGCTGTGGAAACAAGGGAAGGCAGGACCAGGTCTTGAAGGATGAATGCAGGGCCAACCCACGAATCAAGATGACCTCGTAGGGCTGAGTACAGGCAGCGGGTGGTGGGGTGGAGGCCAGCGGCCTAGAAACAGCGAGTGGGCATAGTGTGGACAGCAGGGTGAGTAAACACTTCCCAGACATACACTCACAGCAACCAAACAAATCCCTGGCCTGCAGTTTCTCCCAACCATGTGATGGAGTTCGCAGACCACGGCACCCCTTCCTGAAACCCCCATACCCCTCCAGTTGGCCGGCCCTCTCCCCACCAGTTATCCACCAGATGAATCTCTCTTCCCCTCTCCTTCCACCTGACTCTACCCACCACCCCCCTACCATTGCCCTGACTCATGGGGGCCCATCAAAGCTCTGAGCAGCACCCTAGCCTCCAACCTGGGAGCCCCAGGCCATGGGTGCACCTGTGCAGGTGCGCCATTCCCACACTCTGGTGGGCCCCTGCCTGGGGCAGCCCGGGTAAGCACCTTGATGGTCTTATTCCTTTGGAATAACAGGTCCCACATTTTCACCCTGTACTGGGCCCCAAAAGTCATGTCACTGGCAGAACCCCACCCCCAAGCCTCCCTACTCTCAACTCGGACCTCATCTGGGCCTGGGGGCAAACTTGACTCATGGCAGCTGCCCCGCCTTGTTTATGGGGGCTGGTTTGCACCTGGAAACAAGGAAGCCCCTGCCTCAGAGCCCTGGGGAGGCTGCACAGGACTCCCAGGGCCGCAGGGCTGGGCCAGGAGCTCACCAGGGTGGACGCAATGCCCAGGGTGGACGCAATGCCCAGTGTGGGCCTTGCCTAGACCCACGAGATGGGTGTCCTCACCCCAAGGTCATGAGTGAGCTGGTCTCAGGCTTCCCAGCAGAGTCCATTGAGAAGAGAAGAGAAGCTTTCACCCCTTGCACCTGACGCCTCACTCTGGGGCATGGTGCCTGCCTGGCACCCTCCACCCATCTTTGGCTGCACCAGGACCTCAGGAGAGAAGGCCGGAGGTGTGATTCCAGAGCCATCGTTGGAGCTGGACTGAAGTGCCTGTGTCGGGCACAGCCGTGCCGGCGGGGAGCGGGGCCTGGGAGCTGGAGCAGATGCTGAGCACAGGGAGCTCCTGCAGGTGTCCTTCTGCGGGCTCCCCACCCTCCCAGGTGGGGGCGGGCTTTGTTGACCTGAGGGCCAAGGGCAAGGGTGGGCACCCCATCCACAGAAGCTCTAGGAGGCAGGGTCACCCTGCAGGGACTTGGAAAGGGGACCTCCTGGCTGGCAGAGCTTTCCTGGGGCAAAGGGGCTGCAGTCACATCACTCAGAAGGACCTTGACAGGGGCCCTGTCCTGGAGAATGCTGGGTCAAGGCCGCTGGGCCTCCGTGTTCCATCTGCGTCTATTTCTCAAAATAAACAGAAAAAGTCATCTAAGTTTCAAAGTCAAGGATGAAATGCCACCTGAAAACGACTTGTGTTTACACAATCACAGAGTAACTGTTACAGAATGGACCCGTGGTCGGGGGGACAACATACTATTACCAAATGGACCCCCCTTCTCCCGGGGTCCCCCTGTACTAGGTCCGCCTTCCCCTCTGCCAGAGAATCATACCTCTCCATGTCAGAGACTGGTGAAAAGGAACGGAATTATTTATACAAAACTTATACAGACTTAAGAGTAATGACTTAATGTCTTCATTAAAATTCCAAAGTTCCTTAAAACACCCACAAACACACACAGTCCTTCCTTCCCCCCTTTGCCCACCCAGGGGGACCATATCTCAGGGAAAGAAATAGAAGACCATGGCTCAGGTAGCCCCTCAGTTCCCAGCACCGTCAGCTGTGTCGCCGCCACACTCTCCAGTTCTTAATCCAAACCCACATGGCACCTTCTCATGGCCCTCCAGCAAGAGTCCTTTCACCCCGTTCCTTCCCACAGTCTCTCCTGCTTCCCAAGCCATGTGGCAAAAGGGAGCACCCCAAAGCCACATGGTCCCCTCCAGCATGGCTGCCGTGCCCGGGTTTAAATCCCAGCACCAATCTTCCTCTGCAGACCCATTTCCGTCTCCTCCCACAATCGGCCACACCTGCCAGCACACCCGTATTTTTCCAGCTTTGCTGGGCTGCCATAATAAATCCGGGCAGGCGTGGCCCCGTGACATGGAGCCAATCGTCTCCAAGCTCTCACACAGGCGATGTAACTGGGGAAGTTGCTTCCCTTTTACATCCTGGGTGGAAGTCACTCCCATCCCCCTGGCCCAAAGCAGGCCATAGTTATTTAACATATCCATGGAACCAGTTAAAAGCTATAGATATGTTAAATGACCATTCTAGAGGTTATCTGCAAAACCATTGTTATGCGGAACAGCTCTCAATGGCCCTGCTCCCATCGCCCCCACCCCATCCGTGTGTCTTATCTCCCAGTTCAGACTTGTGGGGCTAAGGACATCATATATATATATATATATATATATATATATATATATATATATATATATATTTTTTTTTTTTTTTTAATATGTCCTGGAAACCCTGAGTCCTGGACCCCATTACAAATCCCCATTTGGGAGCCCCTAGCTGCACCCTGTTCCAATAGGAGTGCAGAAAATCAGCCACCACCCAGCTCTGCCCTGAGGACAGAGTTGTGGCTCAGGGGAGCAGGCCCAGGGGGGCCAGAATCCGGGCCCCAGGCCCGAACAGTGAGCTTCCTAGGGCCCAGCGGGCCCTGCATGCGCTGGCTGGCTCGGCTCCCCACGCGACCCTCCGTGAGGCAGGCCTCTGTCATAATACTGCACCGCAGCCCGAGGCTACTGGAAACCCAGCTTGCAGTAAGCTTTCATTCGTCTGCCAGGACGTGCAGGGGCCGCTGGACCAGGAAGGAGAAACCTGTCCCTGCCTGGATCTGGTCTCAGGGCAAAGCTGGTGCCGGCCTCCGCAGTCACCTCCCCTCACCGGCCTCGGGCGGCCCTCGACCCAGACCCTTGGTGCAGCCTGCAGCCCCTCCGAGATATTTCGCACCGTTGTGGCTGCACTGCATTTACCCTGTTACAACAGGGGCTCGGGCTCAGGGGCACACATGCGCACGCACCCTCGGGTGGCGTTCTGCAGGTGCCCGCCCTGCACCACAGTGGACAAGCAAGGATCTCAACACAGCTGGCACAGGGGACATCAGGCTGGCTCTCGTGAGCCTCCGGGGTGGCCCCACGGCCAGGCATGGGTCCGGGCTGAGGCAGCAGAAGCCCTTACTGAGGGTGAGACCCCCATCTTCTGGCAGAGGGACCCCGGACACTGAGGATTCCGGCCTGCAGCGGCCCATCAGCCCCAGGCCAGCCTGCAGGCCCAGAGGAAGTGAAGTCTGCCTGCCATCACCAGCCAGCTGCCTGCTGCACGCAGGAGCGGGTCCACTCCTCTGCCCTCTTCCCATGGAGGCCGGCTGCCTCTTCCTGCTTTTGGGGGTGGGCTCTGCGTCCCTGCCTGCGGTCAGCTCGCCCCCTGAGGTCACTCTCCCTGCGGTCACGCTGACAACATGAGATGCTCTTCTCCTGCCAGGGGCTCGCCCACCTGGCCCCGTTGGTCAACAGCCCTGTCCCCAGTGCTCAGGCACCTGACCTGAAGTCACACGGACCAACGCCAACTGGCGAGCTGGACTTTGTCTGAGTCACTGAACCTTTCAAACCTCAGCTTCCTCCTCTGCAGCCTGAGGACAAATGGCAGCTCTTCCAGCCTGCTGTGGTGACAGAACAAGTCACCATAAGTCAGAACAAGTAGGACGATGGGTTTCTGTGCCTGCCTGTGCCCTGGTCTGTGCACACACATGTTCAAATACGAGCAAACACACACCACAGAGCAGCCCACTGCAGGCGAAGCTCCACCCGGCCTCCCACCACCTTCCTGCCTCTTGGCCTTCTCAAAAAAGATGCCTGGGAACATGCATCGCACTCGGGGTGAAGCGGGAGGAATAGGGGTGCTAAGGCACGTGGCGAGCCTTGGGGTGCAGGCACAGCCCCGTGCCCTCCTTTCTGCTTTCTGCAGGCCGAGCCCGGGGCTCAGCTTCCTCATCAGCACAGTGGAGACCTGATGCCTGCCCACCGGGAGGGCGGGTGTGAGGGTGAGTGACCGTGTGTGACAGCTGGCACTTGCTGTACCTGCACCGGGGTCTGGTGCCCTGCTCTCTGGGCTGCAGGGCCCGCCGACAAGTCCCAGCCCTGGATGTGCCGCCCCCAGGGCATCCTCTGCCGATCCTGGCCCTGGTGGCTCTGAGGCCGCTCCTCCTCCCTCTGGCCTCAGTTTCCCCACTGGGTCCCCGCAGCCCTTTCCTGGGGCATCTCCTGATGTCCCCGACCTGTGGCACGGGGCTGGCTACGTGCCCTGCCACCTCCGGAGAGGTGTGTCCAGCCGCTCAGAGCTCAGGGACCTTCCTTGGGGAGTGAGCATGACTGCTTCTGGCTGCCTCCAGAGCCGATGGGCCTTCTGAGGCTCCAGGGACTGAGCCAGGTCCACTGCCCCTGTCCCCTGCCTCAGCCTCCCAGCCGCCCTCCACCCCCCACTGTGTGAACTACAGAGGGCAGTTTTCATGGGGGCAGGAAGGGGGTGCCCATGCCGGGCCCCCCCAGGCGGCATCACCCACTTTCAGGCATCCACTGGCTGCTCTGGTGTGGCAACCCCACCCCACAACGGGGCCTGACTGGGGGGTGCTGCCCTGAGGTTCCCAGTGGGCTCTCCCAGACAGCGGGGCGGTGAAGGATTTGGCTGTGAATGGGGAGGGGACTGTGTTCTTTGCTGGGGCTGGGGGCTTCAGTTCCAGAAGCACAAGCAGCCCAGCCCCCGCTGCCCCTTCCACACTCTGTGCCCTTGTGACTTTCTGCCCTGTACTCGCTCTGCCCACTGGGGCAGACCACTTCCCGCCTGTGCTTTCGTTTCCCTTCTCCCACGTAGGCAAGGTCCCCTGCCCCGGCGTGGCAGCAGGAGCTTCTGGGACCCAGTGTCCTTCCTCAGGACAAGCCAGGAGAGGAACCACCTGCCCCCAGAGGGGATGGGACTCGGGGCCAGGAAACAGCCATCGTCTGGGCCACAAGTCACCGCACCCCAGAGCAAGGATGGGGAGACAGTGGGGTGCAGCATCCCCCCACTCACCCCAGCACATCCAGTGCGGTCCCACTGGTGGCCCATGCATCCCAGCAGACCAGGACGAGTACGCCTCAGCAGCCTGGACCCCAGCCACTGGGGGGGGGGGGTGAGGATCTGAGGCTAGAGAGAGCCTCTCACCCCAGCCCCACACCCAGCCCTGCTGCAGCCCCAGCCTGGGACCAGCCCTCGGACACGCAGCTCGGGCATCTTTGACCCCTGTCCCAAAGGAAAGCGCAGATGTGCCGAGTGGGTGGAATCTCACTTCCTTCTGAGATTCTGGTTAAAGAGGCCGGGCTTCCCAACGAGGGAGGGGAGGCAGGGGCTGGCTTCCTGTGTCCTGGGTCACCCCAACCCCACCCCACTAAGGCCCCTGTCTCTCAGGAGTGTCTGTTTCACTGCAGAAACAGGAGTGTAGGTGGGGGCGCTGGCCCGCTGGCCTTGGAGCTGGGAGAGGGTGCAGGATGGAGCGCATCTTGGTGTGGCCACAGTGGGAAGGGGATGAGGCCCTGCAAGTTCCCCACCAGGTGACCTGTGACCTCTTCAGGAGACAGGGCTGTGGGTCCTTTCTCCTTCAGAGACAGGAACTTGCCCGTTCTGGCCTCTGTGTCACTGTGCTGTGGCTACCATATCAAATACCGCAGACTGGTGTGGGGCGGGCAGGCTCCCAGTTCTAAGGCTCAGAGCCCCAGGTCAAAGTGCCCGTGGGCCACACTCCCTCCAGAGGCACCAGGGGAGGGGTGGCCCCAGGCGTCCCTTGGCTGGTGGCAGCATCGCCTCAATCTCTGCCTCTGTGTTCACACAACCTGCTTCCCTCCATGCGTGTCCAAATGTCCCTCTACTTAGGAGGTCACCAGTCCTGTTGGATTTGAGGCCCCTCCTGATGACTTCAGCTTACATCTGCAAAGACTCGAGGTCCAAATACGGTCACACTTGCAGGTTCGGGGGTTGGGACCTCCACATGTCATGTTGGGGGACATGGTGCCACCCGCAACACCCTTCTTCTTAAAAAGGAGGTGCGCCCTGGCTGGTGTAGCTCAGTGGATTGAGCACGGGCCTGTGAACCAAACGATCCAGGTTCGATTCCCAGCCAGGGCACATGCCTGGGTTGCAGGCCAGTTCCCAGCAGGGGACACATGAGAGGCAGCCATACAGTGATATTTCTCTCCCTCTCTCTTTCCTACCCTTCTCCTCTAAAAATAAATAAATAAATAAATAAATAAATAAATAAAATATTAAAAAAAAAAAAGGAGGTGCAAACAGAAACTCCATCAGAAACGGGGCTCAACTCCCACCTGGGGGTCCGAGTTGATGTCACGCCTAGGGGGCTCAACTCCCACCTGGGGGTCCGAGTTGATGTCACGCCTGCTCTAGGCGGGGTCTGTGGGGAGGGGCTCCAGAGGAGGTCACAGCAAGGGGGAGGGCCCGGAGAGTTCCATCACTCCCCAGGAGAGCGCCAGGGCTGGCTGCCCAGTGCGATGGCCGTTGACCACCTCTGCGACCACGTCTCCATCTGTGACATGGGCCGAGTGGGGACAGCTGGGGAGCTGAAGCAGGAGCTCTGGGCTGAGTCACCTTCGAGGTGCGCTGCCATGCCCGGTGCAGACCCTCCGGCCCCCAGCAAAGGGCAGGGGGAGGGGTGGTGGGTCTGCGGTTTTTTGCCCAGCCCCTCCTGCTGCAGCCAAGCCTGCAGCGCCCCTCCATGGCTAATCTCTGGGACCTCAGTTTCCCCGCCTCTGCAACCCTGCAAGGACAAAGCTGCTTTGCCTCCAGCCTCTCCAATGGATGAGACTCCAGGCCTTCTGAGCCTCATCCTCAGAAGAGGAGCCACAGGAATGTAAGGGGGACCAGACGCAGCCTCCTAGCCCTGTTTGCAGAGGGCCCCCTCCCCGCTTCCTGGTGCTGAGAGGCCCGCCGTCCACACGTCCCTCCACTGAAGACAATGCGCATGTCGCCTCCATGCCAGTCGTTGCTTCCCTGCACTGGGACACCGCTCCCTCCTGAGTGGGATTCTGCAGGTGCTGCTCCATGCTGGCTGCCTCCAAGGGCCCAGGAGAGGGGAGAGGGGACCCCGTGACACCTTGGGCTCCCTCCCTGCATCCTGCTCTGACCCTTACTCCCAGCAGTGTCCAGCCCAACGCTGTGACCAGCTCTGATGTCACTGGGCCCTGGGGGTCTTTCTCCTGCCACCACTGCAGGGATGCGTGTTGGGGTGTGTCCCCCACAAGAGGACCCAGCTTTGCACTCCATTCACAGAGGGCAGCCCTGTCCGCCCTCAACCCTCCCCTCCCGCCACCGGCCTTGTGACCTGCCGTGCCACTCTCGGCAGCAACCCTGCAACAGAGAACCGCATGCGTCTCTTGGTCCCCCAGGGCTTCCGGGCAGGGTGGCTGTGGAGGGCAGCATCCCGACCTCTGGCCTGCCCCTGAACTCTCCTGCGGGTGCCCTGCATTCCCAGTGGCCAATGGCACACCGTGCCCCAGGAGGCGATAATCACTGCCTGACTCAGACAGGCAAAGACTATTGGGCTGCCATGCCTATTTCAGGAAAATTAATTACACCCCATACGGAGAGGGAACTCGCCTGTTAAATATCTTAAATGCACTGGGCCAGAATGCCACAGCACAGCCTGCCTGCAGCTAGGAGCACAGGAGGCAGTGGGTGGAGCTTCCGGGAGCCCCAGGCGTCTACGGTCCCAGATGGTGGCAAGCAGGGCTCCAGGCCCTGCCAGGTAAGCCCCTATCCCCGCCATCCATCTGTCAACTCCACCAACGTAGTTCCACTGGGTAGCCAAGCCTCTCAGCCAGCTCGCTGCCAGGAGGGGCCTGGGCTGCAGCTGACTCCAGAGCCCAGCTGTCCGAGGTGTGCCTTTGGAGACTCTGTGCCTCGGAGGCCAAGGTGGCCCACGCATGGGGAGGGCTGTCCCTATGTCCGTTTGAATGGTTGGTCCCGCCCTAGTATCCCCTCCTCTCTCTCACTTGCTCTTTGGGGTCTTCAGCTCAGAGGAGCAGATGGACCGCAGGCGTGTCCGGGGGCCAGGGCTGGGAGTCGGGCTCAGCTGGTCCAGGCCGGAACACCAGCCCCAAACCTCTGGGCCCCGCCTTCCCCATCTGGTAGGAGTTGGAACGCACACTGGCATCCAGGTTGCAAATGACAGGGACAAGCTTCATCGTGACAGCCACAGCTCCTGTTACCTGGAGCCCCCAGCCTGCCCTCACCGGTCCTCAGGCAGCGTGGGGTGCACGCCGCTGTCGTCTGTGCGGCAGGCAGAGAGAAGGGGCTGCAGAGGTCACGGCCAGGCCAGGTACAGAGCGTGGCCAGGGAGCCGCCACCCCTGCCTGCAGCCGCCTGGCTCCAGCGAAGTCCTGCTGGTAGAAGGAACAGCCTTGGCACCAGGCTCACGGAAAAGTGAGCTTGCTGGTCCTCGCCCTCTATCCCTGCATCTGTCAGTGAGGGCTGGTGCGTTTGCTTCTGGTTTTCAAACTTTTGCCGTTCTTGTGGTTATCGTAAGGGGAAATCTTCTGTTTTTATCAGATCTACAAAACACGGTCGAAGTGAGCAGCCTGGTTGAAGGCCACAGCTGCCCTGACGAGAGGTGTGGCTGCGTGTCCACAGTCTGACCTGTGGGCGTGGACAGAGGGCGTGTGTCACGTGCCTCCTTTGCACGTGGAGAGAGCTGCCGAAACGACGACACAGTCAGCTGCTCTCCAGACCGTAGGCAACATACTCTCAAAGTGGACCACGGATGTGGACAGAAAAGCTGAAAGCAGAAAACCTCTGGAAGGTGACACAGATCTTCTCAGCATCGGGGCGGACAAGACACAAAAAGCACTAACCATACAAGATAAAATAGTAAGTTAGGCTTTATAAAAATTGAAGCCTTCGACTCCACTCTTCAAGTGAAAGGCAAGGCAAAAATGGGAGAAATGCCCTGTGCGCTCGCGTGTGCACACACATACCTGCGTGCGTGCACACATTGGGATGTCTACATGTGTGTGTATACACACATGTACTCACACATGCATGTATACATGTATAACATAAGTATGGACATACTCATTTGACAAAGAATCTATGCGGAACATATTCTTAAAACTCCTCCAGCTCAATAAGAATTCAAAAAGCCCAATTAAAAATTCTCAAAGACTTAACCTTGAAAAACAGAAGAGCCAAAAAGCACATACGAAGAGGTTAGACATCACTGGTCACTAGGAAAACGCCGAATCACGAGGAGGCCGAGCTGCAGAGCCACCGGGACGGCCAGGGTGGAAGGGGCTGGCACTCCCCAGCGCTGGCGCGGACGACCTGGGGCGCCTGGGGCTCACACGCCGTGGGAGGGAGGGAGGGAGGCAGCGGCTGCGGGCACTTTGGGCGGCGGTGTGGCGGCTTCTCGTGACGTCAGCAGCCATCGTCCCACACGCTGCAGCCATTGTTTCCACCTGCGTTGCCCAAGAGACATGAGACACGTGCACACACAGGCTCACACACAAACACTCACAGCAGCACCGTTTGTCACTGCGCCAGGCTGGAGGCAACCCAAGCGTCTGTCAACAGGCGAGTGGATGAGCACACTCAGGGCCGCCCGCACCGTCGTGGGACAGCTCCCAGCAGCAAAATGGACTGGACCGGCGGCACACGCAACACCTGGCGAGTCTCCGCCTAATTACGCCAGTGGACGGTGCCAGACATGTGTGACCATTCGTAGAAAATCCTAGGAAATGTGAACTAATCCATGGTGACAGGAAGCAGGCACTGGCAGCCTGGTGCTCGGAGAGCAGGCAGGGTCCTCCGCAAAGGGCAGGGCGACCTGGGTGACAGGCACGTCCTGTGTGTCGGTGTTGGTGGTGGTCACACAGGTCTGCATGTTGTCAAAGCTCATTGAACTAGTCCCTTACGACAGGTGCGCTTCTCTACTGTACGTCGGCTACAGCTTGGCAAGCTGAGTTGTTCTGTGGGCACTGATTTCTGAGGGGGGCTCACATGCCCTCGTCCCTCACGGCCTTCCATCCGCAGCCCAGTGGGACTGGGAGCCTGGGCCTTTCGCTTCACCCCTTGCCTGCCGGAAGTCTCGGATTTAACAACAACAACAACAGAACCCCAAAAAGCCTGCCCGGTAGGTAGCTGGTGCGTGCACTTCAGCCCAGCAAACACCTTCCACCAGGAAAGGGCAACAGAGCACTCTGGCCACCTGGGCTTTCTGCGTAACACTCAAGGCCTCACCAGTGAGTGAAATAATGATCTTCGAAGGGGAGTGCGTCAGACTGAGACCCCGGGAGCTCCCCGAGGAGGGGAGCTGCGCATGCTCTCCCCCTCCCTCGCTCCCTCCCTCCTCTCCCCCTCCACTGCCCTGCCAGCTACAGGGCCCTTCCTGAGCCCCAATTTCAGGCCCCTCAGCTTCCTGCTGTCTTCTCTCAGCCTGGACAATAGTCCGCAGAGCCAGACCTTGAAAAACCTAGGGGACCCGCAGAGAACTCTCCACCCTGCCCACGCTTTTTGGGACCCCCCGCCAAGATCAAAAAGGTCCTGCCACGGGACAGCCATGTGCACCCTGCCCTGACCATAGAAACGACCTGGTATTATTATTCTGGAAGGAAACCCAATAAGCCAACGCTTTTTCTTCTGCCCCAAACAAGTCAGTTCCTCTTAAGTCGGATTCAGTTCCTGCCTCTGAGTGAGAGGAGCCTCATCCCCACCAGGAACTTCCCCCACGCTCCAGCCACAGTGTCCCAGGGCCCCTCCGCTGCCACAGCAGCTGGTCTCATTCCTGCACTGCCCCATCCCTGGGCGCCCAGAAGGACTTCCTCCTGAAAGCAGGTCACACGCTAACACACGTGCCCCCTAGCCCCACAGCGAAAGCGCCACCAGCTCTGGGCAACAGGAACCCATGGACGGCCCCCGGGGCAGCTTTAGGTGAAGGTCTCCCACCCACTGTGGGCAGAGTCAGCAGTGGGAACAGCAGCATCGAGATGCATGACCTGGTCCTCTGCCGCTTCCTCCCCCACGGGCATCTGCCTGCCGGCTGGCTGCGAAAACACCAGGGTCACCGCTGTGTTCGTGGCGTGCTCACTGTGTGCCAGGAGCCCTAAGTGGCTCCTGTGGGAGTCTGTTCTCACAACCCCAAGAAATAGACTGCATTGTCACTCGCACCACCTTGAAAACGATGACGGTGGGGTCATCGCCCACTGTTGCAGGACCAGGAAGCTGCAGAGGGGAACGAACCCAGCTGTGTCTCACGTCGAGGACACCTTCTTAGGCCACCGTGCTCCTCTCTCTGTGGGGGGTCCACTGGGGTCATCTCCACCTTGTATTAGCAAGGACTGTGGCAGCCACTTGGCCTGCAGTGGTCACTGCCCCAGGCTGCACCTAGACCCTCCCCAGGGGGGAAAGGAGGAGAAAACTGCAGAAACCCCAAGCGCCGGTCCTGCGTGGTCACGTGCTGAGGGAGGTGCCGGAGCGTGCTCGCTGTGCCACGCCCCGACAGGAGCAGACACGTCCACAATGTCAACATCTTGTGAAACACCCAGCAGGTGCGGCCGTCCACGGCACAGAGACGGTGGCAGGGCGAGGTGCGGGTGGTGGGGCCCAGAGAGGGGGTCCCTTAACCCACGGCCAGCCCCGCCGAGTCCCACGGCTGTGCTGAATCCCTGCCATGCTGACCCCCTCTGCATCTGCAGGATGTGACTGGCTGGTGAACAGGCTTCCTGGAGCCCGGGACTGCGTCCTCCATCCCACAAGGCCCCCCTGAGGCTCCCTGAGAGGGTTGTATTTCCCACCCGAGAAATCTACATATTAATAACAATGAAGAAAATGATCACAACGCATCACAAGTCCCAGAAGAAGCAACTGAGCGGGTGAGCACAGCAGTCCCTTGGCCACCAGCTATTTGTGGGGAGCCACACACATGCCTGGTGGAGCTCGGGGCTGTGGGGGCAGGGCACGACCGGATGGGCCCCCCAGGGGAGGACCGCCCACCCGAGGGGCTGAGGCCCACATCAGTTCTCCCCAGCTGACATGGTTCAACACACTCGCCAACAGTGAACTGAGAGTACCTTTGAGTCTTCCCACCATGAACAGAGGCTGGGCCCGCCCTCCAGGCCCTGGTGACCCAGAGGCTGAGAGTCTGGCCGTGTGGGCTGCCCAGGAGCCCAGCACAGGCATCTGCGGGGGTCCAGGAGCTCTCCTGGGGTTGTGTGGTCTGCTGCGCCTGCGGCCAGGGCTGGCCCCACGGCTCCTCGGGGGCCACAGCTCAGACATCCGATGTTCTCAGCCCAGCAGCGCCCGCAGACAGCACTCCTGGGAAGAGGAGGCATCGGCGGGGCCTCCTCCCCGAGACTGTGAGGTCCCACCGGCTTCTCCTCGCAGACCGGTGGGCGGCATTGAAGCAACACTTGACGTACGGTTGCGCCACACATACCGGCCATGCGAACGCACTCTGGGCTTCCACGGATCCCCCGCGGATGATCTGACGCCTACGGTCGCCTGCCCTCCCTGCTCCTGCTCACTCACACCTCGCCCCAGAGCCCGCTCTCCGTGAGGAAGCTACTGTCCTTCCCTGGGCATCTCGACTGCCCTGAAAGAACCGTCTTCCTTTGTGTTGCAGCGAAACACACCTAACATGCAACTCGCCATCTCAACCATTTCTCAGGGCACAGCTCTGTGGCGTCAGGCACATTATGTTGTTGGGCCACCTCACCACCGTCTGTCCCCAGAACTCGGGCATCGCCCCAAACAGGAACTCTGTCCACCGTCTCCACGGATCTGCCTCCTCTAGGGACTGCATGCAAGCGGAACGCTCCCGCCACCGCGCCTGTCCCTTCGCGCCAGCCATGCTTCCCCAGCATGCTGTCTTCCGGGCTTCCCCACGGAGCGGGGGTCAGGACCTTTTTAGGGCTGAGTCACATTCCATCACACCTTTTTAGGGCCGAGTCACATCCCATCACACAGATGGGTTCCATTTGCTTGGGTGGACGCTGGGGCCGTTGTGCTACTGTGACCTGTGCACAGGTGTTGTGTCTACTTGCATCCCTGCTTCCGGTTCCCTCATGTCTGCGCCCAGCCGTGGGGCTGCCGGGCCACGTGGCGACTCTGTCGGGCTTGCGCAGGAGCAGCCCACCCTGCCTGCGACCAGCCGTGCACCAGGGCTCCAATCTCTCCACCCTTGGCAACACTCACTGTGCGTGTTTTCGATAACGACCATCCCAACGGGTGAGAAGTGGAAAACTGTGGCCACAAAATAGTTTCAGCACGAACAGGGCTCGCTGCTCTCCGGGCAGCCACGCCTGCCCCACTGCTGGGGGCGGGCAAGGCCGGTGTGAAGAGGCCAGGAGAGTTGGGTCGGATTCTTCCAAATCCCTGGTTTACAAGTAGAATCAGAGAACATTACGAGGGAAGGAGCTCAGGGTGAATGGCGCCCTGGGAGGGGCCTGAGAAGCAGTGAGGCTGGGCGTGTGGCCTCGGGTGGCAGCCTCAGACGGCGCCCGCCCGCGCCCTATGCACCCACCGCCGCCGCCAGGCCAGGGCGGCGGGGTCTGCAGCCAGGTTGCGGTTGGCTCTCTGCGGCCAGGCCGAATGCAGGACTTGGCACCAGCCCTCTCCTTTCGGGCCTGAAGCGTCCGTGAGCCCGGAGGACGGGGCCTCTCCGCGAAGAGGCTAGGAAGGGAGGCGCTCCCACCGAGGCCCGAGTGAAAAAGTCAGGGATTTTCCCCAAATATTTTATTTAAATATTAAGTTAAAAAACATACATCCACTAATCATTTGGCGTACATTTCTCATTGTTAACGTAAGAAACACAATAACTCAGTTATGGTAAAAAAACAAACCATGTACATTTTCATCAGATCACGTAGTGCCTTCCACCAGGCCACCGCATTCACTCCAGAACGGCGCTGCTGAGAAGCCCGGAACACGCACGGGACACACACGTCACACACACTTAAAAACAAGACACACAGCGTGACGTACAGCGACGAGAGAGAAAACAGCCACATGAAAGTAAAGTGCTTGTCGTGGTTCGGAGGCCTTTGATCTCTGGCGTGACGACAGACATGAACTTCAAAAGGGGAGCGGGGTCCGTGCTGGGACGCCCGTGCTGCCTCCGAGAGGAGGCAAGGACCGCGGCGGCGCCACAGCGCCAGGTCCCCTCTCAGTCCCCAACCTTCCTGACACGTCGGCAGGAGGCTTTGGAGATTCCTCAGCAGCCAAGGACAAGGGCAGGTCTCCCTTGGAAGCAGCCAGAGCAGCAGGAGCAGCGGCGGGAGGGACAGCAGCAGCGAGCTGGACACGCGCAGACGCAGGGCTGGCAGGGGCTGTGACCGGCTGGGCGGCCGCCACCCCCCCTCCAGGAACGCCAGGGATCTTTGGCTTTTACAGACGCCCCCTCCCCTGCCGTCACCACCTGTTTAATACTGAGGGTGTAAGAGCCAAGGGAGCTGAAGGCACCTGGGGGCGAAGGGCCGGGGCGGACCGGGCAGAGGGAGCGTGCCACAGCGACCCTCCCTCCACTCCGGAGGCCTCTGGCCCGCCAGGCCGCCACCTGAGTCCACCTGCCAGGTAAGGGCAACCGCATCTCCCTCCTCCACACGGACCTGGTGTAGCACTTTGTAACGTTGCCAGAGGGGAACTTAAACCAGGAACACAATGGTGTAGTAAAAAATATAAAAAATAAGTAGTGTCTATCTGTCTTATTTATACACATGTACAGTATTTGCTTACAAAGGAACAAAGCTGAACGACACTGACCTGACCTCTCATTCCACTTTCTCGAACAAAAGCCCAGCAGGCACGGGCCCGGGGAAGGCGGGCCTCCCACCGACAGTGACCCACCAGTGTGGGCAGGTCGCCGCCCGTGCCTGCCCCAGCCCAGCCTCACCGGATTGCACGCCCCCCGCCCCGTCAGTTGTTCGTTTTTGGACCCTGATAATGAAATGCATAAAACGTAATTAGCAGCGGAAAGATGTGCAGCAGGAGGTAACGTCCCTGGCAGGCAGCTGGCCCGGTGCCAAGTGCCGGACCGAGCCCGCCCCTCGGCCGGCCCACCCCTTCGAGGCTCTTCCTCGTAGCTCGGAGAAAGAATCCCGGAACTGACCCTTGAGCAGTTTACAAAACTCCTCTCTAAAAAAAGAAAAAGTGATCCTCTGTTTACTGACTTCAGGGGAGAGAATTCCAAGATTTTGCAGATTATCTTCTCCTGGGCTGGCCCTCAGAGCTTTTTGAAAACTGATACATAAAGCACAAAGTTCACAGCTTTTGTCTGAAGCATCGATGTGTCAGGAAGTGGAGAACTGTTAATTTAAAAAAAGGATGCCACTGAACACGGCGCGCGTGCACACACATGGTGGAGATGCGCGCACTCGCTCCCGCGGCACACGGCTCGTGCCGTGGCTTCGTCCAAGGCAATGGCCTCCGTGCCCCAAAGCGCCCGTGGGCGAGGGAGCCGGCGGCCCCTCCAGCCACCGGACTGGCCCAGCAAGCAGAGCCGGCCCTGTCCTCTGTCCCACCTCGTTTCCCTCCTCCCCCTCACGTCCACCCGCCCCCACGACACACCCTCAACTATTATTTTTCTTCAGAAACTTTCCAGTCCCTACTCATGGCAGCAGTTGCTCAGTGCAAGGAGAAAATAAAACAAAAAATAAACTAAAAAGCCAAAACACCAAACGTATTGCTTGTTTCGCTTCTAGGAAGTTATTGGCTTTGAGTCCAGAATCGCCTTCACATACTCTGAGATTATTGCTTCGAGGAGTCGGCAGCCCATGCGGGAGGAGGGTGGTGGGGGGCGCCCTCACTGCACCAGGACAAATGTGCCCAGCTGGCCCGAGGTCAGGTCCTCCATCTCGCAGTCCCCTTGTGGCAGCCCCATGGGCTCAAAACCCGGGGGCAGCATGGCAAAGTGTGGCTGCAGGGGCGTGGCGGCAGGCAGGGGCGCTGTGGCGGTGCTGATGTGCAGGTGGGTGTCCAGGAGCTGGGCTGCGGAGGCCACCGGGGAGACCCCGGCCTGCAGGAGGTGGGGCGGCAGCAGCGGGCTAGGCCCCAGCCCCAGCTCCTTCTGGAGTCCCGACATGAGGAGGACGCTGTCGCAAGGGGCCAGGACCAGGGGGGCCTGGGGCAGACGGGGAGCCTGCTGACAGCTGGGCAGGGCTGCTGGGTGGTGCTGTAACTGCAGCAACCTGGGGACAGGAGGAAACGGGGGGGGGGCGGGTCACCGCCAGCTCTGAGCGCTGCCTCTCCTGACAAGTTCCGCCCGGCCAGGCTCAGACACCAGCGGGTTCCTGCAGCCGCAGAAGTGCCGGCTGGAGCCACCCAGAACACGCGATGCCGTGCGTGACTAATCCCCTGAGCAATTCCTGACATTTCCATTCTCCATGGCGCTTTTACAGCAGCTCGGAGATGCCAACCAGACGTGACATTTTTATTCACTGCCCCCCTCCATCCCCCACTTCCAGGCTTCGAAGTGACAAAACCTGACTGCTCCCCACCTCTGCCACCATCTGTGGGAACCAGGCCCCCAGATCCCCCCTCCCCAACTCAGGAGTAAGGAGGCACGCTCATTGATTACACGGAGAAGGGGGAGCTCAAGAAATGCCGATGAACGGGAGCGCTACCAAGGTCAAGGGAGACTGGCGTGGGGCGGGCCTACCTTTGCTGGTGCAGCACTTCCTCCAGCAGGCTCCTGCCCTCCCGGTTGCCGGCCCCGCTGCCGTGCAGGCCCGAGCTCTGTGTGGGCAGCGGGAAGGCGCTCAGGCCGGCCCGCGCGGCCCGGCTGGAGGAGGGCTGGCACACCTGGCGGGCCAGCCCCTTGATCTTGTTCAGGCCCAGGAACCCTTTGGTCCTTGCATTCTTCCTCAGCTGCTGCCGGAAGGCTTTCAGGCCTGGAGAGAAGCCAATGAAGACGGTTTATGGGCCTCTACTCCCCAGCCCAGGACCAGCAGCCCAAGGCTGGCGGAGTTTCCAGACGGTGGGAAGGAGGGAGGAGAAATGGGCGACGTGGAAGTGCTGGATGAAAGGACGGGTGTGCTTTCCTACAGCGCTGAGGGTGTTCTCTGGTCCCCTAATCGCTCTCTGTGCCCCCTCCCACACCCCAGCCCCATGCAGGGCTAGGAAGCCATCTTTTGGGGGTGATTTGGGGCAGTAGGTCCAACACGGAAAAGGCATGCGTCTGGGTCCTTCGTGCAAGAAGGGCATGAGCAGTGCCACGGGACTCAGGAGGGGGCTTGGGCTCCCCAAGCCCTGGGTGGCACGGGGAGAGCCCAAGCAGCCAGGCGTGGCAGGCCCACCCCCGGCCCTGTCCCTCCTCCAGGTCAGGAGGGGCTGCCCAGCATCCAAGTGTCTCTTGAATTTTTAAGACCAGCCACCGGAGGCCAGGTGACTTTGTCCTAGGACACCAGGCCACCCAGAATCCGGGTGGCACCACTAATCTTCCCAGGGAGTCCACTGCTCCGCCCAGGTCTGGCTAAAGAGTGAGGGAACCTCTGCCACCCAGGACAAAGCGACTCCTGCCAGGGCCGCACACAGCAGCTCCCAGGGAGGCAGAAAGGAGGGCGAAAACGGGAGTCACCTTGAGTGAGCGAGGTGTCCGAAGCCCTCCGGCCTTCCTGGAAGCTGACTGGGAGCAGGGCAATGCCTCCCAGGGCTCCCTGGGCCTGCAGCACTGGGGTGGCAGACTGGGTCCCCAGCAGCGGGGAGGCCAGTTTGAGCGGGGAGCAGGTGCCCACCAGCCCCTGGGCAGCCAGGCGTCCACTGAGCCCCGCCGGCGTGTCGCCCACCGAGAAAGTCAGACAGCTGTCGGAGCTGGTGCCTTCCGAAGGACTCGCCGCGGAGGAGGAGATGACAATGCCTGCAGGAGGAGCATGGCGTTCTTGAGGGGCCCTCAGGCTGCGCAAGGCCAGCGCAAGCCCCGGGAGCCGACAACTGTCACAGGAGAAGAACCGGCCCTGCCGCCTTCCCCAGGCCACTGCAGCCCCTCCCAGGCCTTGGCCAGCCCTCTCAGTCCACTGAGAGGGGCAGCTAGCTGGCCTGGCCTCACCACCTCTCTCCTCAACCTTGGGGGGTAGGTGTCTGTGACAGCCAGAGGCCCCCTTGACAGCCCACCAGCACAGGGGTCCCAGATAAGCTGATTGGTGGGGCTGACCAAGGACCCAAAAGGTCAGGGGCAAGGACCTGCCCTCCCAGCACCTGGGGGAAGCTAAATCCCACGCTGTCCCCACCACTGAGCGGCCACATGGAGTGTGTGTGACCTTTGTGGCCTCCAGGGTTAAACGAGGGGCAGATCCGAGAACCGGAACCAGAGGCAGCCCAGCAGGAAAGGGGTGTTTCGTATCAGCCCCTCGTAGTGCCAACCGCAAACCCGCCCACCAGGCTGGGCTCCTGCCCACGTGGACACTCACACGGAGGGGCACATGGGGAGAGGGTGGAGACCTCGGCCAGCGTGTGCCTGCGGCCTGTGCTGCCCGGCAGGGGCCTCTGCGCCTCCAGCTTCTCACTCAGGCCCTGGCCCTGCCGGACCTCCTCGCCGACGGCCGTGCCCAGCGGGCTGCCGGGGGAAACCGAGCGCTGCCGAAACACGCCGTTGCAGTTGGCGTCCGCGGGGAAGAGCAAGGGCTGCGTGGGACAGACACAAACCAGTGACCCGGCGGCTCCGTGTGACCTGGTGTGGGGGCCGTCACCAGCGCCGGGAACAGACAAGCCCCACCCCAGTGCCGCCCGGCACAGGCACTCACATACCTGGAGCGAGCTGTGGAGGTCACAGTCCATCTCAGCCTGCAGGACGGACTGCCCCAAGGTCTGGGGCTGCGGGCACAGCAGGGAGGAGCGGAATGCGTCACTGGGGAGGCCTTCCTGAGGCACCTGTGAACCAGCATCGAAGGGTGGGTGCCATCAGGAAAGTGGCTCCGGGAGCCTCGCAGGAAACTCCGTGCTGGCCTCACGCCGGCCACAGGTGCCCGCCGCCGGCCGCCCGGGGTCAGACCGCGCGCACCCTCCCTCTGAGGCCGCCCTGCGTGGCAGTGGCCAGGAGGAGGCACCAAGAGGCCAGCATCAGGGCCGGTGAGGAACAAGTGGCCACAGATGGGGCCTGACCCCCAGCAGAGTGGCCAGCACTCCCAATTCCCCATGCATTCTGTGGTCCAGGGCTCACAGGGGAACCCCCTCTGTCTGACCCAGGGCTTAATGGGTGGGGGGACACAAAAGGGGGGAAGGAGCTCAGGCTGTGTGTTGCTCCTAGGCCTGTGTGAGCAAGGGATTTCTCTGACCCAGGGGACAGAGGGGTGGAGCTTTGGATCCCCGCTCACCTCCAAACTGCGGTGATCGGAACTCCTGGACCCTGGCGGCCGGGCCGGGCCGGGCCGGGCCGACGGCGGGCTGTTGCGGTACTCCTTCAGCCGCTCCAGAAGGAGGTAATAAATGGCCGCGAAGTGGTTATAGCTGCTGTTCTGCAGTGACTGGGGGAGGCGGGGAGGCGGAGAAGCAGGTCAGCGCCGGGCCAGAGAAGAGGACAGGGCCCCGCAGGGTTCCCACGTGCGGGCAGCACCTTGGGGTGTCTCAAGTCGCTCCCTGACAAGGCCATTGCCAGGGTTATTCTGGGGTGGCCCAGAATATCCTTTAGAAGAGTGGACAAGCTGGCCCTTAAATTAGCCCATGCTCCCGTTTTAACTTGACCGGTGAGTGATGCCTTTCCTGACACAGTGGCCCCCACCCCCCAGAACAAGCCCCGCTCCTGTCCAAGCCCCACTGGGGGTGAGACGTGACAGCACTCACCTCCACGGTCCTCTGCCGGTCCACCCCGAGGGTCTGCATGATGCCCAGCACCTGCTCGTCGTAGTCGCCCAGGTTGGAGTTGTAGCTGAGCGCGGCGCTGGCGGGGCACACGCGGGGCAGGGTGGGGTCGGCCTGCATCCACCTGTGCTGCCGGATCTGGGCGATGCTGATGCGCTTGGCAGGGTCCACCACCAGCATGCGGCGGATCAGCGTCTCGCAGTCTGCAGGGCGAAGGCGGCGCACTGAGCACACGCACACAGGCCACTGTGCGCACGGCCCTGCCTCCCACTGCTGAAGGGAACAGGCTCCCTTCACGCGGGCAAACGGACACAGGACTGCTCTAAAGAACGGCAAGGCCAGGGGTGCTGGCCTGTGCCATGGGCTCTGACCGACCCCCGACCAGAGCCCCCACTGAGGGACGGGCCTCTGAGGGGGACGCAGTCCACCTGATGTCCCTACAGAGGTCACTCAGACTCCCCATTCTGCTGTGACCACATGTCCGTGGGCGGCAGGTCACATCTTCATGGAAGGGAAAAGAAAGCACCAGTGAGGAGCAGGTAAGACGTGGGGGGCCCTGGGCGGGGGCTCCCAACACCAGGCCTTTGGCCGGCCCTCCAGGGGACACCCCCAGAGGCAGGCACCTGCCCATCCCCTAAGTAGGGCACCGACAGCACACCCATGGGTGGGGTTTCTCCTGCAGGTAAACACCCTGTGGTGACGCGGGCCTGACTCACAGACCCAGAAGATAGCCAAGCAGGCCTCCTTTCAGGAAACCCATCCCTCTGCCACCTCCAACACTCCCAGCAGCAGGCTGCCCCCTGGCCCCTGCCCGCCGGCCTGCCCACCGAGGAGAGGGCCAAGCGCACCTACCTCGAGACATGAAGAAGGGGATGCGGAACCGGCCCTCGAGCACCCGCTGCCTCAGGGCTGGCAGGTTGGGCCCGTCGAAGGGTAGAGAGCCGCAGACGAGGACGTACAGCACAACACCAAGGCTCTGCGAACAACCAGATGGCACGGTCAGCACCCATGCACCCTCCCTAGCCAGCGCTTAGCTAGTCCTGGCACCTGAGAGGGGCTGGGCACAGGGCTCCTACCCAGATGTCCAGCTGGGGACCTTCGTACTCCTTCCCCTCAAAGACTTCCGGGGCTGCATATGGCGGGCTCCCACACCATGTGGACAGAGGCTCTCCCGACTTGTAGAAATTCCCAAATCCGAAGTCTGAGAGACAAAGAAACAGGTGATGAAGTGATGGCGGAGACAGTGGGGGCCTCAGTTTCAAAGGTGTGCGAGCCAAAAGCACGGAGATCCCTGCTGGTACACAGCCCCTCCCCCAGGACCGTGCTTCCTGGGCGTGGGGTGCCCTCCTGCTTACCGGCCAGCTTGATGTCCATGTTTCCATCCAGCAGCAGATTCTCAGTCTTGAGGTCCCGGTGCACGATGTGGCGGCTGTGGCAGTACTCCACAGCCGACAGAATCTGCCAGAACTTCTTCCGGGCTTCGCTCTCGCTCAGGTGCCCGTTGGAGGTCAAGTAATCTGAGGAGCGAACAGAGCGAATTACAGCCCCCAAATCCACAAGTGTGGCTGCCGTCCAGGCCGCAGCGGAGGGATGCTGTGCGGCTTTAAGGTGGGCAGACCCGAGGCAGAGGAGCGGTTCTGACAAGTGGGCACCACTGGCTCTGAGCAGGTATTAAAAATGAGGGTGGCTTACCAAACATTTCTCCATTTTTTGCGAATTCAGTGACAATGTAAAGCATGTCCTTTGTTTCCATAACCTAAAAAAAATAAAATAAAATAAAGAGCGAACGTTTAACCACACGAGAAGGGAACACACCGATGGTGCAAATAATCTATCCGAACCCCAGAGCAGAACTCCTCTGAATGAGCGCGCTCATTATTTTTGGAAAGGAAGGAAGAACTTTCGCAACAGAGAAACAGATAAGGGGATTCCTATTAGAAAGAGAGATTTTAAAAAATCAGAGGTGAATTCCTCATGAGCCTGCCTATCCTGATATATCTTTGCTCTCGGTGAAGGTCTAAGGGTATTAGAATTCTCCTACACTGTATTTTTAACTCACTTTGCCTCACCCATCTGGGGACTCTGGAGGCTACAAAAGTAAAAGTGACGTTGAGCGTTCTGCTAGGGCTTTCTTCTAGAAGCCTAGCAGGCAACAGACTATTCAAGCCAGTGACCAGCACAGCTGAATAATGGATAGCAAATACCCCATCCCCACGTGCATTGGCAACATGATTAATTAGGACACAAGACGCCGGCTTTGCCAGGTGAGCTACGATGATCCAGGCAGTTCTGTGCACAGCAAACTACTCAGCGTGTGTCCACGGCAACAGCCAGTGCCAACTGCGCCTGAAAGCAGGGGTCCCCCACCTTTCTGGTGCCGCTGGCTTGCCCGCTGTGGATGGATTGGGGAGGGCGCATGGGATGGCCCAGGGTTTGGGGACCCCTGCCTCAAAGTTTCCCTTATTGATTGAGAATTTTATTTCACTTTGAAAAAAATGTTTTAAAGAATTTAAAACCTAAGAAACATCGTACAATTCAAATCTTTGGTACTGAAAGTAAAACTAAATCATAACCTAGTATTTAAAATTATATCGGAGGGAGACAGAGAGATAATACATTCTTATAGAAAAAGACTTCTTCAGGGTTCAAACTATGGTTATTCCTGTGAAAAAGACACTTTGAAGACCACTGCTTTGAGCTGGAAATCTGGAAATGAATACCACGCAGGTCAGCTGAAAGTCTGACCGCCCTGGCCCTCAGGGGATGCGTGTAAGTCCACTCCTTTCTCAATGAAAAAAAGGTGACTTAGAAAAAAATGAAGAAGAAATGTGTTTTCAGTTAAAAAAAAAACAAAAAACCCTCAAGGAAAGAGTTTAGTGTCTCATCAAGGTCCTGGCCCCGAGCCAGCTGGATGAAAACCAGATACCGGTGTCAAAACCAGGGTAAGAACACTCGCTGCCGCCCCGCACAGTTAAAGCAGCACACAGAGAAGTATGAAAATGCACCCCAGAAAGGACCTCTAACTCGGGTCATGGGGGCAAGGCATCGCTAGCTGAGCTGGTCCACACAGGGGCCAGCGGGGGACAGGAGGGCAGGGAAGCCACACTCTGGCTCATCTGCCCAGCTCAGTCAAAAACGGACAAGGGTCAGTCTACCCCTGCGGAAACAGGCCAGGCACATTTCTCAGGCACTGACATCAGTGACCGGGGAGGAAACTTCTTATCCAGACGGCAACTTACAAATGACAACAGAAACAAAACACGAACATGATGTGCGCGCTGCTCTGAACAAAGATGAGTAAACTGTCATTCTGGAAACACAAGCCCGGGTGACTACTTCTCCCTTCATGTTAATTGAGTAAGGAGCCTTCCGTGGGGTGATTTCCGATTACAGTCCCACCTCCTGCCCACTGCACACCTAGCCCTGCCAACGGCACAAACACTCACACCAACCCATACTCATTCCAGACTCTCCGGGGTTCTTCCTGCGAGTCAGCAAAAGGAACTTTCGGCCGGCACAACCGGATGAAATAGTGAACATGTGCAAAGAACTTGTTCTCCTGCACCAGGCTCGATTTCGTCTTTGCAGAAGTGGTCACTAAATGAGAGGCTGCTTTGCTGTCCTAATTAAAGCAGCACTTATTTTCCAAAGATATAATTTATTAGTTTCAACAGGAGAACAAAAATAAAGTCACAAAACAAACCAACAGATGGGCAGGGAGAGGCCTGTTCTCAACATGGATTAAAGGACAAGCTCCTTGCTCTCGCCACGGCGGAAGTGTTTTCACCTCTGTCTCCGAGGGGAGAGCCGCCCCGAGCAAGACAAACGCTCCCTGCTGCCTTTGCACAGATGAGTGTGCAAAACCGGCTAAGAGCAGCCCGTTTGCAAGTTTCATAATTATCTGCAAAGGCAGAAGTTTCACTAGAATTTGTCCCTTTTCACTAAATGCTTGACTTGTGGCAATACATGGATCTGGGTATTTGTCTTCATAGTAAAGGCAACAAATTCCCCCCTCCACACATTTAAAACTATAACAAATTATAATACTCAACAAAATTTCATGAAGCAAATCTCAATTATGACCCAAAAGCAACTATAGAAAATAACTATAAATGCATCTTCACTACTTGCAGAAGTCAGTCTGTTTAGCCTATACAACCAACTCCCTGACTCCAACAAAAAACCAGAGAGGGGTGGTCTTCAGAAACTGCAGGCTCAGGTTGCTGGAAATAAAAACTAACATACTCGCCAGAAGTTACAGTAAAAGGCAAATTTCAGTCCTTCCTTACCTGATAAAGCTTTATGATATGGGGATGGTTCAGAAGCTTCATGATCTGAACCTCACGGTATATTTTCTCCAAATTGCTTGAATCTAGGCGTGTTTTATCGATTATTTTTATTGCTACCTACAAATTTTTAAAAGAAAAAGGATATTTTTAAGCAACCTCACTTAACCTAATACACACACTGCACGTTGTGCAGGCTAATTTCTAAAACACTTTATGTCCCCAAAAGGTCACAAAAAGTTGGGGTGGGGGGAGACCAAAATAACTATTAATATTACTTAAAATAGCCAAAGTTAAATAATTGTCCTAAGTCTTTGCAGGCTCGCTTTGCAGGGCTTTAGCTCTGGAACAGAGAGCACAGCGCTCTTGGGTGATTTGATCATTACCCTCTTTGCTGTCCCCTAATATTTGTTCAAATTATGCAATCATAATACAAAACATTTTTTTCTTTACCAACTAAAAACTGTCGGCGTGTAGACCTTACACGACGGACCCTACAGGCAGGAATCCCAATAGGCTGGCTGCCCCCAGGCAGGGTCCACCCCAGGGAGTGTTCGCCCCAGGCACCTGGGTTTTGGTGACTCGATGCCTGGCCAGCTTCACCACGGCGAAATTGCCTTTGCCCAGGGTCCGCTCGATGTCGTAAAAGCCCACCCGGAGGGGCTTCTGCTGACCCTGGCTCAAGCCCGCTGGGGCCGCGCTGAACTCCGACATGATCACCATGGCTCCGGGCACCTGCGGAGGCCGGGAGCGATCAGCGACAACCGCGATCCCACACCCGCCAGCCCCGCCGCTGGCGGTCGGCTCTGCTCTAGTCGCGCCGGACCCTCTTAGCCCCGCGGGGAGCTCAGACCCACTCCTACATTCGTCCCCCGCCGCCCGCGGTGGGATCCACTCCTGTCCCGGACGCCCTTAGCCCCGCAGGGAGCACGGACCCTTCCTACACTCGTCCCCGGCCGCCCGCGGTCCGCTCTATCCCGAACCCTGTAGCGCTTCAGTCCCGCGGGGCATACACCCCGTTCCCCGCGGTCGGTTCCACTCCAGTTCCCGGGACACCTTTTGGTCCGCCGGGCGTGTGGACCCGCCCCCGCCGCCCCCCGCGCCCGACTTCTACCTAACCCCTTACCCAGCGGGCCGCGTACCCGCCGTCCGCGGTCGGTTCTATTCCGAACCCCCAAGCCCCCTCAGCCCGAGGGGTGCGTGGATCCGCTTCCGCCGCCCCATAACAAAGGGGATGCGGCGGCTGCGGGGCAAGCGGCGTCCCGGCCCGACTTTCACGCGCGCACCCGCGGAGCCGCCGGAGACCCGAGCCCAGTCCCACGGCGCCACCCCGGCCGCCGTCTCACCTCCGCCGCCTCCGGGACGTCGAGGCTGGGACGCCGCTCGCCCCGCTGCCCCCACCGACCACTTGGCCGCTCGAGCTGCTCTGGCGCCTGCTGCTCGGGTCGCCGCAGCCACCGCCTGTACAGCCTGCCGGGCCGCGCAGCATGTCAGCTCTGAGTCCGCGCCGCGCACCCGGCCGCACGCGCCACCGCCCCGCCCCGGCCCCGCCCCCGGCCCCGCCCCCGGCCCGCCTCCGTCGGCTCCGCCCCGCCGCCGCGCTGGATTGATAGAGTCCCATTGACGTCGCTTTGACGCCAGAACGACGCGCGGCTCCGCGCCAGGCGGAGGGAGAGCGGGAGATCGGGCCGTTGCCAAGAGACAGGCGGCTCTGACGCGCGGGCTGAAGAGGCCGTCGCCCTGGCGACCGCGGGGCAGTGACGTCAGGGGCGCCGGGCGCCGAGGGCCCGGGGAGGTCCGCCCGCGCCCGCGTTCCCGCCGGCGCGCGCCCCCTACCGGACGCCGTGGACTCTGCAAACGGATTAACCCTTGCGTACCCGTGTACCCTGCGCGCAGCCTTGCCGCGTGCTGGCGCGATCATGGCTGCGTTCTCGCCTGCCCCCACTTCTTGCACTCACCCAAAAGGTTTGGGTCTACGGCAGCTCCAAAACCGCGAAGTGCAGCACTTCTGGGTTCTCTTTGGACCCCCACTCCACAATCCTGGTGATCGAGGCCTCGGTCTCATGTGTCCCGCATTTTCCATCGGAAGCGCTTGGCTTTGCAGTCTCTATTGGGCAAAGTACCAGGTGAGGCTAGGGAAACCTCGAAGACTCGCAGAATGAGGCCATAAGGCAGTGCCAGGTGACAGCACTCCAACTCCCACTGGGGGGCGGGGGGGGCGGGGGGGCGGGGAGCACACCAGATCCTGGAGAAGGACCGCGCACCACTGGTATCCTATGGAGCATGGCAGCGATATATTCAAGGAACTCAGGGCCGCCCAATTTTGATTTCTCTTGTTGTGCGCGAATCTCAATTGTTCAGCAAGTTAGGAACAAGCACAGGAAAGCTGGTCAGCATCTCTGGGGAGTGATCACGGGAGGCGAAGTCCTAAACCGGTGCTGGTGCTGCAGCCCCTAGGCCGGTGGAGTGGGTCCTCGCCCCACCTAAAGCGAGCTCTGCCCTTTCCCCATCAGATAGGCTCTGAGAAGCCAGCTGATCACAGAGGAAGGTCTGGGTCCCTTATGATGGAGCCACTTTGATGAAGGAACCCAGCAGGATGGAGAGAGGAAGAAAGGCCTAGAGGGCTGGTTTGGCGGGGTTGGGGCAGGCAGAGGCCCAGGTAGAAATGGACTTGCTCACTGAGGTCTTCAGGTTCTCAGGTACCAGAGTAGTGGGAAACGGGGTCTTCAGCACCCTCAATTCAGCACATGACAGCTCATTTACATGTTCCTCCGACAAGTGTCCACCCAACAACACCTAGGTGCTCTGTGCACAGACAGTGAAAGGGCCCTGCCCTGGGAGGAGCGGCATCCCAGGAGGGCCAATGAGCGCAGTCCACAGTGGTGAGGACTACTCCCCTTGGAGAGGGGCGGGGGCGGGGGGCACGGGGTGTCGGTTACTTTTGTAAGCTACCTGGTCCGCCTCGCTGTTTTCCCAGAGCTGCAGGGGAGCGGTGGAACAGGGGCTGTGCCCCTTAGGACTGAGGTGCCTGGTGGTCTCCTCCCCACCTCCTGGGAGAAAATGAAAGTAGCGGTGGAGGATATTTCACCCTGGTATCGCTGCTCACTTTATGTTCTTTCCGCCTCATCACAAAATAAATGTTTTCTAAGGGAAGCCAGAGGGTCTGGGAGATCAGAGTTTTTAAGACATTATTCGGAAGGCAGAAGTTTAGGGTTTCAATTCTGCATCTAGCCTAATTTTCCCTTGCGTTAAATAAAAAGACTACTTCACAGAAGGGGGTGGGCAGCAAAAGTTAAGTGAAATGGATACAAGACTGGGAAACCTGGCAGAGAGGCGAGGCTGCGGTGTGTGCGTGGGCAGCCGCCTGGAGACGTGGCTGCCCTGGCCAGCGCACACACGCGCAGGCTGGGTGTGCTCGCCTGATGGACAATCCCCGGCCGACCAAACATCCCCCAATCACCCGCTCCCTGAGGGAAGGTTTGCCAGTCAGTTTGTTTGAAAAAGCCTTTCAAGGACACTAACGGTCCCAAAGTTCTCCTTGTCTCTCAAAAGCGACCCTCGTTATCTGCCCCAGGTTAACCCTATGAGGAGTGGGAGGAATATTTTTACTTCCTTCTAGCTGAATAGTTGACAACCACCTCTGTCCCCTTCAGGGGGGAGAACAAGAGGAAGAGTGAAGAAACCGCGGACCTGAGTACACACCTGCTGTCTCTCATTTTGTGACTTCAGAGCTCTCCTCAGGTGTTACCCAGCAAACCGGCTTCTCCACCCCTTTACACCCACCCGCCCCAGGGCTAGGCAGACTCTCTGGAAAGGTCTTCAGTGTTTGCAAACACCTGGCTGGCTGTTTGGAGACATTTTGTTATGGCTGAGTAAAAACTGCAGCCAAAGGGCTGAAGCTGCCTTCCCAGGAAGGGTCCCTGGACCCAGGTGCCCTTGACCCTTGCTCCCAGCCCTTCCTGAACAGCCCTGTGTGGGCCGTGGCCCTCCCCAAACCCTCGGTGGCAGCCTGCTCCTGGGGAATGCAGGCATAGCAGAGGATGACGCTGACCTCAAAGTGACTGTCATCTCTTCCAGGGTGGGCTCCTCTAGGCACCCCTGTGTATTTGGGGGTCTCTGCCTGAGTGTCTACGGCTGTTTGTGTCCATGGCCTCTGGAGGCGTAATTCCTTCCAGAATCCTTTATTTCTTTTTAGATTTCTAGTCTCCATACACACACAGAAACAACAACAGCAGCAGGTGCTGCTTCAGGCATAGTCGAATGATTCAAAGAATTCTCCCCGTCACATAAAGGAAGACACGTACACTCTGAAGACACATCGGCCTCCCAGCAGCACCCTGGGTCCCCAGGGGTGACCCCAGTCACCCGCAGTATTTGCAGAACTTGACACAGGCACGCTCGATGGACAAGTGCACAAGCATCACAGAGTTAGAGTGCGTGGCCTGGGGTCCAGCAGGTGGGCCATACACACTAACCCCAGGGGATGGCCCGGCTGTTTGCAGGCTAACTCAGGGGCCCAGATGCACTGGCCAGCCGGACACGGGCCAGCAGTTCGGACCCTGATGGCATCGCCTCCCACACCCCGCTGCTCCAGGGTGCATTTGCTCTGTGCCTGCGTTGGCGATGTCCATGTTCCTCAGTCCAGGCCCTTGGCAGGCTGGAAGAGCAGGGTCGGACAGCCTGGGCGGGGGCCCCAAAGAGGCAGCCCTAGGACAGGCAAGGCAGGATTCCCACGTCTTCATCCCAGCAGAAACCTCTGATTCACGGACCTCCGGCCCTTCCAACAGCAAGGGTCTAGGGTTTCTAGTTCCCACGTCTGTTTCTGTCACAGTGAGCGGTGGAGGGTGGGGCTGATGGGGTTGCCCAATATTAGGGCAGGTCAGCGGATGACACCGCAGCTGAGGACCCAGAGGCCTTAGGGTGTCCATCTCCCTAACCAGTGTTGTACAGGCAGTCGTCTAGGAAGCGGAAGGTGGGGGCGCAGGATGGAGTGAGGTGAGCAGCTGTGAGTCAGCAAGAGCCCAAAGTAGAGGCATCAGTACTCCGTGGTGGGCTCCTTTAAGAAAAGCAGCATCAAGAAACCTCATGGGGTGTGGTCACCTGCCCTGCTGGCACCCACAGAGCCAACCAGCTGAAAAGCTCAGATGGAAGGGACCACATGCTTAAAAGCCAGTTTCCCACGGCTGTACTGGTGGACCACACAGCCAGGGAGAGAAGTTTGAGCTCCTTCCGTGTTGTGGAATGGAATCCCCTAGGTTGCTCTGGCCTCATGCGCCCTGGGGAACAGGGCCAAGAGCCCCAGTGTCGGGCTAGGGTGCCATCGCATCCTTTATTCTGGGCCTTCCACAGGGGCTGCATGGAGCACCCCGATTCCTCTGGGAGATCCTAGACTTTGGAGTGATGCTTTTCATTCAAGTGCCTTCAGAGTATCCACTGGCATCGGGCATAATATACAGTACTATCTTTTTTATTACTACTCAATCATTCAAAACACATGTGAGTTTCTACTCTTTGCAAGAACTTGGCAAAAATTCTGCCAGACGGTGGAAATGAGCATGAGACTGCTTTGAATTGTGATAGACAGGCGCACTGGTGGGGACAAAGTGGGAAGGGAGGGCACAGGTCCTGAGATGGTGTGATGTTCCGAGAGAGTCGCCAGCAGGACCCGGGCTCGTAAAGCACCTACTGTGTGCCGTGCACTGTTTGGGGGGTGAGCACAGTAGGAAGGAAACGGACACGATGCCTTCTCTTGAGGGTTGTCACCTGCTTAAGGAGACAGACCGTGAAGCCGTAGATGATGAACAAGATGCTCTCAGAAGGCAGCAAGTGAGACAGAGCAAACAGTCAGGCCAGCGGAACGGAATGGTTTAGCGGGGAAAGTGGCCGTAATGTGGGGACTCCTGCCATTTCCACCAGAGGAAAGGCAGAGGATGTGGACACAAGGCGGGAGGGGGCTGGGCAGAGGTGGCTGTGGAGGGGGAAGAGGCGAGGGGAGGTGGGAGAGCTCCGAGACTTGCGGGGACACTGCACGCTGCCCGTTGGCTCCTCCGCTGGTTGTGTGACTTTTCTCTGGCGGTGCTTGGGCAGGGTCGGTGTAGCATCGTGGGTGTCTGGGCTTAGCCAGGGTCGGGGCGTTGCTGGGAGAGGATGATGATGGGGAAGAAGCAGTTGGGGTGTTGGCCTGGCAGAGGGTCTGGTCTGGAGTGTGGCTTCCAAGCTGGGGAAGGAGGGGGTGAGGATAAGGGGTAGGAGTGGAAGGAGGGCCACCGTGGGGTGTGGGGGAGCCCTGAGTTTCTGTTGTCTGCTTGGAATTCCATTATGGAAGTGGCTGCACCGTCCCCTGCTGAACCCCTCTTTCTCCTCCCCCTCCATCTGACATCTTGGTCATTCCGAGGGGCCCTCCTTCCACATTCTCCGAAAGGCTTGCTTGTCTGAGAGCCGTCAGGTCGGGGCTAGATGCCCGGGCCGGCCCGCCTGGTTGGCACAGCCCTGGGGAGAAGGGGTCTCTGGAGGCCAAGGGCACAATCTCATGAGCCGAGGGGCTCCCAGATGCCCCTGGGGACCTGCAGGCCCAGGCCACCGCAGCAGGGTGCCTCGTCCCCTGGTTGTCAAGGTGACTTAGAGGCGTCTGAGCACCCAGGACGACTCGCAGCACCCGGCCTAGCCTCCAGCTTTTGTTGGTGTGGACTGCAAAGGTCCATTCATTCTTTCCGACCTGGTTTCCGTGGCTTTTGGTGGCGTTGTGTTGTCTGTTTATAAAGAAAACACACAGGTTTACGTCACGAGGAGGCAAAGACATCTTCGGCGTCGACTAATAAAAAGGACCGTAATCTAGTCCCCAGACCAAGCACCCCATAATATAATAATACCTCACGGGCACACCGAGACAGCCGACGAGCTGTGCGAAGACAGAGGACGTGGGACAAAGCAAGAAAGTCCGCCGGCACCGGCACACCCTCGTCACAGTGGCACCTCCACCGTGAACCCCTCGAAACCAGGACAGGCAAATGCACGGAGGGAAAATCACACTTTGCTGTACAACACAGTTAAATGGAAAACTGCTTAGAACAAGGCAAGTCCGAAGGTGGGTAGAGCCTCTCGGGACTAGCTGGACCAGGAAGAAGGTCCAACCGGCCCTGCCTCGGGGCCAGGAAGTTCTGAGTTACCCTAAGACCCAGAAGGAAATTTCTAGAACCTTCTTCTCACAAATAAACCGCAGACACAAAATCAATAGGTCAGGTTTGGGACCTGGGCCACCGGGACTGGAACCACGGAACTCTCGCATCCCCAAACCCGCCGGGTTTGCTTCCCCTTTCTCGGAAGTAGAACACAGGTGTGTGGGGAGGTGGGGGGTGGGGGCACCTTCGGTTCCCTCAGCGCCGTCCCACAGCAGACCTGAGATGCTGCAGGATGATGTGATGTGACTTCATCTGATCTATTCAGAACCCAGAAGAAGCTTAAGCACCTAAGCCAACAGAGGAAGCACAGAAGCAGGGCTTACCCGCCCACTTCAGTGCCGGTTTGGGCCCAGGGGAATCCTGGGCTCTCTCAGGAAGTACCCCATCTGGCCAGGCCTGCAAATACCTCAGAGAGCCCCGGCCGACTTAGCAACACTGGTCGACAGATCCAGCTTCCCTCGTTGCCCACGGCCGCGGCCCGGACCCTGCACAGTGAGCGGCAGCCGTGCAGTGGAGGAAGCTGGGCCCTGTGGGCTCTGAGGCCGGCTCCCAGCCCCGCTCCCACAGTCCCCGCAGTTAGCCCTCTGCTCCTGGGAGCCCCGTTCATGGCCTCATCTCATCCCGCTTTAAGGAGCCAGGACCCCTGGTCCTGAAGGGATACGATGAGGTATCACTTCACATCCATTAAGATGGCTGTTATCTTTTTATACAAAACCTGAAAATAACAAGCGCTGGCAAGGATGTGGAGAAATCGGAACACTCGGGGCCTGTTGGTGGGAATGTGAAATGTGCAGCCACTGTGGAAATTGGTAGGGGGGTCCTCAAAAAATTGCACACAGTCACCATATGATCTAGCAATCCCTCCTCTGGGCACAGACCCCGAAGAAGTGAAAGCAGGGACTCGAACCTGTACCCCTAGGTCCACGGCGGCATCACTCACAGCAGCCGAAAGGCAGAAGCACCCGAGGCGCCCATTCACAGAGGAATGGGTAAACCAAGTGGCAGAGTACTCGGCCCTAAAAAGGGAGTAGGTCTGACACCTGCCACATCATGGACGAGCCTCAAGAACCTTATGCTCGGTGACGTAAGCGCCACGATGACATGGGACTCCTAGAGTGACCAGAGTTACGGAGATAGCAGAGAGTGGTTGCAGCGGGGAGGGAGGGAGTTAGTGTTGGGGGAAGACAGAGTTTCCGTTTGGGATGATCACGAGGTGGGTGGAGGCAGAGATTGGACGGCAATGTGAATGAATGGAATGCCACAGACCTGTGTACTTAAAAATGGTTACAATGGTAAATTATGTATATATTTTACCACAATAAAAATGAAAAAATTTAAAAAGCCAGGTCCAAGGGTCCAGCAAGAGCCGGAAGCAAGCCCCGCAGGACCACCCGTCAGCCCTCCACTCGGAGAAACGACAGGCTGCTCCGGGACCGAGGCGGGCCCCGCGGGCCCCCTCTGGGTGGACGCTGGCCATCTCTGCACGCTGCCTGCCGGTTCCAACCTTGCGAAGTGAGGAGACTGCCGCCCCAGAGGAGGCTGGGCACAGCGTAGCTCCGGAGAGACCGAGAGAGAGACCACAGAGGCAGCCTTCCCGGGGGCCAGGTGTGACTCACCGCCTTTTCCTTCTGTTTTAAATCACACCTGTGACTCATGGTTCTCCTGCAAAAATCGAACAGCACAGATGGACCCAAAGTCCTCCCCTCCACCCCCAGGGGACACGCCTCTCTCAGAGAGCTGCCGCTGGCACACACACACGCTCTAGGACGGACAGAAGCGTGGGCGGCGCGGTGCCTGTGGCATATGTGCGTGCTGTTTGTATGTCTCTGGCATGTGGGGGGGCGTACCTGTGTCATCTGTCTGGGTGTGTGTGCACGTGCTTAGCTCTGGCTGTGGTCAAGGCCGTGCTCCTGCTCTGGGACTTTCTGGGACCAAGCCGCTCAGGGTGTCTGCCCCCACTGATAAAAAGGGAAATGAATGTTCTTGGGGTTGCTAGGCCTTGAGCACCCCTGGGCTGGGCGCCAGCTGTGGGGACCCAAAGGAATAACATTGCTCCGTGGAAGGACAGCGGGCTGGCAGATGGAGGGCTGTGGATGAGGCTTGGACAGGCAAGGAGTCAGAGCCCAAAGCAGGGCAACCGAGCAGCCACGTGCGGGTCATGTGACCACGGGTGTTTCCAAGAGGAACCTGATGGGGACCCCACCCTCAAGCCATGCTACTGAAAACCCAGAGACACCTCCGCCCCACCCAGCACACATGGTGCCTTGCAAGGAGCAGACCCTCTCCTGCGCAGGGTGACTGGGTGGTCCTGGGGAGGCAGCTGGCACCGCCAGGACCAGCACTGTGACTGGAGCCCAGCCAGGACCTCGCCAGCACGGGCCAAAGCCTGAGGACAAGGTCCGCTGCCCTAAGGGCAAAGGTGAGCACCCAGCAGGGCTCAGCTGGCCCCAGGGTCCCTGGTAGTGGGTGGTCGGGGACAAGCCTGCACTCTACAGGGGGTGCCCTCTTTCTTCAAGGTGGTTCAGTGAACCCACCAGGTCCCCACCCACTCCCCTCAGCTGAGCTTCAGAGGGAAGGAGGGTGGAGCAAACGAGTCATTAAACAGATCCCGGCCCCCCACAGCCTGATCTTAGGAATCCTTGAGGGGTTTTCCACGTAGGTTTGGAAATGTGGTCAGCTTGTCCATGACCCCGGGAGGACATCGGACTGCCTGGCTGAGCGACACTCCCGTCCCTGAGCGCTGGAACTGCATCCAGTGTCGTCCCCTGAGCCCCACGGCGCGAGCTGGTCGGCAGCGGTGAAGGGCTCCTTACCGGTGCGCATTATCATTCGGAACGATGCTGTCACGGGCATCTTTTCCAAAGCTCTGCATCTCCACATGAAATTTTATGTGAGGATAACGCCTTAGAAATGGAATTAACAGCCCTGTCCCGTGTGACCGAGTCGGCTGGTTGGAGCGTAGTCCTGTTACTGAAAGGTTGCAGACTCAGTTCCCAGTCAGGGCACACACATGGGTTGCGGGTTCGGTCCCTGGTCTGGGTGTGCATGCTCCGCCATCCAGGCGTGTACGACCCCTGGTCTGAGGTGTACGGGAGGCAACCAATCGATGCTCCCTCTCGCATCGATGTTTCTCTTCATTCCTCGCTCTAAAAAGCAATAAAAAGGTGTCCTTGGGTGAGGATTAAAAAAAGGGGACGGATAAATGGATACATTCTCTTAAAGCCTTAGGTACATGTGGCCGAACTACTAGAGAAGACTCCTGACTTTAAACCTTGCCAGCACTTAAAACTTTTCATTTAAGAAGTAATTTGCTAATTGCAGAGGTGAAAAGCCATGGTGTCTGCATCAGTTTCCGGGGTTCTGCCGTAACCAAGCACCGCAGAGGAGGGGAGGTTCCGGACAGCAGAAATGTATTCTCCCAGCTCCGGAGGCCAGAAGTCTCGAGATCAGGATGTCCCTGGGCTCTAGGGGAGGGGGTTCCCTGCCTCTTCCGGCTCCTGTCTGTTCGTTCCTCCAATCTCGGCCTCCATCAGCACGTGGGCCGCTTTTCCCGTGCGTCTCTCCGTCTGACAAGGACACCCGTCAGACTGGATTCGGGTCATCCTACTCCAGTCTACCTCATCTTCTTTTTTTTTTTTTAGTTTTTTTTTTTAAATTTTTATTTTATTCTAATTGTTGTTCTTGCACAGTTTTCTGTCTTTTACTCCCGCCCCAGCCCTCCCCACCTCCCTCCCATTTCCACCCCCCCCCAGTGTTTGTCCATGTGTCCTTTATACTTGTTCCTGCAAACCCTTCCACCTCATCTTAACTAGTCACATCGCCGTTCCCACACGCGGTCGCAGCCCGAGGTTCCAGGGTTAGGACGCCAGCATAGCTTCTGGGGAAGCACGGTTCAACCCACAACCACGTGCACTGATTTCACTGTGTGATTCCGGAATGTCCCCTCCCTGCGTCCTCCTTGTCCACTGGCCATTTGCATTTCCCTGAGAGTCCGTTCTCTCCGGTCCTGCGAGTGGGTCTTCGCCAAGACTGCCGCGGTTCCGAGTGACAGAATGCAAATACTTTAAGCCAAAAGGGAGAGAGGAGGCTTCCATCACTAAAGGGTTCCGAGCGCATGAGGCTTCAGGCTGAGCTGGACCTAGGGGCTCGGGTGTTCCTCTGCGCTCTTCCGTCCTTCCACGAACGTTTCTCAGCTCGGCCCCCCGAGGACTTTGTTCTCCTGCCGCACATTCCATTCTGCAGCAGGAATAGCTAATACCTTACCTACCACTGTGACAGCCCATGGCCAGGGCATGCCTTTTCCCCAGCAGCTCCAGCCCGTGACTCAGAGAGGCCCTTCCCTGGCCAGGCGTGTGTCACTTGTTTGTCCCCTGGAGGTGACGTGTAGGTCAGCGCGTTCAAATCTCAGGGACCAAGGGTGGGAGGGAGTGTTCCCGAGAGCTGTGGCCAGACGGAGGAGCCCCCGACTCCTCTGAGTGGAATCAGAAGACGTCTCCCACTAGGGTAAATGCTTTTCTTTTCTTATTTATTCTGAGAGCTCATTTTATATATTAAGGATATTTGTTCTTTACATCTTCCTTACACATATTTTTCTTACGTTTGTCTTTGTTGTTGTTGTTTTTCCCCGGAGGCCGAACGCTGCCTCTGGGGCTGTGTCACCCACATGCTGTCACCCACACGCTGTCACCTCTGTGGCACCTCGCTATGCAGCTCCGCTGCGTAACAGCGCTCCATCAGAGGGCTTCGTCAGGCCACATTCTCTGGGTGTGAATGCTGCCACTGAGCAGAAGGGGGAAAAAGTCCTGCGTCTCATCCTTCAGTCAACGCATTGGCATTGAGAGCCTGTCTTCATTGATTGCCACAGACGTCACAGCTGAGTGCTAACGCGGCCAACTGCCACCGCGCCTCACAGAGGCAGGGCCGTGCCCACAGAAGTCAGTCGCTGGGGTTGTGCAACCCAGGAGAAGAATGCCCAGGGCTGCTTCTGCATGAGTAGGCCTCAAGTGCTCTCTCAATCTTCTAAACGTGATAAGGAGGGTGACTTTGATCTCATGAACCTGGACCGAAGGCAAATACCACGGTGGCCTGACCCTCCCTGTGGCTGGCACGGCCTGCCTAGAAGGAGCTCTCGGGCGGGTCCTAGGATCAGGTGGGACCCGAGGTCCAGCTCTCGGCACTGTCCTCCCCAGCCCTGGCCCTGCCAAACCCCCCCGCCTGCCCCCCTCCTTTCTCTCTTCTACTTTCTTAGGGGTAGATGCTATTGGAAACTCGAGGGAGGGTGTCGCTGTCACCGCTTTGCTTCCCCCCACTTCATTGTCAGGGTCCCAAGTCACATCATTATGTTTAAATTCAAGGATAGCTGCACCTCAGAGGTTCCTGGTGATAGGGCCACACAACCTCGGGCCCACAAGGACACATCGCTTTTGCACGGCTGGCAGGAATGAGCGTGTGGGGCCCGGTCTGGGGCAGGGAGAGCGCTGAGGGGTGTGGGGTGGTTACGGGCACCTGTGGCCCAGGTTCCTGCGCAGACCACGCTCTCCTCCCCTGCCCTGGAGGAGGTGACTTAGCACATAGGGTCCCCGCCACCCCTCAGGGTGACAGACCTGCTTGACCCTGTCCCCTTCCCAGCCCCTGCCCAGGAGGGAGGTGTCCTCAGAGGCACAGAACAACACATGGGAAGTGACTGGGAGGGAGAGGGTGAGGGACAGTGTGCAACTGACCGGGACAGGGTCACGTTAGATGGAAGCGTCCCCCCAAAATAGGCCTTGCATTAGTTCGGGTTCTCCAGAGAAGTAGAACCAACAGAACCAGTGGATAGGTAGGTGGATAGGTAGGCAGGGAGAGCTGGACAGACAGACAGATGGATACACAGAGGTTGAGATAGATCTCCAGGAGGAACTGGCTCCCGTGACTTTGGAGGCCAGCAAGGCCCGAAACCCGCCGTTTGCAACCCGGAGACTCGGGAGCTGGTGGTGAATTCAGTCTGAGAACAAAACACGTTCACGTTTAAGTCCTGGTCTGGGCCCGAGGGGGAGGAAGGGATGTCCCAGCTCGGCGGTAAGACAAAGAGCCCCTTCCCCCCACTCCCTCCACCTCTACGGAGGGCGCCGGCCAGAGCGCTCTGCACGCCTTCATGCCACACAGCCCAGCTGCTGACCTCAGAGCTGGGGCAGGGCCAGGAGAGGAGGGGTCCCACAGGGGTTCTGCCCCACCCTGGCCACACGCCAGTGGGGGAGGGGGCCGAGCCATCACAGAGCAGCCACTCGGGTCCCTGCGTTTGTGATTTGGGGACAATTCCACCTTCTTGTCATTTTTCTGTATTCAGTGCATGTCATTGAGTTCTCTTCCTTTGTAGATTTCAAATCGCTCCACGAATCAGGAAGATGTTTGCAAGTCCTTCAGGGTCTATGGGGACCCAAACATGCCCCCAGCACAGACTCACGCTCTCTCACACACTCTCACACCCGTACCCACGCACACACCTGCACGCACATACCCACATGAGAACACACAGCTTCCCTGCCACCCCCTTCTTCTGCCCCCCCTGCACAGCGCCCAGTGTGCCCCCCTCCCACCCCCCACCCCGCATCCTCTCCCACTTCCCTTCCTGGCCACCTGGCATTGCTGAGGGCCTCCCGGAGGCGTGACAGAAGTCGTGCCAGCGTACACTTGGCTAACCCGTGTAAACACGCCTGTTGCAATATGTATAGGAGGCTGCCACTCAGGCCTGCTGGACGTGCTTCCTGCCAGGAAGACCGTGGTCCTGAGGCCCACTAGGACAAGGTCAGCTGGCCGCCAGCCGGCTCAGCCGGCTCACCCGGCCGGCCCGCAAGGTCCCCTGGCTGCAGGAAGCCGGCTGGGGCTGGGCATGGCCGCCTGCAGGGCAGGGGTTTGGCCTTGCAGGTGCAGAAAGGCCAGCTAGGAGCACCACAGGTATACCCGGGCCCAAAGGCCCTCCCGCCCTGACAGCCACAGCGTGTGACCTCGGGGTGTGCCAAGGAGGGAGATGCTGGGTGTCCTTGCCGGAAAGAAAGGCCAAGTCCAGGTCTCAGGTCTGAGGGTCCCAGGCTGGAGGTGGGAGGAGGAATGGGGCCTGAGGCTGAGCAGGAGCCAGCAAGAAGACGGTCAGAGGGGACAGTAGGAGCTCATGGGGCTGGGCTTCCTGCCCAGGCCTCTCTGCGTGGGGGGTCCACAGCAACCTGAAACCGACCCTCAACCCGACTGACTAACTGCAGCATGAAGACTGATGCAGGAAGCACCAGTTTCTTTTTAACTGACCGGCGTCCTGGGAGGTGGAAGGGCCAGGTCCTTGCGAGGATGTTCATTAGCAGGGTGGCCGCTGCGGCTGAGGGCTCCAGTCCCTTTGTTCTGGCTTCCAGCCGGTGACCAGCCCTCCCCCACCACCTTACTCCTTTTCGCTGCCCCACTGTGACCTGACCCTGCTCAGGTCTCTGCAGGAGCCCACACTGGCAGCCTCGGCAGCCGGTCCACGCTCATTTCACGCAGGGACAGCCTGTCTCTGACCTTGTCTCAGTTCCAGAGGTGCTCACCAGCCCCTCCTGAATGCCAGCCTTGAACGTGAGTCCTAAAAGGCGTGTGTCCCTGGCTCCCAGGTGGTGGGCAGCCTGCAGCTGTCACAGGCAACGGGTTCCTGCATTGGCTTATGGGGCGCAAGGAGGTGATTCTCAGGCTTGTGCCTCTGCCCCTGCCTGGGGGCCTTCTCAGGGCCCGTCCAAAGCCCCAAGAGCAAAGTCCGGTCAATGAGGGCCGGGGCTTGGTGGATGAATCTCAGCTTCCTTGTGCCACAGGCACCGTGCAGAGGTGCCCTACGGCCCTCCCAACAGCCCCGTTCGTTACCAACGGCATCTACCGCTCAGTAAAGCATCTTCCTTTCCCTGTCCCACCTCCTCGCCAGGCTTCCTGGCAACACCTCCAACTACACTCCCCGCACCCAAACCCTTGCCTTTGGGGGAACCCGAACCAAGAGAACTCGAGTGTGGCCCTAGGTGACACTGAGCAAACGCAGGAGCCCTGGAGGGGCAGATGCCCAGACCCCTTCTAGTCCTTTCCACCTGCAGCACCAGGGCTGGGAGGGCAGGGAACTCGGAGAGCGAAGGCCCTCGGCAGAGGGGTTTAGAGCTGGGAGACGCGGGGAGGGGACGGCCCAGAGGCCCTGAGAGCCCTTCGTTGTTCGGTCCCTGCAGTGCAGGGCAGGCTCCGCCGTCCTGTGACGTCAGCTGGTGTTTATTCCTTCCTCTCTCAGCGCGGAGCCGTGAACCCCCACCTTATGTACATCAGGTTGGAAATAACCTCAGCTGCAGCTACCGGCTGATTTAATCAGAGAGAACTGTGGAGCCCATTAGAACTGGTAATGACGTTCCTCACCTGCTGTTGAAAAGCTTCCGGGGGCTGAATCAGGGTGTCCCTGCAGGAGCTGGGCGAACAGCCCCTCAGCCGTGCCCGTCCCTCCCCCAGCGGGACCCTCCGGCGGCTTCCTGGGGACCCACCTTCAGGAAACCTGATATACTAAAACCCAAACTGAAATCAAATGCAAGTTACCGAGGCTCGCTCTTTCTTTCTTTCTTTCTTTCTTTCTTTCTTTCTTTCTTTCTTTCTTTCTTTCTTTCTTTCTTTCTTTCTTTTCTTTCCTTCTTTCCTTCCTTCCTTCCTTCCTTTCCTCCCTCCCTCCCTCTCTTTCTTTCTTTCTTTCTTTCCTTCTCTCTCTCTTCCTCCCTCCCTCCCTCCCTCCCTCTCTTTCTTTCTTTCTTTCTTTCTTTCTTTCTTTCTTTCTTTCTTTCTTTCCTTCTTTCCTTCCTTCCTTCCTTCCTTTCCTCCCTCCCTTTCTTTCTCTCTCTCTCTCTCTCTCTCTCTCTCTCTCTCTCTCTCTCTCTCTCTCTTTCTGCCTACTGGTTCCCAAAAAACTCCTTTCCATACGAAGGGATCAACGGACACCCTTCCAGATGCAGCTTCCCCAAAAAGAAGTCACCGCAGGTCCAGGGCCAGCAAGGCGTGGGGCACCCACAGGAGAGGGGGAGGGCTGGGTGTGGCTCTGTCCTCCCCGTGTCCTCCCCGTGTCCTCCCGTGGCCGACCCTGTGTGTTTCTGTGTCCTCCTCTGGTTTTACGAGGACACCGGTCCTGTTGGGTCAGAGCCCACCTGAATGGCCTCCGTGTTAGTGGCATCACCTCTGGGAAGCCACACCTCCAAATACAGTTACATTCTGAGAGGCTGGGGTCAGGGCTTCAGGAATTTGGGGGGACACGGAACCCCTGACAACGTGAAGGAGAAGTGGCCTTCGATAGGACAGCTGCTTGGTCGTGTTGCGTCTTCTTCTGAGTGAAGGGGAAGAGTCCATGTGCCCCCAGGCCCAGGCCGGGCCCAGGCCCGGCGAGCACGGGAAAAGAGCGACCGAGGCACAGGCCCCCTCAGCGTCCAATCGCACATGGGCATCCCGTTCTGATGGTCTGGTTGCAGTTTTGTCACGCAGCACGCGTAGACAGCGGCACCCAGATGTTCCTGTGAGGGGGTCTGTCGCCGTCGCCCGGGTTCCTGGCAGGGGGAGCAGGTGCTGCTGGTCCAAGGGGCAGGGCTGGAACCCCACAGGGAGCACAGAGCGGGCGCCCCCTCCCGCCAGACGCTGCAGGGGGCTGTGCTTCATCTTCTCTCCGAAGGAGCCGTCTCTGAGCACCACGGCAGACCCGCGCCCGACTGAGCAACCAGCGCCAACGAGGAGCCCTGCAGGCCCGCGGGCACCGGCACCGGGCCAGCCGTCCATCCCTGCTTGTCCTCACACTGCGACTAAAGATGGCTAAAGACAGACAGGGTGCGGCCTCTCACCACCACCCGGCCTGCCTCCGAGGCTTCCCTCTCATGCCGCCCACCCAGACCTCCCCTCTGGGAAAGGACAACTCCGTTCAGACACTCCAGCCCTCCAGGCCCCAGGAGTGTGGGCCGGCCATCCCCTCCGGCTTCCTCTGCCAGCACCTCCACCGGAAGTCCCTGCTCTGCGTGGAAAAGGTGCCCCTGGGGGTGTCCAGACCCAGGCAAACCCCCAAAGTTTTTCGGGGCTCTTGAGACGGTGAGTTTGTGTCTCTATTTTGAAAGCTATTCTTTCTGCAAAAGCTTTTGTAAAAATCGATTTCAGTGAGCCAGTGTGTCAACAGTGTGAGGACTGGCTGTGCAGGGGCCAGCGTGACCAGGCCGTGGCCAGGCAGCGGGCCCAAGGGGCAGGGTCCATGCTCCCCAGCTCTGAGGTGGGGCCTGCGAGGGCTCCCAGCTTCCTGCGGACGCCTTCTCTCGCCCTCTCCACACCCCAGACCGGCTCCCGGTGCACAGGGGTGAGAAAGAGCACCCAAGTCCCCCGGTGCAGGGACGGGCACAAGAGTGGGAAGATGAGCTGCGTTTCTGGAGAGTTCTTTCCAAGTGCAGAGCGATAGGTGAACCTTGGGGATTTCTCATCGACCACCCAGCAGTCAGGGGCTGATGTCAGCAAGGTCCATCGGATCTGGTCGAAGGAATTCCGGCAACCCCTTCCTCCTGCGATGTGTCCACCGGATCCGAAAAACCCCCAGGGGAAAACCAGGCCCGGGTTTGGCACGAAACATCCTTTCCAACACGGCCCTGCCGCAGCTGGGCTGCACAAGCCCAAGGCCTCCAGGCCTGGGCCCCACCCTCGGTCACTCCCAGCTTCTGCTCTCTGTTCCTGCCTCTCAGGCTTTGAACCTGGGGCCTGCTGACCCTGGAGGAACGGCCCCTCCCAGGGCTGGCTAATTCCTTCTCTATGCCAGCCCACCCCTCCAGAGCCAAGGTGGCCAACACTGCAGGCCACCATCCCAGGGCCAGGCGCCAGGCAACCAGGGCTGTCCCCTATGCGCCCATCTGCCAAAATCATGCAAACCGGCCAATTCCAAGCCTGCTGGCCCAGCCCTGCTCAGGCCTTTCCTAGAAACCACGGTGAAGGCTCTTGACCACGTTGCCCCTCCCGCTCCTGCCTGGGCCTAGGGCTCCCCCAGTGGCCCTCCCCCTCCTCTTGAGAAACAGCTCTTTCCAGCGCCAGTCACCTGACCGGCTGGCCTCACTGTACTGGATAATAACGAAACCCGCATTTCAAAACCCTGCGTGCACAGAAAGCAGAGGGCCTGGCAACCCCTCCACCCCTCACCCTACACAGCCCAGAGGCCACTGCAGACAGCCCCCGCATGGGGCTTTGTGGGGGCTGGTGCCCTTGCTACGTGGGGCTCCCTTGTCCATGCCCCCATGTCCTCATGGGGGAGGGCCAGCTGCTGTGTCACAAACATCCCGGGGTCTGCTCACACCCTGGAGCCTCTGAGGGCCCCAGATGCCTGCAGAGGGAAGAGGCGTCCAGCACCGCCCCCCCAAGACCGGGACACTGGGCAGCATCCTCTGTGCCGGCCCAGCCCCTTGCTCCCTCACCGTTGGACCCTCATCCCGTCCGTCTGGGGCCCTCACTCCACCCTCCTCCCCAGGTAGCGTCACGCCTCTGCTTCTTTTGCGGCACATTCTGGTGGAGCGGCTGCCGGAGCCACGCAGCCAACGCTTCCGTCCTCCAGGAGCCTATAATCCCACCGCACTCCCCTTCCCCGCACGCCGCCCCTGGACCCAGCGTCCTCACCTGTCATCCTTCCTGTCACCTCCACCCCCACGGCTGTGACTCAGCCCTGCTAATCCCCCAGCTCTGCTCCCCAACCCCCACCGGGGCACGTGGTTCTCTGCTCTGCTGGGATCCGGCCCCTGCGTCTTCAGCTCCTTGTTTGTTCCTCAGGTACTTCCACCTGCGGGCTGCTGCCCACCTCCCTGCCCTCCCGGTCCTTAATGCCCCAGCCAGGGCAACTCTGCTGCCTCCAGGAACCCCCAGCATCTGGGACAACTCACCCCTCCCCTGTCGTCCTGCCCTGCTGCGCTGGCTCCCACCACATTGCCAATTGACACACGCAGGGGCCAGAGGTGACACACGGAGGAGGCGGGGGGGACGGGAGAGCCGAGCAAGGCTGTGTGGGGAGGGGGTGGGGGTGGGGGGGAGCCCATACCTCAGGCCTCTCCGGGGCAGGAAAGAATGGGGTGTCTCCCTTCCAGGGCGCAGATCTGGGGATACCCTTTTATTATTTTTTGAAAGACCTTATTTAGCCCTGGCTGGTGTAGCTCAGTGGATTGAGCGAGGGCCTGCAAACCAGAGGATCGCGGTTCGATTCCCAGTCAGGCCACATGCCTGGGTTGCAGGCCAGTTCCCGGCATGGGACACACGAGAGGCAACCACACATTGATATTTCTCTCCCTCTCCCTTTCTCCTACCCTTCCCCTCTAAAGATAAATAAATTTAAAAAAATTAAAAAAAAAAAGAAAGACTTTATTTATTTACTTTTAGAGCTAGGGGAAGGGAAGGAGAAAAGAAGAGAAACATCAGTGTGTGGTTGCCTCTCTCACGCCCCTCACTGGGGACCTGGCCTGCACCCCAGACATATACCCTAGACTGGGAATCCAACCAGCGACCCTTTGGCTTGCAGGCCAGCGCTCAACCCATGGAGCCCCACCAGCCGGGACTGGGGATACCCTTTTAGAAGGATCTTCCGAAATCCTCCAGAGCGAGGATGGTCCCTGCCTTGGAGCAGAGGGCTTCGATGGGAGGGGTCAAGGTCTTAGCCGGAGTGATGGTGGGTCATGAAGATGCCCACTGTGGACTCCTGAGCTCAGCAGAGATGAGGTGCTCCCCTTCGACCTCAGAAGGGCATCAGAAGGAGCAGCGCTGAGTCAGGCTGACACAGCGCGGGCCTCTGCCCGCCTGCTTGGGTCTTCTGGGACACCCCGGCAGATATGACCTCAAAAGGGTGGCAGCTCCCTGCTCAGCCCAAGTCACCGAGACCAGGCCCCTGAGCCTGATGGTGTTGGGATGCAGAGGACCCCACACGCCAGCCTCGCAGGGCCGCTGGGACATGCTGCCAGGCTCGCTGTGCCACCCAATCCCGCCGAGAGGGCGGGCGGGAGGGAGGGAGGGCCGGCGGTGCCCTTCTGAGCGGAGGTGCTCCTTCCCCCAGGGCCCGACTCCTGCACCCGGTGGGCCCTCTGGGCAGAGACGGCCTGGTCAGGTGGGCCAGCTGGCTTTGCATTTGGACCTTGACTCAGGCTCCCCGGCATAGCCAGGGCTGGAGGCCATGCAGCCGGGGACCCCGGTCCATCATTGTCACTTAGTCAGAGTGCATACACCCCCTTCCTCCTCGAGCCTGGGCGCCCAGGCAGCCCATAAGCTGGAGCACACCCACCCACTCCCACCCCTCGCTCCTTAAAAAGTACACCCACCAATGGCAGGTGGCCATATCAATGAATGTGCGTTTCTCGAGGTTATTTATTGGTTTCTCGATCATCATTGTTGCATTCTCAAGACAATGGGGGCCCTTCCAGGTAGAACACACCTGTGCTTCGACGGTCTCTGAGGCCCGGATGAGTAGGGGGAGGGTCAGAGGGCCTGAGCAGAGCAGCAAGACAACGTGGCCAGGGGCTCCGCCTCCCTCCAGTGTTAAATGGACGTGAGGACTCAGAGGAACTTGGGCAAAGGCCTGGCACATGGGACTTCTCCAGCTCGGCAGGGAAGAGGCCCCTGTGGTTTATCAACCCATTGCAGACCTGTACTTTCACAAAATAAAATACAAAGGAGCAACTATAGAATGATACTAAAACATGGGGAAAAAAGCAAAGGCATACAAAAGACAAGGCCAGTATGTTCACTGCTGTATTCCCATGGAGTCAGCTGTCGGAGGGCAGGTGGGAAGACAAGAAAGGCCAAGCGGGCCAGGCGCAGGGCCGACCGGGAGTTAAGAGGCAGAGAAGTGAAGGGAGGTGAGGGCAGATGGCTCAGAGACGGGCAAGTCACGGGGTGCTGGAGGGGTCACCGGGGAGAGACAGGGCCAGGTGTGAAGGACCCCACTCCCGCCAATGCGCCCCCACCCCGAAGTGGGCCTAAGTCACCTAGAAGTTCTGCTGGGCGACCACCCTGGGACTCAGTTTCCCCACATACGTAATCTGGAAACAAACTACCTGCCTCCCAGTCGTAGTGACAGTGACAGTGACAGTATGAGGCCAAGCCGAGCATGCGCAGAGAGCCCACAGGTCAGCAGCTCCCGTTTTTACAAATAGGGAAGTGTCCACGTCTCACTGAATGACACAAAACCGGCTCGTCCAGTAGCCGCCTGGACTTCAGCAAAAGCACTGGGCCTTTCTAGGGGTTAGTGGCCCAGGCGGAGCCGCAGCTTGCCGTGTCTGGCCGTGTCTGGCGCTGATAACGGGCTGCTGGGAGCTGGGCCTCACGGCAGCTTCCTTATCTTCCACAGCAGGCCTGGATGCCTTTCTAATTCAGGGCTTGCCAAGCAGCCAGGGCCTCCTTAAATGGTCAAACGTGGCCTGATGGCCCCAGCCTGGTCATCAGCTCTGGGTTCCATCCCCGGCCACGTGCCGCAGTCCGCCTGGAGCCATCTGCAGGTGGGAAGGGTGGCTCCCACTCAGCCTTGGGCACGCACTGTCCCGCACCCCAGTCTAGGAAGGGGCCGCAGTTTCTGGGCGCTGAGAGCCTGACGGGACTGCACTCGGCTCCCGGGACGCAGCGCCGGGCTACAGGCCCAGGCGGTGCCGCCAGCTTCGGCAGCTTACCAAGCGGGCGCCCCTTTGCACCTAAAAATCACCTCCACTCCCTGGTGAAGAAGAACCCTTTCTGAAATCAAGGAAGATTCTAATTGGAAAAGGCAGGTGATTAGTCTCAAGAGCTCCAAACACAGCAGATGCAGGTGCAGCCCGCCTGAGGGTGCTGGCCCTGAGCGTGCCCATCCCCCCACCCCCATGTGGCAGAGTGATGGCAGAAAAGGGGAGGGGCCCGGTGCCCTCCAGCCAGCGAGCCCTCTGTGGGAGCTGGCCTCCAGACAGCTATTTTGGGGGTGCCAGAGCTCAGGCTCTGCCACTCCCAGCCCCATGGTGGCCCTGGCCCCCTCGGTGTGCGGTCTAGGCCGCCGCGGTGGGGTCTTGCCCAGCTCTGCGCATCCTCTACCCTCCCGAGGGGAGCCGTGGGGGCGCCTGTGGGGCTGCCATGGGGATTTGGGGACCATGGCTCACTCCGAGCTCCTGCACTGTGAGTGCCACCCAAGGGTGCCTGTGATGGTAACAGCACAACCCTGGCTTTAAAGAAAGCCCCTCATAAACTCTGCCCACGTAGGGGTGGACGTGGGGTGCCTCCCGGTGCCCCCAAGGTCTGCGGTCAGCGGGAGCTGCTCCCTGCCTGTGTCCGATCTCTGCTGCCCATTCTCTGCCCACCTCCCTCTCTTTCATGACCCCAACTCCCACCGAGGGGTCCTTCGCTCCTTTGGCTGCCCCCCCCTGCTTTGAGGAGGGGGCAGTGTCAGGCATCTGAACTCACGGACTCACTGAAGATGGGAGGGGTGGGTTCCCCCAGGGTATCGCTGCGGGCAGAGGGGCACCGCTGGGTGGTCCAGGGGACTCCAAGCCTGTCCGTCCATCCATCTGTTCGGAGCGGTCCCTCCAGGCTCCCACAGCCAGCTTAGCCCCTGCCTCCGTGGGCTGAAGGTCCCAAAGCCCCAGCAGCCCCGCCCTGCCCCTTCTGGTGCCCACCTCGAGGCCACCTGCCCCTGGGTCTGGGGCGCATGTTTAGCCCACTGTGGGGGTGAGGGCCAGTCCCGATTTTCTTGCTCACAGATTGCAGAGCTGGGGCTCCAGCAGCCTGGGGTGGGGGCTGTTCTACCCTTTCCAGAAAGTCCGGAGCCCCCCTTCCGCAGAGCTCAGCAGGTGCCTGCTAGCCCCCGCGTTCACTCCCCTTCCTCAGGCCTGCAAGGCCCCACCTGCCCCGCCCCTCGGGAGGAGGGCAGCGAGTGCGCTTCACCCAAACTTTCTGCAATGGGACTTCTTTTCCCTCTGTTGGGTTTACTCCTACACTGACTCTTCCCCCACTCCCAGGCAGGGGATCATTTCTTCCTCAAACACCTTCAGGGTGGCGAGGAGCCCCCGAGGCAGGACGGGGCCCTTTAAGAAGACTGGAGCCCTTGAAGGGTGCACGCTCAGCTCACAGATTTCCAGACACCCCGGGAGCCAACGGTCCGGGCTCAAGCTCGTCCTCGTGTGCCAGGTGCCACGCTAGAGGTGTGGGCGGGTTTCCTCCAGGGCGTCCTGGGCACAGACGCAGTGCGGGGTGGGGGTGGGGGGCTGGTGTGGACTGTTTGCTGGGCGCACCGGGAAGCTCCCTGGTCAGACCCTGTTATGGGAGCAGCACGTGGCACACGTCTCTGGCCCCTGCATGTCCCCACCAGGGCCCTGGGGCCGCACTGTCAGGTCCCTGATGTGGCCGAAGTAGGGGCCGCACCCTAACCCTGACAGGCTCGGGGGAGGCCTGCTGCATGGCGGCCTCGCAAACTCGGAGACCGAAAGTAACCTCACAGGACAGCCTGCACGTAAAACTTCCTGACCGAAAGTGAGTCACAGCGGGCAGTCACGTCCTAGGCCGCGTCTCCCCTGACCAAGGTCAGTCTTCACCTTAACCGAGCCCATCGATTGGCTTCTTGCCTCTGTGAGAACACACCTTCGGAATGTTGGAGTCATCCCCCTTTTCCAGACCCCTGGGGCACAACCTCCCCCTGGAACCTGGGACCGCAAACCTCTCATTGTCACCTTGTCTGTCCAAACACTGCCTCCCGGCACCCAGCGATGGGAAAAGTCTCTCGCCACCTCAGTCTTTGTCCAGCCCCGGAGATGTCCCTGCTCTGCTGTCTCCCCGCTCCCTAACCCACCACCCAGGGATTTCCGGTCGCCCTCCTCCCACCTCCTCTTTGATTGTGTAAAATAAGGTGCAGCACTGAAAGCAGCGGGTGGAGGCTCCTGTCCTCCGTCCCGGCTCAGCCAAAAGCAGAGACAGGGGTGGGACTATAATTGCGCTTTTATTCATATCAGAGACCAGCAATCGGAGAAGGCGGTGGGTAAAACCCTACCATCCGCCTTCCCTTGAGCTTTCAGAAGCAAGTCTATATCGGGGAAAATGGGGATGGCGGCAGGAGGGTGGGGGAGGGCTCCTGGGAGGCGGAATTCCTGCGGGCAGCGCCGACGTGCCGTTTCTCCCGGGAGTGGGGGGGGGGGGGCTGGGAGGGAGTCGGCAGCGTCTTCCCCTGCGGGCTCCCTTTGTTCCGTGCTATCTCCCCGTTTGCGTCGGCATTCCTCTCTTCCCGACACCTGCGGTTTGCGGTGCGCGTTCTCCGGTTAGGGGGGAGGGTTGGGGGGACTGGTAGAAACCATTCGCTCCCTGGTGTCCTTGGTCGGGGGAGATAAGGCCTTGTGAGTGCCCAGCTGCTTGTAAGTTGCTTAAACTCTTTGGCCTCATTTCATTTTGGGGGGTCAGTTTCCTCACTCCACTCACCCCGGAATTTTCCCAGCTTTTTGCTCTCCGGTCTCAAAGCTGGCATTCTCCAGACCATTGTTCTCAGCTTGACGCAAAAAAAAAAAAAAAAAAAAAAAAAAAAAAAAAAGCTCCTAAACAAATTCTCTACAGGTGCGGACATTTCTTAGCTCGTCACTGACAAAGGGGGCGGGATGGGGGTGGTGCAGGAAGGTCCTGGGGCCCCCAACGAAGCTCACAGGTGGGAGGCTCACACAGCAGAAATTATTCAGTCCAGGGGTGAGGAGCCCACTTCTTGGATGGGGACACTGAGGTGCTGTCACAGGTCACGTGGCCAGTTAGGGGTAGAGTGGGGACTGCTCCCTTGTCCCCTCCCGTGATCCCGCCTCCCTCCCAGCTTCCTAGCCCATCCCCCCCCACCCCACCCCGCACCCTGGACTGACCTTCAGAGTGAAGGCAAGTGCTTAAATACCATGTTCCTTGGCTTTCATTAAGACCTGAAATCAAAAGACGGAGAGAAACATTTGAAAGAAAACTAAAATTTCAAAAAGCTGAGTTATTGGTGTGTGTGTTCTGGGGCTGCATTCCCACTCTGTCTCCGTCTCCGTCTCCACCTCCTTGGCCTCTGGTGCCCCAGAGCAGCTGGCAGGGCTCCCCGTCTTCCTTTCAGGGCGGGAGTGTGCATGGGGGGAGAGGGGCACAGACACGCCGCCCTGTCCTGGAGGAGCCTGGGGTCCTGACGGCACAGAGATGGGACTGGACCAAGAGACCCCAGGAGCCCCATCACAGCCCTGCCTCCTCGGTCTCCTGGAGCCTGCGCTGTGCAGGGGACCTGAGGACTCCCCGGCCAGGGCAGTGATGGAGCACCACCCAGTCCTAATTATGGTGGGAGCAGCCGGAGACCAGCTGTGCCAGCCCCCGACGGGACAGGACAGGACGGGAGGGGAGGGGGTTGCAACCTCCCTCGGTTACTCCCCCCACACAGCTCAGGCTTTCTGTACAGAAATAATGACATCCTTCACGAGGCATGTTTTGCTTAAACTCGCCCCTCCCCTAAGGGACGTTGGAGGGGAGGGTCCTCTGCCCGAACGCCACCTGGGCGGCTGTGCTGGCACCTGCTCTCTCGGTGGCTGACCTGAGAAGGGCCCTTGAAGAAGGCCTAAGTGACAGCACTGGAGATGCCCTGCAGACACCCACCCAGCGTCCATCTGCACGTGGGGTGCAAGGAGCCGCAGGGAGTCACATCTCTGCCACGTCTCTGCCACCTGCTATGGGTCCCACCTCATCGCAGCCAGGGAGAGAGGCAAAGAACACAAGGCCCTGCCCTATGAATCATGGCCCCTCCAGCCTCCTCACCTCATTTCCAAGACCCCCTTCTGCACCCCCTTTTCCCAAAGCCCTTCCACCCCTGGACTCCTGAGACCCACTTCCAGGTGTGTCCTGTCCCCTTTTCCAGGCGCAGGGCAGCCCATTCCCCGGGCCTCGCAGCCAGTGGGGAGAGGCATCTAGACCACGGCCTTGGGTGTATGCTGTCCCGGGTGTGGGCACAAGGACGCTTTGCTGAGCCCGACGTGCATCTGGGGCTCAGCCAGGTCACATGGACCAGCTCCAGAGCACATCAGTGTGACCTGAACCTGGGCCGGCCGATGCACCCTCTCCCTGACTGTGCCCAGGAAGGGTCTCCCTCCCCGCTTCCAGGCCTTAAATCACTTGTCCAAGGTCACACAACTGCACAAGGTCACACATCAGGCACCAGGACTCCAGGAGCCCAAGTGGGAGCTGTGGCGCCTCCTGTGGTTTCACGTGTGGGGAACTCTGCTGGGGGGGCACCAGGCTGCAGCAGCCCTTCAGCGGGCATGGGGTGGGGTCTTCACAGCGGAAGACACGAAACTCCCCAAAGGAACCCTGAGCTGGGGGGGCTCCACGCTAGGGAAACCCTCACATCAGGAACATGAACACAGGACTGATTTTCAGAGCCTGAGCTTGTCTTGGGAGCCACCCTGCTCCACAGTGTCCCTGCTGGGGGGTGACTGGCACGAACCCTGGCCCCATGCTGCTCAGTCCCTGAGGCTCAGAACACCCCCTGTATGCAAGGGCACCACCAGGGGCTCTGCAGGGGGCTTCGGCAAGCCCGCCTGCATCCCAGCAGTGCCCTGTGACCACTGGGGATCTAGGGGCCTTCCAGAACCCCGTGACCTTTTGGATTCTACACCTGAAAAGCCTGCCTGTTGTGTGAGCTGAGGCAAGCTGCCACGCTTCCTCTGTAAGGTGGGCGGGGGAAGCGGGAGAATCGGGCTTCCCCGATGTAGCCTGTGAAAACATGTAGCCAGTGGACGACTGATGGAGAGCAAGACAGACAGACAGACAGATGGCCATCAGCACAGCAGGTGCCCTAGCAGAACATGAGATTCAGGAACCCCCAGAACTACAGCGTAAGGCCATGAGGGGCTGGGGGAAACTGGCCCCATCTTTGGGTGACTGAGGGTTCCGAGTGCCCCCCATCCAGAGAAGCTGCTGGCCCTGGGAAGATGCCACCTCTTGCCCTTTCCTCATCTGTCCCAGAAGGAGACTGAGGCCTCCCCAGCCCGACCCTCCTTGAATCCTAAGGAGAAAATCATTCCATACCCTGGCCCCACTGCCTGAAGAGAGAAAAAAGGACTGGTTTGTACGGATTCAAGTGTAAGCCAGAGAAGAGAACAGTGAAGGAGTCTGGATGAGGCTGCGTGCGGCCTGGCTCCAGGATTTCGCACACGTGTCATTGCAAAGAACCAGGCCAGCTACATGCATGCGATGCCAACTTTACATTCTGGAAACGGTACAACGGTGGAGACAGCACCAAGCAGAGTGCTCGGTGGGTGCCGGGGTGGGGAGGGATGAACAGGCAGAGCACGGGGGACTTTTAGGGCAGTGCGAGTGTTCTGTATGATTATTAACAGGGCACATGTGTCATGAAATGTTTGTTTGTCAAAACCCAGAGAACAGACACCCCTAAAAGAAAATCCTGATGTAAACTATGGGCTTTATAACAATGTATCAATATTGGCTCCTCAATGGCAACAAATGTAGCACATCAGTGCAAGATGTAAATAACGGGGAACTGGGAAGGGGCAGGGAGGGGTGGTGTGGGCATCTTTATATTCCCATCAAATTCTCTGTAAAGGGAAAACTTTGCCAAAAGCAGTAAATCCGTCCATTTAAAGAGGAGGAGGAGGCGAGTCAGGCGGCAGCAGGGCCATCCTGAACCAACCCGGCTGCCTCGCTGAGCGCCCCTGTGCCCTGCAATTTGGAGAGGCTGGCCCGAGAGCAGCCCGACATCCGACAAGCCGCCTGGCCTCTGTCCACGCAGGCGGGCGTTCCAGAGGCCCCAGGCTGAGCCTGGGCGGCAGGCCAGGCCGGGCCGTGTTTGCTCGCGTCGGCTTTGACAAATCACCACTTAGCTTCGCTGTGCCGGTGTCATGATTTACGGGAGCTGGGGTGACGAGGCAGCCTTCAGACACTCCCGGGGAACTGTGCTGCAGGCCTTCTGGAGCCCACAGGACCACAGCGCCAAGGGGCGTTCCGTGCGCCCCCGGCCTGCCGGCCAGAGCTCCATGCTGGGGGGAGTCTGGGGCCAGAGCCGTGTCCTGAAGATGTGCCCGCCCTGCACCAGCACCCCCTCTTCCACCGCAGCCCTTGCTGCCTCCCGGGATTGGGGTGATGGCGACACGCTCCCCTTGGCAATGGCGACTAGGTAGGGAAACTGTCCCTGTTTCTTGCCTAAGGCCCATGTTTCTGAGTCAGTTCAGCTTTCTAAGCACCGCCCCCCCCCCCAAAACACTGACATTCCTAACTCTTCCCCCTCCCTCCAGGCTGTCTCTTCAGCCAACTTTCTGTCCACCGGATCTCAGCAGAGAACGAGGCCTCACGAGCGGCGAGCTGCTCGGCTGCGTGCGGACTGCTGTGGGCGGCCGGGAGCCCGTGCTGCCCGGAGAAGGGAAAAGAAGAATTCCAGGCTCCTGAATCCCCAGGAAGGGGACCCACCCCCCAGCTTTACCATAAAATCCCGTTGTTCTCAGGGAGACGGCAAACAAGCCTGGCTTCCACCTACGACAGGGCCCGAGGCCCAAGGAGGTGAAGGACGTGCCTGTGGTCCTGTTGGCGATAGCAGGGCCAGGCCGGGAGGAGGCTGTATGTGTCACTGCGCTGTCCCTGAGAGGCCAGCCTCCTCAGGACCCAGCTTCGGCCACTGCTGGTGACAGATGGAGCTTATTTCTTACCTTAGCCCATTGCGCAGACTGATCCGTTATAACTGGGTGGCCACGGCTGGGAACCAGACTGAGGGAGACCATTGCACGCTACGCACTAATATCGAACCATGATGCTGTGCGCCTGCAGCTCCTACAGCCATCTACGCCAGCGAATTCTCAATTAAAAAAAGTCATAAAATAGTGGAGTGAGGCAGGGGTCCCCAAAGGCGGCGGAAACCACCAGGAGGAAGGGGATGGAGGCCGTCGCAGCGGTGGTGGGGGGCCTGGGTCACCTGCCAAGCTGGACTGCCCCAGCGAGCAGCCGGGCTGCTGGCATGACAGGTCTCCTGAGGGGAGAGCCCACTGCCTCCGAGGACGGCTCACAGGGAGCTTGGGGACAGAGGAACCTGTCAAGTGGCACTTGCAGTGACACAATGGGCAAGATCCAGAATACACACCGCTATGGGCATCACACCAGTGTCCCTTCACTTTGTGGGATGGTACCCAGGCAACTGAGCCACGCCAATCAGGGCTGAAAAGGAGGTATTCTGTAGAGCTACCTTCTTGGTGGCTAGTTTAAAAGAGATGTCAAGAAAATCAAGACTAGCAGAAAGCCAGCCCACCCTTCCTGTGAAGCTGAACTCTTGACAGTCCCCAAAGCCTAGACCAGGGTCAACGGAAAAGTGACGTGCCCGCACCCTGGGGATGCACGAGGAGCAAATACAGACGCCCCCATTTTGTTTGCTTTGTACCTCACCTTTTTAAAGTTAAGATGCCTATATTTTGCAATATATAAATACTGTAGTATGCTAGTCCACGGGACATGCGAGAATAAATACATATTTATACAATGGCAGACACTGGCAGCGGGACATCGCTGTCTCTGGCATCTCTGGCTGCTAGAACAAAAACATCAACTAAAGCAGCATTCGTTTTGCACCATTCTGGAGGCTGGACGTCCAAGCGAGATCGGGGCTGGCAGGCCCGGTGTCGGGGGAGGTCCCCCGTCCCGGCTGGTGCACAGCTGTCGGCTCCCGGCATCCTCACACGGCGCAGAGAAGCAGCTCTCGGTTGTGTCTCTCCTTGAAAGGGCACTCATTCCAGTCCTGATGGCCCCACCCTCAGCCTCTCCTCACCTCCCCAAAATACCTTCACCCTGGGACTGGGGTTCCAACATAAGAGTTTGGGGGGACACAAAATTCAGTCCCTAACAATCATGAAAGCTTCCCGGAGACCACCCTTCTGGAGAACTCATACAGCGGAGTGGTCCCAGAGGTCCTGCCCTCGTTGGCCCAAGGTCACCCTGTCTGGATATCCAAGATGGCTGGCAGCCCCATCCCAGGGAGCGGCTGACCAGCTGTGACCCTCTGCCCACCACTGTCACCCTGGTGTTCTTCCACGAGTCGCAATCTTTCCAGGAGCTGCTGCTGGGCCCCGGGGTCTGGGGGCTGGATCCCCAGTAGGACGGAAATGCTGGGGCTGCATTTCCACTTAATTCTTTGAGAAATTACCTGCCCACAGAGAGGTGGGGACGAAGGCCCTCTGACACCCATCCACGCAAACCACCAAGGGAAACCACAGGAGTGACAACGCGTCACCACAACTCGCCCCAACACACCCTCTGATCTCCCCGCTGAGGCCTGAGTTCTCTCGGTCAGACTCTTGCCCAGTGTGCGAGAATTTCCCACGAAGGGCATTCCCGCAGCTGCAGACGCCTCAAGGGAGGAACCTGCCGTCACTTTCCAGAACTCAGAAGTCAGAGTTTTAAGAATGCCAGGAATCACGCATTCCACCCAAAGAGCACATTTCCTGGATGTCATTTCAGATCACAAAGTCCACGCATGGCTGGTCCCGGGAAATGTCCAAACACTCAGAGAATGCTGACTGCTGGGTTTCACTGCGTGTGACCTCCTTGTCTGTAAATCACTTGGTCCCTCGGCGCCCTCAGCACGCGGCTCTGGAAGCAGCCGGGCCGAGGCGAGGCTTGTACCAGTGGTTTCGTTCCCGCCGTTACGGCATTGCGCCTCCATCCAGTCCCAGGGCTGGGATTTGGTGTCATCGAATCCACCCCAGGCGAGAACACAGGGAGGGAGAGTTAAAGGGCCCAGAGAACCGCTTCGGGGGGCTGGAGACTGGAGCCCCAGCTGCAAACGCTCCGCGCTCCCCTCCCCCGCTCCAGGCTGCCCCCAGCACCATGCACCTGTGAAGCTGCGGGAGGAACACACAGCCCGCTAGTCCTGCCTGCTCCCTGCCTCCCGCAGAAAACAGAAGCCCTCAGCTGAGGCTGCAGGGATCTAGAATATTCCAGAGCTCTTGTCTGATTGTTCAGGGCCAGAAAGACATGTTGACCGTACCCTGACCTTAGGACAGCCCCTTGAAGTTCTAGCATTTCTTTCCTTAGGTAAATCCCTTGCATTAAAATTTTTTTTTAAATTTATTATTTATTTATCTTTTAGAGGGGAAGGGTAGGAGAGAAAGAGAGGGAGAGAAATATCAATGTACGGTTGCCTCTCGTGTGTCCCCTGCCGGGAACTGGCCTGCAACCCAGGCATGTGCCCTGACTGGGAATCGAACCGCGATCCTCTGGTTCGCAGGCCCGCGCTCAATCCACTGAGCTACACCAGCCAGGGCCCCTTGCATTAAAATTTTTTTGATTATTCTAGTGCCCTCCCTCTAAATTCTCAAAACACTAGTTCAGGGCCAAACGCCAGGCTTCTAGCCCTTGGGAAATCCCCTTTGCCTGAACTTGGCACTTGGATGAAGAGAGCAGGTAGACTGATCTCCACACCTCCATCAAGGGAATGGGGAGAGGTCTTGGGGTCCAGCCCCACGTGAGCCCCAACGTGCCAGGCCGGGCACGAAGCCACGTCGATGAACCCCATCTTCCTGCAGTCCCCCTCGTGTGGGAAGACTCGTGCAGAAGCGGAGGGCAGCTACTTAACCTCTGAGTGATTTATATGAAAATATATGCAAATCTAGGATAGCCAGGACAGGCAAGACCCCAGGGACGGCCACCAGTTTCTGCCATGACACTGCCTCCCAGATTCAGGGCAAAGGCCGGGCTCGCCCAAACCCTACAACTGCCCCATGGCGCAGGGAGGATCCCGCAGGGAGAGGTCGGTCATGAGGTGCCTGTGGGCCCCGGGCTCCCAGCCGGTGGTGGACAGATGGACTGCGGGGTCATGCACCATGGGTGGCCCCTAGCGGCCCTGCTGTGCGCCATTCCCTAGGGTGCCCTGGGGCGGGCTCAGAGACCCCACAGAGGCTATGACCATGGCTTCTGTGGGCGGCAGGGCAGCTTCTCCCCTGGAGTCACACCCGCACAGTCCACAGCGCTGGTTGTTGGGAGGTGGGACCCGGGCACCTTGCTCCCACAGCCATTTACGGGCAACCTAGAAAGCCACCAGCGTCTCCCACTGGCGGCTTTCTATTCGTCACTCTGCACCAGTGAGCTGCAGAACAGAAAATCCTGAATGGAATGATTTAAGATACAGGTTTTTGCCACCAGTAAATATAATTATAACTTTTACGCAACTGCATTTAGTCGCCTGAAAATATTGTAGCAGCTCCACCAGTGGGAATGACTCTGTACATTCAAGTGTGGGCTTCTAGTCCTGGCGAAGACGGAGTGAGCCCCCCGTCTTGGTGCCTCAGCGCAGTGGGGGCACAGGCAGCCAGGACTCCGAGAGGGACACCATCTCTATGGACAGAGGAACCAGCAGACAGGGCCCCTGAGGGCTGAAGACTGCGGGAGGGATTCTGGAGGGACAGAGCTAGAGGAGAGGATTGCTGGTTCTGTTCGTGAACCTGCTCCAGGCCTGGCCCACCCGGCACGGACCCCCAGCTGCACTGCCAAGGCCTTGAGAGCTGAGCTGAGGTGGAGGCCGTGGCCCGCAGACGGCGAGACGGTGCGGGCGTCTGACCTCACTGGACCGATCGCTTCAAGCAACAACATTTTCCCGGAGGATTTTCACAAGACCCGGAATTACACAACATAATGTTTGAAATATTCAGGAGACAATCAAAAATTACTTGACGTATGAAGAACTGCAAGAATTCTCATGAGAAAAACAATCGATGAAGCCCCGAGATGACCCAGGTGCTTGGCTCATCTGATGGAGAATTGAAACATTGCTTACAACCATGTTCCATGCGGAAGACACACTTGAAATGACTGGAAAAATAGAAATTATCAGTAGAGAAACAGAAACTACAGAAAAGAGCTAAATAAATTTTCGGACTGAAAAACACAGTATCTGAAATTTTACAAAGAGCACCGGCTGAGCTTCATAGCTGAATGGTGATGACAGAAGAAAGAATCAACGAACTCATGGACGGAGCAATAGAAAATCTCCAATCTAAACAACAGAGAGGAAAATTAGAGGAAAAAAAAAACGAAACAAAAACAACAACAAATGAACAGAGCTTGAGGAACCTGTGGGGCAACACCCAAAGGTCAGACATTAGTCTCATTAGAGTCCTGGAGGAGAGGAGGAAAAAAATGGGCAGAAAAATATTTGAAGAAATAATCGCAGAAAGTCCCCGATTTGGAAAAAGATACCAAGGTACAGTTCGAAGAGCTGAGCAAATTTAAAGTGCTCTAAGCTCAAAGAAAGGCACACCCAGATACATCACAGAGCAATCTGCTATTTAAAAAAATCCAGGATAATGAAAAATCTTGAAAGCATCTGGAGAAAAATGGTACCTACCATGACATGCAGGGGGTGGCAATTTGAAGGCCTGATGATTTCTCCTCAGTAACCACGGGGCCCCAGAAAGCCCCGCAGGAACCCACAATGCATGTTGCTCAGTCAGAGAAGTCAGTTTGAAAGCCTGCAGCCTGCGTAATTACAAATCTGTGACCTTCTGGAAAAGGCAAAACTATAGACCCCCAAAAAATATTTCCAGGGGTTGGGGGGTGGTGATGAACAGGTGGAGCATAGACTTTTAGGACAGTGAAACTACTCCATGTGATACTATAATGGTGGATACATGTCATTATGTATTTATTAAAACCCACAGAAAGGCCCTGGCTGGTGTAGCTCAGTGGATTGAGCGCGGGCCTGCGAACCAGAGGATCGCGGTTCGATTCCCAGTCAGGGCACATGCCTGGGTTGCCGGGCCAGTTCCTGGCAGGGGACATACGGGAGGCAACCGCACATTGATGTTTCTCTCCCTCTCTCCTTCCCTTCTCCTCTAAAGATAAATAAATAAATAAATAATATAAATAAATAAATAAATAAAATATTTTTAAAAAAATGTTTAAAAAAAAAAAAAAACCCACAGAAAGCACAATACAAGAGTGACCCCAGTGTAAACTGGGGACATGAGTTAATAACAATGTAGCAACACTGGTCATCACTTGTAATGAGTGTGTCTTCCTAATGCAAGATGTTATGAAGTTCTGGCCAAGATGGAGATGTAGGTAGATATGCTTGGCATCCTCCCACAACCAAAAGAAGGAAACAACCAATTTAAAAACAAAAAAACAACCAGAAGTCTCAGAAAAATTGAACTATATGGAAATCTACAACCGAGGATTTAAAGAAGAAACAAACATCCAGACTGGTAGGAGGGGCAGAGAGGACAAGCTGATGGACCATGTGGGCGAGGCAGCTGCTGCTGGACCAGGCGGTCCCACATCTACGTGCAGATAAACTGGGAGGAACAACTGGGAAGTGAGACAGACTGTGCAACCCAGGGTTCCAATGAGGTCAAGGTAAGGCCTCAGAACCTCAGGCTGTAAAAACCTGTGGGGGCTGTGGCAGCAGGAGAAACTGCCAGTCTCTTGAAAGTGGGGCCGGAGCCGAACAACTGGCACTGTTCCCTCTCTGACCCCTCCCCTACGTACAGGGCCACAACACAGCCAAGTGGCTCCCCCCACCCCGGTGAACACCTAGGGCTCCATCCCTTACAATGTAGTAGGTGTGTCGAGACAAAGAAATAGGGTCCAAATGAAAGAATAGATGAAAACTCCAGAAAAAGAACTAAGTGATGATGGGATAGCCAACCTATCAGATCCAAAGTTCAAAACACTGTTGATCAGGACACTCACAGAAATGATTGAGTGAAATAAAGAAAGTGAAATAAAGAAAACCCACAGGGAACCAACAGTGAAGGGAAGGAAACCAGGATTCAAATCAACAATTTGGAACAAAAGGAAGAAATTAACATTCAACCAGAACAGAATGAAGAAACAAGAATTTAAAAAAATGAGGAGGGGCTTAGGAACCTCTGGGACAACTTTAAATGTTCCAACATCTAAATCATAAGGGTGCCAGAAGGACAAGAAGAGCAAGAAATTGAATACTTATTTGAAAACATAATGAAAGAAAACTTCCCCAATCTGGCAAAGGAAATAGATATACAATTCCAGGAAGCAGAGAAAGTCCTAAAAAAGTTGGACCCAAAGAGAAACATGCCAAGACACATCATAATTACATTACCCAAGATTAAAGATAAGGAGATAATCTTAACAGCAGCAAGAGAAAAGGAGATAGTTACCTACAAAAAAGTTCCCATAAGACTGTCAGCTAATTTCTCAAAAGAAACCTTGTAGGCAAGAAGGGGCTGGAAAGAAGTATTCCAAGTCACGAAAGGCAAGGACCTACATCCAAGATGACTCTGTCTAGCAAAGCTATCATTTAGACTGTAAGGGCAGATAAAGTGCTTCCCAGACAAGGTCAAGTTAAAGGAGTTCATCATCACCAAGCCCTTATTATATGAAATGTTAAAGGGATTTATCTAAGAAAAAGAATAAGATCAAAACTATGAACAGTAAAATGACAACAAATTCACAGCTACCAACAACTGAATCTAAAGAAGCAAAACCAAAAACAAACTAAGCAAACAAGTAGAACAGGAACAGAACCACAGAAATGGAGATCACATGGAGGGTTTTCAGTGGGGAGGGGGAGAGGGAGAATGGAGGAAAAGGTACAGGGAATAAAAAGAATAATTGGTAGGTACAAAAGAGACAGGGGAGAGTAAGAATAGTATAGGAAATGGAGATGTCAAAGAACGTATATGCATGACCAATGGACATGAACTAAGGGCAGGGAATGCTGGAGGGAAGGGGGGTACCAGGTGGAGAAGGAGAAAGGGGAGGAGAAAAATGGGACAACTGTAATAGCATAATCAATAAAATACACTTAAAAAAAGATGTCACTACTCGGAAGCTGAGCAGGGGAAAGGGAGTACCTGAGACCTCTCTGTACTTTCCACTAAATTTCTCTGTAAACCTAAACTACTTTTTAAAAGAGTCTATTAATTAAAATGAAATCAGGTACAAAATTTAGAAGTGCAAAAAATTTTAAAACAAGAAAAAATTAAAATATGAACATGGTGGCCAAAAGAGAGCGGGAAACATCTTTTTAAACGGAGGGAGGGGCAGGGAGTCTCTGTGGTTCTTTGTTTTACTTGACCTCTAAGCAGACTGTGAGAGGTTAGGGTCAGTTGATTATTATCACAAAGCAACCACTAAAAGAAAAAAAAAAATCAGAGATAGAGCCAAAAGCCAACGGGTAAGTTAAAATGGAAATGGCAAAGTGCTGAAATGAAAGCAGGGAAAGGAAACGGAGGGACGAAAATCCGAGAGACAAGTGAAGAGTGAAGTAACAGGCTGAACCCAGACATTCCATTTCAGGTTCAAAGCAATCACCGTGCGTGTTTATTAAAAACAAAACAAAAAACCAGTCTGTGGTGAATCAGCAATCTCGTGACCAGGAAGGGCACGAGGTAGGGGACAAAAGGAACAGGTGTGGGGCAGGAACGGGGACCAGCACACCAGGAGGTGAACAGTGAGCAGCTTCAACTCTAAACGTTAAGTCAGGGGACCAGTCATGATGCTGGAGACTCCATCCCGGCACTAGGGTCACGGGGGGGCTTTCGGGACCCCAGACGACTGGTGGGAGGTGCCATTCGAGCACCAGTGGGTCTGCTGGCCCCGCAGCCCTGGGGCGCCCATCACTCCAGGGCGGCTCCTTCCCATTCTCCTGGTGGGGGAGCAGCATCCTGGGGTCCCACATCCCTCCATGCTGGGGGGACCAGAGTGAGTTCCCACCCCCAGAGCTGGAAAGCACAGGTGGCCCAGGCTGCTCAGCTGGCCCCAGAGCTCCTGTGAGTGGCCCCCATTTTCCATTCTGAGTTATCTTTTGGGTCCCCAGGGAAGGCTCCTTTTGTGGCCACTCACTGGGGATAAAAATATCCAGACTGCCTTCCAGCCATAGAAGGAAGATGGGGCCGAGAGGCCCCTGTGGGGGTGGGGAGGTCCCCACCCACTCCCCACAGGCTGCTACGGCAGGGCCTCTTGGTGAGCAGGGCTGGATGGCCCTTGGCACCACCCTGGGTAAAAATACTGCTCCAAAAACAGATGACAGGAGGCCAGTGGGGCACATGCTCCGCACCCCACCATGTCCCCAGAGAGGTGGCAAGAGGGCCAGCAGCCTCCCAGGGACCAGCAGCAGCTGAGGGCTGGGCGTTGCCAGCTGAGACAGCTGCTGATCTCCAAGTGTCTGGGCATGGTGTCCCAGGAAGCCAGATGAGAGGGCCCTGCTTCCCAGAAAAGAGGCCTTCGGCTTAGCAAGCTGGGGCTATTTTTATGCATCTCTCTTCCCAGGACAGCCGCAGAGGTGAGAATGGGGTGGGGGGGGGCAGGGAACACCCAGCTCCCCCCACCCAGGGAGCACCATTCATGTGAAGGCAGAAAGAACGACAGGGCAACCCCCGTTGGTGGAGCAGAGAACAGAACAAAGCAGCCTCCTCCAGCCTTGGCTTCCCCAGTAAACGTGGGGCCAGGCCAGTGTCCTCTGGGGTCCCTGTAAGTGGTAGGGGGAGAGAGGGACCCACAGGCTCTAGTGTCAGGGGTCAGTCTGCGTGGGAGTGGGCTGGGCGGTGGGCTGCCCGATGGGGCTGGGGAGGCTGTGGAGACGCTGGGGGCGGGAACAGGTACCATCTGGATTAAACCCCAGGCTTTCCGGGGGCACCCTGGGCCCCCTCCTCCCCCCTTTCCCCCCTTTCTGTTCCCTCCTCCACTGTCGCTGCCTCTGAGACGCACAGTCGGCCTAGCTAGCTCCGGCTCTCCCACCCTGGGTACCAGGGCCAGGGGAGGCGGCTCAGCTTCTGTCCAGGGAAGTCGAGGGGTGAGATGGGGGTCTGCGTGCAGCTCTGGACCCCAGGGTGGGAAACACTATAAGCAGGAGAGGTGTTGTGGGGGGTGCAGAGAGAGAATTGGGATGGAGATAGTCTAACTGGGGGAGAAGCTCAAATCAGGGGCGCAGGCGTGCATGTGGGATGGGGTTCTGAGGGCTCTGGCCGTGCTGAGGAGGCTGCCCCCAGGCCCCCAGCGCCGGCCCAAACCGTGTTAGCTTCAACAAGCCCGGGCACAGCCAGGCATCCGGGATGATTAGGGGGCCTCCCGTGGCAGCTGGAGCGGGCTGGGTGATGGCTCCCAAACTATGTCCCTGTCCCGATCCTCAGAACCGGTGTACGCAACATGACTCAGCAGCAGGGCCTTTGCAGGTATGGCTGAATTAGGATCTCATTGAGATCGTCCTGGGTTACTGATGGGTCCCTACATCCAGGTGTTAAGGGAGGGGCCCGCACAGGCCAGGGGCGGGGACCAGGCCTGCAGCAAGACACGCTGTGCGCGAAGGAGTCGATTAACAACATTGAGGAAAGTAATAATACCTGTCATTCGTCAGTGCCTACTACATACATGGTGTTTATTCCGTGGAAGAATCCTAAAAAGAGAGATACAATGTTTACAGCTGCACAGGCGAGGGGACTGGAGCACAGAGAACGAGGGGCTGGGGCAGGATCCAAGCAGCGTCTGTGCACCGCCGCCCTGCAACAGCAATGGCTGTGTGACGACTCACCTAGGGACTGTGGTGGGGACAGAAGGGGCTGCAGCTGGAGCCTCAGGATGACACGTGCTGACGCTGTCCCTGAGCCACAATGCACAATCGGAAGGCCGGGTATCCCCTGCCATCTAAACCTACTGTGTCCCTGAGCTCAGGAGGAGACAGCGCTGGCAGCCAGGGATCCTGCGTTTATCCGATCCGGAAGTTTGGGACGGCAGGCCTGGGACGGCTGAAGGACTCGCTCGAAAATCATCAGAATGTTTCCAGTCCCTGCGTTCAGACGCCGAGAGGCCAGGTGACTAGAGATCCCTCCTGATCGGTTTTCTGGTAGGTTTGCTGCGGGTCCTGCAGCCAGGTCAGTGTGAGACACAGAGGAGGTGAAACACAGCTTCTGATTCGCCGGGCATCACGGTGTACTGGGAAAAACAGCCTGTCACCTGTGTGCATCTGTGACTATGAGTACGAAGTCTCGTGTGCAAAGTCAAAGCTAAACCAAAGGGTATATAAAGAGCAATACGTTTTCCAAGCAAAGATTGATCAAGACAATAATCACAAGAGCACAGGTCCGGGGTAAGATAACTAGAGACAGGAGGAAAGGAAGGATCAGCAGAACCCGGGCATTTTTTGAAGAAGGGTATTTCCAGCCAAGGGGGAAAACAGACACCCTACACGTGCGCGGCGTGGGAGCAGCGTGAGGAAGGACAGCAGGGCGGGCCAGCAGGAGGACAGGAACGCTGAGCGGCCGGGCCCGGCGAGCTGGCAGTGGCCTCTGCGTCTGTCTGTCCAACCACTTTCTCTTCCAGGGCTGCCCCACCCAGAGTCCCTTTCCTGCCGGAGGCCGGGGCTTTCCGACCAGTTACCACGATCCCGGTGTTTGTGTGCACAGCCCGCCCGCTCCCCCCGCTCCCCCCCTACCCCCCCCCCACCGCCTGGCTACAGTTGTTTTGACTTGCCCTGCTTTTCATGTATCTTCATGCTGGTTATGTAAGGAGCACTTTACGTAACCAGCAGGCTCCATTGTCCCCGGCCTGGGGGCCGCACCAGCAACCTGGGGTGCTGGCCAAAGTCCCCAGCAACGGAACGGGTCAAGGCAGTGAGCGCCCGGCCTGCTCACACCTCGCAACGTGTACGCCCTCTCCAGCCCAGCCTTCCTGCAACCCCACACTCAGAGAGCAACCAGAGGTTTGGCCAAAAGGCAGGCCCACCCTCTGCTCTGGAGGAAGACCCTTTGGGGACTCAGAAAGAGAGATGGGGTGAGAGGACCCCTGAGAGGCCAATCAGGGGCTGGTGGGGCCGGAGCAGGAGGCTTTCTTGGGTGGGTCCCCTAGAAGTAGATGCTGAGACAGGATTCCAGGACAGTTTGAGTGGCAGGCGACCCTTGACACACCAGAAGGGGGCTGGGGGAGGGCAGGAGCCAGTACAGCACTGGGGACTTCCGAGAGACTGCAGACACCCCTCAGAGCCGCGCCCCGCCCCCAGGAGGCAGGGAAGCCAGCCACTTAGCCTCTGACCACGCCTTCATTGTCAAGTGCTCCTGAGCAGTCAACCTCCAGGCATGGCTGGCTGCTGTGGCCAGAGGGCCTTAGGGCAGTGTCAGGGGCTTGCCATAGAAGTCATCAGCCTGGACAGGGCACTGGATGCCCAGGACCCTGTTTCAGTGCTGGCAACAGGCTGCTTCTGTCCCATGCTGGAGGACAGAGGAGGAGAGGGTGTTACCAGCACCCAAGGCCCAGGGTCACGCTGCCAGAGCCCCACCTACAGAGAGGCAACAGCAACTGGAGATGCGGCTGGAGGCAGCAAGAGGGAGGATACCCCGCTGCTCCCTGCCTCCACCCCTGGGCTCCCAGCAAAGCACGGCATTGGCCAAACATTGAACGTGACATCGGCCAAGCAGGGGAGCCTGGGACACCAAGAGCTGGGCTCATCAAGGGGGTCTAAGGGTGAGGTATCAGACAGGAGGCCACGTCCAAGGCCACAGCAGAAAGTGTCCAGCAGAGCTGCAGAGCCCACAGCTCCTGGACACGGCTGGGTGGCAGTGGTGGACCTTGGCCAGGGTTAGGGTTCCCGAGTAGCCCTATGGGAAAGCATTGGCCCGAGGTTTAGCATGTTCTTTGGGGCCAGGACCATGAGCGCCGGGGGTGGGAGGCCCTGGACGCCCTGCTTCCACAAGGGGGGGGGTGGGGTGTCCACTCTTACGTGGGCACTCAGCTGCACTCTGGAGCTGTGTCCCGTCTGTGGTCCTCACCTTGGCCGCACAGGAAGGCCGGGCTTTCCACTTCCTAACCACCACGGGGCCTCGCTCTCTCTTACCCCCCAAAATAGAAAGTCTTCTGCAGCCCCCAGGCCAAGTAAGTGGGGAGCTGGCTTCACTTCATCTAAGATTAACTGGCAGGAAGCATCATTATCTAAACAGACTGATGCGCCCAAGGAGCAAGGCCCTCTGCGGGCCTCGTCCCAGAGAGCCAGCAGGGACACGCATGCTGTGGCTGCCAGCAGGGAGGAGGGACTCCAGCTTGGGCCCTCCATGCTGCCCAGCGGCTCTGCATCCGCCAGACCCCGCATGTCACTCCTCCGGCCTCCTCAGGGCTCAGAAACATGCTTGCAAATCTACCAGGGCAGAAAAGTACCCGGACGTCAGAACAGGGGCCCCTCCCCGAATAGTCCCACATAAAGGCATTAAGGTTGAGCCTAATATTCCCGTGACAGGGAGGTTGCTCTAAAAGGAAAAGCTTTCAGCACGTAAATGGCTGCATCTTAGTCATTTGCCAAAATGTGGCATCCGTCCGTAGGCCCAAGAACGCTGGGCCCAACAGCCTTTCGGAACTAAGGGTCCATCTAAGAGGACATCACCTTCACACCTGCAGTTTGAGGGACGTGTACAGCAGGCCGTGTGGGAGGACAACACCCTCTGTCTCCCCAGGATGAAGCCTCCTGTCCTTCATTCTAAACCAGCAGGTCCCTACGCAGGAGTGGCCAGTGTCCCTGCCCAGGGTGTGATGGGGAGAAGGGGTCCTGCTCCCAGAGAGAGCCACGCAGGCTCATTCACACAGAGCAACACAGCCGCTGTGGCCGCATCATTATCATTATCGTCATTGTTGTTGTTGACCTTGGCCGCCCTCACCTCCTCAGGCCCTGCTGCCCATCCCGGAGCCTGCAAACCCACTGGGAGCACACGGCCCAGGGCTTCAGCCGATGGAGCCCCTCTTCTTCCAGCACCTAGGACACTGCTCGGCCTCTGGACAGCAGCAGTGGACACATGCTGAGCTCCGGGGCCGTGTCACAAAACAGCACGGCCACTCGGGAACTTTGCGTGGGCTCAGTGGGAATCTGTGAGCCACACTGGTTCTCCAGCCGATGGGCTGTATGCACGTGCCACGTCCAAGGGCAGGAACTGTCCCCCTCCGCCAGGCCGCCTCGTTCCTGGAGGGACCGATGGAAGCAAACACTCTCCCTGGAAGCCTCTGGCAACCAGATGAAGCCCCTGCCCACCTGCAACTCTGAGCTCACAGGGGGCAGCTGCGTTGGGGTGTTGGTACCGAGCGCGGGGGGAGGCAGTGTGGCAGCCCGTGAGCCCACGGGGAGCTGAGGCCCCCCAGTTCGACTGAGAGAGCAGTGAGGTGCTGACGGGGCCACAAGGGCCCAGAGAGCTTGCGGGTCCCCTGCCCAGAGCCAAAGGGAGGGAAGGCCATCCCGGTACCAACGTCCTTAAATCGGGTCTGGGCAGCGAGGCTGGAGCCCCTTCAGAGCCTCTCCTGGCACTTTCCTCCTGGAGTCGGCACCTTTCATGAAGAGGAGTCCTGGTGAAGGGCAGAGAAGGGTCAGTTTCCATGCCGGACACATGGGCAGAGGGAACAGGCAGCCCAGTGTCTGCACAGACCAACGGGGGAGGACGGCGTGCCCAGCGGAAGCAGGAGAGACCCACCCGGCGGAGGCGCACCAGCTGCTCCAGACGCCCCTCGCCGCCTCCAGACACACCTGGCTCTCTGTCACTGCCCCCCGCGGCCCTGCAGGGCCAGCAGTGGACGGGCTCAGAGGTGCAGGTGCTCGCCCCAGGCCTCGCCGCAGGATGGGGACAGCCAGGACCTCCCCATGCCCGGCTCCAAGGCCACCAGCCTCTCCCTGCCCTGGCCGCCCGTGCCTCCCAGGAGGCAGCAGGAAAAGCCAGTTCAGGCAGCAGAAGGCTCACACAGGGCTGGGGTCAAACACGGTCTGCCTGCTCTCCTGAGCCTGGGCTGCCCAGGAGCGGCACGGGGCTGCACTGGTGAGGACAGAGGAGCGTCCCAGAGTCCCCGCGTCCCTGAGACAGGGGAGGGGCACAGGCCTGGCATACCCCAGGAGAGCCATGGTGCAGGGAGAGATTCCACAGGGGAGCGAGTGAAGCTGGGGCAGGGCGACAGGCGGGAGGAAGGGCAAAGGAGTCAGGGCAAGCTGGGGAGGGGTCCTCAAGGCTGCTGGACCTGGGGGAGGGGTCGTGCTGGGCAGGGCAGACCAGCGGCTCCTCATGGCGGGGACAGTCCCCGTCTGCTGCTCCAGGCCAGCACGACCCCACTCACAGCTGGCGGTGCCCTGGGGGCCAGGTGTTACCAGGCCCTCGCTCGGGCCATGCCAGGTTCTGATGTCACTGCCACCACCCACTGACCGGGGGTGTCATGACCAGAGATGTTCCCTCCCACTGGACATTAGTCGCACACTGAGACTCCGGCCCTGAGCTCTGCTGAGCCCGAGGCCCCACCAGGCTGACGGTACTCTCCCCCTGCTCAGGGCAACCACAGTCCCTCCCCGACCCAGGCCGCAAGGTGAGCTCTGGCTGGCCATCACCTGCAGGGCCCAGGGCCCTGAGCTGGGGATGGAGGGCCGGATGCAGACATTGGTGGTCATGGGACAGCCCGCATATCTGCGGGCAGGGCCGGTGGTGTGGCCTCGTGGGTCACTCTCTCCGGGGGCAGGCCTACCGCCGTCCCAGCCCGCATTAGAAGAGGTGACTCAGCTTCCAAGGGGAAAGGACCTGCCTCTAAGCTGGAGCCGCCCGCACCCAGGCCGCTCTGTGCGTGCTCCTCACCCAGGACAAGCCCTGGCCTGCCGAGGGAGGGCCACACGCTTACACCAGGAGGGGGCCCTTCTGCCCTCAGGCCTGGGCGGCTTGGGCACGGGTTTCCCTGGATGAGTCCCTCCCTGGGCGGAGCCCCATCCCACGGAGCAGAGGGGAGTTTTCCGAAGGATTCCCATCCACACGGCACACATCGCACGCGTCATTCTGCTGCCCCAGCCCCCTCGCCCTGCCCCCAGCAGGGAACGCGGCTGCAGGCCTGTCCTCGGCACAGTGACATTGCCCCACCAGCACGCCAGGGCCCATGGCTGGCTGAGAAGCACTGCCAAGATTGCCCATAGGTGCTCCCAGCATCCTCCTGGCCCTTCCCGGGGTCACACCGCACGGGGAGGAGTGTCGCGCTGGGCGAGAGCCTCCAGGTCGTTCCTCACAGCAAACGGAGACTGCAAATGGACAAGCCCCAGGGCTCCGTCCTCCTGAACATCTATGTGCTTCTCCTGCAGTCCCCCTGGAGTGTGAGCTGCAGACAGAGGGGTGTCTGTGCCCCCCACAGCCCAGTCTGTGCAGAAGGCAGGTGTGGGTGCGTGACACGTGGGGCAGCCCCTCCCACCCACATCTTCCACATTTTCATGCTGTTGCCTGGAGATTTCGTTTAACTTCTCTAAACCACCCAGCGCAGACCCTTTGGTGGTGGTGATCGGTTCACCGGCCACCGTGCGCTGGCTCCTGCACCGCACACCTCCGCCCCCTCTTCTCAGGGACGGATCCTGCGGTGTCACCGCTGGGCCTCTGTGAGCCGGAACGGTCTTGGCCCAGGGACGGTCTCGGCCCGTCCTCCCTCAGGTCCGTGCAGGACTGACAGGTGACTGTCAACACTGCGCTGCCTCCGCTGCCACTGCTCCTGCTTCCTTCTCTTCCTTCCCTGGAAAGTCATTCGCCTCTTCATTCTGGGGGCTTCCAAGAGTCTCTGTTCCTGATACTATTCTCTGGTGTGTCCAGGAGTCTGATCCCACGTCTTGGAGGCCCTGCCCCACGCTGGGGGTCCAGGACCTGCGCATTCTGTCCCTCGAGCCCTCCTGGTGGTTCTGAGAGCTGACCACACCCCTTCACTAGTCCCTTCGTACCCAAACCAGCGAGAACGGATTCTTGTAGCTGCATCTAAGAATTGTGATGAACTCAGGGTGCATGCCTCGCTCTCCCCTGCTCTCTGCTGGGAGTGCCTTTCCAGCCCGAATGTCAGGGGCTTAGGCTGTGGGCTCTCCCTCATCACTGTCGCCCCCTGTCCTCCTTCTCTGCCCGGCTCTGCTCCTCCGCGGAGGTCCCTCTTAGACGCAGGTCATCTCCCCTTCACGCCTGGCAGCCGCTCCTGTGTGCGTGTGATCTGTATCCTGGCCAGACCCTGAGTTCTGTCTTCTGTGGCACTTCCCTCTTCTCAGCGGGCACTGGATGGCACCTTTGGAGATTCTGAGAGCATTCTTCATCTCCGAGGGCTGCACGCCTAGCTGCTCTTGCCAGGGTCCGCCTCATTGGTTCCTCGGTTTCCTTGAGTAGACACACTTTCTTCCTTCATTTCTCTAAGCGTTACAGGCAGATGGAGAGTTTTTGTGACACACGCCCATGAACTTCATCTGGAAAGAACTCATGTTCTGAGTGTGGATTCTGTTGGCTTTTTTTTAAAGTGAGGCGGACTTTGTATAACACACAAGCAATCGCTTTGAAATGCACCGTTCGGTGACATTTCGTACATTCTCCGACTTGTGCAAACAAGACACACAGAATCTCCCTGCGTGTTTAGATTTCGGTTTGCAGACTTACTTTGAGTAGTTTGGTTTTTAGTCATCGGGTTTCTGCTTTCGATTTATTTCTGTCTCTCCCTCCTTTTTTGTCGGGAAGTTGTGCAGTGGCCTCCACCCAACCGGCCGGCCAGCCCCAGGGCTGGTGACCCGCAGGGGTCTGGCACCACCGCAGGTCTGATCCCGCCCAGCCTCGCCTCTGCTTCCCCCCCACGGCGAGCGTCCGGGAGGCCGGAGCCAGCCCGGCCCGGCCCAGCACTTCACCCTCAGCTGTGGGCCTGAGTCGGGGCGGCCAAGTCCCCCATCGCACTTCCCCCAGAGCCCGTGGGCCTCGGCTCCAGACACGGTGACCCTGTGTCCCGCCTGCAGAGACACAGTCCTGGTGTTGAGCCCTCCCGCCACCTACTTCTGTCCTGCGTTGGGCAGAGGGGTGTGGGGTGGGAGCTCAAAGGGTTGTCTTGCCCCGAAGTCCATACTTGCTTCCCTGAACACAGATTTATTTCATTCACTATTTTGGTAGAAGCACACCTCTCTAAGTTGGGCATTGCCAGCAGGGCTGTCCTGGAGGAGGAAGGGCCTAGAGAGTCTATTTCGGAGGCTTCCGAGCATGGCATAGCTCTGGGCAAACCCTCCCACGCTGAGCACGGACGCCCTTCACCGCATGGGAGGTGGGACGCACGTACAGACATCATCCCCAGGAGAAGAGACTCAGGCCCAGCCAGGAGTGACGACTGTCGTGATTGCTTCAGAGCAGGTGTGCCAGGGAGGGCAGGAAGGTGAAGGCAGAGCAGGCCGCAGCAGGACAAACTGGGAGGGGCCCTGGGGGAGGCAGCCTGGGCCCTGGTGGTGAACTGGCTGGGTCCCTGCCACTGCCCAGGCAGCCCTGCCACACCAGGAGGCCCCATGCCTGTGACCTCTGCCCCTGGCTTGGGCAACCAGCCCAGGAAGCCCGCAGGGTCTCTGTGGGCATCTGCTAGGACCACCGAAGGGACCCTCTGCCGACCTCGTTTCCCTCGGGCCCCCCAACAGACTCACACACACGCTGGGGCATCCCAGGAAACAGTCTGGCTCACGATACAGGAAATCGATCCTCTGAAAGTCACTTAACAGAGTAACTTTGATTGACCAGTTTGCTGAAAATCAATTCTCTAAACGGTCCATTTACCCAAACTTTAGACAAATGTTGTAAACCTGGTCCGGGCAATTGGGTGCAGCTGTTTGCCAGCAGGGGCAGAATCTGCAGGGGCTGAAAACTGTGGCCAAATACCTTAGCCAGGGTCAAGGGCACATTCAGAAGAAAAGGCAGTCAGGCTGGACCGATGCATATCTGCCAGAAAATAGCCAGAGAGAGAAAACTTGGGGGACAATCTCAGTTATTCACCAAAGAGATCACAGGGGGCCATCTGGTTCTGAGCAAATGGCTTCAGCGAACTGATCGAATTCTGAAGACATGGAAGAAACTGGAGGTCCGGATTGTGGCGGACTCCCAGTGGTCCCACCGCTGCTAGCTCTGTGACCTCGGGCCAGTCCGTGCCCTCTCTGTGCCTCAGCTCCCCCCGTCAGAGTGGCTGGGAGGGGTCAATGAACTCGCACAGCCCACTAAGTGTCTGCGGAGGTCAGGGGTGCTGCAGGCTCCCTCTGTTCCTCGGCCAGCGGCCACTCAGAGTCCCCTTGTGCTCTGTCGGAAGCTGGCCGATCCACGCATCGGGGCCTGTGTTTCAGGAGGAAGTCACATCTGCAGAAGCAGGACCAGCAGGGCTGGTCCCCGCAGCCCCCAGGAGCAGCTTTCTCCTTCTCTTCCTGCTGTGTGGGGACGCCGGGCCCTGCCAGCCCGCCTGTCCCTCCCGGCCACCACTCCTTCCTGGCCGCCCTGTCCAGCAGTCCCTTCCTTTCTTTCTTCGTAGTAGTAGATTCCCTAAAGCAGCCGCCCTTCCTCTCATTTCCACCCCACCCCTGTGCCCCGGCGGCCCAGTGCCACCCTTCGGTCACCACGCCGCATTCCCAGAGCCCATCTGAGCCCCTGTAGCATCTGCCCACCAGTCCCGGGCACTGCAAGTCTATAGAGAGGGACTGGAAGAGGGGGGTCCTTAACCCCCCACTCCCCGCTCCAGGGCATACTTCTCCCAGGGCTGCCTTTGGGTTGGGGTCCTCCCACCAATGATCATGGCTGCCAAATGCAAGGTGACTCCAGACCAGCTGCCACTGGAGACATGCGGGGACAAAGTCAGTTGGTACTAGAGTTGCTCTCAGGAGCCGCCACTGCACAATGCCAGGCACCAGACAAGCTCCTACTGCGTGCCAGCTCCCACTGCACGCATGCCCCCACTGTGTGCGTATCCCTACTATGTACATATCCCTACTGAGTGTGTGACCCTTCTGTGAGCGAGATCCCACTCCGAGTATGCCCCTGCTGTGCACATGCCCTACTGGGTATTTGCCCCTCCTGGGCTGTATACTTGTCCACACTGTGCACATACTCCTGCAGTCGTGGTCCGACCAGGGGCATGCTTGCTCCTACCGTGCAGATGGATCCTACACCCCACACTCTCAAGGCTTGGCTTTTGCACACAAAGAAGCCGAGAGCTGTGCTCCTCACTGCTGACCCAAGTATGACTTGGGCCATCTCCGTGGGAGATGCCCAGCAACTCACCTCCCCAAGACAGCCCACGACAGGGAGGTTGTCCCGAGATGGCCCCTCATCCAGCAGCCCTGGGGCCTGCCTGCTCCCTGGGAGAGGTCTGCCCTTCTCCTTCCCCAACTGCACTCAGATGAAACACCTCGGGCTACTTGGGTTGGAGACGCTGGAAGGCAGGCAGAGGAACTGGAGCCCAGAGGGTGTTTCATAGGCGCCTCCTGACCATCCTGCCTCATCCTTTGTGGGGGAGCAGAGCGGCCTTGCAAAAGGGCCACACCCTGTCCCCTGCAGCCCTGGCTGGAGAACGCCAGGCCCAAGGCCTGCTGCTCAGCCCGTAGGGAGACCCTGAGGCATCACGTCTCCAGGGTCTCGCCAAAGGCCCTCCAGCTCTGCCTCTTCTTTGAGCCAGAAATACACTTGCCCTTGGGAGAGTCCACCCAAGGTGGTGGGGTGCAGGAAGGGGCTGGCAAGGGGTGAGCTCGCCCCAAAGTCCCCGGGCGTGGCCTCCCCTGGGGGGCGCACAGACCCACGCTCTCCGGCGGTATCGGGGCCTCAGGCTTCAGTTTCCCCCTCTATAAAATGGGGCTGGCATCGGTCCCCTGAGCACAGCAGAGCAGAACTGCTGTAAGAGGGATGTTTTGCTTTTGGTTTAGGGAATTGTCTCCAGGAAGATCCTGCTAAAATCCGAATACTAGTTTTAACACCCCGCCTCGCATACGCAATTTAAAGAAAAAGCATACATTGCCGAGGTGGCAGAATTCTGTACTGAGGGGTGCACGATCGAAAGCATTGGGGGGCTTCTGGGCTGGAAGACAAGGCCCTCTGAGTGGGGTGGCTGGGCAGGACAGGAGGCCTTTCCTCAAACAGGACCCAGAAAGGGCCTGCTGCCCACAGAGGCCCTGGAAGGGCCAGTTGCCAGTCCAGAGGAGGCTGCCAGCTAAATACCAGGCTCTCTCCTTGGTGGCTGCGTCCTCGCCCTGCACGTGTGCTGCCCGCAGAGCCCCAGGGGCAGCTCAGAACTGGCCAGGCCGGGGGAGGCGAGATGGATGCCACCGGCCAGGCCTGACGCAGGGCAAACCCGCCGAGACAGGTGGCCCAGCCTCCCCACCAGATGGTGACCCGCCCGCCCTGCCCACGAACCACAGGAATGTGCTGGGGGGTGAGCGTGGCCTGTGGCCTCTGCCCTCACCAGGGGCGGGGACCTCCCATGGTGACGATGAGGCCTGTCTGGGGCCCAGGAGACCCAGCCCCTCGCAAGCATCTGCCCCACCACGGAGCATCCCAAGCGGGCCTCCTTGCTTCCTTGAGTTTTTAAGGAACGCGGAACCCAGGAGGAGGAGCGCAATTTCACCTCAAATTCATTACTTGTCCCAAACTGACTCCTTGGTACCTCTCAGACCGGAGCCACCGCCGGCATGTCCAGAGGGGGCCTGGGCTGCGTCGGAGATCTGTCCTGAGAAAATCAGCTTTGTAACACCCTCCGCCTGCTCTGGACGACCACGCCATTCACAGAGCTGGGCCTGCCGCTCCCAGCCCGCTGCGCATGTGCACACACATTACACACTACACGCCACATGCTACGTACACTACACACCCCACATATACTACGCATCACACACCATATACACCACACCATACACTACAAACTACACTCTCACATACCACACACACCACCACTCAGTGCCTGAGAAGCTGCTGCCACAATCGCCTCCCCAGGTTTGTAAACACGGTTCACGCACACACGTGTCTAGGCAGGTGAGTACACGGTGCACGTGTAGGGGTGCGGCCTGACTATGTGCACACCATGCGTGCGAGTGCATGGAGTGCGTGTGGAACGCCTACAGGTTTGCAGCTCTGGGCTGGAAGGTACAGAATTCCCCCAACTCGTTCCTGCAGCACTGGGGATTGGGGGCAGGCAGGGGCTGTTGGAGTTTCGGGGGGTGAGGGGGGCTGCACTGCTCCCCCCAGGTGTCCCTCCCGAAGGAGGACCTCCGGCTGTGGGCGAGGCCCCCAACAGTCCCGTTACCTTAGCAAGTGCCAGGCGCTGCGCTTCTCTCTCTCCTGTCGCACTGGCATTTGGTGCTCGGCGGGGCCCAGGACACGTCCTGGATGAGGACGCGGTCGGGCCGAGGGCGCCCACCACCAGGTCTGGGTTCCCTGCGGGCTCAGAACCTGGAAACCAGGAGGCGGCTTCTGGCCCAGCTCCCAGGGATGGGGGAGAGGGACAAAAGCTGCCTTCACCTTATGGGAAGGGCCCTCAGAAATGGGAGCACATGGCCCAGAGTGAAGACTTTGGTGACGGTCACAAAGCCCCCAGAGGCTGGGAGGAGCTGAGGGACTTCTGGGAGGATGGGGGCCAATGCGGGGCTGGGGCCCATGGGAGGCAGCCGCCCATGGGAGTCACCTGCAGACACGCGGCTCCGTGGCCCGAGAACAGCCCGGCTCAGATCCCCGAGCATTCCGCACGAGGTGTCTGCCAACGTGGGCACAACAGGGCCTCGGATGCAGGGACGGTACCTGGGCAGAGCGGCACTGTGCCAGGACCCCCCGACAGGGCGCACTTCAGCTTCACTTCCGTCACCTCCACGTGCAACTAAAACGCGAGACACTTGCAGCTCTAGCCAGCCCCACCCCCTGCCCCTCGGGCACTGTGGGAACCTGGGAGCCGTCTGTGCCCGTGCGCACTCAGCGTCCCCACAGCCAGGACTCTGCCCTCGCTGGTGGGCGCGACACAAGTAAGTCCCAGCCTGTCTCTGCTGGTCCTCTGGCTTGTTGTTTCCATAGGGCCCAATCCCAGTCCGCTGGGCATTCAGAGGAAAGCCCTGCAGGTCGACCCTCCTGCTGCCTGCGGAGGCCACGGGCCTCTGTTTCCTGTTCCGCAGTGCGCGGGCGGTCAGGGTGGAACGTAACCGAGCCTGCTGCTGGGTCATCAGAGCTCCCAGGGGCAAACAAACCTCGCACCCTGCTCCACTGGATTCCCACCTGCCCCTTGGGTGCTTCTGGAGTGGTGCGGGTGGGTGGAGGACAGGTCGATTCTGGGAACCTTTCAAGGGTGGGACCCTGGAACCTAAATCCTTTCAAAGAGCAGGAAAACCTTGGCCCAAGGGTGGGGCTTTCCTCTGGCTCCCAAGCCCCGAGGGCAACGACCAGGTCAGGGGCCAGGACTTATTTGGATCTTCAAAGAGGCTGGAGCGGCCCACCCAAGGGGTCAGCACACCCTCCCTGCTCCTTCTCATTATGACCTGAGTCAGGAGACTCAGATCTGTGTTCAGGGACCAGCACGACCAGCCCACCAGCCAGCTACTTCTGACCTCAAAGCCTGTGGGGGGCTGGGGGTCACATCTGCAGGGTCAGAGCAACTCGACTCGGATTGGCAGTGGCCCTCAGGATGCCCCTGTTGGGGTCCATCCACTTGTGGCTCGTCCGCTGGCTGGCCCACGCCCCTGTGCCAGGTGTCCAGACCCTCACACCGGCAGATGACAGATCAAATGCCTCCCTGGCTGAAACGTCCAGGCTTTTCCATAGGCTCATAGCAACTACCCCCCACCCAAGAGCACCACCTATTGCATGCAGAGTCTATTGCATGCAGAGTTTCGACCCCATTTCGCAGCTGGGTCCTCCCCCTAAAAGGCTGTTTAACAACAGTCTGGCTGACCCTCAGCAGATGATACTAAGGACCAAGCCCATCAACGTGACCTGAGCCATCCAATCACACCCCCCCACTCTGAGTGTCAGACAGGTGAGGGGGGAAGCAGCCCCCGTCACAACAGCGCCTCCATGGGGCGTGGCTGGGCAGGGCAGGCCTCCTCCCGACTTAGGACTCACTGAGCCCTGTGGATGCTGGTCAGTACCCGCAGCCCTGGCTTTGGGAGATGAGGAGCTAGCTCCGTTTTCCCTGGAGCAGTGTTCAAATCAGTGGTACAGTTCCTACGGCCAAGGTGGCCCAACGTGGTGAACCCAGGTCCCTGTCGGCCTCGGTTGTAGGCAGAGCGTGGGGGCCGTGAGGATGGGGCCAAGTAAGCCGGTTGGGGCGCTGTTCTGTTCTCTCTTGCCAACACCTACTTGTGACCACATGCCCCCTGGGCTGCCTGCCCTGCACCCCAACAGTCTTGGGGCCTCTGAAGGCCCACCCCAGCAGGACGGTGCTCCAGGGGGGCAACTAGGACCTTCCTCAATGGAAACTCATCCTCGCTGCTTTGGGAAGCAAGCATGACCAGGAACTCCAGAGTGGCCAGCAACCCGCCAGAAGCTGGGGGAGAGAATGCAGCAGATTCTCCCTCACAGCCTCAGAAGGGACCTGCCCTGCCACCACCTTGATCTTGAACTTCTAGCCTGCAGCACTGGGAGAAAATAACTGTTGTATAAACCGCTCGGATTGCGGGACTTGGCTACAGCAACTCCAGCAAACGTGCAGGGGAAAGTAGTCTCTCACCGTCGGGTGCCATCCACTGTGGGGTTTTCAGAGAAGCCCTTTATCAGGCTGAAACCCTGCACTTGCCGACACAATGAAATAGCCCGGTGCCAGTCGGGGGTCTGGGCGGCTGGCTCATTAGGCACCAACACGCCCGGGACCCTGGGCCCGACCACTCTGCAGCCCCTGCTCCAGGCGCCGTTCCCCTGCCCCCGCCTGGCAGGCACACCTTGCCGGAGCTGTGCTCCCGTGGCCTGGACTGGCCTGGCCTGGCCTGGCCGTGTGGATGCTGGCACACGGGCCCACTCTGCCCCACGAGCCTCCAGGCGGTGACTGCAAGGAGGGGTCCCGGGTTGTAGGCTCCTTATTAGGGCATTAACACAGCTTCCCTTGCTGGTGCCTGGACAGGGCAGGACCAAGGACGGGCGCAGGGTGCTGTCCTGTCCACCCCTCCTGGCTCCGAGAGGACCAGGCGAGCCGCCAGTGGCAAGCCCTCTCTCAGCGCACTTGCTGAGGACCTCCTACTGTGTGCTGGCCACCCAGGCCTGTGTCCAGTGAGCAGCCAGCCAGGGGAGCAGACCTATGAGGAAGACGCTGACTGTTGGGCGGAGGTAGCTGTGGGCAAAGAGCAAAGCTGGGGGAGTCAGGAAGCCACAGCTGCCCACTCCAGGGTGGAGGGCTGCCTTACCTGGGGGGGCCAGGTGTCTGAGGAGCCTCCGCCTGCTCAGGTGGCTCAGCAGCTGGCCTTGAGAGTGTCCCCTGGTGCCCCAGCATGCAGAACCCAGCTACAAACGCCCTGCCACAGCTAGGGGCCCCCTTCCCCAACTTGAGTGGGGCCTAAGGAATGCCCTGGGGGGAAGGGGGGCTGGGAATGTGAGGCAATGCTTTTCCAGGATTCCTGAGACCTTACCTCATCTCTCCCCTCCCCCCTACCCACACAAACCTGACAGAAAGCCTTGGGTGGTCCCAGCATGGGCCCCCCCAAACTCCCCCTCCTGCCTTAGAGCCCCCTGCAGGGACAAGAGATGCTAGCTTCAAAGGTTGCCCAAATTCAGGCAAGGGAGGAGGGCCGGGACATCCCGAATCTAATGAGGGACAGCACACTGTGCTGAGGTCCCAAGGCCCGGACCCACAGTCCCCTGGGCTCCAGACAGACATCCCCGCCCACCCCAGAAACAGGCTTCTCCAGGCATCTCCACAGCTGTGGTCAACCCCTGACCCCGGGGAGCAGTGCCGGGTCATGTCCTGTGTGTCCTCTCCCCATCCGGAACTGCAGCGGCACGTGGGGATGGGACAGACAGTGCGGGACGTGCGCCAGCCAGGAAGAGCTTCCTGCCTGCCTGCCTGCCGAGGGGCGGCCTCCGTGAGATCACAGCTGAGCCCGTGCAAGGGGCGGTAATGGAGCTGCTGGCCCAGAAATGCCCTTACAAGGCCAAGACCTGAACAGCCCTGTTTCCGGGGCCACGGGGGCTGCTCAGCGCTAACCAGGGCTGCCATAGGGGCAGTCGCTGTGGTCACTGCGGCCACAGTTGTTCCTGTCCGGCCAGGAGCTCCCAGCCCCTACCTGACTGAGAAGACCACCCTGCCCCACCCGGCCCACCAATTCTCGGGAGGCTGTGAGGGAGGGAAGTGGGTCTGCATCCGAGTGCAGACCAGCTGTCCTTGTCTGCACTGACCACCTTCCCAGGCCGCCACCGCCAATCTCATACCTGGGCGAGGTCACCTCCCTTCCCCACTGCTGACCACCTGCTAACTGAGAGATTCGGGCAGTAGTGAGCTCCAACCCCTGCACCGGGCCAGGGTCCCCTCCGCCAGCATCTCCAGTCTGTCCCCACGCACCTGGCTTTCTCCTGCCTCAGGGCCTTTGCACTTGCTGAGCCCCTCTGTCCCAGCTGCCTGGCGCCCTCCCTGCCCTTGCTGACTGTCCAGGCCCGCACGGCTTTCACCCTGTGGCAGTGGGTGAAATCACCTCATTTAGTGATTCATTCCCTTGTTATCTCTATCCCCGCTGGGATCTGCCATGTCCCACCCAACCCAGTGTCCACCCCGGGTCTCTGGGCAGTGACAAGATGGCAGGGGGGAGAGAGTGAGAGGCAGCAGGGAGGCTCCTGGGGAACCAACATCGCTGTCTGCCCCCTGGAGAGGCGAAGTCCCCAGGTCCTGATGAAGCTGCACCATCACCGGGGGTGGGGTGAGCTGCTCCCAGTACCAGAAAGGGCAGGTAGGCGGGCCCTGAGCTCTTGGGGCCACCCTTCCCTCCCCCACCCAGTCCCGCCTGCCTCCCTCGCTGTGTGACGGGCACCCTGTCCTTCGGTGGCCCCCAGCCTTCGTCAGTCTCGTTCTTCCCTGTCCCAACTTCGGGCAGGTAGACACCATAACTGCAAGGTGCCTCTCCCCTGCCTTGAGGTCCCACCGACAGTGTCCCAACCAAGGACAGTGTCCCTGAGGGGCAACAGGCGCCACAGTGAGGATGGAGCTCAGGGTGAATCTCTCGGAACAGCCCCTTGCTCAGCCCCACTCAGGCCAGATGCTGCGCTGGGACATGGGTGCCCACGCCCGCCCTCCTGGGTGGGAAGTCTGGGCTCAGCTGCTGTGCCCTTGGCCTTGCTGCCCAGGGACCCCGGGGCAGAGACGGGATGTGGCTTGGCCTCTTCACTCCACGGTGACAGGCCTGCTGGGGCAGCAGGTCTGGCCCAAGGGTCCTGACCAGAGGGAGGAGTTTTGACCCCACCCAGGTCTTCCCGAGAGAGGATTCATCTATCCCTCTGAAGCCAGCAGGAGCCTAAATTTGATCCCTCCTTTTGAAACCAACAGATCAGCAAGCCATCAGGAGCTGGTGTTTTCTAAAAAGCTTGGCACAGCCCCAGACCCCGGCCTGGGCCAGTTCCAGGAAGCCTCGTCCCAGGAGGCTCGTGCTGGGGTGGAGTGTCCCCGGCAGCGGAGGCCGAGGGGCTCCTCACGCCACCTGTCCCTGCTCCCTCAGCCTCTCCTCTGCAAGGCCACTGCCCGGGCTCCCCCAGGTTTGCTCCCAGCCTCGGATCCGGGCTCCCTGGGGCTCAGTGTATTTCCTAAAGAAACTTCCTCAGGAAGCAGAGAGCTTCCCCCATTTCCTGTGTTCCCAGAACTAGCAGAGAGCGAAGACACGGAGTCATGGGCCTTCCAAGCAGGCTGGGCCTCAGGGAGGGCTCAAGACTGACTGTGACCTTGGGCAAGCCCCAGCCTGCCACACCTCAGTTTCCCCAACCACAAACAGGGGTGCGTCTCCCTCCCCTCCTGGATGCTGCCGAGGCCTCAAGAACCAGCCTCCCCCCTCAAACCCCACACTCACACCCCTGCCAGCGCGCTTCCCTCCCTCGGCCCCAGAACCTTCCAGGGAATTGTTGCAGAAGTTGTGTGGCCTCGTGACTCACACCGCTGGCTGCAGGTCTGAACTCTCGTCACCGAGGTTGCGGCGGGCGCCCGGACCGGAGCGGAGCAGAGCGAGGGGCCTTCTGCCAGGGATGGGTGAGTGCCAAGGCTCCCGGGCTGCCAGCGGCCCTCCGGCTTCCGTCTGTGACACTGGCCGGGAAAGCGCGCGAGAGCTCGGTGCCCAGTTGTTAGGAGGACAGAGGAGACCCAGAGTCACATCTCCACCATGCCCAGCTCTGTGGAGACTCTCAGGGTGCAAGGGCACGGCCACCTGGCTGAGGCCGTGCACACATGGCGACAGGCTCCAGCCAGAGCTGGGTGCCCCCACTCACATCAGGAGGCCCCGGGGGTCGGCGGGGGGCAGTGGAGGACGGAGGACTTTAGAGCCCAGAGTGCTCCTGGGCGAGAAATGCAGGCAGGGCTGTGGCTTTAAAGCCCCGCTGTCTTCCCTTGCGCCCGCTCTGGCAGAGAAGCGGGGAGTTGTGAGGATGGGGGGCGGGAGACCGGGTGTGAAGGCTGGGCTCTGTCAAGGGGACTGTCCACCCTCCCACCCCCTCTCTTCCATTGACTCCTGGGGTGTAGACCCTTGCTTCAAGGCACACATTCGCCGTTCGTCCACGGAAGGCCATGATGTGGACAGTAACCAGTTGCTTCTATTTTTGTGAACGACCTTTAATGAGCTCTGTGGACCCCACCCCATGCAAGGACAGAACAGCGACTCCTCCACTCCCACAGCACCCCGCCAGGCACCCTCTGCCCAGAACTCTGTCCCTGAATTGTCGGTGTCCGAGCCCCCACCTGCTGGTGGGTGTAACGTGCTCTCCCTACACAGGAACAAGGTGCACCGTCTTTTCCCAGGCTTACTGGCCGAAGGACTGCGAAATGCCAGCTCGTGATGGGAGCCGATTTTCCATCAGCTGCTGACTTTTCCTCTCTGGTTTGTAGAAGTTCTTCCCTTCGAGGGACTGACCTTGTTGTCCTGAGTGCGGCAAACGCCTCTCCCCAGTGAGCCTCTTACGTGTCTGTGAGGCGGTCTGGACAACCCCGTTCTTGGGAAACTTCCACAACGTATCCATCCAGCTGCGGTCTCCAGGAGCCCCGAGAGCAGCGGGCAGCCCGCCTTCCCCTACGCCTGCAGCTCGGCAGCTCTTCCTTCAGGGCACCAGGCTGGGAGGAGGAGTGTCCCCACTCCGCTGCTGGCTTCAGGACAGATGAGCTCCAGGGGACCCTACCTCCTAAGGACAACTACACCCTGGAAAGGACACCTCTTTGGGGCATCTCACAAAGGGAGAGGGACCTCAAGGGACGCCCCAAACAAACCAAACCCATGTGAGCTGGGCCCCAAATGTCCGGGGTTCCCTGGGTGGCCCGAGCTGGAGAGGAGTGCCCAGGAGTCGGGCACCAGTATGCACCAGAGCCTGAGGGTCTACAGGACAGAGGGCATGCTGGGGCTGGGGCAGAGCTGACCAGGCCACCGTGCCCTCAAGGCCAGCTGGCCAACGTGGACTTTGGCCATACCTCAGCCCTGAGCCTGTCTCAGAGGCAGGAGCTGCCTGGGGGTGGGAGGCGGCCATACCCACTCACAGGCGAGTGGCCAGCAGGAAACGCAGCTCCAGGAGCAAGTGGACTGCCCGCCCAGTGTGGGGCTTTGAGACCGGCCCCCGGCACCAGCCAAGTAAGCACCACTGAGAAGGGAAGGCAGGGCAGGGCAGGGCAGGGGGCTGCCGCCAGCTGAACAGAGCAGCCTTGGCTTGGCTCGTGGATGGAAACGTGGAGCGACCACGGCATGGTGGGCATGCGCAGTTCTACACGCTCAAAACAACAAACGTGACTACAGGGAGGGTGTCCCCAGAGATGTTGCTGCCAGCGGACCATGGCTGGTCCCATCCCGACACACTCAAGCAGGAACAGAAGGTGCCAGAAGCTGAGGCCGGCAGGCACACAGCCAGATCCCTTGCGGTCCGGAGGTATGACCACGCACACTCAGACCACGCCTGTTCTCAACCGCTACTTGCCGCCCAGGGTCCAGGGTCAGCGGGGTCCCTGCCCTCCCAGAGCACACCACCTGGGGGCCGGCAAACGCTGTCCCCGCTGCCCTGTCCACAGATGCCGCTTTCACACCTCCCGGCACGTCACGCTGTGCTGACACTCAGCGTCCACACTCTGTCCCCTCTTCTGCACTGTCACAGCCTTGGAACACACCTATGTGTGTCTCTGAGCCTCAGTCTCCCCGCTCGGGCACCTGCGAGGGTAACAGCTGCACCTCCAGGAAACGTGTGCAAGGTCAACGGGAAACAGAAACAAAGACAGGTGCGTTACAGGTGAAGTCGCGGCAGGAAATGTCGGTCTTATGGGCTTTGCTGGGTCCCCCAATTCATGTGACCGAGTGTGGTGATGGGGCCTTTACTGAGGTGATTAAGTTAAAATGAGGTCACTAGGGTGGCCCTCCTCCAATCTGACTGGTGTCCTTACAAGAAGAGGCGATCAGGACACAGACACGCAGAGGGAGGGCCGGGTGAGGACACAGGGGGGAGACCCATCTACACGCCAGGAAGAAAGGCCTCAGGAAGAACCAGCCTGGCCACACCTTGACCCCCAACTTCCAGCCTCCGAGACCAGGAGATGGTAACTGTCTGTAGTTAGAGCCACTTGGTCTGTGGTTTCTGTCACAGCGGCCCAAGCTGGCCGAACAGTGAGTGAGCGAGACCCACCCACACACACCTGCCACCGGGCAGCCAGTAGCAGTGGGTACATGATTGCCCGTGCAGCCCCTTGGACCGGAGCGGGCTGGCTCTCCTGGCGATGCCACCCTTGGTCCCATCCTAGCATCCTGGTCCCATCGCTTCAGTGGGGAAGGGTCCTCCATGGAGGCTGCCGGCCCCGCTCTCACCGGGCATGTGCTGACAGCTGTCACCTCCACACAACGGCCACCTCATTCCTGGCCACGGTAACACCACCCGCAGACCGGGGGGCCAGTCCCGCTGTGAACAAGTTCGATGCCGAAGGGAAGAGGAGGGACAAACAGGGAATTCATTGTGTGCGTCTGACTGACGGGATGGGTCGGAAGCCCCGTCCCTGAGGCTGGGGCGCAGGCACAAGGCTGGTTCACGCTCCCACACCTATACGACCTGCTGCGGTGGCACTTCCCTTAGCAAAGACACGGCCACTGACCTGTGGCTCCTGAGGATGGCCTCCCTCAGAAGGGGGAGCAAGCAGCAGGCAGCAGGCGTCTCCCTGGGGTGGGGGGCTGATGTTCTTAGACGGGGAAGGGGCCTACAGACTACACCTGGGCTCCCCAAGAAGCCACAGGCGCAAGCAGTAGCTCCCATGCAAGCTCACGTGTGCACACACACTCATCTGTGCGTGTACACACAGTTACACAGGGTTCACCAGATGCTATGAAAAATGTGGCATCGAGCCCAAGGGACAGGGACTGGGGGCTGCCGACAGCTCTCAGGGGGCTGTGACATCGTCGGGAGGTGGATACAGCCCGTCAGACCTGCAGGAGGTCAGACCTGTGGGGGGACGAGGGGCTTCTGCTTGTCGTTACCTGGGCTCCAGGGGCCCCCCTGGACCGACGGCTGACCCCAAACTAAAGTGCTCGAGCTGGTGAGGAGAGCTGTCGCCCTCCAAGTGAGCCTCAGGGACCCGTCTGCACGCGGGGCAGCCCCAGCCCTGTGAGCCACACAGCTGCTGCGGCTGCTGATGCTTCCCGGCTCTGTGACGGGCGGTCTGCTCACCCAGTCTTCACAGCAGGGCCCGGCCCATGGGGGGGGAGGGGAGGGGGGTTGTCCCCAACACGCTCAGGTGCAGGGTCCATGCAGAGTCCCCTTCCATGAGGACCACACGTCATCCTGTCTGGCTGAGTTACAAAAACCTGAATTCACGTTGGTGCCCAGGCCACAAGGGCAGGCGGTTCCAGGCCTCCGGTCCAGGGCTGGGCTCTAGACAGACAGTGCTGAGAACCCGGGGCTCCGAGCCACCCGTCACTCCACTCTCTGGCTTCCCTGCACCGGCGAGCCATCAGGAATGCGACTTCACCTGAGTTCTGCCTCCCAGCTGCCACTGAACACGCACCGCGCCCCCAGCCTCTGCACGGACAGCCTCCCCATCGCCGCCGCCGGTGAGGAGGCAGACGGAGGCACAGGTGTGGGTCTACACGGAGTTATTGCTGTGGCAACTGTTCTTCCTGACTCATTTCCTCTTTCCCAAAAGGACGGGGACTCGGCGATTGAACACTCCACCCACGCTGCAGGGCTCAAGCTCCAGCTACTCCGTCACGCCTCCCTGGCTCAGGACCCATGTGGCCCCGGCGGAGCCTGTGGGTGGCTGGTGGGAAACCCGAGCAGTGCCGGGAGGCCGATTCACGTCTTCTCTCTCCTTCCCACCCCTTCCTCCCCCACCCCCTCCGTGAGCAATGCCCCTCAGAAGGGCCTTCCCTCCACCCACCCACCCTGCTCACTGGCCTCACTGGGACAGAACCAGGAGGTGCTGCTTTCAAAGATGCAGGCGGTGCCCTGAGGGCTGGCCGCTGTGATGGCACTAACCTCTGGGGCCTGTCCAATCTCATTTCCTAGCAAACCCCCTGGTTACCCCGACAACCATCCATCTGATGACCACGTCTGTGTGCTGCAGGGGAGAACCCTGGAGGCAGCTTCAGTTGGGGTCTGGACAGAACACAGGTGAAACGTCGGGAGGCTGGTGGGGACAGTCCTGGAAGGAGCAGGGAGGGGGACAGAGACCCCAGGTCCCCCTTGACGGTGAACATGTGCACTCGTGCACGCACATGCACAGTGAGCGTGGCCTGTACCAGCCCAAGGAGCCAAGCTCCTGGATCCGCAAAGTCGTTCCCCGCAAACTCTCGCCAGCCCCTCCGGGAAGCCCAGCAAGCAGGAGGTCCGGGTCTGGGACGGCACGCCGACCTGTGAGCGATCACTGGTTTAAAGACTCATCCCTTCTCCGGCTGTCTTCCTTTGTGTCTTCCGAGAAAGTCTTTGTCACTGCTCTTGAGGGTAAGGTGGAGAGAGGACAGCTCTCTTCAAACCTGGGACAATCTGCCCAGTGTGGGAGGGGATGATATGGTCCCTGCGGTGCAAGAGACCGGCGAGGACGCAGGCAGCAGCTCAAGGAAGGTGATGCCCCCCGGGGCCGAGCACTTCCGAGGGGACGGCACTTCCAGCAACAGGAGCTCGGCTGGCCTGCCCGTCTCTCCCACCCCCGAGCCCTAGCCCAAGATGCTGGTCCCACTGAACACGTCCAGTCTCACGCGGTGCCCTGGGCACCAAAGCTTGCTGTGGCCCTGCCTCCCACGGGCACAGCCGGGCACCCTCCTTCTTACCACCCTGGCATGGGGTCCCGGCTGGCACTAGCTGGGCACAGAGCTCCCGGCCCCACATCAGCTCAGTGGATCCGAGGTCGTCCTCCATCACTCACAACTTTGCAGGAGCCCCTGCAGGTCCCTGTGCCACCTGAGCCTCAGGTTGGCTCCTGTCTGATACACTGAAGGCCTGGGCTGGCTCAGCAATTCCCAAGGAACACCACGTGCAGCAGGAGTGCAGGCCGGGGGCCCGGGACCGGGCAGCCTGCGATGTCGGGGTAAACGGGTGTCACACTGCAGTTTCTTGGGGCCTGGGCACGAGCTGAGAGACTCGGAGGGAGACGGGGCTTCCGGGCTCACCGGGCCCCAGGTCCGCCAGTCTGCCCATCAGCTGATGCCGAAGAACACGCATGTTCTAAAACCACACGTGGGGAGATACAGCCGCTGTGGGAGGCCCCAGACACCTCCCACCTGCTCTGTGGTTCTCAGCTGAGCCCCATGCGGCGCCCTGGGGGCCTCAGGAGTCTTCTGAGGGACTGGAGAACATATCAAGGCCACAGGAAGGAGGCAGGAAGAGCTGCTTGACCAGGAAAGTCTCCCACGGGCCTTATCAGCCTCCTGCAATGGGGAGCCCGCGAGGAGGGGGCTGGGGTCTGCCTTCTATGGGTGATGCTCTGCCATTTGAGCTCTGTCTTCTAGAAGGTTCACACATGGGTGCAAAACACAGGGGCAGCACATGCAAGGTCCCACAGCACAGTGAGGAGCCGGGGCAGGTGTGGCACAGACTGGGCAGCTGGACCCGTCAGCAGCGGGCCTTCCTCCCTCCGCTCCCGGCTCTGTCCCTGTTGTGGCCTGGACAGGTCAGGCCAGAGGGGCTGACAAGGCACCTGCCGGCAGCAGGCCTTGCGAGGGAGTGGCCTGCCCGTGTTTACTGCGGTATTTACTGTGGGTATGTGTCGGCTGCTGTTCTCAGCCAGGGACACAAGTTGGGCCCGAGGCCTCTTCTAGCTCACAGGCTCTGCAGGGCCAGGCAGATCTGGACCAGGGAACATGGTGGGGGGTCGGGACGTGAGCCCCAAAATGTGGCAGTAGCCTTTCACTGCCAACTCGAAATGGGTCTGTAATCCCAGATATGAAACCAGACACCAAGACTAGTCAATGTTTATGTTACACTCAGGCCTCCTAACAGTTTCCCAAGAAGGGATCTAGCCTGTAGGAAAATTCTAATAACCAGCTTTCTAGGAAGAGCAGGCCTTGGTGACGCTTGTCTCCAGGAAGGGCAGAGCTCAGGGGAAGCTGGTCAAGGGCAGCATGGTGCCAGAACCTTCTGCTGCCAGGAGCAGGCAGATCCAGTGGCTGGTGAGGGCCCATATCCTAGTTCAAAGGCAACCACATCCTACTTGCTGTGTGCCCACATGGGAGAGAAAGAGACCATCTCTCCAGTCTCTTCCTGTAAGGCCACTTCCATCACCAGGGTCCCACCCTCATGACCACCCCCGCCACCACAGGCCCCACCCTACCTCCTAAGACCATGGCATATGAATCTGGGGACAGGTACAAAACATGCAGTCCACAGCAGCAACTAAGGCTCCATTCCCCCAGGGACCCTCTGAGGATCTGGGGACATGTACTCCGGCATCATCTGCCATTGGCTGGATAGGGACCATGTGTGCTGCCTGGGGGACTGCTGGCCAGGTGGGCTGAGAATCCCACTGCCCTGTCCAAGGAGCCCGAGCAGAGGGCGAAGGACAGGTCACAGCCGGGTGGGGGCTGCAGGCATGCCTGTGGACAGCTCCGACTGAAGTGAAGATGAGCCAAGGGTCCAGGTCTGAAGTAAGGCCCTGGGCTATACAGCTCTCAGACGCCAGGCTAGAGACCCTGTGAAACCCGTTAGCCTTCCACCTAATTGGTACCCTCTAGGAGGCTGAGGGGCAGCCATGGAGAGCCGGGTCAGCAGTATGGGGGGTGGGGGGAAGGGGACCAGGTCGCCCCACTGGTCAGGGTGTGGAGGGGGCCAGGCCACCTGCCCAGCCTCCTTGGGGACCCTGCATCAGGACAGGTTCATCCCGGCAGCATCACCTGTCCCCTGGTGCACACTGACACAGATCATCTGGGGCCCTGGCTGGAGTGGCTCCCCCACCTCTCACGTGCTTGGGGCTTGCTAGGAAAATGTGGACAGATTTTAGCAGGAGCCCAGACTGAGTGCAATCAGGGAGAATGTGAAAGCGGGCAAACACACGCGACAGGTTCCAAAGCCAGAGTGAAAGCTGACTCGGATGGGAAGTCCCGGCCCAGCTCCTCCACGTGGCCTCCCCTCTGCCGCACTGCTCTGACCGGGGAGTGATTAGGCATGGAAACCGCCAGGGCATGGGTGGAGGAGGGCCCGTGGAGGTCAGCTACTGTGGGAACGGGCTCTCTTCTTCTGAGACGGGAGAGCAACCTGAACCCCACTCTGTCCGATTTTCATTGGTTTCAGCCAGACTGGCTTCTGGGACAGGCCCAGTCTGCTTCCCGCCCTGATGGCCAGTCGGCAGCTGCTCTGGAGCCAACGAGAAACGCTGCTCAGAGACTGTGGGAGATAATTTAATGGACCCCCCAGCCCCAAAGATAGTTCATGCAGATATGCAAAGAACAGAAACAAACTGGACTTGGTTAGCTTGCTTTTCCTGGTGCATGCATCCTTTAGCCCCTGGGAACCCTGAAGCATGAACGCAGCCCCTTCACCCAGCCAGGCGCTGGGGCGAGGCCCTGCCCCCAGGCACAGGAACAGAGCTTCCTTCAATGACAAAGGCTGCCTCCCCTGAGCAGGTCAAAGCGCAGCCCGGCCCACAGTGTTCCGGAGAACTTGGAAAAGAGGAAGCTCTTGCTGAGCAGGGCAGGGGTTGCAGACTACAGGGAAGAGAAGCCGCCCCACTGCCCGAAGTGCCCATTGTGCGAGGCCGTCAGCAGCGGCGGCCTGGGGATTAACGTCAGGGCAGATGAGGTCTCTTGGCCCAGACTCAGTGTGACTGCCTGCGGAACAAACAGGAAGGCCGCTCACCTGCGCGGAGCTCGGCCAGGGTTTCCTACGGATAGCATCAGCAGTGCCGGAGAGTACATGCAGTCTTGTTCCTGGCTTTGAGTCTCTGACGCTGGTGACGTCAACGGGAGATGGGACTGTCCGATCTGGACAGGAGCAGGGGAGGAAGCTGGTCGGCAGGCATCTGAGCCCCCGAGGCAGGGAGCCCTCATCCCAAAGCCAGGCCACCAGGGACTTACACTGTTCATTTCCCCTGTGACTCCTGCTTCTTTGACCTTAAGATAGGACTTTTCTCCTGGCAATTTCCAGGAATGAGATTTTTCTTCCAGCACAGCAGAGAAAACAAGATCAAAGGAGGGGCGTTAGGTCACAGGACAGGAAGTTTCTGGTTTGTCCTGCAGGGCTCAGAGATGGCCTCTGCCACCTGTCAGCCTCCTTAGGCCTTGAGATGTCTGAGCACAGTATGCTTGGTCTACAGCCACAACAGTGAACAGATGTACATCCCCAGGAACACAGCACAAAGGTCTCCATGTCAACGAGGGGGCTGAGCCCTCCTCCTGGGCCTATCGGGCATCCCACAGCCCCAGGCCCTCCTGAGAGCAGACAAACCCCACACCCTGTCCAACTTGGGGACACAGAGCCAGGAGACACAAGGAGAAACGTCCACTCTGAAGCCTGTCCATCCCCCGCAGCAGAGGGCCCCATCTGCCCTGGAAAATGTTACTACGGACTTCCTTTCTGTGCAGAGCTCCGCACAGAAAATGCTTGACCGGGACATCACACAGAAAATAATCATCCCCTTGTGACCAGTCCAGTCAGGACACAGGTGGCAAAGGGCCAGCCCCTCGTGAGGGGCTTGGTGACCTGCCCTGTCCTCTGCACCGTCTGCTTGAGGACGGACGGAGGCCTCTCCTAGAGGACATGACCCCAGGGTGCTGCTGCCTCGAGACTTCTACTCTTTCACGGGCTCCCCTTCTCCTCCTGGGAAGAAGTCTCCATTCGGGAGGCGTGGGTGTGCTTATTTGTGGCCAAACTCCCACCAAGATTTCATGGGCTTGGGGAACAGACGTAACAGGGTAACCTGGCTGGACTAGAACCAAGATGCAGGCCTAACAGTGAAGGAAGGTATGACACAGCCCGCATGCAGGCGCGCACGCGAATGCACAGGCATGCACGCACACACATGCGCACACGGAGCAGACAAGATCTGTGGCTGCACCCACTCACTGACCTGCCAGGGACATCATTACAAAGACCTGCACTACGTCCACACCTGATTCAAGCAGAAAGTGTTTGGGGGTGGGGGTAGGGTTGTGGGGAGACCCTGTGGTGGTGTGTATGCAGGCAGGGAAGGAGGGGGGAGCAGCTCAGCGACAAGAGTGGATGCCACGGGAAAGTGGCAGCTATGGCTTCAGCAAAGGTGCCCTGGCACTCAGCGACACACGGACTCCCCGAGAGGGATAAAATCCAGAGTGTGAGGACTCCCCGAGAGGTATAAAATCCAGAGTGTGAGGGCATTAAGAGCCCCAGCCTCACCATGGACGCTTCCATCAGGCAGGCCGGTGCCTGGAAAAGGCCGTTCCCTTCCTTCCCAAGGAGCCAGGGCCCTGGTAGAATCGAGACGGGTGAGCAGTGAGATGAGAGAGAAGCCAGGGTGTGCTGGGCCCACCCAGGGGGCGCAGGGGCTCCAGGAGCTGACCTGTGCGCTGCTGTCACTTCCATCCAAGGGAGCCACCAGGGCAGGGCTCCCGCAGAAGCAGGTGGTGCAGGCAGGGGCTCTGGCCTGCTCCCACAAGGACCCTCCAGGACACCTCCCCGCAACCAGGAGGACGGAGGAGTCACCAGTCCCATGTGGCCATGCCCACAGACACAGCACACAGCCCGGGCTCCCTTGGGCAGGACCACAGCTCAGCTGGGCCCGAAGGCCTCACACTCCCACTGCCCAGTCAGAACCAAATGTGAACACCTCTGACCGACAGGGATCCGGGCCAACACTTACTTGTGCTCCTGTCCCTGTAACCAGGAGGCACACAGAGGCGAGAAACTCTTCCCAACGGGAGACACAGCCTCCTACTCTCATCACTGGAGGAAGTGTGTTCAGATGCCAAGTGTAGCACCGAGATCCTGGAAAACTCACTTCCCTGCTAGATGGGGGAGGATGCTGATTCATCCAGAAGAGATCAACGCACCAAGTACAACGTATAAAGGCAGCAAGTGTGCCGCGTGCGTTACGCAGGCTGCCGTGAACACGGCTTGCCTCAGGAGCAGCTTTGACACTTGAGGCCAGCTTTGGGTCCTGGGGAGTAGCTCTTTCTGTGAATCACCTGACAACTCTGGGACTTGCTCCGCTCTGCCCTTCGGTGATAGCCTGCAAGCTTCGGCTGCCCTACATTTCTCCTCTATTAGCATTTAAAGAACAAAATGAAAAGAAAAACCACCACCGTTCCCGCTGGGGGTCGACTCTTCCTCTGCCCTGCCCTAGAGCCAGGGGCTCAGCCAATAATCGAGTCGTGTGGTGGACCTGGGACTGGCTTTCCGCCCTCAGCGGGTAATAAGAGAATTAGTCTGCTCCTGGACTCATTTGTTTAAACTCTTCGGGGTCTTAAAGAAAGACTGAAAGAATTGCCCCAGGCAAAGACAAGACAGGTTGTACTGACCCTGTCCACAACCACCTCCCTGAGACAAAAGTAAATATTAATTTTGCAAATCGACCTGAAGATACTGAACAGAACCTTTTAAAAATCAATGTTTTTAATACCAATGACTCATTTGCACCTCCCCCTATCTTTCTAAACGTTATCTTGTGACCAGGCAGCCACGGGAGCCTGCCATGATCAGCACATGCTGTCTGAATGCCACCTGGCGTGGGCAGGACGCTGACTGGTGGACTTCTGGCTGCTGTCCTCTGACTCCCTGCCCTCGCCCTACGATCCCAGGGACCTGTGGGTGGCACCCAGGGCATGCTGGTCTAAGAGGGCACCAGAGAAATTTAAACCATTAGTCACCAGAACTGTGAAGGCTCAAGACAGGACCAGGCCCTGGTCTGGAGAACTAGTGACCACAGGTGAGGATGCACACAAACCCAGAGAGGCAGAGGTGGCATCACATTGTGATTAAGCGCTACAAAAGAGGGAAGCGAGTTCAAATCACAGCTCTGCCACTCGGGCGGGCAGCTTAACATCTCTGGGCTCATCCCCTCACCTGCAGAAAGTGGCTATGAGGACTGAGCTGGTGCAAATCAGATACAAGCCCTGACTTCCACCAGGACACCAAATACCTCCTGTGCAGGTACAGGGCTGACACTAGTGTGGGAGACCTTTCAATGTCACAGAAATGTTCTTCCTGCCAGAGTGCCTCATTATGTGCCTGGCACTGCATCAGGCCACATGAGTTCAACAAATGTGGTTCTCACACCCAGGCAAGGAACCCTTACCCCACAAACTCTCAGAAACTGTACAGGAAAAGGCATGTGTGCTCTTGTGCATTTTTGCGTAGAGAAGTGCATCAGGTTGTCCAAGGACTGCATGACTGCACCAAGGCTAATAAACACTATTTTTGGGGTCTGCAATCAAGCAAAGACCAGGCACGGTGCAACTGAAAAAGGGCTGCTAGTGCAAGTCACGGGGAGTGGGCGCAGGCTGCCAGGCTGGCACCGAGGAAGCCCTCTCCTCCACTGTGGCATCACTGCCTATGCTCTGCACGGCAGCACACAGGCACAGCAGCCAGGCAGGCTCAGGGCCCAGGGGGAACCTGCACGCTGGGCCTCGCACCTGGCTGTGTTTGAGTCTGTGGGCTGCCAGCTGAGAGGTACAGGAGCTGGCCCGGGCTGCCCAGGGAGACTGAGGGCTTCACTCTGACAACAGACCAGTGCACTGGTCTTGGCATCTTGGACTCCTGCCGCTCACAGTGGAGGATCTGGTAGAGGACTGCAGGGCTGAAGTCAGAGCCACTTTTCTGACATTTTAAAATGTGAGTCAGAGGTTGCTCCTGCCCCAGCTCTCCAATCATCTGCCATCACGTAGGGGACCGCAGAGTCCTGCCTATGACGCACTCACTCCCCACAGCCTTCAAATGCACCCCAGTCACGGGTCGCAGTGCCTTTGTGCCCACTCTTCCTGCTGCCTGGACTCTTCTCCCAGAGCACTTGTTTGCATTAACCCATTCCCGTTGAAAAGTTGAGCTGCAAATATGCCTTTGATTAAAAAATGTAACAAACTATACTACCAGGAGTCATTGTTCTGGACAGCCATTTGTGCTACACGCGCAGAACAGTAAGTCCACTCAGGGAGGGAAGCAGCAGCTGAGGGCGACGCCCTGGGGACAGCGCGAAACCCTCACGATCGAGGAGGCTATGCGTGAAACAAACCAGGTATTTTTAAAATACAAGAAGCATAATGTACATCAATCTTTGCATTTTGAAAATCATATTGGTAACAATATTTCCAAGTGACAATAACAAAATTCAACAAATGGTGCTGGGAAAACTGGATGGCTATCACATGCAAAAGAATGAAGTTGGACCCTTCCCTAACACCACATACAAAAATTAACTCAAAATGGATCAAAGACCTAAATGTAAGATCTAAACCAATAAAACTGTTAGAAGAAAATATAGGGGACATACACATGACCATGAATTTGGCAGTGACTTCTTGGATATGACACCAAGCGCACAGACAAGAGAGAAAACAGATTACATCAGACTTGTTCAAAACATAAAACTCTCGTACACCAAAGGACACTATCGACAAAGTGAAAAGACAATCCACTGAACAGGAGTAAGTATTTTTAAAAGTCATAGAGCTGGCAAAGGGTTTGTATCAGAATACTACAAATTCCTGCAACTCAACAGCAAAAAGACAAACAGCCCAACTGAAAAATGAGCAACGGACTTGAACAGATATTTCTCCAAAGAAGATATGCAAATGGCCAATAAGCACAAGAAAAAGATGCTCAACATCCATTAATCATCAGGGAAATGCAAATCAAAATGACAACGAGACCACCTCACGCCCACCAGGACCATCGAACAGAAAACAAGTGTGGTGAGGAGGAGGAGGAGAATTTGCGCAGAGAAGTTTATCGGTGTGGCAGTTTCTCTAAGCGACACACAGGAGTGCCATATGATACAGCCGTTTCCCATTTAGATGCACACCCAGAAACTTGCAGCGGGGACAGAGACTTGTACACCAGCATCCACTGCAGCATTATTCGAGACAGCCAGAAGATGGAAGCAACCCCAGGGTCCATTAACAGACAGACACAAGCACACCGTGGTGCACGGGGACCGCAGAACACTCACCAGTCAGCCACAAACGGGACGGGGTTCTGACACACGCTGTGCCATGGACGAGCCTCGAAGACACAGATGCTAAGTGAGAAAAGGCAGACTGAGAAGGACAAGTACGTTATGATTCCACTCACATGAGGTATGCAGCATAGTCAAATTCACAGAGACAGAAGCGGGGGAGAGGATTCCAGGGCTGGGAGGGGGGCAGGTGAAGCATGGGCGTTATTGTTTAGTGGGTACAGAGTTCCTGTTGGGTAGGACGAGAAGTTCTGGAATGGTGGTGATGATCACCTAATACTGTGAATGCTTTTAATGCCACTAATTTCTACACTTAAAAATGGTTAAACTGAATGTTTAGCATTTGTTTATGTGGTGAATTTTACACAATTTTTAAAAACTTGGAAAACCACAAGTGACAATCAGTAACAATCACTTTGTAACACACACTAGCACGTTCAAAGACCACTTCAGTCCACCTCTACATCTGCAGACACACGTTTACGTGGACTTGCCCTCAGGCAGGGAGACAGCCAGAGGTCTTCAAGATGAGTCCTGTAAAGGTGGAGGCCTACCAGTTGTCTTTTGCCCTCCCACCTGAGCCTGGACTTAGCCAGTACCCAAAGACTTTGGGTTCATTCATCCCACCTTCTGAGCTTGCACGCCCCCTACAGGATGCTGTATGCTATACTGTGTCCTACGCTATACCAGGGTCTGCCGTGGAGACCCGACACTGGTTGGAGAAGTCCTTCCCAAGTACATACATCATAAAAACAAACAAACAAACAAACAAACAAAAAATGGAGCAAACTTAGTTAAGTCGATGAACGTTACCAACCATTTCCACTCACCCCGATGTCAGGGCAATATGGCTGGGTCTGGCACAATCGGTGTGACAGGCACACTTACAACCGGTACCGGGACCCTGCCTTGCCCACGGTCTGACTTCCAGTCTCCGGCTGGTTTTCTCAGGCCCCAGACTTGTGATACTTGCTTGGTCCTCTAATTTTAAAGTCCTCTGGAACAAGTGACAGACGCAGGGAGAAACAAATACCTGGGATCGGAACTCCTTACACCACCAGGCTTCTCCCAATTCATACCACGCGCAGACAGGATCAGAGCCACCCACGAGGGCTGCCCCTTCCACACCTCACAGGAGGGACTCAGCTGGTCACAAGAGGCCAGCTCAGACCACCTGTGAGGGGCGGGAGGGTGCGGTGGGCGAAGTCCTGCTGGGGGCCTGGCAGGTTTCACACCCCACACAACAAACCCACGGCACGGGAGGGGAGAAGAGTTCCTTAACTTGAATATAAGAGCGATTCTTCACAAATTAAAAATTTAAAATACATGTACCATTTTACTGCTTTTGTTCCTGATTTTTAAATTTACCACAGACCTCAAACACTGTCAAGTACTTGCTTTTATGCATACCTTTAAAACTGCATTTCTTTCGAATTCTAGCTGAAAAGAAATTTAAAGAACTCATGCTTTCTCCTTGACCTTCACATGAAGAGCAGAACATCACACAGACTAGCCACGCCTTGAAGCTAGCCTTAGGTACTTTTCCTGTAACACGCATTCATGACATGTATTTGTCATTTTCCTTCCTGAAGGCATTTTCCTAAGACCACTTTGTATCCTTAGCCTTCAACATTAGGAGAGAAAACTTATCCTTCCTCCTCACGCCCCCTGCTCATCAGCTGAACCACAAAACAGGCACAGGCCCGGCCCCTGACATTTCTCTCTGCGCCACTGGTCCCACTTCAGCAGCAGAAAGACCCTGCGTGTGCAGAGACAGCACGGACTCATTACGTTAGTTTAGCTCCCATTACCTTATCAGACAATCAAAAAGGAAATGATACCATGCTAGGAAAACTACAGAAACACAACATCCTCGATTTCGTTCGCCAATCATCAGGCCCTACAAAACCATGCAGCACAGATGGACCAATTTCTGCCTCCATGAATTTTAAATTGCTTTTTACAACATTTCTCTGGCCCTGATGAGCTAGCGTTTCACAATATGCTGGCTTGTGAAATTCAAGCAACTGTGCCTTCCCCGAAGCTCCTTCATTCAACCTCAGCCATAAATTGCATGCTGCCTACAGAAGTCTACTTAAACGAAAAACGAAGTTATTCTAAAACGCCACACAACAGAAACCGCTTATACATCTTTCCAAGGCCGCCACCGTAAGGGACACCTGCACGTGGTTTGGTTCATGCAGGACACCCGGAGCCCACAGCCCAGCGTCATGCTGAAGGAAGAGCCCGCGTTCCCTGACGTGACCTTCAGGAGTGACTCGGATGGACTTCAACTCACACGGTGGTATCTATGGGAAGTGAAGTGGGCCCCCCTTTTCCTCGGCCAGTGGCCTAGCCACCGACGAGAAGGAAATCTGTGGTGAAGGGCCCCTGGTACCCACCGTGTAGATCGTTTAAAGAACTTCAGCCAGCTGCACAGGCTCTAATCCATGAGGCCTTTTCATGATACCTGTTACATGAAGAAGTGGACTGCGTCCTGAGTTTACAAAGGGCCCCGGAAACGCAAGGAGAGCGTTCCTACCACGCACCGTCGTGTGCAGCTTCCCAATACCAAGCCTGCAGCGTTTCAGAACACAACACCTGGAGCACACCACTGACTCTTCTGACTCTCTTTATTCAAAAACAGAAGAGGCACAAAGATACAGAACTAAAATGTCCGATGGCATCTGAACCAGCAGGTTCACCGAAAGGTTTAAAGGTAAAACTTGCATTCGGGGGACTAATTATAATTACTAGAGAGAGAAGGAACTGTTTTTCAAAGGAATGTATCTCAGGAAAATGCTGACCAATGGGATAGGTGGTTATTTAATCCCCCATCTGGGGGGAACCCACAGGTCTCAGAAAGTGGCCTGAGCAGCAGGCGCCACCCTGAGAAGCCAGGCACAGCTGACATGGCTGCTACGACAGGACGGATTCTTTCTCAGGCTCCCCTTGGCAAGATTAACCAGCCACCCGCAAGGACCTTCACTTCCAGGAGGAAGTTGTGTGAACACCTATGCATTCCCATCCATCTCTAGTCAAGAACGCCTGGCCGCCTGTAACGCACGGCACTGTCAGAACACAAAGTGGGGACCTCGGGAAGGGGAAGGGACACGGCTACACATCACACTCCAGAGCGCGGAGGTCTTCCAGGAGCTCCTGGGCCACGGTCTGCAGCTGGGGGTTGCGGCTCCTGGACATGGCCAGGATGCGCTGCAGGGGCAGGGAGCTCCGGAACTCGGAGGCCGACTTGGAGAAAACTTCTGGCTCCAGAACCACCGACTGGACGAGTCGCAGAACATGAAGACACACCTCTGCGTCTGGATCTAAGGGGAGAGAGGTAACGCTCTGGTTAGACTGGAACTCCTACAGGAATCTCCGGGTAGAATCTACCACCAAGGGTTCTTGGAGTTTCTGAATGACAGACTGGACAGTTTTGAAGACTACGCGCTAACCCAGAAATGACACAATTTCTTGATGCAAAAGCTTAGCTCGTAAGAGCAGCATGACAGAACTCATCTATTTAGTAACATCCTGTCTTCAAATGTTACTCACAATCATGTAACTTCAAAATGCTGAACTAAAAATACCAGGGCTTTTCACGCTGCTGACTGGAATGCTGTCCTCCTGCAGGACTGCTTTTAGAGGCATTACTTCACTTCCACCCTGACTGCGGCAAACCCCTGAGAAACCGCGGCATGCGCTCGGAACACCGAGTTCCAGCGTCCCAGGCTGCAGCCTTCACGCCGTATTCCGTCTCTCCTGTGTGAGTTACAGAGCCGGGTGGCCCTGCATGCATTGCAGCGTCCGTTAAAGACAGCTGGACTGGAACAGCAGTCCAGCGCCAAGTTCTGCCCCTTAACCAGGTGCATCCAGCTCTCCCTACCATTTCTCCCTATGGGGAGCCTTTAACGTGCCATGAATTTACTTCTGAACTGGATATTGTGATTGGAACCAGGCTCAAAACCAGGACCTCGTTCTTAGCACCTGACTTGCAAATCCTGTTGAATAAGTGAACTGAAAGAGTGGACAGAACAAACCTTCAGCAGGAACTGCCACGATACCAAGGCCCACCCAGGGCTTTCCCCTTCCGAATCAGGGCCCCCAAGGCATCGTGAGGACTGCTGTGGTGGGGAAGGGGAAAAGAAAACCCTGTGGTATCTGGGGCAGCGGCAGGAAGCCCAAGGCCCAGAAATTAGAGTCCTCCTACCTTGGGGGAGGGGAAGGAAACTATGTCTAGTACGGGACCTGCCAAAGGCACCTGGCAGAGGGTAGCTGCCACAGGGAGGAGAAGACCACTAGCAAGGAAGGCGCCACCACCCCCACGCATGTGGACAGGAGTTGAACCAGAACAACAGAGACTTCCCCTCCATCCTCCACCAGGAGCCCAGCAGACACTGAGTAGCCAGGAGAGCAGTCTATGGCTGGGGGAGGGGCAACGGATGGAAGGACACCCTCTGAGGCACAGACCCAAAGGGACCGGCAACAGCTGAGGGGGCGGCAGGGCACTGGGGAAGGCATGCTGGCCCCGCAGCCCCCACCCTCAGGACAAGGAAAGGTTAGAGGAATATGTAATCTCTCAACTTTATTTTTATCAAATTTGTTTTATCTATTCTAATCCTTTGCTTTTTCATATAAATTCTAGTATAAGTCTTTCTGCCAGCTGTTAAAAATTCTGCTTGGGTCTGGACTGAAATTGCAGTTAGCCAGGATATTAATCTGGAAGAGAACTAATGTCACTATGCAACGTTTTCCTTTTTTGCGGGGGAGGGCTGGGGGCCTATTGTATATCATTTGTAGTGAGCAGTTTTCACTCAACGTTATGCTTTAGAGCGTCATCTGAATTGATAACAGAAACTGTAGTTCATCCATTTCCCATCCATTTCATTGCATGAACTGATTACAATTTATTGTCCATTCTTCAATTAATGCATATTTTGAGGTTTTCCTGATTTATGTCATTATAAATTATAAATAATGCTTCCATAAAAAATTTTAAGTGCCTCCAGTGAGATTTTATTCTTTTTTTTGGGGGGGGGGGCTTCAAATCCCTTATGATACCTGTTCTTAATGAAGCCTTTAAAAATTATAAAATAAGGCATACACACAATTAGAAAAAAATATAACGCATCTGTAGGTACTTGTTGCCCAGCTTAGTCATGCCACAGGATTTTTTCCGACCCACCCTCCCACCGCCCTCCCCTCAGGCAGCCATCAATTCGTTCTTTGTATCTCTAGGTCTGTTTCTAGTTTGTTTTGTATGTTCATTTGTTTTATTTTATTTAGACTCCACATATAAGTGAAATCATATGGTGTTTGTCTTTCTCTGACTTATTTCACTCAGCACAATGAAAGGTCCATCTATGTTGTCATAAATGGCAAGATTTCCTTTTTTATGACTAATACTCCATAAACGTATGGAATAAATACGTATTTATAAATACATATAAGTAAATATATGTATATATCCCACATCTTCTTTATCCATTTATCTATTGATGGGCACTTAGGTTGCTTTCATATATTGACTATTGTAAATAATGCTGCAATAAACACTGGGTTGCACGTATCTTTCTAAATTAGTGGTTTTGTTTTCTTCTGATTAATACTCAGAAGTGGAATTGCTGGGTCATATGACAGGTGTTTTTCATAGTGGCTGCACCAGTTTACATTCCCACCAATAAGGCCTTTTCTCCACATCCCACGTTTTGTTGTTGATTTTCTGATGATGGCCATTCTGACAGGTGTGAGGTGATATCTCATTGTGGTTTCGATTTACATTTCCCTGATGGTCAGTGATGTTGAGCATCTTTTCATGTTTATTGGCCATCTGTATATCCTCTTTGGAGAAATGTCCTTTGTCCACTTTTTAATTGAAAAACATTTTTTTGGTGTTAAGTTGTACGAGTTCCTAATATATTTGGGGTATTAACCCCTTATCAGATGTATCACTGGTGAACATCTTTTCCCATCAAACAGACATTCTTTTCATTTTGTCGATGGTTTCTTTTGCTATGCAAAAACTTTTTAGTTTAATGTAGTCACTTAAAACAATTTTTTTCTTTTGTTGCCCTTTCTCAAGGAGATGTATCCAAAAAGATAGTGCTAAGACTGATGTCAGAGAGTTTACTGCCTATATTTTCTTCAAGGAGTTTTACGGTTTCAGGTCTTATATTTAAGTCTTTAATCTATTTTGAGTGTATTTTTGTATGTGATGTAAGAAAGCGATCCAATTTCTTTTTCTTTTTTTTCTTTTTGAATGTTTCTGCACCCTCAGCACAAGCAAAGGTTAGAGGAAGTGGAAGCTGGAGTGCACAGAACGTAACCGCTGCACCAACAAAACCCAAACCCAGCCTAACGCCCAACGTGCCAACAAGAGGTGTGGCCTTTTCCAGCAGTGAACACTATTTACCTCATTCTCTCCTGCAGAGGTTGGTAGCTATGGCCCAGAGGCCAAATGCAGTCCATGACCTATTTTTGTGAGGGCTGTGAGCTGAGTGATATTTACACTTTCAAGGGTTATTTAAAAAGAAAAACAAACAGAAGACTAATATGCAACAGAAACCACATATGGCCCTCAAAGGTCAAAATAGTTACTACCTGGCCCATTACAGGAAAAGCGCTAGCCCCCTCCCCGTCCCCCACCCACACATTCTACTGCCCTACACACCATGCCTAACATGGGATCAGAAATCACAATGACCAAGCCAGGGAAACAAAAAGCCCACAGTGACAAAGTGATGACCCAGATAGAGGAACAAATACAAGAACAATCAGAAAAGGAATTTCAAATAAATATGACTGACAAGTAGGAAAACACTTCAGAACAAAAACTATTACGAGAAATAAGGAGGGACTTTGCACGATTACAAAGAGGTCAGCGTGCCAAAAGGACGACAGAGCTTCACAGACACACAGCACAGAGCACGACAGGCCTCCACGGGCAAACACGCTGGCTCACAGTGAGACCTGGAAACTGCTAACACTCCTACTTCCATTAGTGATTTTAGAAAAGGAAGAAAGAAAATTAGTAAGGATAGAGAATAATCCCTGAATAATAAATGCTTGACCAACTTGACCTAACTGACATTTTAAAAACTTCGAAGGCAGTTTCGTGATCACAAGCAATTAAATTAGAAATTAAAAAATGCATAATAGACAACAAAATAACAGTAAAAATATGTGAAAAATCCCCAAATAAATAACACCCCTCTAAACAATATCTGGATCCAAAAGGAAGTCTTAAGGGAAACCAGGAAATACTGTGAATAAAATGAAAATGAAAACACAGTATTACAGAAATTTGTGAATGCAGTTACATCAGTGCTTATAAGGGGAAATTATAGCATTAAATGTTCACAGAAAAAAACAAAGGTCTCAAATTAGTTATCACAGCTTTCATTTCTTAGTTTAAAAATTAAAAACTGCCCTAGCTGGTGTGGCTCAGTGCACTGACTGCCAGCCTGCACACCAAAAGGTCGCTGGTTCGATTCCCAGTCAGGGCACAATCCCGGGTTGTGGGCTGGGTCCTCAGTTGGGGGCATGTGAGAGGCAACTGATCGATGCATCTCCTGCACATCAGTCTTTCTCTCCCTCTCTTTCTTCTTCCCTTCCCCTCTTTCTAAAAATGAATAAACAAAATCTTTTAAAAAATTAAAAACAAAAAACAAACAAACAAACAAAAAGAATAGACCTAAAAATACAAATTTTAAAATAAACATTTGACTATTAAAAAAAAAATTAAAAACAACTGCTCTTCAAAAGATACAGTCAGGAAATGAAAAGACAAGCCACTAGACCGGAAGAAAACATTTGCAAGACACGTGATAAAACAAACAAAAAACAAAGCCCTGAATCCGAAATATAAAGAGATTTCTGAAAACTCAATAGTAACAAAACAACCCAATACAACTAGGCAAAATATTTGACAGCACAGGAGTTTTTACCTGTTTCCAACCTGGGCTGGTTCACCCCTTAGGCAACCTGGTGGTCCCCCCAAAATATTTGAAAAGACACATCTTTTCATGTGCTTACTTGACATTTGCATATATTCTTTGATAAGGTGTCTTTTCAAATGTTTTATTTACAGTGTCTATGCTTATAATTGCCCAAACCTAGAAGTAACCCATGGTCCTTCTACTGAGGAAGGGACGGCCACCACGGGGCACTGCAGAAGGGCGATCAGCAGTAACAGGAATTAACAACTGACGCACACATAACGTGATGAATCTCAAATGCGTTATGTTAAGGAAAAAAGTCAGACTTTAAAATCTACACAGTTCTTGCTTCTGTTTGTATACAATTATGGAAACACCTAAACGATAGGAACAGAAAACAGATCGGTGGTGCCAGGGCCTGGTGGCCGAGGAGGGCTGCTTACAAAGGGGCACGGAGAGCACTCTGAGGCCGCAGGGCACTGTCCCATGTCTTGGTGGCGGCGGTGGTGGTTACACGGTGCAGCAACTGCTTAAAACCACAGAACCGTCTACTAACAAGTGAACCGCGCTCTGTGTGAATCATGACTCGATAAACCTGACCTTTTCGAGAAGGCTGCATTTACATCCCTGGACCCTCACCTGCCCCTGCCCTGTCTTCCCTGTCTCAATAAACAGCATCACCACTCACTTCATGCTCAAGCCAAAAGTACAGGCATCATCACTGACTCCTCTCCCCTTCCCGTCACATCCGTCAGCAGTCTTGTTGACTCTACCTCCAACACGCCCTAAATCTGTAACCAGCCCCCCTAGGCTAAGCTATCTTGTCTCACCTAGACTGCTACGATCTCCTTCTCCATGGCTTTCTTATTGAATACTTCTGTTCTTTCCTTTTCCCTTCCCTCCCCACTTGCCAAAAGGCAACCAGATGAAACCTCGCAAATGGAAATTAGAATATGTCGCTTCCCTGCTCTCCAGCAGGTCTTCACTGCATCCAGGATAAAATCCCTGGTCTTCAATCTGGCTCAAGAAGCCCCACCCAGCCTGGCCCTGCGGCCTCCCTGGTCATCACGCAGGCCTCCCCCCTCCCCACTGTGCACCAGTGACACTAGCCTGCGCTTGCATCCCTAAAAGGCCCAAGTCCTTTTGCCCTAGATGTCCACTCTGCCCAGAATGCCTTCCCCCAACTTCCCTCAGCCTTGCTCCTTTCCAATTTCAGCTCCCACATGTAAAGACCTTGGAAAGTGTCACTCCCACCCTTATAACAAGAAAACCAGAACAAACTGAAAATCAAAGACTTTTCTTGGACCCATTACTGAAGTAAGGTTGCAGGGTAAGGACAGGCAAAGCTAGAGGGTGACAGCCAAGCTCAGTATTCCTGGGACAGAGGCCAGTGGGGCCTGAACTGAGAGGAACATGGAAGTGACCATTCTGACAAACTGCTGCAAGCTGCGTGTGGACCCCCATGACAGTGAGAGCCTCCTGGGAGGGTGGCAAATTTAGGGAGAACCCCACATTCCTGTGGGTTTGACCTCCAAGGGACCCGCTAGGTTCTCACATGGTCTGGCAGAGATGTAATTGTCCTGAAACATACCTAGGGTGCTTTCCCCGACGAAACGCTTTTCTCCAGGAGAAGAGACTTTACGAAGCCTTACCCCACCCAAGGGGACCGGTACTTCTCCCACTACAGCCCCTTCTTCCATTCCTGACTCACTTACAGAGGGGCGGGGGCTGAGAAACACTTGTGAGGGTCACAGCCAGGGACACAGGCCACTAGAATCGTAAGTTGATGGAATACTCCCCCTCCTCTCACACACCTTAAATCACACCAACAAAGCTCACAGTATACAACAACACACAACAGGAACCACACACACAGAGCGTCAGAGCTGGGAGACTGCAAGACACAGACGCTGTCTAATGAGGAGTTCTCAGGGAAACCCAAAGGTGACAGGGGAAACGGTGAGAACAACAGGAGCATGAAGCCACTGGAACCACGGAACACAGTCCAACCCCTAGCCAAATGAACATAAAACTGCACCCCAGCAGGTAACGTCTACCCTTCAACCAAAAATCGCAAGGCACACTGAAAGGAAAAATGCACAGTCTGAAGAGACAAACCAAGCTTCAGAACCGCACTCAGACATGACAGAGACTCTGGAATTATCAAACTGGGAATTTAAAGAACTATGATGAGGATGTGAAGGGCTCAGGCTGCCAAAACCGAATACCACAGATGGGGCGGCTTACACAACAGAAATGTATTTTCTCACAATTCTGAAGGCTGACAGACAGTTCAAGATCAAGGTGTCAGCAGAGCTGGTTCCCCTGAAGCCTTGTCCTGCAGATGGCCTTTTCTCCTCCCACCCTGTGTCCTAATCCCTTCTCATAAGAACACCCAGCAAATTGGATTAGCATCCACCCTAGTGGTCCCATTCTAACTTAATTACTTCTTTGGCAGCCCCATGTCCAAATACAATCACCAGATACTGGGTAGGTTAGGACTTTAATACATGAATTTTCAACAGTTCAGCCCATAACAGGCTCTAATGCAAGAACAGAAGGGCAATGTAAACAGAGACATGGAAACTGCAAAAAAGAGTCAATTTCAACCTCAGTATTCTCTCCTCAGAGTCATTCCCTTACCGCCAATGTAACTACCTGCTCGCCCTGTCACCCATCACCCTACTTTAATTCACTGAGTATCAATTATTCTATGGAGTTATCTTCTCTCCTCCCACCCCCACTGAAAAGCTTCAGGAAAGCAAGGACCTTGTCTGTCTTGCCCGTCACCGTATCTCCAATACAGTAAATATCTGCTAAATGAATGAGAAGACTGTATTTTGTGTGGTTAAGGCTGTTATAATACACACAGTAAGAACATTTCAGGACAAATAAAATAATTGGGCAAGCTACAGAGACAGCTGCGCAGCCCTCACAAAAGGGCAAAGCGGAACAAGTCCCTGGAGGTCACACATGATGAGACACACGCAGTCAAGGGTGCAGCCTGACAAGGGCAACATCGTCACTAGGAAACAGTCAGCGTGGTGACTGCGCCGGAAGGGAACATGGACTGGGCGGAGGGAAACGGCCTGTAAGCACCCAAACTGCATGGGGGAGAAGAGCATGGAACTGGGGTCCGTTTGGGCCACAGATTAGCACATTCTGAGTTATAACTACGCCATTGTTTTTTTTTTTTAAACAATCATGGAAAACCTAATTCCTTAAGACTGAGAACATTCCCACAGATGGCTCAATCTGGGGGTTAGAAAAGGGTGAAGGGACTTAGATGAGAAAAGGCGTTCACCTGACTGCAACACAGACATGACACAGATGTCAGGGTTATGTGACAGGAGTTTCTGAGCGGCCACCATACGCGTTCTTCAGGGAACAACCATAACATGCTGGAAACAAATGGAAAAACAGAACATCTCAGCAAAGAAACAGACAATATAGAGAACACAATGGAAATGAAAAGCACAAGAACTGAAATTGAAAACCTGATGGAGACAGAGTGGAGGGCCCAGAGGAAAGAATCGGTGACCTGGAAGACAGGACGACAGAAACCACCCAGTCTGAGTGACAGGGAGGACGGAGAGGGAAGCAAATGAACAGAGCCTCCTGTCCAGTGGGACTGTAACAAAGATCTAAGGTTCAAGTCACGGCAGTTGTGGAAAGGGAGGGAGAGGCAGCAAGAAACAATCACTGAGATTTTACTCCACTTGGCAACAGACACAAACCTATAGATCCAAGAAGCTGAGCAAACACCAAACAGAGCAGACCTCAAGAAATCTGTGCCAAGATGCATCCCAGCCAAACTTCTGAAAACTAAAGACAGAGTCTTGAAAGCAGCAAGAGAGAAATGACACCTCGCCTATGGGAGAAAAACAATTCGGTGATACTGGATTTCTCATCAGAAACCACGGAGGTCAGAAGGAGTTGACGCAGTATTTTCCATGTTTTGAAACAAGAGAGCTGTCAACTCAGAATCCTTTACCCAGGGAAAGTGCCCTTCAGAAGTGAAGGGGAACTCAAGACATTCTCAGAGAAGCTGTCACAGACCTACTCTAGAGGGCTGGCTAGACCCCAGGGAAACTGGTACCAGAGTGCTCCCAGATGCGTGATTCTGTATCGGCCTGTGAAGAGCGCAGCTCAGCTACTCCATGGTATTGCTGCCTCGCCTTCCATTTTGTTTGGCTCAGTGAGGCCCCCTAAGCGGACACTGGCCCCTCCTGCAGTAAGCCACGCCCTCCATAACAGCCCAGAGGGTCACAAGCAAACGTAAGTCCTGATACAACTCCTCCAGTACCCTGAGATCAACAGTCTCCCCTGCCTCCCAGTGGCCTCCCCAATGTGCCCCTTAGACAAACCCCTGTGGGGCTTGCTGAAAACCCACTCTTTTGGTTTGAATTGAGCGGTGCAGCCCCAGCCCAGGAACCTCAAAGCACTCTACCCACAGACCCTCATAAAGGCATGAGTCCCGGGCCCTGCCTCTGTCTGTCTGCACTTTGCCCTGACCTCCCCGTGGGGCCCCTCCGTGTTCGCCAGATACCTCCTCCAGGACCTGTGACTAACAACCTTCACTACTTCAGTTCGCCTTGTGTTCCGGCACTGAACCGCAGCTCACATCCAGCGACCTGATTTATTAAGTGTTAATTTTTTTTTAAAGATTTTTATTTATTTATTTATCTTTTAGAGGGGAAGGGTAGGAGAGGGGGAGAGGGAGAGAAATATCAATGTACGGTTGCCTCTTCTGTGTCCCATGCTGGGAACTGGCCTGCAACCCAGGCATGTGCCCTGACTGGGAATCGAACCGCGATCCTTTGCTTCGCAGGCCCGTGCTCAATCCACTGAGCTACACCAGCCAGGGCTTATTAAGTGTTAATTTGACTCCTTATAATACAGCCCAAAGTGGAAACAACACAAACGTCCACCAGGTGGTGAATAGATACACCAAATGTGGCACATCTACACGACGGACTATCGTTTGGCACCGAGAAGGAATGGAATGCGATACACGCCTCGACATGGCTGATCCTTGAAACTGTGCTAAATGAGAGAAGCCAACACAAAGAGCTACTACTATAAAATTCCAACTGTATGAATTTCCCCAAGTAGATAAATCCATAGAGACAGAACACAGAGGAGTGGGCCGGGCGGAAAGAATTATGGGGGGTGACTGCTAATAAATATAGGGGTTTCCAGGGGGGCGGTGAAAGTATTCTTAAATTAGGTGGTGGTGATGGTTGCGTATCTCTGCAAAGACACTAAAAACCACTGAGTTATGCACTGCAAGTAGCTGAATTTTATGGTATGCGTACTTCATCTCAACAAAGCTGTTTTTAGAAAAAGGAGATTGGTGGGATAACTGACAAAATTTGACTCAGGGCAGAAGATTAGGATTTAAGAGTGTAGCCAATGAAAATTTCCTATTTCAATAACTACTCTAGGGGATTAACATTACAGGAAGCTGGGGGAGGAACCCTTTTTGTACAATTTTTGCAACTTTCTGTAAATCTAAAAGAAGAAACAGAAGAGAGCAGAGCTAAAGAAAGTTATCTAAGCAGAAAAGAAATGATGAAAAGCATACATCTCAGAACATCAAGAAGGAAGAAAGAACAATGAAAAGAATAAAACGAGGGTGCACACGACAGACTCTGCTTCTCCGAGTTCTCTAAAGTATGCTTGTTGATTGAAGGAAAAATTATTGCAGCCTCTGGTGTGGTTCTCAATGTGCACAAGGAGACTATTTAAGACACTTTTAGAATAAATGGGGGAAGATAAACTGGAAAAAGGTTGACCCAGTAGATAGTGATTAGTTATTGTACATAATATAAAATTACATGAGTAAAAACATTTTTCTTGGACGGTTCTTGTCAAAATGAGGTTAAAGTTTGCATAACACTGCACGAATCTCACATAGGTGTACGCGCCCATGTGCACCCTAACCCTAACCCTAACCAGGCGGAGAACACTGCCGGCCCCACACAGCTCCCTCGTGCCCTGCCCTCCAGTCAGTCCCACTGAGGCCTTCATTTCTACCATGTTCATTTTATTTTTTTAAATATATTTTATTGATTATGCTATTACAGTTGTCCCATTTTTTTTCCTCCACTTCATTCCCCTCCACCATGCACCCCCCCTCCCACCACCAGCATTCCCCCAGCTTAGCTCAAGTCCATGGGTCATGCATACAAGCTCTTTGGCTTCTCCATTTCCTATACTATTCTTAACCTCCCCCTGTCTATTTTGTATCTACCATTTATGCATCTTGTTCCCTGTACCTTTTTCCCCATTCTCCCCTCCCCTTCCCTGCTGATAATCCCCCATGTGATCTCCATTTCTGTGATTCTGTTCCTGTTCCAATTGTTTGCTGTTTGTTTTGTTTTGTTAAGGTTTAGTTGTTGATAGTTTTGAGTTTGTTGTCTTTTACTGTTCATAGTTCTGATCATCTTCTTTTTCTTAGATAGATCCCTCTAACAATTCATATAATAAGGGCTGGGTGATGATGAACTCCTTTAACTTGACCTTAATTGGGAAGCACTTTATCTGCCCTTCCATTCTAAATGATAGCTCTGCTGGATAGAGGAATCTTGGACGTAGGTTCTTGCCTTTCATGACTTTGAAAACTTTCCAGCCCCTTCTTGCCTGCAAGGTCTCTTTTGAGAAATCAGCTGACAGTCTGATGGGAACTCCTTTGTAGTAACTGTCTCCTTTTCTCTTGCTGCTTCTAAGATTCTCTCTTTATCTTTAATCTTGGGTAATATGATTATGACGTGCCTTGGTGTGCACTTCCTTGGGCCCAACTTCTTTGGGACTCTCTGAGTTTCCTGAAAGTCTATTTCCTTTGCTAGACTTGGGAAGTTCTCCTTCATTGTTTTTTTCAAATAAGTTTTAATTTTCTTACTTTTCCTTTTTTCTCTTTCTGGCACCCCTATGGTTCGCATGTTGGAACATTTAAAGATGTCCTGGAAGTTCCTAAGCCTCTCCTCATTTTTTCAAATTCTTGTTTCTTCATTCTGTTCTGATTGCATATTTATTTCTTCCCTCTGTTCCAAATCATTGATTCAAGTCCTAGTTTCCTTCCCATCACTGTTGGTTCCCCATACATTTTGCTTTATTTCACTTTGCATAGCCTTCACTTCTTCCTCTATTTTGTGACCATACTCAACCAATTCTGTGAGCATCCTGATTACTAGTGTTTTGAACTGTGCATCTGCTATGTTGGCTATCTCTTTATCATGTAGTTCTATTTTGGGAGCTTTGATCTGTTCTTTCATTTCGGCCATATTTTTTTGTATTAGTTTTTACCTGTTACATAGTAAGAGGTGGAGCCTTAGGTGTTCATGAGGGTGGGGAACCCACAGGGCTGCGTTGTGACGCTGTACGTGGAGGAGGAGTCTGAGAGGAAACAGTGCCATTTGCTCCAATTTCGGCTGGTTTTTCAGTCATTTGCTTCCCACAAGCAAATTGGCCCTTCTGGTACGGATTTCCAGTGGGTGGGTTTGTGTACATTCTAGGTCCCTGTGATTCTCTCCAACAAACTCTCTTGTGAGGCTGAGAGTTTCTCCCACTGCCACAACAACTCCCACAAGTTTATTCAGTCAGAGATTTGAGGCTTTATTTGCCCGCACTGGAGCCCTGGGTTGCGCAGTCTGTCTCTCTGCCCAGTTGCTCCTCCCAGTTTATCTGCATGTGAATGTGGGACCACCCGCTCCACCAGCAGCTACCTCGCTGGGTCTGCCAGCCACTGCCTTGCCAAGAGTCCTCTCTGCCCCTCCTACTGGGCTGGGTGAATATTTCTTCTTTAACTCCTTGGTTGTCAGACTTCCACACAGTTCAATTTTCTGTCAGTGCTGGTTGTTTTTTGTTTTTAAATTTGTTATTGTCCTTCTTTTGGTTGTGCGAAGAGGCACAGTGCATCTACCTACGCAGAAGTATCTGGAACCACACATTTATTTTTTTAAAGATTTTATTTAATTATTTTAGAGAAAGGTGGGGAAGAAGAGAAAGAGAGAAACATCAATGTGTGGTTGCCTCTTGTGCACCCCAACCATGGACCTGGCCCACAACCCAGGCATGTGCCCTGACTGGGAATCGAACTGGTGGCCCTTTGGTTCACAGGCCGGTGCTCAATCCACTGAGCTGCACCAGCCAGGAGTCCTTCTGGATGTTTTTAATATTTAAGTCATTTGGGAGTGGGGAGGAGACATGTGAGGAAGAGAAGCCATGCTAACAGGACACCGACAATTACAAACCGACAATGCAGTTCTAACAAGCTAATCAAAGAACTTCTCTGGATGATATCCTCCACAGCTCCACATGCTCAGTCACTGGGATCTGTCACAGAAGATACTCCTGATAAGCACAGAGCACACCCATCACGTCTGTCACCGGCAGCAGCATCTGGAAGGAACCACGCCTGCGGTTCAGCCTAAATTACTGGACCGCGTCCACGCCAAGCCGCTGAGAGGCCACTGGCTCTGCAGGTTGTGCCAGCTCAGTTCGCCTGTGCCCACGGCAGGCCAGGTGCCAGGTGGAGAGTTTACCGCTGGCTAAGGACGAGGGCTCACCAGCGCTGGTGGCAACGTTTGCCCCCATTACTATCTGTAGAGATTTGGGGAAAATTCAAACTGAAAGGCTGGGATATAACCACATTTCAGTAAAAAGATCAGACATTTTAAAATTGTATTTCTTTGAACACAAGCAGAACTGAAATGTTCTGCCCTGAAGCTGGTGCGTGCTGACCCCCGTTCCTCAGGAAGAAGCCCTGACACACACACACACCCCGCACCTCAGACAGGAGGGCAGGTCGAAGGACTCCCTCGTCCACCTGCCCCCACAGCCCTTCCTGTTCTCCAGACACGCACTCACCATCCCCATCGACTCAGCTCGACGGGTCCCAAAGTGGGTCTCTTGGACACCAGTTCCCCAGAAGGTGACAGGTGTTTCCATCCACCTCACACCTCCGCACTGGGGAGGGGAGCAAAGGGCAGGACAAACGGCTCTCTGGGAATTGAGCTATGGCTGACTAAGGACCAGGAGACAAGGACATGGCACTGAGACATCCATGCTCCACATACCCCGTGACAGCTCTTGTCACAGGCACTGACTCGCCGCATCACATTTCTCAAACACAGGCACTCACACTGACAAAGGAGACTTGACAAGCTCAGCCCGACGGATTTCCTGACAGCTGACACGGCTCCCTAAAGCACAGCTCAGACTCACACTCACGTGCACACGCACACACGCTCACACACGTTCCCTGGGCCTTTCCACTCAGTCATACTTAAAATGTAAACAAATGGTCTGTCTTGACTTATCTGACAACTGCCCCTGTTTGTAAAAACCCATGCATTCAATGCACAGCCGGAACTATGAGGTAGCTGAGTCCCTCCGCATGACAGAACGTCCTACGGGAGTGAGGATGGAGTCTGGAGTCTCCCACCATAGCCTTCGCAAAGCTGTTTAAACAAGGCTTTTTGTTTCCTCAGCTGTGGACTGAAGGTTTACTAACCTACTTGGTTACTGCAGAGACTGAATAAGGAGATGCATGGAAGTGTCTACTGAAATGCTTGGTATGCGGCTGGCATCCGTAAGTAGCAATTTCCAAACGACACAAAACAAAACCTCCCCCTCCCCTCCACCAGCAGCCCATCCCCACCACATAGGCCTTTGCTGCTCTCACCCTGACCTCTGAACCCTCGCTCGGCCCATCCCTCTGGGGCACGAGCTTCCCCGGAAATCCTAGAGCCAATGTCCTACTTCCTCCAGGTCTTCGTGTGGAAGTCAGCTGCTCAGCAGCCTTCCACAAATACCTTAAAATTAAAACAAGAGCAAACACTTGCCTTCCTATTCTCCTTCCCAGCCTTTTTCCCTCAGTAGCATTAAACATCACAAAACACATTGCTTTGCTCATTTATTTTCTCTGCTGTCTCTCTTCACTCACCAGCTCCGTGAAGGCAAGGCCTTGGGACTGTTTGGCTCACTGCTGTATCCCCAGGGTCAAAACAGTGCCTGCACATAGTAGGGGCACATCAGTAAAGAGCTGTTGAGTGAATTCAGTGTCCAGTGACAGAGAACAAAGGAATTACATAATTCAGAAGAAGAAAACATTGCTACTAGGAGTAAATCTAATGAAAGATATCAAAGCTCTATGCAGAAAACAATATTCTACTGAGAGAAAGATCTAAACGGTGAAGACAAATATCACATCATGTACTGAGTCTAAACACTGTAAAGATGTCAGTTTTTCTAAACTGATCTACAGATTCAATGCTATTTTAATCAAAATCAAAAGTTTTCTTGTGGAGTTTTATATACAGACTGTAAAGATTACACAGAAAAGAGCTAATGACAGCAAAGGGATCCTTGAAGAAAAGCAAGCGAGGAGGACGTGCCGAGGGTGCTCTGTAAGAGACGGCGGAGATGGTTTGGGGGGCCCGGAAGCTCCTGCGGAAGGCCAGCGATGGACAAAGGCTCCTCTGAGGGGCCGTGGGGAAAGGACCGTTCTGCCAATAAATGGTGCTGGGCTGTGCATAACCATACGGAAAGAGAATTAAACTTGATCCCTACCATGCAACATACACACACTCCAGGGAGGTGGGACAGCTAAGTATGAAAGGCAAAAAAAGGAGGCTTCTAGATTACAGAGAACTTCTGTTTCATCAAAAGTCACTATTAAGGGAAATAAAGGAAGACAACGGAGTGGTAAAATATATGTGCAACTTTTACAAAACCAACAGAGATTCTATTTCCAGAATGTAAAAGTTATTAAGATGACAGACAACCTAACAGAAAAACATGTAGGAGAGTGGAGTAGAACCCGACAAAAAAGGACATCTGGCAGGCAAGCAAACACAGGGACTCATCAGGAAAATGCCGTTAAAACCACAATGAGGCAGCATTCGGACGGGCTGAGGAAGGAGGCCTACCACAGCAGGTGCCAGTGGGAATGCAAAGCGACTAGCATGCTCCCAGGCTGCTGGTAGAATTTACGCCTGGTACAACCACCTGGGGAAGCCCAGCACCAGCTGCCAGAGTTGAAGACGCACACTTCCATCAATCCCAAACTTCCACTTCTAACGGGTGGCCCCAACGGGAAAATATATGTTGTTTACACAGGCCAGCACCAGAATTTTGGAACAACATGACCTGTAAAAGCCAAAATCCAGAAACTATCCAAACGTGTGATCCGCATGGTAAGTGGTCAGGTCCGCACAATGGAATCCTGTATAGCAGTGTGTCTCAACTGTGGATGGGTGCTGCTTGTCCTAACTGGGGGGGCTACGGGCCTGAGTGGGTGGAGGCCAGGGCTGCTGCTCAACATCCTGCAGCACACGTGACGGCCCCCCACCAAGAATCACGCTGCCTGAATGTCCACGGCCCTGAGAAAGCCTGCAGCGCATCGACGAACCCATCGACAGGGACGGGCCGCACGTGAGGGGCTCGCAAACAGAATGGGAATGAAAAGCCGGCACAGCCGCGCGATTCCCCTCCCACAGTGTTCAGAACTGGGAACGAGGAGGAAGCAAGCAGCGACCAGGAGCGTGCAAAGGGCTTCCGGGGTGCTGGCGGCCCGCCGTCTCTCCGTCTAGGTGGTGCTAATAATGAGTGTTCCTTTGTGATAATTCTCTCCGCCGCACTGTTATGTTTTGTATTCTTTTTTCTAAGTGTGTGCACTTACTAAATTTATTTTGTTAACAGAAGGAAGGGAAAGAGGAAGAAAGGGGAGAAGGCAGGGAGGGGACAGAAAGAAAAGTAACCATTGGCCAAAGCCATTCCAGAGAAGCCCTTCCCACACCTCCAGGCCAGCAGGACTCCCGCGGCCCACCTGGCGTGTGGGTCAGGCCTCCCAGCCCACCCGCTTAGGCCGACACTGATTTCCCTTCTCTGTGGACCCCTCTGTTGGGTGCCCTGCTGCCTGGCTCAGGTTCCCACTTGGCCTCTTGATCTCTGGGTGGCACCAGTAGTGACCTCACGGGGCTGGTGAAGGGATTATGGGAGTTAATTGCATCTAATGTGCTCAAGATAAGGCCTAGCACAGAACACCACTGAGAAATGCTAGATATTGTCACCTCATCAAGTACTTTGTACCATCTCAGACTAATTTGTTTAAGTCTTGCTTTCTGTGATCGTTAATTTCATGTGTCAACTGGACCGGGCTAAGTACAGAGATGGAGAAACATGATTTCTGGGTGTGCCTGAGAAGGTGAAGCCACAGACAGAGGTCACCCTCACAGTGTGGACGGCATCACCAATCCCCAGAGGCCTGAGCAGAACCAGAAGTGGAGGAAGGGCGGATTCGCTCCCTGCTTGAGTGTGAAGTCATCTTCTCCTGCCACCAGACACCGGCCCTCCTGCTTCTTGGGCGTTCGGAGTTAGACTGAATGACATCACTGGTTTCCTGCATCTCCAGCTCGCAGAGGCAGATCTGGGGACTGCTTGGTCTTCATAATCAGGCAAGCCCATTCCTGTAATGTATCTCCTCTTAGATCTAGATGTATGTATGGACGAATGGACGGACAGACAGACCCTATTGGTTCTATTTCTCTGGCAAACCCTGACTACTACACCTTCTCTGCAGATTTCAAGTCCTGTAACACAGGCCACGAGGCAGTAACCGTCGCGGACCCAGATCCAGCGCTGTGCACGCTCCTGATGCTCACGTCTCTGCAGATCGTCTGATGCTGCACCTGCATCACAGGGAGCCCCACTGTATGCTGTGTGCACCTGGTTTCCCAGGCAGGCAGGAGGGCTGCTGCTCACATCCCGCAGCAGGAACCTCTGCGCCTGGGGTGTGTCGGCCCCAGCTGACTGTCTATTAGACTCCAGTCTGACCTTGGACAAATTCTGGAAATAGATAATGCCCAACATGCCTTCAAAACGAGGTGCACATCACTGCAGCAGCTCATCCAGCCAAGAAATAGGATATTTACTTGTTTTCCCTTTGTTCCCTGCAGGTCTTTTGCTCTTTAGGTTAAAGAAATAGGTGCTTTGAAAATTAAACCATATTGTACAAGTAGCTCTAGTGTCATTGGAGTGTCCTCAATTAAAATCTAAGTAACCCAAATCACGTCGTATATACTACTTGTTCCCAGTGACAAGCAAGTATTCAGAAAATCTCTCTGTCACATTCGTTATGAATCTCTTTAGCCATCATGGCATCATCTCCCAGGTAGCAATTGTTCCTGTCCCTACAACGGTCCCTGATTTTTTCTCTCAGGTTATTACTGCAACCAACCACCCCTAATGCGTAAATGAAAAGGCAATGATACTCCTGAGAGAAATAGCACAAAGAATTTCTCTACAATCACTTCTCTATGGTGGAGGAGGAAAAATTCACTGGTACAAAAAAAAAAAAAATCCAACTTCCGGCCAAGACGGAGGCATAGGTGGACACACTGTGCCTCCTCTCACAACCAAAATTAAGGACAACAAAAATTTAGAACCAAAAAAACAAACAGAACAGATAGAAAATTGAATTGTACTGAAGTCCAACAATGATTCACCCAGACCAGTAAGAGGGGCGGAGTCAGTGGCTGGTGGAGAGGGATCGCAGCAGGAAAAAGCAGTGGCTATGGTCCCGAACGTGCAGATGGCAGTTGGCACACCCCAGGCACACAGGCGGCGGTTACCGGGCACATGGAGGCAACGATCAAACCCAGCAAGGTGCACAGGGCGGCTGAACACGGTCACACATTCACGAGTAGATAAACCAGGCAAAAAGGGGCAGCGAGACAGACTGCACAACCCAGGGCGGGGAAGTGAGGCCTAAAAGCACCGATTGAAAACACTTGTGGGGGTTGAGGTGCCCGGAGAGGCTCCTAGCCTCATAGGAGAGTTTGTTGGAGAGACCCACACGGTCCTGGGACATACACAAGCCCACCCACATGGAAATCAGCACCAAAAGGGCCCAATTTGCTTGGGGAAAGCGGCAGAAGGGACTGGAATCCAAGGGAGTGAGGAACAAGTGCCACTGTTCCCTCTTGGACCCCACCCCCACATACAGCATCACTACCCAGCAACTGGGCTGCCCTGCCCTGGGGAACAGCTAAGGCTCCACCCCTTACTACATAAAAGCCACAACCAGATCCCCCCACCGAAAAATGGCTCAAACAGGAGAACAGATCAAAGCCCCAGAGCCAATTCATCTAAGTGACGAACAGATAGCCAACCTATCAGATGCACAGTTCAAAGCACTGGTTATCAGGATGCTCACAGAATTGGTTGATTTTACTCACAAATTAGATGAACAAATGAAGGCTCCAATAAGTGAAATGAAGGAAAACGCACAGGGAACCAACAGAGATGGGAAGAAAACTGGGACTCAAATCAATGGAGTGGACCAGAAGGAAGAAACTAACAACCAAACAGAAAACAAGGAAGAAACAAGAATTCAAAAAAGTGAGGAGAGGCTTAGGAACCTCCGGGACATCGTTAAACGTCCCAACATCCGAATTATAGGGGTACCAGAAGAGGAAGAGGAAGAGCAAGTGGAAAACTTATTTGAACAAATAATAAAGGAGAACTTCCGCAATCTGGCAAAGGAAATAGACTTCCAGGAAGTCCAGGAAGCTCAGAGAGTCCCAAAGAAGTTGGACCCAAGGAGGAACATACCAAGGCACGTCATAATTACATTAGCCAAGATTCAAATGAAGGAGAGAATTCTAGAAGCAGCAAGGGGTAAGGGGACAGTCACCTACAAAGGAGTTCCCATCAAACTGTCAGCTGATTTCTCAAAAGAGACCTTCCAGGCAAGAAGGGGCTGGAAAGAAGTATTTGAAGTCTTGAAAGGCAGGGACCTACATCCAAAATTGCTCTATCCAGCAAAGCTGTCATTTAGAATGGAAGGGCAGAAAAAGTGCTTCTCAGATAAGGTCAAGTTTAAGGAGTTCATCATCACCAAACCCTTATTATATGAAATGTTAAAGGGACTTATCTAAGAAAAAGAAGTTCAAAAATATGACAGGGAAAAGATAGCAAACTCAGAGATATTAACAACCACACCTAAAACAAAAGCAAACTAAGCAAACAGCTAGAACAGGAACAGAACCACAGAAATGGAGATCATATGGAGGGTCAGCAACAGGGGAGTGGGAGGAGGAGAGGGGGGGAAAGGTACAGAGAATAAGTAGCATAGACGGTGGGTAGAAAATAGGGGGAGGGCAAGAACAGTGTGGGAAATGTAGAAGCTAAAGAACTTATGACACATGGACCTGAACTAAAGGGGGGAATGTGGGTGGGATGGGGTGTGCAGGGTAGAGGGGAATGAAGGGGGGAAATGGGACAACTGTAATAACATAATCAATAAAATATATTTTAAAAAACCCCATTATAATACGAACAAAATCCATGCTCACAAGTCAAACAGCTGTTGAGTCGCGTGCCTGAAGACAGATCAGACTCACGATGTTTTATGCTGCCACACGACCCACACATGAAAACTGCAGTTTGAGTGTGTTTAGCACTGTAGTACAGTAACAGTGAACAAATCCTTTTGTGGGGGCTGTTCAATCCTGGCTGAGTGTCTTCTACGAGCAGCCCCTACAGTGCTCTTGCTGACACAGGGTGACAGACACCAGGGCACGAGCTCTGTCGAGTCCGACACAGCGCCCCGTCCTCTCTCAGAGTGCGCGTTCTCCACCCCTCCCTCTGAATGTGAAGTAGGATCCCCGACTTCACACGCACCACACTAATCTCCATTCCCGTACTGATCGTCCCCAGCACTGCCAACGGCACCACCGCGGACCCAGCTACCCAGCCCCAAACCCAAGTGGCACCCTGGGCCTTCCTCCCTCACATGCCTCTCCCTCAAAGCGTATCTCCATCATCATCACTGCTACCATGCTGGTCAGGCTGCCACAGTCTTCTCACCGACCCTCCTAGCCTCTGACTGCGCTCAGCCTCCCCACCCGCAGCAGCCAGAATGAGCTGAGGAACTAGCACGTGAGACTGGCCTGCTCAGGGTTCCCTCCCAAGTCTTCTCAGCTGTGCACCAGCCCTAAGGCATCCAGGCCCCGCTCTGCCTCCTCTCCTGCCACACTGGCCTCCCCCACTCCCACATTCTCACTGCCCACAGCTGCTGCTGGGCCCTCTCACTGCCCACCCTCAGCCCATGATGCTTTGCTCACAGAGCTCTGCATGCTTGTCCCACGCCTCACTTAGGTCTCCACTCAAATACCTACAGAGCAGACCCTAAAGAGTGGTCACTCTTGAGCCCTCACGCCACTCCATCCCTATTCGTACTCTATGACACGTGCCATTCTACCTGTTCACTGTCAAGCCTCTCCACCTGAACGTAAGGTTCACAGGGAAGAACTCTTGTCTCATTCACTTCTGAACCTCTAGTTCCTGGGTCAGGACTCAGAGCTCAATGAATACTCGTAATAAACAAGCTGCCCAAGTGCACTCCAGGCCACAGTACCTCCTGCCCATGGCTCCAGCCGCCTGAGGGGTAGGCAGAGCCTCCTACTACCAGGGAGTCAGGTAGAATCCCCCACCACTGGGGGGCGGGGCAGGTGGAACCCACTGCTGCCACGAGGGCAGGTGGAGCCCTCAGCTGTGGAAGGTAGAGCAAGCCCCTGCGGCGTACGTAGTGGGAAATAGAAGAAATAAACATCCAGTCTCTAGTCTCTAACCTAGTTAGGGATTTTTTTTAACAATAAAATAGTTCCAGGACATTAACAAGCAACAAATCGGAAAGTGCAAACATGAGTCTGTGTGTCACACTCACCATGGGGCTCTGGAAGAAGATGATCAGGTTTGGGGACCAGGGTGTCCTCAGGAAAGGCCCCGAGAGAGTGGTTTCGAGTTAGATTCCGAAGGCCTGTTGGAACACAGTGCATCTCACCACCAGGTGACTGTGAGATGGACTAGTGCGGCTTCACGGAGCAGTCTATTTTATGTTTCTAATTTTTCCTTCCAAAAATCCAAAGAGATGCTATTACTTCAGCCATTACAAATCAAAACCCCCTCATCTTGGCGGCTTGCATTAGCTCATCTGTTTCTGAATTACACTCTAGCAACAGATTCCTCACTTGCCTCCTTCCAAAATCACTTCTCAACTTTTCAACACGATACTTTAGACAACAGATCACACACAGAGGGAAGTGGAAAAGGTGTCACTTATCCCAACGAGGAATTTGCTCCTTTTCTAAAATACACTCGCGTGGCAGATGGGTCAGCTCTGATGTATATGCAGAGCCTGAATCACAACCAAACTAGTCCCCTTCAACACATGTCAAAATACATTAAAATAAGCAGCTGTCAGTGTCCGTAACAGAACTCCCAGCAGCAAACACAGACTCCTCCGGACAGTGTATCGGTTGTTAAATGGAGGCAACTTGTAACTCTTATATTTCAAGTTAAACGCAGGTTTAATTTATAAACCCAGCATGGCCCAGGAGAAACGCACCAGCTCAGGTGGCGGGCCAGGGTTCGAACAGCAAACACGGACCTTCTGGCGGACCGGCCTTGACCACGTTCCCGGTCGCTGAGGCTCGCCTTCCTCCTCAGCAGACTGGGAGTTCACCTGTCCTGCACAGTCTCCCAGCGCACCTCGGGCGACATGTGGAAGCGGTGCCAGGGAGAGCTGGCACTCCGCCAGCCCCAGGGCTCTGGCCCCTGCGCCTCCTGCAGCCATGAGGAGCATCAGGCACCTGCAGCCTGGCGGAATGTGGGCATCTTATCTGAAGGATTTTTCCAAGAATTGCCTTTGGGTTTGGTTTTCCAGGAAGGTCAGTCTGTGGGCGGTGAACTTCAAATGGGAGAGTCTGTGCCAGCGAGTGTGTTTTACTGACTGTGCTGGCACCCCGTGGGAGGGGTGTGGGGAGGGCGATGAGCACGCGCAGCCGGCCCCTCAGTGCGGTCTGCGGGGGGGTGCGGGGGGGGGGGGACAGCCGCCCCCCAGGAACCCGTGGAACTGACAAACTTCCGCACGCTACGTGTACTCTCTTCACTGGACAGTCACCCTCACGTAAAGACTGAAAGAAAAAAACAAACTGAAAAGCACCAGTGACCTGCAGGAGAGTATCCAGCATGTCCCTGGAGTCCTAGAAGAAGAGGGGGAGAAAACAAAACAACTCTTGAGGAAGGAAGAGCTAAAAATAACCAAATTTAAAGTAAACTTGTACTCCTACAGATCCAAGAAGCTAAAACCACACCAAGGCACATCACACTCCAACAGCCAAGAGCCAGGGATAAAGAGAAACTCTTAAAGCTACAAGAGGAAAAACACATCAGATAGGGAGCAACAAAGACGCAAATGGCAACGGGCTCCTCATCAGAAACCACGTCGGCCAGCGGAGGGTGGAGGGACACCCTTACAGCAGTGAGAGGAAAAACCCTGCCGACCGGTAAATCCAGCGCCCAGCAGAGCAGCCCGCAGACAGAACGGGCGAGGGGACGCTCCGTGAGACAGAGACCTGCCGCTGCGTGGGGCCCGCTGGGAGCCCCGTGGCAGGAGGGCGCAGGCACGGAGACTGGGGCCGCACGGAGAACGAGGCGCCACGGACCGGTGAATACGCAGCTGTTCCTCTCAGATCCTTCCGACCCCTAAAAGGTTGCCGTTTAAAACAAAGATAATAAAAATGGGCTTTGAGGCGTTTCGCACAAGCATGACCAGGAAAGGGTGGGAGAGGGAAAAGGCACTGAGGCTGTGCGTTTCTCCCGCTGCAGGAGCAGGGAGCTGCGTTTCGCAAGTGGACTGGAATAAGTTGGACGTGTACGTCTCATACCCCAGAGTAACCACTAAAAGAAAATTTTTTTTAAAAAACGATATAGCTAGTTAGCCAGTGATGGAGATAAAATAGAATTACAAAATAATATTAAATTAATCCAAAGAAGGCAGACATTGAAGGGGAAAAGAACAAAGGATAGAACAAGTAGAAAACAAATAGCAAGATGACATTTAAACACACAATAATCACATTAACTGTAAATGATTTAACTACAATTAAAAAGTAGAGATTGTCAGATTAATTTGGAAAATACAAGGCCCAACAATGATACATTGTTTACGAGAAAGCTACATTTACATGTAAAGACACAGACAGGGTAACGATGAAGATGCATTTAAAATTTTATACACAGATGCACTAATACCAATCAAAAGAAAGCTGCGGTGGCTATCCTGACCTCAGGCAAAGTAGAACTCAGAGGAAAGATAATTACCAGGGATAAGGAAGGACACTTTGTAACGACAAGGGAATCAATTCATTAAGAGGACAGAACAATCCTAGATGTACACGCACTTCATAACACGGCGGCAAAACAGACGAGGTGAGAACTGACAGAGCTGAAGGGACAAGTAAACAAACCCACAGGGAGGGTCAAAGACTCTGCATCGCTCCTGAAGACTGACAGCATGAGCGGACGGAACATCAGTCAGGACGCATCGCCAGCCGACTGGAAAGCACGACGTTTACAGAACACACCACCCCTAACAGCGGACACACACTCTTCTCACGTGCGTGTGGAACACGTGCGGGAGCCCGCATTCTGGGCTACAGAACGAGTCTCAGCCAGTTTAAAAGCACTGGGACCACAGTGGGATTACATTAGCCGGTACGAGGAAGTTATCTGGAGAGTCTCCAACCACACTATCTGGAAATTAAGTAAGTCCACTTGAATTGGAACATGTGCCACCCAACGTACTGAAGAGTAAGGTGACGTCACGAAGTCAAATAAATGAAAGGTATCATAATTATCCACAAGTTAGAAACATTATTTTTAAAAATTTTTTAAAGATTTTATTCATTCGTTCTTAGAGGAGAAGGGAGGGAGAAAGAGAGGGTGAGAAATATCGACGTGTGAGAGAAGTGTCAATCGGCTGCCTCTCACACACACCCCGACTACGGACCAAACCTGCAACCCAGGCATGTCCCTGACTGGGAATCGAACCGGTGACCTTTCATTTTGCAGGACGAAGCCCAGCCAACTGAGCTAACCAGTCTGGGCTGGAAACATTTTATATACTACATTATGTTACATACTGTGTTAGTCATGAATAATGATATGATTCACATATTTTCAAAACATAAGGATGCAGAAGCATTCTCTTCATTGCAAATTACCCAGGGATCCTTAAGAGGCCCCCCAGACACAACTGCAGACCCCAGGGGACCCAGAAGATCTGCCCACGGCCTCTGGCACTTGCTGATGCTGTGTAGGCTCCTCCGCCTTAAAACTCACAGACAACCTCTCCCTACCAGCAACCCCCTCACGCCTTCCCCGTCTCTGTCCCTCCCTCCACTCCTCCAGCCCTAGCCCTTCTTAAGCCTGGTTCCTGTCTCCACAGCTCAACTGATTCTGCTCTTCCCAAGTCATCAGGGGCAACCGCACATGAGCTCTAACGGCCTTCCTCAGTCTCTGGGTCTTGCTCATCTTTCGACTCTCAAACGGCATCGGGCCCAGCTGTCACCTTCACAGGAGTAACTGTATGTCGCCAGCTCCACTTTACCTTCCTACATCCCAACGGAGAGAACATGGGGAGGCTCGGCCATCCCTACCTTACGCCAACAGTGGTGCTCGGCGACCGGTAGGTGCTCACGGATGTTAGGGCATAACGGAGCAAATCCACGAGTAAGTGCGCATGAGAGTAAACGTGTCCACCAGACGTCACCTGCCACACCCCTGCGCGGGGGAGCAAGGCAGGGCCTGGCCTCTGCTCCCCCACTTTCTAGCACTGTGACTCTCAGTGTGACAGATGGGACGAGCGCGGCCCGTTTCGGCATGTGCTGGGAGGGTGAGCCCTATGTGCAGTGGCCCAGGAGAGTGTGCAGCCCAGGGGACATGAGGTCCCCCCGGGAACCTGTCAGTAACACCACCTTCTCTGGGTGGGACACGGAAAACCCCATACTTAGAATGTATGGATTAGGAACGTAACTGAAGACAGGAGCAGAGGTGCTCCATATATTCATCTGATAAATGCCGACGGAACAGATAAGCCTCAAACAGGACTCGGTGGCTGCCCTTACAGGGCACAGACAGTGTGACCAATGGTGGGCACCCTGGTGGGGCAGATCATGTGAAAATGGAGAAGCTGGCCAGGTGACAGTGTGGCATAAGGTCTCATGGGGCAGTGCTGGGGAGGCTGCTGAGGACGGACTGCATAGAACATGGGCCTGTCGCCGGAGCCAAGCTCCGTGCTAAGGGACTAGGGCGGCTCTCCAGGTTCCTGGGCTCCTCCGTCTCTACTCTCTGAACATCCTTCCCATGCCTTGGGGGCAGCTGTGTGACACAGGAAGAAGGTGCTCTGGATGGGGGTGACAGCACCCTCAGCACCCGCAATGACCACCCCAGGTCAACTACTCCATTAGCCCCTTGCTCTGTAAGTCTCAGTTTCTGCAAGCACGCATGACCTGAGGCAGCCCTCCACCATCCAGATCACTCCAGGGCTCTGAAAGAGAGGAGGCCCAGGCCATGAGCCCAGCAGGCCTCTCAGCAGACTGCCACCATCAAGCCTTCCACCTGCATCATCAGTCACTTCACTATCCCCTTCCGACCTACCAACGATTCTATTTAGCACTTAAATGGGACAAAAAAACCAATCCACCAACCTCTTATTAGTCAGTTGCTACACACTGCTTACTCCCCTGAAGACATCCAGAAAATCCACAAATTGGGTGTTTACCTTGAGAGCAATGGAGTCTAGGATCTCTTTCCCGAAGTCACATGGGCCATGAAAGGGAGAGTGAAGCCCTAAACGGTCAGACACAAGGAAGAGACAAAGGGACCATTCAGAGTATCCAAAATAGACAGACACAAGCAAGTAAGTCATGGAAGAAAGGCTGTGTAGCTCCTAATCCAAGCTGCAAATAAGCCAGTGATGTCTATTCCACGAAATGTAATGTTGAAGGCAACCTTCTACTAGCACACCTCATGGATCAAAGCCTTGACTTAGTAATGTGAAACCTTTTAAAGAATGACATAATTATTATCTGTACTCCTAAGAATTAAGCACTCTGTGTGCAATCTTAAAAATTATACGTGTAATTATGTTTGGCTGAGGTTTTAAATCATGTAAACAAAATGAACATGGTTAACTGTTTAAAAAAACTTTCACTGAACATTATTTGAAGACAAAATAATGCTTTTAATTATCCTGATCACATCTGCAGTACCCAGTTTTCGCTTGTTATTGCTATTAACAGCTACCATTATTGGAGAAATTGTTCAGCTAAACCCTGTGAAGTTGTCATCTTTATAGGTCTAAAGCAGACAGATACTGGCAATTTCACGGGGTTCACCTAGTCCTGTGCCCAGGCACTGTGCTGGGGGCTCTGGTTCGATGGGCTAAGTGAATTCTTGCAGCAGATGTCACTGACACCGTCTCACAGATGAAGAGTGGGAGCAAGTTGACTAACTTGCTCAAGACCAACAGCTAACAAGCAGGATTTGCACCCCTCCTCTGCCACCTCCACGTCTCAACCACAGGCATAGGGTTCTGTTAGCTTTCAACTTGCATTTTGTAACATCATGTTTTGTCATGAAGAGCAAATCAAGACTTCCAGCCGAGATGGAGGCGTAGGGAGACACGCTTCCCCTCCTTGCACAACCATACAAAGGATCGCAACTAATCTCAAAACAAAATACAACCAGAGCTGCCAGAAAATGAAACTGTATGGAAGTCCAACCACCAAGGACTTAAAGAAGCCATTTTCATCCAGACTGCAGGAGAGGCGGAGAGGCGGAACTGGGGCGGAGAGGACACGGTGCGGCGGCGGTGGGGAGGCAGAGCCACGGAGGCCAGCAGAACAGGCAGTCCCGCATTCACCTGTGGTGGATAAAAACCGGGAGGGACACCTGGGGAGTGAGCCATCCCAGCCCCAGTCCAGACTGCGCAGCCCAGGGCTCCATTCAGCGCAGAAAATAAAGCCTCGTAACTTGTGGCTGTAAAAACCAGTGGGGGTTGGGGTGATGGAAGAAACTGCAGTTTCTCCAGTCTCTCAGGAGAGTCTGTTTAAAGGACCCGCAGAGCCCTAGAATGTACGCAAACCCACCCAGTCTTGGATTCAGCACCAGGGCAGCAGCTAGAAGGGTGCCAGTCACATACAGGAAGTGGGGGAAGTGACTGAAAATGGGTGAGAGCCAAGCAAGCGGCAGTGTTCCCTCTTAGACCACTTCCCCACGTACAGCACCACAGAGCAGTGAAGCGGGTTGCCCCACCCTGGTGAATAACTAAGTCTCCACCCCTTACAATGTAACAGGTGTGCCAAGACAGAGTCAAAGCAGCTCTACCTGATACACAGAAACAAATACAGGGAGGCTGACAAATTGATGAGACAAAAAAATATGTCCCAAATGAAAGAACAGATCAAAACTCCAGAAAAAGAACTAAATGAAACAGAGATAGCCAACCTATCAGATGCAGAGTTCAAAACTCTAGTGATAAGGATGCTTAGAGATCTCGCTGAGTACGGCAAGCACATAAGGAAGGAAATGAAGGCTGCACTAAGTAAAATAAAGAAAAGCCCACAGGGAACCAAAAGAGAAGGGAAGAAAGCCAGTTCCAAAAAGCATTGATTTGGAACATAAAGAAGAAATAAACAATCAACCAGTAAAGAATGAAGAAACAAAAATTCAAAATAAAACAAGGAGAGTTTGAGAAGACTCTGGGATATCTCCAAACATGCCAACAACTGAATCAAAGGGGCACCAGGAGGAGAAGAGGAAGAGTAAGAAACTGAAAACTTATTTGAAAAAAAAAAAAAGAAAGAACATTTCCTTAATTTGGCAAAGAAATAAATATATAAGTTCAGGAAGCACAGAAGAGTCCCAAACAAGTTGGATCTGAATAGGCAACACCAAGATACATCATAATTAAAATGCCAAAGGTTAAAGATTGTAGGGAACCATTTCAAATGGTGTGGAAATGTAGCTCAGCCTCCACATGGAAAACCAGTGAGGAGCAAGTGGCACACAGGACCACGCTCACGGAGAGGTTTTCCCATGGGGAATCAGGCCTGCATTGTACCTAGACTGCTATGAGGCTTGCTTTTGCTAAAACTCCCTCACCCTGAATTGAGGCAGCAAGTGCTTACTGCAACTTCCTAAAGTCTGTGCTAAACCTCCCCAGTATGGAGTGTGACCAGTCCAACCACTTTTCCCTTTACATTTGCAAAGGTCCTTCTACTTTGATATAATTAGCAGCATCCTCTCCTTTGTTGTTTGTAAAAGGTAATCACCTAATGTGAACCTGCGTGCAGTAAGTGAGGACTACCCTCCTTGTAATGTACCCAGGGAAACAACAAAAGCCCCTCTCCCTCTCTCAGAGAGTGACTGTGCCCTCCCTTTTTCTCCACAAGATTTCTGTAGTCCATGTGTATCTGTTTGCTAGCAGCTGCAACATACACGGATCCTGCAGGCCAGGATCTGCATCAAAAGATAAAGAAAGAATCTTAAAAGCAACAATAGGAAAGGAGACAGTTACCTACAAAGGATTTCTTGTAAGATGGTCAGCTGATTCCTCAAAAGAAACTTCCCAGGCAGGAAGGGGATGGAAAGAAGTATTCAACATCATGAAAAGCAAGGACCTACATCCAAGATGATTCTATCCAGCAAAGCTATCATTTAGAATGGAAGGCAGATAAAATGCTTCCCAGATAAGGTCAAATTAAAGGAGTTCATCATAATCACCAAGCCCTTATTATATGAAATGCTAAAGGGATCTATCTAAGAAAAGGAAGAAGATCAAAACTATGAACAGAAAAAGACAACAAATTCACAACTACCAACAACTAAACTTAACAAAACAAAACAAAACCAACTAAGCAAACAAGTAGAACAGGAAGAGAATCACAGAAATGGAGATGGCAGGGAGAGGTAATAGGGAGAATGGGGGGAAGGTACAGGGATTAAGAAGCATAAATGGTGGGTACAAAAATAGACAGGGGGATGTTAAGAATAGTATAGGAAATGGAGAAGCCAAAGAGCTTATATGTATGACCCATGGACATAAACTAAGGTGGGGACTGCTGGAGAGAAGGGGGTTACCAGAAGGAGAAGGGCAAAGGGGAAAAAAATTGGGACAACTGTAGTAGCATAATCAATAAAACATACTTAAAAAAAAAAGAAGAGCAAATTGGGTGAGTTGATGTTGGCAATACTCATTTCAAGTTTTCAAACAAATGCAAATGTTACCTCCAATTATTGTACCCTCTTTATATCCCTTCATCAAGAAACTGGCAACTAATTTAGAAGATTTTGTTATATTTACTACAGAAACAGTGACTCAGAATACTTCAACTAAATGTATAAAACTCCAGGTCCAAGTGGCTTAAGCAGTAATGACATTTATTACTCATTTCAAGTTCAGAAACAAGGCTGCATTCAGTGGCTTGTGTCATCACAGAACTTGGTCCTTTCTCTCTGTTCTGTCCTCCACATTATCGCCCGTGAAGCTGACTCACTCATGGTGAGATGCAACCAGGACTCTGGGCTACACACTTCCTCGTCGTTCACATCCAATGAGGGAGAAGCTCTCCACCATCCTTGGGTGCACCTACTTAGCTCGTACACCTCCCTCCAGACCAGTGACTGTGGGCAGAAGGATGCCATGCATTGACTGGCATTAAGCCTTGACACTGAAACCAGTGACTGACACAAGGAAGGACTGCCATGACTGCCTCAACTGTCTTACACATGAGAGTCACCTGAAGAGGGGTGACAACCCTGGTGCCTGGGCCCCACCCCCAATCAATTAGATTACGACCTCTAGAGATGGGCACCCAAGGTGGACTATCAGGGTGTGTGTGTGTGTGTGTTCTCTCCTTCTTTCCCTCTCTTCACAAAAGCCCCTAATGGAGTCTAGGATCTCTTTCTCAAAGTCATATGGGCCATGAGAGGGAGAGTGAAGCCCTGAATAGATCGACACAAGGGCCATCCACAGGGTCCAATATAGACACACAAGCAAATCAGTCACGGGAGAAAGGCAGCATGGTTCCTAATCCAAGCTGCAACCAGCTCAGGAACTATATTATCCTCTGCACTGTTAGTGCACAGTTCTATGTCGTGCAAAATAGGGAGAGTAATCTTAGACCGCTAGGATCGACTACGAGTGCAACAGATGATTCTGAAGAATCCTGTACATTGCACCTAAGTAAGCAGAACTCTAATGGGCACCTTCCTGGGTTAAACGGGATGGTAGCAGGGGGAGGGGGATGGTCCCTGAGTGCTGCATGCCCCTAGGTTGAAGTCACAGTGGCCACCTGGTACCCTGGCAACATCTCTGCCGGGCCCAAGTCTCTTTGTAGGGACATCCTGGAGGGGAGGGTGTTGCAGGCAGGATCGTAAGTTGCTCAGGCTGTGTACCTTTCAGTTCCTGCCAGGACCTCTTCTGAACCCTATGACCTTGGGGCATGAAAGTTTTTCTCTACAATTTCATCACTTAAAATGTCGTACTTGTGTCCAAGAAATATAACAACAAATATTTAATAAATGCTAACTTCCCAGTTTTGATCTTCTAAGTGGCTTGTATTGACTTCTGAATAACAATGGCTTCTAAGCTGTTCCATAACTAATGTCATCAGTAGAATGTGTTCACAGCTGGAAGGCTGACAAATCACATGGGAAATTTCATTAGCTGAGGTTTAACAACCTTATAAAGAACCATAATCCTAAGCCCTGGATCTTTCAGCAGCGAGTTAATGAAAAATACTATTCTTTTAAAAAGAATAATGCATAATTTGTAGAGAAAGAATTATTATAATAATTGTTCTATTATTAGTGGCCTATATTAAAACAAACCACCAAAAATAAAGCAAATATCACATTTTAGTAAGTTACTTTTATGTCAGAAAAGAAGCCACCATTTAAAGATGAACCAGAAGAGAAAATAACTCCTAATCATGTTCAGGTCATGGCGTATTTTGAAGTTACGTATATTCATTCTTATTTTTAATTATTTCTTTTCTATTTGAAATCAAAAACCTGAAAATTAGAATCTGATTAGTCTTAAATACAAACACACAAAACTCTTTCATGAACCCCCCACCCTCCCACCGCCCAGCCAACACTACCATCACTGCTACTTCTGTCCCATTCCCTCCTAAAACCTCCCTTATTCTTAGTCCTGTACGCTGTGGGAGGGCTTCTCCAACATCACCCATAACCCTCTGTTGTCAAAGCCTTTTCTCCATTTCTGTTTTCTTGATCTTTGAGTTCTGACACTGTTGGACTTTCTTCTTCTCCAATAACTATTTTCTCCTTTCTAAAGAGAATTTCTAAGTCACTCCCATTTACTGCTCTACTCAGTGCTCACGGTCTCCCTTTGAGGTAAACAAAATCAGTATCTGTGTTTTTATTCTGTGGCTGGCAAGCCCAGTATCACAGAATTTAAGGGACTCATGCAGAGTCACAAGTTAGGAAACTTCAGGAGAGAGAGGGACCTGCCTCTCAAACTTGGAGCTTCCAGAGACCTTCCTCCTCCGCCCAGGCCTCTGCCCCTGGCCCCAGGCAAGCCACCCTGGCTGGGCTGCTGTTCTCAGTGTCCCCGGTCGGTGCTCTGCTTTGTCACTTCTTTAAGAATGAGTCCCAAGCCATGTATCTGGGCTGTCATATGAACTCCAAGTTTCCCATCTCCAGTAACTTTTTGAATAGTTCCATTTAAATATATATATATATTTCTGCCCTGGCTGGTGTAGCTCAGTGGATTGAGCGCGGGTCTGCGAACCTAAGGATCGCGGTTCGATTCCCAGTCAGGGCACATGCCTGGGTTGCCAGGCCAGTTCCCGGCAGGGGACATACAAGAGGCAACCGCACATTGATGTTTCTCTCCCTCTCTCCTTCCCTTCCTCTCTAAAGATAAATAAATAAAATCTAAAAGGAAAAAAAAAAGTACTTAAATATATATATATTTCTATTATATGTTAGAAAGGGAAGTTAGTTTACATGGAAGATGAGTTTGGTGTGGGACATGCTCAGTTTGTGGTAATACTAAATATATATATGTAATTTATATACATAATTATATCTATAAATTTAGTACTTATATAAATGTAAATATATACATAATTATATCTATAAATTTAGTATTTATATGAATGTAAATATATTTAGGATTATTTTTGTATACGATATACAAATATATATACTTATACATATAAAATATATATATTTAATATTACCACAAACTGAGCATGTCCCACATCAAACTCATCTTCCATGTAAACTAACTTCCCTTTCTAAATTGACTATGAGTTAATTATATCTGGATCAGATTACATTAAATTTTAGATGGTTGGGTTTGACATACATAAACCAAACGCTTTCTGACATCCTTCAAGATATGAAGCAGTCATTTGACCACTCAATTCTATCAACAGCTGAAAATCAAACATGTAGACCATGTTTCTCATTGCAAGTACGTAGTGTTGATTAATCAGAGAGAACAGCCCTGCCGTCTCCTGTGGAGAGGGGACTTCTTTGTTCTACTGGCCTTTCTGAAGGACAAGTTCCAAGGCAATAATGTTTGAGAAGTTATTTTTTGTTGTTCTTTTTTAAAAGATAAATACAACATTGTTACTGTAACTGTCTGAACAGTAGGCTAATCTTTGTAAATAAAGACCTCATTGTGCTGCAAAGCAAAAGGACACCGATTTGATTTTTGATTCCCAGTCGGAGCACATGCCTCGGTTGCAGGTTTGGTCCCTGGCAACCAATCAATGTTTTCTCTCCCTCTCTTTCTCCCTCTCTTCCCCTCCCTCTAGTAAGTAAACAAACAGGAAAGTAAATAAATAAATATATTTTTAAAGTCCTTATGTTAAACACTTTGCTTTTTGTTCTAGTGGTCGCCGTCACTGCTCCCGCACTAAGATGCAGCTCCCTGGATTCACAACACATGTAGTAGTCTTTCAATGTCACATGTCCAACAGGAACGCAAAAAACGTGTGACCACCCACCAAACCTCTCATCCTTTCTGTGCATGTAACACAAATATGGATAACCAAACACCAGCTATTCTCTGTGAAACCACCGAATTCCAAATAATGCTCTTCCTCTGTGGCCTGAGACGTGTACAGATGCATACAAACTGAAGTCTTTCATTCATTCACTCATTTGAAGTGTACCTGGAGCATCTCTGCGTGTCAGAGGCGCCTGGGACCCATTCCTGAATCAAACAAAGACCCCCGCCTCTTGGAGCTCCCCTCCCAGTGGAGACACAAGACACCCCAAACAGAACAGGGAAACGATGCGGTACGTCAGGAGGTGACCGGAGGGTGAAGTGGGATCAAGTGTGGGGAGGAGAGGGAGAGACACAGCCCTAACCGAAAGGAAAATGATGCTTTAACTTAAAAAAAAAAAAGAGGAATTACTCATTGAAGGTGCTAGAGTAACGCAAAATTTGAGAAAAAGCTGAACAACTGAGCCCTGGAAAGGACAGGCTGAGCCGACTGCAAAATGTAGAACGCGTTTTGCATCTCTTGTGTCAGTACTTCTGACTTGACTTTGTGACTGGTATTTCCGAGGTACCCTGAACACAGGTGAACTTTCTCCAGGTAGCCCTGGAGTCACACTTAATAGTTCCATGGCCGGGAGGAGAAAATGCTCTCTTCACCAGATGCAGACGGACAACTCCTCCAGGAAGCCTCCAGTGCAGCTTGGCTCCTGCGCCTATCACTGAGGTCATCGCTGCGGCTCCGCCGGGCCCCACGCCAAGCAGGGGTCAGGGAGGGAGGCTTGCTCCACAGGAAGGCGCGGGAGTGTACTGAGCAGACTGGGCAACCAACCCACAGAAACGAAGTCAGGGCTAGCCTTCCCGGCCCAACTTGAGGACTTGAGCTAGGTCGAGGGTATGTGACTGACCCAAGGGTTCTGCCTACGGAGTGTGCAAAAGAGGAGTCTCCCGGTAATGTCAGCCAGAGATGGGCAGCCACGAACTGCTCGCAGGCTGTGGCAGAGAGACCTGAAAGCTCAGGAAAGGCGGCTTGGCTCCAGAAGACCTGCAGAAGTCCAGTCAGGACTCAGCTCAGTGAAGACAGGGGCCAGAGGCCACGTGGAAAGCTGGATGAACACCACCGTCCAGGCAACCCTGGCCTGAGGGACACCAGACCCTCCTTCCGAGTGGGGGCCAAGCTGCACAGGGCGTATACACTGAGGCCGCAGCAGAGGGCACTGGGAGAGGCAGGCGTCTGATAACAGGGATTCCGCAGAAACCTGGGATGTGGTTCCTACCAAAAACGTATATACAGTCTAGCTGTAGGTAACTGGCACTCATGAAACACGGTAACAAAAACAGGTTAAGTCAAATTGTCTCTAAGTAAAATGGGAAAGAGGAGAGAACTCAACGTGGGCTAGAGCAGCAGAAGAAAGCTCCTAAGAGGGACAACCTCAGCTAAGCCTTCAAACATGGGCAGGAATAGGGAAGAGGTACAGAATGATGGCGGTATTCACAGCTGTTGAGACGTGGGCAGAGGCGAAGGGGGCAAAGATATGGGGAGCTGTGCAGAGTATCTGAGAAAGGGAAGACCAGGAAAGGGAATGCCCATTAATCCAGCGGCTGCCACATACCCACCAGGCCCACGCGGCACCTGACATAATGGCCTCCATAGTCCCCACTCTACAGATGAGGGCAGAGGCGTGAGGGAGGGTCGGGATCTTGCTGAAAGTCCTACAGCTAGGACAGAGCAGAATTCCGATCTGACCGTGGGGCCATCAGGTTCACGTCTAAGGGGGCTCGGCACTGGTTTGGGAGTAAGGAGAGGGCGGAGCGTGGGAAGTCTGAGGACAGGGGGCTGGGAGTCAAGCAAGAGTCTCAGGCTGAGGCTTCTGAGAGCTCTGTGTTCTTGAGCAGGGGGACACTGAGACTGTGAGGAGAGCGGAGTTGAGCGCAGAGGGGAGAGCAGTCAGCTAAGAAGCTGATTTGGTCTTCTAGGTGCAAGGGGTCAAGGGAGGGCAGAACAACACAAGATCTTTTGTTCTTTTTTTAATTATGGTAAAAAAAAACAAACCCTCAAATTTAGCCTCTTAATGTACAGCACAGTACTGGTGAGCACGTGCACACCGCTATACCATGGCTCTCCAGAACACTTTCCCCTTGCACGACCGAAAGGCTGTGCCCACGGAACAGCGATTCCTCCAGCCGCAGGCAACGCCCTACTTCGTTTGAGCGTGATTACCTTAGATACTGCCTGTAGGGAGAATCATGCACTGTTTGTTTTTCTGTGTGCGTCTAGCTTATTTCACTGAGCGTAACGTCCTCAGGTTCATCTCTGCTGCAGCATGTGTCGGAATGTCCCTTCCTAAGGCTGAATAACGTTCCGTCGTGAGGATGAACCACATTTCCTTTATCCACTTGGCCATCGGTGGACATTTAAGTTGCTTCCTTATCTTGGCTATTGCAGATAAGGCTACAACGTTCAGGGGTGTGAGAATCTCTCTTCAAGATAATGTTTGCAATCATTTTGGATAAATACCCAGCAATGGGATAAGATCTTTCATTCTCACTAACACTCACTCTTTCAAATAGCAGTTTCAGCAGACTGCTTCGACAACAGCAGCCCACCTGCGTGCCACACTCACACAGGGCAAGGTGGCCTCTCCCAGCATCTCTGGGTCGGAATTGTCCTCTGGTGCAATTTCATTCTAGCTTTAAGAACTTCCTTTCTTGAAAAGGAGGTCTGCTAGCAATAAGGCCTCTGCCTTAGTTCATCGAGGAATGTACTTTGCCTTCATTGTTGAAGAACAGTGTAGCTGGATGTCAGAATTTTTTGGCAGGCAGTCTCTTTCAGAACTTTGAAAACATCCCTCTGCTTTATGACCGCTGCTTCCGAACAGCAGCAAGCTGATGATCTTATTGTGGTTCCCTTATACATGCTTTTCTTCTGCTGCTTTCGGGATGTTCTGCTTGTCCTAAGTTTTAACAGTTTAACTATAATGTATCTAGACATGGATCTCTTCGGGTTTACCCTAATGGGAAGACACTATATTTCTTGAATGTATGACTATTTTCCATCGAAGTTAGAAATTTTAAGGTGTTATTTCTTAAAATATTTTCCTGCTCCTTTCTCTCATTTTCTTTAGGAACTTTCACTGTGCACACACTGATGTGCTTGGTAACGCCCCAGAGGCCTCTAGGCTGTGGTCATTTCTCTTCATTCTTTGCTTCTGTTACTGAGACTAGATAATCCCTATCTAGCTTTAAATTTGTCGCATCTTCCTACTGCCAGCTCAGATCTGCTGCTAAACCTGCTCAGTGAAATGTCTGTTTATACTTTTTTATTATTTTCTTCCTCTGGGTTGTTTCACTTTTTAAAAAGTTCTTATAGTATCCTGCTTAAGGAAAGCATCTAGGAGGCAATCCGGAAAAAGAGGACTGAGGAGGGAAATAACCATTCTGCTCTAGACTTTCCAGCCTGCTGTTCTGTGCTAGATCCTGGACGGGAGCTGCAGCCACCAGCCAGGTTTCCAGCCTCCAGTCCGCTCTGCGATCCACCATCTGGACTGGCACATGCCAATGACGTAATCCATCCTGCTGTTGCTATTTCTCCCGATTAATACAGGCTGTAGTCAAGGAAGTTGCTGACAGCAACCAAGGACCTCAGTTCAGTCCCGAAGAGGTTTTTCCAACAATCCCAACTGAGTTTCACTTCAATCCCCAGTTTATTTGTGCCCCTAAATGTGTTGACAAATTGTAATTACTTAATGTACATATAATCTCACATCCTTACAGCTCCTACATTCCAAAACACGGATATAAGGATGCCAGGATTATTTAATGGTAAATAAAGTTTAAAATTATTCATAGGGAAAAAAGTTCCTATAGTAGATGTTTATCTCAGTTTTCTGCTTTCCTCTTTTTAAATATACCTCACCATTTTATATGTAATATTTTTATTACTCTTAAAAGTATCTGATTGCTATTATGATTTCTTTTACTCACAAGTTCACTTCTACAAGTGGGATTTTACCAATTCTCTTTTTATTATCAATATGCAGCTTTATGGTGTTGTGGTTAAAGTAGATGTTCCATATGACTCTGATAGTCTGAAATTTGTTGAGAGTCTCTTCATAGCCCAGAAAAGTCACTTTTGTAAATGTTCCATGTGTGCTGGAAACATACATAGTTGGAGAGTTCTATGCATCCAGGAGGGCAAATTGGGTAACTGTTTCACAAATTATTCATATCCTTATTGAGACGTTCATCTTTTTTTTATCTATCCCTTCTTTTATTTAAGTACATTAAATGTCCTTATTTTATATGGGTCTGATGATTTTTCTCATGATGAATGCCTGAGGTTGAAAAGCTGTTATTTCACTAATGATGTTTCCCATGCTTTTTGTGATTTTTAATATGTGAGCTCAAGTTCTTGGAACCCTACCTGCAAAAATTCTTTAAGAACTTGGTTGAAGTCAAAGAATCCTCCAGAAATGATTTGCACTGTTCTCTAAATGGGGACCACCCAGTCGGTTTAAATTAAGTCTTCGAAGCTGCAGGAAAACCAGCCCATGAAGACTGATTCTCAGAGATTTTTTTCCTCCACCGTGCTCATTGCCAAAGGTTAAAAAAGGTGATTTCCCTGCAGTCCCCAAGGGTTGGAGAAGCATCATCTGTTTACCTCTGTTATTGTTGGTAAATACCTTTGAGAACCCCCTGGTAGGCTATTCAGCTGGGGTGGAATCTGGGCTTTGCTTCCTGTCCCCACCCCCTGAGGCCACGGAACCTGGACGTCAAGTCTGACAAACGCCCTCAAAGCAGGACATTTTTTGTTAACTCCTCCACATCTCACTTTCACTCCGATTCTGTGATCAGGGTACAACTACTTTTTTTCTAGTTCGGAGGAGCATTTCTTTAGCGATCACCCAGCATGAGCCTTCTCCTTTCTGTGTGTCCACTCCCTTAATCATTGAGCCCTTAGGACATCAGATTCTGGTGAGCATCAAACTGCTTTAGGAACAAAGTCTCAGGCCTGTTGACCACAGAAACAAAATCTCCTCAAACTAAAGATAACATCTTGACCTCAGCTGTGTTTTCAGACCCAGGCCCTTGAAAGCAGAACCACTCCACTGACCACATTCTCATGGAATTAGAATGACCCACTGTTGACATTAGGACCCGATACAAATGATCGCCTACTCCCAACTCCCTTAATCACCATGATTAATAAGTTTTCCCATATATAATCTGTCCCGTGCAGGCTGGCAGGAAGCCAGGTTTTGTTTTTTATTTTTTATTTTTTTAGCATTAAAGTAATAAATGATCTTGCAGGACACAAGATCAGTATTTTATTTTTTTAATTATACTTTATTGATTATGCTATTACAGTTGTCCTGATTTTTCTCCCTTTGTCCCCTTCACCCAGCCAGCACCCCCCACTCCCTCAGGCAACCCCACCCACCATTGTTCATGTCTGTGGGTCAGGCATGTAAGTTCTTTGGCTGCTCCATTTCCAGGAGCCAGGTTTCAGAATACTAGTTCACCTGTGCCTCTAGGTTTAGCGCCACTTCCTTAAATAAATCTCTAGTTTCTTTGCTGCAAACTACTGTTCCGTGTTACTGGGCTTTGGTGTGCACGGGCAAATGGACGCCTAGAGTCCACTAACACACGCTGGCTGCTTTCAGTGAGGAGCACTGGTCTGGGAAATACCCCCTCACACCCGTGGCTCTCAGTTCCTGGCCTGCAAGGGTGGGCTGCAGGAGGCGCTGAAGTTCTCTGAAAAAGAAAGAGTGAATGACCCCAAACCGGGCGGCAGCGGTCAGTGCTGGTCAGATTTTGGATATAACGTAAAATAGAGCTGTCAGGATTTTCTGACAGATTGGATGTGGGTCTGGGAGAAAAAATAAAGACAAGAATTACTCTAATGTTTTAAAAGGCCTGAGAAATTAGAAAAAAGTAGAGTCGTGGAGGTTGGGAAGGCCACACAGGTGGAGTCTAGTGTAGGGGAAGGTTAGGAATTTAGTCTAAACACGTTGCATGTAAAGGTCTATTGGACGTCCATGCGGAGATGTCGAGTAAACTGTCGGATATGTGAGTCTGCAGTTCAAGGGAGAAGTCTGGGCTAGAGACACAAATTTGCCGGAACTGATCGATGTTTCCTATTACTTAGACAAACCAAATAAATGTGAGATGGTCTGCAAATGCCTAGTCAACATGGAAACCTGGGCAGGGAATGCAGCACTACTGTTAAAAGAGTCATTGTAACACCAGTTTCCATTAACCGTTACACAACTCGTGGCCATCATCCCAATACACTCTGTTCTCACTAGCTATTTGCTAGAGCTCTTCGCCAGTCCTGCGGCTTAAAAGGAATGTGAAGAATCTGGAGAACGCCTGGGAAAAGGCCAGCCACATAGTTGAATAAAGGGAGGGAAAATGATCCAGCAAAGGTTAAAAGAAATGAGATTATTTAGTCAGAAATGATTAATAGCAGAGAAGTCCAGATGCTTGAAAGCAATGTGCCACCTTTAGGTCAACTGAAGTAAAAGAAAACGAGCTTTCATTTTGGCATGAAAGACTCAGATTAAAAATAAAAAAGGGAAACTAACACCAATTTAACACCTACTGTGTGAGTATTAGGTGTTGGCCCAAGAGCTACTGCCTTTTAGTGAACACGAAGACCCTTGAGGTAGAAACCCCCACTCACATACAGATCGGAAAAGAGGGACCCTGAAAGGGGAGGTGAGCTCTAAGCAGGAGAGCTGCAATGTCAGTCTGGGTCTAATAAATCCCAAGTCCATGTTCTTTAAAATAGACTGAATTTCCTCATGGAAAAATTGTAAAAGGAGAAGCTGATTACTGAGAAAAGTAGTAAAATCAATTTTCCTAGATCTTCTTAAATTAGAAGACATTCTTATTAGTCTAGAATAAGCCACTTTTCAAATTCTCTCCAGTCCTAAACTACTATTACAATCTAGAATTCTGAAAGCAATCATACTACCAGAACAAAAAAAGCACGGATTATTTGTCAGCAAACTATTTTTTGCTCCTATTTTCCTATGGTAAAATACATATTCACCTTCCTAAAATACACACCAAATTCTATAACAAAGTTCAATTTTTAAGGTCAGATAATTCCATACACAACTCAGGAGTCAAAACACCCTGGGCTCGGCAGACCTTGTTTTTATTTGACTGTGGTAACAGCTCTAAGGCTATCAAGTCAGGTGACCTCTAAAAATATTGGTGAGGGTTAGAGCTGTGCTCACTGTGTTTTTAGAAAAAGAACAGCACTGACTTCATGGACAGGAAAGCCTGATGCCCCAGTGGCAAAAAGCTGCAGCAGCCCTACTGCACGTGACTGGGCAGGATAAGCCCACCTGGTCTAAAGACCTCCGGGTGTGGTGCCTGTGAGGAACGGCCACCCTGAGGGTCACTTGCTCCCCAGGGAGCTGCACAAATTACAGCAAAACTCACGACAACTTCCACGCAGCCCAGGAAAATTTCTGGAGTAGGAGAGCCAGAAAGGGCCCCAGAGAACACTCAGCCTAAGGCCCTCTTTTTATGAGAAGGTGAACAGTCTGCAGAAGGCGCTGAGGACCACTACTTGCAAGCTGGCTGAAACGGAGAGGCTGGATGGTCTCGGGACACCTGTCTCGCCAAGCTGGACCTTGAAGGAAGTCCAGCTGAGAAGTCCCCCAGAACTAAGACTCCCCTCTCTGAGGCACTTCATTAGTCTTAATAAAAATGCAAATTAAGGCCACAGTGAGGTACCGATACAGCCCTACTGGAATGTCTAAAATTAAAAAGAATGACCATACCACAGACTGATGAGGATATGCAGAGGCCAGAAAGCTAACACACTGCTTGGGGGAGAATAAAATGGTACAACCGCTTGGAAAACTATTTGACAGCTTCATAAAAACTGACGTACACCTACCACATGACCCAGATATTCCACTCCTAGGTATCTACCCAAGAGAAATAACAGCACATGTCCATGCAAAGGCTTACATGAAATGTTCATAGCAACTTTATGTATAATAGCTAAAACTTGGAGACAAACCAAATGCCCATCAACAGCTGAACAAATAACCAATTGTGGTACAGCCGTGTAACAGAATACTGCTTAGCATGAACAGATCTCAAAATAATTCTCCTGAGCATGAAGGAGTACGAAATGTTTGAATCTATTTATGTGAACAGATAATTCACTGTGGAAAATGGCAATCAGCTGGGAGTGCAGAGACAGCGGGTGGCTGGGAGACAGGAGCGCAAGGTACCTTCCGGGGCGGTGGGTATGCTCACTATCTGGACTGTGGTGATGATTTTACAGGCGTGTGTGTGCGTGAAAACCTCTCAGTTGTTTGCCTTAACTGTGTCCAGTTCATTGCACATCAATTACACCTGAAAATACCTGCAACAAAAAATGAACATTTGCCACCAAGTGGAGCTGAAGCTCAAACATAAAAGTTTAATTTTAAAAAAGTCAATTATTTTGCACACTTGAGTGAAATATGTACCTACAAAATACACAGTGTTAAAAATTATAATGAACAGCCCTGACCAGGTTGCTCAGCTAGTTGGAGCGTCATCCCATTCACCAAATGGTTGTGGGTTCGATTCCCAGTCAGGGCACATACCCAAACTGCAGGTTTGATCCCCAGTTGAGGTGTGTACAAGAGGTACCTGATTAATGTTTCTCCCTCACATCGATGTTTCTCTGTCTCTCTCGATCTCTCAAATCAATAAATATCTTCAGGTGAGGATTAAAAAAAGTTATGATGAATAGATTGGTACAAAAATGTAGGTTAATTAGTTGTGAAGGAGAAAAGAGAGACAGTAGGGATAGCTTTTATTTCAAAGAAAACAAAAAGAACACATACACATTATATATAATTATGTACGTATGCTACAGTGTACGTATGAACATAAAACTTGGGAGTTGTGGTTTTGCTCAGATTTCCTTTTCCCCACCTTCCTTAACACTGGGACTTCCTCTGCACTGGGACTTCTCCTGTACCTGGTGCTCAGAGCCACAGACAAAACCTGTAGGGCTGGACTATTCTCACAGGAAAAGACAGGTTAATGACATCTATCAGCGGTTTCATACTTTTTCTTTGTGTCACAAAATTGCACCTAAACTGAAAGCAGTATTTGAGAAACAGAACTAAAACTAGCCTGGCACACTCGAATTTCTATCAGTGAAACACTCCTTTGAAGAAATGGTAGCATGATGGGACAGTTGGCCCCAATCTCTAATACAGGACGACCCCCTCCACCACAGAGGACAGGTGTGTAAGCTGTACGGAGAAACGTGCAGGTAACTCTCCTTACCACTCAGAAGCCACCAAAGCAAAGGGATGAATCCTGGGCTCTCACTGATGTACTTCAAGCCTTTCAAATTGATGCTCACGTTGTACAGGGACATCAGCATTAACCTGCAACGCAAAGAGAAGGCGGTGAAGTGCTGGCCCCTCCATGTTGTACTGTGCCCTAAATCCAGCTCGTGGCTAACAAGACCTGAGCATATTTAGGGGTTCCTTACATCCAAGTCTAAAATCTGGATGACAGGAAGAGTGATCAGAAGGTATGTAAAAATATTTGCCTTTGTGAGTCTACAGGAAAAATGGGAAACTTTAGCAGTAATGGCAGTAACACTACCTCTTACAGGCTCGCAGCATCAAGAGACACAAATGCAGAGAGGAAACCTCACACATGACCTTTATGGATCATCTCCTTGGTTACCAATCCTGCATTTACACACAGCTAACCCTAAATTCGTAAGTACACTGAACTCTGAGAGTTCAATTTAGCTGTTTAAGTTTAATCCTATCTTTTCGGTCAATGAACATTACCCATGACGTCTGAACAGCCAGGCCTGGCCATACAAGCCTGTTTAATCCACAGCCTGCGGGACGAAGAGGACCACAACCCCAACCATTCCTACCAACCAACCAAACAACCCAGCCCTGGCCTGCGGCTCCATTGGTTGGAGCATCGTCCCTTACACCAAAAGGGTGAGGGTTTGAATTCTGGGCAAGGCCCATACCCAGGTTACGGGTTTGACCCCCACTCAGGGTGTGTACGGGAGGCAACCAATCAATGTTTCTCTCACATCAATGTTTCGTCCATCCTTCCTTTCTCTCTCTCTCTCTCTCTCATTGCATATCCTTGGGTGAAGATTTTAAAATAATAATAGATAAATAAAAATAAAATAAAAACAGGAAAAAAACAGTATGCAGAGTTAAATAGGACTCTATAAGCAGTTGTGGGAACTGACCACAGCTGGTAATAAAGAGTTTAATGGAAACTGGAAGCTATCGGGACTGGTTCTGACAATACTGCAAAACGGAGGTCCCAAAACTTCACACTGCAAGGCAATGAAAAAGGCTACACAAATATTTCACAAACCCCTAAAAGAATGGATGAGCTGACAAGAAACGAAGGGAAACATTGCTGACCAAGAACTAAGCGAAAACACAAATCCAGGGCGGCAAGCGCCGACGATGCCAGATTTTAGACGCACGGAGCTTAAGTACTGATGGCATCAGGCAGACGGACAACCTCCGACTGGCAAAAGACAGATTCCGATCACAGGCCAGGCAGAGAGCCAGGAGAAAGTTCACTTTCAAGCTTGGCAAAGTCTGTACTTTTTGTATGTCCTGAAAATCCACAAGCCAATAATTTTAACACAAAGAGACCAGGGATAGGAGCTCCTTCAGCTGCCGAAGTAAACAAACATTCTCTTAAAGGACCCTCAACCTATTCGTCAAAGAATTCCCACAAAGACAGTACTAAGAAATATGAGTTCTTAATAAAAATCATGAAACACATGAAGAACAATTATAAGTACCAGCACAAAGAAAGAATAAGAGCCAGATTTTTTTTAAAAGTCACATACTAGAAGTTCAATTGCAGAATAGAAAAATGAGTATACTTAATAGGTATGAATAATTCAAGAACAAATTAAAAACATGATCAAGGATCTACTCAGTATTATAAATGACCAGGCACTTTAAAGGAGAACCTAGTGAAACTTACAAAAATGAAAACTATAATAATCAGACTGTAAAACTCAAGGGCAACCGGCACATGGTGAAGGAGAAACACTACACAGAACACAGAGCTAAAGAGACGGCAGCGGACAGCAAAGCTAGGAAGGAGGAAGCCCCGCAAGGCCGATCCCAGAACAAGGGAAGCACAGGACGCAGACTCGATCCGGGCCCTGGCCAGCTCCGAACTGCGCCAGCTCAAGGCCGACAGCGGGAGCCGGTGCAGAGGACAGCTGGCGACCCCAGCACTGAGGTGCAGGGTTTGGCTGCTGACCACCTCAAGGGAGCCAGAGTTGAGGAGTCAGATAAGGCTGATACCTGCGAGGACAAACACCAATTCCCTTCAGGAAAAGACTGGAGTCCGGAGTCCAGGACATCTCTTCTGCAATGCTCAGCATACAACCGAACACTCAACTAGCAAGGACACATGGCGTGAGCAGAGTGGGCATTTGCTTGGGGTGCAAATTCAAGGGGTATCAAAATGCTCAATAACCAAGATTATAAAATATATTGCAATACAATTTTTTGATCAAAAGTACAATTTTTTAATCAAAAGCTTGTAAAAAAAGCCTCCACAATTAGCAATATACCAACATTTTGAATGAAGACGGGACAGTCACAGTGCCATGCCGAGAGAGAATGACACCTTCGGTAAAAGGAAAATCAGGGACGGCAATAGAGTCCCCCGAAAAGGGACCAACTAGATAAATGACGGGGTGTGCATACGTGCATGGTGGGGAACACGTTTTCTAGTTTTCTGTTTCCCCACTGAACTTCATTTGTCAAAAGCCAGCCCCACAGCTTGCTCGTCTTCACAGCCACGCAGGCTGGCACCTGCCGGGACTCAGTGAGTACTCAGCGTACTCACTGTACACACACGGAGAGTGAGCGACTCCCAGAGGCCGAGAGCGGCGGCAGGGCAAACACGCAGACAGGCTCTCCTCTCCTCGTGCCCCTGGGGGCATCTGCACAGTCCGGGCAGGCAGGGCTCGAGTCCTCGCAGACACCACAGCCAGCACCTCGGAAGCAGCGCCCCGCTCTCATGATCCTCAGCCTCCCCACAGGCCTCCACATGAGCCAAAGTTGCAATCCTTTCCTATTTTCCTGACAATTTTTACACATATCTGGAATCTATGCACTGGTAACCTATTTAATGAGTTATTAAGGGATATTCAAATGTCCCGTTCTTGAGGAAAATTCAGCACTTTCACTAGAATTCTCTGAGATCTCTAATCCGATATCCCAAGAAGAGACAAGTTTCTACTTTAAGAATTTTTTTTAAGGGAAAGGGGAAGGGAGAGAAAAAGAGAGGGAGGGAATATCAATCAGATTGCCTCTCACATACCCCCCCGCAACAGGGGGACCTGGCCCACAACCCAGGCATGTGCCCTGACCGGGAATCAAACCAGTGACCTTTTGGTTCGCAGGCCGGCACTCAACCCACTGAGCACCCCAGCCAGGGTGAAAAGTTTCCACTCTGTCAGGCAGATGACTGACAGAGATAGCTAGAATTCCTTCAAACTAAGTGCATTGTCTCTGCTGCTTTCACACCGCAAGAGCAGGGCTGAGTCATCGCAACAGAGATCCTCTGGCCGCCCCCCAGCCTGAAATGCTGTGCTCTATCTGGCCCTTTAGAGAGAACATTCACCAACCCCTGCTTTAGAGGATGAAAATAAGGTAGGCCAGTCTTCTCTAGATCTTAAAGGCAACATTAACCTCTGGGAGATAACTGGAATGTGGGGCAAGTTCCAGAAAATGTGTCCAGCTGAAAGTCTCCAGTAACGGCATTTAATTTTAAGGTGTTAAAAATTATTCACAAATTGGCAAATACCTTTAAATTTTCATATTTGGGCAAAATCAGCCCTCCGTAAGGCGTTGAGAGAGAACGAATGTGACTGCGGTGACCACGGTGCCACATGAGACCCCATGTCATTGCTAAGCTGCATCTCACACAGGACCAGAGACGTCTCCAAGGTCACACAAGACTTCGCAAAAAACAAACCCGGAATGAGTTTCTTATGCAAATGCTTCTATTCCAACACTTCTATTCCAACCAAAAGTACTTTGTAAATAAAAATGTCAAGTGTCCAAATGACAAGCCAGAAGAGACAGGCTGTTCAATGGACTCTTCTGGCACAGAGACCCTGAATGTGAACGCCATTTCCGAAGTGCCGAGGAACTGGGAGTCAGACTCCCCCGACAACGACAGAAAAGGCAGGCACGCCCTGCTCCCTACCATGAACCTCAGTGGAAGATTCGTTGTAAGTGGATCAACGGGCTCCAAAAGAACAACGTCTCAGGCTCTGCAGTCTTGAAAATTTGAGAGACATCTGACGTCAATCAGAAAAGGACTGAAAGCGAGGCTAACATAAAGGTCCTGTGAACCTACAGTGCTACAAAAGCATCCAAGTATAAAAGGACGCCTCCCTCTCCTGGACCCACCGGGCTGAGGCGGAGCAGGTTCTCCCTGAGAGAAGGCCTCCTGGCGGTCTGATGACAAGGCTGGCTCACCAAAAGTAAAGGTGACCCAACCCACCTACCGTCGTCGTCTTCTTCCGAGAAGTTACAACTAACAAAGAATAAACACACTCGGTACTCCAAAACACACCTGCAATAGAAATAAGCAAAAGGGCACAACTGTGATGTTCCCCCACCCCACCTGGAACAAAGCCACACACCAGTGTTCCAAAACTGGCCAAATCTGAAGCGGCCCAATCGGCACCATCGAGCAACTCTAAGGCACAGGGAGCAAAGAAGCCCTTCAGAAGCCTGCATATGCCACTCGGCAGAGAAGCGACTGCAGAGCAAGCAGACACGTCAGACCACGTGACAGAAACCTGCAGCCGGAGGCCTACCTGTGTTGAAAGAGCACAGCAATAATCATCAATTTAACATGCTTGTTTCAGATTCTGCGCCCCTGCCCCAATCCAGTTAGAACCTAAACTCGGTGGTCAATGCCGTATGTGATCCACAGGTTAATTTTTACCTACTATGCGACACTGAAGGCACACAAGGTACAGAGACCAATACATTCCTCCCTGGGTAAGAAAGAAAATCTTCAAGTAGTCAGATACCCTGTGTGAACTCTGAATACCTATACTTCAGGGAAATGGGAGCCACTATCACCATTTGCTGTGGGAAAGAGCCATGCATTTCCATAAACTTGTACAAAATATGTACGGAACTCAGCATGTCTGTATCCGCAGCAGCATACTGAAGGTAACCTTCCAGACCACAGTGGGATGTTTTCCCTGTCGATTTGTATAGTTCCAACACGTTTTCACCGATGTGTCCTAACATACTAATTGATCACAATCTATCTGTTCTTCAGCGAAGAGAGGTACGGATAAGTTCCCAGTGTGAACTACTACCAACACAGCTGCTACCACATTTCTGCACAAGCATCCTGGTGTTTGTGGGTAAAACTTCCTCCAGAATATGTACATGGATGTGGGCCACCTGTCCTGACACTGGGCATATTCAACCTCAACAGATGCTGCTCACCTGCCCCCATCACCCTCCCGCCAGGAAGCAGACAGGTGTAAGTAAGTTCTGCCTGGCCGCGCCAAAGCTCGTCGTGGCTGTGATCTGCATCACCACTGAGGCTGTGAGTCTCGTTGGTACTTACGAAGCTCGCCGGTGTGTTTCTTTCGTGAGCTACCTGACTAGCTCTTGTGCCCATATGTGTATTAGGTTGTAAGCCTTCTTCTTGTTGAAAAAGCCAAATGTAGATTTTGGGGGTTTTTTAAAGATGTTCATACAATGATCAAACTAGATAGGTTGAAACCCTAAAAATGCCTTTCAGAAGAATTGAGGCTATATTCGTAGCACCAACTACCAATTTATATCTCAGTACTAGCCCAATTCAGTGGACATTAAACATTTTATGGCTAAAAGCTCTACTGCCTGGAAAAGAATATATATTATTAGCTCCCAGATCCCAAGGGTTACAAATAAACACTTTAGAAGCTTGGAGACCTTTGTTAATATCTGGAAATGCTGACAACTCTTAAGAAATTTCAACATTATCTAAGATATGTCTTCAAAAATATTTAACTGGGACTTCTGGCCAAGATGGAGGTGTAGGTGGACACACTGTGCCTCCTTGCACAACCAAAATTAAGGACAAGAAAGAGTCATAAACAAGAAAACAATCAGAACTGATAGAAAAATTGAAATGTATGGAAGTCCAACAACCATTCATCCAGACCAGTAGGAGGGGAGGAGTCGCGGCAGGAGAAAGTGGAGGTGCAGACCCAGGAACGCATGCAGCAGTGGCTGGCAGTTCCTAAGCATGCAGGCGGAGGCTAGCAGACCCTAGGCGCAGGGTGGCAACTGTGCAAACCCAGTGAGGCCGTGCAAGGTGGCTGGCTGACCAGGTGGTCCCACATTCAAGTACAGATAATCCAGGTGACGGGGAAGTGGCAGAAGGGACTGGAATCCAAGAAAGCGAAGCAAGTGCCATTGTTCCCTCTCAGACCCCGCCCCCACATACAGCATCACTACCCAGCAGCTGGGCTGCCCCGCCCTGGGGAACACCTAAGGCTCTGCCCCTCACTACATAATAGTAGTGACCAGACCAAAAAAAAAAACAAAAAACAAAATATGGCTCAAATTGGAGAACAGATCAAAGCCCCAGAGCCAATTCCTCTAAGTGACCAAGAGATAGCCAACCTATCAGATGCACAGTTCAAAGCCCTAGTGATCAGAATGCTCACAAAATTGGTTGATTTTCCTCACAAATTAGATGAACAAATGCAGGCTACAATACGTGAAATGAAGGAAGATGCATGGGGAACCAATAGAGATGGAAAGAAAACTAGGACTCAAATCAATGGAGTGGACCAGAAGGAAGAAACTAACAACCAAACAGAAAATGAGGAAGAAACAAGAATTCAAAAAAATGAGGAGAGGCTTAGGAACCTCCGGGACATCGTTAAACGTCCCAACATCCAAATTATAGGGGTCCCAGAAGGGGAAGAAGAAGAGCAACAAGTGGAAAACTTATTTGAACAAACAATAAAGGAGAACTTCCCCAATCTGGCAAAGGAAATAGACTTCCAGGACGTCCAGGAAGCTCAGAGAGTCCCAAATAAGTTGGACCCAAGGAGGAACACACCAAGGCACATCGTAATTACATTAGGCAAGATTCAAATGAAGCAGAGAATTCTAGAATCAGCAAGGGATAAGGGGACAGTCACCTACAAAGGAGTTCCCATCAGACTGTCAGCTGATTTCTCAAAAGAGACCTTCCAGGCAAGAAGGGGCTGGAAAGAAGTATTTGAAGTCTTGAAAGGCAGGGACCTACATCCAAAATTGCTCTATCCAGCAAAGCTGTCATTTAGAATGGAAGGGAAGATAAAGTGCTTCTCAGATAAGGTCAAGTTCAAGGAGGTGATCATCACCAAGCCCTTATTCTATGAAATGTTAAAGGGACTTATCTAAGAAAAAGAAGATAAAAATATGACAGTGAAGCCTGGCTGGCGTAGTTCAGTGGATTGAGCGCGGGCTGCGAACCAAAGGGTCGCGGTTCGATTCCCAGTCAGGGCACATGCCTGGGTTGCAGGCCAGGTCCCCAGTGGGGGCTATGTGAGAGGCAACCACACATTGATGTTTCTCTCTTTCTCTTTCCCTTCCCCTCTCTCTAAAAATAAAGAAATAAAATATTAAAAAAAATATGACAGTGAAAAGACAGCAAACTCACAGATAGTAACAACCATACCTAAAACAAAAGCAAACAACTAGAACAGGAACAGAATCACAGAAATGGAGATCACATGGAGGGCTAGCAACAGGGGAGTGGGAGGAGGAGAGAGAGGGAAAAGGTACAGAGAATAAGTAGCATAGACGGTAGGTAGAAAATAGATAGGGAGAGGGCAAGAATAATGTAGGAAATGTAGAAGCTAAAGAACTTATGACACATGGACATGAGCTAAAGGGGGGAAATGTGGGTGGGAGGGGGTGTGCAGGGTGGAGGGGAATGATGGGGAGAAATGGGACAACTATAATAGCATAATCAATAAAAGATATTTTTTTAAAAAATGGACCAGAGACCTTAACAATCACTTCACCAAAGAAGATACAGATGGTTAATAAGCATATAAAAAGATGCTCCAATCATATGCTACCAGGAAAATGCAAATTAAAATAAGACACCACTGCACACCTATTAGAATGGCCGCAGTCCAGAGCCCTGGCACCACCAAACGCCGGTGAGGACGTGGAGCCGCAGGGACTCCGTCACCGTTGGTGGGAGGGCCGAGTGGTGCAGCCGCGGTGGAAGACAGTTTGGCGGTTTCTTACAAAACTAGACATTATCTTGCCATACGATCCAGCAATTGTGCTCCTTGGTATTTACCCAGAGGAGATGGAGACTTACGTCCACATGAAAATCTGCACACAGTGTTCACAGCAGCTGTATTCGTAACTGCCCGGACTTGGAACATGTCCCTCTGTGGGTGAACGGATAAACTGTGGGACATCTAGACAACGGAATGTTACCCAATGCTAAAAAGAAATGATCTGTATCAAGCCATGAAAAAGTATGGAGAAATTTAAATGCGTATTACTCAGTGAAAGAAGGAAAGCTAAGAAGGCTTCCAACTGTATGACATTCTGGAAAAGGCAAAACTATGAGACATGTGGGGGTAGAAGCAGAGGTGAAATCTCTGTATCTCCCCCCCAATTTTGTTTCGAAACTAAAACTGCTCAAAAAAAAAAAAAAAACAAAAAACAAACAAACAAAAAAAACCCAAACCTAAGTCTTTTTTGTTTTTTAATCTCATCCCTGGGTCTGAGGCACCCAAGCTGCTGAAATGAGTAGCCTTTGATCATGGAGGCAGCAAAGAAAGCAAAATCCCCAGGAAAGAGGCAAGTTACAGTCAAGGAATGAAGAGGCAAAAAAGAAAAAAAAAAAGAAAGTAAGTTTACATACAGTGTAAGAAAGGTCTTTGCTTCAGGAAACTCAGGGTGAGGGGTTAGCAGGGAAGAAAAAAGCGAACACGTGACATGCCTACTAGAAGGCAGCCCAAGATCACCAAGTGAGAGGCCAAGCTCCAGTCTGGCGCATACTGAGACCCATGGGGGTTTGAGACTAACTGTACATGAGTTCCGCCAGTGATCAGATGGGAGACTGCTGACAAAGTAAGCAAACCTCTCTGAAGGCAACTGTCATCTTCCAGTGCAATGGACAAGAGCTCGTTAGGACACAGACACAAAGCCCCACGTACCGGAACCAGAGAAGAAACCTGGCCCTCACAAAAAGCTTTGCCTTGGAAATCGGAGGAGGGGGTTAGCTGGACGCATAAACAGTGCCCTTGTAAAGACCACAGAAGCAAACGAGACAACGGTCTAGTATCCAGAACACGTAAGGAACAACAGCAAATCATTAAGAAATGTACAACCCAATAGCAAATGGGCAACAGAAAGGAAAAGGTAAATCATGGGGGGAAAACTTAAATGTTTTAAACATGAGAAAAGGGTCTCAACCTGAATGGTAATCAAATGTAAAGGCACACAGCAGACAGATATCAACAGCACAAAATTCTTTATAAGAACAGGATAAAGAATGAGGCGCTGAGGCTGTGAGGAGCACAGGACATTGACGGTGAACATGCTCGCTTTGATGACCAACTTGGCAGTAGCTTATAAAACTGAAAATGAGCCCTGGCTGGTGTGGCTCAGTGGATTGAGTGCCAGCCTGCAAACCAAAAGGTCACTGGTTCAATTCCCAATCAGGACACATGCCTGGGTTGCAGGCCAGGTCCCCAGCAGGAAGCGTGTGAGAGGCAACCACACATTAATGTGTCTCTCCCTCTCTTTCTCCCTCCCTTCCCCTCTCTCTAAAAATAAATAAATAAAATCGTTAAAAGAAAACACCTGAAAATGTGCATGTCCCACTTCTCAAATATTCCTTTCTGGGAAATCTCCTGCTAGGGGAAATCTCATCCAGGTTAGCAAGAGAGATTTCCCAAAGACGTTCACTACAGCATGTTTGCAGAGTAAAACCTGATGATAACCTGATTGCCCATCAGTCAGGGAAAAGATAACTGAATGTCCCACCTTCTTTGATGTATGATACTTAAAACAGAATTAATTAGATCCATAAACAACTTGCAAAGTCTACGCAAAACTATATAACTCACGTGATACTGTGTAAACGTATCTGTTAACACCAACACCAACGCGGACTAGAGAGGCTGGCTCCAGATAAGATTGAGTCAACACACCCACCTACCCCCGGCGTCCACTAAATGCAGCCTGAACTGCTGAGCAGAACACACAGAGCAGGCAGGAGAGGCCCGGAGAGTAAACAGCAGCAGGCAGACTGGGAAGCAGACCAGAAGTGTAAGAACGACCAAACCCGCAGTGAGTCGGCCACTCAGCCCCAACCCCCAAGTGGCACTGACCCACACAGAGAAGAGTGCCAGAAGACCCTAGTTCAGACTTGAGGAGCAGAAAGCGGTCTCCTGGTAGTGACCAGGATGGCAGTGGGGGACCCCGGTAACTCTGACTTCCTGGAAGGAAATCTTCCTCACCACCGGGAGGACTGTGACCCTCCGACCGCCTGCTGCGGGGCCCTGGACATGGGCCCAGTTGTGGAGACACGTCGCAGCAGGGCACACGAACCCTCGCATTCCCGCTGAATGACTGAAAAGGGGAACCTGAGGAGCCAACAAGTACCAGGGACACTGTGGAGAGCCGAAGCTCAGGAAGGTGACCCCATGAGGTCGTTATTAACTCCTGGCCTTGGCCCAAGCCATGCACGCACTGATCTGGTCATAAGCAGTAGCGTGTCCAACATTCGGAGAAGTAAAATGCCAACGACTGTCCAGGTCTCACACTGGCCACAGGGCACATAGGAGGGGCAGACCCAAGGGCACTACAGAGGCCTTTGAAAATGGCACTGACACTGAAACCACAGCACAGGGAAGGCTGGTCAGAATTTGCAGCTTGAACCCAACCAGGTCACCTGCCTGCTAAAACAAAGCATCAACCAATCCCACAGGATCAAATAAGACCCAGGTTCTCAAAACATAATGTTCAAATGTCTAGGATGCAACTCGAAGTTACTCAGCATATGAAGAAACAGGAAAAATACCAACTCAAAGGGAAAAGACAACCAAGAGGCACAAGGCCAAGGTGGCACAAATGTTAGTGATATCTGACCAAAGACTTTAAAGAAGCTATTATTAAAAATGCTCCAAAAAGAAAAGTGAACACTCAAAATCAATGGTGTGGTACACAGAATCCAACAATGGCCCTAATTTCCTGCCCTAATCCCCAGCACTGTGCGTAGAATATCACACCCTGGTAAGTTACAAGGCAGAGAGACTGCAGGTATAACTAAAGTTATTAACCAGCTAACTCCGAGTTAATCAAAGGGAGTCTATCCAGTTGGCTGATCTAAGCCCATCAAAAGCCCAGAGGCTCCAGGAAGGATTCACTGAGCTACTGTGGCTTACAGATAAGGGGGGGGTCATGTGGTAAGGAAGTCAGTCATCCCTGGAAGCTGAAAGGGGCCCCTACCTGACAGCCAGCAAGGAGACAAGGACCTCAGTGCTACAAAGGCAAGGAACTGGAGTCCACCAGAGGGCTGAATGCACCTGGAAGCATTCTTGCCCAGAGCCTCTAAAAAGCCCAGTCCTGGACAATGCCTTGATTTTGGCCGTGCGAGACCCTCGCTGGAGAACCCAGTCGAGCCCACTCAGACTGCCAACCTACAGAACTGTGAATGAAGCAGGTGCTGTTTTAGCTGCTAAGTTGGTGGTGATGTGTTACACAACAACAGTAAGTGAACAGTGATTTTTGGACCTGGAAGTGAGGTGCTGCCATAACAAATACTTATTTAAGTTCATTTTGAGGTCATTAATATACCGGTAACCCTTGAGTATCACATGATAGCATTTGGTACTTACTGACTGCCCTAAGGTGAGAACATCCTTTTGTTTATGTTATTTTTCTAAAATAGTATCGAACAGACTATATTCCTGAATTCTCCAGGCAATTTGTTCCTTCTATTTTTTTTTCAGATCTATTGCCAAATTAATTGTGTTTTCCTGAAAAAGAGGCCCAGTCAGTAATTTCTGACTAATCCATAAAAAACATTAATTTTTTGAACCCTGGCTGGTGTAGCTCAGTGGATTGAGCATGGGCTGTGAATTAAAGAGTCGTTAGTTCGATTCCCGGTCAGGGCACATGCCTGGGTTGTGGGCCAGGTTCCCAGTGGGGGCCACACGAGAGGCAACCACACACTGATGTTTCTCTCCCTCTGTTTCTCCCTCCCTTCCCCTCTCTCTAAAAATAAATAAATAAATATATATTTTTAAAAAAACGTTAACTTATTAACACCATCCACCATACACTTTGAGTCTGGTGCACTGTCCTGGCTTCAAGTCTCCCAGAAGCTGCAGTATGGTGTCCAAGAGCACCCGGCCGGAGTTAACCAGGAATTCACGACCGCACGCTATGGCAGCGACGTCTGCAACAGAAAGACAAAACCAAGTTTAAAATCTAACTTTGGACTCCAGAAAAGTTTGTCCACAACACAGTATTTGCTACAGTTTTTCTCCTAAAAGATCTACTGAAAACAGAATAGCCAGCGAGGCAGAGAAAAATGGTGTTGTCCACAGAACTGACAGCCCAGAAAGCAGAACTGACAGCCACACAGTTTTACTCAGACGGGGAGTGATGTGCTTCGAGATGCGCAACACCTCAGCAGTGGAGCAGAGCTCTGGATCTAGCACGGCCGCAGCCAACCAGGGCACAGCAAGTGGACGCCATCCGCCTGCACCCTGGATTGACAGCTGTGGACAGCCAGGGTCCACACAGAAAGTGGGGCCGATCACTTTACCTGGTACCGAGGACACTAAAATCGACTTTCAATTCTGGGAGCGGAATCCTAATGACTGCAAATCACAATGCCAAACCCAAATCGTGAGGCCAAAGAAAGGATGAAAACTAATTGTGAAAAAAAGCTTTTTTCTAACTTTTACATCCTGTTGTGGGTCAGCAACCAGCACGCTTCCTCACGCCTGAGGCCCTGCAGAGACCAGGACTTCCGAGGGACACTGCTGTGGCTGACACCGGCTCGTCAGCATTCCCAGACACCCGTGAGGACACGTCAGCCACCCAAGTACGTTTCTGTACGTGCGGGTAATACTTTTCTCAGCGAAGTGGAGCGATGAAGCCTGATTCGAAATGAGCGAAGTTCCCAGTGGAAGTGAGCAGCCATGGTGGAGGAGCACAGGGCAGTGACACCTTTGCTGCCCTGCCTCGAACGGGAAGGTCTCGAGTCGTCGCAGCCAAGTGTGGGGCCTGACGCATGACTCTGGCAGATGCCTCTACTGGTGTAAGGATGTTTTCTTCTAGCTTCATTTTGCTCAGAATTATTGAGAACTGAGCAATATTACGGCTTACTTGTTCTTTAACTGTGCTCTAATGGCAAAATATAAAGGTCCATCACGCTACCTGTTTACCTTCACAGACTGGGTCCTGGACATTCCTATTTATTCTTGTCTCCTGCGCTGAGAAGGATCAAGAGAGGTACGAAGCCCCCTAAACCCAACCATGTTTTCCCACCTCTGTTTGCCTTCCCAAGCAATCTTTGCCTCAGAAATTGGTGCTGTGTTATCTGGTGTGTGGTTCACGACAGCTGTAACGTTACTGAAGACAGAATCATTCCCTGACAGGACCAATCTTTGTTCAATGACTTTGAACCTGACAACGATATTTTCTAGCATATGACACACTCTCGTTTTCCTAAAGATCTGAAAGGGAGATGAAGCTCTAAGCATTTGGCATCATAACCTCTAAAAAGTCATCTTAAAATAATTTTTCAGGGCAAAACCTTCTTCATGTAACTACAGTTGACCACACATTGGAACCCCACAGGAAACCATGTGTTGTTGCTATGAACTTTGGAGGCTAATTTGCAAAAATGACTTCCCAACAAACCATGCCTCTGACGAAGACCCCAGGGCTGTCCCTGACCTATAACTAAGGTGTAACTGGCGGAACGCAGCGGAACTGGCACCTTATTCTTCCACGTGCAGAACCACACAAGCCAGGGCTGGGGGGGACCTCAGACATCATCTGAGGTCTAAGGCTCTCTTCTCAGAAGGTGAAATCAACAGGCACAGAGGCAAGAACACAGGGCTGGTCAGTGATGGAAACAAAACTGGACACTGGGCCTCCCCGCTTTCCCCTCCCATCTTCTTTCTCACACACCACACAGCTTCGCTGTGTCAGTGGGGCATGAGCAGAAAGAGAACGGGGAGCAGAAACACTGGGAGCCAGGAGAAGTGAGGGTCACTGACACGCAGGTACTCTCTGGACTTTGTGGGACAAACTACGTCCATGAAAGACAAGCTGCACCCAGTCCTGCCCCTGAATTATCAACAGTCGAAAAGCAATTCTGATTCTGAAATCACTGTCTAATATCATTTGAATGAATACGCCTAGAATAAAGAAGCAAGGAGTGTGACTTTATTATGACTTTAGAATAACCAAAAAGCAGAAAAAGCAGTTAGAAAAATAAGTTTTCCGCTTGCAAGGGAAGCCAGTTAATCTTTGTGGGACTGGGATAGTAATGTGCCACATTCTTCTATCTTCTACATTTGTCCCCTTACACACAAGTTGCTGGAAACAGCCACACCCCCTCCGCCAAACAGCAGCTTGGTTTACAGCACGCACCGCCTACCAGTTTAGTAGGGCACGTGCCACAGTGCATGAGGCCGTCAGAACAGGTGCTGCTGTTCCACTTTGCAGAAGAGGCACAGAAAACCCAGAGAATTTGCATCCTGGGAAGTGGACTCGCCGGGGCTGAAAACCCAGACCCTTTCACTATACCAACCTATCACTGAGGACGGTGACTACGGTTGAGTAAGAAATCTAGCAACTTCAATATTCAACAAATCCTTGACTTCCAGTTTTTGCTTTAGGATACAGTAAACTGGAAAGAGCTACACCTCAATTCTTTAAAAGGTGGGGGCAGTAATTCGCAAAATCACACATTTTCTTGAACACATCTGATAGCTCAGGTCAGAGATCAACCAACTGATACCAGAAGCAGGAAAAGGCAGCGGCTCCGAGAGGAGAGGTGAGGCAGGTCCTCACTTACCTGGGCAGACACTGGATACGGGACGAGCTCGCAAGAAAAATCCAGCTAACGGTTTTCACAAAGTGCCAGATCAGCAGTTGCCTTGGGCTAGCGGTAGAGAGTGGGGTGACTACAAAAGGAAAGGGTGGGGAGATGCTGAGTAGAACTGAGGGGGCAGTGCAACTGTCCCACAGCCTAACTGGTGGTTACATGACAACGCGCCTTCGTCAGAGCTCAGGAACTGCAAAAAGGTGAGGAAAGAAACTGTCAAGGATGAGTTTATTGCATGTAATTTTTTTAAAGGAATCCGTTTTAGAAGGCAGAGGATCTATGTGACAGCTAACCAAGGTCCCTGCTGTACTGCCTGCTCCCCAAGGAACAGGGTCTTAGTATTTGAGATGCAGAAGCCCCCAAGGCCTCTGCAAAACAGCACCTGAATGAAACCACCACAGCCCGCAATGCTCCCAGTAAACTTCATCAGTGTGGAAGTAAAAACCGCACGCGCACCTGTCCGCATCCCGGCTCTGCGAGTTCCTGCGTGAGCCACTCCACGCAGAGAAAAACAAAGCCGAATTGAGCATATATGCTGGGCAACAGGCTGGCTCTGCTCACGGCCAACTGCCTCACAGCTACACACCAGCTGGCAATTTAAGCAGCTCGAATTCTCAACTCAGCAGAATGACAAGTCACATATGTCATAGACTTTTGGTGTCATTTGCAAATAGCAAAAATCTAGTCATCAAATTTGCAAATGCCCTCTCTTTAAAACAATTTTTGAAGGTGCAGCAACGCAAGCCGCCTGCGGCGGAAGGTGCGAGGATGAGCGTATACGCTGCCCGCTGCCCAGCAGCGCATCGGAGCGCCGGGGAACCAGGACTGGCCCAGAAACCACGAGTGCAAACGTCTCCCAGAAGGATCACGAGGAACCACGAAGGGACGATGTCTACGTGGGACATGCCTCATTAGTATTTCAGTAGGTAAAGGACAATGCCATGAGGAAAAATAAGGCATCCTCTCTCTTCAGTGGCAAAGAACTACCCTAAGAAACACAGCAGAAATGAAAAAGCAACGCAAAAACTAAGCCACAGCAATCTAACCACTTCACTGACTTCGGAACAAAGAGCCTTGGTCCTCGCTAATACACACCACTCCTGCTACACTGAGCACTCAGTTTTTTGTTTGACTTTGTTCCTCACAGCAGTTTTGCCACAGAATTCTACCGTAGCTCTAACCTTGGGGGAGTTTCACTAAAGAGACAGTTTAGGTTTTGGAGTTCCTTTGTTATTATACCACAACAACAGCAACAGCTTAGCTTCGCAAAGGCTCTTACTTTATTAGACATTGGTAAAGTGACAATGACTCCAAATGGCAAGCAGCTCAACCTAGAGTTTTGTTCTGACTTCTGTAGTCGGAAGGACTGACGTGCGAACCTGTCCCGTGCTTCCTAAGACCGGCCATGCCTGCCCGACAAGGCCGGACCACAGACGGCCTGCGTGATGCGCCACAGCTCACACACCAGAACCCACCCCACATCGGCTGGGCCGGAGTCTCCAGGGCGAGGACCACATGGCGCTTGGAAGCGTTCCCGAGAGACGCTGACGCTCCATCCTGGGCTGCCACCACTGCTCTGGGGCACACTCAACACAGTTACTGCACCCAAAGAATTACTTACTCGTTACAATTCCAGCCAAAGCAAGGACAAACTGATTTTCATCAGAATCGAGCTCTTTGACATCCCCATCCAGTGACTTCACAAAACTCTCCATTGTCTGACCGGTGATGCTGAAAAATTTCAAAGCTTTCTCCTGAAAGTTTGGAAATGAAAATATCATGCCCTTTCACAAATACCAGTATGAAAACATTTTTAAACTGTAGGATACACAAGAAAGACCCTGGTGTTAATTTACGGAGGCAATATTTAAAAATCTATTCTTCATTAAAAGTTTCTGTTGAAAGATGAAGAAAAAAGTTTTACTTTATTAGACTTTAATAAAATTATTAGTAGAAAAATTACCTGAAGACTAATTCGAAGAGTAAAATTAAAATATGCCCTGGCTGGTGTGGCTTAATGGATTGAGCGCCGGACTGAGAAGTGAGGGGTTGCAGGTTCGTTTCCCAATCAGGGCACAGGCCTGGGTTGTGGGCCAGGCCCCCAGTAGGGGATGTATGATGGGCAACCACACATTGATGCTTCTCTCCCTCTCTTTTTCCTCTCTCCCTTCCCCTCTCTCTATAAATAAATAAATAAATTCTTAAACACACACACACACACACACACACACACATATTTGGGAGCTCTGGCCAGGTGACTCAGTTGGTTGGAGTGTCATCCCAAGCACCAGAGGTTGCAGGTTCGATCCCCAGTTGGGGCACGTATAGTAGGTAACCAATAGATGTTTCTCTGTCACATTGATCTCTCTCTCCCCCCACCTCCTTTCTTTCTAAAATCGATAAACATCCCTTGGGTGAGGATTAAATACACACGCGCGTGCGCGCACTTGCAGGAAACAGTTTGAAATTCACACAATGATAGAAGTACTGGGATGAATTCACCGAAAAATGTACTGGAAAAATATGTCCTCTGTTTGTCCTAGGCATGAAACCAGAGGTTTTCAGACCTTTGGCAAAACTGCTTTTCAAATAAAATCTTAACGGAAATCTCAGCACGTAAAAGAGGTCAAGACAGCGAGCAGGCTCACGTGGCAGTTCGTGACCGAGCACAGAGCGCTTCCAGGTGTGCAGAGCCTCGGCAGCACTCCTCTGAGGAACGGTGTGCGCACCGGGCGCCAGGGGGCGTCGAGGGTGACACACGTGCTCCACGCCCAGCCATGGCGCTGCTGCCCGAGAGTGGCAATCAGCTACACGCCACTCGGCGGCCCGCGCACAGACGCTGAACTTACGGTACGCAAATCGCATCTCAATAAAGCTCAACACACTTTTTAAAATGCAGTTAGTCTCTTCCCTGCAAGTCCGACACAATCGTAATGTTTAGAAATGGTGACCAGTTCATCACCAGCCTGACCAAAGATCCCCTCCAGGCTTTTATTTCCGTTCATGACACCCCATTCTCCCAGGTTCACACCTCAGTCTTCCTTGGTTCCCTTCATTCCGTCAGCTGTGCAGTCCACGCTGTCACCACATGGGCCTCAGTCGCAGGCTCCCCTCCCCTCCCCCCTCCCCTACAGAGTCAGCTCACTCCGGCCTGAGCCGCTGGAACTTGAATTCATCTTCCCGTCCCGCCTGCAGACCCCACGCCCCACCTCTAAGCCATCCTCGCTCCTGTCAGGTTCGCCTTCCCAGACTCCCCTCCGGTCCTGTCCCCCTTTACCCAATGCTCGGGAACCCAGTCCTCACACCCCCTGGGCTGCATCGTCAACCTGCACTGGCTGCCTTCCAAAATCACACTCCACAGGCCTTGCCAGCCTTCTCTCCCCGCAATGTTACAGGCAACCCTCCACTCTGTGTCAGCCACCCTCTCAGTGCCCACAAACAAACTCCAAAGTTTGCCCGACGCCTTCGATATGCTGTTTCTCTCCTCGTGGGACACCCTCCCCGTTCTACGCCGTTACTGCCTGTTCAAGTTAATCAGAGCCCATCGCAAATCCCTCTTCCTCTGTGGAGTTCCTTGATGTGTGTGTGTGTGTGCTACTAACATGAATATGTTAAAGCACATATAACATTCAGTAAATTACCCAACAGATAACATATATAAAAGCACTGTAAACTGTGTTGGATGTACATAAATGCCAAGGAATAATACCGAAGTGGAACGATGGCAACAAAGGCCATACAGCTTCTGGGATCTTACTGCATTCGCTTTCCACACCCCGAGAGCACCAGGTTACAGTGGCCCCGTACAGCCGACATCCCTGGACTAGCTGACGAACGCACGAGAGACATGGACACAGTCCGTAAGCCCGAGCAGACACGCTGTTCCCTCCCAGTCACATAAACACTAAGGGACAACGTCGGGCTGGTCGCGCTTACTCCTCCCAGAATGGCTTTGACCACCTCCTCGCTGCTGGAAGCGCCCCAGAGCAGCGTGCAGGCTGCTGCCCCCATCTCCGTGCAGTACGCTGCCTGCTGCAGAAGCTGCTGCTTTGCCTCCGTCAGCTGCTGGCGAAGAGCCAGTTTCTCCTGAAATCAAAACAAAATCAGAAAAATGAACAGCATTCAACTTCAGAACATCCCATGTTTTCCCTTTCGATGATATTTTAAAGAAAAGAAATGCACACAGAATTATAGAAAACAGTTGGCAAATGAAAACTAGTCCTTAGAAAGCCATAATCCATATTTTCAAAATAAGCTTCAGAACCAAAATTAACTCTTAGAAAACAACATCCTACTGCATTAGAGTTTATAAACCCTGCCGGAGTCTTTTCATGCAGGGGAGAAAAGGGAACAGTGGGGAGGCAGGTTCATCTTAAGTCAAATGAAAACACTAGGCATCCCAGGCCCCAAGTGCCTACACCCAGGACGAGCACCAGCTGGGACACCTGAACAAAGTGACGACCTCGCGCAGCAGTCCACGCACAGAGCAGCATTTTAATAAAGGAGGCTGCTGCCTCCAAATGGCTCACCCCACTGTAAAACCGCCACGGGACAGCGCTAACGCCACGCAGGAAGTGACGGGAGGGGAGCGAGGAGAGGGGGGCACGGGAAGGGCCTCCCGGGCGTGTGCCGGCACAGCGAGGTAGGTGCCAGCGTCTCAAGAAGAGGGAAGCCTTCTCACTCTCCCGCCGGCGCGTCTGAGGAACCTTCCCTGGGAAGTCTGAGCCAGGGCTATTACCAAGGACGGAGACTGTGAACTGTCCTCCTGGTGTCCCTCTGACCACCAAGCACACCTGAAGATTCACCTCTAGGTGGGTCTTAGGTGATGTGGGAAGTCCTGCCCCCCCAACCACCACCACCAGTTTCACTATTCCTTGTCACCAGAAATTCCCTTAGAAGGTAATAGTATTTCCTTAATAAGAGATACACTTAAAATTTAAAAACAGAGTTAAATTAATTCATTCCAAAGCATAATTAGCTCGACAGCCCACAAAATTGAAGTATATTAGATGCTCCAGGTTCTTCGTTTAGAGAGCTGAGAACACAGGACAAAGTTGAGGGCCTTTTTGTCTTGGACAGAAAAGAGCAGCGGGGCCACAAACCAAACTTTGTTGACCCATAACTTGGCCTTGGCTGGCCTACTCAGACCCCCTGGAGAGGATATATTTGGTATACAGAGCTGCATCCACATTCCTACAGCACGAAACGAAGAAACGAGGTTTGCAGTTGTGAGTGCCCGAACACAGAGGTAATCAAGCTACTGTAACAATCACACCCTGCCAGGGAACAACTGCCCAGCTGCTCGCGCCCTCCCCTGCGTAGCCACGTTTATTTGGGGAGAAACGTGGTCACTGAGCCAACAACACACGCTAATACTGCTTTACGGGATTTTTCAGCTCTGGGTTCTTCAGGTCCGACTCCATCACAACAGCGATGTGGACTCCTGGGTTCGTTCTGCAGGTGGCTGTCACCGTAGCCACTCAGGTCGCGGTGACACGTGCAGAAGACTAGACTGCAGCATTTCCTGTAGGGTTTCTGGCTTTTAGGAGGGCTGCAGGGCTGGCTGAAAAGGGTGAAGGACTTAAGAAAAAAATACCCCCTAAATGTAGAAAACAGTATGGGGAGTGCCAGAGGGAAAGGGGGGTAAGGAGGAGGTAGAAGAGGGTAGAAGGGAGATAAATGGTGATGGAAGGAGACTTGACTTGGGGGTGGTGAACACACAATACAACATACAGATGATCTATTATAAAGCTGTGCGCCTGAAACCTATATAATTTTATTAACCAATGTCACCCAAATGCATTCAATAAAAAGGGGAAAATAAATAAGTAAAGACTTAAGAAAAGATTCCTAGCTTCTCTCACGATTGGAGCAGTATGAATTTCAGTTAGTCTGGTTACGGTGATGCTGCTGCAAGATCACGTAAGAGCTGCTGGGAGCGACCAGGCAGGGCTGTGTTCACTGTGGTCCCGTCTGGTGGTCACAGGCAGATATGCCCTCACGTAGGGCTGTACCCATAGTACAGTAATACCAGAAAAAAGAAAGAAAGAAAACCCTCAAAGAAAACAATTCCATTCACAACACCAAAAATAAAACAGGTCCCTGACCAGCATGGTTCAGTGGGTTGGGCACCATCCACAAGGCCAAAGGTCGCCGGTTTGATTCCCAGTCAGGGCACATGCCTGGGTTTTTGGTTCGGTCCCGATCGGAGTGGATATGAGAGGCAACTGATTGATGTTTCTCTCTATTTCTCCCTCCCTTCCCTTCTCTTTAAAAATGAATAAATAAAAATCTTTTTTAAAAAAATAAGAGTAAACGTAAGAGAAAGGTAGTTCACGACCTGTACAGTAAAAACTACAAAACGCTATTGAGGAAAAAAAAGATTATATGCAGACAGACCTCCTTTTATCGCCCTCGCTTTACTGCACACACTCAGAACTGTGCATGTGTGCACCGCTGAAGGTGTGTGGCAACCCTGCACTAAGCACGTCTATTGGTGCCATTGTCCACACTTGCACTCACTTCATGTTCCTGTGTCACATTTTGGTAAGTCTCACAATACTTCAAGCGTTTTCGTTAGTATTATTTTTGTTATGGTGACCCGTGATCAGTGATCTCTGATGTTACTACTGCAAGTGTTCTGGGGAACAACGAACGGCACCTGCGCCCAGTTAAGACGGTCGACTTCATGAACGTTGTGTATGTTCTGACTGCTCCACCGTCCAGCCACTCCCGTCTCTCCTCCTGAGACATAGTAATACTGAAATTAGGCCAATCGCCCTAAAGTGGCTCTAAGCACTCAAGGGAAAGGAAGAGCCCCACACCTCTCACTTTACACCAAAAGCTGGAAACCACTAAGCTCAGTGAGGAAGGCACATTGAAAGCTGAGAGAGGCCGAAAGCCAGGCCTCCTGTGCCAGTTAGCCACGCTGTGAATGCAAAGGACAAGTTCCTGACGGAAACGCAAAGTGCTAAGGAGTGATAAGAAAGTGAAACCGCCTTACTGCTGATACGGAGAACGTGTCGGTGGTCTGGATAGATGAACCCAGCCACAACATTCCTTAGGCCAAACCCTAATCCAGAGTAAGGCCCCTACCGCTCTTCAACTCTGTGAAGGCCGAGAGAAGTGAAGAAGCCACAGAAGAGAAGTCTGAAGCTAGCAGAGGCTGGTTGACACAGTTCACAGGAAGAAGCCGTCTCCGTAACACGAAAGCGCAAGGTGAAGCAGCAAGTGCCGCTGCAGGAGCCGCAGCGAGTTATCCGAAATATCTAGCCAAGACAACCAGTGAAGGGGGCTGCACTAAATAACAGACTTTCAATGTGGATGAAACAGCCTGCTATTGGAAGATGCCACCAAGGGCTTTGCCAGCCAGAGGGGAGAAGTCGGTGCCTGGCTTCAACGCTTTAAAGGACTGGCTGCCTCTCTTGGTAGGGGCTAATGCAGCTGCTGACTTCACGCTGAAGCCAAGGCTCATTTACCATTTAATCCCAGGCCCCTTAAGAATATACTAACTCTACTCTGCCAATGTTTTAGTAATGGGACAAAAAAGGCTGGATGATAGCACATCTATTTACAATATGGTTTACTAAATATTTTAAGCTCACTGTTCAGACCTACTGCTCAGAAAAAAATTCTTTGCAAAATACCACCACTCACTGACAGTGCACTCGCTCACTGGAGAGCTCTGGTGGGGATGGACAGTGAGACTAACGTCGTTTCCATGCCCACCAACACCACATCCGTTCTGTAGCCCATGGGTCAAGGAGTAACTTTGACTTTCAAGTCTTATCATTCTAGAAATATATTTAATAAAGCTCAGACTGCCATCAATGGTGAATCCTCTGATGGATCTGGGCAAAGTACATTGAAAACTTTCTGGAAAGGATTCGCCATTCTAGATGCCATTAAGAACATGCGTGACTCATGGGAAGAGGTCAAAATATCAACATTAACAGGAATTTGGAAGTTGATTCTAACCCTCATGGAGGACTTTAAGGGGTTCGAGGCTTCAGTGGAGGAAGTAGCTGCATATGGTGGAAACAGCAAGAAAACTAGAATTAGATCTTGAAGGTATGACTGAATTGCTGCAATCTGAAGATTAAACTTTAACACATGAAGATTTGCTTCTTATGGATGAGCAAAGAAAGTGGTTTCTTGAGATGGAATCCACTCTTAATGAAGATGTTGTGAATACTACTGAAATGTCAGCAAACGGTTTACAATATTACATAAACTTAGCTGATAAGGCATCAGCAGAGTTTGAGAGAACTGACTTCAATTGTGAAAGAAGTTCTACTGCGGATAAAAGGCTATCAAACAGCATCACATGCCACAGAGAAATCATTTGGGAAAGGAGGAGTCAATCAACGCAGCCAACCTCAGTGTCGTCTTATTTTAAGAAGCTGTCACAACCACCACTTTGATCAGTCAACAGCCATCAATGCTGAGGCAAGACCCTCCCCCAGCAAAAAAAAGGCACCTCGCTGAAGGCTCAGATGATGGTTACGCTTCTTAGCAAGAGTATTTTTAGTAAAGGTAAATACATTTTTTAGACATAATGCTATTTTTGCACACTCATTAGACTACAGTATAGTATAAACATAAACTTTCATATGCACTGGGAAACAAAAAAATTTGTGAGACTAGCTTTATCACAGTGGTCTGGAAGGGAACCTACAATATCTCTGAGGTAAGCCTGTAAATGGAAAAACATACCACGTTCATGGGTTGGAAGACTTGAGATTGGTAAATTGGTAACTCTCCTCAAACTGATTCACAGATTCAACACAATCCCTATCAAAATTTCAGTAGGCTTTTTTTTTTGTACGAAGTAATAATCTGATTCCAAAATTGAAATGGAAATGCAAAGTAAGTTTGAAAAAGAAAAACTGTTAGAAGACTAACTAACACTGATTTCAAAAATAAAAACTTAGCATAAAGCTTTAAAAATCAAACCAGTGTGGCACTGGCATAAGAATGGACGTATAATAGTTCAGTAAATACTAACATTTACGGCAATCAATTTTAACAAAGATGCCAAGGCAACTCAATGGAAAAAACTGTCTTTTCAAAATGTGATGCTAAAATGACTAGATATTTTTATGTGAAAAAAGTTAACTCAAAATGAATCATAGACCTAAACATAAAATTTCTAGAAGAAAACCTCTGTGACTCTGGGATTAGGCAAATAGTTCTTAAATATCACAACAAAATCACGTTCCATTAAAAACAAACAGTAAATTGAACATTGAAATTTAAAACTTTTACTCTTCGAAAGACAACTTTAAGAAAGCGAAAGGCCAGCCATGTGCTGAAAGAAAGACTCTCCGGAGAGGAGCAGCACGAGCCCTCTACCCTCCACGCCAGGGCGTGTGCTTGTCCACTGATACCAGCGCACTCCGAACAGGGGGCGTCATCTGGCAAAAATGGCACTTTGCCCGCTGTGCTTACGGCTTTGTTCACACCAACTTGTGCAAAAACAACAGACAGCCCTATGCTGTCCGTGAATTGATAGGACATCAGACCAGAGCTGAGTCCTGGGGTGCTGGCAGAGCTGTGGCTCAAATTCCCAGAGTTCAAGGTTGTGGGACTCATCATCCTGGCCAGGGTGCTTGCGGAAACATGTGTCGTGGGGGCCGCGTGTTCGCACCAACCAAAACCTGGCACTGTTGGCACCACAGATGAACACAACACAGAAGTAACGCGCCACCTGCTCGGCCCTGGCCTCACCAGCACTGGTCATGCTAAAGGTCATTGTATTGAGGAAGCTCCTGAACTTCCTTTGGTGGATGAAGATAAAATTGAAAGCTGTAAGAAAACCAAGGAGGCTGTTCTGCTTCTTAAGGAACTTAAGGTCTGGGATGATATCACAAAGATCTATGCCTCTCAGCGAATGAGAGCTGGCAAGGGCAAAATGAGAAGCCGTCATTGAAGCCAGCGCAGGGGACCCTGCATCATCTATAATGCGGGCAACGGCATCATGGAAGCCTTCAGAAACATCCCTGGAACTACACTGTGCAATGGAGGCAAACTGAACACTTGGAAACCTGCTCCCAGAGGGCGTGTGGGTCGTTCCTGCGTTTGGACTGGAAGTGCTTCCACACAATGATCTGTGTGGCACTTGGCATACAGCGGCCTCCCTCCAGAGTGACCACAACCTTCCCGTGCACAAGACGCCCAGTACAGACCTCAGCAGAATCTTGAAAAGCCCAGAGACCCCAAGAGCCCTCTGAGCAACACACAAGAAGATTCATCACAGAGTCCTGAAGAAGAATCCCCTGAAAAACCTGAGAACATGTTGAAGTTCAACCCACACGCAAAGACCACACACCGGAACCAGGCCCGGAACGACAAGCTCCGGTGGGTAGAGCAGCAGCAGCACTAGAAGCCAAACCAGATGAGAAGGGGACTCCAGGCAAGAAGCCTGTGGTAGGGAAGAGAGGAAAGAAGGTTGCCCAGTGTTCGGGAACAGAAGAAGCCTTCGGTGGGAGAAAAGGCTACAGCTACCAACAAACCAGCGGCTGAGAAGAAGCCTGCAGAAAAGAAACCCACCGTGGAAGAAAAGAAGCCTGCGGCACAAATTTACATTTGTTTAGTCCATGAAGGTCAAATCACTATAGACAGCTAGTTTTGAATAAACATGTCAAAGCCAGTGAAAAAAATATTTCTAAGTAATTTCTCTAAAAAGGACTTGCATGAAGAATATATAAGGAAATCTTGCAACTCAAAAGTAAAATAAACAATCCAATTAAAAATAGGCAAAATTTTTTTTTTAATTTATTATTTATTTATCTTTTAGAGGGGAAGGGTAGGAGAGAAGGAGAGGGAGAGAAATATCAATGTACGGTTGCCTCTCATGTGTCCCCTGCCGGGAACTGGCCTGCAACCCAGGCATGTGCCCTGACTGGGAATCGAACTGCGATCCTCTGGTTCGCAGGCCCGCGCTCAATCCACTGAGCTACACCAGCCAGGGCAATAGGCAAAATTTTTAAATAGCTATTTAACCAAATAAACTATACGTATTAATAATAAACACATGAAAAGATGTTCAACTTAATTAGTAATGGGGAAAATGCAGACTAAAACCACAATGAGATGTTGCAGACCATTCAGCCTGGTTTCAGGAGTTGTAACCCTCACCCCATGGTGGGCTGTGTAAGAGCCCAAGGGACACACTTCATCTGGGTCTGTTCTGTCACAAGGACATGACCTACTAAGGAAACAAAGCTTATTTCCCTGGCAGGAGCACTGCTTCTGCCTCATCTCTGGCCCCAATGCTTGGTTGGCAGTCAATGATGGGTAAGACTCCTCATGGGAGGGGCAACCTAAGCTAGACTCGACCACTTGGGGGGCTGCAGCAAAGAGGATGTGATGGACCCTCGCCCCCCGGCTATTCTGACATAGCCTGAGTCCTCATTTCCATCTGGGAGATGTCTCCTGCTTCCTAATTGGCTTAAAGCCTGAAACTGTGGGGGTGAGCGGTGCAGCCCTGTACTGGCCAGGACGGCTCCCTGGGTGATTGGCATAAGAAAGAATTCCTAAAGTCCTGTGAAACCTGCTTTGCTAAGAGTGCTCTCACTTAAGTGATAAGTGTCCCAGGAGGAAATGAGTATGTCTCCCAAAGTTTGGCAACCCCCTTTCCTGACAAACACTGGCTCGGATTAAGCCCTCAGATTTCTTTGACATGTTAAACCTGTATTCCTGTGTATTTGAGCCCAGTAAAAGCCTAGTGAGGACGTGGCTCTGGGTCATTCTCCTCTGAGAGTTTGGCCACCTTTCCTCCCCAAGCAGATCATGTCTTGGTAGTTTTTATTTTCATCCGTGACGGAGGGATGGGGCTCTGTGGGCGGAGCCCCCCCACATCTGGCGCCCAGGACAGGGGCCCCCGCAATGAGATACCATTACATACACATTAAAATGGCTATAATCCAAAGGACCAAAAATACCAAGTATTCATACGAATACGGAAACAGTAGGACCTTCATACATTGCTGTGGGGAATATAGAATGATACGCACTTCAGTAAACGGTCTGGCACTTTCTCAAAAATTAACCATATGCTCACCATATGATCCAGCAATTTTACCTCTAGGTGTCTCCCCAAGAAAAATTAAAATATATGTCCACACGCAAACTTGTACATGATTGTTTACAGCAGTATTCGTAACAGTCAAAAACTGGAAATAACCTAATTCATAAAATAGTGAATGGATTAAAAAAACGTGGTCTATCCAGCCAATGGATTATTATTCATCACTAAAAAGGAACAATATGACTTCCGGCCAAGATAGAGGCATAGGTGGACACACTGTGCCTCCTCGTACAACCAAAGTTAAGGACAACAAAGATTTAGAAACAAGAAAACAATCAGAACTAAGAGAAAACTGAGCTGTATGGAAGTCCAACAACTATTCATCCAGACCAGTAAAAGGGGCGGAGTCATGGCGGGAAAGGGCAGAGGTTGGTGGACCCCAGGCTCGGGGTAGCAACAGGCAGACCCCGTGGGGCCGTGCCAGGCGGCTGGCTGACTGGGCGGTCCCACATTCGCATGCAGATAATCCAGGTGAAAATGGGGAGCCAGACAGACCTCGCAACCCAGGGCCCCAGCTCCAGGAAATAAAACCTAAAAACACAGATTGAAAACACTTGTGGGGGTTGAAGTGCTGGGAGAGACTCCCAGCCTCACAGGAGAGTTCCTTGCAGAGACCCACAGGGTCCTAGAACATACACAAGCCCACCCACCCGGGAATCAGCACAAGAAAGGCCCAGTTTGCTTGGGGGAAGCAGTGGAAGTGCCTGAAATCTGACAGAGAGCGAGGCAAGCGCCATTGTTCCCTCTGGGACCCCCACCCCCACATACAGCATCACAACCCAGCAATGTGGGTTGCCCCGCCCTGGTGAACACCTAAGGCTCCGCCCCTCATATGTAACAGGTGCGTCAAGACAAAAAAAAAGGGGGGGGGAGGAGCCCAAACAAAAGAAAAGGTCAAAGCTCCAGAAAAAATACAACTAAGTGATGAAGAGGTAGCCAACCTATCAGATGCACAGTTCAAAGCCCTGGTAATCAGGATGCTCACAGAACTGGTTGAATTTGGTTGCAAATTAGATGAAAAAATGAAAGCTACACTAAGTGAAATAAAGGAAAATGTACAGGGAACCAATAGTGATGGGAAGGAAACTAGGACTCAAATCAATGAGTGGACTAGAAGGAAGAAACATCCAACCAGAAAAGAATGAAGAAACAAGAATTCAAAAAAATGAGGAGAGGCTTAGGAACCCCCAGGACATCTTTAAATGTTGCAACGTCCAAATTATAGGGGTACCAGAAGGGGAAGAGGAAGAGCATGAAATTGAAAACTTATTTGAAAAAATAATGGAGAACTTCCCCAATCTGGCAAAGGAAATGGACTTCCAGGAAGTCCAGGAAGCTCAGAGAGTCCCAAAGAAGTTGGACCCAAGGAGGAACATGTCAAGGCACATCATAATTACATTAGTCAAGATTAAAATGAAGGAGAGAATCTTAGAAGCAGCAAGAGATAATGAGACAGTCACCTACAAAGGAGTTCCCATCAGACTGCCAGCTGATTTCTGAAAAGAGACCTTCCAGGCAAGAAGGGGCTGGAAAGAAGTGTTCCAAGTCATGAAAGGCAAAGACCTACATCCAAGATTGCTCTATCCAGCAAAGCTTTCATTTAGAATGGAAGGGAAGATAAAGTGCTTCCCAGATAAGGTCAAGTTCAAGGAGTTCATCATCACCAAGCCCTTATTATAGGAAATGTTCAAGAGACTTATTTAAGAAAAAGAAGATGAAAAATATGACAATAAAAAAACAGCAAACTCACAATTAACAACCACACCTAAAACAAAAACAAAAGCAAACTAAGCAAACAGCTAGAACAGGAACAGAACCACAGAAATGGAGATCACATGAAGGGTTATCAATGGGGGAGGAGGAGAGAGGGGGGAAAAGGTACAGAGAATAAGTAGCATAGATGGTGGGTAGAAAATAGACAGGGGGAGGGCAAGAATAGTGTGGGAAAAGTAGAAGCTAAAGAACTTATGACCCATGGACCTGAACTAAAGGGGGGGAATGTGGGTGGGAGGGGGTGTGCAGGGTGGAGGGGAATGAAGGGGGAGAAATGGGACAACTGTAATAGCATAATCAGTAAAATATATTTTAAAAAAAGAAGAAAAAAATGTAGGTAACAAAAACCCTGGCAGTCCAGACCGTGGGTTACTGACTGGTGAAGGTGGTGCCGAGGCGAGCCGCACTCAGAGAGGACCGAACACGCAAGCCGCCGACAGGCCCGCTCCCCGAGAGCACAGGGAACTGTGTGCTGTGTGTGATCACTTCTCACGCGGTAACGCCGCCAGGCACTAAAAAGGGTCTGCCAGCAGGGGCTCTGTGGAAAGCCTCCTCTAACCTTACGGTGGCAGCACGGTCCTTCAAAAAGCCATCCAGACACCCTCTGACGGTTTCCCCTGCACCGTGAAAGCTGGGCTCTTTCTTCTCCAGAGTTCACAGGCTGCTTTGCCCGGAAAGCCGGGCCAGCCCCTTAGATCACCACATCAAGGCCCAGCTGGCCGCCTCCACTGCTCCAACTCAGCCATCGCTGAGGTCAGGAGCAAAGTTTCCCTTGTTCCAGTCTCCATTCTCCGGAGCAGCTGGGAGCTGCTGCTTTATGAATCTGAGTCCATACTCTGTGATCTGACCTTTTCTTACAACTGGATTCGGTAGCTCCCGCCTTCCCCTAACGACTTTCACCCACGATGAAGTCCTTCCTTGCAATACGCTGATTAGGGATACAGCCCCTGGCTTCTTTCCTCTGAGACAAGCTTCCAGAGTCTGGCACGTGCCCTGAGCAGACCTGGACAGAGACCACAGACAAGGCAGCTGCCAGTTCTCCACAGCAAGAAGAGACATGGCCTTGTCACACAAACCGGAACTGCCTGGGCAGGACTACTACGCAGCAAATGTAACTGGACGCAGTTTAACCTAAAATAGCCGCATTTAACCAAGGCCCAGTGTGGGGGCAGCAACGCGCTGAAGGGAAGCTGCTTCACCATGGCCGTCGCGTCCTCTATGCTGGCACTTTAGCGGAATGGCTTATGTTTAAGCATTACGTCTAACACACCAGCAAACACGCATATTTCCTATGCTTTCAATTAAAAAAAAAACAAAACAGGCAATCTAAGATTTTGTTCAATTTAAGTTTCAACCTTAACAAGGATGTCTCAGCAACTAGAGACAGAACTGAACCGACGAACCGTGTTAACGCTGATCAAATCCTGTCCTGCCTGGTGGTCACCTTCTTTCAGACCACGACGCTTTTAGGCCCAAAGTCACCACACTGCAATTTCAGTTTATCATAATTTAAGCAGAAGATGGCAAAGCTAAAGCTTCACCTTTCAATATGTGATGTTCTACCTCAGGTTTTTTTTTTTTTTTAAGACTAAAACTCTTTCCCTAACCTTTTCTACTTGCTCAGTATTCAAGTCTATACAAAATCCCTGTTTTGGAAATCCTCTTTGAGGCACATGCGGAATCCCTCGCATCAGAAGGCAGTCTGAAACAAGGCTCAGTACACCGGTAGGGGGCCACTGCTGTGAATTAGTACCACCTGCCGCCCCAGCCCCAGCTGTGCTGGGGGAAGCGCGGTGCCCAGTCTGGCTGCTGACCCCTGCCAACAGGCAGTGAATAATGCGCACCAGCTAGTTGTTACTAGTCCAACGACTGTTTTACTGCTCAAAAACAGAAATGCATTCAAGCTCCAAAGTTCATCACAACAGGCAAAATAGTTCATTTTACAGAAGAAATAATTTCTTCCTCATAAAAAGTAAAATTAATGTATAATTTTAAAGAAATATTAGTGTCCCTTAATGTTAAATTGGTTATTCTAAAAATATCTGTAACCGATCCCCTGAATTAATTACAAATATTTCTGATTTAACATGTCTACCTCTGAATATAAATTATGTGCACAATATTTTTTCAAGACTTTCATTACAAATTTTTATGTTTTGGAATGGTCCTTTAAACACAAAAATTAACAGCAACTGACTATTAAAAGGCACCAAGTAAATAATCTCCACATTGAATGGTTATAAAATCCCAGTGTTGATCTATTTTCCGACCCCCTCGGAATACAGGCCTTTAACAACCCAAGCCCCTGGGGTTTACAGGCAGAAAGACTGCACCGACACCGCTCGGCGGGCCCGGCCACAGCGCTGGCGCTTCCGGCAGCGTCCGTGAGCCCCGTACCTTCTTCTCTCGCAGGCCGTCGGCTTGCACAGTCTCTAGGCGGGCTCTAAAGTGCTCACAATCCATTCTCAGTTGCTCTAATTCTTGCTCCTTCTTTCCCATGTCTAGAAGAAAGAGACAGAAACACCTTCTATTTCAAATGACTGATACCTTTTAAGCATCCGTCTTGCCTGATCTCTTTGGAAAACTTACACTGATTTCTTAGGTGTGTATGCATAAGCAGTCCTTGAACAACCAATATTCTAAAAGTTCTGCTTTTTTAAGAGTTTTTATCAGATTTTAGCCCATAGTAAAAAGCACTTTTGTTTTCTGGACCTCACTTTACTGCCAAACTTACAGTCAGGCTTTAAGAAAGTGTGTATTTAAAGGACGGGAGGCAGGGCTGAGAAGCCCGACTGTCTCCTGGCACAAACTTGTATCTGTTCCAGGAAAAGCAGAAGGCAGCTCAGCAAGGAGACGGTGCCAGCCGGAGCTGATTCACAAAGCTGGTCTCTCCACCGGGCAGAGTGACTCAATGGGACAGCTGCAGTCGCAGTCAATGGAGGAGAACTCGGTGACGGAGACCAGAAAAGGCTGCAGGGGAAGGTGGGGACTATGGAGCACTTCCTCCACCCCACGTTCATTTAAATGATTCAAATGACCAACAGAAATCCCAAAAGACATGCCTGTTAATAAAGCTGAAATCAAACGCATAATCACTTTAAACACAGAGTAGTATGCAGCAGAAATACGGGCACTCAGAAAGCAGAGAGACACGTACTCCAAAAACTTAAGTGCCCTGATTTCGAGGATTGAGAACTCATCAGTTTTTATGCTGCGTGTACCAAGATTGGGACAGCACGTGTGCTCAGAGATGATGGTGTCACTTCTCTGAGTAAAGTGGTGACAGTTGAGGACAGTGACTTTCAGACTTTAGAGGACTTGAGCAGACACAGGCTGGGCCCAGTCCTCAGACGGATTCAATAGGGTTGAGGTAAGCCTGAGACTCTGCATTTCTTACAAGGTAGCCAGTGGGCTGATGCTGCTGCTCTGGGAACAGACTTTGAGGACAACTGCTTTGGGACCACAGCCTGGTTTCTCATCACTAACTACATGACATCAGCACACAACCAGTGACAGCAACTGAGGGAAGCCAGGCGCAGGAATGCTAACAGGCAGAGAGACAGGACGGTGAGAGGGCCTGGAGAACAGACCCTTAAATCACGGAGCATTGCCTCACCACAGAGACACGCGGCCAGCCGAGGCTTCCTCCAGCGGCTGCGGACAAAGGGGAAGGGGTGTGGCTTGGAACCTGGGGGTCTCCAGAGAGAGGGCCAGCGGAAGCCCAAACATGAAGCTCGAAGGGCCTGCCAAGAACAACATGGGCATCCCAAAAGCTCTGGAGAATAAAGGGACTGTATATTTCCCAGAGACCCTTTGTCCTGGAAGGAAAATTAAAACCTAAAGCTCAACATTCAGACAGAGATTATGAAAACTGGCAAAGCTTCTTTTAACAGGTGTTTCTTAGAAACTGGGGTGAAGTAACGTCAGACCACTTCTCCCTTAAATCACTTTTCTTCTGCCCTGTTATGAGGCATTATTCCGCAACACGACTTTCACTGGAATTCTTTCTTCCCACTAATCTTGGCCACGCAGGAAAACAACTATCAATCAAGTGCTATGTGTGGAAAACTACGTTTGCCTTTTGTAAAAATGCTAAATGAAGACACATTTATATACGTTACCCATTATTATGTATGAAATACAAACTGGTCACAGGCAAAGAAACGAAATGAAAAAAAGGAACTAAGACAAAGTTATTGATGATGTAAATTTTTTACAGTTAACTTTTAAATGTTTCTTCTATTATTAAACTGCATGTTACTTAAACACAGTAAAGAAGATAGGAAATCACAGTTCTACAAGCCTAGTTATGTGTAAGAATCAGTGAGAATTCTGACTCATTATGGTAACTCCATAGCCTCTCACTCTACACAGCTGTCCACCTGCACATTAACAGAAAGACGGGGTTAAAAGCCCTCGGCGGAGCGCAGGCAGCCCCACCTTCAGGGACGCCACCCCCACCCCTGCAGGCTCTCCAGGAGGAAGCAGGTGCCTTTCCTCAGTGCGAGGCTGCCGCCTGGTGGCCAGATGGGAGCACTGCCGCTGCCGTGCCTCCTGACAAAATTCCCCCGTTGCATTTTCTTTCTTTCCTCTTCCTTTCTTTCTTTTTTTTAAATATATTTTATTGGTTATGCTATTATAGTTGTCCCATTTCTCCCCCTTCATTCCTCTCCACCCTGCACACCCTCTCCCACCCACATTCCCCCCTTTAGTTCATGTCCATGTGGCGTAAGTTCTTTAGCTTCCACATTTCCCATACTATTCTTGCCCTCCTCCCGTCTATTTTCTACCCACTATCTATGCTACTCATTCTCTGTACCTTTTCCCCCTCTCTCCTCCTCCCACTCCCCTGTTGCTAACCCTCCATATGATCTCCATTTCTGTGGTTCTGTTCCTGTTCTAGCTGTTTGCTTAGTTTGCTTTTGTTTTAGGTGTGGTTCTTAATAGCTGTGAGTTTGCTGTCTTTTCACTGTCATATTTTTTGTCTTCTTTTTCTTAGATAAGTCCCTTTAACATTTCCTATAATAAGGGCTTGGTGATGATGAACTCCTTCAACTTGACCTTATCTGAGAAGCACTTTGTCTTCCCTTCCATTCTAAATGACAGCTTTGCTGAATAGAGCAATCCTGGATGTAGGTCCCTGCTTTACAAGATTTCAAATATTTCTTTCCAGCTCCTTCTTGCCTGGAAGGTCTCTTTTGAGAAATCAGCTGACAGTCTGATGGCAACTCCTTTGTAGGTGACTGTCCCCTTCTCCCTTGCTGCTTCTAGAATTCTCTCCTTCATTTGAATCTTGGCTAATGTAATTATGTTGTGCCTTGGTGTGTTCCTCCTTGGGTCCAACTTCTTTGGGACTCTCTGAGCTTCCTGGACATCCTGGTAGTCTATTTCCTTTGCCAGATTGGGGAAGTTCTCCTTTATTATGTGTTCCAATAAGTTTTCCACCTGTTGCTCTTCTTCTTCCCCTTCTGGGACCCCTATAATTCGGATGTTGGGACATTTAAAGATGTCCCGGAGGTTCCTAAGCCTCTCCTCATTTTTTTGAATTCTTGTTTCTTCCTCATTTTCTGTTTGGTTGTTAGTTTCTTCCTTCTGGTCCACTCCATTGATTTGAGTCCCAGTTTTCCTTCCATCTCTATCGGTTCCCCATGCGTCTTCCTTCATTTCAGGTATTGTAGCCTGCATTTTTTCATCTAATTTGTGAGCAAAATCAACCAATTCTGTGAGCATCTTGATGACCAGTGCTTTGAACTGTGCATCTGATAGGTTGGCTATCTCTTCATGGCTTAGATGAATTGGCTCTGGGGATTTGATTTGTTCTCCGGTTTGAGCCATTTTGGGTGGGGTTTTGTTTTGTTTTGGTTTGGTTTGGTTTTAGTCTGGTCGCGGCTATTACGTAGTAAGAGGTGGAGCCTTAGGTGTTCCTCAGGGCGGGGCAGCCCAGTCGCTGGGTTGCGACGCTATAGGTGGGGGCGGGGTCCGAGAGGGAACAATGGCACCTGTTCCGCTCTCTCCTGGACTCCGGTCCCTTCCACCGCTTCCCCTCTGCCTGGACCGTTTGCGCGCGCGAACGTGGGACCACCTGGTCAGCCAGCCGCCTTGTGCAGCCTCACTGGGTCTGCACAGTTGCCACCCCGTGTCCAGGGACCGCCAGCTGCTGCCTGTGGGCCCGGGGACTGCCAGCCGCCCCCTGTGCACCTGGGAACTGCCAGCCGCTGCTGCTTTTGTTCCGGGGTCCGCACCTCCACTTTTTCCTGCCATGACTCCGCCTCTCTTACCAGTCTGGATGAATGGTTGTTGGACTTCCGTACAGTTCAATTTTCTATTAGCTCTGATTGTTTTCTTGTTTCTAAATATTTGTTGTCCTTAATTTTAGTTGTAAGAGGAGGCACAGTGTGTCTGCCTATGCCTCCATCTTCCCGGAAGTCAGTCTTCCTTCCTTCCTTCCTTCCTTCCTCTTTTCTTTCTCTTTCTTTTCTTTCTTCCTTCCTTCCTTCCTTTCTTTTTTACTTAAAACAATAAATTTATTGTCTCCCAATTCTAGAGGCTACAAGTCTGAGATCAAGGTGTCCGCAAGTTGGATCCTATGAAGAAACGTGAAGACCTCTATCCTCGGTTCCTCTTCTCTTTGGTCTCTTCACATTTGGTCTTCACTCGATGCACACTCATGTCCAGAGTTCTCTTTTGTAAGAACACACATCGTATGTTGTGTTAGAGGTCATCCTAATTACCTCACTTTAACTTGATTACCTCTGTAAAGGCTCGTTCCCCAATAAAGTCGCATTCTGCGATATGGGAGGTCAGGACTTCAATACATGCACTTGGACAACCTTGCATTTTCAGCTTGGCCATGCCTGCCACATAAAACACCATGAGGGCATGCAATAGGCGCTGCATAACTATTTGCCACAAAAATAAATTTCACTTCTTTATACATTCTTTCTGCTAATCATTTTTGAATAAAAACACAAGTATTTTGTTTCATTCTTCTATAATGAGATTTGCAATTTTTAAAAAATCAGACACAGAAATAATACGAATGGTGAATGAAATACTATACATAGTCCAGGCACTGTCTTGCGCAGCCTCACTATTAGAAGAGGGAAGGGGTGGCCGCTCGGCCTACACTGCATTTCAACAGCTACCCTGCAGCATTCAAAATGGAGAAATCGCCGTTTGACTGTGAACTGAATGAAGGGTGGCCGAGACAGAACACAAATACATAAAAACAAACTAAACAACAGGCCCTTTCAGTATCTATTTATCTTGTGAATTTTACAATCCTTTTTGATAGTGTTAATAACATGAGAATGACCGTATCTCTAACGCTCAACTAACAGGGAAGGTGCAGAGAACTATATGCAGGCAGGATGGAGAGCTATAGATGAAAACACTGACAAAAGAAATTTAAACTGTACAAAAGGGAGCAAGTCTCCTAGCCTTTATCACTTGGCATGTCTATAATAAATTACTAGTTGTTTCGTATTAATATGAAAATATTTGTTTCTGATCAAAATAACTAAGAGTCTCAAATCCAAAATAAGGTCTTTTTAAAAGCCACTAACTTTTGCCTTCTCGTCACTCTGATCGGTCTAGAAAGGAACTCAGGATTAGCTACTGACGGATTCCGTCATTACTCAGCTGAGACTTGGAGGGTGTATTCATTTCCTGGTACAGACATCCCCCACTATCCAAAAGTAGAGTGTTCTTGTGAAACCTTCGTAAGCCAAAATGACATACAGTGAAGAAGCAGTTATCTCAGGACACATCTTGCTAACGGATGCACGAAATAAATGGACATAAAGCGCAGATGCTAACAGACGCAGGTGAAAGCTCTGGCGGCTCCACGCTGAGTGTGGTTCCAGCCAAGGAGCTTGGCGGGGGACCTCTCTCCCTGCTCCAGGTGCGCGCTGCCTTTACAACCACTTGCTGCAAAGCGAAGGCGGAGCGCTGTTTTCACTCTCAGCCTTTTTTCGTAAAAGCAATAACTGTCTTCAGATTGCTTTCAATGAGCAAACACAGGTACTAACTAATGTAGGTCTTTTCTTAAAGTGTTGGAATGCAAACTTGCGACAAGTGGGGGATGCCTGTAGCACGCACACTGGGTGGCTTAGAGCAGAAATAAATGTATTCGCTCACAATTCTGGAAGCCACAAGTCCAAAATCAAGGTGTCTGCGGGCCATACTCCTTCCGAAACCTGTAGGGGAAGGATCCTTCCTTCCTCCTCCACCTCTGGTTCGGGGCGGCACAATTCCAACCCGCCGCCGCCTTCACCTGGCCTTCTCCGTCTCTTCGCGTTATCTCCGTTCTGTCTGCACATGTTTCTGTGTCCAGATGTCCCCTTCTATAAGGAGCGCTGGGGTCCACCTAACAACCTCATTTAACTTAACCACCTCCCATCTCAGTGCCAGAGGCAGCATGGTGAAAAGTGAAAAAAATTAGAATATTCAAGATTTCCTTTCTTAAAAACCCTTAAAGAATTTTAATGCACTTGAAATCCCAGGGCCCATTCTAGGCCAACCAAACATTTTAATTAGCTATCAAATTTCTAAAACAAACCAAAGGGGTGGGGCGGGGGTGGGAACTTGGAACCAGCATCTTTTTTTTCTTCCTGTACTGCCAAAAATCTGCAAACCACTATTTTTCTAACATAAATGCCACTGGAGTAATCTTTTACAGAATGAAGAAAATGTGTGACGAATAGGAATCTGCCCTATGCCGGCGCTGCCAACGTACCAGGCATTACCTTGTATCATTGATTTTTCACGCCTGCATGCAAGAACGCCTCAGTTTACCTGTAAGTTATCAAGGAAAAGGATTCACTCTTATCCTTCTTATATCCCCATGTTGCCCAGCTGGGACTGAAAGGTACCCAGCAGATAATACGTATCAGATTGACTTCTCAACTAAATTTACTGAAGACTTTAAATATCACAAAAAAACTATGCTCCATCTTGCTGAACTCAAATGAACTATTAAGCATTTCCCAAATCAGAGTCAGGGAATTCTGCTTTTCATTTATTGGCACACAGATACAAACACAACGTTAACCATGAGGGGTCAGGAGTGATCCATCCAAACAATGTCTCTCTGCTCTCCTGGCTACTGTTCCACCTCCTCTGTCTGTGAGCCACTGGGAGACTGTTTGCTTCTTCCCCAGCCGCCCTGTATTCTAGACAAGTCTCCGCCTTGCTCTGTGTCCCAAAGAGCGTGAAGTCAAAGTCCAGAGCAACCAGCTTCCCCTGTGTACAGCTTCCTGTTGGATCTGGAGAGTGGCGGGCCCCCCCCATAAACGAGGACAGGAGAAGGAAGTTGGGACGCTGACTTCCCCCAATACATCACGTCAGCAGTAACTTTACCTTCTGGCGAAGGCTGCGGTCTCCTTGAGCCCCTACCCTCCTGTGAGTCTGGTGGCTCTCCTGCCACTCCTTCAGGCCCCCGGGGGGTGATGGCACCCCACTTTCTAGTTCCTGGGGCTATGCTTGCCTGGGGCTGGCCCCCCAAACCCCACCCATACCTTAGTCTGCCATCCCTTCCTTCTACCCTTGTTTTATCCCTTTTATTTCCTGCCAGGACATGGATGTGATACACTCTGATCTTACCCATTTGGGCCGCAATAACTTTGGTCAAATTAAATAATCTCTTCTTGGCCCTCGTCTGTCCCACTCTTCATGACTCTCTCTCTAGTGCATATTTCTACGACCAGAAATTATCGGTCTTCCCTGAGCGGAAACAGAGGTCCCCTCTCTTCTCATCAATATCCAGCTCTTGCAAACTTCATCTCAAATCCCCCACAAACACTTCGGAAATCACGTCATACAGACATCACCACTAAGAACCCAAGAGGACAGCAGGGACACTTACGGTTCTGTAAATATTTAATGAGGATTTCTACTTTACAGTATGTTTTTAAACTTTTCATTTGGGCATAATTTCAAACTTACAAAACATCACATGAATAAAAAATACAAAGACTAGCCATACAGCCTTTGCCCAGACTTACCCACTAGTAACACTTCGCCACACTTGCTCATCTCTTGTACCAGACAGACATACACACAATGTATTTCTGGAGCCTCCTGAGGGTAAGTTACACACTTATATCAAGGCCCTTTACTCCTAAACACTTCAGTGACTACTTCCCAGGAATAGGGAAAATGTCTTAGATACCTACTCATGTACACAGTTGTCAGACCCAGGCAAATCAGTATTAATGCCTTTATCTAACCTGGAACCGACATCCAGATTTTGTCAAATGACCCCAAGTTGTCCTTTACAATATTTTCTTCCTCCAAGGTACAGCATCCATTGCTGCACCCTGAAGTACATTACAGGTCAGGTATTGCATTTAATTGTCACGTACTATTAGCTTCCTTTTAATTTGGAACACCTCGTAGCCTATCCTTTCTGTGTGACATTACAATGTATTTTCACAATTTAACAATCACAACAACACACGTGGAAGGACTCCATTTCCAGCTATGATGGGGATGTAGCAGATCGATCTTTCCACCGAGAATAAAAAGAAAGCAGAATTCAAACAACCAAAGCCATTTGAAGGTGCCCAAGAGCCACCAGGTCACACAGGACTTAAGGACCAAAACCTGCGGTGTGAGCGGGCACGGCTTTCCACCCACTCTTCCCTGGGCATCTGCACAGTCAAGCGGCACAGGCGAAGAGGCGGCAGAGCCGAGCAGAGCGGTCAACAGCCTCATCAGGCTAGGGAGACCACCGGAGCACAGAGCCCGCAGACGGCCGAGGCCGGGGGCAGGCCATGACCCTGGAGCAGAGCGAAGCACAGAGCACTGAGCTGCCCTTAGGGATCCTCCCCCACCGCGGGCGCCCCGCGGTGCGCCAGCAGCACGGAGAGGCAAGCAAGGCTGCAATCCACCTCGGGGCGCTCGGATGGAACTTCCAGCCATGGCTGAGTTTCGTTTGGGTTGTTGGGTGGCAGTGGATTTTGGTCCGTGTTCCTCTGAGTTTTCGGTCCTTACCCTCAGGGCAAGGAGAAGCCACTGAAGACTTAGGCAGGGCAATGACATAATCAGACTGACTTGTTAAAAATTACTTGGGCTACAGTATAAAGAGTGAGTGGACACCACCAGGAGGCAGAAACTGGGGCAAAATGACAGGGGCCCGGACTCAGGTGGTGGCACGGCAGGGGAGGCACAATGACGAAGTCAGGCGCATCCCCGAGGGGAAACGCATAGGGCTTACTCGTGGACAGGTGAGCAGTGAGCAGGAGAGGGGGGCAACAAGGAGGGTCCTTGGTCGTCTCTAGTCTGGATGGTGGGAACCTGAGGAGTCTCAGGCAGCCCAGTTTGGGGTGGGGAGGGGGGACGGATATCATGAGTCGCATGTGAAAAGGTGAAAAATTGACCTGCTCTGAGAAAGTGAAACTCTGCCCTGGGATTTGTCAGGCTGGGATGACAGACACACGTGAAGCCAGCTGCCAAGTTCACAGGAAGTAACATTTCTCCCAAGGGACACAATGCAACTGTAGAAGTGTCGCGACGACTCCTTCTTTCAGTGACTAGTTCTTTCTTATTCAGAACAAGTTTGTCTGTAAAGTCCCACACTATCAGGAATTCCACTGGTATCAGTAAGAAGTTAACACCCCGCTGCCGCCTGCAGGATCAAAACCACCGTGACCCCGAGCAGCAGCCTTGATCTCCAGCTCGCTATGGAGTTCAAACGAGGGTTCCTAGACACTGCGTTCCACATCCATGTGACCTCTGTGGTTTCCAAGGAAACAGGGCCTGGGTCCACTGCAGCCACACCTGATGCTGACTACCTCACACGCAGCTCCACTTTGCTTGAAGCCCATCAAAACACGGCGTCGCTTGTACGTCACCTAAACTTTCACCCTGCCCCAAACCCTACAGCAACTCCGGACTTTCCCTCGTTGGCAAGATGCCCACAGCTCCTCTGGCGTGTGGTCTCCCTCACTGCAGTGAGCCAGCAAACCTGACCTTGTGAGACGATCAGGTCCTTCCTCGTGGCCGCACACTGGTCAGGGTAGGACAGACATTTAGAACTTGAAATGACTGCCAGACACGGGAGAAGAAAGGCCACGCAGCAGGGCATGTGCCTGGAGCAGAGGCCTGAGCTGGAGATGAGTCCAGGAGCCGCGCCGAGCTGGCGCCGAGATGGTCCCTGGAGCCGTGTGTGTGCAAGACTGCCCACAGAGCGGCCACGGAGCGGGGCGGAGTGGGCCCAGGCCTGAGCCTCAGGGAACTCCATGGGCCGACAGGCCGCTGCAGAGGAGAGTCGATCAGCAAAGGAGACTGAGAAGAAATGGGTCGAGAGACCGTGAGGAAAAGGCGACGACATGGTCTCGGGAAGGCCGGGGACTGCGGGGCAAGACATCCCAAAGCCTACCTTTGATCACATCATCACAGATTCCGGTGTGACCCTTGCTTCCGTAAGCACAATCGGATTTGGGCAGAGGGCTGATCTCCAAAGGTCGACTCATGCTGATCAGCTCATGAGCCCCTGACGCGCTTTTCAGAATGCCAGTTTACTAATTTGCCGTGAGAACCCTAACCGCCATCAGACTGACATACTCGCTGCTGGTTGGCACTTTCCTTCCCTTTACGACAAATGCACTCAGGATGATGCTCACGAGGTGCTGGATGAGCATGGCGCCAGACTGGGGAGTTTAAGAAACTAATGACCTACAGCTGTGGTAACCAGCAACCTGGACGTATCTGGTAGGGTCCTGGTGGCAAACAAATCCACCCAAACGTTGAGACTTTATGGGAGAGCAAGGACAAGAGACCCAACAGGATGGTGAGGCACTCAGGGACCAGCAACGGCCCTCGGGTGAAGGAATGAGGGGAGGAAACAGTAGAAAACAGTGTCGCTGGAGGCCCCCGGTGAGAGTCACAGCTGTGGAGAGGGCGGGAAGAAATACCCCAATCCCTCTGTCTGCCCACTGATGCCATTCATTAATGAGCCCTGATGGCAGCCAGCAAAGGAGCCGGAGGCAGGTAGCCTGCAGGGGTCCACAGGGCAGAGCAGAGGAGAGCGCATCTGAGGATTCCAAAGAGAGAACAAACAGGGCGGGGAGATATGGCAACAATGAGCAGTCTCCCCTCTAACTGGACATGGCTGCCCCTGGACCAGACATGTCTGCGCAAACCAGAAACCTGTCCTGTGAAGATACCTTCCCGTCTGGACTAGTGCTAGAAACACAACCCGGGTCCCCTGGGTGCACCGGTCCTAAAGTGATGGGGAACAGTCACACGCACTGTGGTGAGTTAACCTGAACCACTGAAACTTGGTTTAATTGTAACTCGGCCTCAATTAGGCAAGTGCTGAATCAATCCCAGATTATCTCCAAGAATTTCAATAGGCTCCTGGAATGATCTGCGACGCGGCGGCTTGACTCAAATCTCAAAACCTAGATGGCCAAGTCCTAGCAAGCCGGAACTTAAACCAGTGCAGGAAACTGACCCATCCATCAGCCTGGACACAAGTAAACACATATCCAGCCATCTCTGCAGACCCATTCACCTCCATGGTAAGATCCTTAACTCCCACCCATAAGGACTTAATTTTCAGAGCATATCTTTTTCCATTATGAAAGTATAAAATTCTTCTGCCAAGGAAGACAGGTGGAAAGAAAAGAGAAGCTAGTAACAGATACTTCAGAAAACTAGCAACCCTGCCTCCAAAATAAACTACACATGTCCCAGTCACTCACTCAAGCCTCTCCTTTTCCTATGTCTTATTTCACTCCCCAAAACATAATTAAGGACTACAACTCTACCTTGAAGTTTATTTACAATTACCGTATTTTGCCGTGGATAACATGCACTTTTTTGCCCAAATCTCTGAGGAAAAACTAAGGATCGAATTATATATGGGTAGTATTAATCCTGTATCTATATAAATGTTTTTAACTGTTTTATTTATGCTTATGACTAAAAGTGCAACTCTGGAAAGCAGTAACAGTACGTGTATGCAAAATAACACCCTGAAATACAATAATTAATTTTGTTTCTAAATAAATAACTGAATTAAAAAATTAAAACGAAAGGTTCTTCTTCCTGACAGTCCAGGCCAGAAACATGGGTGTGCATTATGTATACACGGGAGCACATTAAACTCGGCAAAACACGGTACTTTTGTTTCCCGGGTCAAGTCAACGTGCGGGAACAGACCGCTGTCACCAACAGCGACTGCTCGAGATGAAGCGCGACTCACTTTTCTCTACAATCTTTAATTTCTGGAAGGTTTCCAGCACTTCCCCATTTAGTATTCTGGGTAAGAAGTCCCGTATTTGCATCACTTCAGTTGTCAGCCGTTCCAGGTCCTTCTTTCGGACTTTAACAAATTCTTCGTTCGTTCCCTTGAGCTGAAATCAGAACAAGCAGATCTTCGGATCATTACACTTCTCTCCAGCACTCCGCCAGCTTGCTTCCTCTTAATGCCTCTTACGTTCCCAGTTCCGAGTTTACGCCTTTACCTAACGTGCTCTCTGCCGTATGTATCACCCCTCGGAGCTGCCCCCGCAGGTTTCACAGCGGGAGCGGTTCCTTTAAGCGCATACGCGGCCCTTTGCCCGAGAATCAGAGAAAACGCCAGCAACCTTCCAGTTAACGTCTCAGTGCCCAGCTAATGGGGGAAGGGACTCCTACTGGGCGGCCAGGGCCGGCCACCGCACTGAGAGTTCACCACAGCCCTTCAAGGCTGTCCAGGTCGGGAACAGGGAGCTGGGTCACTTTCCCGGAGCACCACCGTTAACAGTGGACAGAACCGAGGGCCTCCTCCCACATCACGGGCAGCGGAAGTGACACCGGAGCAACTCCGAGAGTATGCCACACCCTGACACACGCCTCGCGGGGAGGGGGGCTGCGGGTGTCTGAAGGGAGCCACCGTCATCTCCCGTTGGCGCACCCACCACCCAACCGCGCAGCAGCCTCCAGGACCCGCATCCACCGTGTCGGAGGCGGTGTCGCGCGGCCAGCACCCCAGGGCCAGGCCACGCTGTTCCCAAGTGCACTAGACGAGGCGCACGCAGACCGCAGTCCAGCGCGGGGAAGCACATGGCGCCAGCTCAGACGGGGGGGGGGGGGGGGGTGGCGGCCCAGGGCCTCCTCACTAACCCCAAAAGCCTCCTCAGCGCCGCCTGCCTCGTCCATGGCCGTCGAGGCCCGGCTCCCGCCCCGTGTGCCTGTGCGGCGGCGCGCCCTCTGACCTCTCACGCCAGAAAGTGCGGGAACGTGTCCACGACGGGGTGGAGCGGGTATGGAGAGCGACGAGGCTCAAACTTCGTAAGGTTCGAGCAGCATTCTCTGCACTGCCGACGAGGAGTGGAATCGGCTCGATTCTGCTTTGGCTCTTCTGGCGTAGCTGCGGTTTTAAATTTGTTAACTGCAAAGTGGAAGAACAGTAAGGCCCAGGTGTAAGTGACAAGTGAAATAAATAGAATCGGCCTTTCCTGTTTGGCGGGAGATGCTAGACTAAGGGGCAATGCGCTCAAGTGAATTGCCACCTGTGCAGCCAGCGGCCACGCTCCCACGCTTGCTCTAAACTCCTTTCTCAAGGGTGAAAACTTCGGACGCCAGGCTCCTCAGAAAGTGCGCCCGATACAGCAGCGTCCATCTAACCAGCTGGTTACAACTGAGGTGAGCACCGTAAGTTTGAAGACGCCACCTAGTCCATTTGCTTGCCCCTTTAGGCCCACTGAGTTCGCAAAATATGGTGCAGCCTATGGGTTCAAATGTACTGGGTCACTTCACAACTAAGACTTCGTCTGTTTCTGAAACCCCCAGGAAACTGACACTACCAAGTCCCCCAGCGTGTAGTGCGTACTCTCCAGACCTGAGGGCGGTCTCCTGAGCACAGGCTCCAAATCCCTGCCCACCCCCACCCTGGAACCTGCCTGCACTTGCGGTTCCCCTGCCCCAGGGACCTGCCCTCGGCCCCCGGCACCTGCTATCACCTGCCCCTGGCCCTGCCTGCGCACCAAGAACTGCCCTTGCAGCGAGCCCAAGACCCTGGAAGACGCTGGAGGGGCGCTGCCAGCAACAGCCTCGGAGGGCTCTCAATGGGGCTGCCCCCAGCATCCCTCCAAGAATCCGAAGGACGGCCCTTCTTCCCAGTGTCCACCTGCAGAGACGGTCCAAGAAGTTTAATACAATAAAAAATCTCGGTGCTGTACATTTCGTAGAACAGCTGCCAAAGAAATGGGTGTGCGTGTGTGTGTGAGTGAACCTAAAGATTCCAGGCCATTTACAATTGGCCACCCGACTCTTCCAGGCCAAGAGCCAACCCTGGCTAGCCTCGCAGGCGGCAGCCCCCAGATCTGGCTGCAGAAAGACAGCGGAGGCGTGAAGGCGCAAAGCAATGGGCTGTTTCGCCAGGTGCCAGGGCACGCGGCTCCCGCTCCCAGAACGCGCTGCGAGGGGCAGCCGGCGCCTTCGTGACGCCATCATCCCGCGCTTCGCCACTCTCCTCTGCGCAGTCGCGGCCGGAGCGGCCAGGCGGCAGTCGCTCGGGAGCGGCGGGAGGCTGAGGGGTGACGAGCTGCCGCCAGGGATGCTGCGAAGTGCCCCGCCATGCAGCCGGCCGAGATCCAGTTCGCGCAGCGGCTGGCGTCCCACGAGAAGGGCGTCCGGGACCGGGCGGTGAAGAAGCTGCGCCAGTACCTCAGCGTGAAGACTCAGAGGGAGACAGGTGGGCGCCCGGCGATCAGGCGCGCCACATGGCGGCGGGACCGGCGCCGAGCCGCCGGCGGAGCTCTGGCTCGCGCGCCTGCCGCGTGCTTCCGTGTGTTCGCACCGTGGGACCCGCTTCCTGCGGGGTCTAGTCTGGTTTTACGTTTGAGGGGCAGGCCGGCAGGGGTTAGGTAGTCTGCTGGAAGTCCCAGTGAGAGAGGAAGCTGAGATTAGACCCAGTCTGCCCGACCCCGCGCCTGTTCTTTAACTACTAGGCTCAGCCTGATCCATCCTGCTGGGGTCATCGATTCACGCCATCATCAGACCAGTACCTTTAGGAGCTGGGGTTGTGGGAGAGAAGACCACCCCTACCCTGGAGGAACTTGTGCTCGCAAAGCTGGGAAGGGAGCTCGCTCTAGTGGAGCTTGTGCAGTGTTATTACGGAAATGGAAATCAGGGAAGGAGGGAGCTTCTCTACAGAGGCTGGACCAGGAAGGCCCCCCTGGGGCGATGTTCAACACATCCAAACAGAGGCGGGAGGGAGAGGGAGGCAAGCGTGAGGAATGGCTCGCACAGACCCGTAAGTCAGAGAGGGCGAGGCAGGGTCACGGTAAGGGTCGCAGTTGGATTTCAACTGCAGCGGGTGCCATTGAAGGATTTTGTTTGTCTGATGCAAAATGTCCTATCGATCCTTGTGCCCCTACCCCGCCGAGGTGTGCGCCACAATGTGAAATGGAGGTTTTTCTGTTGCACTAAGATAAAGTTTGGTTTATTTACCTAATATATCCAGGGTCTGCTTGAGAGAACAGATGCTATCTCCCCTGTACCAGTATTGTACAAGCCAAGAAGAAAAATCACATAGGGCCACCCAGGGGGAAAAAAAACAAGCAAACAGTTTTTCGGGAAGTCTGTTAGAAAGAGGAATGAAGACCGAAATTCCTGACTTAATGTTGTGAGGATCTCTGTGACAGACTTAGTTTACTCTTATGATTTCAGGTATCCCAGATATATTGAAGGTGCTTAAATCTAAATTTCTAGCCCAGGCCTTTGCTGCTTCAGCTCAGCGACACCCTACTAACCTGGCATCTCCACCTGGATGCCCCACAGGTGCCTCAGACTCAGAATACCTTAGGGTGACTCATTTTCTTCTCCCCTGTTCTCCTCCGCTGCCCATCCACCACCTGTGCTCTCTGATTCTGTTCCCACTGTCCACTCAGACTAGCCGGGCACATGGTATTGCCCTGGACTCCTCTCTTCCTCCCCCACCACGCATCCAGTGCCCCTTGGTCCTTCCTGTTTCGTCTCCTGAATTTTTTCTGGTCCGTTGTCTTTATCCCATCTAAGCTTGAGCCCATCCTCCACGGACCAGCCCAGAGTCATCTTCCTAAAACACACCACCACCTTCCTGGAAATCCAGGTCTGCAGACGGTCTCTCCTCCCCTCTCCCACCCCCTCCCCAAAACGACTGCTTTGTGCTCCATCAGCAGCAGACCATTCCCGGGTCCTGGTGGCTAACACCCCACCTCTCACCTCTCTGCCTTTGCTTCTCTAGCACACACCTAAGAAGTTCCCACCCTGATCCGCTGCCCGTATTATCATTTTCCTCACCTCACCCTGACTCCTCTAGGATTCCGAAACACCCAGTTTATCTCTGTTGTAACGCTTAGCCACATTGCTTCTTAATTATCTGTTAATGTATCTGTTACTCTTCCCCCCAAACACGGTAAGCTTCGTCTGTTTTCTTAGCTGCAAGCGGGGGTCCATCCAGGCATACAAGGGCCTGGCCATGTACAAGAACAGAAGAGAGGCCAGATGCAGTGCACGTGGGGCTGAGAAAGAACCTGATGCTCATGCCCCTTTGGGGAGCAGTTCCAGGACCTGAGACACTGAGGCAGGAGCAGGAGGCTGTGGGTTTGCATCAGCTCCCCAGGGCTTTGTCGGGTTGGCACCCACTGCCCCTAGAGTCACTTGTCCGCTGCCTCTTGTTCAATGCTGCATCCCTGTCGCACGGAGTACAGTGGGCCTTCAAAAAACTAACTGCAAAGTTAAGTTCATAGACAGTGATGATGGGGCAAAATAAAGAAGGTCTCTGCCACAGCTATGCCCCATCGAAGTAGAAAGACAAATTGGGAAATAATCACCTAACGTTTGAATCTTACTGACAGGTTCAAGTTTTGTTTGCATTTTGTCTTGGCATAGTAAAGAGAATCTGAGACTTTACTCTTACAGATGCATAAACTCTCCCCCAGCAGCGGAGCTTTGTGATTTTAAAAACAAATTAGAAGTCTTGTACTGCTTAAGGCAACTAAAGGTTGCCCTAGTGCTTGCCGGTTCGTGCTGTGTATTCCCAGCCGCAGAGTGATCACTGTCTGTGGTTTTGCTCAGGAGGGCTCATTTGTCCTTACTTGTTCTTGTGTGGGGCTAATGCGAAGGGAGTGCTGTGTGCTTTTATGACTGTGCGCTATTCTTGGCACTGGTGATGCAGCTGTGAACAAAAGAGACAGAAACCCCTGCCTGTTTTACCAATTCTGCAACTCCAATTTGCATTCTCGCTTTCTTTTGCTGGCACGTACGATAGCAGTGCATCTCACGGTTGGTGGGTGTTAGAGGTGTGGCAGTAATAGGAGAGATGAGTGTTCCCCATACTGATAGTTTTAGGGGGTCTCTCGCCCCAGTGGTGGTGATGACTAGGAGCTACACCTGTTCTGAACAGACGTGGGTTCAAGCCTAGCACTTCACCCCCACCTGAGATGGTTCCTGTGCTCATTCGTGGTGAGGCAGGCTGTTGGGTTTTCTCATTTCAAAGCTTGGTATTTCCTGTATCCACAGCTCACTTTCATTTCATCTCAGTTGTTTGAAACTAACTAAACCTATGTGGTTGTCAGAAACTTAATGGTATTAGGAATCTCAACAGGTCAAGAAGCGGTTGTGGAACAAAACTGCTTTGGATATTTATTGGGTTGGACAAAAAGTTCATTCGTTTTTTTTCCCCCCATAAGATGGATCTAGTAGCGCTTGGTTGTCTTTAACCTCATTTGAAATAATTTTGTTAGATTGTATTGTGACAGCTGTCATATCAGCGTGCATTTAAAATGAAAACTTATTCTAAATTGGTGAATTTTTGTGTAGCCATTTTAATATTAAAGATGGAAGAAAATATGCAACATTCTTGGCATATTATGCTTTATTATTTCAAGAAAGGTAAAAAGGCAACTGAAACACAAAAAAAGATTTGTGCAGTGTATGGAGAAGGTCCTGTGACCGATCGAACATATCAGAAGTGGTTAGCAAGGTTTCGTGCTAGAGATTTCTCACAGGATGGTGCTTCATGGTTGGGTAGACCATGGAAGTAGATAGCGATCAAATTGAGGCATTGAGAACATGGAAGATAAGCGACATGTTCAAAATATCCACAATAAAGTTATTGGTGAAAATGAAAAATGTGGTTTTTATTTTATGGAAAAACCGTACGGACTTTTTGGCCAACCCAATACTTCACCTTCAGAGTTTTGAAAGAAATTAAATAATGAACATTTCTCTGTTTTGCTTTAAATGCTCCCAAAATTGGTACCTTGTTTTTACCAGCTAATTTCCTGGGTGAAAACAAGTGGTTTTATACTTATGTTGAAAATAGATACTTTATTTTATTTTTTAATTTAATATATTTTATTGATTATGCTATTACAGTTGCCCCATTTCCCCCCATCATTCCCCTCCACCCTGCACACCCCCTCCCACCCACATTCCCCCCTTTAGTTCATGTCCATGTGTCATAAGTTCTTTAGCTTCTACATTTCCCACACTATTCTTGCCCTCCCCCTGTCTATTTTCTACCCACCGTCTATGCTACTTATTCTCTGTACCTTTTCCCCCTCTCTCCTCCTCCCACTCCCCTGTTGCTAACCCTCCATGTGATCTCCATTTCTGTGGTTCTGTTCCTGTTCTAGTTGTTTCCTTAGTTTGCTTTTGTTTTAGGTGTGGTTGTTACTATCTGTGAGTTTGCTGTCTTTTCACTGTCCTATTTTTTATCTTCTTTTTCTTAGATAAGTCCCTTTAACATTTCCTATAATAAGGGCTTGGTGATGATGAACTCCTTGAACTTGACCTTATCTGAGAAGCACTTTATCTTCCCTTCCGTTCTAAACGACAGCTTTGCTGGATAGAGCAATTTTGGATGTAGGTCCCTGCCTTTCAAGACTTCAAATACTTCTTTCCAGCCCCTTCTTGCCTGGAAGGTCTCTTTTGAGAAATCAGCTGACAGTCTGATGGGAAGTCCTTTGTAGGTGACTGTCCCCTTCTCCCTTGCTGCTTCTAGAATTCTCTCCTTCATTTGAATCTTGGCTAATGTAATTATGTTGTGCCTTGGTGTGTTCCTCCTTGGGTCCAACTTCTTGGGGACTCTCTGAGCTTCCTGGACTTCCTGGAAGTAAGTTTTCCACTTGTTGCTCTTCCTCTTCCCCTTCTGGTACCCCTATAATTCGGATGTCGGGATGTTTAAAGATGTCCTGGAGATTCCTAAGCCTCTCCTCATTTTTTTTGAATTCTTATTTCTTCCTTGTTTTCTGTTTGGTTGTTAGTTTCTTCCTTCCGGTCCACTCCATTGATTTGAGTCCCAGTTTTCTTTCCATCTCTATTGGTTCCCCATGCTTCTTCCTTCATTTCATGTATTGTAGCCTGCATTTTTTCATCTAATTTGCAAGCAAAATCAACCAATTCTGTGAGCATCCTGATCACCAGTGCTTTGAACTGTGCATCTGATAGGTTGGCTATCTCTTCATGGCTTAGAGGAATTGGCTCTGGGGCTCTGATTTGTTCTCCTATTTGAGGCATTTTTGGTGGTTTTTTGTTTTGTTTTGTTTTGTTTGGGTTTTGGTCTGGTTGCGGCTGTTACGTAGTGAGGGGTGGAGCCTTAGGTGTTCCCCCGGGCGGGGGCAGCCCAGTTGCTGAGCTGTGATGCTATAGGTGGGGGCAGGGTCCGAGAGGGAACAATGGCGCTTGCTCTGCTCTCTCCTGGGATTCCAGTTCCTTCCGCAGCTTCCCCTTCGCCTGGATTATCTGCGCGTGCAAATGTGGGACCACCTGGTCAGCCAGCCACCTTGCACGGCCTCACTGGGTCTGCACAGTTGCCACCCCGTGTCTGGGGTCTGACAGCCGCTGCCTGTAGGCCTGCCAGCCGCCTGCACACTTGGGAACTGCCAGCCACTGCCGCCTGTGTTCCTGGGTCCGCGACTCCGCCCCTCTTACTGGTCTGGATGAATGGTTGTTGGACTTCCTTCCGTACAGTTCAATTTTCTATTAGCTCTGGTTGTTTTCTTGTTTCTAAATATTTGTTGTCCTTAGTTTTGGTTGTGAGAGGAGGCACAGTGTGTCCACCTACGCCTCCATCTTAGCTGGAAGTCCTAGATATTTTAAATGAAAGGAGAGCTCCACCAGCCTTTGCGTGGAGAACCTGAGCCGATCCTAATACCTGCAAATCAAACAGTGCTTTACTCCTACAGAACGCTTCTCACACTTGCTTTTAATTTTGGCCTGAACTATAAACATTATATACAGGGTCCAGCACACATAATGCTCCTTTTTATTACAAAATCATAAGCCTGTAATTCTTTAACATAACAACATCACACTCAAGCACAGCCTGTGACATTTTAGGTGACATGTTCAAATTAAAACTATACATTAATACACCCATGTGATTACCCTTCCAACCACACTGAAGCAGGAGTTACTTCTGCGGGACCGTGTATGTCATGGTGAGAAAACAGGCCAGACATTCGGTAACACATAACACCACCACTGCAGCTTGACTGTAACACTGCACGGCTAGTAAGTAGCAGGCTGAGGCCTGACCAAGGGTTTGTTTCCGTTGTACTACTTCGTTGCCTCTCATAGGATGAAACAATTAAAACATGCTTGTTTGCTCTTCAGTTCCATTTCCTGCCCACTGTTTAGGGTCTGTTTGTCACGGTTACTTTGTTGAAATCTGTTTTCAGTTACAGAAACGTGTGGTACATCATCTTGTACCTTCACCCATTGAAGGTATGGGTTGTCCAGAGAGAAAAATTATCACTTAGAATTAGTTTGAGATTCTGATGCACTTGGAAGAGCCATCTGGAGATACACTGTGTTATTTTTAAGTGAACAGGGCCAGAGCACAGAATATGTAGAACGTGTGATGCTATTTAGGTCTCTCACGTGCACAACTGTGCATTTTTGTGTCACATGTCAGTAAATGCATAGGGAAGATCTGGAAAGATACACATCAGTAGATAACAGTGGTCCCTCTGGGAGGAGACTGAGGTTTGGGAGGCAGTGAACAAGCATCTATGATTGTATAATTTGTAGTATATGAATTTTTTGCAATGAAAATGTTTTTATTGGTTAGGACTGTCACAATTGCAATTAGACAAAACATCCGAGCCACCCCAGGTTTAAGGGTAGAAAACTGAAACAGCTTCATGCAAAGCTCAACTAAAGACACAGACCCAGTTTTTCTCTACAGCAAACTCTCCTGCCCCCAGATTGGTTTCATTCTCAGGCTTCCCATCATGTGACAAGGTGGCTGAGCACAGGTCCAACCTGTGGCTTCTTTTAAGTCTACTACGAAAGAACTGGAGATTTTCCCAAAGCCTGAGCAGGGAGATCTTTATCAGTGGGGAGTTCATTCTCGAACCAGCCCTGTGGCCAAAGGAATTCATGCTGGTTTGGCGTAAGCTCAGCACACTGCTTTGCCTCCCTGTGGATGAGTCCAGCCCAGGCTACTGCTTCCTTCCACAGGCCCTGCCTTAATAGTGGGCAGCCCTGGAGGGGAAACAGGTGCAGCTGACCAGCAAGAACAAGGAATGCCCAGTACCAAGCCTCATGCGGAAACCTGTGTCATGTAAATCTAGTTTATCCATGTTCATGCTTTTCTAATCTCATTATAGAGAGTTTTCCAAACAAGAAGAAAGAGAAGAGCCCCTAATAACACTTTGGTAATATCATACAGGGTTTTTTGGGGGGTGTGGGGGTGGTCTTTTTATTAAGGAGTATTTCATATACATAAAAAGTCTGCTCAGTAGTCAGCCTCAGCATCTGTCAGTACCCGGCCAGTTCGTCTGATCTGCCTGCGTCCTCCTTCCCACTAAATCCTTAAGCAAATCCCAGGCACCTCATTTCATTTCCAGGTACTCAGAATGTATCTCTAGAAGATAAGGACTCTTTTTTTAACATAACCACAGTACAATCATCACACCCATTTAAAAAAATTCTTAATATGAAATATTCGAGGTATTGAATTTTTCTCATCATTTCATAATTTTTAAATGACAAATCAGAATTCAAACAAGACTTAATTACATTTGGTTGATATGTCTGTTGAGACTTAAATTCTAAAAGTTCTTATCCATCTTTTTTTTCTTTTTCCATGCAATTTATTTGTTGGAGAAACTGGGTCATCTGTCCTGTGAAGCTTCCCACATTTAGGGTTTTGCTCTCTGCGTCTCAGGGTCTCATTTGACATGTTTCTCTGTCCCCTGCATTTCCTGCAAACTGGTATTCATATTTAGATCGCACGAGGTGTAGGTTAGTGCGGGGGAGGAAGAGCCTTTCCTCTACCCTTCAGTGTCTGGCTGGTCTAATAAGTAAATCAGAGTGAGGCAGATTAATGAGAAAGTGACCGAATTTTAAGACATATGTATGTATGGGAACCCCATATACATGAGAGAGCCAGAGACTCCCGCGTACAGGAGAGGTTCAGGGACAAAATGAAGCATAGGGGTGCGTGACACTCTGCGCTGGGGAGGAGGCGAGGCCCCTGGGGCTTCAGAGGGGAGGAGGGCCATTGCAGGACGACAAGAAAGGCAGATGTCCAGTAATTAGCAGTTTGTCCTGCCCTGCAGATGGGCCCACAAAGTGATTTCTGGTGATATTTAATGAGCAAGGGCCCGGCTATAACTTCGTTAAGGGAGAGGTAAGAGCTCCCTTAAGGCTGCTGGGTCTCGGTTGCCTGCAGCTCAGAGCAGGCACGTGGCACAGGCACATCTTGGGACACTCGCCCTGAACTCCCGCAGCAGCATTGCCGTGTCCGTGGGGTTACTTAGCAGGTGGCGCTGTGTTTTCCCTGTTGCATCGCATCCAGCATCGAATGAATAGTCGCTGATCTTTGTGAATCGCAATAGACCAATGGATCTGTGCGTTGTTGGTCTGATTCGTCCATTTTAAAGTTTTCAGTAATTTTTAACCTAATGTTTTAGCAGCCATCAGAGCCCCTTGCCCAGGTCCACCGATTCCTTAGTCTTAACGTAAATGAATATCCAAGCACAGGTTCCTTGCCGTGCTGGACACAAGTTCTGTGGTCGGGACCACAGCAGGCTCAGTTCTGGCGGAGCCGATCCCTCACGCCACAGCTGTGTTGTGTTGTCAGTCGGCAGAGCCCTGGACGTGGCTCGTGTGTGACGAGAGGAGAGAAAGGTCAGTGGGCACGTCATTTGCCCAACCTCTAAAGGAAATGCCCTTTAATAAACTAATTTTGCTATGGTTTCTGGTATTCTGGTCTTAAGCAAGAATATCAGAAAGAAAATGCACCATCACAAAATTGTTGTTATAAGAAAACTTTTTAGTAACTTGGAAATCAGTACCCATAAAGGTAAAATTTCACTCAGAATGCACTAACTAAACTTCAGCCCATCAAAAGGATATTTGTCACTTTCTTTTGTCACTTCTTAATTATCTTTTGGAGTATTGAAATCACATTGAGGCCAAATATATCCTTGTTGCATTTACCTAGTCAGTCAATCATAGTGCCTCTAGAGACTTTTCTTAGTACCTGCTAGTGCCATATTAATAAAGACCAGATATCTGCAAGGTACGTTAAGACTTGAGGGTTTGGTTAATTCTCCATAGGCTTGGAAACTCCGTAAGTTTCCATCTTCCTGATTGTATGATTGCTTATGTCACTCAGCAGCTATTCCATGACACCTGGGGTTGGCCCAGCAGGTAGAGGACTGTGTGCACCTCGTGGCTTGGTCGTACGTGGTATGGACAGAGGTAGAGGGCTTACGTAATGAGAACAAGGCTCACCACGGTGGCGCCAGTTAAAACAAGACTGAAATCGCCCAGTAAGTGAAAGCCATAAACAGGAGCCGGGGAGACCAGGGTATAGCCAAGTGTGACCTCATAGCAGGGTCCTTAAGAAGGTCATCTTGGCAAAAATATCCCAAAGCTTTGCCACTTTCTCTGGGGCTGGTTGTATGAGACGTGAGGAAATCCTGCATCTTCTGTAGGATTTACATTTCATTTTGCATGAGCAGTGGAAATGGTGCTGTGCGGGGTGAGATGCTAGTTTAAGCAGAGGGGCACCTTGGGGAACTCATTTGACGAATGAGCACTCCACTAATTAATTTTTTTGTTGTGCTGACATTTGTTTCCTTACTCAAGTAATGAGGACACGCCGTCACTACCACTCTGCCTCCATCGCTGATAAAACTGCGTGATTATATGTATCTGTTTTGTAACAATGGGGAAATGGGTCTTCAAACAAAAAGGCGTCCGCAGATGAAAACGTGCGTGGCGTTATTCTCGCCGCTCGTGTGGCGGTTCTGTGCTTCAAGAAGGGAAATGCAAGGGCTCTGAACTACGGTTTTTGTGTTGTTTTGCCCTCTAGGAGGTTTCAGTCGAGAAGAACTTCTAAAAATATGGAAAGGACTCTTCTATTGCATGTGGGTGCAGGACGAGCCCCTTCTGCAGGTAACACACGCTTCCCTCTGTCCTGTTACCGGGCCTTTGGCATGCGGACATGAGAGAGACTGGCTGTACCAGTCCCCTAATGTGCCACACTGAGAAGCATTGCTTCAAGGATTCCCTGTGACCTCTTGTCATTTAGGAGGGGATGCAGTGTCTTAGCACTGAGGTTAATTGTCTTTTCAAATAACAAAGAATACACATTCATTAAAGATTTATTATTTTTCTGCCATAGATTCATAGTTCTATAGTAGGTCTTATAGTACTTAAAGTTTTTGTTAGTTTTCTGTTGTTTGTGGTCAGAAATGTCATTGTTGTAGCACTATTGTCTAAGAACCTCTGAGCGGCCCCGACTCCGGGCCAACCGCTGCCGCAGATTAAGTGGGTGCCCAGAACTGGACAGCCACCTCCCTGGGGTCAGGGTCTTCACAGAGCCATTAGCAGCTCCCCATGTGGTGCCCCCACCATTGAGGTCAGCGGGGACCCGGCACAGATGTGCGTGTGATCTGGACCGCCTGCCGAGCGTGCTGGGTGTCCCTGCCACAACTGCGTAGGAAAATGCCTCTCACTGAGGAGCTTTGCTACAATGTGCAAAAGCACAGTGGAGGGACCAGCCTTGCAGTGCCCTTCGAGGCCCTCGGGGGGATGAAACGTGACGGAAGCGTTTACCTGCCCAGGCTTTAAGGGACAGCGTGGCACTTTGACTCCCTGGACACGTTTTGAGCAGGAACGCACAGCATGGCAGAGTATTTTTAAGTCACATTCAGAAGTAACAGCCAGCATCTCTCGTGGAGGAGGAAAACGTGACCTCATAACTGAACATCACTTCCGAGTCTGGGAGTTCGTTGGAAATGGCTAAGGGACACCTGAGGCTGGGTGAAGAGCAGATAATATTCAGGGGGGTCTGCCTTTTCTTGTGTAACTCAGCAACAGAGTTCCTTTGGTGACACTCCCCACGGTAGGTGTCCTCATAGACCCAGACGACCACATTCTCCCCACGAACAGGCTTGCTGAGTGCCAGTGACACTTAGTCCAGGACAGAGCCCTGGGCTAGGAAGGCCCTGTTCCCAGTGCTCCCACCACCCCGCCACTGCCACCTGTCCCTGCGCCAGCCAAGGCGGAGGCCGCTGGTTCCACTCACTGTGCTTCCTGCGGTGGCAGTCCGGGGTCTCATTGCGGCAGCGCCTGCTTCTGAGGCATCTGTGCTTCTGCTACTGGGGGGATCAGGATAAGCATCTCTATTTAAGCTTGAATATGGCTTCAAAGCCAGGAATTGACAGCTAATTTAGTTCTGTGGATGATTTGAACAGATAGCTAGAGGTACTCTTTCAAACATGCAGCTTAAACAGATCTCAGAGGCGTAGGGCGTTGGCACAGCAGTCCTGTGAAATTGGGGGTGTCGCATTTCTATGAATTTCGATAAAATTCACCAGCACACTCCTCAGTGAGAGTGACATTGAAAACAGTGGTGCAGGCTCCCCCCAACCTGCCCGCCCGCCCGCCCAGCAGGTACGGGGGCAGGGGGTGCTGGCCGTGCACTGTCATCTCGGTGTGGCCCCATGATAACCCCGGTGTCTTCTGCACCCCGCCTTTGCAGGAGGAGCTAGCCAACACGATCTCCCAGCTCATCCACGCTGTTAACAACCCAGAGGCCCGTAAGTCCTGACGTTTTCATGACTTTCGAAACTTCCTCGTTTTTCAGATTTGGGAACTTGCCTAGGATATCTAGTCCGTATTATTTCTTCACCTTTTTTCCAAGCTTCCACCTTTGAGTGGCCGAATTTAACGTGAACCCGGGGTTGCCAGTGTGTAGGTGTCAGGTGACACACTTTTCCTGTGGGCGGAAACTAGTAAACTTGGGTATTAACTCTGATTGGGGGCGCGGTTTCTTGTGGACTACCACACTGGCCATCTCAAAGAGACCCAAAACTATTTTAAATAATAATCCTCCAGAATCTCCAAATTCTGAGTCACTTTAACACTCCTGGAAGCTGTCTCTGCATATGGCAGTGTGTGCAGTAACCTCCGGGTGCCAGGTTTATCTGCAGACTAGGGCCATTTAAGGTTGTCAGTGGTAATAAACTGTAAAGTAACCCCCCTTTATCAAAAAGAATAAACAAAAGGAGACATTATTTCTGAGACATTCAGGCTTTGATTACCTGCAGAGGACGAAAGAGCAGAATGAGTTCCTTCTGCTCACCACTCCTGAGGACAGAACATCCCAGTGGCCTTCGTGACCCTCCGTGGTTCTCTGAACTTTAGCCAAGTCTCAGCTGACGTGTAATGAACAAAATTCTACACATGGAATATAGTACAGGTTTTCACCTATCAAGAAAGTTTTGTGCAAAAAGAAGTGAAGTAAGAAAAATCAAAAATTTTTCTGGACAAAAAAGTGCTGGTTTCATGGCTCAAGAGAAAAATAGAATGTTTTATTATGTAGCTCACCCAGCCGACACTGAACATGAAACCAAACGCTGAGTTTCCACGAGTCGTCCACCTGTCCATCAAAATGACCACCTGTGGGTTGTTAGCTGTAGGTGGATGGACAAGACCAATTGACATGGCTCCAAAGACCTTTTGATTTAGAAACGTGGCTTTCAGTGGATAAAGAAAAATGTTCCAGAGAGCTTTCTAGTTGGGCATTAAGATATTACCAGTCTTGCCCTGGCCAGTGTAGCTCATTTGGTTGGGGCATCTTTCCATAAACCAAAGGGTTGCAGGTTCGATCCCCGGTCAGGGTACATACCTAGGTTGCGGGTTTGGTCCCCAGTCCAGGTGTGTGTGAGAGGCAACCTATTAATGTTTCTCTCCCTCTCTCTCCCTTCCCCTATCTCTCAAATCAATAAGCACGTCCTTAGGTGAGGATTAAAAACAATTTTTTTCAAAAGAGATTACCTGCCTTCCTGGGCTTATAATGTGCTTTTACTTAAATGTAAATGAGATTATTGAGGGTGTTTAACGATTGACCAAATCTTCTAGCAATCCAAGAATTCTCGAGATAGTAAATCAGGAGTGGTCCTGGTTTGTTCTCATCACTGCTGTTGTGCTACACGGTCCCGTGCCGACCTGAAAGCCGAGCATTCAGCGCCTTTCGTTCACTGCAGAGCACCTGTTCGTTCGGACCTTCTGGCAGACCGTGAACCGAGAGTGGACGGGGATCGACAGGCTGCGCCTGGACAAGTTCTACATGGTGAGGTCGGCGGGCCCTCGTCCCAGTTACCGCGAAGGCTCGTGTGGGGGGAGAGAACGCTCAGCACCCTAAGAACAGGGGGAAGGCTTGTTTGTGAAGCAGAGTACGTTCCAGGCTTGCCGAGATGACAGGACCGTGTGAACGTTGGGCGGCTTTGAACCTGTGTGCAGGGGCCTCTGCCTTGTCCCTTTTAGCTGTTGGGAGTGAGTCTGGGGCTCTTTAGTTCACCTCTTACGTTCCAGAAGTTAAGCATGATTACTGTGGCTGTTTCTTCATTTGGGGATCCAGGCTCCACCCGAGTCGTTGGCCTCGTTCCGCTAAGCTGATCAATCATTCTCACACAAGTTATCTGTCTTTAGCTGATCCGTCTGGTCCTGAGAGAGTCCTTTGAAGTTCTGAAGCGGACCAGCTGGGAAGAAAGGTTGGTGTGCTGTTTGGGTTACCATGCGGTGGCCTGAAAACTTTTAAAGGAGTGGTGTGTTTTCAAGCCTTTCGGTTACCCAGCAAGTATGAATTGCCCGGTCTGGGTCTCCACTCTGCCGAATGCTGTGAAAGACAGAATCCCCTTTTGTGTAAAGGACCTAAAATCCAGCAGAGCGATATAAAAGGGTTGAGTGCACATCAAGTCCGCTTTTTGTACTGATTTCAGTCGTTGCGTTCTCCCTCGTAAAACTCTCAGCCTCGCATGACTCACGCTGCGGTGCAGCACGAGACCGAAGGCCACATCTTCTCGGGTCGGGGTGGGGGGTGGGCGAGCTATAGTAACAGTCCCGTGTGTTTTCTTTAGCCGGGTCGAGCTTTTTCTCGATGTCTTGATGAAGGAAGTCTTGCACGCTGAGAGTCAGTCTCCCGATGCAGTGAAATTCTACTTTATCGACATTTATCTGGATGAACTGTCCAAAGTGGGAGGGAAAGAGGTAAGAAACAGCCCGACACCTGCCTGCAGAGCCCACAGCTGACCCGACAGGGCTCCTGGGAGCTGGGGGTGGCGGGGACAAAGGGCTGGAAAGGAAACACTCTTTAGCGTGCAAGTGGTTATCTGGATTTGGGATTGTGAGCAATTTTTACTGTTTTCTTTTTCACAAGCGTTCTGCAGGGAGCAGGGATTTTTTTTTTTTTTTAATTAAAGAAGAAATACTTTATACATACATACATACATAAAGTATGTATCTTTTATTTAAAAAATAGTCCCGCACCACAGTCTCCACCAGGATTTACACAGAGCTGCGCTGACCGCGCTGCGCGGTGCTCTCCGGTCGCCGTGCCCAGGTGCCCGGGTGGCTGGAGGACAGCCGTGGCCCGCAGCCTGGCTCTCGCGCCCGGGCGGCCCGCGCACCGTGCATTTGGGCATCGTCAGTGTCACTCGGTCCAATTCAGCCCGTGAGAAAAAACAGGTGGTTCCCTTTCCAAAGACACCTCAGAAAGGAGAAAAGGTTCTTTTTCCTTTATTTTTATTTCTTTTTGCCTATTTTATTTCTAAATTATAGCTTTTGGCAGATCAGAATCTCAAGTTTATTGATCCGTTCTGCAGAACTGCTGCCACGACTAAGGAGTAAGTGGTCCACGTGTGTTTTATTCCCGCAGTCGGTGCTGAATTGGGGGTGGGGGGTGGTTTTGTGTCATGAAGCACGACGCAGGGCAGCTGGGATGCTTGTGCAAAGCTAAGAACAGCCGCATGAGTGATTCCCAACGGAAAGATGTTTGCAGCTTTGAATCATAATTCGGCTCTTCTGGCTTTGCTGTTTGACCCAGTCATTCCAAGAATCACACCCTCCCCCAGCCAGAGTTCAGTCTGCTGTCTGTCCGTCCCACTGCTTCCGGCACAGAGCCCCTGGCTGGCTCCTTGCAGCCACAGTTGGTTAGCACAGAAGTGTATGTAAAAGTACAAGTGCTTGCTGAGCAGCCGATTGGTCCTCCCGGGTCCCGGGTAGGCCGAAATCGGAGGCTCAGCGACTCCTGCTCATCTCTCTGTCCTCCTTCAGAAGTGAGGTCCAGACCATTGGTTTTAATCACATCCTCTTTGCTGTGCTTCCCCCTCAGCCATACACTGGTGCAGACTATAGCTAGGGGTGTTTTTGAAGTCATTGTAGATCAGTCTCCTTTTGTACCTGAAGCGGCAGTGGAGGAACTGCAAACTAAAGGGGGCGGCAGCCACCTCTCCAAAGAAGAGAGAGCCGGAAACGAGGTGACACGGAGAAAACCATTCAGTAAAAAGAAGGCAGGTGAGAGAATTTGCTTGAGTAGTCTCTCTCTTTTTTAGGTCAAGTCCTCATCAAACAAACACTTTTTAATGCATCGATTGGGGTCTCACTGCCTACGTCCCAAAGTTCACCGGGTGCCTTGGACACCACCTGGTGGAGACAGGAAGCGCGTGCATGTTTCGAATCCCGCCCCCAACCCCCGTGCCGGTTCTGGGGAAGACCCTGGGCCTCGCGCATGAGTCTGTTATCTACCTCTCTACCTCCCAGGACGGAGGGCCGTTCTCCAAGGGTTTTCCCGCTCTTGTTGCTGTTGCTCTGGGTGTTGCTTTGGGTGTTGTTTGTTTTTGTTGTCCTGGCTCTTTGGCTGTGTTTAAACTCCCTAACGTGGACTAGAATCTGCAGAGGGTCCTGGATGGGAGACACAGCGTGCAGTTCTGGTGTGAGCGCCCCCTGGTTTCCATGGCCTCTCTGATCTCCGCGTTCCCTGGGCTTCTCCTCCTTGAGGCGTTTCAGTGCCAGCTGTGAGCTCTCACGGTTCTCACCACTGCTACGTCCCTGTGGTCGTGTAGAGAGTGTGCGTTACAGTCGTGGCCCATCAGAGCTCTGGCGGTGGTTCACGGCATCTCGGTGTGCCGCTGCGAAAAGTGGTCAGGGCGTACCTGCACTTTCGAAGTGTTATGAAGGTTATGAAGCCGTTGAAAAGCAGAGTTTTCAAAAACCAATGACCACAGGAAATTTAATGCTTTTGCAAGCAAGACACAAAACTCAATGTGGAAGGAGCCCAATTTCTTTATTTTAGTCCTCACCCAAGGACATGTTCTTACTGATTTCAGAAAGAGAGAGAGAGAAACGCTGATCAGTTGCCTCCTGTACGCACCCCAACTAGGGATCAAACCCGCAACCTAGGTATGCGCCCTGACTGGGAATCAAACCTGCAACCTTTCGGTGCAGAGGACAACGCTCCAACTAAGTGAGCCACCCAGCCAGGGCTGATTCGTTTTAACATTTACGTGTGCCTTAAATAATCTTGAGAGATACAATAGCCCTACATGACAGAGTTGTTAGTGGCTTCTGTTTGTTTTGTACTTTTGTCCATTTTCCTAAATTTTCTACATTGATCATACATTATTTTTTTAATCAGGAATAAAACGAAAAGGGAAAAAAGAAACATTTTAATCTTGAATTCCCCATAGGTGACAGGTTAACTAAAAACCCCAACCAAACTCTGCGTGGTCACGGCAGCTGTCTGCGGGTCCTCCTGCCCCCCACGTTTCTGTCTGAACCGGAGGCGGCCCCCCCTTCAGGAGCACCTGCAGTGTGGGCGCTGTCCTATCCTCGCTGTGCCCTGAGCCCGCACCACTAACGCACCCTTAGGAATCCAAAATAGTGCAAGTTTGAAAAGTCGAGTGGTCAATAATTCTTTGAATTACTCATTTCATGTTGCATTTTGCTTTGATACATCGTGTTTCCTGAGGCAGCCCCATGACCTCGGTGTGCCACGGTGCAGATTTTGTCTGCCACCCAAACCTGCCTGAGGTTGGGCGCAGGCTCCTGAGTCTGCTCTCCCCTCACAGGCCAGAGCCCGCCCGTGCCTGAGCCCCCCTGGCCTAGAGGCCGCCGCCCCCTGCCACTGTCTGGTGGGGAGGCCGTGCGGGCTGGCAGCGTGGAGGGCCACGGAGGCTTGTCTGGAATGAACCGAAAAGACAGAATTTGTGATTGCTCCCAGACGTGTGTCCATGTCGAGGGGCTGAAAAACCAAAACATCTTTGGGAAATTATAATGTATTTGCAGGGTTTTTCTCTTCAAAGAAATTGTCGTTTTGGCTCAGAGACGCCTAATTAGACGGTGGTTCCTTCAGAAGTAGTCATTGCTGAGTAATTGAAGAGTTTTGTCTTTGGCTGTGTTTTGATAGCACTGGGCAGATATCACTCCAGGAAGGACGGAATCAGTGACGAAGGTGAGGGAGACAATGGTGGCAGCTTGGAGGACACTGGGCCACTTCTCCAGGTTGGTGGCAGTTGTCGCTTTTCGTAGAAGATAGAGTTGCTGTGGAGTGGCCTGACTAATTGGGAATTAGGGTCAGAGCTAATTAAACTCTAAGGCCTAATGAGTAAAGTCCTTTTCATCCCTTCATTCACTGATGTCACCTTCTTCATAATGAGCTTATTGGAGACAAATTTAAATACGATGGATTTTGAAAGACATCAGTTTTCATTTTGGCTTGAATGGCTAAGATCTGTTCTATTCCATTCAGCAAAGTCAGCTCAGGAGTTCTTTTCAAATAAAGTTTACTATGTTACCAACTGCAAATTAGAAGAGAAAGAAGAATTACAGCTAGCTTCTTCCGAGAAGAAATGGAACAAATTTTTCTAAGATCTTCCTTAAGCCTTTGGTCACCAGGTCTGAGTGCATGCTTGTCCAGGCAGTCCTCTGTGAGAGCTTCCAGAGTCCCACACTGCGCGTGTTCTGTCCCTAGTGGGTGTGCATTTCCGAGTCGGGTTACTGTGGGTTTACGTTAGTTTTCCTTCTCTCATAGTTTGACTATAAGGCTGTTGCTGACCAACTCCTGGAAATGACCAACCGGAAGAACATCCCTCCCTTCAACAGGAAACGTCTCTCCAAACTAATCAAGAAGTACGTGTTGATTGAACTTCATTCTCATTCACGTTCAAGTCCAGCCCTTTCATTTATCTCACGGTGTAAGACACACTGTCACCACTTACCTTTTTACTTACAGCACATATATACATCCCCACACACACACGTAAACGGCACTGTCCGGTGACCACAGCCGCCTGCCCGCCGCCCACCCATCCCGGTCCCACTTGTCAGGTGCAGCCACACTCCTCTCTCGTAGCTGTTTCCCAGTGGTATGAAAAGAAGTCCACGGGTGACGTCTGAGAGAAGGCGCTGCTGCGGTGGCGACCCGTTGGTGCGCCCCGTCCCCCACCTCTCGCTGTGGTTATGCTGAGATCACCGTTGATGTCATCGTGACTGTGCCAGTAATTCACTGCAGAGCCCGGTGACGTGTTGCGATCAATAACATACAACGGCTGAGTTTGGTGACACTCCACGTGAGCAGGCACCGCTCTGGGCACTTAAATTAGTTCATGTTAAGAAAAGCCCTCTAAGATGGCTTCTGTAAACTTCTCGTTCGACCCACCTTGGGCACGGGGACGTCACTGCCATTGCCCAACTGCCCACAGTCGTAGCTGCCAGACACGGGCAGGATGCCCACTCTGTCCACTGGCCCCAGGCTCCGCCCCGGGCCCACACAGCCCTGCACACTCCCTTTGTGTTCTCACGACTGAAATCTCCCAGACCCAACACTACCGGGCGTCTCCTCTCAGTGAGCTTGGTAAGAGGAGGGCTGCGTAGGGGCAGAGGTCTGAGCCGTTTCAGCCTTCAGGAGCAGGAAGGACACCTGAGGGTGGGCTTGTCCTTCGTTTTTGGCCTCTGTGTCACACCGCCCCCTTGGCCTCCCCTCCTAGAGAAAAAAGAAAGTAACTCACAGACGCCGCATTGTTTCAAGTTGTGTGCCTGTGTTTACCGAAGACGGAAAGAAGGGGTTTCTTAATGAACTTCTGTCGTTTTCTTTTTCAGATTCCAGGATCTCTCTGAAGGTGAGGAAGTCAGAGGAGTAGAACTGATGTTCTTACCTAAACATGGACCTCACCAAGCGCATTCGTGCCAAATAGTAAACCACAAGATTGAAAACATAATAGCAGAGGCCTTTCCCTTTGAAAGGTCATCAGTTACATCACTTGCAGGCACAGCTGAGAGAAGCCCTTAGAAGAACCAGTGTGGGGTTTTTTTAAAAATCTTGCCCTCCCACTCTCCCATCCCGGGGGCCAAGCTGAGCCAGATGCAAAGGGCAGCCCCGAGGGCATTGGAGGGGGGGTTATTTCAACAAGAAGGATATCCGTTGGTCCACCCAAGTTTCAGTTTGACCCTTTATGAAAAACAGTTGATCTCTCAGGACCCCAAAATTTTGTTGACTGCCAAGATCACTTGTCCCCCGGGGGGAAGTTGCTTTCTGTAAACTTTGTTGCATTTGAGCAAATTGGTGGTGCACTGCCCCTGTCCCTTGGACCCCTGGGGGTGCTGAGAACCAGGGTGTACAGACCTGGTGGAGACGGCATAGCCAAGCCCCCCAGGGTTAAGCTAGAGACTACCATCACCCAAGGTTTACCCTTGCCTTGAAGGAGGAAGCCGCAGAGTTGTTTTAAGTCCGAAGTTCCTGTGTTCAGTAGCTCTCAGGTTTGGACTGAAGAAGTAGTGAGGAGCAATGATAAAGAGGCAAAAATGAAGGTTAAAAATCTACCTGCGGGGCGTAGGGAGGGGACGTGGCACTTAGGCCCCTGGGGACAGTGCAAGAGTCTCAGAAAGCTGACTCACTGTGACTTCGGTACCCAGCAGGTGGCATACCTCAACTCAGTTTTGCTGAGGACGTTTCTACTGATGAAGATGACCAAACGTTCAGTCAAGGAAGGCATAAGAAAAAAGGAAATAAACTTCTGGAGAAGCTGGACATGGAAACAGGGAAAGGTGAGGTAAAGGCTTGAGCCCCTCGAGGCCGGAGAAGAAGGGGCGGGCAGCCCTCAGGGGCAGCGGGCGCCTTTGCCGGCCTGGGGCCCTCTGGCCACTGTCTCCATAAGTCATTACAGAGCGAAAGCTTTGCTTTCACGGCTGAAAGATTGTTTCCACATGTTTGGTTTTTCTGGAGCACCACATTCCCTAAACAAAAAGCGTGTGTTTGCTCCTGGCGGCATCTGTGGGGACAGTGCCAGAGGACGTGGAGGTGCTGGGTACGCACTGCCCTGTGAAGCGCTGGTTTTATCTCCACCCCGGTCTGTGGCTTTTGTCTTGGGCCTGAAAATTAGTAGGAATCTGAATATATTCCAGTTCCATGTACGTTGAAAGAGGCATTAGGAAGGTGCCCAGTCCCAGCCGGGAGGGCAGGAAGTGGGGCCGGAGCGGAGAACTGGAGCCCAGGTGGGCCGAGGGTCAGGGCCGCTCTCACCGCCCCGGGATCCCCCGCGAACCCTGCTGTCCACTTGGTAGCGGGGCACCTGTTTATTGACTTACGTGTCCTTCTAGGAAACAAGTTCTTCGTGGCTGAGGGAGAAGAGAGGAAAGGCGGTGTTCAGAAGAGGAAAAGGAAAAAGAAGAAGAACCACCTTCAGCATGAACACTTAGGGTCAGGGGGCGCAGCCGTGCCCCCACAGCAGAATGGGGGCAGTGAGCCAGAGGCAGGCCCGGGAAGAGCTCAGAAGCCGGGTGTGGCTGAGCTGGGGGCAGGGGCCGCGCCCAGCCCCCAGGGGCAGAGTGGTGCAGAGCGCTCCACCTCGCACCCTCCCACGCGCTGCAGGAGGAAACGTCCGAGGAAGAGGAACCCACGGTTCCAAGGACTGACCTCAGAGTCGGCAATGTCACCTCTGGAGGACTTGTGTCAAGGTGGCCTCAGCAATGGTCACAGTCAGGCACTTGCCCCCCAAGCTTCCCCTGCCGGTGGAGCCCCAGCCCCTAAGAGGAAGCGGAAACTCAGGGCCCCCTGGGTCAATGGTGGCCCCCCAACACTGGCCTGGCCCCCATCACAGGAGGAGGGCCCTGCAGCAAGCCCAGCAGATGGAGAGGATTGCCCAGCCTCCCTGCCCCAGGGTGGGAGACGAAAGAAAAAGAAGGGGGAGCCCGGCCGTCTTGACTTGTGCAACCCATGCACGCAGAAAACTGCCATCTTCAAAAAGAGGAAGAAAATGAAAGAGATGTTGGATTTGGTTGAACACAGCAGAGCACTGGAATCCGAACTCAGGCTCGTCCGGACTCTGGTAAGGTGACTGGGTTCCAGGCAGGGTGGCCAAGGTTCCCGTGCCAAAAGATCAGGGGTTCTTGCCTCCTTGGGCCCCAATTTAGCGGGGAGGGGGGACAGATGAGACCTCTGTGCTAAGGAGCTGTCGTGGTTCCTAGCACCCTTTACCAGTGAGTAAAGAACTATGACTGAGACTCAGTGGCCAAGACAGTTGTCATGCTGCTTCACTCCCTCCCCTACCCCGTACCCCCACCCCAACCCCCACCCCCACCCCCACCCAGCTGCTCTCTCTAAGGGGCTATGGAAGGGCCACATCAAGCTGGGAGGATTGTCCCCATGGCCCAGGCAGGCACACTGTACTGTTGTATCAACATGCAGACAAGTGTCCCATCAAATGCTGGTCTTGATTTTCTTCAACACATGGCCAATCCTGGGCCCAGAATTCTGTGTGGCATGTCTTTTCAATGAAAAGACTTTCGTCCCACTTGGATCTCTAGAGCCATTTGTGAACAAGAGCCAGCCAGGCTCTGGACTTGCTTGTCACCCCTCACTCTGGACACATGGTGCTTGTGTGCCGCTTTCACTTGGCGGCAGAGATGAGTAGTTGTGACAGACACCTTATGGCCCTCAAAGCCAAAACCGTCTCCTCCCTGGCCCTGTGCGAGCAGCTCGCTGCCCCTGCCCAGTGCCTGGTCTGCGTGTGCAGCTGTGCCGTGGTTGTGATGTCCAGGCCTCTCCAGTGGGATAAGCATGAGTGAGTGTGTTTCCGGTCAGTAGAAGTCCCCGCTAGGGAAAACAGAGCACTCACCTGGACCTTCACCTGATGAGCTGTGTCACCTCCTCTCGGCTCTGCAGCCTCCGCCCTCCACTCACCATTCACTCAGTGCTCTTTCTTCACTAAGAACGTCAGAGAAAATTCCTTCTTCACGTCTCATTTCTTAGGCCCCTGAACCCTCTCTTAGAATTGGGACAGTTGCGAAATGAACGACAGGATTATCAGTGGTTTTTTCCTCCCGAAGAGGGAGCCATGTCCCTGCATCTCTGCGGGCAGGAGTGGGGTGGTGCTTGAGAGAGGACCCCTGGGTGTGCTCCTCCCTCATGGGTTCTGCTCAGGGAAGGCAGCCAAATTCCAAGCCAGGGTCACCAGAAACTGGCCAAGAGCACCAGAGTGACGTGTGCCACACTGGGTTCCCCAGACTCCTGGGGTCCCAGAACTCGAGCAGGGTCTCTGGGCAGGTGGCGGTCCGGTGTAGAGCGCCCAGTGGACATTCGTGGCCTGCCTTAAGCAGACCTACAGGACCGAAGCCGGAGGCCACACCCACACTTTCATACCAGACTTCCTGTGTACGATGGTGTCTCTGATCAAAAATGAGAAAGTGAGCTATTTAGTAAGTCACGTGCTGCATAACGACATTTCGGTCACTAGCAGACAGTCTGCACAACGGCGGTCCCCTAATGCTGTAATAGAGCTGAAAGATTCCTGTTGCCTCGTGACATCACAGCCATCCTACTGCTTTCTGAGAAGAGTGCCACCTCCTCCGAAGAGCCTCAAGCAGGTCCTCTAGGGGCTGTTCCAGAGGCAGGCATGGCTACCATAGCAGGTGGCAGCTCCAGGCGTGTCACTGCCCACGGAGACCTTCCTGTCAGATGAGATGTAGAGGCAGAGATGGTGGCATTGGTCCTGACCCCGTGCAACCTAAGCTAACGTGTGTGTTTGCAAAAAGGTTTTAGAAATGAAATGAAATGAAAATTTAATAGAAGAAAGCTTGTAGAATGAGGCTATGTGGAAAGAAAATATTTCTGTGTAGCCAGGACTTCTGGCCAAGATGGAGGCGTAGGTAGACACCTTGTGCCTCTTCGTACAACCAAAAGAAGGACAACAACAATTTAAAAACAAAAAACAACCAGAACTGACAGAAAAGTGAACTGTATGGAAGTCTGACAACCAAAGAGTGAAAGTAGACACATTCATCCAGACCAGTAGGAGGGGCGGAGTCAGGCGGCTAGGACAGAGAGGGCTCGAGGCAGGGTGGCTGGCGGACCCCAGGTGTGCAGGGCAGCAGCGAGCGGACCCAGTGAGGCGGCAGATTGTGGCAGGGCACAAGGTGGCTGGTGGGCCAGCCAGTCCCACATTCACGCACAGATAAACCAGACAAAACTAGGGATCAAGACAGACAAAGCAACCCAGAGTCTCAGCGCGGGGAAATAACGCCTCAAAACACTGATTGAAAATACCTGTGGGGGTTGAGGTGCCAAGAGAGACTCCCAGCCTCACAGGAGAGTTCATTGGAGAGACCCACAAGGTCCTGGAACGGACACAAACCCACCCCCGCTCCCCCTCGGGAATCAGCACCAGAAGGGCCCAGTTTGCTTGGGGGAAGCAGTAGAAGGGACTGAAACCCAACAGAGAGTAGAGCAAGTACTATTTTTTCCTCTCGGACCCGTCCCCGACATACAGCATCACACTCCAGTGACTGGGTTGCCCCACCCTGGTGAACACCTAAGGCTCCGCCCCTCATGTAACAGGTGCATCAAGACAGAAAAAAACAAACAAGGCCCAAACCAAAGAACAAGTCGAAGCTCCAGAAAAAATACAACTAAGTGATGAAGAGGTAGCCAACCTGTCAGATGCACAGTTCAAAGCCCTGTAATCAGGATGCTCACAGAACTGGTTGAATTCTGTCGCAAATTAGATGACAAAATGAAGGCTATGCTAAGTGAAATAAAGGAAAATGTACAGGGAACCAATAGTGATGGGAAGGAAACTGGGACTCAAATCAATGGGGTGGACCAGAAGGAAGAAAGAAACATCCAATCAGAAAAGAATGAAGAAACAAAATTCAAAAAAAATAAGGAGAGGCTTAGGAACCCCCAGGACATCTTTAAATGTTGCAACACCCAAATTATAGGGGTACCAGAAGGGGAAGAGGAAGAGCACGAAATTGAAAACTTATTTGAAAAAATAATGGAGAACTTCCCCAATCTGGCAAAGGAAATTGACTTCCAGGAAGTCCAGGAAGCTCAGATAGTCCCAAAGAAGTTGGACCCAAGGAGGAACATGCCAAGGCACATCATAATTACATTACCCAAGATTAAAGATAAGGAGAGGATCTTAAAAGCAGCAAGACAAAATGAGTTACCTACAAAGGCGTGCCCATAGGACTGTCAGCTGATTTCTCAAAAGAGATCTTACAGGCAAGAAGGAACTGGAAAGAAGTATTCCAAGTCATGAAAGGCAAGGACCTATATCCAAGATTGCTCTATCCAGCAAAGCTGTCATTTAGAATGGAAGGGCAGATGAAGTGCTTCCCAGATAAGGTCAAGTTCAAGGAGTTCATCATCACTAAGCTCTTATTCTATGAAATGTGAGAGGGACTTATCTAAGAAAAAGAAAATAAAAAACATGTATAGTAAAATGACAGCAAACTCGCAGTTATTAACAACCACACCTAAAACAAAAACAAAACAAACTAAGCAAATATCTAGAACAGGAACAGAACCACAGAAATAGAGATCACATGGAGGGTTATTGGGGTAGTGTGGGAAGGAGAAGGGGGGAAGGTACAGAAAATGAGTAGCATAGATGGTAGGTAGAAAATAGACAGGGGGAGGGTAAGAATAGTATGGGAAATGTAGAAGCCAAAGTACTTACATGTATGACACATGGACATGAACTAAAGCGGGAGAATGTGGGTGGGAGGGGGTGTGCAGGGTGGAGGGGAGTGAAGGGGGAAAATGGGACAACTGTAATAGCATAATCAATAAACTATATTGATAAAATAAAATCACTAAAAATATATATATATTTCTGTACAGCCGTACAATGTTTTCGTTTTCAGCTAAGTATTACTACAAGAGCCAAGTTAAAAATGTTTAACCCTGGCTAGGTGGCTCAATTAATTGGACCACTGTCCCATACACCAAAAGGTCGTGGGTTCGATCCCTGGTCGAGGCACCTGTGGGAGGCAGCTGATAGGTGTTTCTCTCCTATCAGTGTTGCTCTCCCTCTCTCTCCCTCTCTCCCTCAAATCAATAAAAAACTCAGGTGAGGATTTTTTTTTTTAATTAAGTTTAGGGGGTAGGCTGGGATAGGAGTAAAAGACAGAAAACTGTACTTGAACAACAATTAAAACAAAATAAATTTATAAAGTAAAAAGGGTACAGTAAGCTATGATTGATTTGTTGAAGAAAGACCAGCACGTTCTGTAAATCTGCGGTGCCTAAGTGTGCAGTGGTTACAGAGTCTGCAGTCATGTGCGGTAGCATCCGAGGCCTTCACACTTCCTCCCCACGCAGCCCGGGCTCGCCCAGAGCACCTCCCAGTCCTGTGAGCTGCATCCGTGGGAAATGCCCGTACAGGGCCCTCTATCACGTGCGCCGGCCTTTTCCTGTGGCTTCTCTGTGTTCAGAGGCACCAGCGCCCGCCATCGGGTCCGGTGCCTGCTGCACGGGCCTGTCACGCCGGGGGCGGAGGCTGTGCTGCAGAGCCTGGGTGCGCGGGGCGCTGTGCCAGGCAGGTGTGTCTCGGGGCCTCTGTGTAGTTCTGGCACGGTGAAGCCGCCTAACCGCATGCTTCTCGGAACGGGTGTCCATCTTGAAGCTGTGCGTGGCAGTAAGGTGTCTTTGAAAGGCAGAAATCTTCAAAGCGCGGGACTGAGTTTGCAGACAAATAGAAATGGTTCTTGTGGCGGAAAAGATAAACCCCTGGGCCTGCTGGCAGGGAGCCATGGTGAAGTGGCCGTTTTGCTCTGCTGAGCAAAAAGGGCTGCTTGCCAATCTGGCTCCGGAAAGAGCCAAGGGTGAGGTTTCTGAGCTAGAAAATGGGTCTCATCTGAGGCGCTCTGCGATACGTGCCCTCACCCCCGTGGTGTCCACACCCCCTTGTCCCACTTTCCCTTCCTGTGTGTATGTGGGGGGCACTGGGTGTGACCTCCCCTGTCTTCCCGCCCCTCCCTCGCACAGGGGAGCACTGGAGCTTTCAGCCCTTTGAAGAAGAAGCAGCTGAGGACCGAGAATGACTTTGTGAAGTTCGATACCCCCTTCCTACCAAAGCCCCTGTTCTTCAGAAAAGCTAAGAGCAGCCCTGCCGCCTCTGTGACCCCCGCTGTGCAGGTAAGAGCTGCTGCGACCCCACCAGAGGGGCTGCGTCAGCACGCGGCTTCGCCCCTGCTGCTGTCCACGGTGTGCAGGCTCCTGTTTGGGGAGCCCGGGTCTGCTGGGCAGGCTGTGCCAGGGCTTTAGGGGGCCCGCGCTGGCTCTGGGGCTGCCCGGAGGGACTGACCAGGGGCGCCTCATAGAACTCATGGGAAGAGGGGAGGTCTAGAGAAGTGGGTAGTGAAGCGGGTGCCAGGAAGCCCCAGAGAGCCCCGGTTTATAGATCAGATGTGGAGGGGAGGAGATGAAACTGGAAAAGTTGGTGTTCAGAGAGGCAGGGCTGGAATCTCGGTGGGCGCGCTGTCCAGCTGGCCGGTGACCTGGGAAGACGGCGGGTGTGCTCTCTAACAGACGGTCTCACGTCTCCTTTCCCGCCAGCCTTTTTCAGGGGAAAGTGTGGGTCAGGGGTTTGGAGTTCAGGAAAGAGGTTTTGTCTGAAAAATCGGACAAAAGCTGCAGTCCGGCAGTTTCCCTGACATCCTTTCATCCACCAACCAGTGGTTTTCTATCTGTGTCCTGTGTCCTGTGTCCTGGGCCGTTTTCTTTATCTGTGTCCTGTGTCCTGAGCCGTTTTCTTTATCTGTGTCCTGTGTCCTGGGCCGTTTTCTTTATCTGTGTCCTGGGCAAGCGCCTGTCTCTCCCTGGATCACAGTGGCCCGGACACCACCCTCACTGCTCATGGTCTCCTCTGGGGCACAAAGGTCAATCGCTTGTGGTCTCCTGGAGTCCTGCCTCCAGTTCCTGAAACAGTAGCTTTTTACACGCATTAACTACTAGGCTTCTTAACTATTACTTAAAACTAAAATTTTCCAACTCTCGAGTCCCCCATCAGAGGGGCCTGCCAAGGACACTAGTGGCATTCAGGCTGGTAGAAGGAGCAGGTGCAGTACCCCAGCCGTGGTGGGTGAGAGTGGGCCCTGTTCTGGGAAGCCAGGTGGGGGCCATGAAGGAAAGGGTCACCTCTGCCAAGTACCACTAAAAAGCGGGACAAGGTTTGAACCAGCATATGCCGGAGGCTCATCTGGTGTTGCCTCCAGGAGATGGAGGTCTTGGTGGAGCTGTGGCACAGGTCCCGGGCGGGCCCTGCTGGGGAGACATGAACAGGTGCTGTTTCAATGGCCTTGAGCCCGCAGACCGACCCCTACCTGTGTTCGCATTGCTGCGTGGGATGCTTTAGGGATGTCTGAGTGACTCCAGTTCTGCTCATAAAATGGTAATGTTGAAGCAAAAATGGCGTGAGGTAGAACTAGGGGATTCACACAGAAATGTGGGTTCTAGGAAGGAATTTGAGAAAGTGTTAACACATGAAAAGTGGGTCAGCTTCTAGACATTTTTCAAATATGAAACAGTTATTTTTTTCAATCCTCACCTGAGGACATCCTTATCGACTTTAGAGAAGAGGGGAGGGATGGAGAGACAGAGACAGAGAAACATCAGTCGGTTTCCTCTCCCAGGCGCCCTGACTGGGGAGTAAACCCAAAACCCAGGCATGTGCCCTAACCGGAAATCGAGCCCTTGACCTTTCAGCTTGTGGAACAATGCTCCAACCAACTGAGCCACACCAGTCAGGGCTCAACTTAGTTAATTTCAGTGAATGGTTAGAACCTTCAGATCCGTTTGGAGCCCTGTGCACAGAAAGTTGGGAAGTGTGGGTCCCTTGCCCAAGGAAGCTCCATCCCATCCTAGGCATGATGTGAACAGTTTCATTTCCAAGTTAAAGCTGAAACTGGACACCAGAAATGGGTGCTCTTTGTAATTTTTCAATGGTGAACCTTCTCCTGTGACTTAGGAGGTTTCAAACATGGCAGTTTTGCTCTGTTTTCTTCCCCGGAAGGCAGAGGCCGGAGCCAGCAATGAAGCAGGTCACTGCAACGTGGTGCTGGCACTGCCCACCTCACAGACCTGCCGTGTGCACTTGCAGAAGCACCGCACGCACCTCAGGCCCGGGGTGTGCGCAGCGAGGCCCTGAAGGGGCACAGAGGCGGACGCAGGCCCCTGGGCTTCGTGCCGTGTGCTCCCTCCCGGCGGCTGGCGGGCCCCTGCCGGTGCTCAGGAACTCTCGACGGGCAAAGCACCTCGGCCGCCTCGTCCCTCTCTCTCACCTCTGTTGCGGTTTTCTGTCCTCTGCAGCTCAACAGAACACCGTCCAGCTCCAAGAAGGTCACCTTCGGGTTGAACAGAAACATGACCGCGGGTGAGTGCGGCGTGCGCTTGCAGTCGTGGTCCGCTCCCCGGGCGGCTGGCCCTGAGCCCGCCAGGGGCGGGTCCCGTCCAGGGGCAGGTTCCACCCCTGGCTGAGCCCAGCTTTCATCCAGGGGCTGTAGCGGTGGGTAGGGGAGCGAGGGGGCTGGGGGCTTGGCGTGTGGAGATTTCTGGGGCCTCTGGAAGGTGGTTTACCTGGTAGGCGACATGAACAGCCATCTTCCCATGCCCACCTGCCTCGAATGCATTCGTTGTCTTGGCCTGAGATTTAATGGTCTGTCGGCTGTAGCCACTTCTACCTAAATTCAGAACGCCCCTGCCCAAAAGAAGGGGAAAAGAGGGCTATCTTGTCTTTTAGTTTTTAACATCGGCGTGATTCATTTGCTTTTTTTCCAAAGGAAGCCAATGTATTTAAAAGTATATGAGTTTAAGACCTGGCTCTCTTTAGGGACAAGTACCTCTGGGTGTGTGTGTGTGTGTGCGCGCGCACGCATACGGACACACAGAGGCACAGCTATCAGGAGAGACCTGGGCAATGCCCCGCCCTGCACGCACACACCACCACCACCCCCCGCCCCAGGTCCTGTCTGCACCGCTGGAGGCGGTGGGAGGAACAGATCCCAGAAGGATGGGCTCCTGCAGCTCTTCGTTAACCCTCAGTTTCACTCACTGCGCACGTCCCAGAAACAGCCCTGCCCTCCCGGCGCTTCCCTCAGGGTGTATCCAGGTGGCCCTCAGGGCTGGTTCCCTGCCCGGGAGTGAGTGCCCAGGCCCCCAGCTGTGGGGACAGCACAGAAGCGGGACAGAGAAATCACACCCAGTAACATGTGGCCTTGCTTTCGTTGAGCAGAATTCAAGAAGACAGACAAGAGCATCTTGGTCAGTCCCACGGGTGCCTCCCGAGTGGCCTTCAACCCTGAGCAGAGGCCCCTCCACGGAGTGCTGAAAACCCCCACCAGCTCCCCTGCCAGCACCCCTCTGGGGACCAAGAAGCCGCTGACCACCACACCAAAGAGAAGGCCCACGGCTATGGACTTCTTCTAGGGGAGCAGCGGGGTCTTCTTTGTAAAGACTGCTTTTGCACAGAGTACTCTATAAAGTATAACTTCGTAGGTGGACTGGTTTCTATTGTTTTACGAGTTGTGCATCCGAGGGTCTGCTGTGAGCCGTGCTGCTGCTGCGGGCGTCTTGGTTGAAGCTTTCGCTACAAACATCGTCCGTGCTGCAGCTCCCCAGGATCCCGCGTTGGTGGGTCATTCGGGGCCTCCACGGGCGTGGGAGCCGAGAGCGTGTTGACCATCACCGCGAGTGGGCGCTGTGGGCACTGTGGGCACGGGGACAACCCGGGCTTGGACTGAATCCCCAGTGCAGCCGTCTTTCCACACGTGCTCAGCTGGGGACGGACCTGCGAGCGGGGGCGGGAGAGCAGAGCGCTGTGGCCTGCATCCTTCCCTGTGATCCTACCTCTCAGCCAACCCAAAGTGTCCTCACCAGGGGCGGCGCCGGCGCTCTCACCTGCCCAGGTGATCGTGCTCCAGCTGCTCCGTGCACGGAGGTGTCTGCGCCAGCTGCCTCAGCGCCTGGCGCCCACAGAGCCACTCTTCATCTTAAAGGAAAGCGCAGCTCTCCAGGGAGGCGGCGGCAGCGTGGGGAGAGCCCAGCGCCTGCTGGGAGGCAGCAGAGCAGCTCTCAGAGCCGCGCGTGCGTATTTATTTGTTCGTAGCTACCTTGTATCTGAAATGCTGAGTCTTGCACTTACAGGTTTTTATAAAGTCTAATTCTAGTTAATGACAAAAAATCGGCAGGGGGAAGGCACGCAGACTTGAAATTGGGGAAACAGATGAACTCGGGGCAGCCTCACTTGATCCTTGACCTTGTTTAGGGCAGCTGGGTCCCCCCTGAGCCTGAGTGAGGGATGGGGTGCAGACTCGGAAGTCGGGCGGTCACCTCGGGAAAGCCCCTGGTCCCTGGCTCTCTCTCGAGGTGGCACGATGACAAAGTGCAGACCTAAAGGAGGAGCCCTAACGGGGGGACACGGTTTTCCCTCCGGTGCCCTGCGCTTCCCAGCCTACTCTCTGCTCCTGGATCTCAGGCCTCCTAGGAGTGAAAGCCCCCCACCCCCCAAGCCAGAGCCCCAGTCGTTCACCAAAGCCAGGGCCAGCCCCCTTTGCTCCTTCCCAGCCGAGGGCCCCAGCGTGTCCTCAGTGGCTCGGGCCATGGCTTCAGGTGAAGGGCGGCCATCCGAGATCGCATCATCCAGCCGACTCTGGTTTCCGCCATCACAGAACCGGGCGGGGGGGGCTTCATCTGCACACTGGAGGTGGGCTGACTTGCCCTCGAAGGACGGGGAACTGCCCCTTGCCTGCTCTGGAACAAAGTGTTGTCAGGTCAGCCCGGGAGAAAAACAGGCTGAGCGTGGCGGTGGTGCCAGCCCGTCTCCGTCATGAAAAGCCGTGTGTGGGAGGCCACTCTGTCGTGGCCGCGTGGCTCTGGGGTGCTGCGTTTGCGGTCGTACCTGAAGTCCCATCGGAACCGGAACCGAAGTGTGAAAAGATAAGATTCGAGTGGCCCAGTATTTTTAACTTCAAAAAAAAAAATCCATTATCCTTGGTCACACTATTTTTCTAACAACTTTTATTTTAGCTTCAAAGGTAGGTCTTAGAGCCAAATGGACCACATAACCCGACGGTGCTGAGCGGTCCTTGCAAGACGTTCCAGCACGCAGATGGCGCATCTGCCCTTGGGGTGAGTGCAGGACCCTCTCCTCACGGCCTCTGCACGGCCTGTGTCTCTGAGGCCTGGGCGGGGAGGTGCGCCACCTGCCTGTGAACTGGGGTCCGGAAGCGGCGTGCCCTGGACCGCATCCATCCTTCTCTGCATCCGCCCTCACTTACTCCACTTCGTGGGTAAGTCCAGTAGCTTGACTGTGACTTATTTTTAATCTCTGTAAATTTTGGCTACAAAGGAAAAAAAACAATTTTTAAAAAAAATTCTCATTACATATACGCAGAAGAATGTGTCACATAAAGAAACTTTGGATAATGGTTCTCTACTTGGTGCATGTTACTTTCCTGGGTGAAATCGCCCAGCAGACTTGGCGGTCCAAAAAGGACATAATTTAAATGGATGCTGGTGATCCGAACAGTATTTGGTAGAACAGTCTGTACGATTTGGTGTCGTACTTTACAATGTATTGTCCTTTCTAACCTGTACTGAACTGAAAGCACAAGGGGGGGTATGAAGCAGTTGTTAGTATGGGGGAGAAATTATGAAATTGAGTCCACCTTTTGATTTGTGTATGTTTTCTCTGAATTTACCCGACTGCTGGCAAGGACTGCTTGTTTACAACCAGTCTGTAGTGGTGTCCACAGGTCTTGTCAGTACTCGGCAAAGCCAAGTTCAATAAAGAGAAACCTGTCTGCCCTCAGATTTGCACTGGATGTTGACTGTCAGCGGGCGGGAGCGGGAGCCGCCTCGGGGACCGGTGCAGCGCAGCGGGGTGGGAAGGACTAGTTGGCAGGGTCTGAAAACAGACCACCCAGGCACCTGTCTCTCTCGTGTGTCCCTCCGCAGAGCCAGCATGGGGCTGCCAAGGCAGTCTCCCAGGATGGGGAAGCAGGCACTCGCTGCCAGCCCTAGGCCTGTGAGGACAAGCACAGAGGGGCCACCGTCCTGGGTGGACTCACCCACGCATCCCGCAGGTGTGGCTGCCACCAGGTGTTGAGGGCACAGCTGGAACACTAAGATCCCCGTGAGGCCTCCCCCCACCATCATATGCCCTGCACCGCTAGGGTGCACCTACATTCACCTGTCCCTCTAACAAGGGGCACTTGAGTTTCAGTCTCACGTGTCACTCCAGCATTAGCTGAGGGTCCCACTCCACGCCTGGGGGCATCAGAACACGCCCCGCGGTGAGTGCAAAGTCCCACAAGGGCTCCTATCATCGGGGACCCCACGCTTGATTGTCTTCTCTGCCTGGCTCCTGTTCTCTGTCCCTTCCCCGCAAATAGGGGCACAAGGTCTCAACCAGGACCTTCCTCCTAAGATCAGGGAGCAGGGTCAGGGCAGAGGTTACATCACCCTCCCTCCACAAGCCTAAGATCACACTTGAAACGGCATTTTTCGGGGTGGCCGTCACCAAGATTTCTCACCACGTGTGCACCTGCAATTCTGAGCCTTCGGCGGTCAGCTGGTCCCCACCCCCCCACCAGCATGGGCGCCGCCATCCCGAACCTTCTCGTCCCAGAGGCACAGTCTTCAGCTCCCGCCAGCCCCCGTGGCACTCAGCCGCCCCTCTTTGCACATGGGCTCACATGGCACTCAGGAGAGAACAGCTTGGCGGGTGACAGGAGCCACCCTCCCAAGAAGACAGGTTGTCAGGGCTGCTTCTCCCTGCAGACCCTAACAGTGTGTCCTCGACACGCTCAGCAGATGCTGCACACCTGCCACGCCCGGCGCTGTCCTGGATGGCGTGCTGCAGGAAAACGCTGGGCCCGACCTGGCGGGGGCGACAAGCAGGTAAAAGTGTACTTGTTGGCAGGGGACAGGAGCTCCAGGTGGGAAAGTAAAACCAGGGATGCATCGGCGCAAGTGTTTACTGAGCTTCAAGCACAAGGAGGTATATACGTAAGCAGTTGCTAGTTTTAGTAAGTTTTGGAAAGAATATTACATGGAATCCATATTTTTATGTTTTTTAAGCACTTTCATTAATTGATTTCAGAGAGAGAAACATGGATTTGTTGTTCCACTTACTGATGCACTCATTGGTTGATTCTCGTATGTGCCCTGACCGGGGATCAAACCTGCAACCTTGGCGTATCGGGACGACGCTCCGACCATTTGTGCTACCCGGCCAGGGCTTATGTCCTTCTCCTAACTAATCTGACTGCTGGCAAGGTCTGTTTGTTTCCAAGAAGGCAGACACCAAAAGAGGTTAAAAGGTGAGCCATGTGGGTATCTGGAGAAAGGATTGCCCACAGAAGGAACCACAGGCACCCCTAGGTGGCAGTGTGAGGAGATCGGGGAACCCAGAGGTCCCCAGGATCTGATATGCTGGTCAGAATTAGCAAAGACAGTCATTCAGAGTCCCTAGGGATGGATCAAAAGGCTGCAACAGACTAAGTGGCATTTATCCCATTAAATCCACAGGGGCTGAGTAAGACCAGTGAGAGGCTGTGACGTGGCATTGGAGCGGGCTGCACCCACGCACCCGCAGTTCCCCCTTGCCGAACTGCTTCAGTGGGCTCGGCAGCCGAGCGGCAGTTCCCCACCTCCCGGCTCCCTGGGGTGGAAGAGCTGTTCCACGTAGACGCAGCAGTCAAAGAGAAACATTCACCCTCCAGCTCCCGTAGCTACGGAGGGAGGGCAGGCAGGGCTCCGAGGCCAGTGCAGGGCTATGGAGGGTGCACCTTCCAAACCTCAGACAGGGGGACTCTGCAGTCTCAGAGGTGACGGAGGTGACAGAGCTTCCCCAAGGGGGCCGGGGTGGCGCGGGGCTTCTCTTCTGCCAGGCACTGTAATTTGCAGATGGCCTCACAGCTTCCCAGAAGGGCAATTTGATGACTCCCTGTCCACAGCTGAGGGAACAAGGCTTGGGGAAGCCAGGCCCTCGCCCAGACCTCACAGCTCGTAGTGCCTGAGCAGTCTGGTCCCAGCTCCCTGGGTCTGCAAAGGCCAGGTTCTGACCTACGCCTACCCCACCAACCCCTGGCCCCACCGGGCTGTGGGTTTGCTTCTCCAAGTTTGCACCCTGGCCAGCACCTCCAGAGCTGGTCGGGGACGCGGAATCTCAGCCTCCCCGCCCCTAGAGCCACTGAATCAGCACCGGCATTTCACCAGCCCACGCGAGCTGATCCGAAGACCCGCAGCTGTTCACAGAGGCCCTCCACACAGAACGGCCCTCAGTTAGTATTAGCCGCTTCGAATTCCCTCCGGTTGAAAAACCGCAGAACCCAAAGGGTTTTCCTTTGCGGGACATCCCGGAGGTCCATGCTGGAGAGATTCCTACCAGACCCCGTGGCCTCAGCCTTAGCCTTTCTGCACACTCAGGGAGCACACACTGAGCACAGACACCCGCAGACCGCCACCTCGAGTGGACTGCAGCCGTGCGCCTGGTTTGCACGTTCTGTCCGACTGAACCGTCTCAGAGTCCATCATGGACATGACGTTGTATTCCCAAACCCTCGGGCCACCGTCGCCAAAGAGCGACCTCTGTAAGCACATCATCATGTTGCCAGACAGGGGCCTGGCCCTGAGCGGGCCTGCCTCGGGCCAGCAGCAGCATGTGCGTGCTTGACCTTGTGTAGGAAAGACTCGCAACACGGGTCCGGGTGATTTGGGGTGTATTTTTATTAAGGCCGGGGAGAGTGAAACAAAGGAAGAACTTAGGGTAGGGGAAGCAACGGGAGAGAGGTCCAAAGCAGCGTTCTGCTTTGGCTCCCTAGAAAAGTTATGGGAAAGGAATGAGCCGAGGCAGGGCTGCCGTCAGCTCACCAGGAAGTCCGGGAAAAGGGAGCCTGGGGACAGGATCAGGGGGCGAGCCTGCGTCAAGCTGCCACTGCCCACTGCTTCTTCTCTGGCTGCCAGCCTCCTTGGGACCCTTAGAGTTGAGGAGGAAATAAAAAGCTCTCGCCCGAGAAGGGACAGGGACGGGCTCTAGCAAGTGAGCCTGCACTGTGTCTTCATCCTGAGGGCTTTTTATCCTTTCCTGCAGGTGAGAATCTTAGGGGTGGGTTTCAGCAGAATATTTTTCCAGGTGCATTTTTTAATATGTTGATGCGTCGAAATGAACTCATGGGGGAGGGGGAATATTCTTTGGTGTGCTTCTTACTTCCATCTTGGGTCTGTCTGGCTTTTAACAGGGTTTTTTGTGATTTGTTCCCCTGACTTCATCTGTCCTTGGTTTAGCTGGCACAAATGACGTTAATTGGGTCTCTATGCTCTATCTCCCAGACCAGGGAGATTTAAGCCATGTATTCTCCGGTCAGGGAGGAGAGGTAGAAACCAGTCACTCTTTGAGTGTCCTTGGTTAGGGGAGAGAAGTTCTTGCGATTTACCAGTTGGCTGTAAGCTGCTCCAACTGTTTGGCCTTGTTTAATTTTCTTGTCTCAGTTTCCGCATTCCACCTGCTCAGGAATTTTCCCAGCTTCTTACTATCCTATCACAATCGATGTCACACCAAACCTGACACTCCGTCCACAAGTTCATGTTCAGATTTCCCCCAGATGTCCCCAACCATTTTTCTTGGCCAGAACGTAACCAATATTACATATTGCAATTGCTTACCATGACTAAAGTTTCTCTTACTCTAGAACCTCTCTTATTTTGTCTCATGACGTTGCATTTTTGAAGAGTATGTCTAAGCTGGGCCCTACAGCCCACAGGTGCGCTGTGAACACCCTGGAGATGGTCCAGCAGGGGTCGTGACCTTTCCACTTGGTCACCGGGACCGAAGTACAGGAGCACTAGCAGACCGACCCAGCCCGTGCTGAGCCAGGCCAGGCCTCAGGGATGGGCTGGTTGCCATGACAGCTCCAACCTCAGCTTTGTAGCTTTCTCTGGAAGCTGGGACAGGGAGGGGCTCTTTCAACTCCAGGAAGGGCAGTTCCCCTCCCAGCGTCAGGATCTCCTGGAGGGCAGGCTTGTTTTCCTTGAGACCTGGGCCCTGGACAACCCAGGCCCAGCACGGGGACTGGCTGATCTTTGTGTCTCCCAGAAAATAACCCGAGGTGGCCAGTTCTCTGCTGGCCAGAAGCTGAACCCGGGCACCGTGGGGACATGGGGCCCAACAGACACCATCCCCCAGAGGCCTCTAAGCTGCAGATCTGCCAAGGACCTCAGAGGTCAGAAATTCCGGGGTTAGCAGTCAGGCAGCAGGCATGGGGTGGGCTTATGTAACGAGCGGACAGAACCCTGGAATGAACTGTGATTTTACCAATACCCTGACTAAATACCACCTTTCCGTAAGTGAAACAAGCCAAGTCAAAGTTTCGTTTAAAACAACATGAATGCAGAAAAATGTTACATCTGGTTGCTGAGCCTGCAAACCCTGCAGGGACCAGGTCTAAACACACATCTGAATGTTCCGTAGCGACCTGCTGGGAGATTCAGAGGTGGAACGCCCAGCTGCCTGCTGAGCCCCTGGCCACGTGCAACCGGCAGCCAGAAGAGGAGAACCCCGCCCCTCCCCCCCTCCCACACACACACACACACTGGAGACAGGCACTCCAAGTGCTCTCTCCTTGGCTACATTCGCCCAAGAAGTGCCAGGCACCGGGCCGCAGGTATGGAAGGCAACAGCGTGTGCTTGGCATCCCGATGAGAGGCACTGAGAGATGTTAAGAAAGTAAGCAGGGCTGGTATGGTGGAAAATCACCCTGTCACAAATGTGAGTCACAGCTGTCCCTTTCAATTGTCTGGGTTCGATTCCTGGTCAGGGCACATGCCTGGGTTGCAGGTTTAATCCCCAGGTGGGTGGCATACAGGAGGCAAGCCATCAGTGTTTCTCTCTCTCTGCCCCTTTCTCCCACCCCCCACCTTCCTCTCTCTCTCAAGTCAATGAACATATCCTCAGGTGACGATCACAAAAGGAAAAAACAGGTGAAATCAATTTTAATGATACATTTCACTTACCCCCATCTACCCCCAAGTTACCATTTCAATACATGATCAATCTAAAAAATTCCTGAGCTATTTTGCAGACTCTTTCTAGTGAGTCTTCGAAACCCAGTTTGTATTTTATGCCAAAGGTCCCACGTGTCGCATAGGACCAGCCACGTCCCAGCACTCGTGTCTCGAGGCCATGGCAGCCCAGCCTCCAAAGCGCAGAGGAAATATGCCCAGAGGACAGGTGGGGTGCCTTACAGCCAAAGGTACCTGGGTGGGGCCAGGACGGGAGGACGGTGAGGACCTTGAGGGGGGTTTGGACTTGGTCCTAGGGACACTTCAAAGATGTCTGGAGGAAGAGCTTCGGGCAGGCGGAGCTGAGGGTGGTGGTGGCCAAGCAGCAGGCAAAGGACGGGCGGGATGCAGGAGAGGCTGGAGGACTGGCCAGAGGTCTGAGCTTAGCCGGGCAGAGTGGAGCCGAGGCGGGGGGTTGGTTGGGAGGTGGAAGGAGGTTTCTGGTCCACCTGGGAGGGCCTGGGTAACAGGAAAGGAAGACAGGTGACTCCCCAGGTGCGACCGCTGTTCTCTGCCCAGTTTCCTGGCGTGTGTTGTGTCCTAGGCCACCCTTTCCCTCCTTCCAAGAAGAGCTAGGAGCCGGGAAGCTTGCAGACCTTGCCCTTTCTCCATTCAGGAACCGGACTGGCCCTCCAACTGGCCTTCAGCTGCCCAGCCTGGCCGAGGAACAGAGGACAGGCTAGAGGGGACACTGGAGAGAAGTGACAGGGGAGGGCTTCCAGTAGGGGGCCTGCTTAGAGGGCCAGCCACTCCAAGTTACCACACTGCGGCGCCCTCTGACCTTCCTCCAGGAACATCCACGGGAAGAAGGGTGTCTCCGGAGGCCATGAGGACTATCCTGGCGCGGGGCCCAAGGGGCCTGGGGCTTCAGGGAGGGGCCAAAGCAGGTCCTTGCTCTCGGTCCCAACAGTGGGGCCCAGGGGGCATGAGGCTCTCGTTTGCTCCAGAGAAGGCTATGCGCCCCCTTCTCTGTGGGTGATGATGCTGCACTTCCCTTTTGGGGAGCAGGTCACACTGGGCCCCTGAACAGAGTTCCAGGCACCTGTATGGTGACTGAGGTCCCACCTCCGTGTTTACCGAGGGCTCTGACGTGCCTTTTGTTCAGGGACTCTTTGCTGCCTCTAAAAATGGCTACAGTTCTTCCTGGCATTAGTCACTGCCTGGTGACTAAGCCTCGGGTTCGTCAGTCTTTTTAAATCCCGTCATTATTTCTCCACCCAGGGTTTTAAGACTAAACGTTGAAAATGTACTCCACTGGCAGCACCCGGATTCGAGGCCCCTTGTTGCTGCTGGGCGCCATCGATGGCTGTTACAGCGCACAGATGTCGCACTGACCACAGCGACTTGGAAAAGGCAGTGGGCTCTGTCTGACACAGGTTCCCTCGGTAACTGACTGTCTGGAGGAAAGAGACAGCACCTTTTCTTCCCCACAAGCAATTCTGGCAGGGCTACTTGTTGGAGCACTGTTGGGCTGCCAACTTCACCTTAAATGGCGTGTGCATGATTCTGTGCTGAAATCTGCCAATAAAAATGCTACCAAGGGTGGGGAATGAGATCATGTGACCGAGAAAGGAAAGGATGTGTAAGCTGCTCCAATTTGACCAGTAACCAAGGAACAGGCAGTTCCTAACCAAGGGGCTGGCCGAGGATATTTCAAACTGTTCAACTAAGAGGAAGGCAGTGCCCATTCTTTCTAAATCCTGATAAAATTTTCAAAATACCACTCCCGGCCAAGATGGAGGCGTAGGTAGACACACTGTGCCTCCTTGCAAAATTGTTGCCCAAAATTAAGGACAACAAAAATTTAGAAACAAACAAAAAAACAATCAGATCTGACAGAAAATTGAACTGTAAGGAAGTTTGACGACCATTCATTCAGACTGGTAAGAGGGGCATAGTCAGCAGCCAGCGGAGGGGGATCTCAGCTGGAAAAAGCAGTGGCTGGCAGACCCCAGGCTCGGGGGGGTGGTGGGCAGACCCAGTGAGGCCAAGCAAGGTGGCTGGCTGACCGGGTGGTCACACATTCGTGCGCAGGTAATCCAGATGAAACTGGGGAGCAAGACAGACTGTGCAATCCAGGGCCCCAACACCAGGAAATAAAACCTCAAAACACCAACTGAAAACACCTGTGGGGGTTGATGTGCCGGGAGAGACCCCCAGCCTCACAGGAGAGACCCACAGGGTCCTGGAACATGCACAAGCCCACCAGAAGGGCCCAATTTGCTTGTGGGAAGCGGCAGAAGGGACTGAAATCCAACAGAGAGCAGAGCAAGCGCCATTGTTCCCTCTCTGACCCTGCCCCCAAATGCAGCAACCCAGTGACTGGGTTGAACAATGAACACCTAAGGCTCCGCCCCTTACTACGTAACAGGTGCAACCGACCAAAAAAAAAAAAAAAAAAAAAAAGGCCCAAATGGAAGAACAGATTAAAGCCACAGAGCCAATTCATCTAAGTGACAAACAGATAGCCAACCTATCAGATGCACAGTTCAAAGCACTGGTGATCAGGATGCTCACAGAATTGGTTGATTTTGGTTGCAAATTAGATGAGCAAATGAAGGCTACAATAAGTGAAATGAAGGAAAATGTACAGGGAACCAATAGTGATGGGAAGAAAACTGGGACTCCAATCAATGGAGTGGACCAGAAGGAAGAAACTAACAACCAAACAGACAACAAGGAAGAAACAAGAATTCAAAAAAAGGAGGAGAGGCTCAGGAACCTCCAGGACATCTTTAAATGTTCCAACATCTGAATTATAGGGGTACCAGAAGGAGAAGAGGAAGAGCAAGAAGTAGAAAACTTATTTGAACAAATAATAAAGGAGAACTTCCGCTATCTGACGAAGGAAATAGACTTCCAGGAAGTCCAGGAAGCTCAGAGAGTCCCAAAGAAGTTGGACACAAGGAGGAACACACCAAGGTATATCATAATTACATTAGCCAAGATTCAAATGAAGGAGAGAATTCTAGAAGCAGCAAGGGATAAGGGGACAGTCACCTACAAAGGAGTTGCCATCAGACTGTCAGCTGATTTCTCAAAAGAGACCTTCCAGGTAAGAAGGGGCTGGAAAGAAGTATTCCAAGTCATGAAAGGCAAGGGCCTTCATCCAAGATTGCTCTATCCAGCAAAGCTGTCATTTAGAATGGAAGGGAAGATAAAGTGCTTCTCAGATAAGGTCAAGTTCAAGGAGTTCATCATCACCAAGCCCTTATTATATGAAATGTTAAAGGGACTTATCTAAGAAAAAGAAGATAAAAAATGGGACAGTAAAAAGACAGCAAACTCACAGATATTAACAACCACACCCAAAACAAAAGCAAACTAAGCAAACAGAACAGGAACAGAACCACAGAAATGGAGATCACATGGAGGGTTGTAGAAGGCCAGTTTTATGAGTAATTAAGACTGTCAGACCTCCAAACAAACGACCCATTCATAGAAGTCATAGGACCATAAAGGAGAAAGTTTGGTAAGGTCTCCTAGGTTTGAAACAAAGGAGAACTAACAGAACCTCAAGGGTATGGCCTCAGCAACCCTAAGAAATGAGATACGTTGACACTAAGGAACTAGACGTTTCCAAGGTAAAATCAGGACACAAGCCAGGACTTACGTTTCCAAGGTAAAATTAGGACACAAGCCAGGACCCTTGTGTACCCTAGCAATAACCGCAACTTCTGCTTCTGTAAACTGCTTGCTTGCTAATCATGCATAAAAGGAGCTCACTCCAAGTGCAGGGTGCGACTCCCATTTGTATCTCCTGCTTAGGCAGTCGGGAGTTCGCCCCTGCGCAGGTTAATAAATCCCATCCTCATTTTCACCTGTCTCCAACTTGGTCATTTGTCTCGAGATCGGGATACAACAGGGTTAGCAACAGGGGAGTGGGAAGAGAAGAAGAGGGGAAAGGTACAGAGAATAAGTAGCATAGATGGTGGGTAGAAAACAGGGGGAGGGCAAGAACAGTGTGGGAAATGTAGAAGCTCAAGAACTTATGACACATGGACATGAACTAAAGGGGGGAATGTGGGTGGGAGGGGGTGTGCAGGGTGGAGGGGAGTGAAGGGGGAAAATGGGACAACTGTAATAGCATAATCAATAAAATATATTTTTAAAAATTTCAAAATACCGGTAATTGCTTCGAGACCACCACTCCCAGCTCTGGGTGCTGGACGCCCCTACCTCATCTGATCACTCTCCCTACCTGACGTCAAACTGCATCCTCGAATGCACATGACTCACGGAGCCTGCGGCACACAGCTGTACCTCTCTGTCCTCCTACCTATATAAGCGTCCCCTCACCTTCCTCAAGTTGGACACTGTTCCAAGCTTCTCGGAACTCCACTCTCAGGCATGTCCTCAGTGAGACCAAAATAAAATTTCTTTTCCTAGATTCACTCTCAGTTTCTTTTCAGTGAGATGATAATTTTTTTAAGGCATCGGGCAAAGCCCCTCTTTTTTGCCTTTGGAACCATCGGCCTCCCTCTCTTGGTCCCAGCCTCAGCAACCCCATTCTAACCACACACCTCACCTGTCCCCAAACACACCCTGCCCCTTACACACCTGTTCACGCTAGTCCTTCCCCGCTCTTCACAAAGACTTGCTGACCCACATCAGAACGGACCAGACTGCACTGGGAGGGAGCTGAATTTGGAGGTGGACTTCTCAGGAGCCTGGGTGTTCAAGCCCTGTGTCTGATGGATGAGGAGAATGTTACTCCTGAATAAAACGTTGCTCCTACAGACTCAAGGGCCCCCTTTGTAACAAAAACAGAACACCTTCCTGAAATGAAATGGGTAAACAGTCTGCTACATTCAAGGTTTAAAAAGTCAATATACAGGCCCTGGCTGAGTAGCTGAGTTGGTTAGTGTTGTCCCAATACACCAAGGTTGCAGGTTTGATCCGCAGTCCATGCGCACACAAGGACCAACCAATGAATGCATAAATCGGTGAAACAGCAAATACAATGTTTCTCTCTCTCCTTTCCTCTCTCTCTAAAATCAATCAATAAAGTTTAAAAATAAAATAAAATAAAAGCAAGCCAGTTTTAAAAATAGAATTCAATAGAATGTCCTGACTATAATATACAAGAGAAATAGGAGAAATCCATTTGTCATAACATCAGCTGAATTTCAACATGTAAATGCCCCAGCAAGGGGCCGTGCTTGGGCTGACCAGCGGAGTCATCCCCACGGTTAGAAAAGCTAGCAATGCACTCAATGGGCTGCTCAGATCTCATCAGGTGTTGCCATTGGAAATGTAATTATATAAGAGGCTGAAGAGTTCTAGGTAAAGGCCAGAGCAAATCAAAATATAATCTTCCATAAGTTTGCATGGTTTGAACTCCTGGAAAATTATGTTAAAGCCGTGCAAAAATGTCTTCATGTCTGCATTAGTCAGCTCAGGCAGCTGTAACATATTCCACAGACAGGGCAGCCTTAAACCGCAGACATTTACTTCTCAGCTTTCGAGGCAGGAAGTCCGAGATCTGGGTGCCAGCACAGTCCTTGAGATCTGGCGAGAGTTCTCTTACTAGTTTCTGTGTCTTCACTCTTGTGTCCCCTCATCTAAGGACACCAACCCCATTGGACAAGGACCCCATCCTTATGACCGCATTTAACACAATTACTTTCTTCATCCAAATGCTGCCATACTGGGGGTTAAGGCCTCAACGTGTGGATTTCAGGGGGACACAATTCAGCCCACAGCCAAGGTTTGGTGTCAAACACCTGAAGTTCCAGACTGGGGTCATTGTTGACAGGTTTTCACCCACTGGAATAAACACCAGTTCTTTTTGCGGGGGATCATCCCGTCCTTTGCTGGGTGGGAAGCCTGTCTCACCTGGAATGTAAGCTACTAGAGCACCTTAACCCTGGGGCAGTCAAAAGTGAGTGCAGATCCGAAGCACCCCAAGCTGGCGACAGCCAGTGCCACTGTCCACGGAGGTGGCTGGAGACCCTTTGTGGACTTGGCATGGGCTGGGGAGGACTCCAGCAGATTTTCTAGGATGTACCCAGAACTAATTGTCTTTGTATTTGTCCTGCTGTGGGATCACTGAATTCCTTCAGTTGGTGGGCTGATGTCTTTCAGAAGATTCTCAGCTACTGCGTCTTCTTCCAATGTTGTTTCCACCCCATTCCCCCACCGCTGCGCCTGGGACTCTGACTGCGCATGCACGAGACCTTTAATTGCGTGCCACGTGATGTTGGTGCTCTTTCGGTGATTTTTTCAAAATTCTCTCTTCTCTGTGTGCCTTTTCCCTTTTTGGTTTGCTATTTCCTGTCCATCAGCCTTCCGGCTACCCGTCCTGTCTGTGTCCACCTCCCAGGAAGCCCCTCACCGGCTACTCCACGATTACTTTTCTCCAAGTTCTCAGACGGAGCCGGCAGGGGTTTCTCTGACACACACTCACACACTGCCAGTTTGGCGGTATGCATCCAAATTCTCGGAAATGTGCCCCCTGATAGTCCCAAGACACCCGTGCCAGAAGTCTGACAGTAAGAGGTAATTATGCATGTGTGCAGGCTGTGTGCAAGTGCATAGGTGCACCCGAGCGGCTTCGAAGGCTCGAGTGAGGGCTGCGGTTAGTTGCCCAGTAGGTCAGTCTCAGGTAGAACCGGTGGCAGGGGAGGAGCTCCAGGAGGCGCTGGGTGCAGGCCAGCGATGGGGCTCCCCCTCTGCGGTTGGAACAGAGCCCCGTCGCTCTGCCTGAGCGCCAGAAAAAATGCTGACTTGTACTTAGAGGCCGCATTGTTCTTTTTTTTTTTTTTTGATCCTCATCCAAGGACATTTTTTCGTTGCTTTTAGAGAGAGAGCAACAGTGGGGGGAGAGACAGACAGGCAGACAGACAGACAGACATTGATTGGTTGCCTTCTTGTACCCGCTCCAACCAGGGATTGAACCCACAGCTTGGGTATGTGCCCTGATCAGGAGTTGGACTTGAGAACTTTTGGTCTCTGGGACGATGCTCCAACCAACTGTGCCACCCGGTTAGGGCTATTTGCCAGTTTTCAAGAATTCTGTAAAAATACACCCTGGCTGGTGTGGCTCAGTGGATTGAATGCAGGCCTGCAAACCAAACCAAAGGGTCACTGGTTCGATTCCCAGTTGGGGCACATGCCTGGGTTGCAGGCCAGGTTCCCAGTTGGGGGAGCACGAGAGGCAACCACACATTGGTGCTTCTCTCCTTCTCTTTCTCCTTCCCTTCCTCTCTCTCTAAAAGTAAATAAATAAAATCTTTTTTAAAAAAGAATTCTGTAAAAATATAGATGAAGCTGTGCTAAAATTATCATCGGCTGCACTTTCCTGGGGTGTAATTTGGGGTATAGATTAAGAATCTAAAGATGTATACAACTCTTTTGCCTGTCATTCCACTTCATCATGTATAGTAAGAAAGTAATAAAAAATGCACATGAAGATGGACTTACAAATAACCAGTAATAACCATATGTACAATGGTGATGGCGCTGACTGAGGACCAGCAGTTATACTACAGCTGTTGGTTTCGAGCAAAGGCCCAAAGGACTATCTTCCTGTGATCTGGTGGTTGTTCTGGAAACTGAGCACAGAATGGCTGTTTTCATTGGGAAGAAACAACCTGCAGCTCTTCCTCCCAGTGGGAGAGCCTCAGGAATGCTTCAAGTAATGACTTCTGACTTCAAGAGCCAGGGCCAGCCCTGGCTGGTGTAGCTCAGTGGATTGAGCACGGGCCTGCGAACCCAAAGGATCACGGTTTGATTCCCAGTCAGGGTACATGCCTGGGTTGCAGGCCAGTTCCCAGCATGGGACACACAAGAGGCAACCATACAGTGATATTTCTCTCCCTCTCTCAAAATCTTTAAAAATAATTATTTTAAAAAAGGGGGGAGCCAGATGCAGATGGGTGCAGATCTCAGGGATCCCGAAATCCTGAGAAAGCCTCAGCACCATTGCCTCAAAGTGGAGTGGCTACTGCAAATGGGAAGCCAGAACACACTTCTATCAGTTGTTTTGGGAACCATTTGACTTTGGAGGATCTGAATTTCTCATTCTTTAAATAAGTATTTCTGACCATCTCTCTCTAAAGGACAACCTAGACTAGTTTGTTTTTCTTCTGGGTTATTGAGTGCTGTAGTCAAACATCCACCACACTTTGGGGGAAGGGACCAATAGTGTCTAAAAATTGTGGGTGTCTTCCCATTCTGGGCAAGGAAGAGAGACAAGGAGAACTCTGTCAGAGCTGCTGGGATTGAGTGAATATTTGGGACTCTGTGCCCACGGGGAAAACCGTCTTTGTAAGGGAATTTCCCAAGTCTTGGAATAAATCCAGATAGGTGTTAAAAAACTTTTACAACTGCGAAAGCTGGAAACAACCTAACTATCCAATAATAGGGAATTAGTTAGAGAAGTCTTGTAACACCATGTGATGGAAACGATGTAGCCAAGAACAACCACTGACAAACATCAGAGGTCACTGAACGTATAAAAATATTTTGTATACACACAATACATTACAATCCAAATTTTTAAAAATCTAACATGGATTTGTCTCTTGAGTACTTAGCATGTGTTATGTAAAACCAAGCAGAGGTACATAGAAAGAAAACCAGAAAGCTGTACACCCCAAGACAATGAACTTGGACATGAGGGTTTCATTTGCTTGGTAATGTTGATAACTTTTCCAAGTTTTCTACCCCACAAGTTTCTCTGCAAACCAGAGGCACAGCGAATGAGGTTGAAGAATCCTTGGCAGTGCACTTTGGAACAGGAAAACCAACCGTTGCAGCGAAGTTAATCCCAAACCATCTAGGTCAGCAAACTTACTTCCAGTTAGATGGGAGGGAAATCCAAACAGTCCTCCAAACAGAAGATCCAAACAGAAAATCCAAACAGAAGAGGGAGGAACTCACAGTAGAAAAGAGAATTTCCTCATTTTCCTGCTTTTCCTTCTTGGTGAATAAGTTGTCTCACTAGGCCCCATCAGGGTCTACAATTCCAAGCTATTGGCTCAGATTTTGAATCTTTATTAAAGTATCACTAAGGAGAGAGAGGAAGCACTTCCAGTAAAGACTGGTTAGGAATAAAGGGTGAGGTTCACGGGTATTTCTTTGAGGGGGAGGGCTGTGAGCGGTGACGGCCCCTCAGAGGCTGGGGCAGACGCTGAGGACGCACCTTTATGAACTCTTGGGAGAAACCTCTCTGGAAGGCCCGGAGCCGTTTCCAGTGGAGCCTGCAAGATCCCAGAGTCTGAGCAGCTCTCAGGGCCAGCTCGCTGACCCATGCCTGCAAGGTGAGCTTCAAACCAGACCAGCATGTTGGAGGATTTAAAAAGTCAAATTGTGACACTCTCCCTCCCTGGGGCACGCCCACGCCCACGCCCTTCTTCCCTAGCAGGCATGCGTCTCCTAAATTCTAAGGGTCCCCAGGAGACTTGTAACCAGGGGAGGAGAGCCAGCAGCAGACTGTCCGGGGCTGATCCCCAGAACCTGTCTCCGAGGCCCCTTTTCTCTGACTTTGTTGGGAGCCAAAGCAGCCCTGCCTGAGTTCTCTCTCTCTCTCTCTGCTTCTGTCCTAAGCCCTTCCCTGTTTCACTGACCCCAGCTTTAACAAATGTACTTAAAAAAAAAAAAAAAAAGGCAAATTGCTCTCAGACAGTTCAGGCAAAATCTGGGGTACCCCTAGTGTTTCTAGAGACACTGGGCCAAAGTGCTTTAAAGGTTGAAAAACTCTTGGCTGCTGTATTCCGAAAAAGAAAGGAAGAAAAACAATTCCCTAAGAAAACTCTAAAAAAAAAAAAAAAAAGAATACCCCAAACAAACCTGTAATCCAGGCTTCAAATTTAGTTGTTGCCCATGAAGACATTCTGGTGGGGGGGGGGGGCGGAGAAAGAAAGAAAGACATTCTGGAACTGGGAAACATCCAAAAAAAACTATTCCTGAAAGGATGCCGCCGCTTCTTAAAATGGCAGCTTATCCCTGTGTGGTGTGGCTCAGTGGATTGAGTGCTGGCCTGGGGACCAAAGGGTCGAGAATTCAATTCCTAGTCAGGGCACATGCCTGGGTTAGGGGCCAGGTCCCCAGTAGGGGGTATGCTAGAGGCAACCACACATTGATGTTTCTCTCCCTCTCTTTCTCCTTTTCCTCTCTCTAAAAACAAATAAATAAATAAAATCTTTAAAATGGCAGCTTAGTCCATCAGTCTTGAGAGAAAGCAGACCTTTCAGGACTTCCGGCCAAGATGGAGGTGTAGGCGGAGACACTGTGCCTCCTCTAACAACCAAAATTAAGGACAACAAATATTTAGAAACAAGAAAACAACCAGAACTGATAGAAAATTGAACTGTACGGAAGTCCAACAACTATTCATCCAGACCGGTAAGAGGGGCGGAGTCGCGGAGGGAGAAGGTGGAAGTGCGGGAGCGCAAGCAGTGGCTGGCAGTTCCCAGGTGCACAGCCGGCAGCTGGCGGACCCCGGGCACAGGGGGGCAACTGTGCAGACCCAGTGAGGCCGCACAAGGTGGCTGGCTGACCAGGTGGTCCCACATTCCCGCTCGCAGACGGTCCAGGCAGAGGGGAAGTGGCGGAAGGGACTGAATCCAGGAGAGAGCGGAGCAGGCGCCATTGTTCCCTCTCAGACCCCGCCCCCACATACAGCGTCACAACCCAGCGACTGGACTGCCCCGCCCTGAGGAACACCTAAGGCTCCACCCCTTATACGTAATAGCCGCGACCAGACTAAAACCAAAATAAAACAAACAACAACAACAAAAACAAAAACCACCAAAAATGACTCAAACAGGAGAACAAATAAAATCCCTAGAGCCAATTCCTCTAAGCAGTGAAGAGATAGCCAACCTATCAGATGCACAGTTCAAAGCACTGGTCATCAAAATGCTCACAGAATTGGTTGATTTTGCTCACAAACTAGATGAAAAAAATGCAGGCTACAATACCTGAAATGAAGGAAGATGCATGGGGAACTGATAGAGATGGAAGGAAAACTGGGACTCAAATCAATGGAGTGGACCAGAAGGAAGAAAGAAACAACCAAACAGACAACAAGGAAGATACAAGAATTCAAAAAAATGAGGAGAGGCTTAGGAACCTCCGGGACATCGTTAAACGTCCCGACATCCGAATTATAGGGGTCCCAGAAGGGGAAGAAGAAGAGCAACAAGTGGAAAACTTATTTGAACAAACAATAAAGGAGAACTTCCCCAATCTGGCAAAGGAAATAGACTACCAGGATGTCCAGGAAGCTCAGAGAGTCCCAAAGAAGTTGGACCCAAGGAGGAACACACCAAGGCACATCGTAATTACATTAGCCAGGATTCAAATGAAGGAGAGAATTCTAGAAGCAGCAAGGGATAAGGGGACAGTCACCTACAAAGGAGTTGCCATCAGACTGTCAGCTGATTTCTCAAAAGAGACCTTCCAGGCAAGACGGGGCTGGAAAGAAATATTTGAAATCTTGAAAGGCAGGGACCTACATCCAGGATTGCTCTATCCAGCAAAGCTGTCATTTAGAATGGAAGGGAAGATAAAGTGCTTCTCAGATAAGGTCAAGTTGAAGGAGTTCATCATCACCAAGCCCTTATTCTATGAAATGTTAAAGGGACTTACCTAAGAAAAAGAAGATAAAAATATGACAGTGAAAAGACAGCAAACTCACAGCTATTAACAACCACACCTAAAACAAAAGCAAACTAAGCAAACAGCTAGAACAGGAACAGAACCACAGAAATGGAGATCATATGGAGGGTTAGCAACAGGGGTATAGGAGGAGGAGAGAGGGGGAAAAGGTACAGAGAATGAGTAGCATAGATAGTGGGTAGAAAATGGACAGGGGGAGGGCAAGAATAGTATGGGAAATGTAGAAGCTAAAGAACTTATGACACATGGACATGAACTAAAGGGGGGAATGTGGGTGTGTAGGGTGGAGGGGAATGATGGGGGAGAAATGGGACAACTGTAATAGCATAATCAATAAAATATATTTTAAAAAAAGAAAGAAAGCAGACCTTTCTCCCAGCTTCCATTCATTTTTTTTTAAAGATTTTATTTATTTAATTTTAGACAGAGGGGAAGGGAGGAAGAGGGGAGAGAAACATCGATGTGTGATTATCTCTCACGTGATCCCCAAATGGCACCTGGCCCGCAACCCAGGCATGTGCCCTGACTAGGAATCAAACCAGCAACCCTTTGGTTCGCAGGCTGGCACTCAATCCACTGAGCCACACCAGCCAGGGCCCCCCAGCTTCCATTGTATTAGGACCAGGGGGAACCTAAATCAATGAAAGGGCAACTTGCCTGAGCATGGGCTTCTGCCAGGCTCTGTTCTCAGTCGGCTCGTGGGTCAGTCTTCCGGATCCCTTAACATCACTCTGATGGAGACCCTGTTATTATTTCTCCGTTTGAGGAGATGGAACACAGTCCAAGACTTGACCTACCTTGTCCCTCCAAAGTGACACGGCATTGGAGGAGCTGGACTCCAACCCGAGCGGTGTGGCTCCAGAGTCCAGAGCTCACCCCAGTGTGTTAACCACATTTTCTAATTTTTTGTATTCTTTTTTTTTTAAAGCTTTTTTTTATTTTTTATTTTTTAATATTTTATTTATTTATTTTTATTATTTATTTATTTATATTATTTATTTATCTTTAGAGGGGAAGGGAAGGAGAGAGGGAGAGAAACATCAATGTGTGGTTGCCTCTTGTATGTCCCCTGCCGGGAACTGGCCTGACAACCCAGGCATGTCCCCTGACTGGGAATCGAACCGCAATCCTTTGGTTCGCAGGCCCGCGCTCAATCCACTGAGCTACACCAGCCAGGGCTAATTTTTTGTATTCTTGATGCTCTGGCCTCTGGGGCCTCACTGACTGGAAGAGACCGCCTCTCCCAGGGCCAGCCAGTTCTTAGAGACAGCAAGGATGCCTTCCACATGCAAACTCAACCAATCCGGAGCCCGCCTGCCACTCACACCTCTACCCCACCCCTACCCTCCAGCAAGCACTGACTGTCTGCCTTAACCAGCTCAGGACTGGGGAGCAGACAGCCAGAGGCAGCCCCGGTGCCCCAGAGCCTGCCAACATTACTTCAACCAGGCAATATTCATTCTGCTCACCTGCCTGGCCTGGCCTTTCTCATGGAGACCACGAAAGAGGTCCTCTGCTGGACCCCAGCCACTTGCCTCACCAGCCACCCCACCTCCAAGGATCCTTCAGGGTGCCCTCTCTTCCTACCCAGCCCAGGGCTGCCCCTGCCATACTGTCTCCTAGAAAAGGCTGCTTAGCAGCCTAGTGGGGACATGGGAATGAGTGGGAGGGGTCCTCTGGGGCTCTGCACCTCACCCTGATACAGAGGTAAGGCAGCCCGCCCATCACCTGGATGGCCAGCACCCTGAAGGGTCTGCACTGTCTGATTCATCAAGTAAAGAGGTTTGTTCTTGGACTGCCGATTACTGGCAATTGACAGTCTGCATAAAAATACCTAATTAACTCAGCCGCCTCCACAGCGCCTCAAACCCGGGTGGTCTCAGAAGCATTCGAAGAGATGAGAGAGTACAGGGGGCCAGGACAGGGCTGGGTCCTCGCTACTTTGCCAGGTTCCCGAGGTGGCTCTCCTGTGACCAGTTTGGGGACCATAAGCATTGGGAATGAGGAACAGAGATCCAAAAGCCCAAGGGGAAGTAAATTCACTGAAACCCCCTTCTCAGGACTTTGGCCCCGGGCTACCTGGGTGCTCCTCAAGGAGCAGGGTTAAGGAGGTGGAGACTGAGGATGAGGTTTGCCCAGGGAGAGGACGGGACTTCAGTGACAGATCAGGGTCAGGAGGGGGTGACGCCAGCTGCACAGACAGAGGGATCCCTTAACCTCCTTAAGAGCCAACGGTCGTGGACCTCACAGAGCAGGCACAAGAGAAGGGCAGTAAAGGCAGCGGCTGGGCTGCTGGCTGCCGTGCGTTCCGGGGGTTCTGGCCCAGCAACACTGTCACTAGCTGTGACCTTGACCCCTGCCATACAGAATGGTTGTGAAGATTGTTAAGACAGAAAGGAAGTGAAGTCACTAATGCTATAGGCCACATGGAATTTTAAACCAATCAGTTGGGAAATAACTAATCAATGCTAGTAATCTGCCTGATAAGACCCCCAACATTCTCCCAAGGGAAGGTGTCCTTGCCTGAAGTAACCGACTCTTTTAACTGCTTAGTCCCACCCTCTTTCTGTCTACGACCTTGCATTTGGAACGGCCCCTCCCAGCACCCTTCTACTTACTGGGTGGGATGCAGCCTGATTCCTGAATTGCTTAGTAAAGGTCATTAGATCTTCACATTTACTTGGCTGAATTTTGTTTTTTAGCAAGATTGTGCAAAGCCGTAGAGAATTTTTTAGCATATCTGAGCCAAACAGACAGTTGCTGGGAAGCACACTCCTAACGAACTGAGAAAATGCTCCAGGGAAGGGCACTTTTACAGCGTATTTGATGTGCCAGAATCAAAGGAGGAGGTGTGAGGATGGCGACACAAAACCCACAAAACCCACGGGTGGTGGGTGAGGGAGCGGGGAGACAGCGAAGTGGGGAAATCCCTGGGACTGACAGAGAGTAAAAGGAAAAGACATTTCTTTTACATTGATGGGTACAGGGTAGTTAACGGAACAATTACTGCACAGAGCGAGGGTATCTGGGCAACGAGACAACAACGAGGGGAGACTGTGCCTTGAGGGGCCTGGAAAAAAGGAGATTATTCTGACAATCCCAAGGTATGTTACCTTAGATGCAAAAAGGCAATGCCAGACTCACTGAAGGTAAAGATGGACTTTGGTCAAGGAAGCTGCAGGCCCAGGCCACTCCCACCACGGCCTGCTTTCAGTTAAGAATGCTTGTGTTCAGGTCATCCATTCTGTGTGGTCACTTTCAGTCTCTGAGTTTGGAGGGGCTCCGTGCTGGCCTCTCCCGAGCGTGTCAGGGTTAGTGCGTGGCCCCTTTTCCACGTACAGTGTTGCAGGACGGAGGAGGTCTGTCTGCCTGCAGGCGTCGAAGCCCAGTAAGACAGGAACAGGAGTTTGCAGCAAAGAAAGTGAAGGTTTATTTTTTAGGAAGCGGCCGGGCCGGGAGTCATAGGGGAGCTACTGTTCAAAGAGCTGGCTCTCTGGTGACTTCCAGGGGACGGGTTACACAGGGGAAAATCATGGATTGTGGTGGCTAAGGCTGTGGTTAGGACTGTGGTCGCTACCCATCATCAGCTGGTGCCAGGGTGGATGTGACGGTCAGTGCATCTGGCCCCGACGTCAGCCATTGCTGCCTGCAGTTTCACGGCTTATCTGGGCTTGCAGCTGATTCGTTATCTCCAGTTTCACCGAAAGGCCCCATCAACAGACCCAAGGCTTTGTTCCTCAGATGATTTGATACCGATCAGATCCTCCTTTTCCTGAGGGCTACATGGTTAAGGGAGGAGTCAGCGAGCTGGAGGAGGCCAGTTTGAATCGAAAGGAAAGAAAAAAATCATATTAAAGAAACAAAGTTCCTATGTGATTACAAGTCTAAACGCGTTGATGTGAGAAATGTGTTTAGCACATAGTAAGTGCTCAGTAAATATTAGCTACTGTTAACCAACGATTACTAACTTGCTCTTCAAACGCTGGACAGCTAGGGCACTGCCCTGCTTCCTCGCCATCCCGGCCCTGGCCAGTCCTTGCAGTCGCCTCCTTAGTAGGCTGGAGAGGTCTAAACAGGCTGCCTTCAGTCCCCATAAGGGAACTAAACCACCATGTGTGGAGGGCTTTAGGTGGGTGGAGGGGCAAGGGAAGCCACCAAGAGAGCCTCAGCTGTGGCAATGGTAGGAAGAGGGGGTTGTGAAGGTGGGGCTGGGCCCCCACTCCATGGAAGGCCAGTTTTGAACCTGGAGACAGGACATGGGTGGTGGGGCCGGCACGGGCCACATGGTGCAGCCAGGGCATCCTCAGGCAAAGGTCTCCCTCGCTACCTGGCCATGGGTGGGGGCTGGGTGCCTCAGTGTCTCCACGTGTCTCATGGCACTGTGGAGATGTAAGTCCCCACCAGGCCTGTTGGGAGAGGTGCCCGCTGGCCTCACTTCGGTCAGCTCTGCAACCCATAGGCGAGTGTGCCCAAGAGGGTGAGGAGGTTGGGCCTGGGTCCTTGGTTCTCAGGGAGGATATGTGGTCCGTGGGTCCTCGGGCCGGTCCACGCGGTGGTCCCAGGGACGGCTGTGAATGGGACGCCGGTTCTAGGCCCTGCGGGGGTCTCGGCGGCCCTGTCATCCCTGGAGTGGGAACCAGCGCTGTGAGAAGGGCAATCTAGTCACTTCCAGCCCCTCCCGCTTCCGCGGTCACCCTGTCCTCGTTCACTTTAGCGTCACCGCGCCTGTGCGTTTCCTTCGTGGCTGTTCCTAACAGACCCGCTAGTGGTCCCGCGGTCCCCCGAGTATGGGGGCCGGAGGTCGGAGGCGGGGCACAGAGCTAGGTCCTGATGCATGAGTCAATGAATGAATCCATGACTCGAATGAATGAGCGCCGCTACAGTGCCCTTTCTGGGTAAAAGTGCAAACCCAGCGTCTGGGGGGGAGTGGCTGGCCCCGCCCACGTGGCAGGAGAGCAAAGTGGCGTAGGTCGTCGAGGCCTGGAGGGAGGGTGGCAATAGGGGACGGCGTGGGGGCAGGGTGGGATGCGGATTCGATTTTCCTACTCCCGGAAGAGGGGCGGGTGGGCGTGGCCTGTCCGGATGCCCCGCCCCGCCCCGCCCCGGCGCTGCGCGGGACCCGCGGGTTCCCAGCCGCGCTGAGGTCACGGGGAGACGGCCTGGCGTCCGAGCCGAGCGCCTGCGCTAAGCGAGGCTAGAGGGATCCAAAGCACTAGCGGAGCCCGAGCCCAGGGAGCGGGGAGACGCTGAGGCGCACGGCCCCACGTCGCCCTGGCAGGCCGGCATGGAGGAGTGCCGGGTGCTCTCCATCCAGAGCCACGTCGTCCGCGGCTACGTGGGCAACCGGGCGGCCACGTTCCCGCTGCAGGTACGCTTACGTAACGCGCGGTGTCCCCGCGCACCGCCGCGCCGGTCGGAGTGGCCACAGCCGGCCCGCGTGACCTTGGCCGGGCCACCGAGGTAGCTGCAGGTGCCGGTCTGGAGCGCGGAGAGCCAGTCGCGGGCTGGGAGCACCTCGTGGGCTCCTGCGGGCGTCCTCGGGCGGGAGCATTGAGTTAAGATGAAGCTTCAGTGCAGCAAGCCTTGCGCACCCGGCATTACCTACCCTTTCCCGCTTACAGGCTCCGGCGGGCGGGGTTCTCTGGGGGCGAGAGGATGCTTTGGCCGGGACCCTGCCTCAGAGCCAAGGAGACAGATGGGCAGGTGTTTACAGTGCTCACCTGCTGGGTGCCGCATTCTGTTCCTGCCCGCTGTGGGTCGGGATGCTGGGAGGGAGGAGAAGGAAGCTCACGGATAGTGAGGTCCCTCCGGCTAGAGTGGGCCCCTACCCTGCCTCTGACCATTCCGGGAGGTGGTCGCCGGAGGGAGATGGGGCAGAGAAGGTCTACCTGCAGGTGCCGGCTCTGAAGAAGCCTATAGATCAGTTCAGGCCCTTTCAGGGTTTGGCTTTAGAAGCTGCTCTTAAATGTGTTAATCTTTCCATCCTGGCCATTCTCTCGGGCTTCCCTCGCACCTTCCCCAGCCCGACCTTGGTGAGGGGCTCACCATTTCCTCCTGGCTCCCTGGCTGAACGTTTACTACTTCCTGTTGCAGCCATGAGGTGGGTGGCCCTTGGAGGGGCAGGAGGAGGCCTGAGTGCAATGGGGTGCAGTGGGGTGTCATGCTGGGCAAGAGGCAGTACCACGGTGCTGGACACTTCCTTGCTTCGTGGCCCAGCAGGAGCACTGAGTAGTTGTGGCAAAGTGGGGAGTGTCGTGGACTGCCATTTGGCTTGATGTCTGAGCAAGGAGCAGGTGTGGCAAGTCCCAGGGCTGGGCCCTACAGGACATAGAGGGCCACCTGCAGCATGCAGGCTGGGCAGAAATACCATGGGAAGGGCCAGAGCTTTGCTGTAGAATTCGAGGGCTGACCTGACACTACCAAGGCCAGAGCCTGAAGAGGAAATAGTGAAGCAGAGACTTGAAGGTGGAGAGGTACAAGCGTTCTAGCTCAAAGCGACCAGCCACCCCTGACGGTGTGAGCAGCTCCACAGGTCTGGGCCTTGCCCTTCCTAATCTGGCCAACAGAGGGCAGGCCCGTGGAGATAGTCCCGGTGCAAACCTGGGGCTGTCCCACAGTGCCCATTCTTGGCCACTGCTCTGGAATACCTGTGCAGTCCTAGCTTGTTGGGGGAGGGGAGTGGAGCGAGGAGGCATGGCAGGTAGGCAGGCACAGGGCCACTGGGGTGGGACTCTACTGGGGTGGTGGCATGTGGAGCTGCAGGGTCCCTGGAGCGGAGCAGGGGCAGCCTGGAAGGTGGAATCAGGAGGCTCTGGGAACAGCTTCAGCCTGCTGCCACAATGGAGGGAGCAGCCCTGGCCCGGCCTTGTGTGGGGGCCATGGCAACTGCCCTTGGCAGAAGGTGCGCAGTTCCCTGCTGGCTTCCCGGTGCCCTTTGCTCCATCCCTCCTCCCTGTCTACCTGTGGTCACGCTCTTCCTTCTCTTTCCACTGGGAAAACGGTCCCCTTCCTCTGCTCACCAGGGCCCTGCGGCGATGCCCCTTGTTCCTGAACACCCAGGCACGTACCTTCAGCTTCCATGCCAAAACCATCCTTTTCCAGTTATTCAGGGGAGGCGCCTCCTCCAGACCACTCACCCGGGGAAGTGCCGCTGAAGGACGCAGCTGCAGTTTTTCCCAGGGTTTTTCCAGGGTCCAGCATCTTTACTTGTGGGCACATGTGCTGGCATTTATGGGACACGGGCTGGGGGGTAGGGGGCAGGGGTCATGTCATATTATCGCCGTCCTCCTGTCATGGGGGAGGGTGACACCTCTCTCTGTCATTTAACCCAGCCCTGCACTTCCTCCCCTCAAGGTTTGTGAGGCCCAAGAGGAGCATGGCAGGGCAGGGGTCATGGAAAGCAGGGGGCCATTCATCAGGTTAGTGACCTTGAAGAGGCCACCATCTACACTGAGCCTTCTCTTGCTCAGTTGCCTTATCTGTAGAATGGGTGTAATGCTGCTTCACAGGCCGTTTTAGGACCGGCGAAGATGGGGAGTGTGCACATGTCTCTGAGGTGCCTGCTGTGGAACGAGGTGGGCCAGCAGCACCCCGAGGTGCTTTGCTCACCTCTCCCCATGCAGAAGGACCGAAAGCCGGGGGCACCCTCAGAGGTCGGAACCTCTGTCAGGAGTGGGTGTCGGTTGGGTCCATACTTGCTTCCCTGTGTCCTTTGTCCTGATTACTTCCTCCTCCGAATTTCAGAAATATGATGTAGCGTAGTTTTGAGGGGGAAGGTGGAGGGAGCTGAGCAGAGGGAGAAAGCCAGGAATGGTGGTCCTCAAAGCATGTTCCCCCGACAGCTGGACAGCTGGACCTCAAACAGAACTGCTCGAGGTCACGTGACCGAGACAAATGCCCCAGCCTGGAGGGCTCAGACAACTGATGTCTCTTCACTCTCAGTCCTGGAGGCAGGAAGCAAGGTGTGGGCGGGGCTGCTTTCTCCTGAGGGCTGTTCCTTGGTGTGGAGGTCCAGCCTGCTTCCTGTGTCCCCGTGTGGTTGGCCCTCTGTGTGCGTGTGTCCTGGTCTCTTCCTTCTACGATGACAGGAGTCATGTTGGATCAGGGCCCACCCGAGAGACTTCGTTGAACCTCAGTCACATCTGTAAAGGCCCCCTCTCTAAATAATGTCCTGTTCAGAGATGCTGGGAGTCAGGGCTTCAACACACAGATTTGGGGGGACACAGTGTAGCCCATGATGAGAACAGTTTCCAGAAATTTCTTAGTTCACTGGAGTCTTTCTCCACTTGCCCACTTAGCACTTCCTTGGCCAGAGCCTGCGCAGCCCCCTTTCGCCCAGGTTCGACTCCTGTGGCACAATCTGTTAGTGCTACAGGATGCTCCCCGGGGTCCCATGCAGGCAGTTTGCTCCCTAACCCCGCATCTGAGCACTATTGGAGAAACTGGGGGGTGGGTGGGGTCGGCCCCCTGATGGGACTTGCACCGGCTTTTGCCACCACGGGAAGGAGGCGTCCCCTAATACTGATGCCCTGCAGGTAGAGGTTCCAAAGTCCGACTCTTCCACATGGCCGAAGGGGGGAAGAGAATTTGGAAATGACTGGAGAACGGAGGCCCTGCGGGGGGGGGCCACAGGGACTTGCCCTCGTGTCCCTCAGAGACTGGAAATTGCCTGTGGTGGGGGCTGGAGAGGCTGTCCATGGGAACCAATTCCATGTCTCCTGGTCTTGGACTTGGAGTTTTAGCTCAGGGATCTGGTCCCGCCTTCCGAGCCTTCCTAAGCCTCTCTGCAAAGCAACGTCAATGAAAAGAAGACTTGAACCTTTGTACATTTAAGCAATGAGTTTTTTATTTGGACCCAACTGAGGACACGCCCATGAAAGGAGCTCCAAGAAGCTTGGAACCGTGTCCGCCTGGAGGAAGGTGAGGGGACGCTGGTGTAGGCAGGATGTCAGAGAGGTACAGCTGCATGCCACAGGCTCTGTGAGTCACGTGCATTCAAGGATGAAGTCTGACGTCAGGTGGGGAGAATGAACAGATAAGGTAGGGGCGCCCAGCACCCAGAGCCGGGAGTTGTGGGAAGGGATCTGGAAGCAATTATTGCTACATATTTGTCCGGATGTAGAAAGAATAGGCACTGCCTTCCATAATCACTTATCTTCTTAATTGGAACTCTTGGAAATACACATGGCCAGCCCCACGAAGACCTTGGTTGGAAACTGACTGTGTTCCCTTGGTTACTGATCAAGCTGGAGCAGCCTGGACAGCCTTTCCTCTCTCGGTGAGGACAGCCCTCCTGGAGGTCAGACAGTGCTTGGCTCCCAGGGCACCACTGCCTGGACAGAGCCCGGCCCGAGGCGCTCTGCGGTCAGCGTGGCGCAGGGTCTGGGAGTCAGGACTGAGGTTCCCAAACTGCTTCTGCCAGGTCCCCAAGCGCGCCGCACCCAGTCTCAGGCAGGTGGTAGCCCGTGGGCTGCCGTCTTCCACAGGCAGAGAAGAACATTGTACCAACGAGAAGGGAACAGAACCTTGACCTTGCTTTTGGATTCGTTTCTGGGCTCGAAGTCCGTAGTACAGTTTAGTGGCTGAGAGGAATCTGTTAATGTGACCAGCAACAGAGGAGGGTAGCCTTAGCTCTAAACCCGTTGAAATACAGTGCCTCGGAAACAGGAAGGCGTTTTGGGGGATGGCTCAGGTTGGGGCTGCAGAGACCAGCCTCATCCTCTGACTCTCCCGGCCATCCGGCCATCCGACCATCCATGCAGGAAGAGGTTGGCTGGTGGGCGGTGGCGTGTTGAGAGGGCCCTGGCTGGGAGACCTGGATTCACACTCCCTCGGCTACAGTGGCAGAGGTGGAGGGTCCTGGGTGACAGCTGGAGCGGAGCAGGAGCTACAGAGCTGCAGGGACCTGGGTGAGTGGGCGGCTCGCTGCAGGTTCTCCTGGAGACCTCACTGGGTCCCCAAGGGTCACTTTAGGGCCATAAGGAGCTATTCCCAACCTCTCACCTTTGAGAACCCCTGAGCCGCAAGGCGGCCTTCTTCAGAGGATCTGTTGATCAGTCCCTTGGAAGATCTTTACATTTTTTCCTTAGAATTCCCAGGATAGAAAGGGCCTTCTCCCGCAGAACTGCATTCAGCAGGTGCCAGAAGAATGACAGCCTGCCCTTTAAAAGCCTCCGTTTCTGTCTTAGTGGTTTTCATGCTGACAAGTCATTAACAAGCAGTGCAAGAGCGACCACCCAAAGGCATGCCTCCCTCCTGCCCCCTCTGGCGGTCATGCACGTCCTTGGAGTGACCCCACCAGGTTTGGGACGCTCCTGAGCATGCTCTGCAACGTTCCCTTGTGTGCTCCAGGCCACGCTGACCCGCTGCTTTCCTCCCAGCTTTATTTGACTCTCCCATTTCCTTCTGGAATCCTCCGCTCTGACTTGGACTTGCTCCAGGCCTGGGACATGGGCATTGTTTTTGCTGTTTCTTCCGGCAGGTCCAGAACTGTTTAAAATCTTGATTTCTTAGTTCAGGGCTGAAGTTTCTGTCTCTCTTTGCCTGTCATGGGGAAAAGCAAGAATTTAGTTGGTCCTAATCTTTTCTTCCCATTGTGTGCATGCATGTATGGGGGGTGCACATGCATGTGTTGTGGGCGTGGGTGTGCATGTGTGCATGCACGTGTGTGTGTGGGGTATGTGTTCGTGCATTTGTGGGCATGCGTGTGCCTCTGTGCCCGTGGGCGTGGGTGCACGCACAGGCACGTGGGTGTGCGGCTTTGTTGTGCGGCACCGCTGTGCCGCGCCTTCTGTTTAAGTGCCCACCCTCATGGGGCAGCGCTGCTGGAAGGAGAGGGAGTGTCTGCCAGCCCGTGGCTTCCACGTTGTGGGGGCTGATCGGCTCTGTGGCTCATGGGCTTGGTGGTCCCCTGCTGCACACCCACATGGAGCTTTTGAACTAGAATCAGCCAGTTTTATTCACAAAGTGATGCTGTGGAACAGAATCAGTGGAGTTTCTCGAGGAGAAAGGAAGGTGTGGGGACATGAGCCACCCAGAGCAGCTGCCCGGTTCCCATTTTTACCCGGGAGCTTGGGATCACGCCCCCTCTCTTAGGGGTTTGCATGCAGCCCAGCACCCAGGAGAACCTGCACAGGGCCTGGCAGGCGCGTAGTCCCGGCATTGGGTGCTGTGAATTTGGAAACTGGGGAGCGGGGTGCACTGTGCTGGTATGTGTGTGCTGGGAGCAGCTCTGAGGCTGAGGTGACGGGGTCCAGGGCTGTGACAGCTGAGGCAGGGACACACACAGGGGACAGAAGTGGCCATGGGACCTACGGGTGACCAGGGAGGCAGCTTCAGGGGAGAGAGGGCTGTTCCCAGTAGGAGTTCCCACTCGAGGTCAGAGGGTGTGGGGCTGAGCTGCATTGCAGGGCTGGTGGAAAGGATGGGAGGCACTCAGCCCTGAGGCTGATCAGGATGACAGCAGGCACAGGACATGCTCACGTTCCCCCCCCCCCTTTTAAATTCTAGTTTCCTATAAAAGTGGCTAAAAGTCTTGCAAAACAAGCCACAGGGAGCCTTCTGTAAGACCAGGGCCTCCACTGCGCCCAGCACGAATCCCTCTCCTAGAGGAACCCTGTGTTTTGGGCAAGGGTGGGGGGAGCTGCCCTGGAACATTCCAGCACTTCCCCACCGCTGCCGCGAAGAGGGCGGGTTGCAGAGCTGGGTGTGCCTGGCTGTCCGCACAGTGGGTCAGTGATTCAGCCTGGAGGTGGGTGTGCGGCCACTGGGGTCCGCGTCACCCGCTGAGGCTGACGTTGGAGCGCTGCCTCAGGTCCCCACCCAGTACGTGCAGCCATCCAGAAGGGGCGTCGTGCCCGGAAAGGCCGACCGAGCCGAGGTCTGTGTTGGGGCAGAAGATGGGCACCTGCTCGGACTAGAGACCCTGGTTACGTCCTTGTGTTTCTGTCGTTGATCTTTGTGGCTCGGTGCACTGTGGAGCATTGGGAAGCCGCCCGGGTACACGTGTGCTGGCAGGCATGGGAAGCCGGAGCCACTTCCAGGCCATCCCAGCAGCCTGGGCTTTGCCGTGAAGCAGTCCGGGATGCATACGTCTCCGCTCCTCCTTCCTCTGCCCCACGCCGAGCATGGATTAGCGTTGACGGGCAGCGTGTCCCACCCAGGCACTTCCCCAGCGGTGCCCCGACTTTGGCTGGCTGTGAATCTCAGTGGCTCCGCTCGGATCTGAGTCCCGACACCTCAGCTGAGTTGTGCTCATGAGTTGTGGTTGTCGTGGAGCCAGCCTTTCTCAGCAACTGGAGTGAAGCTGCGACACACTCGGCGTGGGCAGACTTCTCTGCTGAGGCTCCTAGCTCTTCTCAGGTGGGGTGCGTTTGCTACTGGAGCCCGAAGTGGGGCTTTTGCTACCACTGGCCTTTATTCAGAGGCACACGGGATGGGGGGGCTTATCCTGGGGGGGGTCACTGTTGGCAGGGAGCCCCAGAGCCATAAAAACCCTACCAGGTGCAGAGGTTCTGGACGGGGGCCTGGAGGCTGAGCGATGTCCTGGATTGAGAAGAGGAGCTCACCCAGGTTTTGGGGCGTTCAGGGGTCAGAAAGTGGCCAGTGGCTCTGCAGCCACAGCACAGACTTCACAAAATGGGGCACGGCGGTGGCACGTGCAGCCCTGAGGCCTGGCTTCCTGCTGCGGGCAGCGGCAAGCCCTCGGAGGTTGGGGCTTAGGGGGTGCATCTGGGGTCAGGAGGGGATGAGGAGAATGGCAGTGTGGAGACTCACAGGGGCAGGAGCGAGGCGCCGCCACAGCAGGGAGAGGACGCTGGCCTGGCCGGGGCGGAATTCCGGGAGCGCCCAGCCCCTGCCTGGTTGCACGGGGAAGCGGAGCGGTGCCGGGGGTTCCTGCCGCGGTGGGGTTGGTGGAGACCGTGCTTTCCCTTCTCCTGAAAGGCCTTCCTTCCCCTGCCCGCTGGCCTGGCTGAACAAGTCAGTTCTTCCTCTTCTTTTCTTAAAATGGCAGTTTATGTTTTTTTAATAGCGGGTGTGTATAACACGGGCGTGCACAGATGGGTGGCTCATTGTAGGGCCTCCACCTTCCAAGCCGGGGACACGCGCTGGGTCCTCCCATCCAGATGCTCTCACCCGTCCGCCACGTGTGATTAGACCGGACTCACGGGAATGCTCCGCCTCTTGCCACAGCACATAACCCCCTTCACGGGTCCCACCCGAGTTTGGGTCTTGCACCGTGAGCCCTTACAGAGCTGCCTCCCCCAGGAGCTGCGTCGGCTGTTTGAGCTTTGAGTCTGTTCTCACCCCTGGGAACACAGGGACCAGCGATCTGTCCCGTCAGCCGGTCTGATACAGGGCTGTCTCGTCAGTCAGTGGGACCCTCGAGACGTCTTGGTCTGCTCCCCATAACCTGCCGTTTCTGCACAGGCTGTCAAGGGGCGGGAGCTGCAGCCCACCCCACATGCTGAAGCTGGATGCCAGGGAGAAGCCAGCTGCTCACTGTGTGTGCGCGACATGTCTGTCTGTCTGCACTGACCCCGGGGCCAGGAGTCAGCTCTCTCTGGCTCACCTGGGGCTGGGGGAAGACGAGGTGCAGCAGGCTGGGGCCAGACCAGAAACAGAACCCACGGTCATTCTCACAGAGGATTCGCGGTAACAGAGACCGTTGTTACTGGGAGAACAGAAAAGGGAGACACAGAGCGGGCGCAGGGGGCCCTGCCGGCAGCCCAGCGTTGCCTGGAGCGGCTGACACAGGGTAGAAGAGAAGATGCTGGAAGTTAAAGCTGGGAGAAGGGGTGTGGCGGGAGTGGGTGACAGGCGCACTGAGAGTGATGGAAAATCCACAGTGCGGATGTCACTGCCAGGGGACGAGGGATCGAGAGCTGCTGGGGTGCAGCCCTTCCCTCCCGCCAATCTCTCTCCCCCAGTTGGCAGTGCCCAGTAGGAGCCGCTGGCCGAGCAGGGCGTGAGTTCCAGAGTCGCAGCCCCAGCATACAGGGCCCAGCACAAAGGGCGGGTCGGAGCTGAAGCCTGGATGCGCACAACAGGAGGCCCTTTCTCTAGGGTCGCAGGGCTTCATCTTGCAGGTCAGCCCCCTCCTCTGACTTTCTCCTGAGGTTGCTCAGCCCTGCACATGCGCTTTAAAAAAAAAATTGTATATATATATGTATGTGTATATATATATATATATATATATATTTAATTAATTTATTTATTTCTAGAGAGAGGGGAGGGAAGAAGAAAGAGAGGGAGAGAAACATCTATCAGTTGCCTCTTGCACTCCCCCAACTGGAAACCTGGCCCACAACCCAGGCATGTGCCTTGGGTGGGAATTGATCCAGCGACCCTTCGGTTGGTAGGCCGAGGCTCAATCCCCAGAGCCACACCAGCCACCTGTGCTTTGGTGGGTGCCCTCAGAGAGCACGCGGTTCTGATTAATGCGCCCATGTCACTGGTGGCATTTGAAATGGAGATGGCAGCGGGGGCGTTTAGCACTCGCTGTCATTTCAAAGCAGAGAATAGCGACTTCAAGGTTGCCAGCTCCAAAGGATTAATTATCCGCATCCAGAAGCAAGGGAGAGGATATTTTTGGTAGGATTTTCAGGATTGGTGTCATCGTCGCTTCAAATTTGTGTCTTTAGAGTTGATTGGAGCTTTGAAGGGTTTGAAATGCTGCAAACTGTGTCCAGGAGGTCGGGAAATCGGGAGAGGAAATTTGCAAAGGGCCAATTTTAACTTTCTACTTTCACAACTCCCGATTTTTTATTGCTTTAAGTTCTGATAATGCCAGCTTAAAATGTTTAAAAAAGCAAATTCCAAGCGTGCAGCTCAATGACTCACAGAGTGAACGCACCCATGTAACCCCCCCCCCCCCCCCCCCCCCGCGGAAGAAATGGACGGTGAGCAGCGTGCCGACGTCTGCGCCCCCTCCCTGCTGCCACCTTCCCTGAGGCAGCTGCTGTCCCGCTGGCGGACACCAGCGATCGTTTTGTCCGTTTTGAACGTTGAGATGAGACTTGGAGGGTGGTTGGGTGGTGGTGTGCAGGTGAAGAGGGAGAAGAGGCTGTGGACGCTGTCGGCATGCAGAAGGCAAGGCGGCCGGGCCCCCGGGGCCAGCCGCAGCCCTGCCTTTCTGTCCTCCGGCTTTCTTCCACAGCCCCTCTCTCCTTCTGTCCCTCACCGTCCCCCTGCCTCACACCGTCTGTCCCTCACTGTCCGTCTCCCAGTCTCGGTCTCTCGCACTCACGCCCATGTCATGCCCGGTCTCTCTGGGAGAGTGTGCAGGGGCTGGGCCTCCGGAGGCGCCGGGGTTTCGATGCATGTGCTGTGTGAAGTGTCTGTTGCAGCTACTCCACAGTTCGTTGAGCTCCCTCCTCCGCTGCCTGGCTTCTGCTCCCTTCCTTTGTCTAGTGGTTGGTTGGTGCTAGAAAAGGTAAAAGTGTCCTTTGTCCTCCTATGGGGCACTTAGGGGAGGGAGAGGTGTAAAGGTCAGTGGGCCAGATCAACCGGAAGTCCTGGCATTGACTTCAAGGGCTCTGCTGCCCCTTGGCCTCTTCGCCCTTGTGCAAGGCCCTGGTCAGTCACGTCTCCTGCGTCAGGGCCGAGCTCACAGGCGCGCCCCCGACTCCTCACCCTGCACAGGATCACTGTTCTCACAGTTCCCTGGGTGGCTTCTGGCTTCCCCCTGCTTGTATGTGGCTCTGTGAGATGGGCCTCGGGTGGTGGCCCTCAGGGGCCTCAGCTGCGAGCTTCCTGGTGGGCCCCCCTGGGGCAGGCTGGGGGCCAGGCCTGGGGCTCAGAGCAGGGCATGAGGGAGCGGGGCATCAGGAAGTGCGCGTGGTGCATGCGTCAGATGGGCACGTGCTCTTCCAGCCCTGTGCTGCGTCAGGCTTTGCAGCAGGAAAGATTACCTCCAGGGTTCCTTCCCCGTGTCACCAGCGAGCGAGTGAGCGGTTGAGGTGCACTTGTGTGGACTTCCGGGCCACTTAGAGATCACTTTCTCTTCCCTTTCATTGAAAAAGGGCTCTAACCTTTTGTGAACTTAGCTTTGAACACGGTGACAGCTTCACTTTTCTGCAGTCACCTGCTTTGTGTGCTATAAATAATCGAACTTGCAAAGGCTGTGTTGCGGTTCCCATGGCAACAGAGCCCCTTCTCCTTCTCCCTCCCCCTTCAGAAATGCTCCTCTTGGCCCCTGAGGCAGCCCAGCCAAGGGGGCCAGAGGACCCCATGCCAGGGTCAGGCCCCTCCATTGTCAGTGAGCAGGTGTGTGGCTGGACTGTTCCCAGGGGACCCTTGGCCCCAGTCTGGAGCCTTCTTCCTCCCCAGCTAACACGGGCTGGTGCAGGGCTGCACGCCAGGCTCCGGGGAGGGAGTGGGAGCTTCGGCCTTGCCTCGGGGGCTTTAGCCTCCCGTGCAGGAGCCTTGGACATAAACCCTACGCCTCCGGGCTTCTTTGCGAGCTCCATCAGGTGGGGTTTCCGGATGCGATCTGAAAGCCCTGCGTTCCGCTGGTGGCGAGGGGACTCCGCCTCTCAGCCCCTTGGGCTGGCTGCTTCCCAATATGTTTCCTACACAGAGGGGTGAATGGAGCCGTCACTGCCACAGACACCACCCAAAGTAGGGACATGGAGCCTGACTCGGGAAGAGCCTCCTGGTCCCCGCACCTGGGGCCTGGCACGGGTTGGCTCTCGTCCTCCAGGCTGGCTGCCTGCTGTGGGTCACTGCAAGCCCGGCGGCTCTCTCACAGCTGGTCCTTCTCTGTCTTGCAGGTGTTGGGGTTTGAGATCGATGCTGTGAACTCTGTCCAGTTTTCAAACCACACAGGTAAGGAAGGCACGGGCTCAGCGGAGTGTCGGTGTGAGAGACGGCCCTTTAGAAGTCTGGGGCCTTGGCCCCCATCTGACGGACAGGGAAACAGCCCGAGGGGTCACCCTCCGCAGGGGGTGCTGTGTGTGAGGGTGGAGGGCTGGGGTCTCCTGTCTGCAGGTGTGGCCTGCCCACCTGAGTCTCAGCTTGGCGGCTTTGGGCTGGCTCACCTGGGCAGGCAAGTGTAACCAGGAGGAGTTTGCTCCTCCGTAAAACAAGGACGGGCTCCTGGCACTTACTTTAAGGCTCGTGCCCCCCTGTGATGCTACAGCCAGGGCAATGGTCCCCATCCCCATGCTGTGGGCAGACATGTGGGTGGGCCCTGATTTTCTCTATTAGAAACAGGTGCCTGGGGGAGTGCAGTGCATGGGGCCTCGAGGATTTCTGGACACAGAGACCTGGAAGCAGAATTGCTGGCTGAAGGGCAGTGAGGGTCGGTGCCCTTAGAAGGCCCTGCTGTCAGGGTGAGCCCCTGGCTCCCAGGCTCCCCGAACCCGCTGACTCCATGCTCCCCAGGGCCGCAGAGGCAGGAGGACAAAGCCTCCTTGGTTCTTGGAAATGTCCCCACATTGCCTCTTTGAGATTACTCCGAACCTGGGCATGGAACGTCCCGAAGCTCCTGGCAGGATGCCTTTGCCTCAGCCCTCAGGAACGATTTTCTGTGATTCTCTGGGGTGCAGTTCTTCTTGGAAGGGAAGGCGGCTATGATGAGTTTTGAACGGGGAGAGAAGAATTCCATGCGGATTTGGAGGAAGAGACTGCAATTCTCACTCAAAGTCCTTTTCTGCCTTCTCTTTGCTGAGTGTGCCGGGCGCTGTGAAATTTGCAGAAATCCCCAAAAGTTTGAGTCGGTTCAGCAAACTTCCCTGAGTCCCGCATGCTTTTACTGCCTGTTTTAACTACCCTCTCTTATTTATTTTAGTGGTTTGGACACTAAATGGTGGGACTAAAGTCGCTAGTGAATAACATTACATTGTGGTGTAATGACATTAGCTCAATATAAGCAAAGACCCGGCTTAGAATCTCCTGCCGTCCTTCCTTCCAGATTCTAGGATGAGGGGAGGGGGCTTCCGGGGGCTTCTGTGGTGATTGGCAGCTTCTGGGCTCCTGTGGACTTGCTCAGGTGATGGTGGCCTGGCCGTCCTGAAGGGTCTGCGGCAGAAGGAGCCTCTGCCTGCCCCGGGAGGGACAGAGGAAGAACAGACCACCGTGCGTCTGGGAGCTCCCGCGGGTGCAGGCGTGGTTAGGGCTGGGACCAGGACTTCCTTCCCAGTGGCGCCCCACCCCCGCCACCCCCTCCGTGGTTCCTGGGTGGGCCTCCCCACTCACAGAGCAGAGCCTCCTGCCCCAAGCCAGCCTTCTCAGGCAGCTCCCACTGAGGGTGACTCTGAGCGCCCTGCACTCGGGCCCACAGGGGCGGCTGTCTGTGCAGCCTCATCAGAGGGCCTGCAGGGGGCGGGCTCCCCAGGGCCACCTCTGTGGCTCAGGCGCCAACCCCATGACCTGGAGGAGCCAGGTGAGGCCTCACTGTGCCCCTGAGCCCATGCACCCTTTTCACCTGTTCCGTCCCCCTCACCCCTGCCCACACCCTACTGCTCAGGAGAGAGGCTGGCCCGTTTCTCAAACCCACTCCCTGTGGCACTGTGGCCCCTGGCACCTGCGGAGCCACACGGTGCCCTGCTCCCCAGGACCGGGGTTGTGTTGCCCACTGTGAGTGTAGCACACCCATGCGACCTGTCGGTTCTGCCCTGGACTTGGGACATGGACATTCTTGATATTTTCACCTTTTTCTTTTAAGAGCTGGAGGCACTTTATCAATTTATTTTTACCACATTTCACTGCAGCAAGCGTCTCTCGAGGAGTGACTTGCTGCAGGGCTGTGTGGCTTCGGGTGGCTTGCCCCGTCTGTGCCTGTCCTTGTCCAGCACGGGGCTGTGCGGGTTGTCTGGCAACAGCCTTGCTGATTTGTCGTTTCCACCATGTGGCCCTACTGTGTGAGCACGCAGCTCACACCTGCCTCGAGAGTTTGGCCACACACTATCTATACCTTGCTCAGCAAGCGGCCCCACGGAGTCCATGCTGGGATTCCTGAGCAGTGCCCCCTGCCGGCCCCCACAGTTCTGCTAGCTGCGGTCTGCCGACTCCTTCAGGTCAGAAATCCCTTTTTCTGTTTTTACTTTTACGTAGTGAGGGTGGAGCCTTAGGTGTTCCCCATTGCGGGGCAGCCCAGTCACTGGGTTGTGACGCTGTATGTGGGGGCGGGGTCTGAGAGGGAACAATGGCACCTGCTCCGCTCTCTCCTGGATTCCAGTCCCTTCTGCCACTTCCCCTCTGCCTGGACCATCTGCACGCGCGAATGTGGGACCACCTGGTCAGCCAGCTGCCTTGTGTGGCCTCACTGGGTCTGCGCAGTTGCCACCCCGTGCACGGGGTCCCCCAGCCGCCGCCTGTGCACCTGGGAACCACCAGCCGCTGCTGCCGGCGTTCCCGGGTCCGCACCTCCACTTTTTCCTGCCCCGACTCCGCCCCTCTTCCCAGTCTGGATGAATGGTTGTTGGACTTTCGTACAGTTCAATTTTCTATCAGTTCTGGTTGTTTTCTTGTTTCTAAATATTTGTTGTCCTTAATTTTGGTTGTGAGAGGAGGCACAGTGTGTTTGTCTATGCCTCCATCTTGGCCAGACCTGTTTTTATTTTTAAAACACATCTGTATTAAACCATTTGCACACCATAACATTAATTTAGTCATTTATATGTACAATTGAATATTCTTTAGTATAGCCACAGTTACGCAACTCTCTCTTACCACTGTATTTTCATGCTCCAGTGGAGGTAACTGTGCCTGTTAGCTGTCCCTCCCCCACTACCCTCCCCCCGAATCTGCTTTTTATATATGGACCTGCCCATTAGACTTGAATGTAAATGGAACCGGCTGATAGGGGGCCTTTAGGGACTGCCTTCTTTCACTGAGCCTGATGTTTTCAGAGTTCATCCATGTTGTAACACACATCACAGCTGCATTCTTTTTATGGCTGAGTAACATTCCACACTGTGTGTCTGCCACGTTTTGCTCTCCGTCTGTCTGCCAGTGGACATTTGGGTGTATGAGTCAGGTTGCTCTGATCTTCTGTCTTCGAGTGCTTTTGTGGAAGTGTTTTCTGTTTTCTCTGGTGTGTGCCTAGGAGCAGAATTGCTGGGTCACGTAGGGACTCTGTGTTCAAACATTTCCAGACTGTTTTCCAGACTGGCTGCATCATTTTGCATCCCCACCAGTGGTGTGCGAGGCCTCCAGTTTCTCTGCATCCTCGCCAGCAACAGCTGTTATCATGCATCTCTCTTATTCTCACCGTCCTTGCGGGTGTGACGTGGGAGCACACTGTGACTTGAGTCCGAAATCACTCTTAAGATTGAGAACAAAGACTTCTGGCCAAGATGGAGGCATAGGTGGACACACTGTGCCTCCTCTCACAACCAAAATTAAGGACAACAAATATTTAGAAACAAGAAAACAACCAGAACTGATAGAAAATTGAACTGTACGGAAATCCAACAACCATTCATCCAGACCGGTAAGAGGGGTGGAGTCACAGTAGGAAAAAGTGGAAGTGCGGACCTGGGAACACAGGCGGCAGTGGCTGGTGGTTCCCAAGTGTGCAGGCGGCCGCTGGTGGACCCCTGGCACAGGGTGGCAACTGTGCAGACCCAGTGAGGCCACGCAAGGTGGCTGGCTGACCAGATGGTCCCACATTCCGTGAGTGTAGATGGTCCAGGAGAAGGGAAAGCGGCGGAGGAGACTGGAATCCAGGAGAGAGGGGAGCAGACGTCATTCTTTCCTCTCAGACCCCGCCCCCACATACAGCATCACAACTCAGCGACTGGGCTGCCCCGCACTGGGGAACACCTAAGGCTCCACCCCTCACTACATAACAGCCGTGACCAGACCAAAAACAGCAACAACAACAACAACAAAACCCACCAAAAATGGCTCAAACCAGAGAACAAATCAAAGCCCCAGAGCCAATTCCTCTAAGTGACCAAGAGATAGCCAACCTATCAGATGCACAGTTCAAAGCCCTGGTTATCAGAATGCTCACAGAATTGCTTGATTTTGCTCACAAATTAGATGGAAAAAAATGCAGGCTACAATACCTGAAATGAAGGAAGACACATGGGGAACCAATAGAGATGGGAGGAAAACTGGGACTCAAATCAACGGAGTGGACCAGAAGGAAGAAACAAACAACCAAACAGAAAACAAGGAAGAAACAAGAATTCAAAACAATGAGGAGAGGCTTAGGAACCTCTGGGACATCGTTAAATGTCCCAACGTCCGAATTATAGGGGTCCCAGAAGGGGGAAAAGAAGAGCAACAAGTGGAAAACTTATTTGAACAAACAATAAAGGAGAACTTCCCCAGTCTGGCAAAGGAAATAGACTTCCAGGAAGTCCAGGAAGCTCAGAGAGTCCCAAAGAAGTTGGACCCAAGGAGGAACCCACCAAGGCACATCGTAATTACATTAGGCAAGATTCAAATGAAGCAGAGAATTCTAGAAGCAGCAAGGGATAAGGGGACAGTCACCTACAAAGGAGTTCCCATCAGACTGTCAGCTGATTTCTCAAAAGAGACCTTCCAGGCAAGAAGGGGCTGAAAAGAAGTATTTGAAGTCTTGAAAGGCAGGGACCTACATCCAAAATTGCTCTATCCAGCAAAGCTGTCATTTAGAATGGAAGGGAAGATAAAGTGCTTCTCAGATAAGGTCAAGTTCAAGGAGGTCATCATCACCAAGCCCTTATTCTATGAAATGTTAAAGGGACTTACCTAAGAAAAAGAAGATAAAAAATATGACAGTGAAAAGACAGCAAACTCACAGCTATTAACAATGACACCTAAAACAAAAGCAAACAAGCAAACAGCTAGAACAGGAACAGAACCACGGAAATGGAGATCATATGGAGGGTTAGCAACAGGGGAGTGGGAGGAGGAGAGAGGGGGGAAAGGTACAGAGAATAAGTAGCATAGACAGTGGGTAGAAAATAGATAGCGGGAGGGCAAGAATAGTGTGGGAAATGTAGAAGCTAAAGAACTTATGACACATGGACATGAACTAAAGGGGGGAATGTGGGTGGGAGGGAGTGTGCAGGGTGGAGGAGAATGATGGAGGAGAAATGGGACAACTGTAATAGCATAATCAATAAAATACATTAAATTAAAAAAAAAAAGATTGAGAACAGAAGGCCTGACTCCCTGGGTGAGGGGTATCCTGGGGCAGGGCTGGCACCTTCCCTATAAACGGCCAGGTGGTAATAATTGAGGCTTCGAAACTTCTGTGCCATTGAAGCATGGAGCACGCAGAGACAGTATGGGTGTTCTAGTAAATCATAAACTTTACTTAAAGAAACTGAACAGCTCTGGCTGGTGCAGCTTGCTTGGTTGGAGCAATGTCCCAAAACCAAAGGTCGCAGGTTTGATTCCTGGGCAGGGCCTGTGCCTGGATTGCAAGTTCTGTCCCAGTGAGGGCAAGTGGGAGAGGCAACCAGTTGATGTTTCTCTCTCTCTTTCTCCCTCCCTTCCCTTCTCTCTAAGATCACTAACCATGTTCTTAGGCGAGAATTTAAAGAGAAAGGAAAAAAATAAATAACATGGAATTTCATATAATTTTTATAAGTCACTAAGTCTTTTTTTGGCAACCATTGAAAAATGGGAACTCTGCCCTTGGCTGGTGTGGCTCAGTGGATTGAGCGCCCGCCCGTGAACTAAAGGGTCATCAGTTCGATTCCCAGTCAGGGCACATGCCTGGGTTGTGGGCCGGGTCCCCAGTAGGGGGTGTGTGAGAGGCAACCACACATTGATGTTTCTCTCCCCCTCTTTCTCCCTCCCTCCCCTTCTCTCTAAAAATAAATAAATAATCTTTAAAAAAAAGGGGGAAAGAAAAACTTAAAAAAAGAAAAGTGATCTCTGCTCTTAGCTTGCAGGCTATAGACACAAACATGGGGCCGACCAGACGTGGCCCGAGGGCCAGTCTGCTGACCTCTGTTCCAGGTCAGTGGTTCTCGGATTCTTGGTTGGCTAGGAGTCTCCTGGGGCCTTGTTAAAACTGAGTGCTGCCGCACCCCGAGATTCTCACTCGGCAGGTCTGGGTAGGACCTGAGAGTCTCTCCCTCTGGCCAGCCCCGGGCGGTGTCCCAGTGCCGGTCTCAGACCTTGCTGTGGATAGAGAGGGTCTGTGTTAATCGTGAAGGATGGGTGGGTTTGGGGTGGGGAGGCTTTGGGGACTGAAAGGGGGTGGGAGCAGACCTCCCTGTGCCCAGGGGCCCAGCTCTCCCTGAGCCAACACCTGCTTGGGACACCCCTGGAGCTGCCGGCCCCTAGTGGGCAGCCTTGCGCTGGGGGAGCTCATCTTGGACTCCCTGCCTGGCCTTCCTGACCCTGAGGGAACCCAGTTAATGGGCTCAGTCAGATTCTTTGTCCAACAGACTCTCCCACCTGCGTTAGTTCATGCCGGTGCCTCTCACGGAGAATGCAGCCTCGCGTGTGCCCCCGGCTACATGTCCCAGGGACATCGACGCCCATGTAGAATTGCCTTGGCAGTTGGAATTGTTCCAGAATCAGGATGGCTCCTGTCATGCACACGAGCTGCCAGCAGAGGGCGACGTTGTCCTTCCCCAGACCATGCTGCCCAGCTATGCTGGGATCCCCACCCTATGGTCCATATGGGGGTTGTAGGGATCAACTCTCCCAGGGGGTTTTACTTATGAGCCTGGAAGCACATACCTTGGAGGGCCTCCCATGGCATAGAGTAAACCAGGAGGAATTGTCGCAGGTGAAGTGCAGGGTGTCCATGATGTGGCCTTGCCCCTGGTGAATGGGGAGCCATTGGCCTGCCCCAACCTGAGCCTCTGGGCAGGGGTTCCACATGGCTTCCCCCAGGATGTTTACATGTCTGTCTGCCTGCAGTGAACGCTTCACCTGAGTACCCATTGGGGCCGAAAGGTCAAGTTCCTGGGCCCATTTCTTTCTTTTTTAAAAATTTTATTTATTTATTTTTAGATAGAGGGGAAGAGGGGGAAGAAAAAGAGAGAAGCATCAATGTGTGGTTGCCTCTGGAGCACCCCCTCGTGGGAAGCTGGCCCACAACCCAGGCATGTGCCCTGGCCGGGAATCGAACCGGCGACCTTCTGGTTTGCAGGCTGGTGCTCAGCCCGCTGAGCCACACCAGGGCTGGGCCCATTCCTAACTCACCTTTGGCTCTTGGTCAGGGTTTGCTTCACGACTTTATTTGGCTACATCTCAGTCGTGTGGGGGAGGCAGGTGGGCTGGGTCCTGACGAGCCCCTACCTGCCGGGGCGCCAGGTGCAATGATCAAGCCTGGACAGGGTGACACAATGGAAACTGGCAAAGCAGGTGACCCCCATGTGTGGGGGCACACCCCTGGTGCTGCTGCTAAAGGCAGGGAGCAGTTACAAGGTTGTGCAGGCCCGGCGTGTCCCTCCCCACATCCTGTCACATGACATGGGTCCCACAGGTGTCCGAGGGCCAGCCTGGAGAGCTGATGGCCTCGAAGCCTTGGGTTAATTCCAGAGGGAAGTAGCAGGGGGCAGTGGGACCCTGATACCACAGACAGTGTGAGAGCCAGCTGTGCTGTCACGGCGACTCGAGGCTGCCCGGCCCCCGCAGGGATCAGGGGTGCCCACTGAGACACCATGCCTGGCTGGTCTCCAGCAGTCCCTGTGTCAGCCCGTGGGGAGGGGACCATCATCGAGAGGGCCTGGGCTGCGCTGGGCCGTCAGGCGAAGCTGTCTGGCCCCCGTGCCCCGGCCCTGAGTGCCCCGCTCTCCCCCAGGCTACTCGCACTGGAAGGGCCAAGTGCTGAACTCGGAGGAGCTCCACGAGGTGTACGAAGGTCTGAAACTGAACAATGTGAATAAATATGACTACGTGCTCACAGGTAGGGGGCCCGGGGGACCATGAGCCCTCCTCCAGTGGTGGGGGCCTCAGGAAGCCCCAGAGCAGCCTCTGCCCTGGGCTCGTCCCTGGTCCCTCCCTCCTCCAAGGAGAACTCGGTCTTGTCCCCAGCCCAAGTCACACCTCTGGGACCACACTGGGGTAGCAGCGTCCACTGGGTGGGGTGGGGTCCGGCGGAGTGTTGAGAAGGAGTTGGCCCCTCCCTGAGTAAGCGACACACTCCCACCTGGCCCATTGGTCTATTTACACACACTCTTGGTTTTAAAAAGAAAAAGTGACTTCAAATTTGTATGCATGGTTAAAAAGGAGCGCGCCTGCTGTTGGAACAAACAGGACAGAGGAGCGCCCCGTGTACGCCTGTCACCCGAGGCCTGTTCCTTTCACTTAAACTCAGCATTGCTTTTGGGAAGTGCCCGGTGACCCTCATGGACTGCACGTGCTGGGGACACTCGGTCTTCACCCTGGCCGCAGCGCGGCTTCGGCGGCGCCTCTGTTTCCCTCTGCTGGGCTCGGCTGCTGTGCGCCTTCTGCTTTGTGAGGGTGGCCCGATCTCCCCCGCACAGGGTACACAAGGGACAAGTCCTTTCTGGCCATGGTGGTGGACATCGTACGGGAGCTGAAGCAGCAGAACTCCCAGCTCGTGTACGGTAGGCGCTGGGCTCGCACTGGGCTGTCCCCTGCTGGAGTGGGGCCCCCTGGGGACCTGTGCACGGGTGCTCGGCCTCCCTCTTGCTGGGCATCCCACCTTCATGGTCCACCTCCCAGCCTGTGAGCCCCGAATCCACCAGGTCTCCGGGGATGTGAGCCTTCAGAACTTGGGTTAGAAATGTCTTGACCGTGAACCTGGCGTCTGTGTGGGGCATGTGAGGCAAATGAGCTGTATGTGTGTGCGTGTCCGTGTGCAAAGGCCGGGCCCGCCGGTCACTGCAGCTGGGGGGGGTGTGGTGCCCCAACCCTAGATGGGTGGAGGGGGGTAGATGCCTGGGGTGGCCCGGACGACAGAATGGGAAGCACCAGGTGATGAGAGAAATGACAGCGGGAGGCCGTGCTTTCCCAAGCTTCTAGGTGCAGTTGGAGTTGAGCGACCAAAATCGTGCGGAAGTCTCAGCTTATGCTGATAAGGTGCCTTTTGTGTTCCCGCAGTGTGTGACCCGGTGATGGGAGACAAGTGGGACGGCGAGGGCTCTATGGTTAGTCATCTCTCTCATGCCGGTACAGGTGTGGCACGCACAGCTGTTGCTGCCAGCCCAAGGGCAGGACACCCCGCTCCGCCCGGGCAGGGTGCCGCTCTGGGGGGAGGCGGGGCCTGGCGGGGAGGGGGCGGGGCTGGCAGAGGAGGTTTCCGCAGAGAGCCAGAGAGTGGGTGTCTTGGATCTACACATCCCTGCTGCAGCCGAAAGCGGCCACCTCACAGACCATCGGACAGGGCCGTTTCCTAATAAAACTTAGCAGGCAGACGCAGATTTGAATTTCCTGCCGTTTCCATGTGTCGCCAAGTGTCCCTCTTCCTTTGACTCGTCCCCCAACGTTCAAAAAGTGTTAGAGTGGCTCTCAGCCTGTGAGCCATGCACAGGCAGGCCCTGGGACAGGCAGCAGGCCGTAGCCCACTCACGGTCCCTCAGTGGGGCCCAGTGGGTGGTGACATGCAGCGGAGAAGGCAGGACGCCCTGGAGTGACAGCCCGCGCCCCTCGTGGCAGCCCAGGGTGTTAGCGGTGGAAGGAGCGTGCCCGACCCTCCCCCAGGACCCCTCGGAGCCCTTTGGGTCACCACGCACTGCCCATCTCCACGGTTGGGTGCCTGGTCTCACGTGGGGGCCCCGAGGCTGGACCCGAATGCTGGGTTCCGTCCCCTCCTCCTCCGTGTGTGGCAGCCTGTGTCCCTGTGCCCTTTCTCTGCAGTACGTTCCGGAGGACCTCCTTCCCGTGTACAAAGAAAAGGTCGTGCCAGTTGCAGACATTATAACCCCTAACCAGTTCGAGGCGGAGTAAGTGACTAGAAACGGCTAAAGCTTTCAGACCTCCCCGCGGGAGAGCGACAGAGGCAGTGCGGGGAGCGTCCCCAGGCCCCCCCCTGGGGCTTGCGTTCAGCTCCCGACTGACCCGGCTTCCGGTCGTCAGTGGCAGGGTGCAGTTACTTCACCCTGACTCCCTGTGCCTGTCACGCTGACCCCAGCTGTGTTCTTGAACAGCAGGACCCTTGGGGACACCAAGGGGGAAGTGGCGCTTTGGCACACGGCTGCCACAGGCCACAAGGCCGAGAGTCCACTCCAGCCGGCACAGGCGGTCATGCCAGAGCTCTGAAACCCTCATCCCCAGTCACCACTGCTGGCCCCGTGAGCCGTGACACAGTCACGAGGGGGGCGGCGTCGCTGTTCTTCGTGTTGTTGCGTGTGCCCATTAACCGCAGTCTGGAACTTCAGCATGCCCCGTGATGTGGGGTCCTCGTTTAAAACTAAAGTTTACCCTTGACTGGTCCCCAGACACGCCATGGTGGCCACTTGGTCCAGGATGGCCTGCGATGGCCAGCAGGTTCTGAGTCAGCTCCCTGTGGCAGTTGGGGGTGGATGCCAGTCCCCCTGCAGCTCTGGGAGCGTGAGAGGCAGGACCCAGCTGGTGGGCGATGCCTCACCCGTGCCTGCCTGTCCTTCAGGTTACTGAGCGGCAGGAAGATCCACAGCCAGGATGAAGCCTTAGCGGTAAGGAGACCTTCCAGGTCCGGGCGTGGGACAGGAGGCACTGATCGCAGTGGGGCGAGGACAGCCACGTGCCCGCGGACGTGGGAGACGGGCACCCTCAGCGGCCAGCATCCCAGCTTCCGGTCGGCCAGCCGGAGGGCCGGGGGATGCACTGCAAATTTCTTTCCGGCCGCTTGGTTGGTCACTTGCAGCTTCGTGCTCGTCAGGTCCGGTTAACCCGCTGCCTGCTCTGCGCGGCACAGCAGCCCCTGTCTGAGCTCACTGGGGTGGCCGTGACGGAGTGGCCGGGTGGGGAGCCCTCCCACGTGGAGGACCTCCAAGCCAGATGACTCTGGGGCAGGGAAGAAGCAGTCCGTGGGTGCAGGACCCCTCGTTAGGAGGAGGAGAGGAGACTCATGTCACACACGCCCACAGTGCCGGGCCCAGGGTGGGTGCTGGGCAGCTGGCCTGCCCACGTGTGCATGTGTGTGTGTGCGCGCGCGCGCACGTACGTGGTGGGGGACCCACCTCCCAGAGCCCACACGGGGCTCGCGAGCAGAGGGCGCCCACATGCCCAGTCACAGGCTCTGCTCGGAGGCAGCCCACGAGGAAGATGGGTCCTCTTAGAGCCCTTACAAGAGGGCAGTGCCTGTCTACGTGGCTCCCAGCCCAAAGCCCTGGGCTGACGGGGGAGGGATGTGGCCTCCACACTGGGACTTGGGCAAGCAGGCTCCTAGGCCAAGGGTCCGTGACTGGAAGCCCACGTTAGTGCCCCGGCACCAGAACTTCCGAATGTGTGTGTGCGCACAGTCCAGGGCCAGCGTAGGAGCCTTCCCTACGACAGTGTGGGGCCTGCGTGGCTTGGCCCGCTGGCGCTAGCCCTGTGGGGGGGCCGGCCATGCGCCCGCTGCCTGCGGCTGGGCCCTTCCACTTCCCGCCCCCGCCGTCTCCAAGCCTGGCCCCCTGCTCCGGTTCGGCTGGCACTGTCCCAAGGGCTGAGTTGACCTCAGTGGGTATTCTGTCACAAGGCATTGTGCCCTGGAGGGCAAGAAGCCTCCAGCCCCCAGCAAGTTACTGGGCACATGGCAGCAGGTGTTTGATGAATGAATAAATGGGTGAGTGAGTAGCTTCGCAGAGGGGACGGGGGCTGGGAGCTGTGGTTGCTTGGTGTTTGCTCTGTGTGGGGGCCAGATGAGGAAGGACAGTAGGCTCAGCCTGGTTGACACCTCTCTCCAGAAGATGGGCACCCGTGGGGTGCAGATGGGGGCTGGTGGGTGTGTGCCCTGAGATTTCAAGCCAGAGGGAATGGGGACAGTGGCTTTCACCTGGCAAAACTGTCACTCAGCAAAGCTGCCACCGGACAGGCAAGGGCCGGTCAGGGGAGGCTCCCGGGTTCTCAGCCTGTTGCCTCCCTCCCCCTTAGGCCAGACGCCGTGCAGGTGCATGAGGGGTGTGAGGGCTGGCCGCGCCCAGCTGTTCAGGCTCACGGGGTGGGGAGCAGGAGCCGCTGCCGGTGACTCAGGGGTGGCTGACGTGCTCCCTGTGCCTTGCAGGTGATGGACGTGCTGCATTCAATGGGCCCCGACACAGTGGTCATCACCAGCTCCACCCTGCCCTCCCCGAGGGGCAGCGACTACCTGATCGCCCTGGGGAGCCAGAGGATCCGTGAGTCCCACGCCCGCCCCACCCGGCCTGCCCCAGCACTGAGCTCCCTCCCGCCCTTGCGCTGTATGCCCTGCAGGCTGCTGAGAAGTCTTGGGGATTAGGAGGAAGAAAACCAGGCCATACTCAGCAGGGAGTCATTTTCCTTAACTCCTGTCACTCATGCCCTGCCCTGTGCTGAGACAGGGGAGACCGAAAGCAGAATGGGGGAGGGTTTCCATCAGCGGGGGTGCAGTGGAGCTTGGGGTGCCGACATATCCCCACGGTCGCCGAGCAGCCCTCAGTACCCGCGATGGCACCGGCGGCATGAGGATAACTTCCTGACTTACATATGGGGGGTCACGGGGAGCCGGCCCGCCTGGGAACCCCCACGGAGCTCGGACTGGGGCTGACCTCTCGGGGCAGGGCGGGGAGGCGCATGGTGCGCGCCCTGTTCCTGTTTCATGGGGGAGTGCCGCTCGGGCTGGGGCTCTGTGTCAGAGTGACTCGGGAGGCCGGGGTCACACTCCCGCCCCGGGAGCCAGCCCCGCAGGCCCCTTCTCACTGCTCCCCCTCATCTGTGTGCAAGAACACACATGCACACACACCCTCACCCTCGCACACTCCCATACGCATGCTCATCCACACCACGAGTGCACACACGCTTGCACGCACGTGCATACACTCGTGTACTTGCTCACGTACACTCACTTCAGTGAGTTCACACAGTCCCTCCAGCTCTAGGCGCTGTGGTCACCCAGGCTCCCTCCGAAGACCACGTGAGCCAGCCCCTTGTCAGCCACACGGTGTCCCCCCAGGCCGTCCTGACTGCAGCCACCCGGGACTCTTGTCCTCATTCCCTTTCTCCCCTGGGACAGTGAAGCCACCGTGGGGCGTTGGGAGCAGCGGGCAGGCCCCGAGCCCTGGGCTCCGTCTGGGCGAGCCACCACGGGTGACATTACCCACCATGCACGGTGCAGGGGATGAGTGGGCAGGCTGGGGCCCAGGCCTGGGCTGGCCTTCTGCTGGTGAGGGTCTGGGGTCCCAGTGTACCGTGCTATCTCCAGGGCACCCCAATGGCTCCGTGGTGACCGAGCGCATCCGCATGGACATTCAGAAGGTAGACGCCGTCTTCGTGGGCACTGGGGACCTCTTCGCTGCCATGCTCCTGGCATGGACACACAAGCACCCCAACAACCTCAAGGTCAGCAGGGTGCGCCGCAACTGCCGCTCCCCAGTTGATCTGTTAATCTCTGCAGGGAGTGGTTACCATGTCCAAAGGGCTAGAGGGGAACAGGGGTGACCAGGAGCTTAGAGGGGGGCGGCACTGGGCGGGCAGTGGTTCTGCGTCATGTCCCACATCTGGAGGGAGTCCCGGCCCCACCCCCACTCGCCGTCCCTGCCGTTCGTGAGCAGGGGGCCCGGCCCAGCCCAGGGAGTCCGGCACTGAAATCTGGGCTCTTGCTCAGGACCGAGGTGCTGCAGCCTCGGTTACAGGAGCCTCTTCCAGCAGAGTGGTCCCTCTGAGCGCATCCTCAAACGGAGTCCCTGGGCTGAGTAGTAAATTGGGGTGCGGGGTCCCTCCTGTACTTCCCACAGTCCAGCTCAGGACTCGGGGGTGCGTTCTTTGACCTCCTTCTGTGCCGCGGCAGCTCCGAGGTGTCTTACGAAGTTGTTCCGTCTGATGTCCCGGCGGCTGACAGCTTTGTCTGTCCTCCGTGGACCTCGTAGAGGTGTTGGGTGGGTGAGGCCTGCCGTCACTCAGTGTGGGAGGGGCAGTTGTGGCTGGAGGGGGCTGGTAGGAGAGAGGAGCCAGGCCTCTGTCTGGCTGGGTCCCCTCAAGCAAGGGAGAATTCCGTGGTTGGGACCTGGAAGTGGATTCCCCTAAAGCAGTCATTGCAGGGCACCCAGGCCGGGGGTCCGTGCCTCCCCAGCACATCTGAGTGCGGGGCTCTGAGTTTGTGTGATGCAAAGTTTGCCCTGGGGTGCCCCTTCTGTCACCTGCCAGTGGAAGCAAAAATGCGCTGTCCTCTGCCAGGGTCACCCCCTCCTGCATCCCCTGAGGGCCAGCCTGCTCTGAGCGCAGACCTGCCAGTTTAATTGGCAGCAGCAGGAGCTCCATCTGGTCCAGGCAGGGGCTCCGTGGTGCCCAGAGGAGGCCTTGCTGCTGGGCCTCTGAAGGCCAAGTCCGGGTTGGGGAGGGGTTTGAAAGGGGGGCCTGGGCCCCAGGTTCTGGGATGGAGTTCTGTTGGACTCCCCAGCACCTGCAGAGCTCCAGGTCTGACTGTGAGACTCAGAGCAATGACTTTGGCCGACCTTGGAGCAGAAAGTCTTTCCATGTTGATTTTTTGTACTTCATTCATCCCAGAAACACTTACTAAGCACCTGCTACGTGCCCAGCAGCATCATTGGTCCTGAGTCACAGCCCCTCCCCAGAGTTGTCTGTGGTCCAGAGGGGGCAGTTAATTGTGTTAAGCAGGCATCTGCTCAGCTCTGTTCTGTGGGGGGGGGGAAGGCCCAGCCGGCTGGAGGGTGATGGCCAACCCAGCACCCTCGTGACTTGGTGCAGACGGCACTCTCGCAGGCAGCTGTGGGCAGCACCGGGTCGGGGGGGGGGTGGGCAGGAGGGCCTGAGTGCGGCAGGGGCACAGCGGTTCCCGTCCCTGCAGGTGGCCTGTGAGAAGACAGTGTCGGCCATGCACCACGTGCTGCAGCGGACCATCAAGTGTGCGCAAGGTACCGCCGGCAGGGCTGGGGGGCACCTTTGCACTCCCGAGAGCCTCCCACGTTTGGGGCCTTGGGCAGAGAGGTGGGAGGGAGGCAGCACTTGCTCCGCTGTGGTGACGTGTGACCCCCTCTGCTGTGACTGGGGTCCCTCTGGCTCCCTCTGTCCCCCTGACCTTGGCCTTTAGGAACGGGGTCCGTGGGCCTGCTTTGCCCCTGGCGCTGATGCTTCGTCTGCCCTGTAGCCCAGGCTGGGGAAGGACAGAGGCCCAGCCCGGCCCAGCTGGAGCTGAGGATGGTCCAGAGCAAAAGGGACATCGAGAACCCGGAGATCGTCGTCCAGGCCACGGTGCTGTGAGGGCCGCGTGCGCCCGCCTCCTGACGCGCAGCGCGTCGGCCTGTCCGTCTTCATCCCGTGAACAATGTGACATCTGCCTTAGAGCTGTGACCGAGACTTGACGTTTCTTTTCTTTCGTGAGTGTCCAGCATCAACTGGTCTTAATCGTGAAATTGTGCCAGTCGTGCTTTTTAAAAATAACAAAGTGATCACAGAAATTCGTGGTTTGGAAAACGAGCTGCCCTTCCCGACCAAGGCTCCTGGGCCTCTCTGGAAAACCAGCTCTGTGGCCACCCTCTCGGGGGCGTCCTCCCCAGCTGGGGGGTGGCACTTGGTGGGAGGGGCTGCTGCCCCCAGAGAGTCGCATCGGCTCCCACCACTGAATGATCCCCTGTCCCACGTGGGCCTGGGTGGCGGGGGCTCTATCTGTGTGTCTCTGAGAGCGAGTTCAGTGTCAACCATTCGCATCCGGACGAATTCTGCCAAATACCTTTGTTGTCATTCTCGCCTTTTCCTCTCGGCTCCTGCTTCTGGACTTTTGTTTCTTTGCTGCTTAGGAGGTTGCTGGGCATGTCAGATATTCCGCTTCTGTTTCCACATCTGGACAGATTAATGCCAGCTGGCCCAGAGACACACAGGCCTGCACAGGCACTTTGGCAGGGACATTTCCAGGACCCCCCCCAAATTCCAGTCGGTGTACAAATCTCATAGTATCAGCGGGACCACTCTGTAACGCACAAGTGTCTCTAGGGACCTGCCGAGCAAGGTTCAGAGACACCATGGGTGGGGGAGAGCTGGTGCAGGGCCAGGGTATCTGGGAAGGTACCATGCTGGGCTCCTTTGGGAAGGCTCACCTAGTTTGTGGCACAACAGCTTAGGAACTGCATGTCTGCCACCTGCTGCTAGTGACATACCTTGTGCCACAGAGTGAGTGTACAGACAGGTACAGGGGCGGAGGTGGGCTCCTGCTCCCGCTGGTGGCTCATTTCACCCCTAGATCCTGACAGTAGTGCAGCTGTCCGCTGCTGGCGTGACCTCCTCGGCTCCATTTGTCCAGAACTTTGGGGTACCCTAGGCATGGCTGCAGGCAGGGGTGTCCATCCCGGAGACTCAGCCTGCCTTGATCTCAGCACCCTGCCCCCACTCTGGGGATGCAGAGGTTTGCCCCTCCCGGGAGCCCACAGCAGGAGCTCGCACATCTGAGCAGTGCGTTCTGCGCTTAGTAGAAAATGCCCTAAAAAGAAGTGCTGCCACTCCCCGGTGACCTCCCGGCCCCGTGCCCCGCCACTCCCTTCTGGACGTCCACACTCGGAGCCGTGGTGCTCCCGGGGGCCCGTGCACAGGTCAGGCCATCTGTGCCCCCCAGGTGCCGCTGAGCCCCGGGGCACAGCCCGGCCCCTTGGTCCCTGCAGGGCCCACTGGACCAGGAGGAGGAAGGAGTGGCCCGCAGCCCAGTGGGGGGCCGGCTCCCCAACAGGGTGCACGCAGGGACCAGCCGAAGTCCCCCGGGGCCCTGGGCCGGTGCAGCGCCTGCCATGGAGATTACCGCCACTGCCAAGGAGAGCTGAGCTGGGGAGCCGGCCGATGGGGAAAGGTTTCTCGTTCTTGTTTGATTTTACTTTTGACTTTGAGAGGATGCTTGTTAAAGCTGGGACAGTGAAACACGGATGGAAGAAGGATAGAAGAAGCAACAGGCGAGAGCCTAGGCAGGGCTGCTTCGGCCCCCTGGAAAGTCAGCGGGGAGGGGGCCTCGGGGGCCGGTTCCCGGGGAAGCCTGGGGTGAGCTGCCACTGCCCGTTGCTCCCCTGGTTGTGAGTCCCCTGGGGTCCCTTAGAGTCTAGGAGATGCACGCCTGCTGGGAAGAAGACGGGGAAGGGAAAGGCGCCGGGGTGCTCCAGGAGGAAACACCTTCTTCTTTTCACTTTAACATCAAGAGCCAGCATAGGGCTGGGGAAAGAACCCAAATGTGTCCGTCTCCCATGAGATGGTGAACACCTGTCCGGAAAATACGGTTTTGGGTGTTGGGCTTGTTCCGAGTGTGCAGCGAATTTGAAGGGAAACGTACTCCACAAACACTGTGCGGTTCTTGGTTCTTTAGTTTCATTTCGGAGCGTGGCCCCCGTGAGGTTTCGTTCTTTTACTTCCCCGTATTTATACACAGAAGGATGAGACTTTTCCACCCACAAAGCTTCAGCAGGACCAGGGACTCGGGCTGCACGTGGACGTTTCTGTACCCTTTGGCTATAACGCTTCAACACGTGGGGACGGGGCTGGGCTCTCTGTGATAAGGGAAGGCAACTGGGGACCCCGAGAGCCTCCTGGGAGTGCCGGGCTCCCGGGGAGACACCTTGAGCTTCTGTGGGAGGCCGAGCCCCGTGTTCCCACGCCCACGTTGCGGAGCCTGTGCTCTCTCGGCTTGTCCCTGCACCTGCCTGTCCCGTCCATCACGGGGACAGCGGGGGCTGCAGAGGCCCCGGAGCCTTCTCCGTGTGGAATTTCCTACCCGGAAGTCAGCCACAGCCCCTGGCAGTTTTTCATACAGGTTGGGTCCAAATCAGAATTGATTTTTACTGTTTTTACCTTACGTGGCTTAGTGACGGGCAAACGATCGTTCGTGTTAGTGTGGGAGGCGGTGATCGGAGCGCAGATTTCACCACTGCCCAGTGATTCGAACTCCCTGTGGACCTGCAGGGTGCATTACCAAGCAGGGCCCCTTGTTTTCAACCCGTCTTCAAGCATCACCAAGTCCTGCTACGGTAATTGTGTTCGTCAGCCTCCCCTTTGTAATGTGCATCAGTGACGGGGAAACCCGTGCTTTGTTGGATGTCCTGCTCTCACGCTTGTCAGAACCAATCTTCAAAATGTTTAATTTTCCAATGACCAAGCCTGGCTCGGCGGCACACCTGCCTCCTGGAGGTGGGGAGGGTGTCGGAGTGTTGAAGACGCAGGCCGGAGCACACGGCCTGCACCCTGACGCCGGAGCCCTGATGGAACGGTCGCTTCTCCGCCGCCACCATCCGTGTGACAAACACGTGGGAGCCGCTGGCCTCTGCCACACGCACACCTGCTCAGCGTCTTTCCTGCCCTGGGATGGGACCACCTACTGCCTGGGCCGTGGGATCCCCATCCGTGTGACTCAGAGACACCATGTGACTGGGCTGTATTCAGAGCCGGAACGGCCAGGAATCCCTGTCTTCCTTCTCTGCCCCGCACCTGGTCCCTGGGGCCGCCTCCACTCACGTCTCCCCCTGGGAGCCTCCCAGTACCTACCTGGGCTGAAAGGAGGGGAGGGGAGGGGAGTCTGTGAGTGGGCAGGCCGGCTTATGTGCAGCCGGGGCGTCGTGAGTGTGGCCGGGCTTTCCGTGGGTAGGAGCCACATTGTCCCCAAACTGGATTTTGCCCACCGATGGCACTGCCGCCGAGCCCGCCGGTTTGTCCCCCATGCCACCCCCCACAGTCCGGCGACATACAGGAGTGGGGGCCCTGCGGGTGCCCGCTGCCGGCGGCGCTCCAGAGGCCCCTCCCAGCACCTCTCATCACTGCTGTCCGGGAGCCCCACAGGGCGAGCTGCCGTGCCGGGGGGCGGGGGGCTCACGGTTCTCGTAGTGCATGTGTCTTCTTGTGGACGTCTGCAGTTTATTCTCGGTACAAAATGTCTTCTGTTTAACTGATTAAAAAACAATGTCTTACAAACCACATTCCGGCCTTTCATTAGGGGTCTGGGCTCACCACATGAGGGGTCCATTCCATTCGCAAGACAGACCAATGAGTGACTTTAGGTCTGGCTTAGTATTTTAAAACTGTATTGATGGGAGGCTTCTCCTAGAATTTTCTTTTTAAATACTGGCAGCATAAACAGGTATTTAAAAAGTTTTCTCACGGGTCCTAACTGGTGTGGCTTGGTTGGGTGTCGTCCCACAAAGCAAAGGGTCGGCGGTTCCACTCCCAGTCAGGGTACTTGCCTGGGTTGTGGGTTTGGTCCCCAGTCGGGGCGTGTGTGGGAGGCAACCAGTCAACGTTTCTCACATTGACGTTTCTTTCCCTCCCTTCCCCTCTCTCTCAAAAATAAATAAAGTCTTTTAAAGATTAAAAAACTAAAAGCTTCCCCACTGTCTGAGCCAAGCAGAGAGCCCTGCACGCAGAGCGAGGCTTCCTGCCCACCTCTGAGCCCCACTTCGGGGTGGTCATGGTGAGTGGAACCCCCAACCTGCAGCCTCCCCTCCTCCCGGGCCCCACCCCACACCAGGCAAGTTCCCATCTTTGTGAGAGAGGAAGCCCATTCTGTAGGAGACACCTTCCTGAGGCCTTGGGTCGCTCGCCCTGGCTGGGACGTTGGCCTGCAAGTCAGCTGGAGAGAGAGGGCCGGCCCTTGGAGGTGGTGCCACCCTGGGCTGATGCCACGACCCTTGTCTTGCTGATGGAAGGTGTAGATGTCAATGTGTGGGGAACTGGCAAGGACTCCCTAACCTCCACGTGGGCCTGCTGGTGTGATTGAGAACCCGAGTTGGCATTTCAGCCAATGATTGCGGAACTGGACCAACAGGTGGACTGAGGGGCTGGCTTGGAGCCCGGCCAGCACTATCCCGGCCCTTCCGGGGGAGGAACTTGGGTTCTGGAGGCTTCCTGGGGTGTAATGCAGCCTGGGAACACAGCCCGTGGCCCCAGGGTCCCGGCTGTGAGGGGCTCAGTCTCCGTGAACTTTAGGTCATGGTTCTGCTGGCCCCGTGGTGACCGGCCCTGCTCACATGAGCGTGCGGACATGTTTGTAAACGTGAGATACAGGTCGGCGTTATGAGGGCCTGAATACGCTGCCCCGTTCCCGAACGGTCCTCCACAAACAAATATTTTCATGCGGTTGTGGTGAGACATGATGAGGAAAGACATGATGTCTTTTCTCCACAGGATTATCTGTGCAGTCCCTACACCACGTTAACCAAGCCATAGTCGCTGCTGTCCCTTTAATGTCCCCCTCTTAAAGAACGGGCCTGCCCTGCTCTCCGTGGCCCAGGTTCCCTCTCACCGGACCTGTGCTGGTCTCCATCCTGGGCGCTGCCCTGGATGTCCCAGGCAGTGGGCTCCTGGCCCTCAGGGCTCCTGCAAGACCCTACCAGTGATCAGGGTTGGGGGGCTCCCTTTCCTGGCCCATCCCTGCCAGATTCTGAGGACCAGCTCTGGTCACGGGTCACGTGTCACTGCCCCTTCTGGGTTCCAGTTCCTTCACACTGGGGCAGGGACAGCTCTGGCTCTGCTAGCCCAGTAGGTCCCATTCACCCTCCCACCCTTGTAGCTCAACCCTCAGGTCACCCCCAGGTGGCCGGGGCAGCTGAAGCCATACAGCCTGTGACTCTTGGGAGCAGCAGCCCCTTGACCACTGTCCTCTTAGTGCTGGGTAGATAGATGGCACTGACCGGTGACTTGAGGAGTGCTTAGTAGAAGGGCCATGTACAAGCATGCAGAAGGGGGGAGTCAGCACCCCTGGGGGGCACACAGAGGGAGAGGGAGCTGTTATCATCTTAGCATGAAGCGCTAACTGGCAGCCAGTTCAGTTACCAGAACCTCAGGGCACTGAGCTTCCGAGGTGGTCCCCACAGCTATTGGCTGGAGGACAAAGGGTGAGGGCATCCCCACAGGGCAGCGCCCAGGGCCCTGGGCAGGCAGAGGAAAGGCTGGGTGGGCCTGGTGAACAGAAGGAAGAGCTCCAGCCCAGTGTTGGTCCCCCAAACTGGCTCTGGTCTCCCGTCCTGTGCTGTGCTCTTGTTGAGGTGAAATTCACACAACACACACCTAATCATCTTCAAGTGCACGGCCCGGTGGCCATAGCACATGACAGCATTGTGTGACTGCCACCACTGACGCCTCATCCCCACGGGGACACGGTGTGCACCTGCGGGGAGGTCTGCCTCCCTCCGTGGGAGCTCCCTGGCTGCAGGGCCTGGGCCGTGGGCCCCGCCGGCCCCTCAATGCTGCCTCCCCCCAGCCGGCCCTGCAGGACCCCAGGTGGGAACTGCGTTAGGTCTTCGCTTCAGTGCCAGACTGCTTGACTGTTGGCCGAATCGAAGAGCGTGTTATGACAGTGTTTTACTGTTGCCTTTGCTGGTGAGGCTCAGTGGGTTGGGTGACGTCCTGCGAAGGGAGAGGTCACCGGTTGGATTTCCGGTCAGGGAGCATGCCTGGGTTGCCAGCCAGGTCCTGGGTCAGGGGCGTGCCATAGGCAACCGATCGACGTTTCTCTCTCACATCGATGTTTCTCTCCCTCTCTTTCTCCCTCCCTTCCCCTCTCTAAAAATAAGTCAGATCTTTAAAAAAAAATAAATAAAAGGAAGTTTTATTCGCACAGAGAGAGATCAGGACCCACACGGGGATGTCTCACTGCCGCTGTCCCGGCTGCGCCTGCTCCCCCTCCACCCCTCCGCGCTCTGCTCGGCCTCACGACCCAGGCAGCCTGGCCCTAGCACCAAATGCCAGACGCTGCAGGGAAGCCAAGTGCGGTTCGGGAATGTCAGACCCACGTTAACCCTCAGGGACACGTTTTCTGCCTTGACCCTGAGCCACATGAACAGACATTTCACCAGTCCTTACTCTTATAACGGGGGTACCTTTTTAATTCTATTTTACACAAACACTCAGGGGAGAACCACCAGTGGGTGGGCCTTGCCCCCTGTGGAAATGGAAAGCACTGCTAAAACGTGCTCTTGGCAAATGCTCCGGCTTTAAGCACCTGCAGCTCAGCTCAGCGGATGAGCTCGACAGCCTTCCAGGCTGACGGTGCTCAGGGCAGCTGCCAGCTCGTTTGCACGACACTCTGGTACCTGCAATGTCCTTGCACCTGTGGATCGCCACGGAAACGTAAGGTGTGTGACTGCGAGCACATCTAGAGCTAACGGTCTAGCATTGGCTTCTCTGGAATCCTTTTATTTATGGAGGAAACCACCCCCTGGAGACAGCACGCCGAGTCCAGGCCACAGTGCACAGAGCTGTGGTGGGAACAGGCTCCCGGAATCCCGGGTCTGCCACCCACTGGCTGTGACCTGGAGTGACCTCCCTGGGCTCTCCTTCTCAGGTAGAAGGGGTCTCCAGCCGGCTCAAGCCAGTGCGTGGCCATGAAAGAACTTCGTAAACGTGTCTGAACACTCCTATATGGTAATTATGATTTCAGATGAAGAAAAAAATCCAAAACAAAGGAGGAAATTTGCAAAGACTTAAAAATATATGTATTGAGAGCTAACCCAAGCCCTCCTTGAAAGCAAGTTAGTTAAGACCATTGATTGGGAGAAAAATCATACTATTAAAGCCAGAAGCAGAGACACCAGCGTGGTGCGGAGCAGCCCCTCCAGAAAAGTGGCCCAGTGCAGTGACATCGATCACTGATGTCTACAGACACGCAATCAAAGAGGACAGAAGACCACACGGACAACGGGCTCAGTCCCAGATCCAGAACTAGAAATAGGCCAGCTTGTCGTGCCTGGTCTTGTTGGTCTGGTAGTCGTGCAGGGCCAAGGGCTTCTTTTCCTGTGGGAGACTTTCGTACACTCGAATGTGTACGAAGTCATCATCTTCAACTTGAACCTGCAAAGAGAGTCGAGTGAGGAAGGGAGGCAGGTGCCGCCTCTGCCCTCAAGTCCCTGGACCCACCTGGACCGTGTGAGAAAGCCCCTGGGTGCGTGGAGGCCGCCTCCCTTCAGGCATCCGCACCCAAGTTGGTGACATTCCCATCTTCCTCTCTCGGACGTAGCAGACACCCATCGCCCCAACCAGCACCCTTGGCACCCCATGTTCGCTCCGTCAGAGCCCTTAGTTGCCCGAAGGCTCAGTCAGTCCCCTCCTCCACGGAGGCCTGCATGGGTGCATGCACATCATTTTAGAGGGGACAGACGCCCTGAAGCTGGGGACTGCCGCAGGACCCCCTTTAACACCCCTGCCCTAGCACCTACAAGCCCCCCACCACCCAGGTCTTGCAGGTGCACCCACGTAGCTGACACTCCACCTTGATGAAGTAGTTCGTCCCCGCGACCAGCTGGCTCTGGTACTCCACAGCCTTAAAGATGGGGTACTTCTTGTTTTCCTTCTCCTCCAGCTGGGACTTCACCTGGGGATGTGCCAGAAGGGAAAACTCAGTGACTCCCTCCCTTCCTGCAAGAGTAAGTGCCTGACGCATCAGCTTCTGTCTGCCTCACGTTCAGTGTTACACATTGGCCTCCAAGGCCTGCCCTTTACAGATTTTCTTTTTTAAAATAATTTTTTAAAAGATTTTATTGATTTATTTTTAGACAGAGGAAGGGAAAAAGAGAGGGGGAGAAACATCAATGTGTGGCTGCTTCACGCACACCCCACTAGTGGGGACCTGGCCTGCAACCCAGGCATGTGCCCTGACTGGGAATCGAACCGGCAATCTTCTGGTTCCCAGGTTAGCACTTAATCCACTGTGCCACACCAGCCAAGGCCCTTTACAGATTTTCTATGATGCAATTGTTCCTTGCAATGGAGGAGACATGTTAAACTGTTCACACTAATGGTAAAGTACAGCAAATGATTCCTTAATTCCACCAAAGTTTCAAAGGAATGATTTCAGTATCTCACTTGCCCTTTCTTTTCTAAGTGTGGGAAGTTTTTACATTTTTACCATTATGACACTATTGGGTTGGCTAAAAAGTTTGTTTTTTTCCCCAAAAGATGGCTCTAGTAGTGCTTAGTTACCTTTAACCCCATTCGAAACAATTTTGTTAGATTGGATTGTGACAGCTGTCCTATCAGCATGCATTTAAAAAAACATTAAAATTGGTGAATTTTTATGTAGGCATTTTAATATTGAAAATGGAAGAAAATATGCACTATTTTGGCATATGCTTTATTATTTCAAGAAAGGTAAAAACATAACTAAAACACAGAAATAGATTTGTGCAGTGTATGGAGAAGGTGCTGTGGCTGATCTAACGTGTCAAAGGTGGTTTGCGAAGTTTTGTGCTGGAGATGTCTCACTGGACGATGCTCTGTGGTCAGGGAGACCAGTTGAAGTTGATAGGGATCCAACTGAGACAGTAATTGAGAACAATCAACGTTCTACCACACGGGAGATAGCTGACATACTCAAAGTATCCACATCAATAAAGTTATTGGTGAAAATGAAAAATGTGTCTTTTATTTTACAGAAAAAAACTAAGTAGACTTTTTGGTCAATCCAATACAGGTTTACACCCTGTTTTTCTTTTTTTAACTTAACATGCAAATAGTTACTTTTTTAAAATTAAAAACTTGAAACAGTTTACAATGTTTCACTGAGGTTAAGTTTAATTTTAGATTTAACCTCTCATCTTGCAGATGTGCCTTAATTCTCTTAACTTCCCCCTGCTGGGCACTTAGGCAGTTGGTAAATTCTCCTGGAACAGAGAAGGCAGCAGAGAAAGCGCTTTGCAGGTAAAGGGTGCTGCCCTGCATTTTTAGATGACGTCTGAGGACGGCATGCTTTGGGCAGAGGCTGATCCTAATCCTAAATCTCAAACAGGAATCAATCGCATGTTGGGTTCAATCCCGGACCTTGCCCTCTTACTAACTGAGCATCTTTATGGAGGAAGGAGAAAGTAGGTTTGTTTTTTAAATTTATTTTTTCTTAATTTAAAATCTAATCTGCTATCTAGATTAATTAGTAGGCACAGGAGCATGTTGGCTTTGGCTGTAGTGATTACACTAGTCCTAGAGGGTTAGAGGATTTTAGTCAAGGTAGCTGCAGGACTGGGGCTGGCTGCTGGGAGGCGAGGGGGATCACAAGCAAATGAGTCACTGTGGCCCCCCTGCACCTCCAGGGAGGGGCTCTCCCCGGGGGTAAGAATGGGAAGAGGATGCACACCTGGCAGCTTAGGGCAGGAGGGAGCGTCAGGTAGGAACATGGCAGGCCTGTCCCGCCCTTCTTAAGCTTGGGAAACCAGGAACCGCAAGGAAGAGCTGGGCTCTGTGAGCAGTGTGGGGGAGGCACCTCCATCCAAGCTGGCTCACGGTGCAGTCCCTGTCAATTCCTGTTTGTTGAAGTCTCATGGGACTGATTCACCAGCCTGTGCTGTGGTCAGATGGTCTAAACCGCCAGGGCAAAGATGAGGGGCTTGCAGCATTCCCTCAGGTTAGGGAAGAGAAAGCAGGGGAGGAGACTTACAGGAGAAAGAGGTTTGTTTTGCTTTTCGTCTTCTTCCCAAGCCTTCCTGTGGCCCTACCATTCCACCTTCCCCAGGACGTTCTGTGAAAGCACCTTAGTGATGCCCACTTTGCAGATAAGGAAACTGAGGTACAGCAATCAAGCACTGCCTGGTTTGGTTTGTTTCAAAACGTTCATTTGCAGTTAATTTCAAACTTACACAAGGAGTATAAGTTTAGGATCACTGCGGACCCTTCCCCAGGTTCACTGACTGTTAACCTCTACCCCACCTGCTCTATCTCCTGGTCTCTGGTTTTCCCCTTAACCGCCTGAGGTTAACGTATCAGGCCCTTCCCTCTGAGCGCTTTACGGCTTGGTCCCCAGAAGCCGAGGCCCTTCTGTCCCTGTCCCAGCCTAGTCCCACTGGCCAAGTCCGAAGTGCGCGCATTTCAGCCACAATCTCCGCGTCCCGGCGGGCGCTGCCCCTCTGCGGACAGGGCCAGACGGACCCCAGGCTCGGTAGGACCCAGCCCGCCTACCTGGTCGGCGATGGCCTGGATCTCAGCCGTGGCGGGCTTGGTGGCGGAGGTCCCACCGCACATCATCCCTCTACCGCTCATGGTGGGGCAGCAGGCACAGAGGAGCAGCAAACACGGAGTGGAGTAGGGCAAGTGTGGCTGGGCGTGCAGACAACCCTCCACCCTAAATCCGCGAGGTCACATGACGCCAGGGCGGGACCACGGGAGGGCGGGACCTCCCGAGGGCGGGGGGGGGGGCGGGGGAAGGGCGCCGCCTGGTGGGAGAGGTCGGGTGGGGAGAGATGCATGAGGGGCGGGCGCCCTGAGGAGTGGGGCGCGGGAACTTTCACTTCTCCCTTAATTACCTGAAAGCATTTAGATAGAAAGCCTGGTTCAGAGAGAGCAATATATATATATATATATATATATATATATATATATATAAATACACGTATGTGTAGTGTGTGTGTGTGTATGTGTGTGTATATATATATATGTTTTTCAACCTGAGACTCACCGGCAGGGCAGGGCAGACATCTGAGTATCAAACACCCGCTCTTCCCATCTTCCATTGATTGGCCCTCCTCTCCGCAGACCTGAATCCGGCCCTCAGCTCCGGAGGGTTAGAGACCTAAGCTGCCTGACAGCCTTTGGATCTCATATCCTTATGGGGCTCCATATGCATGAAATTGAATTTGTTTTTCTCCTGTTAATCTGTCCCACATGAAGTTAATTATTAGACCAGCCAAAGGACCTAGAAGGCAAGAAGGGGAAATTTTCCCTCTCCCCTAGGCCCTGCGGGGGACACGCTAACTCTCCTGCAGCCTCCAATGTAAAAGGAGTGTGTGTCTCTCCGTTGTGCTCCCTAGGCCCCACAAGGGGCGGGCCTGGGTTCTGCAGAGGAAAGGGGGGCGTGCTCTGGTGCTGCAATGGGCATGGGCCTGCAGGGTAAATTGGGGATCATAGCTTTAAGCAAGGGTGGGTGGGCTTTTACAGGAGATCAGGGTCACCCCACAAGTGGGGCGGGTAGGGAGGAGGGTGGGGATGGGCCCTGGAGAAGCCCTTGAGTGGCCCTGGCCCCATACGGGACAGATTACCCGGTGGGGGGACGCAGAGACAAGTGGGAGCTGAACCTGAGAGCTGCCGAGGACAGAAGGGAGAGAAGCCCGTGCCCAGTGGGCAGCCGGAGTAGCCGAGGGAAAGGGGCAGGGACTGCCAGGGCATCCTCGAGTCTAGGAGCAGGCTCTGCCTGATCTTATTCCCGAGTGCACTGGACTGCCTCGTACCCCTCATCTGCAAGGCCCAGCCCAGCAACCCCCCTTATGCCAGCCACTCTGGATGTCACCAGTAAGTGACCCAGGGACATAGCAAAGGGCTGATATGGGTAAACAGAGGAGGCACAAAGGAGTCCAGTGGTGAAATGACTCTGAGTGCCTGAGGCTGGGGCAGGAGTGGCACTCCAGCTGCACCCTCTTTCCCCACACCAGGGCTGCACCCCAGGGGGTGCCGGGCATCTCCCCCCTCTGGGTGTCGGCTGCCAGACAGGCCCAGTCTTGCCTCCTGGGGCTCCAGTGCAGAGCCCCAGTGGGAGTGGCCCATGAGCAGGTATGTGGGGGAGGCAAGCCTTTCAGGTACCTGCCACGGAAAAGCCCGGTCTATAACTTTAGGGAAGGATGGGAGGCCAGTTGTGGTTGAACCCTGGGGAGAGGGAAAGGAAAGGCCTCCACGATTCATTCATAAGTAAATGAATGAATGTGTGGACAGAAAAGGGACTACACAGCAGACCCGACAAGCTCATGGGACTACATGGCAGGCCTGAAAGCTTAGTTTCTGAAAGGAACCACACAGGGTGATCTGATATAAATTCCTGCCTGGGCAGGTGGTGGTGAGTAATCACGTCGTAGTCATATAGCTTCCTCAGCAAAAGGTCAATCTTTACCTTCAGTGAGCCCTGCCCATTGTTCTTATGCATCTAGGATAACATGCCTTTGAAAAGTCAGAGTAGCTTTCTTTTCCAGGCCCTTTGTAGGCATAATCACACTGGCACTGGTGGATGACCCAAAAGCCCTGTTATTGCTGCCCGCACATCATCTCTATTTACTGTACATGTTCAATGTTACCTGTACCCACTGATGTACAAGAAGTACTTCTCTCCATTTTGCTCCCTCACATGTGTTGTCCCATGTCCTTGCTGGGGAGTTAAGCATGGCCTGTGTGACTCCACCTGGAGAGGATTCTGGAAGCTTCCTCCTGGTGTCCCCTGGACTCTCTCCCTGTGCTGATTTTGCTTTGTATGCTTTTGCCATAATAAACCATAGCCCTGCATCCTCCTAGCCTAGCAGGTCAACGAGCCTGAGCTTGGAGTTCCCTGACATGTGGTCCTTTACAGAAAAAATCTCTTGAGTCCATTCCTCACAAACATAAACACTCTATAGACACACCTAGGAAAATAAGCAATTATTCTGCACTGTCATCTAACATCTAGTCTATATGCAAGGTTTCCTAGTTGCCCCCAAAATGATGTTTATAGCTTTTTCTTTGAACCAGAATCTAACCAAGACTTATATATGCATTTGTATATCCTCTCCTTTATATACACATTCATTCATTCTTTCATGTATGACATTAACTCTCTGAAGATATCAGGACAGTAGTCTTGCGGACCACCCCAGAACGAATGGGGTAGCGAGTGTCTTCTTGTGCACCTCTGCGGCCTTCCTCTGTCCTGAAAGCCAGGGTGCAGGCCTGAAAGCTGAATGAGGGTCACCCTAGACTGCCCACAAGTGATGCTGCTGCGTGGGAGGGGCGCCCGTGCCAGCGGTGGCAGGCCATTTGAGGAGGGAGGGAGAGGGGGGCTGATATTCCCTAAACCCTGTCCCCGAACTCCTTTTCAGCCCTTTTGCCATTTTCGTCTGAATTAAAGATTCACCGGGGCTGCACAGGGTTTTGTCCAATTCTACCATTCCTCTGCCTGTGCTCACTGGTAATTTTTTGCTAAAAAAGAGCCTCTGTCAACAATCTGGTTAAACCACAGCCCCACCTAGAAGGCGGGCACACGCTTAGTGACCTCCCGTTAAATTCAACTGTCTAGCGCTGTCATTGTAGCTCTGGCCAGTGTGTGGCAATAGCGTGCGATCCCGGCGAGGCCGGCGCGGAATCATGAGGTCAGGTAGCGCGCCTGGGCGAGGCCGGCGCGGTGATATGACGTCACACCGCGCGCCGAGGCTAAGCGGCGCCGTTGCGGCTCTCGGGGGGTCTGGGAAGGGTCGCCATGGTTCCGCGAGTGCAGCTCCCGCCTGAGATCCAGCTGGCGCAGCGCCTGGCAGGGAACGAGCAGGTGACCCGGGACCGGGCGGTGAGGAAGCTCCGGAAATACATCGTTGCCAGGACTCAGCGGGCTGCAGGTTGGCGCGTGGCTGGCGGGGGCGGCGGCGGCGGCGGCGGCGGTCCGAGCTGAGTGGCCTCCGAACCGCGTGGAGCCTCCACGTGGCCCGGCAGGCTTGCGGGCGGTGCTCTACAGTGCCCCCTGCGGCATTTGTCACCGTAGTTCTCCTTGTGTAATTACTGGGTTGTCGTGTGAGTTTCACTGTAGTATACTCTCCCCGAGGGCAGGAACATGGTTGTTAACTGGTCTCTGTAACAGCGGTTCTTAAAGTGCGGGGCGCCATCAGCCGCCTCACCATCACCTGGACCTTTGGTAGGAATGCCGGTTCTTGGTCTCTTCGCCGCTCTGCTCAATCAGAAACTGGCGGTGGCCGCAGCGGTCTGTGTTAAGACGTTCTCCCAGTGATTCCATTGCTAGTGCTGACGTCTGAGAACCCTTGCTCGTGGGCTCATGGAACAGGGTGCCAGACACAGTGAGGGACTCAGTAAATATTTTGAGTGGTTTTATATATTTCCCTCCTTTACTAGCCTGATGAGTCCACGTTTGGTTTTGAAATTTAAAGTACGTAACAGAAAAGTGCACAAACTCCCACGTGTAACGCCGGACGATTTATCACCGGCAAATTCACCTGTGTGGCCAGCCACCGTCCAGCTCAGGAAATGGGGACTCTCAATTTTGAATCTCCCAAAGTGGAGTACAGTGCCTGATGCTTGTAGAGTCTCATTTTTATTGAAAGAATGGAATGGCAGTTCCCCGGGGGTGTCCCTGCAGCCACGAGCCCAGTGGGTTAGGAGTTAGGAGTGGGGGAGTGAGTTAGGAGGATGGCTTGAGAAAGGTACCTTTGCGGCAACGGGACTTTGGTCTGGTTCAGGCCGTCATGTTTCTCTGGCTTCGTTCCTGGCACTGCAAGGTTGGGCTCACTCAGTCTGAGTGGTGCTGTTTCTGGTGCAGGTGGTTTCACTCATGACGAGCTGCTGAAGGTGTGGAAGGGACTGTTTTACTGCATGTGGATGCAGGACAAGCCGCTTCTCCAGGTGAGTGTGGAAAAACAGAAGAAGCCGGAGCAGCAGCGTTGGTAGGACAGATGGGCACGCGGTTGACCCTGGGCGGATCTTTAGAGCTCTGATGCTCTTTGTTCTTGTAATTGGGTGGAGAGCCAAAGCCTTTGGTTAGAGTGAGTCCTGCATGTGCTGTGAGCGCCACAGCCACACAGGTGAGCATCAGGGCAGGTCCTCAAGTGGGTGAAGCCTGGGTTTTGTCTTTTGTTTGGGAAACGTCACAAACTGAGCCCCAAAATGATGGCACCAAAGGAGAGGGTCCAGGTGTTCTGAGACACAGATTTCTCTTGTAGCTTTTTTTTAATTGTCTTTAAGAAACAAACTTGATGTTTTAGAGCAGTTTTAATTTACAGCAAAATTGAGAGGAAGTTATAGATATTTGCCATTGCTTTCTGCTCCGCTTCCTCCTCCCACCTGCGCACTCGTGTGTGTGTGCATAGCTGCCTCTGGTATTAACATCCCCCACCAGATGGCACGTTTGTCACAGCTCATGAACCAACACGGACACGTCATTGTCTCCCAGAATCCACAGTTTACGTGAGGGATCACCCTGATGGTGTGTGTTCCGTGGGTTTGGACAAACACGTAATGACTTAATGTCTGTCACTACGGTATCTTACAGAGTAGCTTTACTGCCCTGAAATGCCAGCCTTTTTAGAACAATGTTTCTCCGAATGTGACTTGCTACTTTTCTTCAAGATTCCCTGGGTGGTGGGGGTAGTGTTTAAAATGCAGACTCCTCTCCTGTGGTCTGTGCCTCCTGTACTGGAGCCTCAGGGGAGGTTCTGGGACTGCCCATTTAGCAAGTGTAGTAGGTGGCGCGGGGGCAGTGAGTAATTTACAGGGGTCTGGTTGGCCCTCTCTTTCTGCTGTCCAGGTGGCTGACATCCTGAGGGTCCCTGCTCTGTCCTGTCCTCTCTTGTCCCCTCCTATGGTCAGCCTGTTGCTCGGGGCTCAGCCTTGATCGTGAGGACAGTCACTGCCCATTGCAAGGTTCTACCAGCCTAGTGGCAGGGGAAGGTCTTTCCCAGCAGGGACGTAGCTTGCAAACTTCACGCACACTGGGCTGAAGAAGCCAGTGGAGCCTGTCCTTGTGATGAGTGGACAGTTGAGTGTGTTTGTCTTTCTGTTATTCGTTCGTTGTTGTAAAACCACGTTTCCGTAGGGGCTGAGGGAGTTTTTTACTGTTTCCTGCACAGGAAGAACTAGGAAGGACCATTTCGCAGCTCATCCACGCCTTTCAGACCACAGAGGCACGTGAGTATCCGTACTCCTTGGTAAGGCCAGACTCGCTGGGAGTCAGGCAGCTCCCACACTCAGGAGGCTGTTCTAGGGTCTAGAGCAAGAGAGAGGCCCCCGCCGTAGCTGGTGTCTCCTGGTGCTTCTGTGGGAAACACTTCAGCATGGGTTAACTCATTTACCTAAAATACACCATCTCAGGGTCTGAAGGGCTGGTATCTGACATTTTAAAAGTAAAACAGCAAGCTAATGCGGTGTTGCCTAGCTGCTTGACTGAGTCTCACCTGGTAGTTGTGAAGTTCCTCAGTGCGCTCTCCTAACTGGTTTCCGTTCTGTCAAGGTCAGTAGTTCGCAACCCTGCTCCCTGCCTGTTGGGGTCACTTACCAGTCTTTACAAATCTTGGTGTCCAGACCCTGGTCTCCTTCAATCCAGCACTGAGAGTGGGGCCTGGGCGGCAGCATTTTCGAGCCTCCCGGAACACCCGGAGGGCAGCCAGGGCAGGGCAGTGTCACTGGCATGGTCTCCAGGACCAGCGCTGGTGAGGCTTAAACTGCGTGGGCGGGTCTGGTTCAGTGGGGCTGAAGCAGGCGGAGGACCGAACTTGGGGGGATGCACAGATAGTCACATCAGCCTCTCTCTGACCTAGGGGCATCTCAGGCTGCCCCGGAGTGATTGGTGGAGGTGGGTAGCTCTGCTCCGTACATTTTTTTTTTTTAAATCCTCATCCTGGCTATCCTCCTTACTTTCTGCCTTCTAAGAACCTGCAGAAGGGTTTCTGTGTCCAGCAAAAGGCCGGCCTAGAGTGTCACCTGGTGGTGCTGGAATGGATTAGTGAGCGCAGGCCTGTCTGGTACCAAACCCTCTGACCACCTGCTGTTGGAGAAGCCCGCGACAGGAGGTTGGAGGTGCCGCATCGTGTCGGAGGGCAAGGAGGGCTCCTCCCAAGGCCTCTCTCCTTGGCACGTAGACGCCATCTCCTCCCCGTGTCCTCACGAAGTGGTTCCCTGTGTCTGTGTCTTGGTCTCCTCTTATGAGAACACCAGTCAGATTGGATGAGGGCCCATGTGAGCGACCTTCTACTAATTTTAATTACATTTGTAGTTGATTGATTGATTGATTTTTTTGATTTTGAGAATACATTTATTAAAGCTGGGGACAGTGAAACAGGAAAGAGCTTAGGACAGAAGAAGCAGTAAGAGAGAGCCTGAGTGGGCTGCTTTGGCTCACTGAGAAGTCAGAGAAAAGGGGGCTTTGGAGACAGGTTTGGGGTGAGCCCGGGATGAGCTGCCGCTGCCCATTTCTTTTCTTTCTTTTTTTAAAGATTTAATTAATTAATTTTTAGAGCAAGGGGAAGGCTGGGAAAGAAACATCAATGTGTGAGAGAAGCATCGCTGAGTTACATCTCACACGCTCCCTGCTGGGGTCTCAGCCCACAACCCTGGCATGTGCTCTGACCAGGAATTGAACTGGTGACCTTTTGGTTCGTGGGCCAGAGCTCAGTCCACTGAGCCATAGCAGTCAGGGCTGCCCCTTTCTTAATCATCTCTTTAAAAGACTATGTTCACATAAAGTCATCCCAAGGTCTGGGAGTTAGGGCTTTGGCATAGGAGTCTGAGGAGCACAGCTCAGCCCCTGGCACTCGGGCATAGCTGTTAGCAGTAGGGCTTTGTGTTTGACTAGTTAGTACAGCAAGTGGGGCAAGCAGCAAGGTCAGGTGTGGTGTCAGGCAAGGCATCAGCCCCAGACATGGGGGGCCGAGGACCCAGGGAGGAGGTGTCCTGAACAGCCTCCTTTCTTGCCCGTGGCTTTGCCTGCTCTTTGCACCTGTTCTTCAGAGAATGTGGCTGCTGGTCAGGGTCACAGTGAGCTCTGCTTGTCTCTCTGAGGTCCCTCATAGCTCCATCATGAAGGCAGATTGGTGGCGCTGCTTCACAGCCCCGGAAACTCGGACCGAGGACCCCAGGGTTTGGTGGCACATGACATCCTGACCAGGTTTCTTCGTATTTTCTTGCCTCACGGCGCGAAGCGGCTTCCATGTTCCTCTGCGATTCTCTTCTGGCCATTTTCCCTTCCAGAGCACCTGTTCCTTCAGACCTTCTGGCAGACCATGAATCGCGAGTGGACAGGGATAGACAGACTGCGCCTGGACAAGTTCTACATGGTGAGGAGCCGCCTGCGCCCTCTGCCGGGGTCCCCTGTGGCGCCGGCAGTGGTGGGTGTGGGAGGCAGGTCTGAGCGCCCAGCACCCTGTTGTGCTGTCCTGCGGAGTGAGGGGGGCCAGGGGTGCGGTGTAGAGGGGTCTGGCCTCTGAGCCTCCCTCCCCAACTGGGCAGAGGTGAAGGCTCCTGGGCAGTGCGGCTGCTCGGGCCCATAAGGCAGCGACCCTGGCGTCTCGTTCAGGGAGCCCAGGTCTTGTTCAGGGTGCGCGTGCCCAGGGCTCTGCAGTGTTTGTCCTGTTCCCGAGGGTGGGCAAATGGGCAAGGACTTGTGTCCCTAGACGCCACTCGGACTTGCAGCTCTGCGGAGGAGGGTGTCGCTTCCCCGCCCTGGGGACGGGGGGAGGGGGGCTGTGCAGGGCAGTGGAGCTCGTGCCATGGTGGAGGCTCTCCTGCCGCTTGGGCTGCCAGCCTCTGAGGACGGCCTCTTCTGGGCAAGGACAGTAACTTACTTGTCACGTGCAGAACCCCTTTTTCTTCCTCCTTCCGGTGCTGCCTTCCTGTGGAGTTCGGTTACTGATTTTCCTCAGAAATGCCTGTCTCCGTCTGCCCGGTTAAACTGCAGTCCTGTTCCGTGGTGTGTTCACTGGGCCTGGGGACAGCCTCCAGATAAAGGGACAGTATTGCTCTGTGGGAGCAGGTGACCCACTGGGCATTGTGATTGTCAGAATCAGCCACCTGCTCAGGCTTGAGCTGAGGTTGTGTGGACACTGTATGTCATACCATTTAAAGTGTGGGCCGGCTGGTGGGCCAGGCAGAGGGCAGGGGGCCGGGGAGCAGGGCCCTGGGCCAGGCTTTGCACTTCCACCGACCTCAGGCTTGCAAGACAAAGGAGCTCTGCTGGGAGGCGGCACGCCGTGCGTGGCCCTTAGGTGGTTAGGTGGTGCGCTGGGCCTAAGCCTTAGGTAGGGTGGATTCTTTTGCTTCTTGAGGCCCATTTCCCGGGTGCCCCCGTGGAGGACAGGCCTCCACTGTCCCGGGGATGGGAGTCCTGGCTGCTGGGTGTGCTCCGTCCTGTCTTCCTTTGCCTTTCACCACCATTGGACTCTCTGCAGGCAGCCTGGGTTAATCCGCAGAAGGTCGGAAAGCCGGGCCAGGAGTGCTGTGCACCGTTGTACTGGGGGTTGTAGGGCAGGCACCGGGGCTAGGTTCGCATGCTGGGGCTTAGCGGGAGGGTGTATCGCGCAGAGATCAGAGAGAGAGAGGAAACCTTTTCTCTCGGTTGTGGGGAGAAGACGTTCTCGGTTGTCAGACCGCTTTTCTGGGACATGTGCCTCCGGTGGGGAACCTGTGCGTCACTCCCTGTTCTCACTGCTGAACGTGGGGCCCGTCTGTTTTAGTTTTCGTTCAAGGTACTGCTGTCGCTGCCCGGGGTGTCCTCTGTAAGCCTGACTTCCGGTGCGCTTGGGAATTTGGGGCAGCTCAGCCCTGGCCCAGCGTAGTGTCCAGGCCCAGGGTCCTGAGGTTTTGGTGTCTTGTCCACTAATAGCTCCAGGAGGCCTGCTCTGCGTGGGGGGCACGCAGATGGCCACGGGGCAGAGGGGCTGTCTGGGGAAGGCTGGGTCGTGCCCCCCTAACGGGTCTCCTTTTGTGCCACAGCTCATGCGGCTGGTCCTGAAGGAGTCCTTGACGGCCCTGAGGATGCGGGGATGGGAAGGAAGGTCAGTACTCACAGCACGTCCTGAGGCTGCTGCCAGTGGTCTCTCTGAGTCATTTGTTGCTAAGAGATGTTGGTCTTTATGGTAAAGGGGGTCCCCGTGGTGCTTGAAATGAAGGTGTTTTAAAAATTATAGTTTCCGTGTTCTCATGGAAATGTTTGTTTTCAGCCTCGATGGTAAGTTCTGTCAGTTGTAGTTGAGTCCTCTCATTATGACGTATACTACATTAGTGTGTTAAGCTCTGTTATCACTGGTCATTGTTCGCAGTTCTAGAAATACTTGATTGGTCCCGACTGCTTTGGACGGTGGTGCTTCTGGTGGGGTAACCTATGTCGCCTGAACTGTGAGGGGCCTGCATTCCTGCTGCCGCCAGCAGAGCAGCTCTGCTGCAGTGGGGCCGGGGCGGGGCTCTGCTGGGTCTTGCTCCTCCCCCAGACCCTCCCAAACGGCGGGGGGGGGGGGGGGGGGTAGGAGGGGCTCTCCTGCCTGGCCCGAAACTCTGTTTCTAAACCTCCAGGGATGGGGCGGTCTGAGACCCATAACACTAAGTGGATTTCTGAGTGTTCACATTTACATTTTTCTAATTCATTGAAAATTTGGTTTATATTTTCTTCGTAATTTCTAGAGTGATGTATGTTCGGTGTAAAGAACTCAGAAAATTTGTAAGACATTAAAAAGCAATCCCAGCTCCACACGGAATCCTTAAGGTGGTGCCTTGTTCTGCGCCCACGTGTGGCGCCGCACCAGACGTGTGTGCGAGGCTGCTTTCTGTCCATCACACCGGCGACGCGTCAGAAATGCCCCCTGCCAGGCAGGGTTCTGCGTGGTTTGGGGGGAGGGGCAGGAGGAAGGGGGCTTAGAAACCACGTATTTCGAATCGATTCGTAGTTTAAGAGTGGACATGAAAGGAGTTTATTTCGAGCACACGGACACCAAACCCGGCCCCTGCGTGTCAGGGTGGTGGCCACACCGGACAGCGCACTCAACTGCGTCCGTGTGCCAGGGCTGTCTGTCTCCAGAGAGCACGGTGGTGGCCCTGCCCACTTTTTTCTTTTTCTTTTTTTAAGATTTTATTGATTTACTCTTAGAGAGGGTGAAGGAGGAAGAAAAGGAGGGAGAGAAATGTTGATTGGCTGCTTCCTGCACGTGCCCCCACCGGGGACTGGGCCCCTCACCCGTGTGGGGTGATGCCCAAACCAGCTGAGCCTCCCTGGTCCGGGCCCGGCCCCCTTTTTCCTCCATGTAAGAAGGATCAGTCGGAATTGGACTGTAGTTACCTGAGTTGTTTGTTCTCAGTTTAGAATCCTTGTGGGTGACTTTTTGTTGGGGCAGGAGTGCCTCTGGTTTTGAGGGTTTTTTTTTTTTTTTTCCTTTTTTAAAGATTTCTATTTATTTATTTTATTTATTTATTTATTTATTTATTTTTAGAGAGGGGGAAGGGAGGGAAAGAGGGAGAGAAACATCAGTATGTGGTTGCCTCTCACACGTTCCCCACTGGGGAACCCGCTGCAACCCAGGTGTTTGCCCTAGCTGGGAGTTGAACTAGCAACCCTTTGTTTCTCAGACTGGCACTCAATCCACTGAGCCACACCAGCTGGGACTGGTTTTGAGTGGTTTTCATCCTTAAGTCCTCATGAAGACCTTGAGGCGAGGGGCTCATTCATTTTCAGGACCTTGGGCTGTGTTACTGAAGCAGAATAAAATGTTAAAGGGACAACTGTATTTTAGCTAACTTTTTAAATTTAAAATATATTTTATTGATTCTGCTATTACAGTTGTCCTATTTTTCCTTCACTCCCCTTAGCCCTGCACACCCCCTCCCACCCACATACCCCCTCTGTAGTTCATGTCCATGGGTCCTACATATAAGTTATTTGGCTTCTACATTTCCACACTGTTCTTACCCTCCCCCTGTCTATTTTCTACCTACCGTCTATGTTACTTATTCTCTGTACATTCCCGCCCCACTCCCCTGCTGATAACCCTCCACGTGATCTCCATTTCTGTGTTTCTGTTCCTGTTCTAGTTGTTTGCTTAGTTTGCTTTTGTTTTTGTTTTAGGTGTGGTTATTAATGATTGTAAGTTTGTTGTCATTTTACTGTTCATATTTTTGATCTTCTTTTTCTTAGATAAATCCCTTTAACGTTTCATATAATAAGGGCTTGGTAATGATGAACTCCTTTAACTTGACCTTATCTGAGAAGCACTTTATCTGCCCTTCCATTCTAAATGAAAGCTTTGCTGGATAGAGCAATCTTGGATGTAGGCCCTTGCCTTCCATGACTTGGAATGCTTCTTTCCAGCCCCTTCTTGCTTGCAAGATTTCGAGAAGTCAGCTGACAGTCTGATGGGAACTCCTTTGTAGGTAACTGTCTCCTTTTCTCTTGCTGCTTCTAGAATTCTCTCCTTCATTTTAATCTTGGGTAATGTAATTATGATGCCTTGGTGTGTTCCTCCTTGGGTCCCACTTCTTTGGGACTCTCTGAGCTTCCTGGACTTCCTGGAAGTCTGTTTCCTATGCCAGATTGGGGAAGTTCTCCTTTATAAATTATTTGTTCAAATAACTTTTCCACTTGTCACTTTTCCTCTTCCCCTTCTGGCACCCCTATGATTTGGATGTTGGGACGTTTAAAGATGTCCTGGAGGTTCCTAAGCCTCTCCTCATTTTTTTGAATTCTTGTTTCTTCATTCTTTTCTGGTTGGATGTTTCTTCCTTCTGGTCCACTCCATTGATTTGAGTCCCAGTTTCCTTCCCATCATTGTAGGTTCCCTGTACATTTTCCTTTATTTCACTTAGCAAAGCCTTCATTTTTTTCATCTAATTTGCAACCAAATTCAACCAATTCTTTGAGCATCCTGATTACCAGTGTTTTGAACTGTACATCTGATAGGTTGGCTATCTCTTTGTCGCTTAGTTGTATTTTTTCTGGAGCTTTGATCTCTTCTTTCGTTTGGACCTGTTTTTTTGTTTGTTTGTTTGTTTGTTTTTTGGTGGTATTGCTCCTGTTACTTAGTGAGGGGCAGAGCCTTAGGTTTTCACCAAGGTGGGGCAACCCACACTGCTGGGTTGTGATGCTGTGGGGGAGGGGTCCAAGAGGGGACAGTGGTGCTTGCTCTGCTCTCTGCCAGATTTCAGTCTCTTCCGCCGCTTCCCCCAAGCAAACTGTGCCCTTCTGGTGCTGATTCTCATGTGGGTGGGCTTTTGTATGTTCTAGGACCCTGTGGGTCTCTCCAATGAACTCTCCTGTGAGGCTGGGGGTCTCTTGCAGCACCTCAAACCCCACAGGTGTTTTCAGTTGGTGTTTTGAGGCTTTATTTCCCTGTGCTGGGGCCCTGGGTTGTGTAGTCCATCCTGCTCCCCAGTTTTTCCCCCCGGTTTATCTGTGTGCGAATGTGGGACTGCACAGTCCACGATGCTGCCTTGCTGGCCAGCTGCAGCCTTGTGCGCCTCGCTCCACAGTCTGCTGCCTTGCTGGGTCCTCCAGCCACCGCTTTGCTGCAGGTCCTCTCCGCCCCTCCTACCGGACTGGATGGGTGTTTCTTCTCTTAACTCTTTGGTTGTCAGACTTCCATGCAGTTCAGTTTTCTGTCCGTTCTGGTTGTTTTTTGTTTTTAAATTGTTGTTGTCCTTCTTTTGGTTGTGCTAAGAGGCATAGTGTGTCTACCTATGCCTCCATCTTGGCTGGAAGTCCTATTTTAGCTAACTTTTTATTGGTTTGTTATTTATTACGGAGGTAGTTGCATGCTCACTGTTACTAGTAGTTCAGCTCAGAGATCATTTTGAAGCACTTGGCCCCTCCAGTGGCGGTGGGGTGACCAGTGCTGTGGTGCGATGCTTCTGCGCCCTTCCTCCTTCCCGACGAAGCATCTGGGGCCAGGTTGTTTTTTGGTAAGTGTTCGTTAGCGTTAGCAGCGGTCCCGGAAGAGGGCTCTTGCACCTGCTCTGGCCTTGGCTCATTTCTCCTGAGCATCGCTTTTCCTTCCCTAGTCGGTGCCTCCCCACTGTTGTTGCACTCACATCCTCCAGGCAGCGTCGTCAAGAATGCCCTCCTTCCAGCCCAGGTGCAGGGGCCTATGTGTCATCAGGAGCCCAGGAGTTCAGATGCACCTAGACCACTGGTCTCGGAGCTCTCTGACCTGGAAGCCCAGGCCTCTGAAACCACGGAAGCCCACGTGCCACAGAGAGGTCTGTCACGACCTCCCGGCACCAGGCACTCAGTGCAGCAGGACCCCAGGGGCAAGCTCATCTGCCTCCTGTGGCCTCCTCCTTTCTTGGTGTTCGCTGTGTCCGGTTGCCTTCCCTTGCAGTCCCCAGCGAGGACGGCAGGGAGGGACATGAGACGTGGTGGTGGCAGCCCCCTGACCCTCCTGCTGCACCGGGTCTCTCCCCTGCACTTGTGTGGAGGCCAGGCGAAAGGTCTGTGAGTGCTTACTCATCTCGTGCTTCTAGCTGAGCTTCAGCCATGCTGTACGCTCTGGTCAGCACCAGAGGCAAGGCCGCATAAATTGGTAATTGCAAGGGTCCTTCATGATGGACAGACCCGTGCGTGGTCGAAAGCTGGCCTGTTGGAGGGTCGGGTGTCCGCTGCACACAGGTGGAGCAGACCTGTGCCCTGGTGCCTGTCGTGGCTGCTGCTGTACTTGCCCAATTCCTTCTTCAGACAGATCGAGCAGCTGCTGGAGCTGCTGACCACCGAGATCCTGCACCCTGACAGCCAGGCCCCCAGCGGGGTAAAGAGCCACTTCATCGAGATCTTCCTGGAGGAGCTGGCCAAAGTGGGCGCCGCTGAGGTGAGGGGCTGGGCGGGGTTGGTGGCGGAGCCCTTCCCTGGGTGTTTGTGAATGAGGGACTGAGGCAGCTCCTGTCTGACTTCCCCTGTAGCTGACAGCAGACCAGAACCTCAAGTTCATTGATCCCTTCTGCAGAATCGCTGCTCAGACTAAGGAGTAAGTGGCAGGGACTCCTCCTGGCTGGCTTCTCCTTTTTCACTGAGCTCTCCAGGGGACTGCTTTTGGGGAGAGGGATGAGTTGGGCCCTGTGACAGCATTGCCAGAGGGGCTGTGTGGCGGCGGGTGGGGAGAGATGGTCCCAGGAGTTGGTGTTTCTTCCCCTTGCGCGAGTCTTGCCTCACTGCCGGCCTTCGTGCCTGCCTGCCCTTCAGCTCCCTGGTTTTGCATAACATCACTCGAGGCATCTTTGAAACGATTGTGGAACAGGCCCCATTTGCCATCGAGGACCTAATGGATGAAATGGAGGAGGAGGAGGAGGAGTCATCGTCAGAGGGTGATGAGGAGGAAGAGGATGTGTCGTCCAAGAAGCTGTTTAGGAAGCCACCGAAAGGTGAGGATGACAGTGCGTTCGATAGGACGTGCCCGCCACCTCCGCGCCGGCCTGCCCTGGCTCCAGCCAGCAGCGCGCCTCCTAGGGTCCCTGTGCTCACCTCCTGCCCGACCCCCCAAAGTCTATGCTTGGCCCGGCAGCCAGGGCGCCCTTTAAAAACAAGCACGCGTGTCTCTCGATATCCCAGCCCTCCCTTCGGGGCCACCGTCTTGACTCCCCTGGCTCCTCTAGTCTTGCGGGTCTCCGACCTCTGTCACTCCGGGAGTCCTACCCTGCCCACCCTGTTTAGCGGGTAGCCTCCCAGCCCCCACCGCGCCTCACTTGCTGCCGTCGCACTTCCTGGCGTAGGTTTCTTACAATTACATAAGTCGCTTGCTCGTTGATCCAAGCCCACCTTCCCCACTGCATGTCGGCTTCCCTGGGACAGGGAGCTGTGTCCATCACAGCTGTACCCGCAGGCCAAGAGCATCAGTTGGCGCAGAGGCCAGGGGTCTGGACGGAGTAGGTGACTGAACAAATGAATGAAGGGAGCGTGCCTGGAGTGGGTGTCCCACTGCAGGGCTGGGGGGTGGCGCCTGTGGTGCTTGGCCAAGACCGTGGCCAGTCTTGATGCTGATGTGGGTCCTTGCAGGACCTCAGCTGCTCCTCGGTTGCCAGTGCCTTGTGTGCACTGTATATTGGGTCCTGTGGCTGTGGCAGGAGTGTCGTTGTTCACCAGCTTCAGGACCCTTGCCCACCTCCGACTCTGTGGCAGTGAATACACATAACAGAGTTTTCTATTTTAACCACTTTTAAGTGCACAGTTCATTGGCATCAGGCATGTTCCCATTGTTGTGCGGCCGTCACCACCGTCCGTCTCAGAACATTTCCACCTTCCCGAACAGACTGTCCCCGTTAAACTGCCCCCGCCCCGCCCCAGCCCCTGGCACCCCCTCCTCCTCTCTGCCTGAGAGAATTTCACTGCTTTACGGGCCTCATGTTTGTGGGTCACACAGTACTTGTCTTTTGTGCCTTACCCAACTCAGCCTAGTGTTCCTGAGGCTCACCCACGTTGAAACCCCTGCGGCGGGGTTTCGTGCCTTTTTAAGGCTCAGCGGTGTCCATCGTGTGCTTACCCACTCGTCCGTTGACGGGCACTTGGGTTCTTTCCACATTTCCTCCACGTGAGCGATGATGCCGTGAGCGATGATGCCGTGAGTGATGATGCTGTGAGCGATGATGCCGTGAGCGATGATGCCGTGAGCGATGATGCCGTGAGCGATGATGCTGTAAACGTGGGTGTACAGCCCAGCTCTTCTTTAGTGAACAGTGGAATGTTTTATGAAACATGTTTGCTGCAAGATTGTTGCCTCACTGTGTGAAAATGGCACAACTAAACTCAGTATGTTGCAGAATTGAGATAGTATCCTTCATCGTCTGACACAGTAACGACTAACAAAAGCTTTCTTCAGTGCCGGTCCTTTCCAGTGGAAAGGCCATTGAGTGTTTTGACCCAACCACGCAGACAACTGTAAGCGAGTTCCAGTATTGTGTGAGGCTTAAGGTAGCAGTGTTATCCTTGAATCCCATAAGTTTTAAGTTAATTTCTCTTTTCTACTTAATCTTCATTATATATTTTCCCGTTACCATTTAGGCCCCTTATGCCCCCGCAACCCCCACACTGTTGTCCGTGCCTTGAGCCCGTTTTCCTTTTTGCCCGGTCCCTCCCTTCCACTAGCTGTCACCTGCTCTTCTCCGAGTCTGGCTCTGAATCACTTTTTTTCTTTTCTTTTTTTTTTTTTAAGATTTTATTTATTTATTTTTAGAGAGAGGGCAAAGGAGGGAGAAAGAGAGGGAGAGAAACATCAACGAGTGAAAAGATACATCAATCAATTGCCTCTTGTACGTCCCCAAATGGGGACCTGGCCTGTAACCCAGGCACCTGCCCTGACTGGGAATCGAACCTGCGACGTTTTGGTTTGCAGGCCTGCACTCAGTCCACTGAGCCACACCCACCAGGGCTGAATCACATTTTTACAACTAGATTTTACCACAGAGAATTTCAGGAATTCTGAATATCGTAATGGTAGCCAAGCCTAAAAATTACAGGGTGCTGTGGAAAAAATGCACAATGTGTCAGAAAGTTAATCTGCAGTTATTAGAAAGTTAAAGGGCGTTTTCTTCCAGTAGTATAACTGTTTCTTTTTTTGCTAATGTTACTAAAAGTTGCTATTTTTTAAACCTGTCCACTATTCATTTAAAACAACTATGCTAGATTGTTTCCTACTTTAGGTGGGGGGGGGTTCCATTTGCACTCTCAGTGGAGTTTATGCATTTCCCACATTCCGAAGTTCTCTAGTTCCGCAGGGTTGCCTGGGTGTCTGGATCAGCCAACCATCTTGATAACAAGATTTGCTGACAAGTCCAGGATTTTCTGCATGAGCTCCGTTAATTCCCGTTGCTCCTCCTGACAGAGGAGAGTAGGGCCCCAGCAGCTCTCGCACTTTCCAAGGCACCAGACTTACCTTGTTTGCTCGGTGCCGTCCCAGCCTTTCCCAGAGTCCTTGTGTGGAGTCGCTGATTGACACTCTTCTGACACCACTTCTGTTGTCGCCCAAATGCTTCTCGGAATTTACGCCCTGAGGTCGGATTGGGGTGGGGCTTGCCATGTTTTTCTTTGAGACCCTGCTTTGAGTCATTTTGGGCGTATACCCAGAAGTGGGACCACTGGGTCGTTTGGGAATTCTGTTTGTGATTTTTTGATTTTTTTGAGGACCCACTGCACTTCTTCCATAGCAGCTGCCCTGCTGGACACTGCCCCCAGCAGTGGGGGTGGGGGGGCTCGTGTTCTCCACGTCCTCGCCAGCACCTGTCCTTTCCGCTTCCATGTCATGGCAGCCGCCCTGTGGGGCTGTCTGGTGTGGTTCAGAGTAGCGTTTCCCTGGGGGTCATTGACACGGAGCATCTTCTATGGGCTCACTGGCGTTCGCGTGTCTTCTTTGGAAAAAGGCGTATCCAAGCCCTTTGTCTGTTTTTCAGCCGGTTCATCTTGTTGAAGTTAGGGGTCCTCTCTGTGTTCTGGACGCTAGCCCCTTACCGGAGGGATGATTTACGGGGAATCTCCCGTGCTGAGTTGAGGTTTCACTCTATCGATAGTCTCTTTCAACGCGCACCATTTAAAAATTTTCATTAAGTCCGTTTTGTCTGTTTTGTTCTCTTGTTACCTGTGCCTTCTGTGCCACATCTGAGAAACCGTTGTCCCATCCAACGGCATCAAGCTTTTATCTTTTCTCCCAAGAGTTTGATTGGCTTAGGTTTGTATTTAGGTAGTTGATCCATTTTTTTTTTTTTAATCTTCCCCAAAGATATAGTTATTGATTTTAGAGAGAGAGGAAGGAAGGAAGGGAGGAACAGTGATTGGTTGACTCCCATGTGCACTGTGACTGCAGAGGGGATCGAACCTGCAACCTGGGTAGGTGCCCTGACCGGGAGTCGAACCTGTGACCTTTTGGTGTGCAGGATGACGCTCCAATCAACTGAGCTGCCCGGCCAGGGCTCGTTGATCTGTTTGGAGTTAATTTTTGTGTGTGGTGTTAGGGAAGGATCCAACTTCACTCTTTTACCTCTCGTACACACCGCGACCAGGAACTGAACCCACAGCCGAGGCACGTGCCCTGACCGGAAATCGAACCAGTGACCTTTCACTTTGCAGAATGAAGCCCAACCTGCTGAGCCACACCAGTCAGGGATCTCCTCCAACTCTTAATGCCCTCACCGGACTGCTTCTCGACTTCCCTATTAGTTGGGCCCCCTCCCCCACCCCCAGCATGTTCTCTGGCTGTCCTGTGTCCCACCTGCCCCTTTCTCTCACTCTCAGCACCCGAGTCCCTCCGTCCTCATTCTCTGCCACACGCACCTGACCCTTGTGGCCACCTGTGGTCTGGAAGTTTCCTTCTGTAGGCAGTGTGACATCACAGCCCCAAGCGATCTGGAACATTGTCTCCCACAGGCCTGCCCTGTGGCTGAACAAGCTCCCCTTCCTCCTCACTTCGGGAACTTCTAACACTGCATTCGCCTGAGAGGCCCCTCATAATTTCCTTTTCATCCCTGTCCTTAAGGACTGGGCAGGCCTTGCATCGTCTGGGAGATCTCCCTTGTTTCCAGGCCTGTGGTGGCCCTGCTTCCCTCAGCATGAGGCCCTCGGGGTCGCCCACAGGGTGCCCGGTGTCCCATGCTGTGGGCTCCCCAGCCTGTACTGGCGCACTCTGCCCAGGCAGTGGGCCCTGGCAGGTGGGGCTGGGTCCCAGAGGCGTATGTTGGGGCCTGGGACACCAGGGTGTGTCTTTGAGTTCACGGAGCCCTTTCGTTCTAGGCACCTTCTGTGGGATGGACCCGGACGTGGGTGAGGAGCGGCCCGAGGACAACGAGGACGACACTGGCACTGTCCTTCAGGTGGGTGGCCTGGGCTCGTGGGCTGGGCTCTCGGCCTCCACCGCGTTGCTGACGTGGGAGCTGGCAGAGCTGGAAGAGAAGAGGTGCTGTGCGTGGGGGTGGCAGCCGTTGGCTGAGACTCGGGGTTCCCCTGTCTGCAGGAGCGTGATCCTTGAGCACGGGGCTGGGGGCTGGGAGACCGGGGTCAGAGACCTCGCCGCTCGTCGGCCACCCTGGGGTGCTGGGCAGATGAGGTGGTGCAGCCCGGGGCCGGCTCCCCGCCGGCAGTCAGGTCATCGGGCAGGGTCTCTGACTTCAGGCAAACGGAGTGGGGAAAACTTGGGACTTTAAAATATTTACTACTTGTGGGTTACACCGGTTTTAGATATCTTGGCTTAAATAAAATTTTTCAGAAGTCATTTACTTGTGTTCACGTGGCTGCCAGAGGATTTAAGTTTGCGGAGAGTCTCGCTCCCCCTCACGTTTCCGCGGGGCGGCTCCGCCCCGGAGGGAGCTGTAGACAGTCACCTTCGCTGAGGGGGCGGCAGGGGGCGTCGGGGAGTGTCCTTGTGGTCCAGGGGCTCTGCCCTGCTCGGTTCGCGGTCTGGCAGCCCCTGGGCGGTGGCTGACTCTTGGCCTCCGTGTGTCTCCCCCGAAACAGTTTGACTACGAGGCTGTTGCCAACAGGCTGTTCGAAGTGGCCAGCCAGCAGAGCACCCCCTCTCTGAACAGGAAGCGTCTCTACAAGGTGATCAGGAAGTAAGTGGTTCTCTGAAGGGGGTGGCCTGTCCTTCCTGCTGCCCTGGGGTTGCCCCTTCCCTCTCAGGTGGCTTCAGTTTCAGGGGAGAGGATAGTCCTCAGCTTCAGAGCTCAGGCGGGGCGGGGGCCACCATACTGCCAGCCAGGAGGTGGGGTGGGGGGGCTGCGGGGAAGCCTCCTTTGGTGTGCCCTCATGCCTTTCGTGGGAGCTGTGGCCATGGTGAGCGACTGTCTCTCACTCTTGCAGGTTGCAGGACCTTGCTGAAGGTGAGCACTGGGCCCGGTCCGATGAGAAGGCTTTTCTCCCCTTTCTCTCAGGAGAACACTGGACCACGCGTTCACCCGTGTACACGACGTGAACAGTCTGCAGAGAGGCCTTTGTTTCTTTGGGGGAGAGGCGGGCTGGGGCTGCTGCCGCTCATACTGGTTCGGCGCTGTGGTTCTGGGGCCTCAGCATGAGAATGCTCCGTGCTGGGTCCAGGGCAGGCTGGGGTTCGAGAGTCTGCACTTCTGGGGAGTTCCTGGGCACGCTAAGGCTGCTGCAGCAGCCACGTCTCGGGGTGTGGCTGGCAGCACTGGCACGGCTTGCCCTGGGGACCGTTTTCCGGAAGGTTTATGGTTGGAGACGCAGCACTCTTTCCCTGACATTTCATCACCAGCATTTTCACACGTACAGCGGAGTTGAAACTCAACTCTGCCATCGACATTTCAGTGTCTTATTTTTATTTATTTATTTATTTATTTGCAAATCTGCCCATTGAGCCTCTCTCCCCCCGTGAGGCCAGACCCCTAAATGCTTCGTGTTCATCATGAACCGAAGTCCAGTGTTTCTGAGATGGAATCCACAGATGGTGAAGTGCATGGAGACCGAGCGTCTGAGGGTGCTGGCCGCCGCACCAGCCCTTGTGACTCGAACCCCACCCACTGCCCTGGAAAGCTCTCTCGAGCCCCTGCCCAGCAGAAGCATTTTTAAGAAGTGGGCCATGGCGTGTTCTAAGTGCTTCAGTAACAGGCCCTTCTGCATTGTGCTGACCATGGCTTTGAGCTGACTGAGTTGTGGTGGGCGTTGGAACAGTGCCTGCGTGAAGCCTGGGGAGGGAGGCGCTGCTTACGGTGTCCGGTGGAGCAGTGAGCGCAAAACCGACCCAGGCCTGCCCTGGGCCCCTGACCGTCTGTTGGCCTTGGTCCTTAGGCCTCTTCCCCGAGGATGACATTCCAGAAAAGGCCTACAGGAAACTGCTGAAAGGAAGGCGGGAGAGGAAGGCGAAGAAGCGTTTGCCCAAATCCCGGCTGCAGAGCAAGACAGGTAGGACTCCGGCCCCCGACGGTGTGGGGGCTTCCCCACCTGTGGTCCTGGGGAGCACACCTGTGCTGTCTCCCCGAGGCTGGCCTGCAGATGGGATCCTCCTTCCTGCCTATGAGCCGGCCTCAGGCTCGTCTGACTGCCTGGGGTCGCTCACCATCTCGCCCGCTCCTGTCGGCAGTTTCGGTCTGGGCAGCTGCTTCCGGAACCTTTCTCCCCGTCGGTCTGTGCACGCCCGGTGGGTTTTGACCCATCCACTTGGTGTCCTCGGAGTCCTCCCCATATGGTTCACCTCACTGTGCTCTCCTCGATTTCAGAGGCTTTCCTTTGCCCTTCCCGCCCTTCCTTCCCTCCTCAGCTCGTCTGCACAAGTGTGGCGAGAACGTGACAGCCCTCACCCAGGGCTGCTCTGTGCTCCTGTCACCGCAGGCCCTGTGCCCACTGCAGACCAGTGGGGCAAGGGCTGCCTGCTGCCGTGGAAGTGGGCTGTGCCCTTGGAGGGGTTCTGGACACACCCCTGCCCTGACCCAAGCCACCCTCCTTCGTGTTACTTTACCTCTGGGACAGCGGCGGGAACACACCCAGTCGCTCACCGTTCCCACGCCAGTCCCCAAACGCCGTCTCGTAGCCCTGTTGCGCACCAAGTTGGGTCACAGCTCCTAGCCCTGCTTTCCCAGCCTGTGTCTTCTGACCAGCCTCACCTCCAGCCCCCAGGGCGCTGAGCCTGGCCCGCCCCCTCTGTCCTGTCTTTGCCCTGATCCTGGCCTCACGCTGCTCCTTCCAAGGCCACGTTTCCGGTGTCAGGAGCCAGCACGTCCACACTGGCGCGAGGCCCCTGGCTGGCTGGTGCGCATCTGCTCCTGAGGCTGGCGGTGCCTCTGCGTCCGGTGCTGCCGTGTGCTCTGTGCGGCCCCAGGGCTGGCGCCTTCAGTCGGTGTTGGTGTGAAGCAGCCCGGCCAGGCCTCCGCGCCCCCCATTCACGCGGCCTTGCTCTTTCAGGGAGAGGTGAACGGGAGGCCCCAGCTGCAGACCCGAGTTCCAGATCAGAGAGGACGAGGCAGTGGCAGGGCACGGGGGCTGACCCCACTGCACCCCAGGAGCAGCACGGGGGCCGTGGCAGGAGAGGGGCGCGCAAGAGGAGGCGGCGGCCTCAGGCCGGAGCGAAGGTGCCTGGCTGCCAGGAGCCAGACACAAAGAAGAAGCGGGCGCAGAAGAGCAAGAAATGATGCCACCAGGCCCGGCCTGCACAGGACAGCGCTGTCTGCGCCACTCCTCCCGGTCTACACCTTGCTGCGTGAGCAAGCGGGTCAGGTGGGCTGTGCTCCCACGACTCTGGACGTAGCCAGAAGGTCAGCACCGAGTGCGGTCGGCGGTCACCCAGCGCCACGCTCCAGAGCGCTGCTTTGTTCTGACTTTGGTGAGGCAGGAACTCCGAACTTGGAGCTCCCTGCAAACAGCCCTCCCTGGCAAGGCAGAGGACCAGCCACCTGGCGGGACGGCTGTATGTAATAAAGTACTGCGCAGTTCTTAGAGGCGGAGCCTGGCCATCTGCGCCTACGCAGGACGGTGTCCGGGGGGGGCGAATCGACAGGGGCCAGTTCCCAAATAGGGTTTACATGTTACACCCGTTTGTGTGTGTGTGTGGGGGGGGGGGGGGTGGGAATCTGTTTCCACGTTTCTCAAACCCTGGAAGGGGGGGTCAAGTACAGGTTGGCAGTGACCTTCATCCTTTGGGTTGACGTGCCCAGGGCGGGCAGGGCAGCTGCTCTGCTCACCCCCCTCCTCTGTGACGGAGAGGCAGAGCCGGATCCATGTCCCATGGACGCGTCCTGCGGGCATGCCCGCCGTTCCCCACACCTCTCAGTGCCTTCGAGTTTGGTTTCAGCCCTGCGGTCATCCCAGGGCGTCTGAGCAGCTGCGCGTCCAGCCCTGTCTGAGTGCTGTCGCAGGGCGCCTGCTGGACGGGGTACGCTGTGAGGAGCCCCTGGCCCCCGAATCTCAGCCAGACAGGAAACAGGAATGGACGTCGTGTGGTGTGGGCTCCCGGTGGCCTCCAGGCAGTGCCGCCACCGGGCTGCAGAGGAGATGGGGGCACTATCTCATGTTTAGGCCACATCCTGCACTTGGGTGCCACTGGGCTGAAGCATGTGGGTGAGCCCAGCAAGGGGACTTCCTGAAGGGCCCACAGAGGCGTGGCCTGGACTCCACTTTCCAAGTCCCTGCTGCCTGAGCACCACCCCACCCCCACCTCCACGGGAGCCAGCGCCCTGACCCCCTTTCAGTCTAGCCGCTGGGCAGGTGGGGCTGGCTGGGGGGCGGGGTTAGGGGACGGGAAGAAGGGAGTTCGCAGCCCCTTTCACCAAAGTGACTCATAATTCCGTTGTTTCTGGTGAGATTCCTTTGCTCATAGTAAGGGAAGAGCCGCAGCACAGACGTCTTGGGGTGTGGGAGCCGTCAGGGCTGGTTGCAGTCCCTGACCAGGGCCCCCTACTCTGACTCCGAGCTGTAGCCCTGTGTGACCGCGTGATGCTCCTGGCGCACTGACTGACGCAACGGGTGGGGTGCTGGCTGGCAGTCAGTGATGGACAGCAGGAGCTCCGACTGGCGGCGCTTCTCTGAAACCCTGGGAGGAAGCTGACTGCGACCACCAGGCACCGTCCTTCAGGAAAGCCTGGGTTCAGAAGTCAGCATTGATTCCATTTCCTGTGTATTCTTTTAAAAACGCTTCCCTGAGAAATAGCTCGCACACCGTGCAGTCCGCCACCCGCTTCAAGCCCATGGAGCAGCGCTTCTCCGCGTGTGCGGAGCTGTGTGACCGCCACCGCAGTCGACTCGGGACACTTCGCCCCCAGAGACGTCTGTGGCTGCGGGTCCCTGGCGGGACTGCAGAGTAGTCGGGGTCCTGCAGCACGCGGAGTGTGTGGTGGTCACGTCTGGCTGCTTTCCCTCCGCGAGAGTTGGAATCCCGTTCCTCTCACGCCTGGGTGATATTCCATTGTGGGGATGGGCCACGGGTTTCTTCGTTTGTCCCTGGGGGTGGGCCCTGCCTGCTCCCTCGCCCCTGGTTCCTGGGAATGACGCTGCTGGGAACGTCCACTGGGCTCGCCTCCTGTCTGGGCCGTGGATCCAGGAGTGGGGTCACTGGGCCAGGAGGGGGGAGGTGGCCGTGTTTCGGTTTTCTTTTCAGAATGTATTTTTTTTTAAAGATTTTATTGGTTTTCAGGGAGGGAGGGAGGGAGGGAGAGAAACATCAGTTTGTGGTTGCTTTTCGAGTGCCCCCTACTGGGGCCCTGGCCCATAAGCCAAGCATGTGTCCTGACTGGGAATCGAACTGGCAACTTACTGGTTTGTAGGCCAGTGCTCAGTCCACTGAGCCACACCAGCCAGAGCCTGTGTTTAGGTTTGAAGAGCTGCCAGACTGTCACAGCGGTCACAGAACTTCATGTTCCCACCATAGGGGGTGGGGGCCCCTCTCCAAGGCTGACCTGCTGGTGGCGCAGCTTCAGGCCTGTTCAGGGAAGTCCTTCTCAGCCAGCCCTTCCCCCACTAGGAATCACCTTCCTGGGGGTCTCGGTCCTCAGCCCCCTTTCACCCAGACCCGTTCCTCTCTGTGTTTAACACTGGGGACCAGTCAGCGGTCACATCTCAGGCCAGTAATGTCGCAGCACGTCCCCTGCTGTGGGTTCTGAGGGTGCCCTTTGGACGGAGGTGACACCTCTTGACAGGAGCACTGTAGAGATGACGTTGTTGGTCCCCGTGTCCCCAGTGTTTTGGGGTGCTCCAAGAAACCGCCTTACAAAACTAGCCTCTTCATCACATAGGCCCCAGCAGCAGGAGCCTGTCTCCTCATTCTTTGCCGAGAAGTTAAGTGGTCAGCAGGACAGGGGACTCAGCCTCCATGTGCTCAGTGTTGGGGCCTGCCTAGACTATGGTGGCAGCAGGTGAGGGGCATGTGAAGGAGAGGACCCCCCCCCTCCCATTTAGTCCGGAATGCCAGCAGGAGGAAGAGGAGGGCCCTGGTGGGAATCCGTGTCACGTGGCCAGCCCCAGCCTGCCGTTCGGAAGGGTCAGTTAAACCTCGAATGGGCATGTTCCCCCAAGTGGACTTCTGTAAAAAGGACAGGCTGGTCAGCTGACTGGCTGGGTGAGGCATAGAGACAGAATTGTCAGGGGCCACTCAGCCTGTAAACTGGACTGTTTCCCACACCGGCTTTGGCTGGAAGGGGCTGTGTCCTGGGGAGCTGGGTCTCCTTCCCACCCTCCTGGGAGTTCGGAGGCTTCCCTCTGAGGCCCAGCCTCTTGGTGCTGGGGTTTCATCTGGTGCCGTTCCTTCCTGAGCTGGCGACCAGCCAGACGTGCCCACCCAAGGTGGTACGTACACGCTGTCTGTCCGTGCAGCACTGCCTGGGGGCCGGTTTGCGAATGGACACAGTGATGTGGCTCTCCGTCCGTCCGTCCACTGCTGTAGCTGCCCGCCTGCTTCCCTACCTACCACCTCTACCCATCGTTCACCTACCGTCTGCCTTCCTCCGTCCCTCCTCCCACGCCCACCCTCTTGCCCCATAGAGATGACTGAGGGCCGTGGTGGCTATCTGAAAGGAGCCCATTCCCACCAGCAGTGACACTTCCCCTGTGGGTGGCCTCTCTCCCTCAGTGGTACCCCCCCACTGGCATCCTCTGTGGAGGTGCCTTAATTGTGTGGAGCCCTCCACCCTTGTGGTGGGTAGGGTGGGCTGGAGGTCCAGGGATGTTGCTGCTTCCCACCCTTCCCCTTGTCACCTCCCTCGTCCACTCCCATCTGGACCTGGCCCCAAGGAGCAGGTGCAGTCCCACCATCGGCCTCTGGGGGGTGCCCTGGGCATCTCCAGTTCCTCCTTCCCTGTGGTGTCAACATGCTGTCCCACCCCTGCCTAGGTGCCCCAGTGGCCAACTCCACTCCCTACCACCCCATCTTGCTCTTCCTGGAGTGGAGACCACAAAGGCACCTCCCAGCTCTGTCCATCCCTGTGTCCTGCGTGAGTGACCAAGGCTCTGAGTGTTCAGTGAGGACACACTTGGTCATTCACCCAGCCTGGCTGGCCCAGCAGCCTATCTTGTCATTCCCAGCCAGGACACAGGCCCGGGGGTCCTTGGAGCCAGGCTTGGCTGTCAGGGACCCATGTCCATACAACTAGCTTAGAGGACTCAGCTTCTCACCACCAGCCTGGCTGGCCCATGGGTGAGGCCCATGTAGGGGGCTTCCTTCCCGAGGGTTCTCAGGGTCACAAGGCCCCACCCTGGCTGCCCAGGCCCTGGAGGACACCTCTGGCCCCTCCCTCCGGGGACCCCAGGGGAGTCTGGGTGAGCTCCAGGAGGCTGTGCTCCCCACTGCCGGGGAGATGGGCCCCAAAAGACTCTGCACCCCTGTCCTTAGGCCAGGTGGGCCCAGCCCCAGCTGCCTGGGGCACTCAGCCACTGCCCCCACCTGCGGCTGCAGCTCCTGCACGGTTTGGCGGGGGTTAGGCCTGAATCACAGTGCTAGGGTCTCGTGCAGACAAGCCCCGATCCCCACCAGGACCTGGTGCACGCAGAGTGACGCGGATCCCCGCCGCACACCTCTCACGTGTCTCAGGAATTGGAACTGTGTGACAGCCAGCTGTTGGTGGTGCCGGGCCAGATCCTGGGCCTGCAGGTGCCCCTGCCCCTCCCTGCGGTCACCCCTCCACCCTCCGGGTCCCTTCCCCTCCCCGCCCCTCCCCTTTCCTTCCTCAATGTTGACTCAGCCCCGTGGTAGATGTCTCTGCTGCGTAACGATGACCAGGCACTTGTGGTCAAGAGTCAGGGCCCAGCCTGGAGCAGTCACGTGTGCGGCTGAGGGTCCTCAGCTCAGTTGTTGGCAGAATGCATTTCTCTGCAGCTGTGGGTCTGAAGTTCCCCTTTTCTTGCTGGCTGTCACCCAGGGTCACTGAGCTCCCCTGGCCGCCCACAAGTCCCTGCCTTCTCCCAAGGCTGGCCAGAGGAGCCCTGTGCTTCGTGCCCCTGAGGTCTCTGAGCTCTCAGGTCCAGCCCCCTCCCCTGGGCAGGGAGGGAATCATGGGGGGTGGGCATCTTAGGGCCCCCCGAGAGTCCTGCCCCAGATCTCTATGTCTGGTCCTGTTTCCTGAGTGTCATGCCTCTGAACTTGACCCAGAGCAAAAGACCCAGGGGCCCTTCCCCTCTTCTGCCCCTGGACAGTGCCCTGCTCTGGAAAGTTTGCCAGAGTGAAAGGTGTGGAAAACACTGGAATGCTGAGGGGTGGGCGTTAGGGTCAACAAAGCCAGAAAGTGGACACAAATTCCCTGGATACACCAGGGTCCAGGGAGTGGGGAGGGACATTCGAGGTCACCTCCCCTTTACCCACAACCCTGCGGCTCCCATTCGAGTCAGCACTTCCCTGCTTACCCATACCCTGCAACGCCCCAGGTCTGCCTGCCATTTCCAGGGCTGGGGTGAGGCGGGGCAGACTGACCAAGCATTGGGCATCCAGCCCCCACCGGGCCAGCAGGGAGCAGGTTGGAGCTCAGAAGAGTGTAGGACAAATGGTGCCGGGACCTGTTTGCCACCTGATCTGATTGTGGCCCCGCAGCCCTGTCTCCTGGGTGCGGGCCCATGTCACCAGGAGGAAAGCCTGTGACTACACTGCTGGGGCCAGCCCTGTCTTCTCCCTGGAGTGTTCTGGGTGGGCTCCTGCACTGGCTCCTTCCATCCCTGACCTTGAGCTGAGCTTCCTGGGGTGGATCCTACCTGCAGGCAGGTGGGCCAGGCCACTCACAAGGGCCAAGCCCACGTCCCCACCCCTGTGCCCTAGCACCCCTCAGTCTTTGCCTGCCCCAGCTCTGTGGCCCCAGGGCTGTAGCGTGGGGCAGTAGTGTGTCGGGTGATCCCCCATACTGCCTGGCACCCCATTTACTTTGAGACACTAGAGCTACCTGGGCCTCATCCTGGGGTGTTTCTCTCCCTGGGTGGGAGGTGGGGGTGGACTGTCTGGTCAGTGTCCCTCCCGGCAGCCCTCACACTCTGAGGACAGAATGTCCCACTGTCGCCTGAGGCCTGAATGCTCCACAGCTCCGTCCTAGGGCACCCATGGAGAGCAGGGCTTCCCACCCACCAGCCAGGCCCCCCTTTCCCCCACTGCTCTCAGCTTCCTGGTTTCCGAGCTGACAACGTTCTCACGGCCCCTTCACTTTGTACGAGTCAAAATGCTGCTTCAGCCCTGGCTGGTGTGGCTCCGTGGACTGAGCACCAGCCTGCAAACCGAAAGGTCGCTGGTCGGATTCCTGGTCAGGGCTTGTGCCTGGGTTGCGGGCCAGGTCCCCTGTTGGGGGCGTGTGAGAGGCAACCACACACTGGTGTTTCTCTTGCACTTTGGTGTTTCTCTCCCTCTCTTTCTCCCTTCTCTCTAAAAGTAAATAAAATCTTTTTAAAAAAATGCTGCTTTGTTCCGACCGACCCGAAACCCCTCACTCCTCCCCACCCTGCGATTCACTCTCCGTTCTCCCTGCCTGGGGGGCAAGGAGCAGACTCTGCTGTTCTCCGTGGTGACCGTGGTGGCCTTTTAGTGCCGTCCTTTTTGTGTCCCTTGTTCAGACGTGCAGGCATCCGGGGAGCGGAGGAGCCGCCCTGCCCTCTGCTTTGCAGCCCGACCTCTACGGCCTCTTGCTGGACGGTTGGTTTGTTTTCATGACGGTAATAGTTGCAATAAGTTGTCCTGATACGAATCCAAGATATGCTTGAATTTCAAAAGTGGGCCCTGTGAATCTGCTTCAGTGAGCAGTCCAGACGCAAACAGGCCCAAACCGGACAGAATTCACGGGCTCTCAGCCCCAGAGGGTTCTGGAAGTGCTGGCCTCAGGTGAGGTCACCAACAGTCCAGTCTGCCCTGAGCTGCCTCCTGGTCAGAGGGTGCCACTGGTGACGTGGGAATGGAGACATTGGGCAGGTGAGTGTGGCGTCTGCTCCATCTCTCCCACCTGGGCTTTTCCAAGCAGGAAACCCATGACTTCACCTTTTCTTGGGGCGAAACTTCTAACAAAGTGGAGACCCGGGTTAAGCACCTGGCTCTCAGACTGACGGGGCGGACAGGCAACTGAGAACTAAACTGGGGGCTGGCTACGTCCAGCTCTCCCGAAATGCCCCACAGTCTCAGGACACTGACTGCCCGTCCCTCATCCCGGCATGGGGGCAGCCAGCCATGGTCTCAGTGGGGCACCTGTCCCATCAGGCACCTGTGCCTGTTTGAAGTGATGGGGGGTGAGCCTTTTCGTGGTTTCATGCAGCAACTGAAAGCCTGGTGAGATTTTATACTTTGTTGTTTTTCCTTTGGAAGTAATTTGTTTTGGAAAGTTCTGGTCAATGCGCGCCTTTCTCTGTATCTGGAAGCTAGGAGCAGCGTCCTGCCAGTCCCTCAGAGTGAGGTGTCCGGGCGTGTTCCAGCCATTAGCTGTCTCTGAGGGAGCTGGCGCTGTCTGGGACCACACGCCCTCCGGGGGGAGCATGGACCTGTGCAGGGCGGGCGAGCTGCGTAAAGGTCATGTTACAGTAGTGATTCGAGTCAACCGTAAATGAGAGAGGCTGAGCTGGAGGCAGCAGGGACGAGGAAAGGCACTTGGAACAGCACCGAGCCCACAGAGTGACCCGAGTGAGAGGTGACGGATTGCTGCTGGAGGGCAGGGGGGCAGGGCCACTTGGGTCCCTGCCGCTCCAGCCCCTGCAAGGATCGGGCACCACCAGCCCTGCAGCTGCAATGGCCGACCCAGTGTGCGCGCTTCCTGGGGTGCCTTTGCTCCCTAGATCCTCCCTGCCCTGGGGCTGGTGGGGGTGCAGTTCTGGTCCTGGAGCCCACCTGCCCTCCCCACAGCACAAAAGAGCTGGGGACCAAGCCCTGTGTCAGACCATGGCCCACCCAACAGCGGCTGGCGGACCCCGAGCACAGGGGGGCAACTGTGCAGACCCAGTGAGGCCGCACAAGGCAGCTGGCTGCCCAGGTGGTCCCACATTTGCGTGTGCAGACAGTCCAGGCAGAGGGGAAGTGGCGCAAGGGACTGAATCCAGGAGAGAGCAGAGCAGGCGCCATTGTTCCCTCTCAGACCCCGCCCCCACATACAGCGTCACAACCCAGCGACTGGGCTGCCCCACACTGGGGAGCGCCTGAGACTCCACCCCTCACTACGTAACAGCACGCTTCCCGTGCACAGATAATCCAGGCGAAGGGGGACCAGTGGAAGGGACCAGAGTCCAGGAGAGAGTGGAGCAGGCGCCATCCTTCCCTCTCAGACCCCACCCCCATGTATAGCATCACAACCCAGTGACTGGGCTGCCCATAACTGGGGAACACCTAAGGCTCCACCCCTTACTACGTAATAGCTTCGACCAGACTAAAACCAAACCAAAACAAACAAACAAAAAAACACCAAAAATGGCTCAAACCGGAGAGCAAATGAAAGCCCCAGAGCCAATTCCTCTAAGCCACGAAGAGATAGCCAACCTATCAGATGCACAGTTCAAAGTCCTGGTGATCAGGATGCTCACAGAATTGGTTGATTTTGCTCACAAATTAGATGAAAAAATGCAGGCTACAATACGTGAAATGAAGGAAAATGCACAGGGAACCAATAGAGATGGGAGGAAAACTGGGACTCAAATCAATGGAGTGGACCAGAAGGAAGAAACAAACAACCAAACAGAAAACAAGGAAGAAACAAGAATTCAAAAAAATGAGGAGAGGCTTAGGAACCTCTGGGACATCGTTAAATGTCCCAACATCCGAATTATAGGGGTCCCAGAAGGGGAAAAAGAAGAGCAACAAGTGGAAAACTTATTTGAACAAACAATAAAGGAGAATTTCCCCAATCTGGCAAAGGAAATAGACTTCCAGGAAGTCCAGGAAGCTCAGAGAGTCCCAAAGAAGTTGGACCCAAGGAGGAACACACCAAGGCACATTGTAATTACATTAGGCAAGATTCAAATGAAGGAGAGAATTCTAGAAGCAGCAAGGGATAAGGGGACAGTCACCTACAAGGGAGTTCCCATCAGACAGTCAGCTGATTTCTCAAAAGAGACCTTTCAGACAAGAAGGGGCTGGAAAGAAGTATTTGAAATCTTGAAAGGCAGGGACCTACATCCAAAATTGCTCTATCCAGCAAAGCTGTCATTTAGAATGGAAGGGAAGATAAAGTGCTTCTCAGATAAGGTCAAGTTCAAGGAGTTCATCATCACCAAGCCCTTTTTATATGAAATGTTAAAGGGACTTATCTAAGAAAAAGAAGATAAAAATAGGACAGTGAAAAGACAGCAAACTCACAGCTATTAACAACCACACCTAAAACAAAAGCAAACTAAGCAAACATCTAGAACAGGAACAGAACCACAGAAATGGAGATCATATGGAGGGTTAGCAACAGGGGCGTGAGAGGAGGAGAGAGGGGAAAAGGTACAGAAAATAAGTAGCATAGACGGTGGGTAGAAAATAGACAGGGGGAGGGCAAGAATAGTGTGGGAAATGTAGAAGCTAAAGAACTTATGACACATGGACATGAACTAAAGCGGGGGGTGTGGGTGGGAGAGGGTGTGCAGGGTGGAGGGGAATGATGGGGGAGAAATGGGACAACTGTAATAGCATAATCAATAAAATATATTTTAAAAAGTAAATAAAATTTTGATATTTTGTTTATTGTTGATTTCTTTTCAATTCTTACCTGAGGACATTATTTCATTGCTTTAGAGAGAGAGGAGTGGGGGTGAGGTGGAGAAAGAGAGAAGCATCAATTGGTTGCTGCCCATATGTACCCCAGCTGGGATCAAACCCACAGCCTGTGTGTGTGCCCTGACTGGGAATCGTACCCACGACCCTTTGGTCCATGGGACTGTGCTCCAACCAGCTGAGCGACACCAGCCAGGACTGTTTATTGTTGATGTTTTGGCATCAATTTTGATTTGTTAAAATATTGTGTTCAAATATTATTTATCTCCATTGCTGAGTTTTTAGTGCATCTTAAATTTTTTGCCCAAATGAGCAACGCTCTCCAGCCCAGGCCCACCTCCCCCACACCTGGCCCTGGAGACTCCAGCCCAGCCAGCCCTCCCACCCTGGCATCGAAATTTCGGTTTTTTCTACGTACAATTTGTGATGTGGCACACCCTTGGGCTTAGTGAGATGGGAGGGGCAAGAAGAGAGGACCCTGCGGTGGGGTGGCCTGGACCTTGCGGTGGGGGGAACCCTGCAGTCACCCCAACCCTGTGGTGAAGGGTGAGGACCCCTGCTGTCCCCAGATGAGCCCGGCACTGCAGCTGGCCCTTGGCTGCAGTGCTGGGCTAATCAGTTCTCTTTCCTAAGAAGCAGAAATGACACAAGCGCTGGATGAATACCTCGTCAGGGGACCAGCGGAAGCAGCGAAGATTAATCAGGTAAACGCAGGCAGAGAACAGACTTTCTTTTCTTTTTTTTTTCCCCTGCCTCGAGTTCATCTTTGAGTATGAAAGCCAAGGAGCCTAAAGGGGTTGAGTGTGAGCTCAGCTCCTGAGTCTGAGTGTGTGAGTACGAGCATGTGTGCATGCACTGAGTGCGAGTGAGTATGCAAGCATGTGAGTGTGAGCATGTGTGAGTGTGTGGGAGCATGCAAGTGTCAGTGTGTGAATGAGGGAGCATGTGAGTGTGAGCATATTTGAGCGTGAGTGTATGAATAAGTGTGAGGGAGCATGTGTGTGTAAGAGTATGTGTGTGAGTGTGTGTGAGCGTGTGCTGGGGAGGGAAAGAGAAGGTCAGTGGGGATGAGCCCCGAGGGAACCCGCAGTAGGTGCTGTCTCCTTGAGGAGCGTTCCTCCATCTATAACAGCCCAGCAGCCAAATTCCAGGTCCCACCGAACAGAAACTCTGCCACGATGGGCACTGGCTGTGGTGGGACGTGTGTCGTCTTGCTCAGCCAAGGAGACCTGCCAGGTGGGGCATGTCCCCTCCCACAGCTGGGTGGACTCCTTGCTCTGTGCTCTCTCCGCCCCCACCCTGGGGTCTTGTGGGGGTGCACTCGGGACTGGAAGGGCCTGACACCCCCTGGCTGACCTCTGGAGAAGGGGGTACACCAGTTAGGGTCCTCAGGTGACATCAGTGGAAGCTCACTAGTTCAGTTTGAAGGGAGTGCAGGGCCTGGGGGAAGGCCAGAGAAGCTTCCAGAAGTAACCCCCAACCTTGCTGAGACTTGGCCCACCAGGACCCCCCGCTGCTGAGTTCAGAACCAGGAAGGTCCCTGACTGCGCGTCCACCCTCCCTGACCCTGGATGCTGTGCGCCTAGAAGCAGCCTGAGCCCACCTGCACCCACAAACTCAAAGGTCGCAGGCTGAGCCCAGTCCTCCAGGCTCCCACCCCAATCGGGGCCTGAACCTGGTGGCAGGGGGTGGGGGCGACCGGAGCTGTGGCCCCTACCCGGGCACTGCCCCAAAGGCAGACAGGCCTCTCCAAAGACACAGGCAACAAAAAGATTTGACGCACACAGCCAGCTGGACAGATTTCCAGACATTTTGCTCAGAGGAAAGGCCAATCCCACAAGGCTACGTGTGTGCAGTTCCTTTTGGAAAACGTCCTGAAAACGACCAGTTGTGGAGCCAGAGGAGGGACCGGTGGTTGGAGGGGCGATGGAGTGGAGTGAATGGGGACGTGCGGGGCAGCTCAGGGACCCTGCGGGGGTGGGTGTTCCCCATCTCGTCTGTATCAAGGTCAGCGCCCAGCCTACGCTGCTGTCCTGCTGTCCTGCAAGGTGTCACTATCGGGGGAACTGGGTAGGGTGTCTCTCTGTGTTACTTTTTACAACTGCATGTGAATCTACTCGAGATAAAAGTTTAATATTACAACGAAGAGCAGGCAGCCAGGCTGCGAAAGCCGCTGTGCACGCTGGGTGACCTCCATCTCTCCTGGCTCTTGGTCCTGCCCGGGAATGTGCAGACTGGTGACACCAGCTCGACTGCTTGAGACTTGCCCCCACCCCGCCGTCTCTTAGCCAGAGAAGAGGGGGTGTCACCGGGAAGGTGAGCCCGTGCATGTGACGCTGCCTCGATTTCCTGGCTTGCTCTGTGTCATCCACCGTCCCTTCTGGTGGATTCCAGTGTCGCCGGCTTCCGTGTGGCAGAACGCCGCCATCAGCAGCGAGTTGCAGCTGTGCCTCCTTCGCACATGGGAGAAGTCTGGCAACTCCAGAGACCACACACCGGCTCTTTCCTTTTCAATCTTACGTTCGGTTTGCTGGGGTTTCATGTCGGCTGTGTGTGCGAAGGAGAGTGAGCTTCCGATTCCCGGTAGAAGTAAGGCAGAGAGGCGGTGCGGGAGGGGAATGCACAGCCCTCTGCCGACGCTGGCCGTGGACCTGGGGTTCCACCGCCCCCTTGCCCAGGGAGGGGCTCCCTGGGGGCCTCTCTCTGCGGGGCCCTGCCCGCATCCTCTCTGCAGGAATGTGGTGTCTGCCAAATGCAGACCATCGAACGACTGTGGGTCCCTTGATTTTCGTCCAGCTGTATGGACTCAGCGTCCCAAGCGGATGTCACAGTGCAAGTGAGATTTCAGAGCCTGATGCTCTGTGTTTTTGTAACAGTGGGGAGTCTCAACCCGCCCCGCCCGTCTTCTGACACTGTTTCCGTCGGTGCTGACTCTGACCGATATGCGGCTTGTAGATGAACAGCTTGTTTGTGTAAGTGTCCTAGGAACTAACTTCAAAATATACAGACTCCAACCTTCAGGCATCCCAGCTCCGGGAGGTTTGCTGACCTCTGACCGCGGAGCCAGGATAACGCATGCCAACCGGGCCGTCACCTGCCTTGTCAGAGTGGACCGAGCCCGTCCACTTGTAGAGAACCTTTCAACCCCCTCCCTCGATCTCTTTGTTCTGTTCCCCTCTCCCACTTATAAAAACCTCTCCCTCCACTGAGAGGTGGTGATGGGCTTTGAGACGTGAGTGCCCCATCTCCCAGGTGGCCGGCATCTGCAAATAAACCACGTTCTTTTACATCAGCACCTGCCTCGAGAGTACTGGCTTTTGCAGCGGCAGGCAGCCGGCCCTGCGCTCAGTTGCATGTGCACCTCGAGTTCAGCCGATGTGAGAGGGACGGAGCCAGAGACTCAGCAGGGACCACACGGCAGGTGCAGGCACAGAGATTTCCAGCCACTGAGCTGGCGAGCAAACAAACAAACAAACAAACAAACCCAACAAAGCACCTCCACCCTCGGGTTTCTTCTGGTAGTTTACAGCTTGATCTGCTCATTTCTCCCCATTTATTTTTTTCTATTTATAAGTTGCTGGCACTGTGATTTTATCTGGTTGCAGTCACAAAGAAGAACTGAGGATTTGATTTTAGAACCAAGAGTTGCTGTCGTCTGGTGTGTCTGCTCCCTCTGCTTGGGGCCAAGTGCACAGGGGCAAGAAGCTTCCCGGCATTCACAGGGGCCTTCCATCCCTGGAGGAGCTCTCGGAACATGAAAAGACTCTCCTTGTCTTCCATTTCAGCTGTGTGTGTGTGTGTGTGTGTGTGTGTGTGTGTGTGTTGCGAGGGTGGAGTTTGGAAAGGGTGAGGAATATAGGTTTTAGAATCAAAAGTCCAATGCTTGACTTTCCAATTTACCTGCTATTTAAACTTTTGACTTCCTAAACACAGTTTGGGAAGGTTACTTCATGTCACAAAATGGCCACTGGAGCTCCAGCCATCATAAGCATATCCCAGGCAGGAAGAAGGAGAATGAATGGGGGAAGAGCGCACTTCTCAGCTGAGGCAGTCCTCTTTAAGGAGCTTTTCTGGAATCTCAGGCCGTTGTTTATATCTCGTTAGCAAAGCCCATTGTAAGGGGAGCTGAGAAACATTTTCAAAGATGGGCTCATGGCTGCATCACCAATACCGAGATTGTGTGGCAAGGGAGAAGGGAAGAATGGATGTCAGACAGGGTACCCCTAGAAAAAGGCTCCCTGCCTGATCTGTTTAGTCCCCGTTTGCTTTGTTCATGGCACTAACAACAGTTTGCAGCTACGGCTTTTGTTTGTCTCCCCCTAAGAATGCGAGCCCTGTGAGTGTGGGGCTGGGCTGATCCGTCCCTGCTCCCGACCCCCTCCCTCCCCTGCGATCCTGGGATCCTGGCCGCAGCCCCCAGAGGAGTGCGGTGTGTTTGCTGGAGGACGGGCTCTGAGCCTGCCTCGTGGGGGCAGGTGGGTGGAGACCTGGAGCCGCAGGGACTGGGAACTCCCTCCCCCTTCCGGTCCTGGTTCCCAGCTGGGATCAAATCTCTGGCTATTGTGTCAGGGTGAAGGTGAGCAGGACTCACCCAAACGCTCTGACCTGGCCAGTGCTTGGGCAACAACTTGGGTGTGGCCCAGGCTGTCACCGCTGTTGAGGAGGAGGAGGTGGAATAAAGTGGGGATCCACCAGCCCTGACCAGTTCAGGCCAGGACCCTTCTGGGGTGTGGGGGACTTGGCCCCTGTGTGCGCAGTCCGGGAGTAAGCTGTCCGAGGCTACAGCTCTGATTTGTTTTCAGTCCAGAAATTTCCTTTCCTTTCAAATAGTGTCAATGGGAGGCACGAGGGGTTTTCATTTTTGAGTTTCTATTATTAACTCATGCTCATTGAAAAAAAAAAGCCGCACCTGTTCTCAGGAGTAACCACCATTTTTTTTTAACAGACTTTCTTGATTTTGCTTTAATCACCCACTTGTCCCCTGTGGTCTGAGTGTTGAGCTGGCTGGCTGCAGAATGTAGACCCATCTGCACTGGCCAGGGGTCAGGGTGGGAGGGGGTGAGGAAAGGCTGTGGGGCCAGAAAGGGGGGAGGGGCTGAGGGAACACCCAGCTGGACGGAGCAGGCAGGCAGTGCCTGCAGGAGCGTGGGAACTAGGGGCACCCGACACCCCCAGCAGGCACCAAGGGAGTGTCCCAATTTCCCCAGCACACGCCCCCAGTGATGGCGGGAGCCCCCGTGGGTGCGGGCCCCCGTTCCTCCTGTGCTGAATTGCTGTGGCCCCAGGCTTCTGGCCATCAGCACACCCCTGGTCCCCGTGGGGCAGGCATCTTCGGTGAGCCCCAGGGGTGAGAACACAGCCCCGAGAAACAGGAGCGGCCATGGCTTGCAGGGTGCAGCCCCCGCTCTAAGAAGACAGGCTTCCAGACCCTCCTGACGACACTCTCTGGAGGGGCAAGAAGACCGGCCTCACGGTGCAGAAGTCCGAGTCTGACTCATGGCCCCAGGTCTGCCCTCGAGTCGCAGGGGTCTGCCGGCTTCCCACCCGGCAGGCAGCTGGCCGCCCACGCCAAGCTGTCATGCGTGGGCCTGAGAACGGGCTCCCCAGAAACAGCCGCCCCGCTTTCAGGCTCTGGAAGGAGTACCTACCGGGCACCCCTCCCTGGCTGCTCTGTTTTTAGGTTGTTGGGGTGGAATGAGCTCTTCTGTTATCTGGCAGGTGAGCACCAGGGAAAGACTTGCTCTGTAATTACAGGGAGGGTGTATGGTTAGGACCCACGCAGAAACCGCAGGGCCCGCCCCAACACAGGTCTCAGCCGGGCTCTTGTCAGGCTCCCAGACTCCTCTGAAGTCCCTATTTCTGCCTCCTTCGTGCAGAAGGTAACCTAGAGAGAGGTGCGGCTGTGTCCCAGGGCCCTCAGTCATCGGGCACTGTCGGCCAGATTCCAGGCTGGGTCCCCCACCCATGACGCCTAGTGGGCCCACTGCTCTCTGAGCCCTCCCGACGCTGTCTGTCCCCCGGCAACTTGGCGAACACCCTGGGGTCTGCTGAGAGGGCCGAGCAGACCCCCGAACAGAGGGCAGAGCTTTAGAAGCTCGGTCCTTCCCCATCGGGGTCCTGTCCCTCTCAGGACCCTCTCCCAGCTGGGCCTGCCTGAGGGGGCTGAGCTAGGGGGCTCTGACTGGGGGACCTGCCCCCCCCCAGCAGCCCGAGTCCTCACTGGGACCACCCGCCCCAGTGAGCACCCGGCTCTCCCCACAGCCCTGAGGTTGTGGAAGGAAGGCCGGCCAGCTCTCACCCCCTCCTGAACGCCGGCCCTTGGGGTCTTTCCTCTCTGTCCGTGTCTGTGACAGCCTCGTCAGACTCCTCTTTAGAAACCGCTTTCCAAAGGAACTCAAAATACCCATTTCTAGAAGTTTTGGCATTCAGAGCTGAGGATGACTCACAGCCCAGCCGGCGCCTCCCTCCTCAGGGCCCACACGGAGGGCCTGTTTCCAGCTCGGCTGCTCGTGGTGCGGAGGAAGCCTGGGCTGGCCAGCCCTGCCTCCGGACCAGCCTGCCTCTCCGGGGGTTCGTCCAGAGTTCAAGGGGGCGGGTTGCAACTCTGTCCCTGAAGGCCGACGTTCTTTCTTTGCTTTCTTCCCCCTTTCCTTTCTTTCCTTCTCTCTCTTGCTTTCTTCCTCACCCGAGGATATATATTTATTTTCATTGATTTTAGAGAGGATAGGAGAGAGAGAGGAAGAGAAAAACCCTGATGTGAGAGAGAAATATTGATCGGTTGCTTTTTATATGGAGATTGAGGTATGTGGTCTGACCAGGGACTGAACCCACAAACTCTGAGCGTGTGGGACGACGCTCCAACCAACCGGGCCACCTGGCCAGGGCCCAGCATGCTCTCTGCAAGATCAAAGACGGGTCTTCAGCGTTCAGTGCCCTTTGCCCGTGTGTTGTGTTTAATTGTGTCTCGGAGGGTTTTGTGAAACAGGCGGCTGGAGTGTGGACGGAGTCACGACAGCTGCGAGTTGCGCCTGTGCGCTGTCGCAGAAGCCGCGCACATTCTGGGCCCTGGCACCTTCCGGGGGCCATGGCGGTTGTCAGCATCCCCGCCCTAGAGAGGAGGAAACAGGGTCAGAGTCGTCACCTGCTTAGGTAGCAAGGGGTCTGCCAGCTCTTTCATCCAATCTAACCCGATTTTCTCATCAACACAGTGAAAAATAGTACTTTCAAATAATAATGCTTATCTTTTGGAATTGTTTTGAAGAGACTGTTTAGCAATGACTCACTGGGTGCACGCAGCAGGCACTTAATGTGTGCACACCCCTCCCCTTCCCCTGCGTGTGGGAGTGCCCCCCAGACATCTTCCTGTGTGGACTTGGCCGGGGTTTCAGCTTCCTGCTCCGCTCTCCAGAGCCCACAGGGCCACCAGGACAGGGGCTGCTGGTGGCTCACACTAGCCTGGGCCCAGGGGTCGGGGGGTGGCTGGGCGTGGGGAGGAAGGACATCCAGCCTGAGCTGGAGGTCTGGCTGAGGGCAGGGGATCGTTTCAGGTGACCTTCCCGGCCAGCAGTTGCTGGGCTGTGCATGCTCTGGCCACGGGGCGGGGAAGCTGGTGTTCCTACGGGGCCCTCCGGGGGGGTTTGCGGGTCACAGACACCCGGCGGGGAGGTCAGGGAGGGAGTGCAGGGTCCCCTGTGCGAGGAGAATCTCCGATGAACCCAGTCACTTGGTGGGAACAACGAGTCCCATGGGACACCTGAGACATACTTGCACTAAAAGTTTATTTGTGGTTTTCCTGGAATTCCGATTGAACGACGTGTCCTGTGTTTTTGTTTGTTAAACCCTGGGCACGTGGGGCTGTGTGGAAGAAGCCAGACACAGAGGGACAAGCACCGAATGATTCCACGTCTAGGAAATGCCCAGATAGGCAAATCCACCAAGAGAGGAGCAGGAGGGTGGCTGCCAAGCGTGGGAGTCAGGAGGGGGGTGACTGCCCAATGGAAAAGCTCCAGAAGCAGATGGCGGTCACTGTCCCACGATGCTGCAGACTCTTCACACACTGCCCCGTGTACTTTGAAAGGGGTTTTGCCGCTCTCCCCACCCCACTGCGGCAGTGGGCGGAGGTGCCTGTCCTCGGGAGGCGGAGAGGGACAGGCTGCTCCACTCTCACCAGGACCACCGAGGGCGACAGATGTGGCGTACCTCCCGGCAGGGGGAAGCCGCCTCTCAGCCCCTCTCAGATGTCGGAGCTGCCCCAGCCGCCACCCTCTCCCTCCCTGTGGGTGTGGATTTGCTCCTTCAGGATCCTCCTCGTTACAGCCGGGACACCTGGGGGCAGACCCCTGGCCTTCGTCTTCCATCTGGGGTGAGAGTCTTCCTTTCGCTGCAGGATGTAGGTCGCTGCCGTGGGTCCGAATCCATGAGCGTTGCTTGGGTGTCTGTTATGAGCTGGCCCCGATATGGACACAGTGGCCAAGGGCAAGGTCGGTCCTGCCTTTCCGAGTCTGCAGTCTGATGGGGTGCCCTGGAGGGGGAGGCCCCCCACTCCGAGGAGTAATCCCCCAGCAGCCCAGTGATCACTGGGCCTAGAGAGCGGAGGAGAAAGCGATGAGCGTGTTAATGGAAGGTGCGTTCCCGGTCACACGGCCGGGGCCCAGATGGTCCTGCTTCTGTCCGCCCTGCTGAGGTTTAGACGAGCTGTGTCAGCTTCTGAGCCTCAGTCTCCTCACCTGGAAAATGGGAGTAGGACAGTAATCATCAGGAGACGAGACCTACTCGTAGAGTTCGTGTGAGGCGTGTGCTCCCGTCCGCGCCTCGCAGCCCGAGCTGCCTGCGCGCGTGTCTGGATGACTAGTCCTGTCCTCACGCAGGAGAGGCCTGGGGTCTGAGAGGCACCTCCACCCCCTCCCAGGCTGGGTGTCCCCAAGCCTCCTGCTGTCACAGAGCACCCGTGGGACCTGGGGCTGAAACTGGTCCCCGCCACTGGAGTGGAGGGTCCTCATCTTACAGACGGGGCTGACGCCCGGTGTCACATCTGTCCCTCCTCCCAGGGTCCACGTGTGAGTTCCTGCCGATTTCATTCCAGGAGAGAAACACGTTTTTCTGTTTAGACAAATGTGTTTCCCTTCTGTCGGTGGAAGCCCGGATCTGTGCGGCTGCCAGCGTTTCTGCCTCAGCTGCTGGCAGACGGCGCCGCAGAGGTCACGCCGGGCCACTTCAGCTCGGATTCCCGACCTTTCTCTGATGGAAGTGCTTGCCTTACAGGCTTCTTTTTCACCTTTTCGTTTTGGTTTTGTGATTCGTTTGCTTTCACTTTTAAAAATAATTCTTATCTATGCAAGTGGCACAGAAACTTACTGTCCTTGTAGAAATTTAACAATGAAGAAATGATAGATCAGAGCTCCTGGGGTGGGGGGGCATCCAGGTGCTGGGGGACAGCACCCCAGGTCCACAGGAGCAGAGAGCCCCCACCAGAGCTGCCTCAGGACCTCACTGGAGGCCTCCCCTCTGGCGGGTCATTTGTATCCTTCGTAAGGAGCGCGTCATGTGACCCAGCGATTGCAGAGCAGGGCTGCCCCAGTCCCGGCCTCTATTCCCCTGGACCTGGGAGGCTCGGGGTGCATCTTCCCAGGTCTTTCGGAGGCGCTGGTGTAGAGAAAGATGTAGGCAGAGCAGGTGTGTGTTACGCAGATGGGGCTTCTTTCCCCCGTAAATGGTGTCATGCCCACGCGTCATTTGGATACTTGCTTTCCGTGTTAAGTCCCTGCCTTGGAAATCTTTCCATGTGTCAGGTAACAAGTGATGTTTGGAGTGATGCTGACAGAGTTAACGCAGAGTCGGGACCCCCTCCCGGCCACCCCCATCTGTACTAACGTACGGGGATGGTCTCTTGGGGGTGACGCAATCCAGCCAGCACTTACGTTTCGCCTGGTGCCCTGCGTGCGTCCCTGTGGGGCCGTGCTGTCCTCGGACCAGAACTGTGCCTGAATCCAACAGCTCTCCCTGACTCCGAAAGGAACGTTTGGTCAAAACAAGCTGCGGGAACAAGGTGACACAGTGAAGTGCGTTGTCGGGCTCAAAGGGCCCCTCTGGTTCCTGTCCAGCCTCGTGCTTTGTCCCTGCTGGGGTTGCGGGGAGACCCTGGAGTCCTGTATCGCAGGGTGAGGCCTGCTGGTGTGCTCTGCTCACATAGCCTGTGCCTGAGGATGACTTGGGATGCCCAAGCTCAGGGGACTTGAGTCTGCTCGGAGGGTGTGGGACGTGAGCTCACAGGCAGGTCCTGGAGGCTGGAGTCGGAGACTCGAGGGGTGTGGGTAGCCTCCAAGAATGCTGGACACAGGTGACCGGGCTGTCCAGTCACAGGGCCGGGGGAAGTGGACAGGAAGACCTCTCCCCCCTGGGGTGGGGATGGTTCCAGAGCCGGGTACGGGTAGCGGGAGGCCGGCTGGGTCGGAGAGGAGGAGGCTGGGGCTGGGCGTAGGGTCCTCACTTGTCAGGGAAGCTCAGCAAAAAGCCTCTGACTTGAGAGTCCACTGGCCTGCGTGGGTTCTCACTTGCCGTCTGTCGTGGGTGAGCTGTGGGGGGGTCAGCCAAGCTGGGAGGGTCACCCCATCCAGCCCCTCCCCCACTGAGCACGGGTTCTACTACTTGGCCCGGAATCTAGACCAGAGGAGCCGGCCAGTGACCCCGTGTCTCAGGCCCGTAGCCCTGGGGTTGCGGTCCCTCGAGTGTTCTCAGAGGCCTAGGGGAGGTGGCACCTGGATGACAGAACCAGGCCCGGGGTGGGGCCCAGGTCACTCCACGCCCATGGCTTGTCAGGTGTGGCTGCAGATGGAATTGGTTAGGGTGAGGTCGGGCTGGAGCGGGGTGGGCCCTGGGCTGGTGGCTGGTGTCCCTCTGTGGAGGCTGAGCGGTGGCCCAGACCCAGGGAGATGTGACCACGGAGGCGGAGATGGGGCGGTACGGCCACTGCCAGGGACGTCTGGAGCCACCAGAAGCTGGAGGAGGCGGGATGGAGCCTCCCAGGGAGCACGGCCCCGCCACGCCTCCATCCCAGGAAACTGCTCTCGGACTTCCGGCCCCCAGAACTGGGAGAAGGCCAAGGTCAGCGGTGGTGAGCCGCCCGGGGTGTGGGATAAGTGACTTCCTCGGCCTCTCCTGACCTCGTCCACACCCCTGGACATTCCTGGAGACGGAGGAGGACCAAATACAGCTTTCCCTGTAAACGGGCCCTTTACCTCAAGGCCACCAGAATCAAACAGAGTAAACCGGACCCAGCCAAGCGAACAGGAAGCTGGGGGTGCAGAGGCAAACGTTTCCGAAAGAACCCGCCCTGCGGATGCCTTCTTTCTTCATCTGGCAGCCGAGCTCCAGGGAGGCCTGCTGCTTGGTGACTCTCTTGGGCCTTGGGTGGGCCTGGCCCTGTCCCTGCATCTCCTTGAAGCCTGGAGCTCCCACTTATCTGCCCTAGGGGAAGGGGGAGATCAAAGCGTGCTCCTTATCTGAGGCTTCACCCGTGTCTACGCCAGGGGCCACCACCTTTCCTTCTGGCTTCCTTGGTGCCCCATCTAGGCCAAGCCACTGGCCCTGGGCCCTGCGGCTTCTCAGGCTGGGTCCTGGTGCCCCTCCGCCCCCCACCCCCACCAGCACAAAGCTGGGGCCTTGCTGGTTCACCTCTGTCTTGTCAGAAATTGTCCTTGTCCTTGAGATGAACGTGCCACTGGACCCAAGTTACCACGAGGATGGCTGGGGGCTGCAGAGAAGGGGCAGACCCCTCAGAGGCCTCTCAGACTGGTGCCCAGGCTCCAGTCCCTCAGGGTGGCCCTGGAGGAGGTTGTGGGGGCACAAGGAGCCCACCAGGCAAGGGGGCAGGGAGGGAAGAGCCAACCTGAAGCAGAGACGAAGAGTCTCTCCCAGGACCTGTGCCCCAGGTGAGGGGGTGCCCTTGACCCGAGGGTCTTGAGTCAGCCCCTTTCCCCTGGGAGCTGGTGGATGCTGCTCTGTCCTTCCAGAACAAGACCCCCAGGTGGAACATGCAACTCAGCCCCCCAAGGGGCTTCGGCTTTCCAATGTGGCCTCCAGACTCCTGAGTAGCTCTGACCACGAACCAGTGCCGTGAATAGCCACCTGGAGGCTGTGACCTCACTCACCTTCAGAAACAACTCTTCACACCCATGGCTGCCACAGACACACGCACGTGTGGGGCGAGGGCCTCTTCACTCTAAGAGAGCGGCTGTACCTGGGGCCTGGCTGTGGTGCAGCCACAGAAAGTGCGCGTGGGTTACCGCGTTTTCCCACATATCCCCCGAGTTTCCGGCCCACACTTTCAGGAAAAAATCTTTTATTGTAATTTTTTAAATATATTTTATTGATTATGCTATTACAGTTGTCCCATTTCTCCCCCATCATTCCCCTCCACCCTGCACACCCCCTCCCACCCACATTCCCCCCCTTTAGTTCAGGTCCATGTGTCATAAGTTCTTTAGCTTCTACATTTCCCACACTATTCTTGCCCTCCCCCTGTCTATTTTCTACCCACCGTCTATGCTACTTATTCTCTGTACCTTTCCCCCCTCTCTCCTCCTCCCACGCCCCTGTTGCTAATCTTCCATGTGATCCCCATTTCTGTGGTTCTGTTCCTGTTCTAGCTGTTTTCTCAGTTTGCTTTTGTTTTAGGTGTGGTTGTTAATATCTGTGAGTTTGCTGTCTTTTCACTGTCATATTTTTTATCTTCTTTTTCTTAGATAAGTCCCTTTAACATTTCATATAAAAAGGGCTTGGTGATGATGAACTCCTTAAATTTGACCTTATCTGAGAAGCACTTTTTCTGCCCTTCCATTCTAAATGACAGCTTCTCTGGATAGAGCAATCTTGGATGTAGGTCCCTGCCTTTCAAGACTTCAAATACTTCTTTTCAGCCCCTTCTTGCCTGGAAGGTCTCTTTTGAGAAATCAGCTGACAGTCTGATGGGAACTCCTTTGTAGGTGACTGTCCTCTTATCTCTAGCTGCTTCTAGAATTCTCTCCTTCATTTGAATCTTGGCTAATGTAATTACAATGTGCCTTGGTGTGTTCCTCCTTGGGTCCAACTTCTTTGGGACTCTCTGAGCTCCCTGGACTTCCTGGTAGTCTATTTCCTTTGCCAGATTGGGGAAGTTCTCCTTTATTATTTGTTCAAACAAGTTTTTCACTTGTTGTTCTTCCTCTTCCCCTCTGGTAGCCCTATAATTTGGATGTTGGGACATTTAAAGAGGTCCCGGAGGTTCCTAAGCTTCTCCTCACTTTTTTGAATTCTTGTTTCTTCCTTGTTTTCTGTTTAGTTGTTTGTTTCTTCCTTCTGGTCCACTCCATTGATTTGAGTCCCAGTTTTCCTCCCATCTCTATTGGTTCCCTGTGCATTTTCCTTCATTTCACTTATTGTAGCCTTCATTTGTTCATCTAATTTGTGAGTAAAATCAACCAATTCTGTGAGCATCCTGAGCACCCAGGGCTTTGAACTGTGCATGTGATAGGTTGGCTATCTCTTCATCACTTAGATGAATTGGCTCTGGAGCTTTGATTTGCTCTCCCATTTGAGCCATTTTGGGGCCTTTTTTTGGTCTGGTTGGGACTGTTAGGTAGCGAGGGGTGGAGCCTTAGGTGTTCCCCAGTTATGGGCAGCCCAGTCGCTGGGTTGTGATGCTGTATGTGGGGGCAGGGTCCTAGAGGTAACAATGGCGCTTGCTCTGCTCTCTCTCGGATTCCAGTGCCCTCCGCTTCTTCCCCTTCGCCTGGATTATCTGTGCACAAATGTGGGAATACCTGGTCAGCCAGCTGCTTTGCGCAGCCTCACTGGGTCTGCACCATTGCCACCCTGTGCCCAGGGTCTGCTAGTGCGCCCTGGTCCTCCAACCTCCTCTTTTCCCTGCCGAGACTCCGCCCCTCTTACCGATCTGGATGGTTGTTGGACTTCCGTTCAATTTATATCAGTTCTGATTGTTTTCTTGTTTCTAAATCTTTGTTGTCCTTAATTTTGGTTGTGTGAGGAGGCACAGTGTATTCACCTACGCCTCCATCTTGTCCAGAAGTCCTTTTGTTGTACTTTTAAATTCGATTATTTCTTTTTATTTAGATACTTGTTTTGTGTATTATAAAGAAATTTTAGCATTTATTTTTGAACATATTATGGCACCAGAAATTTTATGTAACCAATAATTATAGAAACAGGAACAGATACAAGGTGCAAGATACTTTATGTTCTGGGAACAAACTGACAGTATTTATTCGTTGTAGAAGGCCAAGAACTCTTCAGTAGTACTACCCGTGTATAACACACATCCTTATTTTTCCCTCAAAAATTTGGGTGAAACAGTGCGCATTATATACGGCAACATACGGTACTTCCTCCCCAGTTCCTTCTTGGCTTTCCAATGGCACTAATTACTTTAGAAGTAATGATGTTCAAGAGAGCAGATATTAAACAGATATCAGTAATCTCATTTCACTAAAGGCTGTTTGTGCTTTGCGTTGTAAGTCATCTAAAATAAATGCCATTTCATAATGAGCTCCCTAACAAAATGTGGCATGCTCTCCCGCAGAGACACGCACCCACAGTGGCTTGCGTGGAGCTTTGCAGCAAGAATCCAGTGCAGGTAACCGCTGAGTCAGGCAACCGCCCTGCAGGGCTGGCCAGGGTGCTGTCGCCTGCTCACAGGAGAGCCAGGAGGGGATGGGGTCAGGTCACTCCCGGGCCATGTGCCTGCACAGAGCTGAGGGGCCTTGTGCGTGCCCAGGCCGGGCCCAGGAGAGGGTCCTTTTTTGGCAGGTGGCACACTCCTGCTCAGCTCAGGGTCAGAGAGTGCCACTGAGCACCTGTGTCGTGTCTGCATCTCCAGCTCAGAAATCCTGGGCACCTCACCCGGAGGGCAAGGGGCCCGTGTGCCTTCTCCATCTAGACAGTCAGAAGGCTGGCTTTTCCTGGGTGCTTGGGGCTGAACTGTGTCCTCCTGCAGGCCACAGGTTGAAGTCCCCGCCCCCCATGTGACCTCATTTGGAAATGGGGTGGCTGCAGGTGTAATCAGTCAGCACGAGGTCTTACTGGAATAGGGTGGCCCCTAATCCAATATGACGGTCCTTAGCAAAAGGGGACCTTTGGGCACAGACACACACAGAGATGAGGCCATGTGAAGACAAAGGCGGAGATTGGGGTGACGCTTCTACAAGCCAAGGAACCCCCAGAATTGCTGGGGGAGAGGCCTGGAACAAACCTTCGCTAGCACCTGCTGGCGGAGCCCGCCCTGCCGACACCGCGACCTTGGGCTTCTAGTGTCCGGGACCGTGAGGGAACCGGTTGTTGCTGCCTGTGCCCCGCAGCCTGTGGCACTGGTCGTGGCAGCCACGGGACGCACAGCCAGGGCGTGGCTGGGGCTCAGCCTCAGAGCGGGCGATAAAGAACCCCTCACGTTTAGTGTAGGAAGAGAAAGGACAGAAACTTCTGTTTCCTTTTCTTCGGCAACTCTGCAAGTGAGGTGGCTGAATTTACTTTTATTTTTTTAAAATAGAGCCTGGGCCCTTCGGAGGGCTTATCGAAACTGAGCGCTGGGCCCCTCCCAGAGTTCCCAGTTCGACAGGCTTGGGGGAGGTCGGGGATTGCCTTTTCAATGCCCTGGTTTTGCTGTGGGGGTCGGTCTAGGGCCCACCCTTTTAGAACGACTACTTTATAGAGCTGACCAGGTAAACCCATCAATATTAAAACGATAGAACTAACCCCTGACATGCCGTAAGGAATGGGGGGAGGAAGAGCAGAGCAAGATGGCGTCGACCCTGCCCGGAGCATCGCCCACACGGCGTACGAGGGAGCTCTCCGCCCCCAGGTGCTCCGCACCGCCCCCTTGACATGATCTCTCTTGGTCCTCACAACACTGCTAAGTGGTGGATACTTTGATTATTCCCATTTGAAGTGAGAAAACAGAGGCACAGAGAGGTCAAGAAACCTGCCTAAAGTCACACAGCCGTAAGTTCCACAGCCAGGATTCAAAGCCTGGGGACTGGCCCTGGCAGGGTAGAAGCAGGCTGTCGAAGCTCTCAGGAGCCCACTCCAGGGCGGCACGCGTGAATTCTTGTGGAAGCAAGGAGGGAGGAGAGGGCCGAGGGCCCACGCTGCCCGCAGGTGCCCCCAGGCGCCCTGTGTGAGTAAGTGAAACCCGCGGCCGACTCACCTGCTGGGCCGTGTCTGCGGCTGTCCTGTTTCAGTCACCCGCACCAGCCAGCCCCGGCCAGCGTAATAGCGTTGATTGTCTTAGTAGATCATAATTATTTATAATTAGCATTTCAATTCCTATGAGGAGACTGCTTCTAAATTGCTTGAAAGTAGTCCTTGAGTGTTTTAAATTCCCTCAACAATTCTGCTCACTCTGTGATTTTTCAGTAAGCGGCAGCACTCTACCGAGAAGTGTACGTGAACTGCATCAACCTCGACCCCGGGGGAGTGAGGGCAGAGCCCTGAGCCTCCGGGCCCTGGCCGTTGGGGGGGGTTTGCTGTGATGTTGGACTGTGGCGAGGGGAGTTTCCATCGGAGAGAGCATTTGGGGGTCTCTCCATGACCATGGGGTCTCAGAGCGAGGATCACACAGAGTGGAACGATCTTCTGCCTCTGCGGACCCCAGCCTGGGGCCTGAGCGGCTACTGTCCGCATCCTCACCCTGTAGGGTGCTCAGTAAACACTTGCTCCGCAGAGAAGTTAGGGGACCACTGGGGTGGGGGCCGTCGCCCACTGACCGCAGTGGAGGGAAAGCAGGCTGCCTGCAAAGCTGGTGGACAGAGCCATTCAGTGGGGCAGGAGACAGAGGTTCGGGGAGGACAGAGTGTCACCACATTGAGTGTGTGACAGAACGCCACAAACCAGGGGGCTTAAACGCAGACAGCTCTAGAGGCTGGACGTCCAAGGCCAAGGTGTGGGCAGGGTGGCCCCTCCTCAGGCCTCTCCTTGGTGTGTAGACGCCATCTTCTCCCCGTGTCCTCTCGTGGCCGAGCCTCTGTGTGAATCAGTCCTGACTGCTTCTTTTTACAAGGACACCAGTCATGTGGAATCAGGGCCACCCCAGTGGCCTCCCTCTATCTTGGTCACCTCTGTGAAGGCCCCATCTCCAAATACAGCCACTTTTTGATGCACTAGGGGTCAGAGCTTCCACATTTGAATTTTGGGGACACCATTTGGGATTGGGATTGTCTGAGTTGTGTTAACTACAGCTGCAGGTGTGTTAGGGTCCCCACCTGTCACAGGAGGTGGAGAGAGCAAGATGGGGCAGAACTTCGGGTGCACTGGATGAAGGCCCCACACAGCCTTGGCCAACCCCTCTGGGAGCTCTGGATGGGCTCTGACCATGAGCGTGTCCCAAGATGGGCTGGTGGGACTGGGCATCCCGCTTGCCCAGTCCCCAGATATGGCATCACCTCTGGGGAGCGGCTCTCTGTGCTGAGGCCGACCCCCAGCAACTGATGTCGGGCTGCTTTGGAGACAGGAAGGAGGCCAAGGGCCGATGCCCTCTTCCCCTGCCTCCGAGGCTGCCCGAAGGCCCAAGTTCTCTGTGTGTCCCATCTGAGGTGACCTAACCCCGCAGCCTAAACACAGCAGCCAGCATGGACTGTACCCACATCCCTCCTATCCCTCCTGTCCCCTCCTGGCCTCACTTCCTTTTCCCTCCCTCCAGCTGCCCCGGGATGGGACCCGCCAGTTGAAGCATTGCGCTCAAACCTCCCGCAGCTTCCTCACTGTGGAACCCCAAGCCTGGACCGCTGGCGTGAGGGGTTTCACTTGCCCCTGCACAGGAGTTCGCTGAAGGCTTCTGGGCGTGGAGGGGTCTAGCCGGCCCTCGGGAAGGCGACTCCAGCCACGGAGCACGGGCTGGACCCAGATGGGCTGACGTGGAAGGTGCAGGGAGGCCCAAGTGGCCATCGCACAAACCGAGATCAGCGTGACAGCGGCAGGAGGGGACAGAGGGGCAGGGGAGGGCGGTACTGCGGAGGGAGGCGCCCTGTAACTCAGCACCTGAAACAGAACCCAGGACCGCGTTTGGACCCGCTGCCCGCTGGGCTGCTCAACCCATCCCGGTGCCCGACACTTCCCGCGTGGATCAGCGCTGCGTGTGCCCCGACGCCACCTTGAATCGACCTCCTTGTCCCCAGCTCCTGGCCGGCTGCACACACAGCGCGCGGTCACCGAGCGTGCCCTCCATGCCTCACACTCAGCGTCGCGTTGGGCGGCAGCACGTGTCTGTCTAGGGCTGCCGAGAAAGGGGCCAGAGAGGACTGGAAGGGAGTCTGGGGCCCACTGTATTCTACTGCGAGCAGACCCCCCTCCCCAACCTGCGATTTTATAATTTCTAATGCAAAACTGGAATAGGCTGGTGGTAACTGAGTTCAGCAGGTTCTGAAAGCAGCACAGTCGGAAGCTCTCTGCATCGCGTTTCTACAAGGTTACAACCCTTGCAGTCCCGACTCCAGCAGCGCCCCCTGGTGGGTTAGGATAAACGAACACCTCTGGTTCCATCTCTTAGATTAACAGGACGGTAGCGCAAATGTCTGTCGCAATTGGAAACGTTAGCAGCTCATCGCCGCTACAAAATAACGTAGATGTTTATTCACGGAAACATTTGGTACTGGTTATATCGTCCCCGTGGATTTTGGAAGGAGAACGTGCTGAGGCCTGGGTTTGAGCCGGCAGAGGGTCATTCGCTTGGTATCAGTTACTTTATCGCTGTGTGACAAACCACCATGAATTTTAGCATCGATAGCTTAAAATAACCATTTCTTCAGCCCCTGATTCTGGGGGTTGGCAGTTAGTCTGGGCTCAGCGGAGTGGCTCTTCTGCTGGTCTCGACTGGGTGGCCGGCACCTGGAGTCAGCTGGTCTCAGTGGCCTCCCTCTCGGGACTGGCGGTTGGTTGGGGTGACAGGTGACTCGCCGTATGCCTCGCAGCGTCCATGGGCGGGCCGCTCCTGTGATGGGACCCCAGCTGGCAAAGAACGACAAGACAACAAACCCTATCCATATGCAAGACCTTTCAACGTCACTCCTTTAAAAAGATCCATTTACTTGTTTTTTAATCATACATAACATAAATGTATCATTTTGGCCACTTCTAAGTGTACGGTTCAGTGGCTTTATTCAGAGCCATGTCCTCCACTACTTTTGCTGCAGTCCCATCGGCCAAAGCAAATTGCAAGAGCATCCCAGGGTCAAGGTCTTGGGGGAGAAGTCCACTCCTGGATGGTAGGAGCTGAGCATCATTGGGGCTACTTGTGGCTGTTCCCACAGTGGGTCGGGGGGCAGATGCTAAAGGCCACCTTGGAGGAAATGTGGCATGAGGTGGCCCTCGCTGTGTGGTTTGCACAGCAAAGATGTCTGATGGGAACCGGGCACCAGGGGCCTTGGGTGTGGCAGGTAGATGACAGGCATTTGAATACAGAAATTCAGCCAGCGCTGGAGGCATGACCCCTGGGCCGCTGTCCTGAGGAGCAGGCCCAGCCGGGCTGGTGGCCAGGGTGCCATCGACTGGCCTGGCACTTGGAAAGGCACTCCAGCCTGTTTAGGGGCAGACATTTCATAGACACTCGCTTGACACTGGTTCTTGTTTTCATTTTTTTCTAAAGTTTTTTTTTCAAAGATTTTATTTATTTATTTTAGAGAAAGGGGAGTGGAGGGAGAGAAACATCAATCAGCTACCTCTCGTAGGCCCCCAACTGGGGACCTGGCCCGAAACTCGGGTATGTGCCTTGACTAGGAATCGAACCAGTGGCCTTTCGGTTTGCAGGCCAGTGCTCAATCCACTGAGCCACACCAGCCAGGGCCAGTTCTTGCTTTCTTGAGTAATGACAGTCAAAGGCAGGGCATAGCCCAGTCATGTGCATCGTAATGCTAGAAGACAGACAGGAGGCAGCCATGAGCAGATGCCGGCCGGAGCCCAGGAGGAGGCAGTGTGGGGGACAAGTGTGTCCCCTGAGGCATCTGGTACATGTGGAGGGGTCACAGGGAGACCTTAGAAATCCAAACCTCATCTTCGTCAGGGCAAAATGGCATTGAAATCACAGCCTCTCCATCAGGCAGGTTATAAAACAGGACTGCCGGCCTTGCTATCAGATGGCTTGACTCCCAGTGAGCACCTGCTATTTTATTCACTGGGGTTTGATCATAGATCGGCTCGTGTCTGTGCGGCTCCCAGCAGGGGGCATGCTCACGGTGACAAGGGTGCACGCCTGGGGCCTGCTGGACCCCAGGGAGGGAGCCGCCTCTGCTCCCAGCACAGCCCATGGCCCACTCTCATTCCGAGATGGGAGAGCTCACAGCCTTTCCGTATTACCTGAGGAATACATGTGCATTACAAAAAATAATAATAACAAGAGAGGGGGGCGAATACACACATCACGTGCCAAGCGTTTGGGGGGCTGTGCCACCCCGACCGCGCACGGTGAGGCCTGCACTTAACACGTGTTGAGTGGGACGTGTGTTATTTGGAGCTGGTGAGGGCCCATTAAAGTAGTCACTAAGGGTAACTGAGGTCATGGGGTGGGCCCTAATCAGCATGACCAGTGCCTTACAAGAAGAGGAGATTGGGACGCAGACACGCGCCGAGGGGAGAAGATGGCCGTCTACACACCAAGGAGAGAGGCCTCGGGCAACCAGCCCTGCCCACAGCCCCCACGCCGGCTGCAGACCTCTGGTCCGTGTGACCGTCCCTGTTGTTAGGCCTGCAGCCCTAACGGACCGAGACGTGACGGCGAGAGAGTGCTGCCCCCTGCAGACCCGCCGCCCAGAGGTCCCGGGGATGCGCTTGGCTGCACAGCCTTCCAGGGCCAGAGCCTGTTTGCACGCATGGCGGCGGGAGCCTTGCAGGAGCCAGGCGCTGCTCAGGGGCCAGGTGGGCACCACCCTCATGGAGCGCCCGTGCTGGGGGCCCTGGTGGGGTCACAGGCTAGGAGACAGTCCACAGGAAAACGAGCAGGCTGGCTCGGATAGCAACAGGACCCCCGGTGGAAGGATGACGCTGGGGCGACTGAGAAGGGGGCAGGGCTGGAAGGTCCCTGGGTGGTGGTGGGGCAGGTGGGAGACGGGGACCAGGGTTTCAGAGAACCCTGGAGCCTTTCCCTGGGTGGATTCCCCTGGTGCTCCCAGAGACCTTACTACTGAACCCCAGGGAGGGGGTTCATTAGCGCTCTTTGAACGTGCAGTAAACTGAGGCCCAGAATCTCAGGGCGACCAGCTTCACCCAGGAGAACCCTGTCCCTGTCCCTGCACTGAACCACTTGAGCCACAGTAACTTCCAGGGGCGTCCTGGGATGCCCACGCTGCCCCCACCCCGAACCACTCTGTGTCCGGAGGCAAAACCCCAAGCCCTGACTTGCCCTGCGGAAAAAAGAGGAAGCATGGATTTATTTTGCAACCATGAGGTTCAGTCTTCAGCCCATCCTGATGCTGATGAATCAGGGTTTGGTGGTTTGCTTTTGTTTTCTTGGTGTAATGGTGTGAACGACGAGGTTAGGAAGCCAGCCAGACGAGAACTGAGGCTGAAAGGGAAGACGCCGGGGGTCCTGTCTCCTGCGTCTCCACATGCCGCCGGGCCTGTGTCCAGTGCCCTGGGGGTGGGCAGCCTAGTTTTGTCACCAGGGCTGGAGCAGGCGTTGTGCGGTCCAAGAGAGCTTATGCATGCCTCTCTTTTTCTCTTCCAGAAACAACTCTTCTTCTGTTATTCTGAGTATTTGGATTTTACCCATTTTATTTCCAGTCCAATCATGTCAGGATCTTGCGCCTCGGTCTAAATCTCTACCCCTGAGGCTTTCCATATCCCCCTCCCCCCTGAAAAGCCATCGAGCCACCCCTCCCCTTTGTGCCAACCCACTGGGCTATTCGTTTTCCGGGAGCATTTCCTTGATCCCACTAAGAACAGTCCTGAGCAACGCCTTTTCCTATTTCTCAGGAATTCGATGGCCCAGTGGGCCCGTGGGCAGGGTCAGCCTTTTCCCACAGGTGTGAGGTGGAACAGGTGCATTTTTAGAAACAGCATGTCCTTTTTTTTTTCAGTTCCAGAGAACATTTGAAAAAAAAAAATCGGGCTAAGAAAAAAATTATAGTTTTAGCTTGCTGTGCGCATGCACGTGTGAGGCGGGGTGGGCGCGGCAGGGAGAGACTTTCCTTTGAGAGGTCGCGTGTGCTGCGAGTCCCTGGCCCACGGCTCTGCGGACAAAAGCCCGCCCAGGGCATCCGCTCCCACCTTCACAAAGAGCCTGGAGCATGTTGGTGATGGACAGACCCACGGCCTTTGTTAGAGGAACGTGCAGGTGCCCAAGGCCCACCTCTGTCTGCAGAGTCGGGGTGCAGTCCCAGGGCAGGGCGGGCAGTGTAATGCCTGTGCAAGATACAGGGGCAGGACCGGGTGGGCGAAGCCTCGGACCGGATGCAACGAGCAGAGGCTCAGAGCGGATCGCCTGTTAGGGGCGTCTGGCCCCCGCACCCTGCCTGCTCCTACGGGCTGGGGCTGCCAGCGGTGGGGCTCAGGCTGCAGCCCACAGCCCTGTTCTGGCCCCCCTGCTGCTGCCCCTCAGCCTGCCCTCTGGCCCAGCTGCCCTTGCTCTCAGGCATCCCTGACTCTTCCGTGGGACTCACTTCAAAGGATGCTGATGATGGCTCAGTGGCTCTGGGCGAAGCAGGCCCTGTGCTCAGGTCACAGGTCCTCAGGCCCCACAGGACGACAGCTGCCTGCAGCAGGGACCGTGTGCAGAGCGAGCAGGGCACTGGTGCTAAGCGGCGCACCTGCCCTCACAGCCAGTGCAAGGGCAGCAGGCTCGAGCCCTGCGTGCACGGCTCCCCCACGTCTGCCTGCCATCTGTCCTCGGCAGGGCGCTGGCTTCTCCTGCTCTCGTGACCTTGACTTGGACCTCCAGGCCGATCAGGCCAGCCTTCTCTCCAGACCCCTTCTGCGCCGCGTCCCTGTATGCTTAGCTGACAGAGCTGAAGGATTTCTCAACAACGCGCTGTGTCTCCTGAACAATCGCATTTATCATCGTTTTCCTGCTATGTGTTAATCGAAAGCATGTAACATCTCTCCACTTGAGATTAGTGTTCGTGTGCCGGACGTAGAAATCTCCGACAAAGTTATCTTTAGTTACAGTTTATTTATATATCTTGGGTAAATGTAAAGTTCACTTTCGACTGTTCAAAATGGCCGAAGTGGCCCCGGGGTCACGGCTCCCTTGGCCTATTCTCGGGAATCAGAGGAGTCCCAAACGGGAACTTCCTTGTTTTACAGAAAAGGAAACCAAGACCTGAAGGAGTACCGACCTTGTCCAAGGTCCTAGTTCAGCCGGAGGCTGGCTCTAAGTTCCTTGGGCAGTGGCAACAGCCCAAGGTCTGTGCCCAGCTGCCCTGGGAAGCCTTCCCTGGGGTCATCCGCCAGCCCATGTGCTCTTGCAGGACCCACCCAGAACCGTGTCTCTGTGCCCCTGAGTGAGCCTGGGTGGGAAGGTTCTCCAGTGAGGGTCTCAGAACTGGAAGAGCCCCTGTGGGCTCAGGGGTGGGCAGCTGCCTGCCATTTGACCTTGGGGTCGCCTCTGGGGCTCTGGTTTATTTCCCTGCGAAATGGGAGCCCGGCAAGCTTGCTCTAAGAGTTAGAAATCTCGAACCAGATGTCCCTCCCCCAGGGCCCAGCTCACACTCCGGACGGCACTTACACACTACTCTCCTCATTCACGGCAGAAATCCCCCCACTCTGTAAATCTGTGTTACCAACACTCCAGGCAGGAATTGGCCTTTCCCCATGTTAACTTAGGCAACTGGGGGCCCGAGTTTCTCTCCTAAGAAGAAAGCAACAGTCACTACTGCGGTCGAGAGGAACTCCGGCCCTGTGGCTGGATTCTGCTGGGAAAGCTGGGCAGCTTTGCTGTGCCTCCGGTTCCACAACTGTAAAACAGATGCTTACGGTCTCTACCCAAGGCCTGGTTTCCATAAGTAGCTGAAACGCAGGCACATAATAGGCTCTCAACACACCTGAGCAATGACCCCGTTCTGGTCAGTGCGAGCCCAGGCGGGGGCGGGGGGTGCGGCCAGCAGCTGAGGGCTGGCTGGCGGGCTTCCAAGTTCCGCTGCAGTGTTTGCACGGTTCCTAAGTTCAGATGAGCTTTTCCAGAGGCCAATTCCTGCTCAGGTCAGGTATGAGTGATCATAGATTTTGACCGAATAGAGATTGGCTCGTACCGATGGCACTTTACACTGTGGAGACCAAGGCAGTGTTTTGTGTGAGTGTGTGCATGTGTGTGTTTTTGCTGATATAAAAGCTCCAAGTAACTACAAAGAGGCCATCAAATATCTAAATGATGAGGTGCTTTTTAATTAGCTTTAACAAGTAATTATTAAAATGTGTGCATGTGATAAACTTGACCTGACATCACTGCCTAGCACACGGCCAAGGTTCCTTCCCTCTGCCCGGGCGGACACACGTGGGGGGCAGGGCTCGCCCTTCCTGAAGTTCGCTGCACATGCGAATGCGTGTCCTGCTTCCTAACACAGGAAAGGGGGCACGGCGCCCCCGTCACTCTGCCGCTTCTTAGTTTTAACCTACGTCTCAGGGGTTATGTAATAGTGTGCACAGGGTTGCCGCATTAAATTTACGTAGTGTTTTAAATTAAAAATCCTATTCAATGACTATTCCGGAGTGTATTGAACCAGGTCTCTGTGGGTTGTTTTCAGGGTTTCCGTGATTCTCTGCTGTCAGAATGCTCCCCTGCACACACCTGCCGGAGCTGGCGGGGTCCGTCTGCAGGACAGGTGACTGGCAGTGAGTGGCTGGGCAGGGTCCGAGGTTTTACAAACGTTCCATTTCCATGAAGACTACAAACCATAGCTTTTATTTCAACAATAAGGGATTTGTGAGTAGAGCAGGTGCATGTACGTTTATTTTAGCCTAGATGTTTTGTGAAATAATTTGAGGAGGCTTCAAATCAGACACAGCCAGCAGTAACCCCGGCACCTGGTGTTTTTAAATAGCTCTCAGATGAAACTTGTTCAGGCTCCAGAGGAACAGGTGCACCTGAGGCCCTGAGGCCCTGAGCAGGCGTCAGGTCACGTCCAGGTATCAGGTAGAGAAAGCCACATGGAGATGACCCTCTGCAGTAGCCATGGGTTGACCAGGCCGTCTGGGGACAGTCCTGTGAGCTGCTCCCTCTGCTGGCCCAGGCGCAGGGCAGGCACCCTGCTGGGATGCAGAAACCTCCCACCCGGCCACCCCCGGCCCCTTGGCCAGGCCAGGCCAGGGATCAGCGACCACAGGCAGGCGGCTGGCCTAGGGGTCAGTGACCACATACAAGCGGCTGGGCTAGCGAGGCCAATTCAGGGCCATTGCCACCCCTCCCCCCAGTGGGGGAACTTCCTCCAGGGTCAAAAACCAATACACCGGTGCAAGCCGGTGTCAGCTGTAAGTCAGAGGACACCGCGCACACGTGGGTCTGAAAGTCGATCCTCCAGCGGAGCCAAGGTCCCCAGGACGCTCCCCACCGGGCCACCACCCGCGTGGTGAACCTCAGACCGCCACCTGGATTCGGGAGGGGGAGCTCATGCCCGGAAACACCCCCAGTGCCCTCAGGCGATTTTCCCAGGGAACTAGGGGGAGTCTAGGTGGGGTCGCAGGGCCCCCGGTGCTGTCTTCCCGCCCCCCCGCAGCCTGACTCCTCCCACCAGCTGTGCCCCTGGCCCTAAGTCAGGTAACGGCGCCTGTGCCCCCGCGGGCTCCAGTCCCTGCGCCCCTAATCAGGCCCCTCCGCGGACCTCGCCAGTCCCACACCCCGCGTGGCCCTCCTCCCAGGTCCCGTCGTTCCTCCTGCCCGCGTGTCCGTTACAGGACCCGGCAGGTCCCTTCTCCGCCGGCGCCCGCCCTGCCCCCACCCCACGCCGTGCCCCTTGCCCCTCCACGTTTCCCGTCCCGCGTGCTCCCCAGGACTCTGCGCCCCCTGTCCCCCGGGCGCGCCCCTGTCCGCCGGCGCGAAGCCCCTGCGCGCCTCCTGCTCCCCCCACGGGGTGTCCCGTGTCGCCCCCCCGCCGCGTGTCCCCCGCCCCGCGCGCCGGCGGAACTGTGGGATCGGCGCGCACAGGAAGTGTCGGGGCGGCGCGGCCGAGGGCGGAGGGCGGCGGGCCGGGCGGGGGGATGGGGGCCGGGGGCGGCGGGCGCCGCACTCGCTGAGGCCCGACGCAGGGCCGGGCGCCCAGGGCCGCAGCGCAGGCCGGAGCGGCCCGGAGGCGACGCCGGGAACACGCGCACGACGAGCAGGTGAGCGACGCGGCCGCTGCGGAGGTCGGGTCCCCATTCGGCCGCCCGAGGTCGGCCCCCAGCCCCGCCGCCTGAGGTCGCCCCCTCCCGCCCCAGGCCCCGCCGCAGGGGGCCAGCTGCGCGCCACGGGGCGTGGGCCCCGCGGGACGGCGGGGCTGAGGGGTCCGCGGCCCGGGGCCCTTCCCCGCCCCACCACCTCCGTCCTCCCCGGGGCCTTGCCCAGCAGAGGCCCAGGCCCCTTTCCCACCTGCCTGCCGCGGCCGCTGCACCGAGTGCGCTGGGCCCAGGGAGGGGGCACCCCAGGCGGGCCTGGCCGCTGGCCAGAGGGCGCGCCACCCCCTCCCCTCACCCCGGACTTCGAGGGGTGGAGGCTATGCTCCATCGCGGGTGCCACGAGCCCCCCACCCCTTCCCGTGTGGATGAACCTGGTGACCCGGGACCCGCGGGGTGTGTACCCCTCCTCCCCGACCCAGCACGCGGCGCCCCGGGTTGGTTTCACTCTTTGGCGGTGGGGTGGGGGTGGGTGGGGGGAAGGGCCGCAGGTGTACTGCAAAGGAGGGGTGCACTGAGTTTCTCTTTGGACCAAAGGCTGACTATGAATTTCCAGGGTTCCAGTCAGGTGATGGGTCCATAATCCCAGAGCCCTGGGGAGGAAGCCACCCCCACCCCAGGGCCACCCAGAGCACCTGGGACCCTTTGAGCTCCAGATCCCCAGGACAGGAGGATTATTAGCAGTTGATGCTACCTTGAAAAATTGTGCAGTTTTTTTAAACTTAGAAGTTCAGTGGAATAGGAAAAATGCTTTTTTAATAAATGGCTTCCCAGGCCTTTTTCAAAAAGCATAATGTTAAGTCTTGTCTAGGAGAATACTTGAGCAGTTGGGTGTCTTTTCATAGGAAATAGGATCTAAGAGAAGGAAAAATGAGGGCTGTTGGCCTTGAGACAGGGTGGAAGGAGCTGTGGCCACCTACATTAAAACTGAAAATCATCCCAGAGAGGGCCCAGATCCGTGAGGGGGGCTGGTGCTGATGGGCCGAGGGGCCCCCAGAAGGCCCCCTGCATGCCCAGTGACAGCCTGCAGGCCGGCCCTGCTCATTTGGGGGTTGCTCATCAGTGTTCTTCCTTTAAGAGCTTCCTAAGAGGTCTTGGTCAGATCCTGGACATTTTCTGATTTGATCGCTTGCTTTCCGTTCCTTGCCCCCTACTCTGTCCCTCCCTTTCTTCCCACCCCCACCCCAAAGTCCCAGAGTTAGCCTGTTACAGTTCACTTCTGTATCCATTTCTTGGTGAGGCTCACAAATTGTCTGGATTACATTGTTTAAAAAAGAAGCTGCATGTGACCGACATTCAGCATGCACAGGGCCTCTCCTCGGCCTTGGGAGGTGTAGGTGCCTTGACGCTTTGAACCAAACTTCATGTGCTTGGCTGGAGACCCTGGTCACCCCACCTGCGGGGGCCTTGCCTGGGCACCTCTGCCAAGAAGTCTGTGTCTCAGCAGTCGCCTGCAGTGTTTGCAAGAGCAGGGCCCAAGTCAGCACTGTGGATGGTGCAGGTGGACTCAGGAGGGGCCCTTGAATTGCAGAGTCCTGGTTCTAGAAGCTTCCCCGGGGCAATGGGGTGGGGGGGTTGCTACTGCTGCCTCTGGGCTGGCCCACTCGCTGGCAGGGGTCCTCCCTGTGTGTGAGCGCCCACTGGCGTGCCAGGGCCGCGGCGGTAAACTGCAAGTTGTTTTATTTTGGAAATTAGAAAAAGAGCGTCCACCAAAGTGACCATTTTCACTCCTCCTTCCCCATTAACTGGCAGGGGGTCCTGATACACTGGGTTAGTCCCTGGCGTGGGTTACCTCTGATCAGACTTTGATCTTGTACAGAGTGGTCTGTGAAAGCAGCGAGAGTCAGTTACCTGCTGAAGGTCACAGATCAGCGCGGCGAGAATTTAAACTAAGCTGAACGGACTCTGGTCTTCTCAGACCCGTCAGTCTGCTAGAAGTCGGTAACCTCTGTCTCTGGTTGTGTCAGCGTGGCGGGGGGCCGGGGGGGACCGAGGAAGTCCTTACAGACAAGGGACATGAGAAACGTGTTTGAGAAGAGCCAGCTTTACTGGGGTTTTGGCAGGGAGGGTCTGGGTAATCTGTCCGGTCACATTTGACCCCGAAACCCACACCGTCGTCCATTGACCTTCAGCCTGACTTAACGGGAGACCCGAGAGGGGTCCGGCCCTCACTGTAGCAGTTTGCCCCTTGTCAGGTCAGAGCGCACCTGTGGCGATAGCAGTGGGGTCTGCTCCCATCCTTGTCTTCACTCTCTGGCCTTGTCAAACACTCTTAATATTTTACCCTGACAAGCTGCGGCTGATCAACGTTGAGAGAGCGAAGCACTGGGCAGATTGTTACATTTGTTTTCTTTTTGAACCGTTTGTGTAACTGAGATCTTTATGGCTTAGTCTTCTCATTAAGAAAACTTACAGTGCAGTAAATTTTGTAAGACGGTTGCTAAGAAATTTATGGGTTTCACTTTGGTAAGTTATTCTTTGGTCAACTGAAGAATGCTTGAAGTTTTAAATGGGTTGTTTCCGAGTGTAAAGTGGAAGGATTGTGACTGACCTGTCGTTCCTAAAACCACTTGACGATCATTTAAAAATCAACCCTACGTTACTAATTTTAAAATGCTGCATTTTAGGCAAACGCATTAGTGGTTCATCCTGACAGTCTTTCATCTGGTTACTTGGAAGAATTTGCCGCGTTTGATTGTCTATCAAGCAATGCGCAGGAAACCGAAACACCGATAACCTCGGGGCCGCCCGGGTGTTTATCTGCAGGAGGGAACGGAGCGGAGGGGAAGGTTAGCCAGGTGCTCACTGCAGGGCCCAAGTCTCTGAGTGGTCCTGGGTCCTGCGGTGGCCCTGGCCAGGGGTTCTCCCTGGGAGCCAGAAGGGTTGCAGAGATGTGTCAGGGCTAGTGTGACCAAACTGAAAGAAACACGCGTCCTTGGACACGTGACAGGCAGAGTTCCTCCGGGCCAAGCGCTTCGCGTTGCAGAGGACTACCAGCTGAAGCTGGGTACCCCTGCCTGGGCGGCGTGGCCACAGCGAGAGGCCTGTCCCCGGGTGACCTGGCGGGCGGGCCATGCATCATTCATATGCAGCGTCTGGACTCCTCCCTGAAGGCGGGAGGATGGAGCCAGTCATGAAGAACGGCAGTGACGCTTCCAGCAGCAGCCACAGTGGGAGTGGAAGCCGCTGCCAGGGAGGCCCTTGCCCAGACCGTGGTTCACAGGGCCCCGCTGCCCCACGGTCGCCAGCCAGGCAAGGGGCTGGGTTCTGGAGCACCAGAGGTGGCGGCTTTCTCTCTTCATCACGTGGTTTGCTGACCTGAACACTTTCCAAGTATATGCCGCCGTGAAATGTGTCCCCTCCTGCGTAATGTAGGCTTTATGTGTTGTGTTCATAACAACAGCTACAATTCTGGCAGCTGTCAGGCGTTTTATGTGCTTATTTTGTTGTTTAATTTCCAAACAGCGCTGTAAGGACAGTGGTGTTGCCCCATTACACGGATGAGAAGCTGAGGCGGGTGAGCTGGGCCGGGATCGCTCAGAGAGCAGTCAGTGAACATAGATCGCAAACGGAGGTGTGATTGAATCCAAATCTCCCTGATGTGGGGAAAACGCAGTGTCTGAAAAACCTGCATTTCAGAAACCGAGACTGAGCACCTGGCCCCACAGAAGTGTTCATTCATGAACTTCTCACTTGCAGAGGGCCGTACGTGGCGGGTAGGGGTCAGGAAAGCCCGTCTGAGATGATAGAAATAGACAGGCGCCAGACGTTGCATCGGGAAGCACAGAAATTCACTATATGCAAATTCATTGTGCTTAGCTTTTCATGAGATAGCAGGTAAGGACGAAAATGAAGAACCGGCCATTGATGGAAGAAATTGCTGATGATTGCGTGAACCTCTCCATAGACCAATTTCGAATCTAGACTATTGTCCCAGTCTCACGGAAGTGATTGAGTGAGTGAATGAAGGAATGACCCTTTGATTAGGAGGATGCACGTAATCCTTAGGTTCAGAGAGAAATCGCTCAATTGGTAGACCTTGCAAAATACAGCCCAACAGCAGGAATTTTTGCCAAATTTTCTTATGCGAAGGCTGCCTCAGCGTGGGTTCTTCAGGAGGCGGATGTCAAGGAGGGAAGGGCCAGGAGGTTTATGGGGAGTCCGCTGTGGAGGCCGAAGGGAGAGGGCGGGAGGATTCGGGGAGCCCTTGGCCCGCCAGGCTGCTGTGACCCCTTGAGGGGACCGGGCAGGGTGGAGGCCTGGGGAGGGGCCTCTGCCTGGGGTCTTCAGGCCAGGGCGCAGCCCACCCCAGGAGCCCCACATCCCTCAGGCCCAGCCCTGCACGAGTGCCCCTGTCTGAGCTCCCTGTGGGGGATCCCAGAGGCTGGAGGCTCCCCTCCCACCGTGCGGCGGGGCCTCTCAGTGGGGTCTGAGTGACAGAGCTCTGTGGCTTCCTCAGAGACAAGGTGTAGTGACTCGGTAATCTACAGAAATGGACGGGCACAGAACAGTGGAAACACTCTCGGCCGTCAGCAGTCGCACGGCACTGGGGATGTTCGGTTTGGCTTCAGAGAAGGCCCAGGGTGAGGGCAGGCCTCCTTAAGCTGACGCTTGGCCCCTTCCTGCACTGTTCGAGTGTCCCGGCGAAACAAGCAGGTGCTCCCAGACAGGTGACAGAGATCGGCACGCACATGTCACCGTGTAAACATCGTTCACAGTTTTCTAAACCGAGGCCCGTGCTACCAGAACTAAAGTTCTAGAACGTTTGAAGGAGCAAACGCACCCGTAGCCTGCAGGTGAGTTCTGGCTCCAGAGCAGCACGGCGTTGTCCTGGAGCCGAGCCTGCTTCGTCCCCTTCCCTCCTTCCCTTCGCGTTTTAGAGAGTTGCTGGGTACAACGGTTTCTGGTTTCGGTGAACAAAGCTAGTATATGTGGAAGTCGTAAACTCGGATCCCGACAGGGGCTGGGCAGGAAGGTCAGCCAGTGACATGGCACAGACGGCCGCCCGGACATGCGAGGTGACTGAGCGCCTCTCCTCGGGCCCACCGCCTGACCCCAGCCCTGACCCCCAGCCAACACGACCAGGCGGGTGCAGGCCCTGAGCTCATGGATCTCTGGCCTGCTGCGACAAGCCAGAAATCTGGATTTTATATGCGAGTATTTTTAACAGACCGTGCAGGCAAATCAGAAATGTTCCTGCTTGAACCCAGCCTGTAGGCCTCTGTTTTTACAATCTCTGGTCTAAAATATTTGCTTCATTTTTTGAGACAAAGTAACCGAGCTAATTGATGAGGATAAAACTGGCATGTCCCGGATACATGCAAGAAAGGCAGGAAACAAGTAGCAGAAACCTACGCCTTCACCTGCAGATGAAACCAAAGGGCTGTCCGACCCGTTCTGCTCGGCAGCTGGGAACAGGATGGGGTTCTGGGGCGACAGGTGGAGGGGAGAGAGGATGGTGCCAAGAGCGTGTCGGTCGGGAAACGAGGGGACACCAGGTTCCCAGGAGCGCGCAGGAGGCGCTCCCGAGATCGGCGCGAAGATGTTCACAAAAAGCGTCTGTTCGTTCAGCCGCAGGCACTCCTGGTCTCGGTGGGTTTCGGCTCCCGCCTGTCGGTGAACGTGGAGCGTCCTGTGCGTGGGGCAGCAGTGCGGACACACTAGAATTCACGCGGTGGTGCTGGGCTGTTTCCCGGCCGCCTGTCCCAGGGGGCACAGCCCCCCCACGGTGTGCACGGTGGGCCCTCAGGCTCCTCGGCACTGCTGTTGTCACTGGTGTTCGCCAACAGAGTGAATGCAGACATCGGGTCTTAGCTGTGGCTGGGCTTCCTCGTCTAGGACGCGGAGCACCTGCTTTTAGCTGCGGGCCGTGCGTGCTTCCGCCTCTGTGATTCCTTCGCCCGCTCCCACCGGGTCGCGTCTTCTTCGTTTGCCTTCCTGACCTGTAGTTCTCTTTGCCGTGCTTCCTCGCGCAGCTGCGATGCTAATCCTGTGTTGTAACGTGTGCATCACAGGCCTTTTCCCAGTTGCGTGTGTGTGTGTGTGTGTGTTTTTACTTTAATCTGATGAATAGAAATTCTTAATTCAATGTAGAGTTAAATCTTTCCTTTATGGGTAATGCCTTGCCAAGGAGTTCTTCCCACCCCTGGGGTCTCCCGTATGTTCTTGTAGAAGTTTTCAAGTTTGCCTTCCACGCTGAGGTCCTTACGCCCCCGGGGCTGACTGTGTGTGGTAGAAGAGGGGAGCCCGGCTCTCTCCTGTCCCCACACCAGTCCTCAGCCAGTGGGTCCCCGTCCCCCGCTGACCCATGGTGTCCAGGCCCCCTCCGCCTGGCTGGCTGTCCCGCTGGTCAGTGCGTCTGCGTGGGCAGCACCCTGCTGCGCAGCTCTCCACCTGCCCTGCTGTCTGGACATTCTTCCCGGGGTCTCCAGAGCCTGGCTGTTCTTGCTCTTGGCTTTTCTGCGTAAGTGTGAAAATCGGCTTGTCAAGTGTCACGAAAAGTTGTGTCAGCATTTTCACGGAAGTGGCATTGACTCTGTAGATCTGTTTGGGGGCGTTGGTCATCCTTTTGCTCTTCAGCCATCCTGCAGTGAACAGGGGGGCGTCCATCTCCGTTCGTGAAGACCTGACGTGACTTGCAGTCAGGCTCTGCAACGGTCCACACACCGTCTTACACTCTACGGTGGGATTCCACCCCAGGCACCCTTGTTGTTCTCGTTGCTTTTGTAAGTGGTGTTTTTAAAGTTTCTTTATTTTTATTTATTTATTTTCAGAGAGAAGGGGAGTGAGGAAGAAAGGGAGGGAAACATCAATGTGTGGTTGCCTCTTGTGCACCCCCCAATGGGGACCTGACCCACAACCCAGGCACGTGCCCTGACTGGGAATTGAACCAGCGACCCTTTGGTTCGCAGGCCGGTACTCAATGCACTGAGCCACACCAGCCAGGGCTACGGTTTATTTTTAATGAAGAACTTTTCCAGCTCCCTGTTGGTGCTGTACAGAAAGTCACCTTACCGGTCCCAGTTTCTTATCACTGACTGGTACATTTCTGGGATTTTCTGTGCAGACATCCACGTCGTATGGGAATGGTGGTGACTCCGTTTTGTCCTTGTGCCTTTAACGTCCTTCCTTCCCGTTTTACTGCCTGGGCCTTTACAATGATGCTGAATGGAAGCGTGATAGGGCATTCTTGTCTTGTTCCCCTTGCGGTGCTGGTGTAAACACAGGTGTTTGGCTCTGAATTGCCCCATTGCTCCTCCCTGGATTAGAGGCAGATGGGTGGAGAGAAACGTAAAGAGATTAAAGATTTACCTCCACGGCTCACCAGGGACATGCCAGAGTACAGTCATAGGGAGGCGCTGGCCTGCCTACCAGGGTGGCTCGAGGGTAAGCCTCCCTCAGCCCAGAGCTTCAGAGACCTCGAGGCTGGATCTGGAGAAGAGGCCGTCTCATAGGAGAGGCCTGACCTGGGGCACGCATCACGACACTGGGCGGGACGGCCACCGCGGCTCTTTATAGTAGGCATGTCCTGGGGAAGAACGACGTGGTCCACAAGGTCTGTCCGGAAAAAGTGCAGCCACTGTTAATGTAACAAGAACGGTTTGTGCAACATCCATGTAGCCTGGCAGCCAAGGAGAGTGGACTGGAATGCGCATGTGTGAACAAGGGAGACTTCACTGTACTAGTCAGTGGGGGCGGTAGGTGCCATTGAGTGAGCACGTGTGCTGTGGGGCTGTCACATTCAAAATGACTGTGCAAGTAGAGCAATGAATCTGCATCGGGTTTTGCATTAAGCTCGAACATTCCTCCGCAGAAACTATTCGGATAATTCAGAAGGCCACAGCTGTGGGCAGCTGGCGATTGGCCCCTTCATCATGGCAATGCACCCAACTCATGCATCGTGTCTCGTGCAGAGTGTTTTGGTGAGACATCAAAGCACCCAGGTGACTCAGCCCCTCTACAGCCCAGATTTGGCGCCCTGTGACTTCTGGCTTTTTCCTAAACTAAAATCACCTTGGAAAGGGAAGAGATTTCAAACCATCAATGTGATTGAGGAAAATACGATAGGGCAACTGATGATGACTGGGAGAACTGTGTGAAGACCCCAGGTGCCTACTTCTAAGGAAACTGAGGCATCATTGTCCTGTGTACAATGTGTCTTTTATCTTCTTCAGTAAAGGTCTCTACTTTTCATAGTACATGGCTGGATACCTTCCGGACGGACCTCGTGTACACACGATGGAATATTATTTCAAATAAAATTCCCACGATGGGAAAGAGGTGAAGTAGCTGCAACTGTGGGCAGCAGCTATCTGTGGATCTCACAGGTGTGCCGAGCGAAGGGTGTGAGGCAGTGATTTGTGCGCGGCCTGATCTGTGGACGCAAAGCCCAGAAGCAGGCGAAACCAGGGCGTGCTGCCCGGGGTCAGGGCAGGCCCGGGAGGACCCTGGGGGCGGGAAGGGAGCACGCCAGGCCTTCTGGGGCGCTGGGAGCGCTGTCTGTCCTGAGCCAGGAACTGGTTACTTGGGTGTGCTTGGTTTGTGAAAGTTTGAGCTGTGCGCGTAAGGTGCGTACACTCTTCTATGTGTGTGCTGTACTTGAAAGTCTTGAAAAAAGCGTTAAAGAGACAACGGCAGACGCAGCAGGAGGCAGGAGTCCAACGTCTGTGTCAATAACCTGGCGAACCACATGCGCGCAATCAGGAAACCCAGAGAGTGTGGCCGGCAGCGATTGAGGCCGCCGCCCCGGGAAGCCGCGCTCAGGCGCAAGAGCTGACTGGGTGCAGACGGGCCCTGGGCCCCCCGGGATGGTGGCCCAGACAGAGAGATCCCTCCTAGCAAGCGTGGGCGGCCGAGAAGGGGTCACCCCTCAAGGAAAGAAAAGCAGGCGGCCAGCAACCCTCCCACAGCACGTGGCATGCTGGTCACACCCGGAAGGGCCTCAGGAAGGAAAGTGGGGGCCGCAGACTTTGTGTCCGGCCAGGCTGTCCCTCCATGCCCATCGGAGTTCAGGCAGCGGGTTGGTAAGAGTCTTTCCGGGGACCGTCTAAGGGGCAAGTGCCAGTCCACCGTGAGGCGACAGTGAGTCTGGTGACACGCCGGTGGTGGTGACAGGCAGCCGGGCTCCCCTGCTGCGCACAGGTGCCAGGTAGGTGGCGAAGAGCTGTGAAGGTGGCAGGTGCTGTCCGGTGGGCACAACCGATGTGAGAAGGGAGGGGACAGGAGAGTGGGCCTGGCTGTGTGGCTGGGAACCGGGGCCGACAGACCACGCCGTGGCCGCTAGCGCCTTTCGGGGCTTCCCAAAAGAGAAAGCGAAAGTCGCCATCTTTTCAACCTTCGTCTTGGAGGTGAGCTTCCATCCCTCGTGGACGACACGAGGGTGCAACCCTGGGTCGTCATCGCCCCAGAGCTGCTCATCTCGTTAAGCTTCATCTCCTGCGCCTAACAGTGAGCCCCCCTTTTCATTCCTCAAGTGGCTGCTGCCCCCCTGTCTCCCCACCTCGCCCCAGCAGAGGTGGGGCTGCTGGCTCCACGGACCCGCTCCCTCCTAACCCCGGCCTCCGTGAAAGCTTAACTTCTTTTTTGTTTCCCCCAAGCAGAGTCCCTTAGTTGTCAGACTGCATTTCTCTTGGAAGCCTGCAAGGCTGCGCCTGCCCTTCTGGGTCCCGCAGAATGGGCGGGGCGGGGGGTGGTCCGGTGCCTTCAGTGTAGGGCGGGGGGTGGGGGGGGCACTTCGTTGTTCACTTCTGGGCGCTTAGAATTTTCTGACCGATTCTTCTCTGACCCACGAGGGTGGTAGAAGACATTTTTGTTTTCTAATCGAGTGGGGATTTTAGGTTAATTTTTAACTCCAGCTGCCTCGCAGGCCCAGGTCACGGTCTGTGTGGCACTGGCTCTGTTTTCGAGACTTGAATTGTATCCCGTCACCGTGTCCGGCTTCCTTCGGGTGCCGGCGGGAGCTAGCGGCCAGTCCTTCCTGGGCGGGCAGTTGGCTTCCTCTCGGGCTGCTCTGAGAGCTTCTGTGCCCCCGTGTTCTTCAGTCGTACTGTGTGTGGCGTCTCAGAGTGGGTTTCTTTTAATTTTTTCATTTTATTTTTTACCCTCACCTGAGCACACTTTAAAAAATTGCTTTTTTTTAAAGAGAGGAGAGGGAGAAACATCGTTGGGAGAAAGAAGCATTGATTAGTTGTTGCCCCTGTGCACGCACAGACCGGGAATCGGTGCCTAGACCAGGGATTGAACCTGCAGCCTAGGCATGTGCCCTGACTGGGAATCGAACCCTCAACCTTTCAGTTCCGGGACAATGCTCCAACCAACTGAGCCACACTGGCGCCGGCTAGAGTGGGTTTCTTTTATTTATTTTGCTTCGGATTCATTCTGCTCCCTGAGGACAAACTCTGTGGCTTCCAGCGCTTCTGCGAACTTTCAGGCACTGTTTCGCTGCCCTTTGCTGCTGCCTTGCACTCCACTCACGCCACCCTCCAAGCCTCTCAAACTTTTATTCTTGTGGTTTAGTAATTTTTTTTTTTGCTGCATTCTTGGTAATTTCTTTGGCTTTCTTTTCCAGTTTTCCAGCCCTATCTTCATCTCTGTCTAATCTGGTATTTAACCTGCTCATTCAACTTTTCATGTCAATGATTATATTTTTCATTCTTCAAAGTTCTCTTTGGTTCTTTCTAAATCTGCCTTTTCTTTTGCTTCATGTTCTTTGCTTTGCATGTATTTCAATTTCCTCTTTCATCTCTAAATGCACTTATTTTATACACCGTAACTGATGATACCAAAATAATAATACCGAATGTCACATACCAAAGTCTAAGTTTCTTGGGGGTTGCTTTCCATTGCCTGTTCTGCTGCCATCGCTCCCTGAAGCTGGTCCCCCACGTGCTCTGTGACTTCAGGTTGCAGACTGTACACCTGGGGGAGCTTTGCGTGCAGGTTCCTGTGGGGCTCGTGGAGGAAAGCCCCCCCCACCGCCCCCCGGAGAGGCTGGGCATCTGTGAGGGGTCCAGGAGTGGGGCTGAGCCGGGACCACTTTCGGCTAATTTTCTGGAGTCACAAAGGGGACTTCTCAAGATGCAACTGACCGAGCAGGAAAGAGACCCCAAAATAAAACTCCGAGACTGAAGAAATTGCCAGGGGTGGGGTGAGCCTGTGGGCATTGTGACGAATACAGCAACAGCGAGGGCTGAGGGAAGGTCCTAGACTTAGCTCTGAATGACCGACGCGCGTGACTAACTCGGGGGAGATACGCTGGCCCGAAACTGCCGGGTGTGGAAGACAAATGTGGCGCCCGGTGTTCGAAGCTGGGAAGACCCTGGCACGCGCGGGACAGCAGTGCAACGGCTTTAACCAGTTCGGGACACAACTGCAAAACGTGTCTCAGATTTCGTCCTCAGCGAACTTAACCTTCTGTTGACCTCTCTCCCGTCCGCACAGCAGGTGATTTCTGCCATCTTCGAACAGGCAGACTACGTCACTATTTAAAGAGTTTTCTTCAAGTAACTTTTCCTTTGCAGCTGAAAAACTACCGTATGATGCAACATGCGGTGCGTAGCAGTAACAAAGAGCGTGATTTTTTTAAAGAGGTGGTTAATGGTAGTGAGTTAAAGAGTATGATTTTGGTGGGGGTGATTATGACATCTTAGTATGTCAGATTTCGAAAATGGGAAATAAATGGGAAGGAAACAACGATTAGGCACCAAACGGCGCTATTCTTGGGGCTCCGTCTGTCCAAGGTGGTTGTCCTGCCGGGGGCCTCCCACCCCCACCCGCCTTGTTACTTGATTTCCCGCGGGGTGGTGGTCCCAGCTCTGCCGCCCGGCTTGGTTCTGATTCCCCAACCCCAGGCCCGCAGACCGCACGGCGCCTTCTCCCATGCCAGGCCCCCGGTCGCAGCAGGTGCCACTGGCCTTCCTCCCGTCTTCCTGTCTCCTGCAGCGAAGTCACTGTCCGCTGGAATCTAAGTCAGACCCCTGGCATGCGCCTGCGACCCCCTTTCCTCTGTGTCCCCCTTTGCTCTGTGTCCCCCACTCCCACCCCCGTCCACGCCCCGCCCCCAGCCCCCAGACAGGCCACACTCGGTGACTCCAGTCCCCGCTGGAGGTCTCTGTGCCCCAGTTCCGCTCCCATCACATGTGTCCCCTGCGGTGAACCCCAGATCTGGTCCCTGCCACCCCCAGCTCTGATGCCCTGTGGTGATGCCCCGTGGATGCCCTCTTCTTCCTCACGCGCCACCTCCCGCCACAGCTGGGCTTCAGGCTCCTCCCCTGAGCCGTGCCTGCCCTGGACCTTGGCACGCCTTTCTCCGAACACTCTTTCCCCCTTTGCCGGGTGAATTCCTGCTCGTCCTCCAACTCAGCTGTCACCTTGCTGGGAGGCGTTTTCCTGTCCTGCGTGTGAGTGGGGACGCGCACATATGCACACGCACGCACACACACGCACACACAGAGACGGTCTCACTTCTTGCATGCTATCTTTGCGGCTCGCTTTCTTCAGTTCATGGTGCACAGCTGAGCTTTGCCACTTGCCCTTGTCCCTGGGCGAAGGCCATGAGGGCTACACTTGACTCCCTATCTGGCGGTTGGTGTGTGCAGCCAGCCCTGCTGGTGGGTGCTGAAGCTCTCTCCCTCCCCATTACCAGTAGGGCGGCCGTCTTTGTCCGGTGAAGCTCTGGTCAGCCTGCCAAGGGCAGTTCTGCAGGTGGACTGCTGAGCGGAGGGTCCGCACGTTTAGAAGACTCTAGGCCCATGTTGCCAACTTACCCTCTGAAAGGCTCATGCTGTTTCCAACTCATCCCAGTAGCGTTGGAAAGAATGACACTCTTCTAGGTGCTTAATACTGTTTTTCGTTTTTGTTTACTTTCTCATGTTTAAATCCACCATGCTAGGATGCCATGTTGCTACATCTCACTGTGAAATTCGACTGGCATAATCGATTCTGTTAAGGCCAGCTGTGCAAATAGATGGCAGGTGGCTGATCCTCTCCCCTGTGGAGGTGCTGGGGTGCACCATAGGCTCGAGACCAAGGTCACAGGTGACGGTGGCTCTGGCGGGTGACCTCCCCCCTCCAGGTTCTGGCCTCTGCTCCTCTCCTGACTCCCCCCCCCCGGAGCCTGTGAGGCTGGGCAAGGTCACGTGTAAGAGTGCTCTGTGAAGAGGTATGCCCACATGGCGCACCTCATGCGTGTCCAGCCAGGATGGAGGAGGGACCTCGCACGTGGTGGTGTGCGGCGAGTCCCAGCCAGCCTGCCCCCGGGACGGCAGCACTTAGGAGACACGGGGCTCAGATCAGTGCTTGCCGCTGTGAGAAGGGCGCAAGCACAGACACGGGGCCAAGCTCCGCTCAGGTGGCTGGGAGCCCTTGGACACCTGACAAGGGTCCCACTTGCCCCTCGTGCTGGTCTTGGCCCCCCTGTTCTCCCCTTGGGTGCAGACGAAGAGGACCGTGGTTTTGTCCACCCCTAACACTGTTTGTTCTGGACGGAGCACGGGGGCATTACCGCCGAGCGTCTCGCTGCGTCTGGTGGGCCACGGCGGCGGCCGCTGTGTTGGCATCAGCTGTGCTACCCACCTGCACCCACACTGGGTGTTGGCCTGTCTTCCCCGCACGGTGCTGCGTTTCTGTGCCAGCTTTGGACTGCCGTGGTGCTGAATCATTTCATGGCTCAGCATATCTGAGAGTAGCATCTCTTCCTCCCATTAAAGCCAGCAGTCTGGGAGTAGCAGCGGTTACTAGGTATCGAGTTCACTTTGCGGCAGCTGGGTGACTGACTGGCGGGAACAGGTAAGGCTCCTTGTCCCTCTGGTCTCAGGTCCGTCCTCTGGCTGTGAGGGCTGTGTCCGGAAGACACAGGGCTGTCCAGGGCTGCATCCCCGCAAGAAAGCTACACTCGGGACTGTGCAGGGTGTGACTTCGTGTTCAGGCTCCTGGTGCGGCGGGCCTGTCTCACTTTGCTGTCCAGGAGGCTGATGGGCTCGGAGCGGGTAAATGTTCCTTCTCAGCCACTTGGTTTATTGCCGTCTGCTGTGGGGGAGGGGGCCACGTATATGTCCGTGGCCTTTTTGAAAATTACTTTTAATATTTGGCATCACATTTAGGGTAGGACAGGTTTACTGAACAACAGTGGTTTTGCCAGTCACTCTTTTTATCCCCACTCACTCACATCTGCCAGATGACGACACAGCTGGCAGGCGGGGGGGGGCCCCGGGCCTCCCCCGAGCACCGCGTGGGGTCGGCAGCGGCCCTCGGAGCGTTTCAGATAAGCTTCGTTTGACGCGGTGTTTACCTCGACACTTGGGACAAGTAGCATGTTAACTGTGCGTGGCATGCCGCCAGACCGGTGGCTCGAGGACAGAGCTGACCCTTCCTAATTGCGGGGGGAGGGGGAGGGGCGCTCGGGCATGGGGGGCCGGAGAGAGACACAGGATAGACTGATAGAGAGACAGAATCTAAATAAGAGAGAGGTTTTTTTGTAAATAAGAACCTTTTTTAGGAAAAGAAGACAAAGGAGAAGGAAGTGAGGATGATTACTGTTGTTTATACTTGGCCTTTCACTGGTCATTTATACCTCTAGGAAGGGGTCACCTTCTTCTTCCAAAGTTTACAGAAGAAATAGGAAGTTGAGGGTATTTAATAATGTTGCCATTGTTTATTTTGTAACTTGTTATTATATTGTATTTCTGGAAATGGGTTAGCTTCTCTTTTTTACAAACAATGAAGAAATATGAAAACATAAATTACTGAATTCCCTGACGTACCCTCCAGTGGAAGAATTAACCACTGTAGAATCATTTGAGGCCAAAGAGGTGGTGAAACTAAAAACTTCTCAAATTCTTAACTCGTAAATGGAAAAGGGGGGTGGGAGGAAAATAACCACCGGGGCGGGTGTCAGGCCTGAGTGGCGCTGCCCCACGGCGGGCGGGGGTGGGGGAGCCGTGTGCGCCACAGCGGCTGGTCTGGCTGAGAGCGTCACCGGGACACACTCACCTTGTCAAGGGTAGCGCTCCGTGACCTTGGGCACGCCCCCCACCTTCTCGCCGCTTCTGTCCAGCACTGTGCTGGAAAAGTGGGACAGGAAAAGGGAGTGAGAGACTACACAATGGAAAGGAGAAGGGAAGTTGTCTTCATTCGCAGATGTAGAAAATCCTAAGAAATCTGCAATAAGCTACGGGAACTGATAGGTGAGTTTAGCGTATTTACAGGCTGCAGGTAAACGTAAGAAAATCAGTCTGATTTCTATACACCAGCACTGGACAATTAAGATCTCTAATAAAACACCATTTGGGATGGCATAGGAAATATGAACTTCTTAGGGATAAATACAACCCCAAAAATGTGCCAAGAGACATTAAAGGAGACCCATGGAAAGGAGGAGCTGTACCGCGTCAATGAACCAGAGGACTCAATGTTATCAATATCTCGGTTCTACCCAAACGGACGTGCAGATTCAGGGCCATCACATCGTAATCCTGATATGTTTGTTTTGTTTTTTTTTTTAAGAAATTTACATGCTTATTCTAAAATTTAGATGGAAATCTAAAGGCCTAGAATAGCCGGAATAATTTTGGAGAGCCAGACAGAAGACGACCTGGTTCTAAGACCTTCCCTATGGCTTCTGTAATCCAGACGCTGTGGAGACGGGGAGCCCGGATGGGGGGGCCCAGGCACAAACCCTCGGGTTCACGGCCGGTCAGTTTCCGACAGAGGCGCCAGCGTCATTCAATGAGGAAGTGACACAAACAGGGCCGGGATCATTGGACACTGACACGCAAAAACCATGAACTTTGTCCTACTTCCTCCCACTTTATAAAAACGATCCCAGAATAGGTCGCAAACCTAGATGTGAAAGCCAAGCCCGTGGGATTCATAGAAGGACAGTGTGGTGTGTGCACAGAGCGGCCCATGATTCGGCCTTAAAACCAAATGTGCTCACAGTGTGGGTGGGCCTGGAGGACGCCCCGAAAGGTCGGACTCCGTGCGCCTGTACTTCCTGCGTGAGGTGCACGGAGCAGTCGGACTCATGGAGGCAGGAAGCGGATGGTGGGTGCCAGGGGCTGGGCGTGGGGTGGGGGGTGAGTGTTTCACGCGGACGGGACGGGGCTTCGGTTTGGGAGGATGGTGGGAAGTTCCGGAGGCCGACGGTGCTGACAGCTGCGCAACAGTGTGAGCGCGCTCAGTGCCCCTGAGCTGTGCACTCAGACGTGGTTAAAATGGTGAACTTTACGTATATTTTACCACAATTCAAAACAAACGAAAACAAGGGCTAAAAGTGGCCAGTGGACTTGGGGTTTTGCTTTGCAGACCACAGGCAGAGGCTGGGCTGGAGGGAGGGCTGGCTGTCCCGGAGGGGGCCGTTTCCTGGGGTTTGGGAGGCAGGGAGAATGCAAATGAGGTCTCAGAGCTGCTGTCCTGGGAAGGGCAGAGCCGGGAGGCCTGGGGACTGTTCTGTTCCTTGCTGTGCAGGGCATGGCGGGAGGAGCCCACCCTCAGCTGCTCCCAGAGCCTGCGGGGAGGTTGGAGTTTCTTTGCTGCCCTCCCTGGGGTGTGTTCATTTGTGAGCCATCTGTGGGGCCTCCTTATCAGGCAGTGGCAAGTACCAGCTCGGCAAGGCCCTGTCTAGGCCATGTCCCTGGCGCTTGCTGAAGGTAGCGGGATGTTCGATTCATGGGGAAATAGAGGTCATGCGTGATGGTCCGTTTTCCTGGTGTGCAGGGGTGTGGTCACCATGTGTCTTCCCGCATAAGTACATGTGTCTGTGCCTTTCACTTCCAGGCCTCCAAGGTGGGACCCTCTGAGGACGATTGCGTCCGCTGGCTGTGCTGACCCCGGGCCTCGGTGAGTCGGGAGAAGGAGGCGTCTGACCACGGGCGGCATGTGCGCACACATGTGGGCTTGTGTGTTTCTGTTCCCAGTTGCAGCCCCGGGGTGGGTCCTGCCCCATGACACGGGCCTGGCTCTTGCTGGCAGACACAGAAGTCCATCTGCCTTGAGAGCCAGGCTCACCGAGCTAGCTCTAGTGACACTGAGGGGACCTTTTGGGGCACAGCCGGGCCTTTGTGCGTGTTGACTGACTTTCTTAAAGGGGTATATACTTGGAAGTTTTCTTACAACCACGAGATATTTATTGATCAGTTCCCATTTGTCCAAAATCCAAATGAAAAGGTTCAAGTATATGGTCTCCCCTTCTGTTTTTTCCTGGAGGGATGTGCTGAGGGGCCCGGCGAAAGATGCTGCTGGGTCCCAGGGTGTCCCCGGGGGTGCAGCCATGGGTGTCGCCCCAGCAGAGCTGGACGTGGCTTTTGTTAGCAGACCCTGAAGTCCGAGAGTCTCTTTGAGAAGGACGTAGCTGTCCAGTTTAGATGTCCAGGGGTGACGTGTGACCAGAGGTCTGTGCATGTCTGCCCAGAGCTGGGCCCGGCCAGCCATGGGGCGGTCAGCTCCTGTAGGGCGCTCCCCCGGGAGCCTCGTGATAACCAGCAGCTCCGACGAGAGCACTGAATTGGGGGTGGGAATGGGGGCACCTGATTCATCAGACCCAAGGGCTCTGTCTTCAGGCCTGTCCCACAGAGTGGCCTCCAGTCCCCCCGGCCCCCTCTTCTGTCCTCTGTGTCCTGGCTCTGGGCAGTCTGGTCCCTCGTTTTAGGCTCCACGCTGACCATCTATCTCCCTTCTGTGCCCACGCTCGTTCTCGGGATCTGTTACTATTGGGTGAATGAGCGACAGGTCCCTTTATATTAATCACGCCTTTGCCAGATGGCCTCCTGCCACTTGTTCTTTGGGCCTGGCATTATCTCTCTTTTAAAGAGCCCTCTGGGCAGAGCGGGTCCCAGCCGCCATGTCTGGAAGTCTGCGCCTTTAACTCGTAGTGGCCAGTCCTCAAGCAGGCAGTATAAGCTCCTGTGTGGTAGTTACAGCACACAGTGTGCTCGTAGCTCCTGTTCAGTAAAAACAAACAACTTTTCGGGTACAAGCAGGGCTGATGCAACCTGTGCCGATGTCACACTTTTTCTATTTATAGTCATGACTTGTTTCAAACGGTGCTGCTGAAATATACGAACTGAGCGCTGCAGCACTGCCTTAGTCTTCAAATTAAAATCACTTTGTGGAGTGTTGCTTTAGAATTAAGTATTTTCTCACGCGTGCCTACTTGGTAACTGTTAACATCAATGTGATGTGAGCGGCAGTTCCCTGTACTCTGAGCTCTCATCTCCGATGTTCTAAATCAAAAGCGTGTTTGCTTTGTTTGCCCATTATTGATTTAATAGACAGCTTATGGTTTGGACTGCTAAATTGTTGCGAGCTGCTACTGTGTGCAAAAGAAAGTCAGTTACATTGTGTCCTAGGGCTGAGCTCTCAATGCTTTCCTTTCTTTCCCTGTCTTATCACCTGGCAATGGCTGGAGGATGCCCGGGGCTGAGAGGATTCTCTCTCTCACAGCAACCAGGGGTGCTGGAGCCCACGGCACAGCCTGCTGTGCTGCAGGGGTTGTGGCTGCCACCTGCGCGTGATCTGTGAGGCTCACGTCATTGGGCACGGCAGGCATGAGTCCTCCACCATGGTTCGTTTCTGCGGGAGAGCGGCCTAGGGCCGCTAGTCATTGGCTGGACATCTCCCAGAAAGATGGCATTTGGGGAGATTGGAGAGGGAAATCAGTCGGGTTTCCCTGGTTTTAGGGGCTGGAGCCCTCACTGTTCTGGAACAGTTGAGGGCTCGGAAGAAGGAGGGGGAAAAAGGAATGGCAAGTTGGAGACGTTGTGCTTTTTAGGGACAGTAACAGTCACGGGGCGATCCCCAGATCAAACTGATAACCGAGCATCTGGTGAAGCGAACTCACAGGCACACAGCGGACCACCTTCGGTTGTATGCACACAACTTCTTTGTAGAGGCAGGAAAGAGACAGCGAAACTGACCAGCAACCGCCCCCCCACCCCTCCGCCCGAGCTAGTAATCGTTGATACTGGAATAGAGCCTAACTCTCATTTATGGGCTGGACTGGCGCCACTCGAAAGATGTCCGAACATCTAGTGAAATCTGAACAGGTGTGCAACTTAGTCATCAGATAAATGACAATTAAAAGCCACCAGGATGGCGACAGTGAAGAGGACAGTGGGGAACTCACATTGTGGTGGCTGCGACTTGGTCCAATTGCTTTGGAAGACTGTGATGACGATGACGATGACGATGACTATCATGATGATGCAGGTGCAGCGGCATGCGGGCTCTGGGCAGAGAACTTTCAGAATCCCTCCCCGTCTTTATGGAGCAGATCCGATGATCCGTGTTTTTCAGATGAGGACATAGGCTCAGGATAAGCATTTCACCTGTGCGTACACCCCAAGGGGCCACTCTGGGCCTCGGAGCCCCTCCACTCTGCCCTGAGGGTGGGGGTCATCCATCCCATCCCTGCGGGACCCTGGTGCCCTCGGGGACACTGCACCCACCATTGTGTGGTGTGCCAGCCTGCCCACCAGCCGGGAGCAGCTGCTGCCTGCGGGCGGGAGGGCCTCAGCCGGGCAGAGCTCATCGGCGGCCTCACGGAGGCTCTGGGACCAGCGTGCTTCCGGGACCCAGCTCAGCGTGGCCTCTCGGGCGGCCAGCATGCGTAGTCCCTGTGCTTGTGGTCCCTTCACTGGCAAGGGATGGGATCGCTCCCGTGCCACTGTTCCTGCGGCTTCAGCTCATGTTTGTTTTCCACTGGTTTTTCTGACAAGGTCTAGGGTGACTAGAAGGTTCTCCTGAGTCTGAGGCACTGACACTGGGACAGGGCCTGCCCTGCATGCTTATTTCACCGGCTCCTCTCCACTCTCTCTGCCCTGTGTTCGGGAGCCTGGCTCCCCACCTGCCTGGCTGGCTGCGGTCTGTGTTTCCAGAGCTTCCCCGCTGGCCGTGGACCTTGCCCGGTGCAGCTGGAGGGGGTGATGGGGCGGGGAGCAGGGGACCCCTCTCTTCCAGGCAGCGTGAGGGTGGAGAGAGAGTCCCAGTGGGACCCGAACACTCGCTGAGCAAGGTGAAGCTGGTACGTGATGCTTCGGTCTCATGGCTGAGACAGGCAGCGCCCCCTGCTGCCGGGACCCCACTGTTCTGTGAGTCCAGAGCGAGGGGAAGCCCAGGGATGTAAGGGAGGCAGGGTCTGTGCTCCCGGCCTCTGTCTCCTGGGTTTGGTCCGCAGCTGCAGTGGGCGTCTGTGCTGGATGGAGGCCAGGCTGGTCCCGCCCCCGCCCCGTGTGAGCCGTGAGCCCCAGGAGAGTGCAGGCGCCACACACAGCTCACGCCTGACGTGGCCTCAGCCCCAGAGCCCTCACAGCCAGGGCCTGGGTGGGTGGGGGGAGGCCGGGGTGTGCGCTTCCCCTGCATACCCAGCACCCCAAGTCGCTGCGTTTGAGCTTCTAAACCTGGGACAAAGGGCTGGGACTTTGGCAGGGCAGCTTGTGTCTAGAGGATGGCAATCTCTGGCAATGTAAGCTTTCTTCCTTAGAAAACAGACGCAAACAAACAATCAATCAAACAATCAATCTGCCCTGGCTGGTGCGGCTCAGTGGATTGAGTGCTGGCCTTTGAACTGAAGGGTCACTGGTTCGATTCCCAGCCAGGGCATGTGCCTGGGTTTCAGGCCAGGTCCCCAGTAGGGGGTGTGCAAGAGGCAACCACACATTGATGTTTCTCTCCCTCTTTTCCCTTCCTTCCCCTCTCTTTAAAAATAAATGAATATAAATCTCAAAAAAAAAAAGTCCAGTCTTTTCAGTGTTCAGGGTAACTGGTTAAGCTGTCATGACTGCCATCCAGACAGAAGGGGCTTAATCAGCAAGTGAGGCAATTTCTTTCTTAACATTTACGTTTTAATTATAAAAGTGATATATGCTTATAAAAGTTCAATGCAGAACCAAATTTAATAAATAACCAAAATCTCATCGTCTCGTTCATCCCAGACCCCACTCTTTCTCCCTAAGGGCAGGCCTGTAAGTGGTGTGTGGCTGACCCCTGCAGAGAGTGTAAAACACACCGAGGGACCGACAGGCCCACACAGAGCTTCTAAAAACGCATCCACGTCGTAACGCCCGTCTGGGCCACTTGGCGTAACGTGTCTGGAAGACTTTTTGTAATCGGCCTACCTCATTTTCTGTGCGTGCCCTGAAGAGCGTACATGGCTGTGCCTGCGCATGCACACATGTGTCGTAAGACATGCCCTGGCGATGGCCTCGGAGCACGGCTCCCTGACGGCCACTTTACGAGGACCAGGGCATGTTTTCAAGGCCAGACGCGTGTGTGTGGCTTGGCGAGGTGGTGAGACTGGCACACTCGTTCCCATACTGAGGGGCTGGCTGACACCTTGGTGACAGTGTCCGTGAAGAGCGTGATGACGGCCCTGGTGGCGCTTCAGGGTCAGTAAGTACCCGCTGGACCAGGCACTCAGCCCCTGGGCGGCAGACTTCGCCTCCTGCTGCCACGGAACCCAATGTCCCTTTCTGTCCCTGGCCAGTGCTGTCAGTGAGTTGGCAGGGGTGCCGGGAGTCTTTTCAGGGACAGTGACCTTGACCAGGTTCCTTTCCCAGGGAGGAGTGCCTGTTTTCTGGACCATTCCACACTGTGTTCCTCTGGAACACAGTGCACACAGGTTCACACGCCTTTTGTTGTCTGGGTCACCGCGTTTTAATTGCAATGGTCACGAGTGCCGCAGAGCTGTCCTCATCCACGAATCTAACGTGCAGGTGCCGCAGAGGTCCTCTGGGCAGGGCACCGTCTTGTCTCAGAGACGCCATGTGCCTGGCAGCTCCTTGACTCTTGGGGCCTGGAACGAAAAACCGGAGCTCGCCTCTAGGGTGGCCGTGCCTAGGGGCACCGGAACCTTGTCCAGTGCTGTCCGTTTGGCTCTGCGCCGAGGGGCTCCAGTCGGAACAGGACGGTGGGGAAGGGCACGGCAGGGGCCACGTCTCAGGCCGCCCGAGTCCTCTTAGCCGCCCTCTTGACTCGGCTCTGGGCGCTGTCTGAGCTTTGCTGCCGTGAAACGAGGAGGCGAGTCCCGGGGCCTCCAGGGCTCTAAGGAGCCGGGAGGGCTGGTCCAGCCCCAGCCGTGGAACGAGGGAGCCAGGCAGCCTGGCACAAGCATAAATGTCACGCACATGTGGCCCCTTCTCATTTTTACTGCTGCTTTGCTGTGTTCCCTGTCCCTCCAAAGTGGACGTCCGTCCAGGAAGCGTGCTGGCTGCCGGCAGACCCGGAGGCGGGCTGGCATGTGTTCTGCCCGCAACCTCGTGTGACTCTCCGCTTTCTGAAAGGCGCCTTGAGCCCTTGGGCCCCTGTGTCTGTGATCACGGCATCTGTGAGGGACCGAAGCCCTGTGATCCTTGTTTCCCTCGTTCTTCCCTTGTCCTCCCACAGTGGCTGCAGTGACTCTCGGTGGGGGGACAGGAGCCTTGTGGGCAACGTCCTCAATCGTGGACGGGGCTGGACTCCCTCGTCAGCCTTTCCTGAGTCTGGCGGAATAGGCTTGCTTTCTTCTTCTTCCTCCTATTGTCAATAATTAGACTAATTGATTTGCTGCAGTAAACTGTGCCCTGGTGTAAACGTCATTTAGCCATCGTTACTTTTTTAACTGCGAGGCTGGTCAGCCTGCTCGTGGACACGTGCTGGGAGGGCCCACCTGTGCTCGTGCCCGCAGTGGCTTGGTCGCGGGCACTTCGGGCTGCTCCCGCGGCTTCCTGGAAGGCCTCCCGAGTTCCTCCTCCGGGAAGTGCTGACTCGGGGCTGGACGTGGGCATCGCCTGGGCGGGCGAGTCCATAGTGGGTATGTCACCATCAGGGGACATGTATTATGAGCGTATCTAATCTTTTTTTGTCTTTCTCATCTATTCTTTTTTTAAAAATATATTTTATTGATTATGCTATTACAGTTGTCCCATTTCTCCCCCATCATTCCCCTCCACCCTGCACACCCCCTCCCACCCACATCCCCCTCTTTAGTTCATGTCCATGTGTCATAAGTTCTTTAGCTTCTACATTTCCCACACTATTCTTGCCCTCCCCCTATTTTTTACCCACCATCTATGCTACTCATTCTCTGTACCTTTTCCCCTCTCTCCTCCTCCCACTCCCCTGTTGCTAACCCTCCATGTGATCTCCATTTCTGTGTTTCTGTTCCTGTTCTAGTTGTTTGCTTAGTTTGCTTTTGTTTTAGGTGTGGTTGTTAATATCTATGAGCTTGCTGTCTTTTTACTGTCATATTTTTTGTCTTCTTTTTCTTAGATAAGTCCCTTTAACATTTCATAGAATAAGGGCTTGGTGATGATGAACTCCTTCAACTTGACCTTATCTGAGAAGCACTTTATCTTCCCTTCCATTCTAAATGACAGCTTTGCTGGATAGAGCAATTTTGGATGTAGGTCCCTGCCTTTCAAGACTTTAAATACTTCTTTCCAGCCCTTTCTTGCCTGTAAGTTCTCTTTTGAGAAATCAGCTGACAGTCTGATGGGAAGTCCTTTGTAGGTGACTGTCCCCTTATCCCTTGCTGCTTCTAGAATTCTCTCCTTCATTTTAATTTTGGCTAATGTAATTACGATGTGCCTTGGTGTGTTCCTCCTTGGGTCCCGCTTCTTTGGGACTCTCTGAGCTTCCTGGACTTCCTGGAAGTCTATTTCCTTTGCCAGATTGGGGAAGTTCTCCTTGATTATTTGTTCAAATAAGTTTTCCACTTGTTGCTCTTCTTCTTCCCCTTCTGGGACCCCTATAATTCGGATGTTGGTACGTTTAACGATGTCCCGGAGGTTCCCAAGCCTCTCCTCATTTTTTTGAATTCTTGTTTCTTCCTCGTCTTCTGTTTGGTTGTTAGTTTCTTCCTTCTGGTCCACTCCATTGATCTGAGTCCCAGTTTTCCTTCCATCTCTATCGGTTCCCCATGCATCTTCCTTCATTTCACGTATTGTAGCCTGCATTTTTTCATCTAATTTGTGAGCAAAATCAACCAATTCTGTGAGCATCCTGATCACCAGGGCTTTGAACTGTGCATCAGATAGGTTGGCTATCTCTTCGTCACTTAGAGGAATCGGCTCTGGGGCTTTCATTTGTTCTCTGGTTTGAGCCATTTTTGGTGTGTTTTTTTTGTTTGTTTGTTTGTTTGTTTTTGTTTTTTTGGTCTAGTCACGGCTGTTACGTAGTGAGGGGTGGTGCCTTAGATGTTTCCCAGTGCAGGGCAGCCCAGTCACTGAGTTGTAACGCTGTAGGTGGGGGCAGGGTCCGAGAGGGAACAATGGCGCCTGCTCTGCTCTCTCCTGGACTCCAGTCCCTTCCGCCGCTTCCCCTTCACCTGGACCGTCTGCGCGCACGAATGTGGGACCACCTGGTCAGCCAGCCGCCTTGCGTGGCCTCACTGGGTCTGCACAGTTGCCACCCCATGCCCAGGGTCCACTAGCTGCCACCTGTGCACCTGGGGTCTGCTAGCCGCCACCTGTAGGCCTGGGAACTGCCAGCCGCTGCCACCTGCATTCCCGGGTCTGCACCTCCACTTTTTCCTGCTGTGACTCCGCCCCTCTTACCGGTCTGGATGAATGGTTGTTGGACTTCTGTACAGTTCAATTTTCTATCAGTTCTGGTGTTTTCTTGTTTCTAAATATTTGTTGTCCTTAGTTTTGGTTGTGAGAGGAGGCACAGTGTGTCCGCCTACGCCTCCATCTTGCCTGGAAGTCTGTATCTAATCTTTTAACTCGACTCCACTTTACGGAGTGTTTTTTTTTTTTTTTTTTTTTTAATCAGGAAGTGAAGTTAGATTTTGTTAAATTACCTGACCAGCATTCTCTTTAAAGAAATACAATGAATTTTATTAATAGGCTTTTTTCCCATAAAACCATCCTTATATTCCTGGAACGGTGTGTGTGCTGTCTTTCGAATGTGCTGTTAGGTTCTGTTGGCTAATTTTTAGAGGAATTTTCGTATTTGTGCCTATAAGTAATGAGTGGCGGCTCTTGAACCTTTGGTCTTTTTACACTCTTAAAAAACTACTGAGGACCCCACAGAGGACCCCAGAGAGCTTTTGGTTTTGTGTTGCGTCTGTCGTGGTTCTCAGCCAGGGGACATTTGGCAGTGCCAGGAGATGTTTTTGGCTGATGCAGCTGGTGGGGGCAGGGTGGGGGTTGCTACTGGCTGCCACCGGCGGGAGCCGGGAAGCTGCCCCATATTCTACAGTGTGCAGGATGGCCCCCACCACCAAGTGTCCGATCCAGAGTGTCAGCGGTGCCGTGGTGGAGAGTCCCTGCTGTTGATATGTGTATTTTAGGAAGTAATACTGAGAACGTTTAGAAATATTTAATAATTCACTTAGAATAGCAGCAGTAGCTCTCTGCCACCTTTTCCGGGGTGAGGAGCCGCGAGCAGCGAAGCCCAATGGCGGCGGCACCCTGTGCGAGGTGGTGCAGAAGCAGCGCGAGCGCAGGACACATCGGGAGAAAGCGCCGCTGTGGGTCAGCTCGGAGAACTGCGGCCCTCAGCAGGACACACGCTCCCTGGGCATCGTCGGGCTGAAGTCCACTCCCGACCCCGAGTTCTCCCGTGTGGTCTGCAGGACCAGCTGCACTTTGGCGAGGTCAAGGCTGTGGGACGTCCCCCACGTGGACACTGAGGCGCGGAAGAAGCTCAGCAAGAATGAGAAGCTGGCCAGGAAGTAGGATGCCTTTCTGGCTTCAGAGCCTCTCGGGAAGCAGATGCCCCGAATGCCGGGCCCAGGCCTGAACGGGGCTGGCGAGGTCCCTCCCTTGCTGACCCGCCGTGGGGACTTGGACGGAAGTTGGAATGAAACCCACAGTCACGCTCCAGATGGAGAAGGTGCTGAGACTGGCCGTGGCTGTTGGCCCCGAGAGGATGACAGGTGATGGGCTCGTGCACAGCACTCGCTCAGCTGTCGGTTTCCTGGCGTCACCGCTCAGGAGGAAGTGGCGGGACGTCCAGGCTTCCCACGTCGAGAGCCCCAGCGCCTGCACAGCGGCACAGCTGAGCAAACCATACTGCTACCGCTAACGGAAACAAAAACAAAAAATAAAAAAACCCCAGCAATAAACCCATTACATCTTAACAGAAATGACGTTTTTTATAAAGGACACTACATTGTTCAGAACTGGGAGGAATGCGCTGGAGACGGCGCATCGTTGGATGTTTTTACAGCGTGCGTGATCAGTCTGTTTGACGTCCGACCTAATGGGAGGCGGCTGAAAGGATCCGCTTCGGCGCTGGCGGAGGTGGCGGAGGGAGCCTGCTTCACCCGGCAGGTGCCTGGGGAGCCGGGGACGGTCCGGTCCCCTGACCGGGTCCTCCCGTCACGCCCGAGAACCGTGGGTGAGACGAGGCTCCTCGGCATCCATCCTCACCCTGCGAGTTCACCGCCGCTCTCGCTTTGTAAAAGGCGTTTGGAAGCTCTGCGTTCTGGAAAAGGTTAAATAGTGTGAAGATAATCTGTTCTTACAGAATTGGTAGCAATCTCTTGGGAAGTCATTTGGGTTTGGTCTCTTTCATTAGATATGACGGAATCCTCTTTTAATTCTATAAAAGTAGGTCTTTTCAGACTTTCTATCTTTCCCGTGTTCATTTCTTTTGTGAATTTTTTTCTCCTAGTAAAGTCTCCACTTAATCTTGGTTTTCCAGTTTATTTGCGTAGCGATATGCAATCATTTCCATGATTTAAAAGAATGTTTTCTTTTGATGGTTATTCCCTCTTAGGCCTTTTATTCTCCTTTGTCCTGATTAGTTTTTTTTTTTTATTAATGTAGGTGACTTATCTGTTTTGTTGATTTTTTTAAAAAGAAACCATCTTTTACAAATGTATTAATTAGAATGCTTTTTTCTAATTCATTATATTTTGCTTTTCTCTTTGTTCCCTCCATTACTTCTTAATTTTCTTCTAACGTTTTGTGTCGGAGGCTTAACTCTTATTTCATGCTTTCACTCCTACAGATTTAAAGTGCTACATGTGGTAAATTTTCCTCTGAGCGCTACTGCAGTTTTCTAGAAGTTCTAGAAACCAGGTGTGGTTTCTACTTCCCCCGGAGAGGAACAGAGAATGTCTACATTTCAGGGAGGGAACGCTCTTTCCGTTTTGATCGTGTTGTGGATTTCTAGATAATATTGTTCATGCTATACTCACTGTTTGGAATTTGTTGAAACTTTCCCTGTTGCGGAATACGTAGACACTGTTGTGAATGTCCCCATGACTGGCCGGGAGGGAGACCGTGTGTCCCTTCCCGTCCAGCGCAGGCCGGCGGCGTGTCGCTCGGGCCCACCCGCTGGTCTGGCTGCTGCGTCCCCTGCGGAGCCCTTCTCGTTCCTGGCACCTGTCCTTTCTCGGACGGAGACGTGGCGAGGTCTCTTACGGTCATCTTGCTGCAATTCATTTCCGTGGCGTCCTTGTCGTCTGTGCTTCGTGAAATGTGCCGCTGGGTTATTTAACACCCAGGTATTAAATCCTTATGCTTCTTTAGGAATTTTAGTTCTAGCATCATAAATATTCCTGCTTCATCTCATGCAATGGCACTTGGCCTGATATTTTATTCTCCGATATCAAGAATTTGAACCCTCTTTTTATTTGCATCTCCCCAGTCTCTACGTCTACTCGTTATTTTCAACCCTGCTGACTGGCTGTGGTCAAGGCACTTCCCTGATGTCCAGCTGACTGGGTTTTGTCCTGTGAAGTAGTTCCTGTTTTTAGCGGGTGATCCCCACCGGTTGGAGTTGACCAAGTCGGCCCTCGCGTGTGATTAGTGCTGCTGGCACTTGTGTGTTTGGGGGTCACGGATAAAATGCAGGCCCGTCCTCGAGCACAGGGGTGGCGCACGTGGCCCCCGCTCCTTGCCTTTCTGGTGGCTGTGTTCTGTGCTGTGCTGTGTTCTGGCGCGGCTGGCCTGCTGGCTGGGGAAGCGTGCGTTTGTGTTAGTGGTCACCGGATCCGACCTGACCCGGACGTCCCCCCGTCAGATCCTTCATTCCCCCCTTTTGGAAAATGTCTGTCGTTTCTGTGCGGAGAGCAGCAGTGAAGTGCTCTGTCCCTGCCGCTCCTGAGGCATTGCCTTCCTCAGCGCCCGCCCGTGCACCAGACACCGGATTCGTCCACCCTGCCAGCTGCTCTGCTGTCATTTTCCCACCCTTGCGTCCCACCTCCCTCCCTGCCCCCCCCCGCACCCCCCACATGCTGGTTGGTTGTCAGAGTGTGGGGCGCTCGGCGCTCTCTGCTCAGGCCCCTTCCTCCAGGTAAACACGTCGTAGTGGGCCCTGGCTCCTCCGGTGTGTCCCCAGCCCCGTGGTAGGCAGAGGTGTGGCCTGCTGGCGAGCGGAGCCGCTTGTTGCTGTGGCCGGGCCCTGCGCGTCTCCCCAGGACCTCTTGCCTCCAGTCTGTTCCACTGTCTGATTTTGTCGCCCAGCATTTCCTTGTAGGTGTTTGTCTGTATTTGCTTCTATTTAGTTTCCGTCTTTCTGTGCCATGCTGTGTTAGTTTTGTCTGTCTCCTGTCAGTCCAGCAGGTGGCAGGATTTTCAACTGCTGGTTGTCCTTCCTGTGGTGACTGATGTAGTTGGACTTCCACGTGGTCATCGTTGATGGTGTCTGGCGTCCTTTTCTTTTGTGGTCCTGCCCTCTCCTGAATTTCACCTGTTAAAGCCGCTCACCTGTTTCCACCGTCGGGCGCGCCCTCCCACCACAGGGAGGCGTGGTGGACCCAGCGGATGCTCGTTGCCATCTCTGCTTTCCTCCCAAATGGCATGAAGTCCTGAGAGCCGGAATTTTGGTTCCACCGTGTTTTCAAGCCCACATTTCCTGGGCACACGCAGCACCGTGCCGGCCTGCCCCGGGGGTGCACGGCTTGGTGTCTTTACGAGATCGCTTCTCCGTTCCAAGGGCCACACAGCTGGGCTGCAGCAGGCCCAGTGGGCGTGGGTCCGGTCCACGCTGATAACTGCTGTCACCCACACCCCTGAGCGCGGGGACCCTTCCCGAGGCAGCTTCCTGGACTGGCCAGCAGGTGTGCTGCGGACGCTGTGGTCTGTGTGTTTCTCTGTGTGAGGGTGGGACTCAGGCTGAGAAGGCAGTGAGCTGCTGCTCTTGTCCCAGCTCAGGTGACCCTAAGAACTTGATGAGACACTGGGTTTTATCGAAGTGATGAACAGCTTTGGAATAGTTTGGTTATCAGGTGCCTTTGATAAGTTCTCAGTGAATAATCAAACAAGGGGTTGATGCCCGGCCTTTGTTAATTAGTAATTAAATCCATGCTGCTGACTCTCTGAGCTGGCCGGTCCGGAGCGAGTGCTCATCATTTTCCTGTCAAGACTCCGACCTCTGCAGTCTGGGGGCCAGGTCTGGGCCGGGGAGGGTGAGTGTGTCCTCCCCAGAGGACGAGCACCAGGAGGCCAGCGGCAGGTGCGGTGCCGGGTGACTTTTTGCTGGATTCCCTGTATCTTGATGCTGTTTCTGTGAAGGGTTAACAAGTACTGGACAGGTTGTTCTGAGAACCTAGACTTCTTCATTTGAGATAAATGCTGTCCAGTGAAGAAGATTTCCTTTGGAAGTTAAAATTCTTAGCCCTGCAGTCTAGGCGAGGAGCGGAAAAGTGGGGTGTGGGGAGGTGGAGAGTGTCGGCACCAGGAGGATGTGCAGGGAGGTGAGACACGTGTGGGTTCGGGTTTGTTTCCGGTGCTGTGCGTACTGAAGGTTGTGCGTGCTGAAGGTTGTGCGTGCTGAAAAAAAACACCGTAACTAGCAACACGTGTTTTTTCAGAAGTCACGTTGCTCATAAAGAAGCGTGCATTTAAGGCTTTGGAGACCTGGATAGCCATTAGGTAAAGACAGACGGAGGTAAAGACGTTTCTGTGGTTGCTGGAAAGTTCTATCCACCTTTGCTTTGGCACCTCGGGGTCCATGTGGCTTGTTGGTGAGCAGAGGACACAGACTTGCCGAGGCTTCTGCGGGGAGGCCCCCGGGAGGTGGGGCCCCAGGTGGTGGGGGTGTGCACGGCCCCCTTTATGCCTCTGGGCAGTGTACATCTTACTAGATAATCACTCACTCTAGTCGGGGCCCTACTGTGTGCCAGAGCCCCACTTGGTGCTGGGGGCAGTAGCCCTCAGTGCCTGTGGAAGGAGGTGACGAGAACTCACGTGAAATGTGTGTGAGGTCCTGCTTTCAGTTCGTTTGTTCTTTGTGGATTTCTAGAGCCCTGGGAGCTACATTTTTGTGGGCAGCAAGGTGACAAAAATAAACAAACAAACATACGAGAAATGCCAGACGACCCTGCTGGGAGGGATCTAAGGGGGTGTGGCAGAGTGATGGGCAGGGTGGGTGCCATGGAGAGCAGAAGGCCCCTCCCAGGGGCTGGCAGGGAGCAAGTGCTCCCAGAGCTTGGCAGGCAGGCAGGCGCCATGAGGCTGGTGGAGGGCCGAGGGCCGGGGAGTGCAGACTGCTGGTCCAGCAGGCCAGGGCGCCCGACTTAGTAGACAGGCGGGGATGGCTCTTGTCCTCAGTTCAGTTGGGGCCACTGGGGCAGAGACCTGGCCATGGCACGATCCTCAGTGGGCGGAGAGAGCCCTGGCTTTCCCGTGGGTTGCAGGGGACAAGGGTGGAGACCAGGAGAGGTGGCAGGGCTGGTGGTACAGTGGGGGGAAGCCAGGCTTGCCGGTGGGTTGAGTGTGCATGCAGGTGTGGGATGAGTGTGTACATGCCTGCGTTTGCTTGTGTGCACCTGCATCTGCATGTGTGCGCGCGTGTGTGTCTGCTGACCTGTCTCAGGCTGACAGAAGCCCAACTGGAAGGAACACACTGGTCCCCTGGTTGAGCCTGAGTGAGCTTCCTCACCCGGGGCTGTCCTTTTGGAGCATGTCTGTCTTAGACTTCATGCTCTGCTTGGCAATGCGACGGCCACCGTCAGGGACAAAAAAGGCTAGAGCCTGGCACTGGCCAGCTGTGGGCTCTTAGCCTCAGGGTGTAGTTGGACTTTTGGGGTGTCTCTCTGCCTGGCCTTCAGCTGAGGCCCCAGGCTGGCAGCGCTGCCTCCTCAGGGTTTGCAGACCTGCCCCCCACACCCGCAGAAGCAGGGGAGGCCGAGCCAGGCATGACTAGGAGGAGGGGCAGGGTGTGTGCCTTGGCCTACCTCTCCCGCCATGATGGCGGGGCAGCCTCACACTGGCGCAAGGCATGTGGCGAGGGCCTCAGAGCCCGCATGGCACTGGCTGGACGGACAGGATGCTCTGCGACCGGTGACCAGAGGCAGGAGGTTGGGCTGGAGGCTCAGGGGGAGGGGGGGTTCTGGAGGGCATCAGCGGGCCGTTGCTGAGTGACGTGGAGAGCAGATGTTCAGTAGTTTGTAGTCTGCCCTCCCTCTAGAGAGGTCAGAAGAGGTCACCTCTGCTCATCTCTGACTGTGGGCCAGGTCCCAACCCAGTACTTGCAGGTTGGGGGTGGTCGTGGGGGTGGACAGAAGTGTTCCCTGCTGTATGGACAGACAGGTACATGGGGTGGCCCAGCTTCAGGGCACCATGGGGCCAAGGGAGTGTCCCAGCTCTGGGACAAATCCAGGGGGCAGCTGGAGCAGGGTTCCCACACCCAGTTCGTGTGTCTGAGATGCTGTTTATGCCCACAGCACATTCGCACACACACTCGTATACACTCCACACCCTGGGTTTGGTTCTTCAAAGACACAGCAGAAGCAGTTGTGGCAGATGGGTGATCTCAGGGGTGGGTGCTGGGCATCCAAGGCTCTGCTTTTTGTGTTGGACTTTTTAAAATTAAAAGTACAGGGTCCAGCACAGATAACACCCCCTTTTTTAATTACAAAATCATAAGCATGTAATTCTGTAACATCACGACACCACGCCCAAGCACACCCTACGGCATTTTAGGTGAGATGTTCACATTAAAAGTGTAAACTGTCACACCCACGTTGTTGCCCTGCCAGCCACACTCGGGCGGGTGTCACTTCTGCCGGACCCTGTGCGTGTGAGCACCCTGTGCGTGTGAACGGATGAGGGGGACTTTGGGAAGCGTCCCCACCCTGGGGTGGGGCTCTCCCTCGGAGGCTGCCGAGTCAGGTGAGAGGACCGGTGCCCGCTGAGCCCTGGTGTGGGCAGACCTTGGGTGCGGGGGTTTCCCATGTGGCCTGCGGGGCAGGCTCTTGGGGCAGAGCCACCCCAGCCCTCGGGTCTGTGCATGGAGGAGCCTGTCCCGTGTCACCTTCAGGGACAAAAGGCCGGAGCCCGGGTGCTCTGCGCACGGCCGGACTGGGCCCTGGTTGGTGAGTCTGTCCTAGGACCTTATCCTTTTGGCTGAGCCTGCATCTGCCTGGCAGAATGTCCACCCCGTTGGTATGGAAGCAAGGGACAGCGAATTTTGGACTGGCCGTGTGGCAGAGGGAGAAACTTTTCTTTACCCTCAAGGTTCTTCCGGCTGGACTGATAGTCAAACAGACACGAGACATCAGCAATAGACAGTGACCAGACTTAACACTTGTGTCCACATGAACCCCCCCCCCGCCCGTGAGAGGCTGGGAAAGGGACAACGAGGGACGGAAGACGGTCAGAGCTCAGGGGGCGGGGGGGTTCTGGAGGGCGTCAGCGGGCTGTTGCTGAGTGACGTGGAGAGCAGATGTTCAGTAGTTTGTAGTCTGCCCTCCCTCTAGAGAGGTCAGAAGAGGTCACCTCTGCTCATCTCTTACTGTGGGCCAGGTCCCAGCGCAGTGCTTGCAGGTTGGGGGTGGTCGTGGGGGTGGACAGAAGTTTTCCCTGAGCCCACAGGGTCTCGGTTGCCTTTAGCTAAAAAGGTTCCACACACCACAGGAACATAACCTGGGGTGCTCGTTCCAAACCCCTCTAGCAGCCAGCTCGTTCCTACTGCTTCCCAGGGTAGTCAGTGTTCCAGAAACCAAGTGTACCCTTGACCTTTGACCTGAATGGAGTAGGAGGCATTTTACCTATTTCTTCCAGCTTTCTCTTTGCTCCACTTGGCACTCACCGGTTATTCTAACACATTTCTGGTTTTCACGCGGTGGCTGGGCAGGTCCCAGCTTTCAGCCTCTGTGCAAATAGGAAAAGGGACAGATTCTAAGCGGGACAGCCACTGTCCCACGCAGGACTCCTCCCTAGTCCCTCTCCTGCCTTGAGGGCGCCCATCCCGCTGGACGTGGGCCGCCAGCACTCCCCCCTGGGCCATGCAGAGGTTGCCCCAGGCTGCCCACGTTCCTGGCTGCTCCCCCCTTCCGGGTGAGCAGAGGCTCTAGGTCAGAGGCTTTTAGAAAAGGAGAGCTCAGCAGCCCTCGTGAGCCCCTCCCTCCCTACAGGTCCCGCCTCCCTGACTGGGAGGGGCCGAGGGCAGGATAAGAGCTGGGCCACCTCCGGTGAGGGAGCCGCCCTGCAGGTCTGGCCCAGGAGGCTCACAGGTAAGACAGGTAGGAGCAGGGCTGTTCTCCAGCAGAACCGCCCGCCTGCCCCGGACAGACGGACAGACAGACAGACGAACAGACGGGACGAGGCACGGAGTGGTGGTGGGAGAGAGGATGGGAGTTTAGGGCTGGGCATCTCAAACCGCACCGTCTCCGGCCACAGAAGGGCCGATGGGGCGAGTTATTTATCCTGGACCCCCTCCGCCTTTGCTGGCCCGGAACGGCATCTGTCCCTCTTTAACATGTGGAAGTCCCCGTGGCTGGCATCTGTCCTCCCTCACCCTGAGCTAAACCGTCACCGTAAGAAATGTCTGAACCCGCAGAGAAATTTTTGTAGTAAGAGTCGACTTGAGCCGAACTGACGACATGTGCTAGGGGCGGGATCCCAGTGTTCTGGAGGATAGCGGTTGGCAGCTTCTTGTGTGCGTTTGAAATCAAGAGAGGTCACTCGAAGGTGGGGCAGAGCAGGACGGGGGCTGGACTGCAGGGCTGCTAACAAGGTTACGTGCTCCCTGGAGGGTTGACACCCCCTTCCCGGGGCATTGCTGTCGGCATCTCAAAGGTGTGTGAACCTGGGTGCGGGACAACGGACATGGCTGGCTCGGAGCCCTTCACTCCAGAAGCCGGAGGCCCGGGGCCTGACTGCCACCCTGAGCTGCCCCGCTAGGAAGCTGCGATCGAACCCGGCTGGGGCCGTAGTTCCTGTGGACCCCCTTTCACGCCCACACAGCAAAGGCAAGCACTGGGTGACTCAGACGTCTGCTCCGCATCCGTCACCTCCAGGGCCTCCGCCTCACCCTGCAGTCTGTCTGGCCGTCCCAGCAGAATGATCTCTGGGACTCGCGCATCTCCCTGGTCAGGGTGGTCGGAAGCTTTTGTCTGCCACAGATGTCACGTGACCACCTGAAGTGACTGCGTCAATGGTCCCGGGTCAATGTCCCTGCCCCAAGTGGCTGCCGGGGCCTTGAAAGCAGAGGGGCCGAACCGAGGGCTGTGGAGGGTTCAGCGCAGGGGAACTCACGGACTGAAAAGGCCGGAGGACGAGGGGACTCGGACATCCCGTTAACTCGTTTTCACGTGGCTCGCTTGTCGGCACAATGGTATTCTGGCTCTCGGGGGTTAAACGCAGCGCATTGCGAGAAATCAGTTTTACTGATTCCACATCTTCAGCGCAGCCCCTGGGGCAGCAAGCTTGCCCACACGGCTCTTGGTTGCTGGTGCTCGACCTGCTGTGGTGTCACGTGTAGACCTTTGCCGGAGACAGACGCCTACTTGTGACACGCGCTGGCTCTGCTCTCCAGGGGTTGTGAAATCTGGAGGACTCTTAAGTGGCATGTCCATCTAGAAGGAAGGTGGCTGTCTCTCCTGCCTGTGGTGTCTGGGCAGGCCGTGTCTCTTGGGATGACCCTCAGGTTAGCACGCGAGCAGCTGGAGGAAGCAGTTCTGGAGGGGGGCGTATATTCAGGTCTGTGTGGCGGGATTGGAGGTGCGGTTTTATGTGAGTGCCGGGGTGGGCTCTGGTGTTGGGCTCTGAGAACAGGCCCATGCACAGGGACCACGCATGCATGACAATGAACTTGAACCAGCAAGTTCCTAAGTGTGGTGGGTTTTAAGCTACAAAATAAGCACCTAGACACTTAAACAGAGGAGTCCTCTGCGGTCCTGCTGGTGGTTTAGTTTCTGTCGATTGGGTGCGGGGGCGTGTTGTGCAGGGTGAGACCCAGGGCCCTGCCCAGCAGTCCCGTGTGACTCCAGAGTGGATGGGCCCAGAGTGCCTGGCACAGGCCCCACCTCGGGCACAGGTGGGAGGAGGTGCGAAGATTTCCCTGTGAGTTAAGATGAGTGCCTGGCTCCCGCCCACTGGTGACTGAGAGAATGCTCGTCTGTGGCGGAGTGGGCGGTGCTGCTGCCTTGCCTGCCTCGTGTCAGGACGGCGAGAACTGGGATCAGGGGCCAAGGCTCACCCTAGTAACGACTCAACCTTTGACTTGACATCCATCCATTTGCTCACTTCACGGTTAGCTATCTGGTCACTGCCACTGCCAGGGCCTGTGGGGGGAAGCGGGTGCAGAGAACCAGAGGTGGTGGGTCTGCCCTCGTCCGTTAAGGAGCAGGCGTGGCATTGCCTGACACGGGTCAGCGGCCGCGCCTGAGCTCCCGCAAAAGTGCACCGATGGGCGCTGTCCAGTCAGGGCGTTGGGAAAGCCGGGCAGGGAGGGATCTTAGAACCTGTGTCCAGTGGCCACAGGCAGCCGAGCTGGCCACCGGGGTGGGGGCGCTGAAGCCGGCTCTGCTGTGGTCAGCACACGCCTGCACGGGGACCCCCTTGATGGAGGCAAGCGGGGGAGCCTGGGCAGTACGGCCTCTGGCCCTTGTGGCTGTTGTCACCATCAGCATCCCCCCGCGCTGACCACGCTGTTCCGGCTTGCTGGAGAGCAGGAAGCACTTGCAGCTGCCCAGAGCTCAGGAAAGGGTCCTTCCCAGCATCCCCTGTTTTTTCGTTCTGACAGTTGTTCCTTTAAAGCCTCATGTGACTTGATGGCCAGCTCCTTGTACTGACAAACATTTTCCGAGAACGGAACCTGCGTAAACAGGATCACTACTTCCACTTCCACTTTCCGTACTATTGCCACCCTCTGTATTATTTCATTCGGTCGCGAAGCTGCAGAAATGGTGGCTGTGTGGTGGGTCTGGGGCCAGGCACTGTGATTCTGAACTTGGAGGTGCGGGAGCTGGGGTGTGAGCTGCTGGAGGCAGTGGGGGAGTGTCGGCAGCCATGGGGGCCCCCGGGGGTCAGGGGAGTTGTGTTGGGGAGTCTCCACTGTCCATAGAAAGTGCTTGGGGCCTGTGGCAAAGATGGCTGGGCGATGCCTGGACACTCAGCTGCCACAGGTAAGACATGGGAAGGCACACTGTCCCCCAAGAAAACCAAGTGACAGAGTGTCTGAGCTCAAAAGCATGGTAATGGTCTCCCGGGCCAGAGACAGAGCTGAAGTGCCGAGCACTGGGGACAACCAGGGCTGTGGCAATGGAGGTGCCACCTGGAGGCCCCACCGGTGGAGATGACAGGGTCCCAGGGCTCTGTGTGGGAGGGACGTGCATGGCCAGCCCATGCTGGAACCAGGGTCCGGCCTGAGGGTGCCTGCTGGCCAGAGGGGCCAAGGTGAGAGGGAAGGAGGGAGCGGGGGAGGGAGAAGGTGGCTGTTGGCCTGGGCCAGTGGCTGCAGCCTTCTAGGAAGCTGGGGGCAGAGGGGGTAGCGCGCGCACAGCCTCTTGACGTTCAGAACAAGCCAGGTCACAGGCTGGCCTCAGTCCGTGTTGTAGCATCCCCCACGTGACAACATAGCAATCGCCCAAGTGCCGTCTTGCCCCTGGGGTCTGGGCCAAAGGCCTCAGATGGCCACGTGGAGGCAGCTGCACATGGTGGGGGAGTTTCAGCAGAACTGCACCCCGCTCTCAAAGCCGGGGTTGTCCAAGGCTGGCCTGAAGGCAGCGGGCACCATCCATGCCGGAATAGGCTTTTCTCCAGGTGGAACCTGTTCTGCGATGCCTTTGGAAAGACACTAAAAACACACCTTGTTTAGCGTGCTCGGAGAGCTACTTAAATGACCCCCATCTCCCGTTTACCACCCCCCCCTGGGCCATTCTGTCTGCCGGGGGCCGTGTGGGTAAAAGCAGTGGGATTTTACACGCAGAGCTGGTCTGCATTCTGCTCCCATCTCCACCAGGAGCGGGCTTGGGCTGTGCTTTCTCCCTTTTCCAGAAAAATGGGAGGTGCACATGGTCAAGCCCCCTGGGAAACAAGGGGGTGATGGGCAGCTGCTCCCGCCTGCACTTCACCTGCCCCTCAGAGTCCTGCGCCTGGGCTGCCAGAGCAGGAGGGGGCTCCAGAGACACCCACTGCTCACAGTACCCAGCAGCACCCCCAGCCCGCCCCCGGCCTGAGCTGTCACGGCAGTTGTCTCTGCCTGCCTCCACGGGGGAGGGGTTGGGAACCCGCACAGCTGGTCAGACTGGAAAATTCCCAGATGTGGCGTCTGGCCCTGGAGGCTTAGGGGCTTTTCCCGTCTTGCTGTTTTTTTTGAAGATTATGGAAATAATGCATCCCCGTTTTCCAAGATAAAACCCACCAGGCCTTCTTAACTGGGGGCTTCTGAGCACGGAACCTCAGCCCTCTGAGCTACAGGGTTAGCACAGGGGATGCACTCCCTCGTGGGCGGTCTGGCAACCCTGGGAACGCCCCCGGGGTTGCTGGGGCGGCCTGCCGATGTACCCACAAGGGACTCAGCAGAACCTTGGTGGCAGAGGCACCGTGGAAACCGCAACCGGCCGGCACAAAGTTCCCTTCCGGGGTCTGCGGGCGGGAGTTAGGGATTGCGCTGCGTCTGTGCTCACGTCCGTGATTCAGGGGCGGACTTCGCTTCTCCTCCTTCCATGTTTTTTCTTGGTCTCTTTTATCGCTTAGGCAGAAATTTTCCTAAGTCAAAAATAGATAACTCATGTTACTTTTTAGAAATTTTTTTTAAATTTTTTTTTAACTTTTTATTTATTTATCTTTAGAGGGGAAGGGAAGGAGAGAGGGAGAGAAACATCAATGTGCGGTTGCCTCTTGTATGTCCCCTGCCGGGAACTGGCCTGCAACCCAGGCATGTGCCCTGACTGGGAATCGAACCGCGATCCTTTGGTTCGCAGGCCAGCGCTCAGTCCACTGAGCTACACCAGCCAGGCTACTTTTTAGAACTTTTTATTTTGAAATCTAAAAAATGTTTTTTTTCTACCCCACCCTGAAATCTAAAGAAATTTTTATTAGAAAAACCAGACGCAGACCAACTCCCAGGTGTTAAGGCCGACATGGCGGAGAGCCAGGTTGGAAACCGGGCATCTGAGAAGCTTCTCCTGCGTCGAGCCCTTCCAGTAGATCGCTGTTTTGCCAATTTGCGTTGTAGAAGCCGTCTCCGTTAGAGATTCTTCTGCACGCTGACTGAGGGGAGGTGGGGAGACCCTGTTCTGCAGGCCACACTTTAAAGCCCCTGGTTGTCCCTAAAGGCAGATGTGGCTCATGCTCATGTGCCCAGCTGGGAGCCCGTGGGGGAGGGCGGAAGGATCTGGGCCGTGCCCCAGCCCAGCCGGTTTGGCCCAGCCGGTTTGGCCCAGCCGGTTCGACGATTTGACGACATTGGCTCAGCTTTCAGTCCTTGAAGGTTGGAGCAGAGCAGGCTGAGCAGCGTGGGGAGCCTGCCCACAGGCGGAGGTGGCAGCGCGGAGAAAAGGCGGCGGCGGAGGTGGCTGCGCAGAGCCGAGCGGGGTAGGACCTGCGGAGAGCAGGGGCTGGGCCTGTGGCCCTCCAGGGAACGCCGCTGTGGGGCCTGCACAGGTGTGGTTTCTGTTGTTGGCTATAGTTTATGTTTCTCTTTACTTTTCTGTCTCAGTCCTTTTCTGTAAGGTAAAAAAAAAAAAAAATAGATTGTCTCCTCTCAGGAAAAGGTCAGTGTCGGTTGACATGGTACAGGTCAGTAATATAATACCGGCCACTGAGGTGCCCCTCCCCCTGCGCTGTGCCTCGGGGGCAGAGGCTGAGTGCTAGCGGCCCAGGCATCCCAGGCTGCTCCCTCGGGACCTCTGGGTGCTCACCTTGGAAACCAGTCAGAAGCTTCTCCTCTTCCCAGAGGGCCTGCGCGGCCTGGGCAGTCCCGCATGCGGTGTCATGCACACGCTCACGTCCCCAGGTGAAGGGTGGTGGCCCCAGTGTCACAGAGCCGGGGAGAGGCCCGCAGGCAGGCGGGACCTGGGGCAGCACGGCAGGGCTGGGAGCCCCGAGGCCTCTCCACCACCAGGCAGTCCCCCTGCCGGCCTGGAAACGAGGGGAGCAGACCCTACCTGAGCGAGAAGGCTGCTGATGCTAGAGCGGAAGTGGATTTCGCTGGTGGGGCCACTGCAGGCCACTCGTTCCTCTCTGAGGAGCCTGGGGGGATGGCCCAGAGTCACAGTGTCACGCCACAGGTGGGGCACTCGACTTCTGAATGTCCTTGACAGTAGAACGCTGACGTGCTTTTTAATACACCCCTACAATGAAATACTCTGCAGCCAGTTTGACACGAAAGCAAGCAGCGATGCTGACAGTGGCCGCACCGAGGCCGGGGCCAGCCCCTGGTCTGGCACTCCCCACGGCACCCTCACTCAGCCCTGCTGACCTGACCGGGTGGTACGGGAACCGGGTCCCCACTCTACAGAGGAGGCCGTGGGGGCTCGGAGAGGGTCAGCACCTTTCTCCAGGCCGCCCAGCTCGGTGGTGCGGAGGCCAGGATTTGGACCGAGGTGGTGTGCTCCTCTTCTCTACTGCCCCTTGCGGAACAGAGGGGGCGTGCTGACCCGGAAGACTTTCCTGCCCGAGGGTTAGTCCGTGCAGGCTGTGACAACAGAATGCCGTAGGTGGGGGACTTTAAGAAAACAGACACTGATTTCTCATAGTTCCTGAGGCTGGAAATCCAAGATCAAGCCACGGGTGTCTGGAGAGGCCTGTTTCCTGGTTCGAAGGCGGGGCCTTCTCTCTGTGTCCCCAACAGAGTGGAAGGGACAGAGGAGCTCTCTGGGGGTCTCTCTTAGAAGGACACTAATCCATTCGTGGGGGCTCCACCCTTGTGGTCTAGTCACCTCCCAGGGGCCCCACTTCCAGTACCATCACGTGGGGCATTTGGTTCCAACATAGGAATTTGGGGGCGGGGCCCAACCATTCAGTCCCCAGCACGGAGCGCTGTGTGAGGGAAATCAAGTCAGAGTCGCAGAACCTCGCCCCGAGAGGCGGCATCTGGACCTCCCTGCATCGGGGCAGACACCAGGTCTCAGGCAGCCCTGGGGGGGCGGTGTGGTGGTGAAGGGTCCTCTCGTGACCGTGTCCCTCTGCGTGGTTTGAGAGTTTTTTGAGAGCAGGAATATATTGCTTTCCACTAACTCAGAAAACCTTGTTATTTCATCTTTTTAAAAACACCGTTCAAAAGTTGGGCAGTGTTTTTGCTAGAAATGTTTCATCCGGGTGCAGAACAGGCAGCTGGTCCACCCCAGGCAGTGGGTGGCCCCGTGTCTCAGTCTCCCAGGGGGAACAGAGGGTCTTTGGGGTCCTCCCTCAGCCCCCTCCGTCCACGTGGACCTGATGTTAGAAGGTAGGGAAAGAAAGCTTCTGCTCCTGTCTCCCCCGAACCCCGCTCCCGCACGCCCTTCCCCTTCCTTTACTCACCGCAGCAGGCTCCTCTCCTGCCTCGGGGCTCAAACCTCTGTCTTTCAGTGGAGGTGAGAGAACGGCGGCTTCCAGGGCATCTGGGTTGGGTTTGGCTCCTGGGCTGTGTAGGACCCGGTCCTGTTCGTGGAAGAAGCTAGAATCCCAATTCTGCTACTCACTCGCTCTGCGACTCTGGGCTAGCTGCCTGACCTCTCTGTGCCTCAGTTTCCTCACCTGTACAATGAAGCTCGTAAGTGTGCCCCCCCTCCTAAGGGTGTGGTGAGGAGTGGTTGAGGTGACGGTGACTAGCGTGCATCACCCTGTACAGCACGGTCAACTCCAGGTACTGTTAGAATGTCCTGCCTGAAATTCTAGAACCTGGTCTCCCTCTCCAGGGAGCTGGGATGGACAGGGCCCACGTCGGGCCTGGTGCGTCCTGCCAGGGTGCTCTCTGAGTGCTGGGCAGCCGAGCCAGCCCACGCTGCCTGCTCTTGCAGCCGCAGGAGCCCAGCACAGCCGCTCAGCTGACCGGGGAGAACAGCGCCCTCTGCAGGTGGAGAAGAAGGGTGGTTGGGGTGGCTCTGACACAGGCGGTGTAAACCCAGGCTCCTCACTGACTTCTGAGCGCACCCCCCACGCGGGGCCTGCTCTGCGGAAGGAAACATGGCCGCACCGAGCACACTTGTTCTGAAGACGCAAGCGGGAGCCGCTGGACACAGTATCAGGCCGAGCACGCGGTGAGCCCGGGACCCCAAGCCTGGCCCCCTCGTCCCGACAGGGAAACCGCTGATGTTTCTCCCCGCTTTCTCCTTCCCTGCCCCTCTCTCTAAAATAAATAAAGTTAAAAAAACAATAACTTAAAAAGGAGATTTCGAAGAGCAGAGCGACAGTGCTGGAGGGTTGGGCACGCTCCTGCCTGAGAAGAGGGCACCCAGGCCGCAGCGTCCTGCACCCACCGCTCAGCCCGAAGGTGTGACAGACTCTTCGGCAGTGACCTCGGTGGAAACGATGAGCAGAGCAAGCTGGCTCACACGAATCGTAAGGATCATGGCAACGGTTCAAAGAGGCTGCCCGTCTGAAACCGGGTTTTGGTTAAAAGCTGCTTTCCGGGCAGGAGGCTTTTTTCGGGGATGGGTTTCAAGCTGGTGATGCCGGTTACCGGGAGCTGTCAGAGTGTGTGGTGCCCACAGGGTCCGAGCCGCCTACTGATAGCTCACAACGAGCTAAAACCCGTCTGCAGCCTGTGCCCCTTTTTTGCCATGCTGGGATTTTGCTTCTTTAAGGACGACCAGGTAGCTCTTGCAGGTGCTTCAGGCTGTGTGCACCTGTCTGCCTCACTGTCATCTACCGCTGGACTGTGACTGCCTTTGGAAGGCTGCCCACGAGTCCTCACCTGCCGCCGTGAAAAACAACCAGTGGGTTCACATCGTCTGAACTTGCCAGGCGCCAGAGAACCCAGTCACCTGTCCCTGGGGAGCTTTATAGGCTGACCCCCGAGTCTTAGAGTGAAGCTGTCACCTCTTCGTCCGCCCATAACTGGGAGGCCCCCGGCCCCCAGCCCCCAAGCGGCGGCATCCTCCCAGGATACCTGCTGCCAGTCACACCCGTGTGTGGTCCTCCCAGCGGCCTGTGTGAACGCCACCGAGTAACTGCAGGCCAAGCAGACAGCGTCTGGAACAGAGCTCTGGACTGCACTTCAAAGCACTTGAGACTTGGCCTCTGGCCTTCCTGGGCTCACACCTCTGCTGTTTACTTGTGTTTGGTTTGCATAGTAACCTGTTCCCCTTGGGTGTCCCAATGTGGATTGGAAGGACATTGTATCAGCTGGTCCCTGTGAGCACCAGCCTCGCTCCTGGAGTTTCTGCCACTGCGTCTCATTTACTCAGAGTGAGTCAAAGCAAAAAGCCTTTCCACGCAGGGAGCTTCATTTTTGTTAGTTACTTAATTATTTGGGTGTTGAAGGCTGCAGGAGGGCTGACTGGTTGAGGAGTGGAATACAAAACCTCCTGCCTCCAGGTGAGGGAAGTCACCTCTGCAGGTGCCCCCCCGGAGAGGGGTCCCAGCTGAACAGGACTCGGCCCTCGGTTGTGCCCCCCGGAACAGAGGGGACGTGAGCAGGACTGGAGAATGCTTCTCTAGGACACACTTGGGCGGTGGACTCTCTGTCCTCTGCTTCTCCCTGGGACCAGAAGAGATAGCTCTGAGGACTCATAACCTCTCCAAAGGCCGCTGGGAAGCACCAGGAGCTCCGGTCCAAGCGGTCAGTGGGAAGGACGCCCTGGGCATAAGAATGAGGTGTGAGGGGGGAACTCACTATCAACAGTGAGGAGCCCAGTGAGGCCTCAGGGCTGGTGGGGGGTGGTGGTCGTTAAGTGAGTGCATTCGGCAACTGTTCTTCTCAAAGAAGGTTCAGCAGCAGCAACGCGTTGCTGGCATCTGAGGGTGCTCTCTGCTCCTAATGCTGAGCTCAGTCTGGGTAAACAGGCTGGTGAGATGGTGTGTTCCCAGTGGGCGGGCAGCATCTCATTAACCTAATAAAAGCAGTAGGGCTGCGTGAGGGGGGGCCTGGGGCAGACGTGTTTAGCAAGTGCGGACAGCCACGGGTGTAAAGCAGAGCAGTAACTTCCGCAGCTCCTGTGGCCGCCACTCTGGGTTGGGCGGGACCCATTTTCTGAGGCCCAGATGTCAGGTATTAACACAGTGCCTTTGGGGAAACTGTGGGGAAGAAGGCGATCAACTGTGAGTTAACAAGAGTCTGAGGGGTGGAGAAGTGGGGACAAATTCCAGGAAGCCCTGGCTCCTAGGGACTTCCTGGAGTTTGTCCCTACTTAGGAAGAAGCCACGAACCATTCCAGGAGGATCTAGGTCGAACCGGCTGCACCGAGGGCAGTTAAATACCCTGAGGCCAGCATCGGCCAAACTTGGTTTCTAACCCCGGGTTGGCCAGTTCTTTGGTGACCCTGTGCAGAGCTTATTTGGAGCTGGTAGTGGCGCCAGGAGATCAGGGCTATTGTGACCATTAAATGAATGATTCATGTCTCGTACCTGTCACTCAGCGGGACCTTGGCATGGCCTGCCTGACATCTCCCCTGCATGTCTGGCGTGGTCTCCCCAGTCTGTCACCAGTGCGTCTCGTTGGGGCTCTTGGGGCCTGTCTTAGTTTCCACGTTGAGTGCCCTTTCAGACCTCAGTGTTAGCGTGCAGGCCGTCAGCACCCTGATCTGGGGTGTTCCCAGATGGGGTCCTCCCTGGAGGGCTAGGACCTGGAGGTGAGGCTGGCAGAAAGGGGATCACTTTCTGGGGGGACCTGCTTACATCTGGACTGCAGGTGAGCAGAGAGGACCGGCCGGGGAAAGGAGGTGGCCAACAGAAAGGACAGGAGGGGCACTGGACCTGGGCTCGCAGGTCAGGGCTGTGCTGGGTCTGTACCTGCCCCTTCCCTGGAGGCAGGTGGGAGGGACTGTATGTGTGTCTGGAAGCTGGAGACACACGCAGCTCGCCGCACGGCTCCTGCAGGCGCCACCATGGAGCCCGTGATCCCTGGTGGCCCCCGCAGGCCCGGCAGGTGGCCCCCAGGGCCGGGCTTTTTCTCTCTCCTGCTCAGGCACCTCCTCCTTCCTTCCCTCTCCTGGTTCTTGAGCTTCACGGCCCCTCCAATGCTGGCTGACTCCCGGTTTCGGGGCGGGGCCTGTGGCACTAGGCAGAGGCTGCAGAAGCAGCACCTGACTGCCTTCGGACCCGACGGCTGACAAAGGGGCCCTTCGCTGGACGGCGAGGGCGGGGGGGGGGGGGGGTGGTGTCCGTGGGATAGGACAGTGCGCTTCTTTTCGGAACTACACAATAATGCGATCGAGTATTTATCACTCACGCGTCCTCATGTGTGGTGGCCACAGGAATCATACTAGTCCCGCAGGGATAACTAATCACACCCTGCGTTCTCTCAGTTGTGCAAGGAAGAGAGTGTGGAGATTTCACGAGAAGCTTCGTGAGCCTAAGGAAAAGCTTTAAGGTTTTAGAACGTGCCCGTCGTGCTGCTGCTCTGGGGAAACCTCCAGGAGACTCTGTCCACACGCTCCCGCCGCTGTCTCCTCCTCGTCGGCGTGACGCAGCCGCTTTTAGGCCCAGGGCAGTGATCTGGGGGTAAACTGTTCCTGCGGCATTTTCTCGTGTAATATGTTCAAGTTAGCTTTGTTCTCTCCAACTCCAACGAGAGACTGGAGACTGAAACTGAAGAATAGGGACCGAGAGGCAGGCCTGACGCCGCTCGCACGTGGGGCTCTGGGGACGAGGGGGCCCTCGCGGCGACGGGTCTGCACTCGGGCCAGCCGGACATGCGCACCCCGCACCCCGAGGGGAGCTCGCGCTCAGCAGAGACACGGCTGGAGGCGGGTTGGCCAAAACTCTTACGCCAACCTTCATTTCAAAATAAATAAAACCAAGATTCCAGACCTCCTAGGTTTGCTGAGTTTTGCACAAATAACGTAAAGAATACAGTGAAAAGAGAACTATCTCACCGTTCTTTATCGCTAACAGAGCCAAAAACAGGCCTGCGGTGTCGTTTTGGTTCTGGTCCGGCCGAGCGAGGAACCTTCGGTACTTCTTCCACCTCTGCCGGTCGGTCCCCTGTGGGAACCGGCGGTTCAGGAACCGTGGTGTCATCGGGGGAGCTAACCATTTTTGGCGTTTCCCACGCCAGGCATTTTTCCAGGTGCTTTTCCTGTGCCAATCCCCCCCCCCCCCACTGTGACATGGGCAGAGCGATTATCCCCACTTTACACTGAGGCTCAGCGAGGAAGTGGGGGCAGGTGCTAGGATGCGGGTCCAGGCTGCGCCGTGCGCCCTCTCTCCAGGGCGAGCACAGTGGCCTCCTGCAGCGTTACCTGGAGAGAAGGGACTCCTCCTGCGACACATGGAGGCAGGGAGCCACTCAGGTGTGGCCTGACTGTTCCTCTGTCCTCCAGCCCCGCCCCCACCAGGGAGCTCTGGTCAGTGCTCCCCAGGGCCCCAGGGTCCAGGGGGCAGCAGAGGAGAAGAGGAACCAGCACGGCAGCAGGTGCCACAGGCTGGGTGCCGACGACAGGCCCAGAGGAGCCCCTGCGGGCGCCGCCTGGAGGCCAAGGGCCTGGGAGGGGTCTGTGGCCGTCTGGAGAGTACGCAACCCGACAGGCCACCCACCCACTCCCCTGCTGAGGGGCCGGCCTGGCCAACACGGTGTGAACTGGCAGGAGGCGGGGGATGGCGGCAGGACGTAGGGAGTATCTCAGAAGCCTGCAGTTGGAGAGGTGGCAGCTGGGGGGCAGGCCATGACCTGACTGCCATTCCAGATGAGTCTCTCTGGCTACCTTGTGGAGGAGAGGGGCTGGCACCCGGAAGCGCTGGGATGCTGGCAAACAGACAGCCTACCCAGAGGAAGGCGGGGCCACCCGGGTCCCAGAAGGTCCTCACCAATAAGGACCGTCTAAATGAGAACTGGCCTCAGGGCAAAGGTCGAGCCCAGGTGCCGCCATTCAAGCCAAGGGCACCTGCTGCCCTTTGTGGGGACCAGAGAGAGACCCCTGCACTCAGCAATGGGTTTCACAACCTCAGGGGCCAGCATCCCCAGGCTCAGATGCATAGAGGGCCGCCCCGCTCTGCCCCACCCGGGATTCTTTAGGCTGTGCCGGTCGACTCGGGAGGGTTGTTGTGCAGACGTGGACCGCTGGGCAGCTTTCCTCCCGGGTCAGCAGCTCCTCCAGCCGCTTCAGGGATTAAGGAGGTGGAAATCCGTAGCCAGCAAGATGCTGCTCAGGGCAAAGCCCCTTCCCGGTGGACTAAGCGCAGGAGTGACGACCTGCCTTCCATTCTGATGGCTTCTCGGGCCACAGGCCAGAATGTCAGTCATGGCCAGATGCCTCTAAAGGGACCTGACAGTCACTGCCCAGAGGCCGCAGGCCCGGCGGCCCAGGTCATGCTGCAGACCCCGGGTGGAGTCCAGCAGCAGGACCGGCTTTTCCCGCCAGGGGCCCCGCTGCCAGCAGGACACAGGAGCAGGGGGCTGGAGTGGCTCAGCCAGGCGGGGCAGGAGTGATGGGGCCGTCGCCTGTTTGGGAGTGGGTCTTTTGTGTCTCGTGCCAGGGAAGATGCACAAAGCAGCAACTTCCCTGTCACCCCAGTACAGCATGAGGACCCCGAAGGAAGGTGTGTTGGCCAGAGAAGCCTCGAGGTGCTCTCCCAATAAATCTCTCTCTTCCTGTTCCTCGTGTGTCTGTTGGGGCCCCTCTGCACTGGGAGCAGGTTTCGAGGGGGGACACTTCCGTCCCTGCATCACTTTATCACACCTCGGGTCTCCCGTGCAGATTCAGAGTCTCGGGCTGGGGAGACGCGAGAGGCAGCCGGCCTTTGCCGGTCTGCCGTTCACTCGTCCAGTCTGTTTAGCTCCGTTTTCCGGGGAATAGGAGTGTGACTCCCCCCCAGAGCTCTCCACAGGGCAGTGACCACAGTAGTCGTCCATGGGGTCTGGTCTTCGAACTGGGTTTTGCCCGCGGCCTCTGGGGTGTGAGGGCTTGGTAGCCCTGCTCTGGGCAGAGGACCTGCTTGCTCCAGAGGGAGGGTGCCCATCACTTGGAGGCCTTTCAGGGGTTTTCCAGCCTGAGGCCGAGACTGGGGTCTCCCTCACTGGCTCACCTCACAGGTGCTGTAGGGTTGTTGTGCTCTCGGGGTTTCTGGCGGCTTCTTGGTCCGAGGTCCAGGGTCAGATGCTGGGGCGGGGCCCTCTGACCTGCGTCCTGTCTGGGCCCCGTGATGCCACCTGTTTACTGCGGCTCCCAGTGAAAGCTGCTTATTGGATTAGTGGGTGCCCAGCACCCTGCAGGGGCTGAGGAGAGGCCCTGCTTTACGTGCTGCTTTGGGGCCCTGCTTTCATTTGATTTGGCCTCCAAGACATGCAGGGTGCTGCTGGGTCGGAGACAGTACCCCAGAAGTGCGTGTTGCCCTCTTTCCGCTGAGCAGACACCCTGTGCAGCCGAGGCCCATCCAGTGTGGGTGATGCCAGCCTGGCCCTAATCCCTCTCCTCATCCTCCGGCCGAAGGTGACACCCACTCACACCGCTGCTCTCCTCACTGACGTGCAGGAGCCCGTGGGACAAGGGCTGTGAAGATGCTGGCCAGCTACTCCACCTGCCTGTTCTCGGGGGTCTGCGCCGCCCTGGTGGCTGTGGCTTTGGCTTATTACTTGTACTGGTGAGCATGGCTGGCGCCTGGGTCTGGGCCATCTGGCGGGGAGGGGGCCCCAGTGCTGTGGTTCACCCCCTCTGCCTCTGCAGGTCCACAAACTCTCTCCGCCTGCGGGAGGGGGACTCCATGGCAGGTCGGGGAAGACGGTTACTTCTGGAGCACAGCTCCTGTGTTTCCTATGTCATGAGGGTCCTTGGGGGGCTACCCTGGCCTTCCATGAATGCTTTTTAGTTAAGAACATTCCTGAAGAAGGTCACTGGGTGCTGGGTGAGTGTCAGAGGGAAACCCCTGTGCCCAACGCTCCCCATCACTGTCACCTCCCAGCTCACGGCTGCCCGGGTGGGTGGGTGCAGCTGGGGCTGCTGACCCCCACGGTCCGTCAATTGAACAGAGAGCCGGTCGCTTCCATCAAAGAGACGTTACCCCATTGGGGTAGTCCCATTATGGGGAGTCACCGGTGACCCTTCGCAGCAGTCTTGACCAGAGTGCACGCCAGCTCTTGCTGTGAACATGTGCGGGGCACTGGTGGGGTGCCGTGGGCCACGCTGGCCTGGGGGCTGGAGGCTCAGCTCCGCTGGCCCCTCTCGAGGTCGTGATGATAAGTGGGGCATGTGTGCTCTGGCCCCCGGTTTCTCTCTGTGAAGTGGGGTGTCGGCCCCGTCTGTGCATGTGACAGCCTGTGTTCACTGGCAGGTAAGGATGGCCCCCCCAGGGCTGGCGCCCGCCTGACAGTGGCCATTGTTGGGGTGGCTGTGGGGAAGCCCCGAACCCCAGAGATGCTTGGGCATCTTTGTTGGCTGGAGCTAGAGAGCGGGCAGTCTCCCGTGCAGAGAGGCAGCAGCTCTCGGGAGGCCCGTCCTGACTCATTCCTGGTCCCTCCTGTGCACTTGGGTGCGGCGGGAATTCCAGCCTCCAATCCGGAGGCTTTCTCCTCTCTGGATCCGATTAGCCGTCTCCGGTTTCTGGTGACAAGGAGGGGTGCTGCGGTGGCAAGGACACCAGGTGGGCGGGGCTCGCCCACTAGCTCCAGGCCCCTGAGACCCCCCCCAGCCCCCCCCCCCCAGGCCTCAGCGGCCCTTTCCTGCCGCGGAGCCCCCTTCCTCCTGTACTCTGTGGCCATTTCCTTCTTAGGACGAAGAGAATTACACAGACCCAAAAGATAGGCGGGTAAATGTGGGAGTTAGGGGAGGAATTAGTCCAGGTGCAGGGGGGAAAGACTTGACCCCTTGGTATTGACCCCTGCGAGTGGGGGGCAGGGTCATTACGGGTAAGGAAGTCCCCAGGTCCCCATAGGAGGAGCAGCCCTTTGTCATAAACTGCGGGGCCCTTTGGAGAGTGAGGGATCATCGGCCCAGGTGCGCGGCACCAGGGCTCACAGGTAGCCGCCCTCGTGGGGCCGTCCCCCTGCAGGCGGCAGGTGTGTCAGCACCGTGGGCTCACTCCAGGACACCCTCTGTCATCGGCGGCCAGTGGAGGCAGGGAGAGGCGGAGCAGCTTGAGGGGGTGGTGGCGCTGGCCAGAGTCAGCGGGACCCAAAATGGGGCGGGCCTGCCTCACCGCCCCGCTGGCCACCCGCCCACCAGGGCAGGGGTGTGACGCTCTCCTCGTCTGTCCCCTGGCATCTCCTCTCCTGGCTCTCGTCCTGGCCTGGAGTAATCCTTGATCTGCAGATGGGGAGAGACCCTGTTCAAAGAACCTTCCCAAAGTGAGCTGTGGTCTGGCTGGAGGAGCCCGGCGGCCCTGGCCCTGGCCCTGCCCTTCTGCATCCCGTCCTCATTCCCAGCCTCAGAGTGGGAGGGGGCGTCAAGCTCCGGGTTCTCTGGGGCTGCAGAGCTGGAGTTAGGGCTGGGCGTAGGTGCTGCCTTCTCAGCTGCCACGCCTGCCAGTAACCGGTGTCCCAGCTGGCACTCGTCAGCGTTGGCATGGCCTACGGGAGGGCAGTCCCCACCTCCCCAAACCCCCCCATGACCGGCGCTGACCCGCCTGTACAGGCTCAGCTCCGTTCTACGGTCAAGGTCCCAGGAGGAGCTCTGTTCTGTTGAAGGTGCTGCCACCACTTTGTAAACTTGTCCTCACTCCCTGGAAAGGTTCGTGGGCTCCACTGGGTGCTCAGCTCCCACTGACGGGGGACCGTGCGGAGAGTCCTCAGGAAGGGTGGCTTCCCTGGTGGGTTCCCGATGACCGCAGCTGTGGTGCCACCACCTGTGGCTGTGTCCTGCCCCCGTCTCCGCAGCAAGGACTCTCCTCCTCATGCCTCACGTGAACCCAAGGGGTTCACCAGCAAGGGGCTGGGGTGCAGAGCAGCTGTCTGAGGGGCAGTCTGACTGAGCTGCAAGGTCCCAGGAGGTGCCACACAGAGCCTCTGACTAGCCAGGGAGGCCTGGTGGTCTCAGTCCTGCCCCTGGAGGTCCCTGCAACTGCCACCTGTGGGCACAGTGGCCGGGGACAGAGCCATGCTTTTCTCAGGGAGCCTCATGTCAGATTTGGTGTGAGGTTCCCAGACCACCTATGGCATCTGAGACAACGGCGGTTCACAGCCCCAGCCTCCTAGGCAGCATCCTCTGCAGGCTCCTTCCCTTTTATTCAGCGACGTCGCCGGCTGCTGCTTTTGGATGCATGCGGCACCGTGACAAGACTCGTTATGAAATGCACGCTGGGCTATCGCATCGCAGCATGCGTCTTTGAATTGTTGAGCAACAGCAAGGTTAGCGTAACCTGCCCACCCACGTGCTGCCTGGCATGACCCCAGAGCCCGGTCCCACCCACTGTGGCGGCCCCGTCCTGCTGCCCAGGGGCGGGGTGGCGTGGCGTGGCGTGGCGAGGTGCGGAGAACGCCCCGAGTGGGAGTGCGTTCTCCTCATCTAGCTCAGTCAGTAGGCCTGTCGTTGGAATGTCTGTCACAGTTTGGAAAAATTAGTCTCATGGGAGTGTGGCAGTTACTCGGGGAGGAGGGAGGCCGAGCCTAGAGAGAACCATAATTTCGGGCTCATTTCCCCCACGGGGGCTGCACAGAGTGCCGGGTGCCTTAGGCCCCGTGGCCGCGAGCGGCCCTCCTGGGTTACGACTTTCCAACAGCAGTGCCAGACGTGAGAGGGAGAACTTGGAGTTTCCATGCCAATTAGAAGGAATTAAAAATCGAAAGCAATTAAAAAATTTTAATGTTGCAAAAGTATTCCTAAGCCGGTGGCGTTTTTCAGATAAAAGCTGCCGCGTGTTTTCGAAAGGCCGATTGGACGGTCGGACCTGCGTGCTGGCCGCCCAGGCTCTGGAAGTGCCTGCCTTGGCCATTTCCCTGAATCCACTTCTGGAGCCAGCAAGTGCAAAGGTTTTAGTTTAATCTAGGAATCACTAAAACTAGTGCAACAGATAATCCCCCTCGTAGTGGCAGAGCCAGCGGGCCCACCTGGGGAGCATCCTGGTGCCTTTCAGCACCCCCTCTTCTGCCTCCTTCCCGCACCCCTCCCGCCCACCCCCCCCTCCGCCCCCGGCAAGCAGGCCTGGAGCAAGCTTTCCCCAGGGGATGGCACTTCTACAAACGCATCGCATTGCTTGGGGGCAGAATGCTTGCCTAATAGAAAGAGCCATTTTACCAGAAGATGTACCTGTAGAGTGAGGAGAGCAGTTGGCGTCAGCAGCTACCCTGTGTGACAAGCCACACCAGAGCCGCTGGCAGAGGACAAGCCTTGATACCTGCCGCCCGAGGCCGGTGGGCAGGCCTGCTGACCTGGGCTCAGAGACGGCCCGCAAGTGTTGGTGCTGGGGCGGTCTCATCCGTAGCTTCAGAGCCATTTTTAATGTCAAGGGTGTCTTTTAAAAAAAAAAATCACACAAAACATTCTTCTAATTATGTAAGTAATATTTGTTTCATGCCAAAAAAACTTAAAGGAAAAGCAGGAAAGTATCCCGAGAAGTCCATGTTATTTCATTACCAGAGGTTTCCCCCATGGCATTTTGGTCAGCCTGTTCCCGGCTTGTGCAATTTATCGCGACGCGAGTCCCCATCAGCCAGCCATGCAGTGCGTGTGGCGTCGCTGTTGCCGAGTTCTCCGCACAGCGCGGTTCCGAGGGATGAACGCACCCAGAGGTGGGCTCGCTGCCTTGACCGGCCTGCCCCCCAGTGCCTCTGGTTTTCGGTACCGCCCATGACTAAGCAAGTGTCCTCAAACTTTCACCTTCCTCCCTGTCCCCTGGTTTCCGTGGGGTTCCTTCACGCTGCACCTCGGGGCCGAAGGACGGGCCCGTATGGGGTGGTGGGAGCATGCTGGGCCGGTTGCTGGGCCGGTTGCTGGGCAGAGAGGCTCTCCTGGGGGCTGTCACTTCCCTCTGTTTCTCTCGGCTGATGGCAGAAGTGCGTTTGCCCTTTTTGTGCATCTGGATCTTAGGGAAGAGTGTTGCTCGTGGCGTTGGAGGGCTCCTGGGATGTCTTCCGGGTTACAAAGGGATTTGAGCTCACAGTGCCACCTGGAAACTTCCAGTACCCATGGGCTCCATGCAGTCTCTGCTAATCCAGTTTGACCTGGGGGGCCAGTGGGTGGGTGGGTTTTTGGGGACAGAGACATTGAGGCTCAGGTTGGGTGACTGGCTCTTGGCAGGCAAATTCTGTGATGGGCGGCCCCAGGGCTGTTGGGAAGGGACATGGACATCTGTGTCTGCAGGTGACCTTGGCTGGGTCCTTCACAGAAATAGAAAGGAGCGCTGCTGCGTGACTCGGTGCAGGTACCGCGTGCCCTCGGGAACGCCGGCGCTGCCGCTGCGGAGTCCGTGGGCTCTCGAGTGGTGAATTTGTTGGTATTGAATGGATGTCGGTGGACTGTTCACTCACCACAGTTTCTCAAAGTGCCAGGTGCTGTCCCAGGCAATGGGGACAGGGAGGCCGTGAAAGTTGTCTCTGAAAGGCTGGGTCGCACTTTGCAGTTCTTCCTGGGGACACCCGCTTCTCTGGGGTGTCTGTCGGTGCCAGTGTGACACTCTCTAAGTATAGGGGTTGAGACCAAAGTGCCCTGTGCTCACTTCCCAGCGAGGAGAGAGGATATGTAACTAATAGCTTCTCTTATGAGTCCTGCTGAGCTGCTCTGGATGGCCCAGAAGGAGGAAAATCTAAGCCAGGGGGGCGGATGCCCAGCCGGCAGTCAGGGACCTTCTCCCCACCCGTGGGGCCGTGCCTGCAGCGGTCAGCCCTTGGTGTGGCTCCTGTGGTTTCAAGTCCCTGAGCCGGCCCAGCCCCCCCACAGCCTGGACGTCCCACCTTCACCTGGGATGGGCGGCACGGCCTGCAGAAGAGCTGTTTGGAGGGGAAGACAAGGGCAGCCGTGGTCCTGCTGCCCGTGAGGTTTCCGTGCCCGGGCGGGGGTGGGGCGGGGCAGCAGGAGTAGCTCGCTCACCGAGTTCAGCGAAGCACAGTTCTCTTCGGGACCTAGCGCCAGAGCACAGCAAGGGCAGAGGGTTCTGTGTTGTGATGCCTGACAGCTGCCCCCCCCCCACCGCTGCCCCGAGATTGACACCCTCGGAGATGGGGCACCTTGTGAACGTTAACCAGCTGAGCCCAGGGGCCCCCGGGGGGCTGGCCAGGCTGCTCAGAGAAGGAGGCCTGCATGGAGTTTGAACCTTGACCCTTCCTGTCTTCCACACACCCCGCTCTTCGCTGACCTGGGTGCCAAGTCTGAAAGTGCGCTTGCAGCACAGTCCCTAACATTTCACCCACTTGGCAGGCCGCCGTCCCCAGTTCGCTCCTGTGACCAGATGCCCCAGAGCCGTGCTTAGAAACGCAGGCACAGGGACGCCCCTCGCCGCTCTCCCGCCCACGGGTATTTTTATGGGATATTTTTATGCACCGGAGGCTCATGCGGAGTGGGCCTGGGCTGTCCCTGCGTCCTGCTGGCTGAGTCCCCTGAGGGAAGAAGGTACGGAGCTGCGGTCTGGCCGTCCCCTCTGCTGGCCCCGCAGGGTCGCTGGGGTGAGGCAGAGGCAAGGCAGCAGCCCGAGGGCTGCCTCGGGTTTTCTCTGACTTGCAGGGGAGGCCGTTGTGGGCACAGCTCCTGCAGGAGGGCAGGTGTCTCCCCTGCGCCGGGTCCCTGAAAGCGGCACAGAAAGGTGTGTTCTTTTGGGGGCGGGAGTACCTCTCCGATTCCTTCTCTTCTAATGTCTCTGGGCCTCCACGGGGAGACAGCTGGGGCGTGGGACCCGGCACCACGGACCACAGCAGCCTCGTTGGGGATGAACTGGAGAACCAGAGGGGTTTGGTGTAAATGTCTGGGGACTTGGGAGGAGCAGCAGAAGAGAGAGCCTGAGGAGGGGATGAATCCGGTCTATTTCTAAATCCCGTCTTACCTGCAAAGTGGGGCGTGAGGGTGCCGCTCAGGACCCACAGGGGCAGCTGCTCCCATCTCGCCCAAATGCCGTGAGTCTCCTGGTTTTCCTGGAGCAACTGACCTCAGAGAGAGGAGCTGTCGCCATGGGACCCGACAACAAGGGGAGCAGAGGCCACTTCTGACCTCAGGCACCTGCTCCCAGACCCAGGCCAGCACGGGCTTGGGCAGGACCAGCCCTCGGGTTGGGGTCGGGGTGTGGTGATAAGCTGTGACCTTGAGCTGTCTGTGTCCAACACCTTGCCCCCAGGCTTTTCCATTTTCTGGTCTGGGGAAGTTATTGACAGGAAGTGAGGAAGGGGGCAGGGTCTTGCTCCCAGGTCCCAGGGTCATGCCATTGTACCAACTGCCAGGCAGATGGTAGTACACACGCCTGTTCGCTGCCACTACCCCAAATAAAGTAAAGATTGTATTTATTTATTTTTAGAGAGAGGGGACGGGAAGGAGAAACAGGGAGAGAAACATCAGTGTGTGGTTGCCTCTCACACGCCCCCTACTGGGGACCTGGCCTGCAACCCAGGCATGCGACCTGACTGGGAATCGAACCAGCAGCCCTTTGGTTTGCAGGCTCACAATCAATCCACTGAGCCACACCAGCCAGGGCGCTGATGATGATGATCTTTCTTTCACTTTCTGCTTAACACTGCCTTTCCTGAATCGGATTAATATTTTTGGGTACTATCCTTTACTTCCAAACATTTGTTTACCTGAGATGTTCTGAGCTGATATTCTGACAAGAAGCTCAAATAAGAAATGAACTGCTGAGTGACAGGTGACCCCCACTTCCATGACCTGGGATAAGATGGACCTTTTCCAAGCCGCAGCTGGGCCAGGGGCTGCGGTGGGACCGTGAAGGGACATGTGGGGGCTCTTCCACAGCCATGGGCGGAGGCCACGGGCGGGCATTCGAAACCCAGTAAGTTTATTCCATTTTGGATAGCTAATTTTTCAAAAATCTCCTTTAAATTTTTAAATGTTTTTGTTTATTGATTTGTAGAGAGCAGGATGATGGGCAGGGAGACAGAGAGAGAGAGAGAGAGAGAGAGGTCGATTTGTTGTTCTACTTAGGGATGCACTCGCTGGTTGCTTCTTGTGTGTGCTCTGACCGGGTCCAACCCCAGCCTTGGCGTCTGGATGACGCTGTAACCGACTGGGCGACCCGGCCAGGCCAAACTCTGTTAAGTGTGTGAATCACAATGCCTCTTTAATGTCAAATGTGACATTTTTATCTTTGTGAGTGGCTCTGTTCATCCTTTAAGAGTTGTGTTCTCATCGAAGAAAACACCATTACGAGTTCTCCAGTTTGTGCAGGAGACGCCCCCCCAGGACCCTCCCTGGGTGGGGGGTGGGGGTCATGGAGGAAGAGCCTGCAGGAGAGCGAGACCCCATCTGCAGCTCTGGGACCCACACTCTCCCAGCCACGTGGCCCCCACCTGACTGCAGCTGTCACAGCCGAACCCCTTTTAGCAGCGTCCTGAATCCACCCCAGGACCCGAGGGCTCAGCCGCTCTCTCTGGTGCCACCTGGCCCCACCTCCCTTGTCCTGTGACCACAGACAGGTCTCTGGTGGGACCAAGGAAAGTCATGCACTTGCATTTTGTCCGGTTTTACCCCTGTGGGAAGGTGGCTGTGATGGGCTCTCTATACTCCCAAGAGGAAGCCAGGACCCCCACGCACCCTGTTAAATTTAAAGCGCATTGTACATGCCGAAAAGTGCATCAGCCACCGACTGATGGGTAATTGTACGGCAGACTCCCGTCTGCTTCTGAGAGTGAAACGTCCTTGTCATAGCGGGCGGCTCGTTGTCACAAAGTTGGGTCTCGGTCAGATTAGCTGTGACTGTGTGTGTGTGTGTGTGTGTGCGCGCGCGCTCGCGCACGCGCGCGTGTGCCCGTGTGTGTGGGAGTGTGCACGTGTGCGTGTTCTGGAATGCGGCCCCCGCACTCTGCCCCCTTAGAGAGCTCTCAGTGCTGGGGCACCGCCGGCCTCCGTGCTGTGTCCTGCAGGCCCAGGGACTGTCACAGCTGTATTGTGCAGTCATCAGGCCCCAGGGGCTTTGCACACTCCTCCCCCCTCCCCCCTCCCCCCGCAAACACCACCCCTACTCAAGCCAGTAAAACCATCAGAACAACCTCGAAAAGACAGAAGATTCTGGGGCTCGGAGAGTTGGGGTAGGTACGGCATGAGGGGTCCCTGGAGGGCACTGTGGCTTCTGTGTCTCCAGGGTTCTGCCCAGGCCCCCGCTGTCCAGAGATCGGAGCGGGCCTTGACCCCTCCTACCAGGGTTCCTCCACAGTTTTCACAGTGGGAGCAGAGCCAGTCCTGTCGCTGGCCGGAGGTGGCTCCTACTTCCCCTCAGACAGCAGCCAGGGAGTGTCTCGCTTCCTTCTGCAGGTGGCTTGGGGGCCCCAGGGACACTTGGATCCACGTGGCTCCTCCAGCAGGCTGTGGTGAGGATGGTGCTGGCTGTGTGGGCTCCCCTCTGCCTTCTGTCATCTGCAGTGCGCCCCCCATGTCTCCAGGGAGAAGGATTGGCAGCTTCCCGCCTACTGGGGCCGGTGTCACTTCCTCCTCATAGCCTCGTCGGGCTCCCGCCCAGCAGACCGGCCCTCGGTGCGTTCGACGGGACTTAGAGGTTCTCCGATGAGCTGGTTGGGTAAAGTGCTCCACAGGCTGTCCTGTGACATTGTTCTTTCCAGGAACTTGCACTGCGGTGGCTCCTAATGACACGAGACTGGTGTGAGATTAAGGAGTCCTGCTGCCGTTTGTCACAAATGTACGTGTAGTAGCTACCGGTCCTCCGTTCAGCAAACTGTTATACGCCAGGGCCGAGGGGTCGACAGTAACAGCACTGACCATGCACCGCAGGGGGGTTGGGCTGCAGGTAACAGAAATGGTGGTTCAAAGACCTTGACTCTTGTCCTCTCTGCCTCTCGAAGCGGCAGCTGCTGGCACGGTCTCGGTTCTGAGGAAAGCCGATGCCTTGCTGGAAGCCCCCCCAGACTCCTGCGGGATGCCCCACTGCAGGAGCCGGGCCACGTGTTTCTCCCTGGGTCAGTCTCTGGAAGAGGTGTTGGCGCTCTCATGATGGCTGAGATAGGAGCTGGGACTCCTGCCCTGGGGTCCAAGGACGCGCGCCCCTACACTTGAAGGATGGGAGGTGGGGGGGGGTGGGAGGAACCCGCAGGGACTGCCTGCTACAGAAGCCGAGTTCTGTTATCGACTCCTGGAGGGGCGGCTTATGAGTCTTTTCACTGTACCATCATTATTCCCTGGCAGAGAAAATGTGTGATGCTAAAAGATCCCCATAGTTCAGTAATGGTTTTAAGTTAATTTTGTACTCTATTTATCATAACTGTACCTAAATACAATAGAAATACAAATTCGCCCAAGTTGAAGTGTGTTGGGGGGGATGTGTTGTTTCTTAGCTTGTAGCATCGTGCAGCCCTCCTGGATTTCAAGCCTCCAACCAAACTGCCGGGCCACACCCGCTGCAGTGCCCAGGGGCCCCCCATGGCCTCACGTCTCACTGGGCTGCGCATCCGTTCATAGGCCAGGACCACACTCTTAATTACTGAGGCTTCATGGTGTGTTATGATCTTTTGTGGGGTTGTTCCTTGGTTCTTTTTCATGTTTTTTTTTTTGGGGGGGAGACTTTTCTTTCCTGTTTGTTTTTCATGCGAACTGTAGGATCTGCGTGTCTAGTTCTGGGGGTGAAGGGTGGGGGACTGTTCTTTTAATTAGGGTTTAATTACATTTATAAGCTTAGAAAGTATGGTTTGTGTATCATTTATGTGTTACTGTCTAACAAACCACCTCAAAATGTAGCAGTTCAAAGCAGCCACCGTTTTAGTGGTTCACAGTCCTGGGCTCAGCAGGGTGGTTCTTCCGCTGGTCTGACTTGCAGTTCTTCCTGCGTCTGAGTTGGCTGGAAGCCAGCCTGGGGCTTTGGGTCCCTTTCTTTTCCCTGTGGGCCCATCGTCAGGCAGGCCAGCCCAAGCTTCCTCACTCGGTGGCCCAGGGGTGTTGTGGAAACTTTGAGGCCTCTGAAGGGCCATGCTCTGGAGTCTAGGACGTCACTGCCACCGCATTCTGTTCGTGGGGTGAGCCCTGAAGCGAGCCGTGAAGCGAGCCCAGAAGGGAGCCCAGGCCCAGGGGCCGAAGCGACTCCGTGCTCTGCCAGGGCCTTTAGTGAGAACAGAGACGGCAGTTGTTGCCCCCTGCTGCACAGTATTTTTCCGTGGTTTTTAGTTCCACTTTCGTGTCTTTCAGGATGTTCTAAAATTTCTCTGCATAGGCTTTGCTTAGTTCTTCTGCAGTTTTGGATCAGGTATTTTGTGCATTTTATTGCAGATGTACACACTGTCTCCTCCACCGTGCCTTCTGTGTTGTGTGGTCACGTGGAGGTGTGCCTGCTGGGCCGCACTCCCGTGGCTGCCCAGCCATGACAGGGCCACGTGTCCTCATATTCCAGGTCATTAAGAACTTGAACTCTGAGCTTGCATCCATGTGCATTAGAGGAAACCTCTGGTCCTGACTTCTGGTTGCCCCCTTTCTGCCTGCTGGAGAGGGACAGCAAAGCCACCCGGGAAGCCATGCACTGTAGACAGGGGAGCCTGGGCAGCCTGGGTCCCAAGAGGCCACATGTGGCCCTGTGCTCTGCGCACAGCTTCCTGGGCGGCTCTGTTGTCCCGAATGACCAGGTGGGCAGCGACCTGGAACTGCCAAGTCAGAAAGAAGCAAGCTCTACCCTCTTCGTTTCCTCTCATTACACGCTTCAGTCAGGGCTGGTTAGTGAGCGTCATTAGCATGTGGATTTCTGCGAGTTTTGTTTTATTCCTTTCAGTATTGCTGTCCTCGCTTCTCGTTTACAGTAGCAGTTTGGTTGTAGTGGGTTCTCTTGGGTCTAAGGATACAAACCTGCTATCTGCACAGAGTGATGTTTTTATTTCTCGTTTTTCTCCTCTCTAATTTTTAGACATCTTGGTGATTCCAAATGCTGATGGGGTTGGACTGGCAGCAGATGATTCTTAGCAAAGAAATGTGCCATATTTTTCAGCCTTATTGAAAGATAAGGTGGTGCTGTGAGTGAGTTTACTCAAGAACTGAAGCTAGCCCCTTTCAACCTCAAAAAATAGGATTCTGTTTGTCCCATCTGAAGTTTTATTATAGTTGGACTCATAAAAATACCTTCCCCGATTTCCAGCCTTCTTAAAAAAAATAAAAATGCAGTGAATGTGATATAGCCCTGTCTCAGCACTTGGGTGTAGTGCGGGTGGGCCACAATCCCTGTATTATGTTCTCATCCGTGATGTCATCGAGGGGCCGCCCCCAGCACTGGACACCCTCGGAGGTGGTGCTGTCTGAAGCCTCCGGCTTGTCTCTGCGTCTTTGCGCCGCTGTCAGTAGGATGTCTGCCCCCAGCGTCCGCCTTCCCCCGCTCTGGGATCAGGAACTTCCCATTGGCTGTGGGCCAGGAGACCACCCAGTCTCACTTGTCCAGGCTGCGTTCACAGCAAGAGTAAGGAGGAGCCGGCGAGGAGCGAGGGCCCCGTGAGTAAAGTGTTTATTTCCAAAACACCAAGGCTGGCTGTTCCGAAAGCATTGGCGGTTTACTCCTGGTTCTTGGCTTGTTCTGAAGAGTAAGCACTGACACCTAAATTATTTTAAGGTGCTTGTAGAGCACCTGAGGGAACGTCGTGTCTCCACTGTCCTTTGTTTCCATTGGTCAGTTGTGTCTGTAGACTTTCTCCTCTGGTGTGTCCTGATTTGGAGACAACGGAACTACCCACACACAGGCGAAAATCCTGGGGCTCACTTCCGTCTCTCCCTGTTCCGCCAGCTGGCATGGCCTTTCGGTCCTGCCGCCTCATAGCAGACTGGGTCTGCTCTGCACACTGCAGACAAAGGCACTCACGTATGGCGTGGATGGGGGGGGTGGGTAGATAGGTGAATAAGTAGTTGGTTAGATGGGGTGGATGGGTGGGTTGATAGATGAATGGACAGGTAGATGGGTGGGTGGGTATATGGATAAATGGGTAGATGAATGGGTGGATGGATGGATGGGTGGGTACCTGGGTGGTGGATGAGTAGGTGGATGAATTGAGGGATGGTAGATGGGTAGGAAGATGGGTGGATGGGTGGTCCAGAGGAAAGGAAGAAGGAAGGAGGGAAGGTATCAACCATTTCTTGGTTCTCCTTCATTATGGACTTTGAATTTGGATCATTGAAATCCAGGTGTGACTAGAAGTTCTTCTCACCCTGTAATTTAGGCCTTCTTTATGGAACATCATAAACCATGAACTTTGCTATAGTTCAGTGTCTTCTTACCTCACCCACCAGGGTCTGCTCAAGGTTAGACTTGCTCTTGGAAAGACCGCTCAGATGGGACAAGGTGAGGCTGTGGGGCTTTGAGCGTGGTTCGGAGGGGGTATCGGGTCCCTCTGTGGTCACCTTCCCGGTGTTCAGTAACTAGGGCAGCACTAGCCAGCTCCTGCTCCGACACAGAGCTAGACTCGTGGCTCTGGGGCCACCCTGATGTCGTTGGTCGTGGTGCAGGGTCAGGTCCCCCTGCTCCCCCAGCTATGTGGTTGGGGCACCGTTGGTAGAGGCGTGAATGGCACCCAGATGGAAGGACTGACATTGACCTTGCGTGTAAATGAAAGATCCACCCTCCACATGCAGAGAAAGTCATCAACTTCTCTTCAGAGAGCGAAGACATGGAGATGCCTGGCCACCACTCTGGATAAGTGGAGGGGGTGGAATTGTGACCTTGGTTTCCGTTTCTGTGGAAAGGCTTTGTTGAAAAGCTGTGTTTTCCACAAAGCTCTTTGGAGGGTATCTGAAGGTTGGACCATCTGCCTGGCTAATTCTTGAGGAGGAGGGACAAAGGGACCAGTGCTGGGCAGAGAGGGCCCCGTGGGCGTCTGGTGATGGACTCTGAGGCAGGGGATGGGGTCCACCTTTGGGCACAGCGAGGCTTGGCCAGGGTTCACTGGCAGCCTCTGGGCCGCCTGGGCAGCAGGGCCAAGTCCCCAGCAGGACATGGGAAGGGCATGTGGAGAAGGCCTGTGTCTTCATCAGAAGTGTATTCTTTTGCTGGGCTGCTGTGCCAGGGCCACACATGGGGGACTCAAGCCGAAATGTATCCCCTCAGCCTGGAGACTGGAGTCTTAGATAAGGGCGTCACGGGGCTTGTTCCCCCGGAGGACTCTGTCCTTGGCTTGTAGACGCTGTCATCTCCGTGTCCTCACATGGCCATCCCTGTGTGTGTCTGTGTCCTAATCTCTTCTTATAAGGACGACTGTCATGTGGGATTAGAGCCCACCCTGGTGACCTCATTTAACGTGATGACCTTTGTAAAGAGCATATTTCCACCTACGTGCTCAGCTACGTGCTGAGGTGCTGGGGTTAGGACCCGAGTGTATCTTTTGGGAGGACACAATTCACCCCTCAAGAGGTGCCTGACTCAGGCCTGAGGGCGGCCTGGGCAGAACCATGCCAGCGGGTCAGGCTCCCCGCTGACGGTGGTGAGCCGGTCCACGGTGTTCTGGGCTCCCTGCTCTCCGGGTCACTGTTCGGCCTGAGCAGGAATAACCAGGGGGCAGGGGTCACAAGCACAGACCTGGCAGAAGTGCCTGGAGGGACAGAGCATCAGGACTTCTGGGGTCCCCGCTTCTCAGGGGCACTCGAGCTGGGAGGAGGCTCTGGTTGGGGCCAGGTTGCTGCTCTAGGAGGCTTACCTGCTGTGGAACTATTTTTAGCACAGCCTCACTGGGCCACCTGGCTCACTCCCCCTCTCTCAGTAGCCAGCAGCCTGTCCCTGAGGGGGGTGACACCACCCTGTACCCCTCTTTGGGGAGGGAGATCATGCAGCTCGTCCCCTGCCCTGAGAAGGTAGGCCTAGTGGCTTGTACAGGGACCGCAAAACCTGGGAGGCAGCCAACTCAGCCTCGGGACCAGATTGTGCAGATGCCAGGACCCTGGAACCATCTAAGCCTATTATCTACTGCAGAGACTCAGAGACAGGCTCAGGTGTCCTCGCCGCCTCAGCGATAGCGCCTGAGCATTAATGAGAAGGCGCCATTCGAACGGGCTGGGCCGGCTGTCCCACCTTCCAGGTCCTGACCTGGCTCTTCTGCCCCGGCACAAGGAGCAGCAGGGTCTCCCGAGGCCCCAGGTGTGGGGGGCTTGCCCAGGTTGTCCTGTGTGGTCACGGTGATGGGGGAAGGCGACGAGCTGGGCTCTCGCCCTTTTCTCGAGGGAACGCTTGTCTTCACGCATCAGACACCCAAATGGGAGCAGCTTGTGGCCGTGGGCCTGTTGCGGCCTCGCCTGTCTTGAGTGGCAGGCCCTGACGCCTCATGGGCCTGGCAGGGCCTCAGTTTCCCCACCTGTAATGAGGGAGGTTAGAGCTCACGCTTCTGCATATGGGATTTATGACATTGGAAAATCCAAATTAGTAGCACTGTATGATACCGTGTTACATGCGGTCGGACTTGAGTCGGGTCTCCAGAGTGTCGCATGCTCTGGTGGCAGTGGGTGTTGGTGGAGTCCACTTGGAAACGGCTCAGCATCATCTAGAAAAGTCCACACAGGCACAGTCCACCGCCTGTGATCGCCGTCTGGGGTCTGTCTCCACAGCCCATGCAGTGCCCCGCACGCCCCTCACAGCACAGACCGGAAGCAGCCCACTGTCCCTGCGAGACCTGGGCTCCTCCGAGGCCGTCCCCACCCTGGGCTCCTCTCCTGCAGCACCCAGGAGCCGCAGGGCCCGTGGCCACGAGGAGGGAGTTTAGAACCAAGATTGAACAAACAGCAAATCACAGAAGAGTGAAGTTCAAAAGAATGAGGAGTGGCACCATCTTGCTGGGGTCTAAGAAGACCCTCAGGAGTAACGGTGGCGGGCGGAGGGGCGAGGGCGGCACCGCGGCTCGCGTTGGAGGCGCTCCGTCTGTGCCAGCGCGGGCTGTGCTGGCTGGCAGCCTGCCCCGGCCGGCAGGCGAATGGCCGCATGTGTGTTGCTGCAGCTTTGGCGCACCGTGTCGGTGGTGTTGTGTTAAAAATAATTTTAATACAGTAAAAAAAATTTAAAAATAAAAGATAAAAGAAGTTAAGGACTGAGACACAGTATTAGATGTATCTCTTGTTACACTGGTTACATCTAGTGCAGCCCTCATTGCTTATGATGCTAAATACGTATTTTGGGGCCTTTATTGTTTATGATACTAAATAAATCATTTTGGTTGAGCCATCCATTTAAAAAAGTCATTATAAGGGGTGTACAAGCCAGCACTCTTGGGGGCTGCTGAGTCGAGCTGTTCACAATGCCGTCCTGCGCTGCCAGCCTGTGGGCCTTGCCGGGGAGGGATGTGGGCGTGGGCTGAGCGAGCGGGGCGAGGGCATCTTTGTACCACCGCCTGTCCGCAAGGGAAGGGAGGTGGGCTTACTCCGGCTGAAGGTCTGAGGAGTTGGCACATGCAGCACGTTGTCAAGGTGGTCTGGCGCAGCGGGGCCAGGTGGTGGCCCCGAGAAGGGGACGTACAAGCACGTGGCTGGCACTGGGTGCTCTTGTGGGGTGGGTGGGGGGAGAGCCTCCTGAACTGAAGTCAGCTGACATGCCTTGGGACAGGTGGCCCACCGTGAGTGGTGCCATCAAAGACCCCATGTCCAGGGCATCGACGGCCCAGGCAAGGTGGTCAACAGCAGGAAGACATGTGGGAAGAGCGCTGGCCAGGGCGAGAGCCCGCGGCCAGGCTCACTCCCAGGTGCCAGGGAGCCCAGCAGGCAGCGGGCAGCAGGCAGCGGGCAGGCCCGTCTCGTCTTTCTCCTCAACTTGCCTGTTGCCACGTGGGGTAGATTTGGTTCATCACGGTGCTGAGTGGTGACACGGGAGCACATGATCCAACAAAAATACACAGCCGGGGACAGCTGAGGTCGCGTGTGGAAGAAGCTGGGATCCAGCCGGGTTTCCATTTGCACCTGGACCGGCAGGCGGTCACCCAGAAGGCTGGCAGTCATTACGGAGCTCCAGGCCAGCCCCGCACCACACCGTGGGTTCTTGTCGAGGCTCCCACGCAGCCCCAGGGGTTGAGCTGTGGAGGCCGCTGGACCCGAGACTCCCACATTCCAGGCAGGGCTGGGAAACTACTGCTGCTCACTGTGTGACCCTGAACACGCCACCTAACCTCTCTGTGCTTCTGCGTGCTCACCCATCAGCTTGGCAGGTCGTGTGCATGGGAAGTGTGTGCAGTGGCCCCAGAGTGTGGTCACACACCCAGGAAGTGCCTCTGCTGTCCCGTTGTGTTTTCTCCTTTGCACTCAGAGCAGTGTACTGGTCACGCTCATCGTCAGAGTGGCGCGTTGGTTTTCCGGTGCTGTGTAACCGATGACCCCATGCGTGGTGGTGCAGGACAGCACCGCACCTTCCTCACCGCCGTGCCTGGGCTGGGTGGGTTGGGGTGCTCCCAGGCTGCGGGCATCCGAAGGCGTGGCTGGGCCTGGTGGGCCAGCTTCCACTGTGGCTCCCTCTCCTGGCATAGGCTCAGCTCCCTCCCGTGCCTGGGTCCTGCCATGGCAGCTGCTTCCCCCTGAGCCAGCTGCGTGGGGTACCCCAGTATGACTCAGCCTTGAAAATCCCACGGCCATTTCTGCAGTTTGCTCTCCAGGCACAGGAATACTGAGTGGTGGGGTGGCCGGTCTCTGCTGCGCTCAGCTCCCCAAAGTGCCACAGCGCCCACCCTGGGGAGCTGAGGGGGCCTGTGCAGCTGTCTCCAGGGCCAGCTCTGCACCCACCCCCACCCGCAAGGACCAGGTCTGTAGGGCTCATGGCAGGGTGGCCACCACGCTGCCCCCTGCCAGCTCTGAACTTGCCAGGGTTGAATCACAGCTTCCTGAGTTTCTCTCCTTGGAGGGGGTGGGGGGCGGTGGGGACCAGGCAGCTCCCTCCCAAAACAGGTCCAACCATGAAATGCTAGTGCTGCCTGGAACTAAGAAATGCACATTGAAGGAAAGAGGGGAAAAACCGGTTTAAGTTCTTGGGAGAGTGGCTGCTTTTATGTTAAAAACCAAAACAAAAGCCTTTTAGCTTAAAGAAGTGCACAACAGCCTGGGAATTAAAAGGCAGTTAGGAGTTTTTACAGAGATTTCATGTACAGTTTTAATCTTTTAAATTAGATGCTAAAAAAAATTAAAATTACCCATAATGCCTTTGCCTAGAGATAATCGCTATTAATATTTGGGTGCATTTCTTCTAGTCTTTCCTTCCTTCCTTATATGCATGGGGGGGGGTGTTTGGTTCCTGTGTGTGTGCGTGATGTGTGTGTGTGCGGTGCGGTACGTGTGTGTGGTGTGAGCATGTGTGATGCATGTATTCAGCGATGCGTGTCAGGCCCCCTGGGTGCCCAGTACGTCACCTGCAGAAGGAAAGCTCCGGAATCCACTCCTTCTTGGGCGCTGCAGATCCGGGGCTCTTGCGTGGGGACCGTGGGTTTCTGTTCCGCCTGCAGCTCTGGCCCCCCCCCCCCGGTCCTGGCGCACCCCCTGACCGCTGTCCCTGGCCTTCCAGGGCAGCTGTTCTCAGTGAAGGACCTTGCACTCGCTACTGAGTAGCGACCATGGGCCTGCTCGCCTACCTGAAGACCCAGTTCGTGGTGCACCTCCTCATCGGGTTCGTCTTTGTGGTGAGCGGGCTGGTCATCAACTTCATCCAGCTATGCACCCTCGTCCTCTGGCCCGTGAACAAGCAGCTTTACCGCCGGCTGAACTGCCGCCTCGCCTACTCGCTCTGGAGCCGTGAGTATTGCCCGTGCGTGTGGCGGGTGGTGGGGGGGCTGCTGCTTGCAGGGCGGAAGGTGCTCAGCAGGGCCAAGGGGTTAGTCCATGCAGGGGATGTGCAGAAAGGTGCCCAGCCCCAAACTCGCCATCAGGGTGGACCGTGTGCCGTTTTGACGCCTGGGCACTGGGACCCACTGCAGGGGCAGTTTCATGTGGTTTGGTGCTGTGCTTTGGGATCTGGAAACAGCCAGAAACTCGGCCTGCCATCAGCAGCCTTCAAAGCTGCCAAGACCTGGCCAGGCCTGTTCCGCTGTCCCCTGGGACCCCTCCGCAGAGGGTTGCACCTCCTCCCTCAGGTGGCCTGTCATTTCGCTTGCCTGTCTCTGAGAGGAAAGGACCCTCACCTCTCTCGATCAAATACCTGTGTGCAGATGTGTGTCTGTTACTGTGTGTTTGTCCATACGAAATCAGTCTTCATCCGTCCGATGGGCAGACTGAAAGCTGTTAAATGGCATTAATGTCATGTGCTGTCTCTGAGCGCAGGGTGTCCTGCCCCGATAGTGTTCCCTGGCCCCATCCCCAAGGGCCGGGGTCCCGAGCAGAGTGGGGCGACCCTGAGCCTCAGCACTGTGCTTCCTGGAGGGTGAGGTCATCCTTCTTGGGACACCTGGCTGTGGTGGGTGTGACCTGGCTGGCAGTGGCTCCCGCACCGCTGCGGCTGCTGCCCATGGGGGCCCCGGGGCTGGCCGTGTGCCCCATCCTGTGGGTGGAATGTGTGATAGTCCCTAAAACCACGGCTCATGCGGGAACCCTAACGGGGCTCAAGACACCCGTCCACAATGCTGGTTTTCCTGCTTCTTCTGTCACTTTCCGAAAGTTCCATTTGCCTTCTCCGCTGCTTTTGCTTAGAGAAGTTTATTATAAGTTAGGAAAACTCACTTTGTTAAATGTAAACCGCCAAAATGCATTTCTAGCCGAAAAGCCCAGTCTGGATGAAATACTGGAGAAGCCCCGCCGGAGTCGGAGCTGGGGCCGGCCTGTGCTCCCCGCCCCGGTGCGCGGCCCGCCCCCGCCAACGTCCCGCCCTGTGTGTCTGCAGAGCTGGTCATGCTGCTGGAGTGGTGGTCCTGCACCGAGTGCACCCTGTTCACCGACAAGGCCACGATGGACCGCTTGGGGAAGGAGCACGTGGTCATCATCCTCAATCACAACTTCGAGATCGACTTCCTCTGCGGGTGGACCATGTGCGAGCGGTTCGGCGTGCTGGGGGTGAGTGGTGCGGGGGTCCCGGGGAGCTGTGGCCATGGCTCTCTAGGGTCTGGGTTCTCTCCCCCCAAGCGTTAGCCCCCGGCCCCCTGAGATCGGAGTCCGGGCACAGGGCTCACCCAGGGCAGCTCTGATGGCAGGCGGCCCTCAGCTGCCCCAGGGCTGTCCTGCGGCTGTCTGTTCCCGCCTTTCCTCTCGTAAGCCTCACGTGTTGTCCTGTGAGTCCCCAGCGCTTCCGGGTGAGCCAGGAACCCGGATGCAGTGTTAACACCCTGAGCCTGGCTGAGGAGCCGCAGTGCAGACGGCACCTCCGGATGGTGCTTCGCCTTCCCTCTGCGAGGCCTGTGCCTCGGGCCCTCCTCCGATCGGAGGCTCACCTGCACTCTTGGGTCACCCTGGTCCCTGCGGCGTCGGGCTCCGCGTGTGGGTCTCCCCTCCACACACAGTTTGAGGGTCTCCCCTCCACACTCGGTGTCAGGGTGCCCCTGGGGTCAGTGAAGCCACCCCCCACTACACCAGTCCTGGGACGGCCTGGGGGCCTCGTGGCCTGCAGCCACGCTCCCTGCTACTACCTGCTCCCCTCCTCCCTCCAGAGCTCCAAAGTCCTGGCCAAGAGGGAGCTGCTGTTCGTGCCCCTCATCGGCTGGACGTGGTACTTCCTGGAGATCGTGTTCTGCAAGAGGAAGTGGGAGGAGGACCGGGAGACTGTCATCGAAGGGCTGAGGTGCTTGGCCGACTATCCTGAGTACATGTGGGTGAGTCTGCGGGCATGCGCGCCCTGGCAGGGGAGGCCGCACTGGCCGGGTCCCCCTCAGACACACGAGAGCAACCTGAGTCACGAGTGGGAAGGCCGGGCCCGCCGAAGGCTCTGAGTCCCGGTTCACAGCAGGGCCTGGGGGCTAACTTCCACCGCCCCAGCTGAGAGCCAGAGCCGGGCGTGGGGAGGGGAGGTCAGGCTGCGGCCCTGGTCCGCAGAGCGGGGTCCCCTTGGGCGGTGAGTGGGTGCCCATCCAGCGCCCTGGCTGGGGAGCTGCCTCTGCAGGGAGGGTTTTCCTTAGAGGTGGTTCCATCACGGACCCTAGTGACCTGAAGCGCTGGGCAAGTTCCTCCTTCAGGATACAGAAGAGTCACAGGGCACCTGACACCTACCTGTCACAGCAGCCAGGGCCTGGGGGGCCTGGGAGGCTTTCCACGCCCCTGCCCGGAATCCGTGGTGTCAGCTGGTTCAAATCCCCTGTCTCTTTCTGCTCCTCCTGTCTGGTCTCTGAGAGTCCCCTGAGAGCTGGCTCCTTCCTTGGCGTTTCTGCCTCGTGTGCATATTTGCTGCTCCAACCAGAAGGCTGCTGCCCAGGGACCTTCACGTGTCCTCCTTTCTGGAAAGTTCTCTCTTGCATTCTTTGAGAATAAGCACAGTGCTGTTAGCTGTACGATGAGGGGATCTGTGTGGCCGGAGTGCAGATCCCAGCCCTGAAACATGCCACGTGCTTGTCACTACCGCGGGGCTGTACTTTCTATCTGAGACTGGGCAGCAAGCGTTTCCCTGCCGGTGAGGTTAGCCCGTGCAGGGGAGGCGTCCGAGCCCACGTCCCCGTGTCTGTGCCCTAGTTTCTCCTGTACTGTGAGGGCACACGCTTCACGGAGAAGAAGCACCGCGTCAGCATGGAGGTGGCCGCCTCCAAGGGGCTGCCCGCCCTCAAGTACCACCTGCTGCCTCGCACCAAGGGCTTCACCACCGCGGTCCAGTGCCTGCGCGGGACAGGTAAGGGCCCGGGCCACCGAAAGCTGGGCGGGACACCGGGCCTCTGGGCTCCATGCGAAGCCAGAAATGGAAACGGTCAAAAACTACACGAGTGAATTACGTGTAAAATGCAGGCCAGAAAAGGGAGAACCAAGTAAGTGGAGGTAGCATGTTAAGATTCTTGTATCATTTTCAAGGTGGTGAAATGCTACTTCGTGGAAAATAACTAAAATAATAAAAAATATGTAACTGAAAAACTTATAAAGAAAAAAAAAATATTTGAGTAACCCAAAAGGAGGCAAGGTAAAAACAAAAAAAGAAAGGGCAAAGGATAGGACAAGTAGCAGCCGGAGTGGATTTAAACATTAGGAAGTAGTTTAGATAGGCGAGAGTCGGCAGAGAGAAAATAGCCCCTGTGAAAAGCCTGCTGGGCTCGGCGAGGGGCGAGGGGCGAGGGGCGAGGGGCGGTGCCGGGCTCACTCCTGCACCCCGGCCCCCACAGTCGCAGCCGTCTACGACGTCACTCTGAACTTCCGGAGAAACAAGAACCCGTCTCTGCTGGGGATCCTCTATGGGAAGAAGTACGAGGCGGACATGTGTGTGAGGTGAGCTCGGTGCCCAGCGGGCGCCCCCTCCCCCTGCCGTCCCAGCCCCGACACGTGACCCTCCACCTCCGGAGCTGCCCCCAGGTGGAGGCGGCCCAAGTCGCGCCTTCAAGGGTGGGCAGACATGGGACGCACAGGGGCACCGTTGGCTCTCACACAAAGTGAGCGAGTGGCTGTGGGGTGAAGGCAGAATGTTCCAGATGGCCCAGGGGGGAGTGACCCCCTCCTGCTGGAGGAGCACAGGAGCTGTTTGGAGAGGCTGAGCTGAAATTTGCACGGGGACTAGGATTTCCAGAGGCGAGACCAGGACAGCGTTCCCAGCAGTCCGAGGGGGACTCCACGGTCCCCTTTTCATGGTTAGGGCTGAGGCCAAGAGGCAGTCCCAGAGAGAAGGGTCAGGGCCACGGCTGACCTCAGCCCCCCTGGGACTCCCACTCCGGGCCATCCGGGCTGACCCCCTCAGGTTCCACTGCGCCGGCCACAAGCCCGTGTTCAGGGTTGTCCTGCCGGAGGGACGTGGGAGCCGGTCCATGCAGAGGTGCTCCGTGGCCTGAGGAATTCCGAGAATCCCAGAAGGGAAAGTCAGTCTGAGGCAGGGCCCTGTGGAGCCCTTAAAACATCCAGCATCCTCAGATTGTTAGAAATAACTCCTATTAACTGTTCACTGAACACGTATTGAGTGCTTACTGTATGCAAAGCAAGAGGCTAGAGGCAGGGGTAGGGTGGGCAGGTAGAGGGACCAAAGAACCAAGTGTCTGACCAGCATGCGCTGGCGGAGACGCAGGAGATGTGCTCAGCGTGGCAGAGGGAAGGGGGCGGCCCCCTTCAGCCCACAGCAGGGCTGGGCTGAAACCCTGCCTGGGGCGGGGTGGGGGGGCAGGGGGGGCGGGGTGAGGGTTGAAAGAGGCCAGGATCTTCTCTAGGCCTCCCGGTAGGCAAGGTGTGCCTAAGGGGTCATGTGGCAGAGCCGAGAAAGGGAAAACACAAAGGGAGACCCTTATTTTGTTCCAATTTTATGTTTCATTCCTTTTTGGAAGGTTGTCAGGCCAGAATGAGGGGGGCCACCTGCCACCCTCCCTCCCCCCTCCTTGGGAGCCCATGTGGCGTGCCCACACCTTGCGGGGTCAGTAGTCCCCTGGGGCCTGCAGTCACGTGGCCTGGTGGATGAAGGGGCCTAACCTTTCCCCCAGGGGCAGAATCAGATTCGCCCAGAGGCTGGCAGTGCGGGCTCTCCCACAGAAGCTTCCGGCTGAAAGCTGCATTTTTGTGAATTCTGTTGGCACTAGCGGTTTCAGCCCCAGGATTAAAGGGATCTGTGCCTGCAAGGAAAGGAGTCTGGGAGGGGGGTCCGTTTTAGGTTTCGTCCCGAGTGGTTTCCGGTGCCAGCAAGACGAGACAGGAGTGAGGTATCCAGGTGTCCACCGCAGAGCCCGGGACTGTGTTCTGAGATGCAGGCTTGACCTCACATGCAAAGTGGCCTTCATTTCTGAGGCACAAGATGAAGGTCAGTGACCAGGAGGGTCACACCCAAACGGCACATCTCACCGCCACACTCTGACTCTCCCAGTTTCTCTGCCTCAGAGTAATCCACCCAGAAAAGTCACTTTAATGTAAAACAATCTGGGGACTACTCTATTAATAAAATGGTGTTGTGACTTTGACTCTAGCTCAAGACAGAACCCCGGCAGGACTTCCAGGGCTGTCTCTGCCTGGGTCACCCTGGTTGAACTTGCTGGTGTCATTCAGGTGTGCGTGGGGAGGCAGGCCCTTCCCTGGAACCCTCTGCGTCAGCACCCTTGTCTGTCCCCCGACCATTGGTGACTCGGCGACCATCCCGGTCGGTGTGACTGGCGAAGGCTCAGACAGGCCCTCTCCATGGTAGTCGAGAGAGCTTGAGGCAGTAAATGTTTTTTGTTTGCTTGCTTGCTTTTGTTTTTAAATGCCACGCAGTTCTGCCCACACTATGGGGGATTTCCAGGAATAATTTTGTGAACGTAATAAGCTAGATGGGTTTTTCCTTCTGAGGTTTGCAGTGGACTGGCTTGAGATAGCTACAGAGTCTCTTATTCTGCCCTGGGATTGGGGAGCCCAGGGTCCCCACCCTTAGATCTCTAGAACCCCTGGCAGGGGCTGACCTAGCCTGGCCACCAGGGACTGGGCGATCTCTCTGGGCCCTGGATGCTCCTGACCCGGGAAAGCCAGGTCAACTCTCTGCTGGCTGTGGCTCCAGTTAGGACAGGGATGCGGTCCAGGACAGGGACAGCAGTGGTGGGCTTTGTGTCATCCGTTCGATAGTCTTGGAGGCGGGTCTTGCTCGTGTCCTGGGTAGCCGTGGTCAGAAAGTCTCAGGTGGCTGGGGGCAGCGCTGGCAGGGGGCAGAGCCGGGGAGGCGCTGGGCCCAGCTCAAAGTGGATGCCCACAGCCACCCCCAGGCTGCACCGCGCCTCTGCATGGACACCGACCGCAGCTGGAGAGGACTTGGGCTTCCAAGTTCATTTTCCTCTTTGCTGCAGAAAACGTAGGTCTATGATTTGTGTTAATAGATATATCCTTAGAACTTTTAAAGCCTCAACTTACTGTTTTTGTCACTTACCCTTTGGGTTTTGAGTAAAAGCAGTACCCTAGGGAGTCTAAAACATACTTGTCATCCAGTAAGTGAGGCTCTGGCAGCCCAGGCAGGGAAGGGGGGGAGAGAGAGGGGAGGGGTTTGCCTCATTCTCTGAACCTGCTGGTGAAGTTCCCCGGGGGGCCTGTAAATGGCCAGGACTGGGGCTTTGGCGATAGTGGCCTGAGGCTGTCCTGCGCACCTGCTGGGCAGTGTCCTTAAAGTGGCTGAGTCAAGTCCAGGAGATAGATGCTCATCTTTGTATTTATTTTTGTTTCATTTTAAATTCTTGTTGTATGTATTTCATAGTGCATCTAACAGACATATACAGAACTTGTGTGTGGCATGTATACTATGGATATAAATCGGGGAGAACAGTGGGCTGAGTTTGACACCGTTAGGGAGTCATCTTTCTGTAGGTAAACCCCTTCTGAACTTTGCTTCTCACTGGACTGGTCGGTACCTGGGGCAAATCCTTGAAGCACCAGTTCTCAAGGTGTGGTCTGGGGCCTCCTGGAGATCTGCAAGACCTTTCGGGATCCGCAAGGTTACACTGGTTTTGTTTACTAGGAGGTTTTACGCCTTCCCTTCCCTCGAGCGTGGGCTGGAGTCTCCCAGAGGCTGCAATATCTGACAGCGTGTGGGCCTGTAAAGTCACATGTGGCAAAGACGTGGGTGTAAGCCACGTAAACCAAAGTTCTCCGTTTTTAGAGCGCAGTGTTTGAGATGTCTTAAAACTCGGAGATTTATGTCTGGCCATGGACATTTCGCCTGGCTGCTCTCATCCCGTGGGCCCAGCTGAGGTGGGCAGCTGGGGTCCTGCGGGGGCCCGCGCCCTGCCGGTCAGTTGCACTAGCTCACGTGTGCTCTGGCCATCTTGAGGTAGGACAGTTGCTGTGGAAAGCGGTTCTTGTCCTGCTAATCTTGGCAGGTAGTCACTTCCACTCACGGGGCTGGTAATCCAGCTGGTGACTGGGTTTATAAGTAAGTTGGTGTCCTGACTGAAGTCAGCTGTTTATTAATTGAGATTAAAGTTCTAAATCTCCATGGCTTTTCATACTTGAAGCAAGCAGATTTCATTTGTGACGTACACAATCTCCCTTGCCTAACGAGAGACTCTGAGTCGCGATTATTTCCAAAGAGTGAACCATTAAGAGAGACCGAAACTCCTGCTGAAGCTAATAAATGACCACCCTTCACAGAGGCACTGGGGGTGCCATCACCCATTGCCCTGCTCCCTGGGTCCCTGTGAGATGCCTCTACTACCCTCTGAATGCGGACACTGCTGGGCCCCCACCACTGGGCCCACCCTGCGGAGCCCCAGGCCGCCACTGGGGGAACGCCTAAGGAGAAGTTACCTTGATGTTTGTGCGTTTTTGGAAATTCAGAGTGAGACTGATTAGCAGAAGCAGGCCAGCGAGGAGCCCGATGCACCAGTTTCCCCCACTTTCCGTCACTGTCATCTTGTTACTCACTTGGCTTCCGATCTTCTTCCTAAAACAGGAGGTTTCCTCTGGAAGAGATCCCACTGGACGAGAAGGAGGCAGCTCAGTGGCTCCACAAACTGTACCAGGAGAAGGTAAAGGCGTGCAGCGTCCCCCTGGGGCCTCGGGAAGGGTTCGAGGGGGCGGCGGAGGGGCAGGCTGCCGGCGTGCTGACTTCCTCTGGCGTCGGGGGTGCTGTGCCGTTCGCACTTCCTTCTTTCCAATCCTTTCCCTCTCATTTTTCGTAACTTTTGAGAAATGAACACACTAGAGAAACATATAAGGGTAACAGTGCTTGTGTAACCATGGACAATAACACTTGATTACATTTGCTTTAGTTTTTCATGTAAAAGAATTATCGATATGGAACAGACATGTACATGTGTTTGGTTTACAAGAAGAAACAGAATGTAGATGACATGGAAAGGTTCTTATGGCCACACCCAGCTCCACTCCATGCCTGCCCCCCCCCGCCAATAGCATGCCTCACCTCCGACTCCGGGTTTGTTTTATGTATACAAACCCACAGGACAGCAGCTTTTTGTTTTCCGCATTGAGGAGGGCTGGGATAATCAGCAAATCCTTTTAGTAGGTAACAAATATCCTTTCAAATGCATTGACCAGCTTGCAAGAAAATAAGGGAAATCTCTAGGGATCAAAAATGGAGCCGGAACTGAAAAGCCTACGGGCTCTCCCGGTGGAGTTTGCTGGCCTTCCTAACCAAGGTCTTGAGTTGTAATGTCCACCTGGAAACAGAAGGTAAGGGTTTGACCCCATTCAAGGCAGAAGGTAGAACTGGAAACCCTACACGAAGCCGGAAGCCTCCGAGAGTTTTACCCTCAGAAAGGTTAAACGAAAAACATCCACCTGTCAGCACAGGGAAGGGACTCGGAAGCTTTCGTCCCTTGGTCTCAGAACAGTCCCCCTGGTGAGTCAAAATCGCAAGCCTGACCGCGAACAGGTTTGGGGTTTGAATTTATACTAACAACGTAGTTGAAAAACAAAGACAACCTATCAACATGAAAAGTGGTTCCAGGCCGATCTCTGGAGTTCCTGGGGGAATCCTGTGCAAAACTGGCAGAACGTGACTGCCAACCTGAGCTGCCCGGGGCTTCCTCGGGCGAGGTGCTGCTGGAGATGAATGAACTCAGAGCCAACCTCCACAGACACAGCAGACAGAGAAGCTGAACTCCAGAAACCTGTCAACGGAACGAGCAGACGGAGACTGAAACCGGTATTTTTGAAATGATTAAGCATACAAGAAGGAACTGAAAAGAGCAAGACCGATGGAAAAAATGAGTCCGATCTGAGAAAAACCAAGTAGAATTTACAGGCATGAGAAATTCAATCATTAGCAGTAAACTCTGAGCAGATTAAGTATCAGATGAGATGCAGCTGAAGAGAAAATTAGTGAACTGGAAGATTTAGAAGAAATTGTTCGGAATGCAGCCCAGAGAAAGTGTACCTACGAAAGGAAGGTTAGAAGAGAGCATAGACCCAGAGGTGCGGTGGGTGGCGATTAGAAGGTCCCGAGGGAGAAAGCAGAAGGAATGGGGCCAAGCGGTTGTCACAGCTGATAACCATGAAACTCCTAGAATTGATGAACTTGGATTTCCTCAGGTCCAAGACATGCAAGTCTGGGATAAGATCAATGAAAAGAAATTCCCCCTGCTTGGCAATGAAATTGCTAAACACCAAAGACAAAGGTCTAAGAGTCGCCAGAGAGGAAAGACGCACTGCCCACGAAGGACTGACCGTTAGTTAACAGCGGACACATCTCTTACTGGGTATCAGAATCTCTCTTCAAAAGTCTTACACATTTTATTCTCTTAGCAACTGTACACATGCACACACACACACACATTATACACGCACCAATGTGTGCAGACAGAACAGAGTAAGCCCAGAGTGTAGGACACAGAAAAGCATAAAAATAGCATGAATTATTGTAACAGAAAGCAAAGTTACACAAGATGAATCAAGCGCACCAAAAGCTTGTCCTTTAGAACTCTTATAAAATGAAAGCCTTGGGCCAGGCTGACCAATTGAAAAAGAGCGATGGCGTTGATGGGGATAAACACGGTGACCCCACCAAAGAGCGGGGAGGGAAAGTTACGTGAGAGCAGCGTGACTGGCTGTATGCTCACACCTTTGAAAACTGAGATAAAACATACAATTCCGAAGAACAACACAACTCTCTCCAGAAGAAGCAGCGTGAAGGAAAGGAAACAGCGCAGGTGCCCCAGGCAGGTGGGCAGACAGACCTCGTGCACACGGGAGTCGGGGGGGGGGGGGGGCGCGGTGCGGTGAACGGGGTTGCGTCTCTGAACCTCTGTCAGGTTCACAAGTTCGAAACTGTGCGAACCAAGGGGCAGGATTGGTTCAGCAGGAAATGGGAAATAAGCTAAAAGTGCATCAGGAAGTAGACACACTGCATTTATGTATTCCCTTGCTGTGATTCGGTTAAAATAAATAAACTACATATAATCAACATAACGGAACCTGGAGAAAACCGTGGGAAAAAAGCAGATTGCAGCGTGTGCGTGGTGTGACCCTTACAGAAAACTGGGAGGTGCGCAGCACCCCCGTTGTGGCGTCACTGCTGTGGACACGCACCTGTGGGGTTCGAGGGTGAAACCGAGCATGGGAGTGGAAGCCCCAGGTCAGGAGCAGGGCGACTTCTGCAGGGGGTGGGACCCAGGGCCTCCTGTCTCAGACAGTTCGCTTCCTGAAATAGTCTCATGCAAGTGCAGCGAAGGTCAAGTTTTGACCTAACTGACAGATTTGAGTATTTTTATACTATTCGCTGTGCTATTCCATAATATTGAATTATGCAACATGACATTTTCAGTTTTTTTCAGTTTACGCTGGGACACCATGCTGTGGTGTTCTTCTGTGCTGTTCTTTTCGTCCGTCACCGTTGTTTTTCGTCCGTCACCGTTGTTTTTCGTATCCGTCGACAGTGACGTAGATGGGTTGAAGTCACCCCTTTCAGACGCTGCATGGTGTTCCAGCGAGTGCTGACGCCCCGTTCCTCTCTGTGAAATTAGCGTGTGTCCCACTTTGCTGGGACGGTGGGGCGGGTGCACGTGGGAGCCTGTCTGTCGGAGACTCAAAGGCTTAGTACCCTCACGGGTGGTGGAAGGCTCTGTTCCTTGTGAAATTTCTCCAAGTTGTGCTTCCAAGAGTCTGCCCGGGTTATGTCCCCCAGCTGAACCTGAGACGCCCCTCCCCCATCCTGTGAATAGAGGGTCTGGGTTACCTGCAGTCCCACTGCCCCCAGCCAGGAGGGATGCAAAGACCCTGCAGTGACCGCACTGGGAGCTTCTGAGAGCTGTGATGCCTTATGTATTTGGCGAATACCAATTAGCTACGGTCTCCCCCTTTCACAGATGTAGAAACTAAGGTCCTGAGAAGAAAGGGACTGTCCTCTGGGGAGCCAGGCTGGAAGTCCCCTGGTCCCTTGGGCCTCTGGCCTGAACACTGTCCATCACACCTGCTGAAGTGTGACTGCCTCTCACAGGTGGCTGGTGTGTGGGGGAAATGGGACCAAGTCCTGGCATCCGGGGTTCTTGCTTCCTGGCCACCCAAATCGCCATCACAGAACTGGGTGGGGCCAGAGTAAGTTTACAGTTGTTCATGCACAACAATTAATGAATGCGACAAGAATAAACTGGGTTTTGCGTACTCACTACTGGAAACCTACTTCTGCCCCTCCCTGTGCAGTGCGCACTCTGGGCCCAGGATAACGGGGCCCCTGCTGCGTGGGGCCGGGTTTGGGGGCAGGGAGAGACGGGTGCTGGAAACGGGGAGGGGCGTGGTCTGGACAGGCTGACGGTCGAGTAGTCTCAGTTTCTCTCACCCTCCGGAATATGCATACTCAACAAAAGAGAAAAGAGGCCCTTGTTCAGGTGAGGAGTCGGGGCGAGGAGAAAGGACATCATGTTGGGGAAGCAGCTCCACAGAATCGTTTCCGAAGGTCGGGCGGGCCTGGCACTGGAGCGGAAACATGTACGAACGCCGCCGCCCCCCCCAACCCCGTGCCGGGCGAGCGTTGTGTCCTCCTGGAACGCGTTGTGCACGGAGCGCTAGATCTCGACCTAAAACTTGGTTCCTGTTTCAGAAAGGGCAGGGGGAGTGCGGAAAGGCCCCGCCTTCTGTCTGCGGTGTCCTCGCAGGCCCTGGTTCACCCTGACGGCCACCTGCTGTAAACGCTCTGAGGCGAGCGAGCTGGGGGCAGGACCCGTCTGCTTAGGGTCGGGCGGTCAGGGTGGAGGTGGCCCAGTGGGCTTGGAAGTGGCAGGGACGTGCAGTCGCTCGAGGTGTGTGCATGTGGCTGAAGGTCAAGGGTGCCCTGACCACGAGAGGCGTCCTGTGGTGGGGGCGGCCGTCTGCACGAGGCTGTGAGGCTGGGTGTTTGTCAGGCCCCCGCCCTCATTTTTTTTTTTTTTAAACATTTTCTTTCTTTTTTTTTTTTTTAAGATTTTATTTATTTATTTTTAGAGAGGGGAAGGGAGGGAGAAAGAGAGGGAGAGAAACATCAATGTGTGGTTGCCTCTCACGTGGTCCCCACTAGGGGCCTGGCCTGCAACCCAGGCATGTGCCCTGACTGGGAATCGAGCCTGCAACCCTTTGGTTCGCAGCCCGCGCTCAATCCGCTGAGCTACACCAGCCAGGGCCCGCCCTCATTTGTGTATAACACAAAACACAACGGTAGAAAGTTGAATGCCGAAAATCAAACGAAAATAAAAACAGATGACGTCGCACTCCCCGTGGCCCTGTACAGATACCCAGTCGTGCGTATTTTTTTGCTTGAATGGAATCCCACGGCACCACAAATGTCACGGTGCACCCCCTTTGCACACGTGCCGTGTGGGGGCTGCGGAGTAGGCTGTCCTGCTGGCTGTCCCCTTCGCAGCCAGCTCGTGCTCGGTGTTCAGAGCGCGTCCCCGTGGCACTGCCGGCAAAGCCCTGTTAGTGTCATCTCCCTGTGTCTTCCCCGGCTCCTCCCTCCTGCCATGAGCTTGCAGGAAGGAGAGGTGAAGTCAGTTTACGTGGTGACAGAGCTGGCACCGGGGGGGGGGTGCCAGGACTGCGCCCCGGCCGGCTGCTGGACGCCCAGCAGGTCGTGGCTGGCACCCCTGCCCTTGAGACGCAGTGGGCGACGACGAGGGGCCTGGCTCGCACACCCGGTCACGGGGTCGAGGTGCCCGTCCCGTGGCAGGCACAGTCTCGTTATTTTCCTGGGAGACGGGCCAGGCCGAAGGGTTTTGTTTTTACAAGTTCTGGTGACGCCGGCAGCCGAGGTGGTCTGCGCAGGCCACGCCGGCTTCGTCTCCCACCCGCAGCGCACGGTTGGCCCGTGTTTCCCCGTCAGCACTACTGTCTCTCTGTTAAGAGGACAGCTTGCAAAGACACTGCTTTTCTCGTGGACTCCCGCAGGATGCCTTGCAGGAGATGTATAACCAGAAGGGCGTGTTTCCGGGGGAGCAGTTCAAACCTGCCCGACGGCCATGGACACTCCTGAATTTCCTCTTCTGGGCCACAGTCCTCCTGTCCCCTCTGTTCAGCTTTGTCTTGGGCGTCTTTGCCAGTGGCTCTCCCCTCCTGATCCTGACGTTCCTGGGCTTTGTTGGGGCAGGTAAGGAATGAGCGTGATCTTGCAGCTCAGGGCCGGGGTCTGCCATGTGCCTGCGGGGGCACCCAGGCCTGGAGGGGATCACAGCGCCCTGGGAGGCAGCAAGGAGCCGGGGTCCACGCAAGGCCGCCTGGGCCTCAGAGAGCGGGCTCTGGCCACTGTGCTGCAGCAGCCGCCTGCTCCGTGGGGACAGGCCGACTGGGCACGCATGGGGCAGCGGGAGGAGTGGGAGTGGGCCTGCCGGCCTGCCTGCCACCCACATGGGCCCCCCGATAACGATGTTCCCAGTTGATCTGTCTAACCTCACCTTTCTCCTGTTTTAAAGCTTCCTTTGGAGTCCGCCGACTAATAGGAGTAACTGAAATAGAAAAAGGCTCCAGCTACGGCAACCAAGAATTCAAGAAAAAGGAGTAATTAATGGCTGTGATTGAACACACGTAACCTGACGGTGGTATCCGATTAACTCAATTAAAAACAGAACAACACATACGGAGAGGAAAAAAGACACTTAGAAACTATTTTTCTTATTAACTGGTGACTAATATTAACCAATAAACTTGAGCCGAGAGTAAAGAAATCGGAAGGCCTGCCGGATGGAGACGGCCGCAGCCCCCCGCAGGGCCCACCCATCGCCGTGGGAGATGGGGCGAGGCGGGGTGGCATCCGCTCTGGGGAGGAGGCGGCGCCCGGGGCACCGGGTCTCACCCAGCGTCATCTCTCAAGGACTCTGCCGGCCAGAGAGAGCCTCTAATGCTTTCTCTTCTTAAAGTTAGGGCCTGTGTTTTGCTTTTATCCGTGATTGTGGGAACTCGCCCTGGCCCCTCAGCTGTTCCCCGGCACCCCACCCCCACCCCCGCAAACGCTCTTCTGGACTCCCCCAGCGCTCCTGGGAACCAGTCACAGGGTCTACGGCCCCCCAAGGTGGCCAGCGCCTTCGCTTCCAGACGGTGCGGTTGGGGAGCGAGTGGGGGTGAGGACGCTGCTGAGAGAGTTCCCTGGGCAGTGAGCACACGCGGGGTGTCAGAGGGACTGGGCGCCCCGCCAGGCTGGTGGCAGGCACAGGCTGTGCAGGCTACTGCCTGACCCTGCGCGGAGGTGCCCGAGGACTCCCCGACGTAGCGTTCTTCCCTCGCCCAGAGCTCCTCTGTCCCTTTCTCCCTGCAGCCGTCAGACTGGGTCCCTCTGCTGGGTGCTGGGCTGGTGTCCTTCTCCCCTGTGACTGGGAGCCCAGAGGTGCTGAGTGTGCTGGAGGGAGACCTTTGCCCCATAGCCCCCCGGACCTGCGAGTGCTTCTTTAAAAGCAAGGTGGCCGCCCGGTCGGTCTTCCAAAGGTGGTCGGAGACTGCTAACACAGAGCTTGTTGGCTTTCAGGGATTTTGTTTTTCCAGCTGATCTTGTGGTGGCTCTCAAGGCCCCGATGAAAACTAGAGGCGGTGAGCCTGTCTTTCTCCTGTGCCACCCTCCCTGCCCTGAGCAGGCACAAGCGTCCCTGGGGAGGGCCTGCCTCTGGCCAGGTGGGCGGCCTCTCGGCCCAGCGGAGTGTCTCCCCAGGGTCCCAACAGCCTGTGCTTGGCCTGTCCTCTCAGCATCCTTTTTAGGCGTGGCCCTAGAGGGAGGCGTTTGATCTGAAAACGAAGGTTTGGTGCACTGTGGCCAGGCTGGGAGCTGCTGGGCAGATGGAGGAGGGGGGCCGAGGGCCTCCCCGTCCCCCCCCCCGCCCCCGCCTCCTCGTGGGGCTCAGCTCAGCTTATTCCACTCCAACCCACCTGCATTGGACTTTATTCTTGCACTTTCAAGTTGGTTTTTTAAAGTGACATTCCCCTCATCTTTTTTTAGCAAGGGAAAGAAAATAACGGGTGTTCTCTCCGATACACTGTAACCAGCATTCTGAATAGAGGCGGGTTGAATTTTCTAGAAAAACAAATGGAGGAAAGAGACATGAAAAACGTTAGAAACTATATTGGAAAAATAATAATGTGTTGGCCCTAAGTATGTATTTTGGGAAGATTTATCGGGATGGCATCAGTTCTTTATAACAATGACACGCTCCTGAATTTTAGTTTTGGTGACAGAGGCGTTCTTGCCTCCGTCTTAAAGCACATCCCTCTGCTCCCTCTGGGCCAAGTGGCTACTTCGGAGCTGATTTGTCTGCACGCAGCGTGCTGCTCATCTGTCTTTACGGGTGTTCATCGGCATCATTTGCCACGCCACTAATCCCTGGAACATTTAAAATGAGACAAGGAATGGGGAGGGTACATTACACACACACACACACACACACATACACACACACACACAAATTTAGATCTTTTACCACTTAGTTACTAGTCCTGGTTTCCCAGATAAATTGAGTACATAAATTTCCCCTCAAAATGAATACATAATGTGTGAGTTCTACATCGAGTTAATGAGCAGTGCAGACTCCTCTGTAAACGGAGACCAAGACCAGGGTGTAGGTTTCAAATCTCAGTGATTCCTTCTGATTCCACACAGAGCGGCTTGCACGTTGCACACCGAGCCCTTTGGGAGCAATAAAAACTGCAGCATGAATGTTCAGGCTTTTTTTTTTTTTTTTTTTTTTTTTTTTTAGAGGGTGCATCTTGCCTTTCATTCACTTCAGAAATAAAAGGGGAGGGGAGCTCTTAATTTTTTTTACAAATTAATAAACTGCAGAATAGTGCTTTCCTTTATTCTTTGCCTTTACACCTGCTGCTCCTGAGCTCCATCTGTTGCTGAAGTTGCCGTGTCCAATTCAGCCGAGCGTTGGAACAGGCCGTGCTGGTGGCTGCTGCCGGCAGGTGCTGCGGGCCTCGTGGGCGCCCGCTACGCTTGCTCCTGGTCAGTCAAGGGCTGGGGGTGTTTGCCGGCCCTCCCTGCTGGGGCAGGCTCTGTTGCCGGCAGTGTGCCTCTGGAGCCAGCCCCCTGATCTTGCGGGCGGGTGGGTGTCGGGGGGTCACTGGCCGCATGTTTTTCAGCTCAGGGCAAGGCCCCACTCTCAGGTGCCAGGTTCCGAGTCCTTTGTCATCTTCCACCTACGTATCTTGGCCCTGCCCAGTGCGTGGAGTTCGGCTTGTGGGCCTAGCCCACGTGTCTAGCTGGGGAGAAGGCTGCAGTTCTCTGGGGAGTCCCAGGGGCTTCTAAGGTGACAGTGATATTTCCATGGTGACTTGGTAGCAGCTACCAGCACCTGGGGACTTTCTGGCTCCACTCTATGGGGTCTTTTTGATGGCATTGTACGCGGTGACTGTGCCCACTGCCTGCGAGCAAGCAGATGCTGGGGAAAGGCTTGGCCGACCAGAGGAAAAGCAGGTCATAGATTTTTCTCTTTCTCTACGCCCTCTTTTTCTCCAGCCAGGCCTGGGGGAGCATTTGGAATCGCTCCCCGCTGATGAGTGTTAACCCAGAGAAAGCAGTAGCACTGGTCACCCAGCACTTGGTGGCAGCATACTAGACGCACGGCCCCATCCGAGGTGCTCTGTGGTCCCCGTCCTCAAGAAGCACAGGATCCGGTTGAAGTGAGGAGTTCTGAACATAGAAACCACTAAGTAATAACAAAGCAACGATGTCCACAGCACATTCTTGTAAAAGAAACAAACGAACAAACCTTAGTGCGGGTGTGGTCACTGATTAATTCTGAATCTACCCTGTCTGTCCCTGTCACCGCTGTGCACCGAGGCAGGAGGACCTTCCTCACGTTAACTCAGTTACTGCGCGTGATGTCGGTCCGAAGCAAAGTGGCAGGTGCAGTCACATGCGACTCGAGAGCTGTCGCTAGGCCGTCCACACCCACGTGTAACTCTCTGCATGTTGCTTTGTCTCTGCCCAAGACACCTCCAGGATAAGCCAAACAGACTATTCCCAGCCCGGCTGGCTTTCAGCTGAATTGTTCAACCCTGAGCGTGAACTCGTGCCGCGAACTTCTCACCGGTAGTTGCATGCTTCCCCCAGCATGCAGCACTCAGTGTCCAATGGCGGGAGTGGGCTTCCAGCTCTCCTGCCCTGCGACCAGGCTCAGGACTGGAAGAGCTGCCCGCCCGCCTGCCTTCTCTCTGGAGACAGCACGTCCCTCGCCCACGTGCCTGCCCCTTTGTCTAGCGAGTTAGCCCACAAAGCGCAGGCCAGCCTCCCCAAATGCCCAGGCCTGGGTCCTCCAACCCTCCTCCCAGCCATACCACCCACTGGGACTGGGCCAGGCTTTGTCCCAAACGCTGCTTGGGCTGCCAGGGTGCGTGCGGGCATCCGGGTTTCACGTTCTTGCCTATCAGGGCCAGGACGCAAAAACACAGGGACAGTGTTTGGGTAGAAGGTGTCACGTTGCGTTCTCCTTGATGGAAGGGGGGACACGTGTGAATTAAGTTTTAGCACAAGCGGTTGCCACTAGCTGATTCGGTGAAAACGGCGGCCTTCTCACAACCCACTCGGGAAATTCAAGGACAAGATCATTTCAGGGGACCCGGGAAGTACCAGAGAAGCTGACACCAGTCAGCCCCAGCGGCAGCCACGCGTTCTTTTCCAGGACAATTGGATTGCTTTAAATTCCTAAGCTTTGTAAATGACAAGTTCACCTGGAGTTTTCTTTTCTCGTAAACTTTCATTTCTTTTCGTTGCGTAAGTATTTGGACAGAAGTCAAACTGTGAATGAGATACTGAAATGCACTAAATTGTATTAAACTGGAGTTACTTGATACAATGAAGAAATGCATCTGATCTGCTTGTATTTATTGTCTCAGAACTGTTACGTCGTGACAATCAAATGTTACTTGCCTAAATGCCAGGAAATTCAGCTGGCTTCTTAATCATAAAGACCGTCAGCAAGTTTCGTACCACCGACTGATCATTAAACACGAAGACCGTCAGCAAGTACTGTTAATGGAAATGAGAACCTCTCTTTGGAAAACCACACAAACCGTCAATCCCAGTGTGTGTGACAGACATTGGGGTCCTTTTCTATTGTTGACAATCTGCCATAGCTGACCACTGGCCAGTTTCAAAGGGTGACGCACTGTCTACTGGGTGCGAATATGTTTATGGACGTTCCTTTTGTACACTTCATTTTTACAAGTTTGCTACTCACAACCTTTATGTAGTTGAAGATAGAGGTATTTTTGGTCTATAGGAGCCAGGGGAGGGGGGAGCTAACTTAGACTTTAAAAGCCTGTGTCCCCAAAACCTGACTGTTTGCCATGCTCTGCGAAGATCACTTTGTACACGGGCGTGCGTGAGCCTGCCGGAGCGGCGCTGTTTTCCAGAGAAAATGCTGCAGGCGTCATGCTTATTTATTAAAGTTGCTGCTGTGAAAGAGAGGGATAAAATATCCACAATATAAGAGAATGTGACTGTCTGTCTCCTGTTGCTTTGTTTCTAGTCCGCATAGGTTTTCCCCCCAGGGAAGTACAGGACCCTGGGTGCTCACCGGCCTACGGGGTTGGCAGCTGCACAGGCCGCCCCACTCCACGTCCTCCCCAGCTGCCTGCTCAGTGCACTTGTCCAGCCTCCCCTTTTCATCCCGGTTGCCTTTGGAGGGGAGTTGGAGAAGGGGCGCCACCGTCTGGAGGAAGGCAGTTGGTGCATAAAGTCTGTGACGTGTCTGTCTCTGCCTGAAACAGGTCTTAAAAGCCATCAAGGACAAAAGGGTTTCCAAAGTAGGCATGTATACATCAAAAGCTATTTTTTGTAAAAATTTATTCTATGGAGAAAACCAAGGACTCCTTTTTCTTTCTTTCTTTCTCTTTTTTTCTTATAAAGAAAAGAACACTGGTTAGAACCAAGAGCTATTGCCGGGTTGCACTGGTCTGTCTGAGGAAAAATAAACTGAGCTAAAAGATTCGTGACTTCACTTCTGCTCTGGGAACCGCTGTGGTGACGTGCTTCTGCTCCGTGCGGGGTCCACACTCAGCCCCCTGAGAACTGGAAAGGCCAGTGCGACTTATTTTTAAAATACACCCTGAATCCAGAGCCTACGTGTGCCAGCACATGCACACGTGTCCATGCATTCAGGTGCACGTGTGTGCGCACACAAACATGCACAGATGTGAAATTTGGGGTGATGCGACGCAGGAGATGAAACCAAAGGGCCCTGGTGCCACTTGGTATGTTGGAATGGGAGGGTGGGGTCACACCCTTGACCCCTGTGTGCACCATTTTGCTTCACTTGTGCTCTTGGCCCTGTGAAGTGTCCCCGCACAGAAACAGGTGGCTGTGGAAGTCACCCTCGGACCCACAGACCCACAGACGCCTGGGATGCCCAGGCGATGGGCCGAGCCCGTCTGCCGCTGCTGGCCCAGGCCCCACCTCTGCTTTGGCCTTGCCAGGGGGATGTGACATGTAGGAGCCCGCCCCTGGCCACCCACTGTGATGAGAAGCATGTGGGAGCATGATCATGTGTATGCCTGTGAACACACACCAAACACATGCATGCATACACACAAACCCATGTGGGCCTGCAGAGTACACACAGGGACCTATGTGCCCGTGCACACACCCACACATGTACACACACCCAAAGAGTGGGGGACAGTGGGGGTCACTTAAGAGCGACCCCGTTAGGAAATGGGGTGAAAGCACAAGCCCGTGCTCCTGAATCGTTCTCACTCTCACATCTCCTCCCGGTGCAATGCCTGAGGACACTGGGGTGTCCAGGCGGTCCACATGGTGGGGAATTTGTGGAAGGAAAGAAGCGCTCCCCAAAGACTAAAGAAATCAGACTGTCCTGTGACTTCTCAGAGGGGTTAGTGATGTCTCCTGATCCAGCCCCCGGCTCCACCGGGAGTGGGGAGAGTGCTACACCCACAGGACTATTACCCCAGGGGGCACGTTTTATGGAAAGTGGGCAGAGAGTACGGGACACATGGGATGTGTGACCTATGGGGGCACCGGGAGGGGGTGGGTCTTCAGCTCACTCCCTCCAGGGAGAATCCCGCATGCAGCTCACAGGGGTTTCCCAGCTGTGTGGAGCTGAGCCTGACCCCCTAAGATCACACCGTGGACTCCAGCAAAGCCCTCACATGGCTTTCTAGAAGGGCGTGTCTTGCAGAACAGGTGTGTAAGCCTGTGGCCAGAGACGATTGCTCTGTCCAGGAGAAGCCAGAACCCAGTACTGCCTCGGGTCTGTCCTCTTCTCCTCAGGGCCAGAGTGTGGGGTGAAGCCTTGAGAGTCAGAGGAGGGGCTTCCGGGGACCCCAGAGCACTCCACACCAGGAGGTGTCTGCAGGAGCCTGGGGGTGCCCTCGGAGACTTCAAACGGGGACTGGGATGGACGGGAGGAGGTGACGGCCAGCTCCAGCCAGGTGTGTCCAGCCTGTTTGCAGAACGACCGCACAGTCTGAACCCTTCACCAGGGGAGCAGCTTGGGGTGGGACTTTTCCTTCTGTCTGCCCCCTGCCATGGAGGGACAGGGGCTCGGATCTTACACCAGGGGTCAGACTTAAAAGGAATTCGGGTGCTGTCCGTCCTGCCAGCCGCAGGGCTGGGGTGTAGCTCCGCCCTGCTGTCTGCGAAGCTGCTGCACACCTGCCCAGGGTTCATCCGGCCCCTCTAGGTCCTCAGTCTCAGCTCAGGACCAGGAAGCCTCCAGGACGCAGACCCCCCCAACCCCCAGACGACTTTCCATCGTCTCACTTCCTGGAGAGCGTTCCGATGATGTCTCTGATGAGGCGGTCGGTCCCCTGCCCAGGACTTTGTAGGAAACCTGACCCACAGGGCTACCCCAAGGCCATCTGATGGACCCTCCACCCTTACACAGAACGAGGAGGTGGCACTGCCCCCGGTGACCCTGCCATGCGGGCATAATGGAGAAACTGTGCATCTCAGGATGTGACCCTTGGTGCTGGGAGACGGCCGTGCAGGCACAAAGCACCGTCCTCTCCTCCTGCCCAACCCTCTCCTGCTGCTTCCGGCCGGAAAAGAGCGCCCTCTTGACTAGTGACGGCCTTGGCGTGGAAGGAGATGTGCCCACCTCTCCGGCCACACGTGACTCTCCGGGGTTCGGAGGGTGCCCTGCCCGCAAGGTGTGAGGTTCTGTAGTCTAGAAAGGATCCCTTCGGCACTCCCGGGCCTGCCGCTCTGCGATGGGTGCAGAGCTCTGAAACCCTTGTCAATTCCTCAGTGATGAGGCCACTAGGAGCCGCTTTGTTCTAACGAGGTGACACTGGGTGGGCTCCTGATGGGGTCGGTCCCCAGAAAGACTAAGCCATGATGGGAAATGTGGAACTTTCAGCCCCCTCCCCCATTCTCCAGAGAGGGGAGAGGAGCTGGAGACGGAGGGAACAAAGACTCAGGCCTATGCAAGGAGCCGGTAGCATGGGGGTCGGGAAGCTTCTGGGTGGGTGGGTCTACCCACGCCCTAGGGCTGCGGCGAGCCCTCAGTTCCCACCAGAACCACGCCCGCCCAGCTCCGCCGATGCCCTGTCACCGTGGTCTGGAGCTCCTGGTCCGTTCTGCCAGGACCACTCGGGCTGGCCGATGCTTTGAGGGAGGCCTTTGGATCCCAACAGAGCTGGGCTGAGGCCTGCGGGCGCTCGGCCAGGACGGCCGCCCAGCCCGCCTCCGAGCTGCAGTCCTCACACACTGTTCCCACACTCCCTGAGAGGACCCAGGGAGCAACGGGGTTTTCTATTTATAACCATTAAGCACATGTAACGCTCCAAAGGAAGCATTTATTATACAAGTGGTTCTGAGCCAGCCAAGTTCTAAAGCAGCATATTAAACATTAAACATCGAAATAATAAATGAATCATTGGTTTTCAGTGACCAGGCCAAGGATGCATCCGTTTTAGGCACAGTTGGGTAACCGTGGGTGGCCCTCTTGGGTGAGGGCTGGGCAGTGTGCGTGGGTATTGGAACCACGGTGGTCTCTGAGTAAGGGCTCAAGGTCGGGGGTGCAGGTGGTTTATTTGCAGGTGGCCCCGAAGAGGGAAGGAAGGGAGTGGGGAGGAGGAGTGGAGAGACAAGGGACCACAACAGTGCCTGGCATTGCTGGTTGTCCCTGTGGGCTCAGCCCTGCTGGGCCCGCTCAGAAGCCGAGCACGATGCACTCCGAGCACAGGGAGCTTGGCGAATGTATCTGCCCACTTGGTGGGGAAGGACCTGGTGGCGCCAATTCCCAGGCACTGCTCGGCCTGCTCTGCATCCTTGGAGAAGGTCCCCGGCCTCGGGCAGGAAAGGGGAACCCCTGAAAGTCCCAGAGTGCCTGGGCTGCCCCACAGCAGTTCAATCTGAGTGAGCTGAGGGCACGTGGCCCGGGCGCCCCACGTGTCTGCTGGAGTCTGTGCCCACCCCCAGGCCACTGTGACCCGGTGACCTTACATTGTGCCGCTTAGGTAGGAAGAGACGAGTGGAAATCTGGGTGAGCCAACACCACTCTTTCCACCTGCTCCGATGAAGATTTGGTGCCCTTGAGGTTGACATTTCGGGCAGTCCAGCCCTTAACTTGGCCTTCCCTTCACCTCTCCTCTCCCTGCTCCTGTCATCCCAATATTAGATGTGCCAGGAGCTGGCACAAGAGGCGTGGGCCCTGCATCCAAAAGCTAAGCCAGGCTATAGCTGGCTTCTACCATCAGGGCAAGGGGGTGGCTCCTTGGGCTTGAGAACAGCCTGAAAAGGTGGGAGAGGACAGATGAGGATCTGCAGCACTGCGGTCACTCGTGCTCACTGCCTCCCACCCCCACTGAGATGGGGTACCAGTGAGGGACAGGAGCCTTGGGCATGGACTGGCTTCTTGGAGGAGAACCTCAGCTTGAAAGGGGAGAGCAAGAATCCAGGCTGTCAGAAAGCCAATGAAAAGGCAACTGAGCTAAAAATAGGAGCATTGAACAGAATGTCCAGAAAGGCCCTCTGTGGTGCCAGGTTTGATTTCAGTATTGCTAATTACTTAAGTCACATAATGCAGAATGGAACCCGGGAAGAGCACATTGTCTCTGTACGAGTCAATGTGGAGAGTGGGCTCTTCATGAGACTAACACGCAGACCTCAACGGTTAGCCGTGCGGAGGAGGAGGCGGGGGCCCGGGGCCCGGGTTGCATTCTCACCGTGCCCTTCACCTCTTGTTGGCTTCAAGTTGACACGAGCAAGGAGCTCACTGTGTCCCCTTGTGGCCGAGCCCCGGGCTCTGCTCCCCCACAGGGGTCTGTGCCTCGGCTTCCCCTCTGTGAAACGGAGATAGGAATCTCGTGGGGCTCGGCCCTGAGCCCTGCTTTTGGATGAGAAAGTTGACACCCCGGAGAAGGGAGCAGCACTTCGGAATCCCCACGCCCTGTGTGGAGTCGGCCGCCTCACGCAGTGCGTGCCCTTCTGCAGACAGTCGGCTCCTGCAGATCAGTGAAGAGTGCCGAGCCGTGGAATGCAGAAGGACGATGTCCCCTTCGGCCTGGGACAGTCTCGGCCAGCACGTTGAGGCATTCCTTCCCGTCTCCTCTGAGTTTTTGCTTTTATGTGGTTGCGATCGTATCTATCACCTTTCACCTTCTTTTCCATGTTTATTCCTTTTAAAATGCTCAAGAGACTTTAGACCAGAGGCCTAGAGAGGTCCAGGATTCGGATGAGATTACAGGCAGGTGCCGGCTGTTGTGTTCTCCATTGCCGAGGCCTAAATTCCAGCCTGTCTGGTTCTCTGCTGTCACGATCCTTCTGGCTGGGCAGGGGTGGATTCCTCTCCCTCCGGCAAACTTCCGCCACGGTGGCCACTCCAGTAATGACAGAAAGACAATGGCAGTGGCAATCAAACAATGCTGCGAGATGTGCTTTTAATCCGTAAAGGTTTGGGAGAGACTCCTGAAAGAGCTCTGGAAGTCTAGTCTCTGGATCAAAGGACCAAAGGGTGTCGCTGTCTTTTAAAAAGGTGGCACCTCGGAGAGTCTCCCGAGGGGCGCGCCCGCCAGCCTCCCGCTCGGCCAGGTTGCCACACCCTCCCCTTCCTTAGCCCGTCTCTTTTCTTCCTCCCAGTTTTTGATAATTGTAGGGGAAAAGTTTACATGGCATTTCCTTGATTACTCATGAGGCAGATTATTTCTGTACATAATTGTTACTTATTCTATTTCCCTTGGGGATTATTGGCCTGTCTGAAGACATTGATTCCGGAAGGCGTGGTTAGATGTACACAGTAAATGCGTTGGAAGACGACCTCTGACCCTGCCCCTGGCGGGGAGCGAGGTGCTTAAACAGAGAGGCGAGCGACACACAGGTTACCTGGTGGACTCTTTGAGGACTCACATGTTACTGCTTTAAAGTCGGTTGGGTTGTTTTTTTTTTTTAATTAAACTTTTATTTTGAGGTAATGTAGGTTCATGGGCAGTTGTAAGAGGGATCCCGGATTCCCCCAGGGGTGATGTCTTGCACAACTCCAGTCCAGCGTCGCATCCAGGATGTGGACACTGATATGGTCCCCACGAAGATTCTCCCTGCTGCCTTTTATAGACACACCCCTTCCCGCCTTACCCTACACCCCTCCTTAACCCTCGGAAACCACTAACCTGTCCTCCACTTTTACAATGGGTCACTTCAGGGACGTTCTATAAACGGACTCACACACTACGTACGCGGCTGTCTGAGGTTGGACGTTCTGCATTCAGCATCATTCTCTCAAGACTCGCCCAGGTTATTACGCACAGGAATAGCTCCGTCATTTCGATTGCAGCGTAGTGTTCTGTTCCGTGGTGTGGGCGGGCCACAGTGCATCTGACTAGTTGCCAGTCAGAGGGCGTCTGGGTTGCTTCTAGGCTTGCGCCATTCCGAACAAACCTGCTGGGGACATTCGCTGGCCCGGTGGAGAGGGCCTGAGCAGTGGGACAGAGCAGACCCGGCGCAGGCCGCATCCCAATACATAATTGAACAGGCTCTTTGCAGCCTGGACACAATGTAACGGGCTACCAGGAAAGGCCATCTGGCCTCAGGTTCCGGCAACCTTTAAAGAACAGCAAATGCTGTCTCGGGACAAAAGAATCTAAGAAAAGAATGGACATCGATTCATAGTAATACCACCATTTTCATCAGGATTAAAAGGAATTGCTAAGGCAGTATTTGTGCTGAATTCAAGCACTTTCTACATTCCCATGTGAGAAAAGAATACGAGAGTTCTGCGCAGAGAGCAAACAGCCCAGTAACAGTCCTCTTACTGCCCACGAGCCTGGGAATCGCCTAAAACCGAGTGGGAGAGCTTCACCCTGCCCTTGGCTCCCTCCAGAAGGGAAACACTTGCTCCCCACCAGAGCTGGCCAGGGGGGGGCGGAGGGGGGCAGGACACAGGGCCTGCGCCGTCACCAAGGAACAGCTGTGTGACTGTTTTCTCAGAGGCTCTGGACGACGTCTCTGTGAGAACAGACCTATGACCTGGAGACCTGGGCGTGGAGGCTGCATCTGGTGCTGTCAGGTTTTTTAAAAACAAACTATGTGAGGAGACACGAAGTGAGATGTTGTCACTTTAATTTGCACTTCCTTGGTACCTACTGGTCGCAGAGCCTCTTTTCATACGATGACTGGCCGTTTGTGTGGTCCGCTCTGCTTTTCCTTTGTCCACTGTTCCTTCCCTGCCTTCCTTTGGCTTAATCAAATGTTTCCCATTGTACTTCTACTGGCATCTTAGCCAAACCCTTAAACAAATTTGTTTTTTGGAGTTTCCCTCTAGGGATGGATAGCTTTATATCCAATTCTATTTCCAGCTGCCACTGGATTACTCCAGTCTTCTCTCTGCATACGAGAGCCTTCCCAGCGCCCACTTCTCACTCCTCACCCGAAAGCTCCCACTTCACGGCTACAACAGACTCCAAACATGTGAGTCCTCTGTGTACCCGTCCTTGGTGCCGCCGCTGTTATGTCTTATACATACATTGTTAAACCATCATGCAAACTTACTAGGTGTATGTCTCCGGAGGAAATTATGGGAAGAAAAAAGCATGACAACTACATTTACCGCCTTGCTGATTGCCTGCGAGGCTGACCTTTCCTCCCTACGCCTCCGCATTCCCACCTGGGGCCGTTTCCTTCTGAAGAACATCCTGCAGCATTTCTGGTCATACCTGCCCGCTGGCCACAGATGCTCCCAACTTTATCTGAAAGATCTTTATCTGCCCTTAGTTTTTAGAGTATTTTTGCTGGACATAGAGTTGTGGGTAAGTTTTTAACATTCAGCCCTTTGCTGCTTTATACCATTGTTTTCTGGTTTCCCTGTGTCCGAGGAGGAGACGATGGAAATTCTTATCGTTGTTCCCCGAATGTACCGTGTCTTTCCGGTGGGCTGCTTTCAAGATTTCCTCTTCACCGTTTTCAACAGTTTGACTGGGATGTGCCTTTGTTTTTCTTTGTATGAATTCTGGTTTTGCTGGGCTTCTTGACCTACAAATCAATCTTCTTCATGAATTTGTGGGTATCGGCCATTATTTTTTCAAACAAAATACCTGCCCTATTTTAAGTCTCTTCTGCTTCTGAGACGCTTAGGACATGATATTAGGGTCCTTTGCACTGTCTCAGAGATCTCCAAGGCTCTGTTCATTTCTCCTCAATCTCTTTCTCTTCTTCAGATTGATTAATTTGTATCGATCTGTCTTTAGGATCACCCATTCCTTCTATTTCCAATAGGCTATTAAGCCAATGCAGTAAAATTTTCATTTCAGTTGTACTTTTCAATTCTAGAATTTCCATTCTTTTTTATACTTGCTATCAGCTTTGTGGTGAGTCCCTTTCTCTTCACTGATTAAAACCCATATTTTCATTTAATTCTTTGGATATATATATATATATATATATATATATAATAGCTGCTTTATAGTCTTTATCTGTAAATACAATATCTGGACTATCTGGGAGGTGGTTTCTATTGACTAGTTTATTTTTTTTTATAGATCTTATTTATTTATTTTAGAGAGGGGGAGGGAGGGAGAAAGAGAGAGAGAGAGAGAAACATCAATGTGTGGTTGTCTTTCATGTGCCCCCTACTGGGGACCTGGCCCACAACCCAGGCCTGTGCCCTGACTGGGAATTGAACCAGCAACGCTTTGGTTCGCCGCCCTCGCTCAATCCACTGAGCTACACCAGCTACGGCTGACTACTTTTATCCTTGACCGTGGTTTCTACTTTCTGGTTTTTGCATGTCTAGCACATCTTTTGGTACATATCGGACACTGGTAAATTAAAAGTTGTAGCGACTCTGGATCATCTCCCACAGAAGAATCCTGACGTGTGGTAGTTGGCAGTTCAAATACTGTCTTTATCACCTTGACCTTGTATAGGCTTGGCTTTACTCTTTGTTAGGCTGGATCTGAGAAATGTCCTAGGTTCCCCTGCTTGGCAGGATTCAATGTGCACATCTCTCTTGCCGATCTTGTCAAGGCTTTGCTTCATGTTTCCTTAAGGCAGGTAGAGCGTAGGCCTTATTTTAGGGCAGGGGTTAGAGATGGTTCACAGGCTACTCTTGGCCACGGCCTGTTTCTGTATGGCCTTTGAGCTAAGAATAGTTTGTATAAAAATGTATTGAATCCTTACCCAAGGATATGTTTTTATTGATTTTTAGAGAGGGAGTAAGGGAGCGGGGGAGAGAGAGAGAGACATCGGTGTGAGAAAGAAACATCAGCTGATTGTCTCCCATACGTGCCCGGCCTGGGGATTGAACCCATAACCTAGGTAGGTATATGCTCTGATGCAGAATTGAACCTGAAAATTTTGGTGTATAGGACAACACTTCAACAAACTGAGCCAGCTGGCTAGGGTAGTTTTTATACTTTTAAATAATTGTTTTTAAAAAATCCCAAGAAAAAACATGTGACAGAAACTGTATATGGCCTTAAAGCCCAAAATACTTACCTGGGCCCTCACAGATAAAGTCGCTGACCCCACGCATGTGGCCCTCAGTGGAGCGCCCCTGTTGAACTGGGTGTTAATGAGGTATCATTTTCTGTAGCCTTGTGTGACCTCTAGTCTTCCCGCCATTCTCAACTCTGTAACGACCTCTTCCTGGTAAGCCACATGGAGGCTCATCCTGCACATTCTGAGCCCAGCAAAAGCCAAGGACTTCCAGGGACCCCTGCGCGGATGCTGGCTCGGCACCCCCGCCCAGCCCCTTCTTCCCGGTGCTCTGCCTGCCTCGCGGGTGGGTTCCAGCCACCCTAGCTCTGATCTTTGCCTCCCCACCCAGCTACGGTGCACCATGCTGCACCACCCCCACACACTTAGCAGCTATGTTTCACGTGTACATTTACTTTATTACATTTGCAAAAGTACCCTAGGCGTACTTTCCTTACACAAGAATATGTTTGTGTAAGGAACTTATATGCGGTTGAAAGTAAGGTTCCCTTTTGTGGCATTCCCAAAATGTGTACCATTGCCTACTCCATGAAAGCGCTGTGTCGCTGGGTTGAGAAGGGTGCGGGCTGGAGACACAAGTAAAAGGCACGTCCCTAAAGTCAAAACGTTTACGGTGTCAGGGACACAGGACAGGAGGGCTAACAGGAGTGGAGTCAACATGCTGTGAAAATTCAGAGAGAGGCAGTTCATTCCAAAGATCTGGAAGGATCTGTGGCAAGTTGGCCTTGGAAGTAAGGCTGGAGGGAGCCCTGGGTGCTGTAGGGTTTGTGGCTGTAGTGAGAAGATAGTGATCTTGTTATACTTTATGGCAATATTTCTTCATAAGACCAGTGTAACAAGAAAACACAAGACAGAGGGTTTTGCAAGGGCTAACTGCCATTCAGCCCAGTGGAGGGAATTAATCCCGTATCTCAGAGGATTCCGCCCAGGCCTCCAGCGCAGGGTGCAAATAAGGAGGACGGGCGATCCGCAGGCCCGCACGATGAGAAACTGCCTGTGTGCACACGTCATCGTCAGTCACTCCGGGGTCATTGCTGTGTCCACATGTCATTGCCAGTGACACCTTCCCCTCACCCCCAGCTGGGGTCCTCCCTGAGTCCACACGTCCTTGTCATTTTGGTCCCTGGGGTCATATCCCTGTCCACTGCTGTCAGTGACCCCCACCTCCCGTAGCTGCTGCCTGGGGAATCTGCGTGGTGGGGCTGGGAAGGCTCAGTGGGGCCCCGCCCGCGTCACCAGGAGCGGGGTGGGGCGGTGGAGGGGGCCCTCGCGGCCACGTGCACCCACCCTGGGCGTCGTATACGCAGGAAGGTACGATGTCATGGGAGCGCCACGGTGTCCCCTTCGCTCCCGGAGGTCAGGTGCCTGGTCCGCCCAGGAGACACCCGTCCCGGGGGCGGCTCAGCAGTGCAGCCACTACAGCTCCGCACAGATGCCAGCGGCCGTCACCGCCCACTTTCATCCAAGGCCCGCCTCTCCACTCCTTTCGCCGCACGGCCCGGCCGCCTTTCTGTCGGAGGACAGCGCTCACTCGGGCGGGAAGCCCTCCCCTTTAAGACGCGCGTCCCGGAAGCCGTACCACGGCAGAGCCGGTACCGGAAGTGAATGCGGCCGGCAGCTGCAGGCGGCCGGCTAGTGAGCTTCCTCCGGCGGCCGGGCAGGCGTCGCTGTTGCGGCGGGGGGTGCCGCTCAGGCTCGGGCTGGCCGGGTGCGGCCTCGGGGCTGCCCATGGGGCGCGGAGGGCCGGGCCGGTGACGCCGGACGCCCATGGACGCCCCTGAGGAGCCGCTGCCGCCGGTGATCTACACCATGGAGAACAAGCCCATCGTCACCTGTGAGTGCCGGTCGGCGCGGGAGGGGGCGGCGGCCGTTGCAGGCAGCCCGGCCCATGGTCGCCGGCCCCTTGACCCCCGTTCTAAGGCCCTGGCCACTTCCTGGATGGAGGTGTGGCCGGGGCGGCGGCTGCGGCGGGGTCCCCGCAGACGACCTCCGACCCTGCAGGAGACGTCGTCCCGGGCCGTTTCCTTGCACTTTGACAGCGCTCGGGGCAGGGCGTGCTCCGAATGGAGGGCGAGGATGGGGGCCCTGCTGTGCTCCCGTCCAGCTCCCGGGCTCGGTTGCTGGCCGAGCGACCCGGGGGGACCGTCCTCCCGGTTGGGGGTCGTGTTGTCCTCCCGGTCCCACCGCTCCTCGACCCTGGGGAGGGCTCTCATGGCTCGCAGACTGGGGAGTGTGGACGAAGTTTGTGTGCGTGTATCTTGTTAGAAGACGCGAGTTTGTACTTCAGTAAAGTGTTAAATGTGAACGGCGCAGGTAGTCGGTCAGAGCCGTGCACGGGCGGGACCGCTCCCCGGACCGAGCCCAGATGGCGGGCCAGGACCGTGCCACATGCATCTGTCCACCACCTGGGCCGCCAGGCCCACTGCTGCCCTTTTGCTGTTACAGGGGTGAAACCCATTTCACAGATGCAACTGCAGAGGTTAGGCGAGCCCCTGCTCCTGAACACACACTCCAGACAACTAGACTGGCGCCTTTACAGCTATAACTTTAGAATGAAATACTTTAAACAACACTAATGGGTTGAGATGTTGGCTGGCATTTAGGCGATTTGCAGAGAGGCATTTCAGTTGGCCTTTCATGCTCTGAAAGGAAGCACTTGCGCAGCAAAATCTGGGCAGCCAGGCTGTAGAAGACTGTGTATCTCTCCCCGACCCTTTTTTTTTTTTTAGTTTAAAAATTTTCTGATTAATGGATACACTCTTTGTATGCTCCCACTTTTCAGATCCCTGAGAAATTATGTATTTAAAGTTTGTTGGCTGCTGCTTCTGTAGTTGCTAAACTTTCTTACGGAAATGGACGGTTTCATGTAAATGGGGAGCCCGGCATGGTTCAGCAATTGCTGTTTCTTCTCTGCCCCCCCCGCCCCCCAATACTTGTAACTGAGAGTCTTACTCAGGACTGCATCTCGAGTCCAAGGGGACAGGTGTGTGGCACCGACCTTCAGGCCCTCCAATTCCCAGGCGCTTTCTGAGTCCCCAGGGCACCGGCGCCAGTGTCCTGCTGAGTGCGGGCTCCATGGGAGCTTCCCTGAAACTCCTCCCCAGAGGGTGTGCACACTGTGGGTGCTGCAGAAACACTGTGCGCAGGGGCGCCCACACACCCAATGACACCTCACGCCCCTGAGCTGGCCTTTGACTAGCAGCGTGTTTCAATACGTGCTGTGTCAGTGCGTTCGGAGATGTTCCCAAAGCTGTGTCGTGCTTCCCCGTGACCAGCAGCCAGTGTCCGAGGGCTGTGCTAATGTTTTGTGTCGTGCACATGTGCATGACAGGTGGCCCCGGGACTCTTTCCTTTCCTGTTTCCTCCTCCTCTTGCTGGAGGTTTTCCCCTGAGCTCTGTCTGCGCTGACTGTGTCTGTGTTCATAGGCGGCTCGAAAAGGAAAGCGGCTTCAGTGAACTCTCAGGGGAAGTTAGTGAAAAGTGAGGAAGATCCCTTTAAAAGTTAAAGGATTTTTTAACTTTTCGAAAGGCTGCCTGCACAGTTCAGCCTTGAAATGACACTGGTGGCACTTGTCCTGCTTTCACTTGGTACTGTACCTTGCTCCATTCTCCAGCTGCAGGCGCTGGGAGGGCAGAGCTAGTCCAAGCGGTGCAGGGGTAGTAGGAGGTGCAGGGGTAGTAGGAGGTGCAGGGGTAGTAGGAGGTGCAGGGGTAGTAGGAGGTGCAGGGGTAGTAGGACGGCGGCTTTAAAAAATCCATCCAGAGGCTTCACATTTTTTGATACTATGTACATAGTTCTCTTAGTATGCGGCATTTTTGTTTTCAAAAGTCCATTTCCATCTCCTTGAATACTTACCCAGCCATTGGCCCTTATGAGACTGTGCTTGTTCACTTTAAAAGGAAAGCAGAGTTTATGCTTGTTTTCAGTTTTTTTCAAAGAATTTGGAACATTTTACTTAAGCGAAAATGAATTGTGTGTAAGTGAAAATGAATTGTGCGTAGACCTGGCCGAGAAGAATGTAGAATGCACCTGGTTCAGGCAAATTTCGGAACTGTTTACGTGTGGCCAGCAGAAGAACGGAAAGTCCCCTGAGATTAGGGGTACATAGAATTCATTATTTCTAGAAAACCTTGCTGCATTATTTTAATATTCCGATGCTCCCTAAAAGTTTTAATGGCCTTCAGTCCATAAGGAAAAGTTTCAGACCCTGCTGCCTACCTGTCCCTGCTGCGGGGACTGCCTCCGCAGGGGCTCTGCGTAGACCCAAGACCGTCTGAGCTTGTCAGTGCTGGAGTCAGCATCCGAAAGGTGTCTGCCAGGGGTGCTGGGTGAGCAGTAGCGGTGCTAATAACCTGAGGACACTGGGGGAGGATTACCTAATCCTAGCAGTTTGAACACCTATAATATAATTTATTAATCATGAAAAATGCATAGTGAAACTGAAACAAATCCAGCAGATCCATTTGATCCAAATTTAAGTTGTAGCTTAGATTTTTTTTTTTCAACCACTGAGTCAATTTTCTGCTTGAGAATAAAGTCTTAGGTTTCTGATCCAAGGTTATATTAAGAAAGATACGTTCCTTTTCCAGCTATCTCATTCATGGACAGAGCTATCATCGTTCCTGATTTGTGACTTTGTTCAGGGCTGGTATCGTGCCTAGAACAGCACATTCTATCAATATGGGATTGTCTGGTTTCTGAAAAACAACAACGCTCTGTCCAGAGGATCTGTTTTCCCCTGTCACATTTTATGTTGCCTATCTCATTTTTCTGAATCTCCGTTTTTGGGGTTCCGATCTACAAATTTTGAAAGGGGGGAAAAAAGCAACAGAAATGAGCAGATCTGTAACGCTTTGTACTTGGTTAGAGTTTATGTTTTTTCCTCCTTGTAGGTTAAAGTTTTCAAATTTGCATATCACAGTTTTCCACCAACCCTGACAGTGTGGTGCTTGTGATTTAACCATTGTCTCAGTTTCACTACCAGAAAAGTAACTTATAATATCTTAAAAAAAAGTCAGTGCACATAAATGCACGTCTGGGTCCGCGTTGGACTCATCAGTCCGCAGCAGACCAGCAGCTGAGAAGTGGGAGCAGCAGCTCTCGGCAGGAAACCTCAGTTGTCCCTGGAGTGGATTTGGAGGGCAGGGACTGAGGGCACCCCCAGATGTGCTTACCTGGCTTTGTCTGTCATTTCTGCCTGTGTTTGGTTAAAAACAGGTCTCACATGTGTGACCTAGAGGGTTCCATAATCTTGTCCTCATCTGTGAACTTGGGACAGCGGCAGTACCAATCCACTAGGGGGATATGGATTGAAGGGTACGAATATTGTGAAGCACTCGGAAGAGGGATCAACGTGCAAAAACTATCAGCCGCTCCGGAGAAGCTAAACTGCTCTGTTCACGATGGCTTTAGTGTCTCGGCGTTTTTTTCCTGGCACTTCTCGGCCAGTAAGGATACCTAATAATTCCATTTATTAAGTAGTTAGGTCCAAATAATTTTATTAAGTATTATGTACTAACAGTCGCTCTCTGAAGAAAATACACATAAGTTGAAGGAGAAATGTTTACTTCATCCCTCGATAACCGCAGCAGCATACTGACAGGGTGGCTGCACCGCACAGCTTCTCTGCTCTGGGAGTCACGGTGCACACTGCTGCCCTACGTGGTGCTTTTTTTGGGGCGCGGGGGTACCTTTATCACAGCAACCACCCAGTTTTGTGACGGCGATACGTCATTGAAAGGAATGTACCGTGATCTAATTTTGAAACTGAACGCCTGAAGCAGGATTCGCTGCATCTCTAGCATTGCTGTTGCCTCCGATTTAAACCATCTCCTGTGGCATCTGGGGAGCATGCTGGTACCCTGAGGACCCGGTGCACAGTCTGGGAACCCATGTCATTAGTATCTTACCCCGACTTGAGGGTGGATTTGAACTGATAATTCAGAAGTGAAAAGCTTCCTTGTCTATTTAAACTTCAGTTCACACACCCGGTTTGCAAGATGTGTTTCTGAAGAGTTTCTAGTAAAGAAGCATTTGGTTTCTGCAGATGAAAGGAAGGCAAGAGTCTGATTTTCTTTGAGAGCCGATGACTCTCTGAAGCCATCCAGCACAGCAGACCCGCCGCCGAGCCGGTCTTTCCCAGGAAGGAACCGGTCTGCTGGCGCGGTCTGCCAGCGAGGTGGGAGAGGCCGAGTCGTCGTCTTTTACTGGAAACGCAGGTGACTTGCCAAAGAATTTTTTTTGTTAGAAAATGTTTTTGCCAGTTGACAGAGTGTCTTTTCACATGAATTGCACAGTTTTTTGTGTGTGGTCTCCCAAGGGATCACTGGCAGATGTTCTGTTCCCTGTGCTCTTGCCTGGTGACTTCAGATCTCGATGACAGACCAGGGTGGCGGGAAAGACTGCGTGGCTTCAAGTACTCTCGGGGTAGAAGAACTCCTTCTCCACCCTTCTAGGGTCGTGTGGCTGCTCTGAAAATCAGTAGACGTGAGACAGAATAAGTAGAGAAAATAACCGAATTTAATTACATACATATGTATGGGAACCCCACATACAAGAGAGAGTCATGGACCCCACATAACAGGAGAGGATCAGGGACAGACCTGGGAATGAGGGCTACGTGACATTCTGAGCGAAAGCTGAGGTAAGGCGCCTGAGACTGCAGCGGGGGAGGAGGGTCATTGCAGGGTGATAAGAAGAGCAGATGTCTGTTAATTAGAAGTTTGCTCTGCTCTATAGGTGGGTCAAAGAAAGTTACTTCTGGTGATAAGTCTTATTATGGGCAAGGCCCCTAATTTAAATGAAGGCAGAGGTAAACGTTTCCCTGGAACCCACAGGGTCTGTTGCCTTCATGTCAAGATAATCCATAAGCCAAGATGGCACGTATTGGGGAGGCCTATTTTGAATCCCTTAAATTACAGACACACCTCTTTCTGAATAGTCTCTTACTGTATTAGCCCCAGAGTCTTCGTGGCTTCCTCTCCTCCTTATCTTACCTTCCCATCTGTCTTTTCTTTCTTCTTTCCTAATCAAGACTTTCTTCTGTAACTACTCCTAACGTAAATTGTCAATGCACTCATAGTATTTTAGGCTTAGAGAATATTTTGGTTTTTAAATTAAAAATTGATGCGCTTGGAGTCATTCCCGACTCCTCTAGTCTCTCGCAGCTGACGTTCAGTCTATCAACAAATACCATTTTATCTTTGACATTTACTTAGAATCCACCGCTTCTCCCCACCTTTACTGCTGCTCCTCCAAACCCAAGCCACTTTTCATCTCCCGGGGCTACTCCAGTGGCCAGCCAGCCAGCCTCCCTGTTTCTGTTCTAGCCCCTTGAAGCTAATTCTCTGTGGGTTTACGGTGATCCCTCTAGAAGAGAAGCCACAGCTTGTCATTCCTCTGCTCAGACCCCTCCGGTGACTAACCGTCTTCCCAGCATGACGGTCACAGGCCTTTCGTGGGCTGCAAGACCCTCCCTGATGTGCAACGCCCGTCCCCCCGGCACTGGCTTCCTGGCTGCAGCCTGCTCCCTCTGCGGTCTTTGTGGCCCTGTCCCAGCAGGGCTGGCCTGGCTCTGCTGGTCCTCAGTGGGTCCCTGCCTCCTCTGGTGGCTGCTCAGATGCCACCCCTTCCCAGCACTTACTGTTCAGCCTCGCTTTGACTTCATTCAGTCTTCTTGGCTCAGCACCTCCTGACACAAATATTTGTTTTTTCTTGGTTTATTGTTCTTCTACCCCTAACCCAGGGGGCCTGCAAACTGGAGTGCGGCGTTCAGAATCGCAGGAACTTTGTCTGTTTTGTTCACCGCTGTGTCTCCAGCAGCGGGAACAGTGCTTGCGGAGAGTAGCTGCTCAGCCAGTCAGCAGTGCTGCGTGTGGTTTGATGCTTTTCTGTAAGTTAGAAGCTTTTGATGGCGCACAGTTATTTGAATACATGCTTTTGTTCAAGATAAGACAGCTTTGTAGAAAATGCTTGGAGAGTGGGAATTCTTATCACTCAGACTTGCTTTTAGGCAAACTGCTGTATGCTTAGTTTTGTTTTTGATACTGGAACATTTTCTGATTAGAGTTTTTGACCGAAGAAATATATGTTAATACAGGAAAGGAAATAAAGTTAACTGGTATGATAGGGACTCTGTTCTTTGAAATGGACCTCTGAGTTGTGTTGAGGTACACTTTCTTTACTCCAGGTCAGTAGAAACTTAATTACGACCAAACCAGAGCATTCTCAGGCCACTGATTCAGCTCCTGAGGTGGACATTTAGGTTGGGGCACCATCAACCCTGGCATTTGGATGAAGCCTTGATGAAAATATCTGTAACTTTCCCAAACTAAACTCTAAACCTTAACAAATGCGTCAGTAAAACAGGAATACATTTTTTTTTTTTTTTTAATGATAAAGAATGGGATCTGGGAGTGCAGTTGCGGGGTCAGGAGGTGAGAGCAGTTTAAGTTTGGAAAGCCGCTCCCACCTCGCCCTGCGAGAAAGGAGAGCTCCCAGTTAGGCGTGCTTGCGCTGGGCCGCAGTCGTGGAAAAGCTTTTTCCAGTCTGCTGAATGGGGAAAAACTACTGGTTTCCAACGTCAGGTTTGTTGAGTTTTAATCTTTATACTATAAAATTTACCCATTCCAAATGTACAGCCCTTTGACTGTCAGTTTATTCTTAGGGTTGAGCAGCCGTCCCCATAACTCAGTTTAGAACACCGCATCACCCCGAGAAGTTCCCTTGCACTCCTCAGCAGCTAGTCCCCGCTCCCACCTCCAGGCACCGGGAGCCACCAGTCAGCTTTCTGTCTCCATAAACTTGTGTTTTCTAGACATTTGGTAGAAATAAAATCATGTAATATGCACTTGTGGGGTCCGGCTTCTTTCACACAGCACTGTTTTTGAGGTTCATCCATGTTGCATCATTTAATGTTATTTGTTCCTTTTTTGTTGCTAAATAGTATTTCATTGCATAGGTGAACCACATCTTATTTATCCATTTGCCAGTTGATGGGCATGTTAATTGCTTCCAGTTTTTGGCTAATGAATATTTGCATGTATGTCCTTCTGTGGACTTGTGTTTTCATTTTTCATGGAAAGATTCTTGGGAGCAGAATTGCTATGTTGTATGATTAGCTAACTTTTTAAGAAACTGTCAAATTGTTTTCCAAAGTGAGCGTACTGCTTAACACTTCCATCAGCGGTGTGTGAGGGTTCCAGTTTATCCAGATCCTTGCTGAACTTGTCTTTTTTATTGTAGTCATCCTAGTGGGTGTGAAGAGGTATCTGATTTTGGTTTTAATCTGCATTTCCCTAATGATTAGTGATGTTGAACAGCTTTGCGTATTCTTATTCGCCATTTGTATATCTTTTTTAGTGAAATGTTTATTCAAATTTTTTGCCTGTTTTCAAATTAAATTGTCATTGAGTTGTAAAGAGTTCATGATATTTCTGGGTACAGTTCCTTTATCCAGATAGATGATTTGCAAATATTTTCTCTTAATCTTTGGTTTTAAAATTTTCTTAATGGTATCTTTAAAACATTTTTAATTTTGATGAAGTCTAATTATCAATTTTTTTTCTCTTAATGGATTGTGCTTTGCTCTCATATCTTAGAACTCTTTTTCTAGCTGCAGGTCACCGGAACTGTTTTAGTGTGCACATGCAGACAGTTAGCGAGGTTCTTTTTGTGTTGGCTGGTGATTGGGCCTCTTCGGAATTACCTGTCCATCTGTGTTTACTTTGACACTTAAGAGATAGAGCCAAAAAACATGTCTAGAAGATGAATTGGAATAGCACCAGGAAAAAAATGTGCATCCCATTTTTCTATTTTATACCAGATGTATTAGTTGTTTTTTTTTTTTTTTTTTGAGGGCTGCTGTAACAAATGATCAGAAACTGGATGGCTTAAAACAACAGAAATATATTTTCTCATAGTTCTAGAGGCCAGAAGTTGAAAACCAAGGTGTCATCAGGGCCGTGCTCTCTCCGAAGGCCCTAGGGGGAACCCTTCCTGCCTCTTCCAGCGCCCAGAAATCCTTGGCATTCCTGGGCTCTCAGCCCCGCCACTCTGACTTCTGCCGCGTCTTCTCAAGGCCTTCTCTTTCCCTGTGTTTTCTCTTCTGTCTTTTATTAGACATTTAGAGCCTATCCAGATGATCTGCAATGATCTCATTTGAGATCCTGAACTTAATTACATCTACCGAGGCTCTTTTCCCAAGTCCCGTTCACAGGTTCTGGGTGTCAGGAAGCGCACCCATGGTGATTTTAGGGGCCGCTTTCTTCCTAAAGCACAGCGTCTACACTGGCAGCCAGGTGCATAGCAGCCAGCACCCTGTGAGTGTCTTGGGTTTTTCTCTCACTTCTTCTGTCTCTGGAGGCTTGTCCTCACTCTCCTCCTGACCAAGGGAATTCTTCCTTGGCATCTGGAAGTCAGGCTCCAGAAGTTGACACAAGGTGGGATGATCCCTTAGAAAGAGAGGAGCCTTTTCTGCAATCTCTCCGTTTTCTCCCCAGGGAAATAAATGCCTTCCTTTGGCTTCTTGCACGTTGTTACATGGCGATTCCTTTCTCAATATTGTTTATTACACTTTTAGAAAAGTGAGGAGAGAAATTGCAGAGAAACTGACAGCAGGATTAGACCATGGCTTCACCAGCTATATATATGTGGACATTTTTCTTATTTTTGACCGATCTGTTTAGTATTTAGAAGTCATGCCATCAACACCAGAGCTAAAATTTTAGGCAGAACCTTGGAACTAACTAACAATTACCCCTTTGGGTAGTTATTTTTACTGAATCTATAGCTCACCACGTATGGCACTTTTGTTTTGGCCGGATGCATTAGAAAGTTTCTAAGCACCAAGCTGAACAACAGGAAGGGCTGTCAGAGGCCATTTTGAAGGTGAAGACTGTGCCTGACCAGGTCCCGCAGTGTCGGGTGGCGTGTGAGCTGCTGCATCACGGCGGCCGGTCCCCTTCTGCCACAGCTTCACCATGCGCCGACGGTGTCAGACACCCTCTACTCACATGGCAAGGGCGTTTTCCCTAGCATTAGCCCTCAGAGAAAGCATTTCCTATGGAGTTAAGAAAAAGAAAAGTATCACTTCCTTTAGTTCAGCAGCCTAAACACTAAGTAGCCGCGCTAGAAATGTTTAGTATGATCTAAAGTGAAGTTTGCATTCTGACGCGCATTGCCATCATTGCTTCTGCTGCAGGGTATCCCAATCCTTTGAGGGCCCTGCGTTGTCTGATGTAGAATATGAGGGAGGCAGGCCAGGTTCACCAGTCAGCGAACATGTACTCAGCATCTGGGACCTGCCAGGCACTGTTGGAGGTGCTTGGGTTACATCTGTGGACAAAGACACCAGCCCTCTTAGAGCTTACATTCTAGCAAGAGGAAGTATACAATATACAAAAATGTTAAGTTATATTAATATGTGATAAGTACTGTGGAACAAAGAAGGAAAAGGGTAAGAGAAATGGTAGAATTGTATCATTTTAAACTTTTTATTATGGAAACTTGCAACTACGTATAAAAATAGACAATAGTATAAAGAAACCTTATAAACCTATCACTCAACTTCAGCAATGGGGCAAATTTGCCAATCTTGCTTTTCTATGTTCCCCGTTCCCTCTAATCCTTTATTTTGAAGAAAATATCAGGCATCATGTAATTTATCCACAAATGTATGTGTTATGCACTGAATGTTTGTCTCCACCCCCCACTTATGTGTCAAACCCCTAACCCCCAATGTGATGGCATTTGAGGTGGAGCCTTTTGGAGGTGATTGGAATTAGATTAGATCCAGAGGGTGGGGCCCTCATGATAGAATCAGTGGCCTGATGCACCTCGTGCACACCAAGGAAAGGCCAGATCAGCATATAGGGAGAGGCAGAAGCTGTCAGCGAGCCAGGAAGAAAGACCTCGCCAGGAACCAAACGGCTGGGAGCGGAGATAAATATGTGTTGCTTGAGCTCCTCCATCTGTCATGGCAGCCTGAGCTAAGACAGTATGTATCTCCAAGAGATAGGAACTTTAAGAAAACAACTACAAAACCTTCGTAACACATAAAAAAATTCCCTAATTTCGAATATTTCAGTGTTTACATTTAGTGTGTCTTAAATATATTTTTTAACTTTTTCAATTAATTAGTATCCAAATAAAGTTTTGAGATAAGCGTTTTCAGTTTCTCTTAAACTCTCGGTTTCCCCTCCATTTCCCTTTCGTTCCTTGCAGGTTGTTTGAGAGCCCAGGTTGTTAATTCTGTGGCGGTGTCTGCCCCCGCTCCTGGACTTGGCCAACTCTGTCTTGTCCTTGAATACCACCCTCTGCCCTCTGTGTTTCCTGTAAAAGTGGCGTTTGGAGTGAGAGGCAGGGTCAGTTTCGGGTTGAACCATTTTTGGTAAGACCCTTTTGTGGGTGGTGGTGTGTTCTTCTATCAGCTGGTCTCTCTTTCGTGATGTAGCAGCCATTTCCGTCTGTGTCATTCATTCCTGAAGGGTTGCAAAATGGTGATATTCTGATTTTACCACTTCTTTTTCATTAGCTGAAATATTTCTGTACAGGGGTGTATATGTATGTGTACATACAAATCCCTATACACACACACACCCCCACACACACACACCCCTACACACAGCCCCCAACACACACACCTCTACACACACACACACACACACATACATACATATGTTTATATTATTGGTTTCCCAGTGGTAGAGTGTGTAAGGAAAGTCAGACTAAGTACTTGATTCATTTCCTTCACGTAACTCTTTTCAAAACAGGCTGGTTCATTACTTCCTTCAGTGGTGATCAATTTGATTGTTTTATGCATTATTAAGAACTTAAGGATTTAAACACCTTTGATTTGTTTTTGTCCATTTCAGGTGTCAACTTTTTTGATGAGGGGGTTGTTCCATCATTAACGACCGGCTTCTGAGATGAAGGAGTCTTTGTCAGTTCCTCTGCTGGCCGGGCTGACAAGGCGGCCCAGACTCACTGTGTACAGTTCCTGCCCTGGATGCGGTGGCGGCCGTTTCTCCAAGGGGCCCTGACTCCCTGTGGTGGGGGCTGCTTGCTGCTGCGCCATTTCAGGGGACAGAGCTAGGAATTCAGCGTTAAAGCACATCCTAAGCACACGCTGATCAAATTCAGGACTTCAGAGTCATAATGAAGTGTTCTTTCTTCTGTATTTTCTTCCTGTTTTCATGGATGCTGGGGATGATGGAGTTAGGTACGGTTCTCAAAGGAGCTGCGTCCCAGTCCTCCGAGGCTGTGTTGGAACCCCAGACTGCGCCCGAGCTGCTGATTCAGCAGGTCCGGGCGGGCCTGGGACTCGCTTGCCTAAGAAATCCCCGTGCGATACCTGCTGCAGGTCCACCTCACGTGTCTGCATGGCAGCTTCTCCTCGGCCTCAACAATAGGGCCAGTGAGCGCAGATTGCGGACGTTTGCAGTAGTTCTCTGTGGCGTTTGGGTGTGTGCTACCGGGAACAAACAAGCGCCTGGAGGTTGAAAGGGGCAAGTCCCTTGTCATGCTTTCTCTCTCTGTGGTTAGACTACCAACTGTGTGTGCATTAACTTCCTTTGTTTTATTTTTTCCTGATATTTTTAAAATTTTGTTTGATAGTGATGTAAAATATTTACAGTCTTTCAAAATCAAATCTGTCAAACAAGGTGTATGTAAAAGCGTGTCCAGCATCTATCACTGTCCTTTCTGCCCGTTCCATTCCTTGCCTAAGTAGGCTCCTGTCATAAAAGAATTCATACGTACTTGTGTTTCTCTTAGATAAGAGATTGCAGGCTGCGTACGCTTCTCCCATCTTGCTTTCTCTGCAGCGTTACCCGGAGCACACCGCACCCTGGCACCTGGACATCTTGCCCAGGCCCGCCTGCGGCCGGTGCAACTTGGTCAGTTAAGGAGCAGTTCCCTGGTTCATTCCACGAGACCCCCACCATGGAATTTGAACCGTTTCCTCTTTCCCTATTTCAGATAGTCCTGCCTGGAATAATAGGTTTATTGTGTCCGTCTGCCAGTTTTGCTTGTTGTATGTATCCATGGGGGATTGCCAGGGCTGCGGGAAATTCAGCGTAATTTCGCTGCTTGTCGCCAAGTTGCCCTCCATAACGGCGCACCTCCTGAAAGGCGCAGTCGGCTCCCAGGAGAAAGTGACTTTGAACTCAGTCTTTAAGGAAGTGATAGGGAATCTGGAGAAAGTCCCTTTTATCCAAACCCCCAGGGCGGGGGCTCTCTGGAGCCACATGATCTCTTCTCGAATTTGCAAGTGCTGTGATTCACACTGCTACAGTCATCCTGTTTTTAAAAATTTCAAAATACACCAACTGTTGAAGACTGGTTCTTCTGTACTCTTATGTTTGCGTGCATGTATCCAGCCTTTCTGTCTCTGTTCCGACGATCCGGTTTTAGGGCTCGCCTGGTGTCTGAGCGCTAGAGGGGGTTGTCGTCCGCCCGGTCACAGGTGTCACCCAGACCTCGTCAGCACTTGGCATGTGTGCTGATTATCTTTCCTGTCGGAAAAGAAAAAGCCTTTGGGACTTTGTATGTTGTGACTAGTGTCTCGGTGTTGGTTGTAGTCCCTTTTCTACAGATTCCCACAGTATGAAACCTGATGAAGACAAGCGTACTTCATGCTTTTTTCCCTCTGATTGCACCTCTCAGGGGAAGTAACCATTCTATGGACTTAGCACTGGGAAGGTGGGAGAAGCAGAGTGGAAGAGCGTGCGCATGTGCGCCTGTGCGTGCGTGCGTGCGCGTGCGTGCGTGCGTGCGTGTGTGTGTGTGTCAGTGTCACAGGAAGGATCAGGGGAGGGCTCGATGGAGTGGACACACCATGAAAACCAGTGACGCAATGGCAGCCTGTGCTGAGCCATGCTTTAGAATCAGTCTCATTTGGCAAGCCAGCATGTAGCAAGTGACGACCAAAGGAAGGCGATTCCCATCATGCCACAGCAGGGATTGCTTTCTTTAAACTTGGCCTCTGGTGCAGGCCTGCGGGAGGGCTCAGGGCTTTCTTCTCGAATGTGTGCCTTCCGATACAGGGAGGGCAGTTTTTCTTTAAGGTTTTATTTTAGCCCTGGCTGGTGTGGCTTATTGGTTGGAGCATCATCCTGTGACCAAAAGGTCCCTGGTTTGATTCCTGGTCAGGGCACGTGCCTGGGCTGCATGCTTGAGGCCCTGACTGGGTGGGTATGATCCCTGGGCCGGGTGCGTACGGGAGGCAACCGATTGATGTTTCTCTTACATCGATGCTCTTCTCCTCAGGTGAGGGTGAAAAAAAACCATAAAAGATATTATTTTAATTTATTGATTTGAAAGAGAGGGAGAGAGAGATGGATATGGATTTGTTGTTCCACTTATTTATGCATTCATTGGTTATTCTGGTATGTGCCCTGACCAGGGATTGAACCTGTAACCTTGGCGTATAGGGATGACACTCTAACCGACTGAGCTACCCAGCCAGGGCCGGAAGGGCACTGTTTACATGTAGAATGAGGATCAGTTGCCTAGTCATTTTACAGGACAGACTAGCCCGGCTTTCTACTTGCAGAATCTGGTTAACACCTGGATCTTGTTTTTTTCTCATGAAGCTTCATCCCCTGTTCCCACCCAGCGCACGAGCCTTTTGTGCAGTTCCCAGTGCGTGAAAACCTGGCGCACGAGCCTTTTGTGCGCAGGCACTCGGGGAGGGTGCTGGGGAGGCTTCCAGAGTCCGTGAGTGTGCATCGGATAATAGCTTTCCCCAGGAGAGAGCTGCCGATTTGAAGCATTAATTAATTTTTATTACTGCATTTACATTATACATAAATTTCAGCAAATTGGCTTTACGCATTATTGAACAGGCTAAAACGACTTCCCAGTTTGTGACCTTGGACATTTTTATCGTCCGTTTGAAAGTCTCTTCTGCGAAAAGCTGTGGAGAAATTCACGTTTGGTCCATGGGCAAGCACGTGAGTTCTTAGGGTTGAAGACAGTGGTCTCTCCACACGGTTTCAAATGGGAGTGAACTGCTGAATCATGAATCTTTGCCCTCTTTCGTTAGCAGCATGCTGAAGGAATGGCTGTTTCTGTAAAATTTTCCATAAAGCAAATGTTAGAAAGATTGCGTATTTCCTTTGACTCTTTTGTTCAGAAGTGGAGTTACAGAATCTCTTCCAGCGAGGCCCGTGAAATGGGCCATCTCGGCCCCGTGCAGCCGCCGCACTGCTGTGTCGTCTCCGGAGTCCCCGTGGGAAGCCCTCAGATGTGGGGCGCTTACCCCTCCACAGGCGATCCCTTTATCTTCCGCCAGAGCCTGTTTTGGTGTTGAGCTACAATGAGATGAAGGAACAGAAAGCAGCGTGGAGCAGTAGAGAACATCGGGTCCGGGGCCGGCTGCCTGGCTGAGTGTGTCCCAGCTTTGATGCTCGCTAGCGGCTTGAGCTCGAGCCCATCAGGGAAGTTCCTGGTGCCTCGGTTTCCTTCTCTGGAGTGGCACGCTCTCCTCGGGCTGGTGTCAGGGTTCTTCAGGGTGGCCGTGTGCAAAGTGCTTGGGGGGTGCCGGCCCGCCATGCTGTCTGTATGGGCCGTAAACAGATGGCCCCTCTTGACTTCTGTTCGCCAGCTCGCAGCTGGTGCCAAACCGTCTGTAGCTTAGTAAGCCTTCCTCTATCATCAGGTCAAAGGTATTACATAGATTTTTTTTTTCCAAATTAAATGCTTTTGTTTTTTTTCCCCTTTAAGTCTTTCACATACTTCTTATAGTTGTCTTAGTTTCCTGTGGCTGCTGGAACAAATTACATAGATTTAGTAAGAAAAGTCGTCTTCTTGGGCTGAAATCTAGGTGTTGGCCAGGCTGGTTTTCCATGGAGGTTCTCTAGGAAAGAATCTGTTTTGGGGACTTTTCCAGCCTTTAGGGGCCCCCACTTCCCTTGATGCTCGCTCCCTCCCGCATCTTCCCAGCCTGCGGTGACCGGTTCAGTCTTGGTTCTGGTGTTCCTGCCTCCCTCTTCCCCGTTCTGGGACCCTTGTGAGTGCAGTGGGCCCATCCGGATAATCCGGAATGATCTGTTTATTTGAGGTCAGCCGGTTAGCAGCAACCTTCATCCACCTGCACCTTTATTTTTTCCTTATCAGGCAACGTAACCTACTTACAGTTCCGGGACACAGGCGGAGAGCTGTGAACGTCCTTAGCGTGCCTGGAGGAGAAACCATAGGAAGCAGTGATTTTACAAGCGGGAAAACCCTGTGTCCTTCCCAACTGGGAGGTGACTTTTCAGTCTGACCTTGAGTCCCTCTGAGGCACAATTTACAGCTCTCTCTCGAGCATTCAAACCGCACTTGGTAACTTACGCTTCTTTTCTATATAGACGGTTCGGAGCCAAATTCAATCTTACGTCATAATTGAGTCCTAGAATATTTTTGAATTATTGTGTAAGCATAGGAGTATTAACAAAATAAATCTACAGCTTTTGATCGTAGATACAAACATTTTCTCTTACGTTGAAGAGAATGTGTGCCTTTTTTTGGACAGCCTATATTCCTGCAATGCAGAGCGCGAACACCGTAATCTCATCCCCAAAGAGCGCCGCTTGGGGCGGCTTGGTTTGGACGTAGGTTTCAGGATGAAGCGCTGGCTGTGTGTCTTGTTTGAGGCGCTTTCACCAAAGCAGGCTGTCCTAGAGTCCTCCGCTCATTTAGTGTCCACTTAATATTGATTCTGTTCTGGTTGCAATGGACTGGTAAGAATTCCAGATTTGAATTTTAAAATGCTTTAACTTGAAATACTTTGTGACTTTGCAGTTCTAGTGGACCCAAAGTAAAAGGCTCTGTGCATACAATGATTGTCAGTAAACAGTTCCATTGACCTTTACGCTGACTGAAGGTAAAATAAATGACGTACAGCTGTGACCACGGCTTGTGCCTGGGCCAGCCATGTGGCTGGTTGGCAGCAGCGTCGCCGTTGGGTCTGTCTGGGCCTGTTCCTGGGCTTGGGTTCGACTCTCGTTCGTTTGAGTGATAGCGTCTTGGGTCTAAAAAGACTGGCCTGCAGGATTCTATTTTTAGTTATAATAGACTTCTTTGAAGAGGAGAGTTGCTTTAAAAATGGCCATTTTCCTCATTATCTTACTGTTGGTGATCTAGTATCTAAATGCTACATGTATATCTGTAGCGACTTGTGTAAGTTGGACTCGTGTTAGTGTCTTTTTAATGTTGATAGAAGATACTAATTACTTACTCTGTAATTTAGACCCCAAGTGCTTCTGTTTCAAAGATTTTAAGAAAATATTAAACAGAGTTGAAATACATTTATGCTTAAATCACTGAAATAATCTTTTCGAATTCTTTTCCCCGTGTTTGATTAGTTCTTATGTGCTCATAACATAAAAAATTTTTAATTACATGATTGATACAGGAATATATGCTTGTAAAACTCTCAGCGTATGCAGAAATAATTCAGGAAGTAGTGAAGGTCCGTATCAGTCATCTGACTCAATGTAACAGAAAATCCAGTCACAGCTGGCATAAATAGTAAGAAAACAGGCCCATGTAGTCAGATAGCCAGGGCTGGGCCTGCCTCTCTTGGGGAGTGTTTAACTGGGCTTTCCCCAGCTTGTGGGCTCTTCCTCAGCCTGGGGGCAGGTGCCCAGCGGGTCCGGGCAGCGCACAGACCGAGAGCTTACATCGATCCCTTCAGAGCAAGGTGACTGTCCCCTGGCATTTCCCTTCACAGTTGAGTGTCTCCTGCGCCTGCTCCTCAGTAGCCCCCTGCCAGGGTGCCGCCCTGCACTGATGTGACAAGGGGCAGAGGACAGCCGTGCCGGTGTGTGCACGCCCCTGGAGCCGCCCGCGTGCAGGGGTTACTGAGTGCTCAGATCTCCGCGTGTCTGCCCCCTGGTTAGTGATGAGGACTGGCAGCATATGTGTAGGCGCACACACGCGCGCACACACACACAGACTTGTGTTCATGGGACTGCGCTTTGAATTACTGGTTAATTATTTTGATGTCTCCCCCCTCACACACACACACAAAAAAGCTTAGTTGTTAAGTAGTCTGATTGACTCTTAATAGGCCTCTTGAGTCAGAAAAGTGAACACAGCAAGTTTCCGAAGAGGGCTCTCTGAATAAGGGCACATCAATCTTAAGTCTCATATTTGCTTTTAGTAGCTGTTTTCTAATAACTGAATGCTTGGTTTTTCTCTCTTGCCCATGGGATTAAAACAAAAACTCAACCTGGAAGTTGTTGCACTTACAGCTCAGACCTCTAAGCTGTAAGGACTTTCTACTTAGTGGTCGGACTGTTTCCGGAAGCTACAATGTACACACTGTTAATTTCACTGCCCATCACGCAAGCCGAGATCTAATTCTTTTGGGGTTTTCCGCCTAAGCCCTTTCCTGGCTTGCTGTTTCGTGCTCTGGTTCTCCGTAGCTGGTTTTCAAAGGCATCTCTAATTTTCATGATACTATAGATTTAAGAGTGTCGTAATTAATAATAGCTGCAAATTCAGAGGAAATCATGGTGGCTTTTCTTCATTTTTGTTCAATGTAGGGCTTTGATGGATTAGAAGGACTGGACCTTCACGTTTAAATTAGGGCACTGCGTCAGTTTGCCAGGGCTATCACAACAAAACGCTGCCCACTGGGTGGCTTAAACAACAGAAACTTACTTTCCAACAGTTCTGGTGGCTGGAAGTCCAAGCTCAGGGTGTCAGCAGGGTAGGTGCCTGCAGCCTCTTCCCTTGGCTTGTCGCTGGCCACTGGCTTGCTGTGTCCTCACATGGTCATTTCACGTCCCCGTGTCTCTGCGTTACGTTTTCTCATGAAGACCCAGTCCGATTGGATCAGGGCCCGCCCTGTGGGTCTCACTTTAACTTGACCACCTCTTTCAAGACCTTATCTCCACATAGTTTCAGTGGATGAATCTGGCGGTGGGGGGACACGGTTCATAACAGGCACTGAGATCATATGGTCACGTGTTAAGTCCCCAGTTACTGTCAGAGGACATCTTTGCCCTTGATGGATGTGCTAATTAACCTATAATGTTTAAAAATTAAAATTTGGACACAAATTACATTTTCATTCCACAATAGAGTGTAAGAAAAGTTGTTAGTGTGTCCATTTATACAAGTTTTATTGTATAATAGGATTTCCTGTGGGAGAAAGCTTGGCGGGGGACTCAGAGGCACTTCATTTGTTTACTCAGTGTACTTATTATGTTAATTAGGCATTCACCTGAGACTTCATAGCAAACCATAGCAAACCGAGTGAGAGAGGAGGAAGCTTTCGTGTAGTCGCCCTAACTTCTACATAAGAAAGAACAGTGATTTTTGTACATTAATCTTGGAACCTTTAAGAGAGGCGACAGAAATTGGCAAAGATGAGAGATCTAACTGAAGGTTTTCTTACTTTAATGATTTCTAGGATGACCACCAAATAAATGAATGTGATTAAAACAAAAATTGTTTTTATTTTTACAAACACTGGAATAATAGTAACCCTTACGAGTATTTACTGGGTATCAGGCCTTGTTCAAGGTTACTTGTTGGTGTTGACTCATTTAGTCCCAGCTCAGTCCTGGCGGGGGGGAGTGTCTTAACTCCTCCGTTTCACAGATGGTCCTGTGAGGGCTGGGGGGTGGGGTGGGGGCAGATGGTCTCGCGACTGTTCGGCTGGTAGAGGTGAGGCCCAGGTGGGATTCAGGAATTCAGGCTGTTGTCGCCATGCCCCACCGCCCTCGGGCGCTCACAGCACAGCCGCCCCAAACGTCATTCCTCTCAGCAGTGACTTGACGTTATTATGTGGTTTGGGGAGGTTTGTTTTTGTTTTTGTTCTTACAGGTTCATGATAGCAAAACAAGCAAATGTATTAATGGCCCTCATCAATTCCCCATGATTTCTTTAAGGCCAATAAAAAAGCAACTTGGAAAATGGTTTTGCTACAATGTTGGAGGATCCTCTGAGTATAAGAATCTGAGTAACCTACACTAAAAAGGTCCTTTTCTAGCTTAACTACAGCAGTGTGTCACGCCGTCATTTTGTGAGAGCTCGGTGGGCTTTTCCATTCTGTACAGCTGCCGTGGAAGAGCTGAGTGAAAAGCCGAGTGAGTGTGTGTGCGGCATAAAGTCAGACACGCAGGGGGTGCGGGGGGCGGGGGCTGACCAGTGACGCCTTGCTCTCAGTCCTCCCTCCCCTCCTCTGTGAGGTCGGCTCGTTCGTCCTCACCTGCTGGGGTTAGTGCGGGGACTGAGTGAGAGACTGCGTGGCGAGAGTTTGGCATAGTGTGTGTGCAGGGAGCGTGTCTTGTACGTTTTTGCTCCTGATGTCATTTTGATGCATACAGAGTTTATTTTGATGAAGAGGTTCGTGTGCACCTCTCTGGGTCTCCTTTTCTGCCTGGAATGTTCTGGCGGTTGTCTTGAAGGTGAAGAAGGCAGTGACTGTAGAGCAGGCTCCTCTCTCCTGAGCTCGGTGGCTTTGGGCAAGTTACTCAACTTTTCTGACCCTCCTCCTCCTCGAGGGGAAAATCAGACCCATCTCATGAAGGTGTCGTGAGGGTTAAGTTAGACCATAAAGGTCAGCTGCTGGGTTTTCTAGAGATCGATTACTTAAAGATATGAGACCGTCTCATTTTGTGATGTCATTTTACTAAATATGAAATAGTCTAAAATTGTCAGTTTAATACATTTTAGAGCCCATTTTGCCTACATTTACCTAAAAATGTCCTGACTGGATTTCTCTTTGTTTCTGTTGTAGGTGCTGGAGATCAGAATTTATTTACCTCCATTTACCCAACGCTTTCCCAGCAGCTGCCGAGAGAACCCATGGAATGGAGAAGGTACGACGGCACGTTTGTGTCCCGGCTGCGTCTCCCTCGGCACTTTCTAGACGTGTGTGTGAGCAGGGGCGGTAGTCAGATCTCAAGCCGAGTCCTGAAGTGAGCTGTGGAGACACGGAGCGGCATCACAGCCCGTGGGCCTTCTTCTCTGAGGAGTGTGCTGTTTTCCTAACGAGACATCGGATGGCAGGAAGAAGCGATTCTTTTGAGTTCCAGGCCCACTTTTACAGGAATGATTTCTGATCCTTTATGGGCCATCAGAATGTCTCAAAGGCACAGGCCTTTGGGAAAGCAGACAGGCGCGCACTCAGGCTGCACGTTAAGCAGAAGACGGGCCTTTATCTGCGCTCTCCTGAGCAGCGCTGTCCACCCGGAGCCCCTCCCCAGGCTCTTCCTTATGGGTGCGAAGGTGTGCAGGGAGACGTTTCGTCACGGTCAGAGAGACCGTGTCGGCCGCCCTGGCTGCCCGGCCGTGTGTAGTTGTTCATTGTGTGACGTGTTCAAAGGGGATGATTGACTTTGAATTACCTTGTTGGAAAACTGATTTCTGGTAAGGTATTATTTTTAGAAAGTATTTGGATGTTTATTTGTTAATACAAGTATTCTGATTTTAAAAAGGTGGATACGTAGTCTTGCTACACTGTTCCTTTCCGACTACCAATTTGTATCCAGCGCCGTGAGGAATGAGTGAGCCTTTCTGGGGATGGCTCACCCAGGGCCTCCACTGAATCTGGTCTAATTTCTGTGCCCGACTGTTGTGTTGCAGGAATGTGTTTAATGACTAACACTCAATATAAATAGTATGCAGAAGGTGGGAGAATTCTCTTTCGAAAAAAATGACTCAACCTCTGAGGAGGCAGGCCCAGTGCTGTGAATGAGCAAAAACAGCTAATTCAGCAAATGGAGGAATTTAATGTCTGAAGAAATGATCTGAAAAGGATTTCAAATAAGAATATACTATGTAAACATTTATAATTGAAAGATAAAAGGAAAAAGTGTATCTGAGAAATAATAAGGGCGTTATGAGGGGGGAAATCGTAGCAGTGAGACTACAGAGATTTAATATATGTATTCACCTGCATCTTCCTGAAACTTCACTACAGGAGAAAAAGGGCTGAAGAAGGCATAAATGCGCAGAGGCAGAGAAAGGGGGTGGAGATGATGGCAGCAAGGAGGTCCGGAAACCTTTTTGGTAGAAGGAAGAGAGATGGAGGAATTAGGAGAGCCAGCTGAGCCCCATGTGTCTGCAGCGGTGGCTTCCTGAAGAGTAGGCAAGTCCCCGACAGGTGACAGGGCCCACCCAGGACCTTGGTAGGTGAGGGCAAGAGCAGGCTGGAAAGGGAGGTGGCGGAAGGCGTGGGCAGGGGGCCGGGAGACGCAGGGCTCCCGTCGTGTGTCCGCCGAAGCAGTGGCAGTGGTCTGCCCCTGCCAGACACGGGGGGCGGGGTTGTCTCCCTGTGGACAGAGGAGCTCTGGACCCTTGGGTGTGAGAAGGGGGAAGGGCCGTTCTGGAACCAGTGGGTCTAAATCTGAGCAGGATACAGCTGAGGCCCCAGAATTCTGCGCCACATCTCTGCTCCCCAAGGCAAGACAGTGAGCACTTGTCTCAGGAGACACTCACTCGCTGGCCCCAGGGACAAGACCTGCCATGCTTCCTGTCTTAGAAAACGTTGGGACCTGGGTGTGCTCCTGATCAGAGCAGCGGGACTGTGGGCTCCGGGGGATGTCACCAGGGAAAGGAACTGGTAGGTGACTTGATGTCTGACTGCGGGCAGCGCTCAGAGAGTTGTCAGTTCCGTCGGAGAGCTTTGGAAGGTTTCAAAATGGTGACACTGGGAGCCAAGAAAATACAAGTGCCAAGAAGAAGAAGAAAAGTTAGGTTCTGAAGCTACTGTGAGAACAGGTGGTACTTGGCCTGTTAGTGAATAGTGCTTCTGCTTTTAATAACATGGGCAACACTTGTGAGAGAGCCATCGGGAAGGGGGAGGCAGAGGAGGGGGGCGGGCAGACAGACCGCTGGATCCGCAGCTCCTGTCACCCGTGGTGGAAGATCGGGTCTAAAAGCAAAGTGCCTGGGGAGAGGCAGTGGGGGGAGTCGTGGCCCCCAGAGGGCGAGTCTGTCTGGGACCAGCGGATGTGGACCTCACTTGGAACGGGAGTTTTTCCAAGATACAGTCAAGTTACGGATCTCACTACGAGCCCATCCTGGACTTGGTTGGACCTTAAGGCCAATGACACATGTCCTCAGAAGACACAGAGAGGAGAAGACATGTAAAGATGGAGGCGGAGGCTGGAGTGGTGCACCCACAGGCCAGAGAGCGCCAAGGCTGGATGGAAGGCAGGAGAGAGGCAAGGAACGGGTTTTCCCTCGGAGCTCCCAGAGGGCTCCAGCCCCGCCAGCACCTTGATTTCGAATCCCTGGGCCCCTGAGCTGTGAGAAAATGAATCTTGTTTTGAACCTCCAGGTTTGCGGTGCGTTTTTAATGGCAACTCGAGGGGACTAATATGTAGGTGAGGTAGAGAGAACAGGGTAGGCACCTGCGCTTGTGTGTGTGTGTGTGTGTGAGAAAAGCTAACTCATAACATGGGACATGTTAGAGTGTGTCCATATGACTTTCATAAAAATTCAAAATTAACTGAGTAGATCTTGGGGATAAAAAAGCTTGAAGCACAAACTGAACAGCCGTACAGCTGAAGGGCGAGTTAGTGAGTTGAAAGATCAAGCTTAGAAATGCTGGGTTTAATTGCCGGAGCTGGAGATGGAAAGAAAGCGTGCAAGAAAGGCTGAGACGTGGAGGGTCAGTCCAGAGGTTTCAGTGTCCTTCTGACAGATATTTCAGAGGCGAGAACGGAGAATGGAGGGCAGGCAGCGTTTGAAGAACTAACATCAGGATTTTCCCAGAAGTGATCAGAGATTTCAGGAGCCTGCAGAAAGTCAAGCAGAAAGCAAGCAAACAGAAAGCCATGCCAAGAAAACAGAGAAAAGGGAATCCGAATTTGCATCTCTCTCAACATGTAAAATACAGCATAAAATAGAACATTTAAGGACAATCTTCTCAAAGTATTGAGGGAAAATACCTCGGAGCCGAGAACTGGTGCAAGAGGGAAAACTGCACCAGCGCCCTCCTCCGTGGGGCCTGCAGGAGACGGGGCGGTGAGAGACCTCCGCCCCAGGGCGCCGGCTGGGGCCCCGCGCTGCCTCCCCGCGCTGCACATGGCCACCGCGTGTGTCACTCCAGAGCGACAACGACATGGAGCGGTCGGGAAGCAGTGCAGTGAGTGACGACGTTGTCAGACGTGTGCGGTCGGAAACCCTGCCGCCCTGTCTGAATGACGAACGGACGCCTCTCGACAGGAGGAAAAATGAACTCAGAATTCACAAGATGAAAGAAGCGGCTGCCAACAAACAAGTCAAAATATTTTGCTGAAGTTAAGGTATCGATCCTTTTAAAAATGAAAAAATTTAAAATTCCAGTTGTGTGGAAGAAAGCAGAGAGAACGTATACTGTCTTGTCTCATTCAAGGAGGATACATTTTTTTCCTTCAAGAGTTTATTTATTTATTTTTAGAGAGAGAGGAAGGGAGGGAGAAAGAGAAGGAGAGAAACATCAATGTGAGGTTGCCTCTCGTGTGCCCCCCACTAGGGACCTGGTCTGCAACCCAGGCATGTGCCCTAACCTGACTGGGAATTGAACCGACAACCCTTTGGTTCACAGGCCAGCGCTCAACCCACTGAGCCACACTAGCCAGGGCTACATTTTTACTTTAATCTTTGAAAGAAAATGTACATTTACGTATATTAAAATAAAAATGTAACCAACAGCAGAATAGGGATGGATGGTTAAGAGGGAAAAAGAAAATTTGATTAATCTCACAAAGGACAGACAAAAAAAAGTAGCCTGCAAATAGGATATAGACAAGTTCACGTGTGAGCCCGGTCACATTCAGCATGGCTGGTGTCAGCTTGTTAAACACGGATGCTCCTGAGATTGGAGACAGAGCCTCTCTCTAGAGGTGGAAAACAAATGTTGGAAAAAGACACAGGTGACATAATTTAGTTTTAGAAGTATAACTAAATAGCACCCATATCCTCTGAGAGCCTTAGGCTAGATGTTTGTAGCTGGTGGGGTTTCTGTGTTCTTGCCTCTTGGAGCGGGAAAAGGGAGGAGGGTGGTCCCCACACTTTTGTGTTCTGCAGACAAAACCTGTTCTCTTTCACCGGATGGTTCTCTTTTCTGGATAACACAGGAGACAAAACTCCTGGTGCAGTTTAGAGCTTTCATAGTTTCAATTGCACTTTCAACATTCGGGAAACTTTTCTTCTTTTCCAGTGGCTTAAAGATGAAGTTCAGCTCTGAGGGAGGCCCATTTCCTCCGGCAGTCTGTGTTGTCGCAAACAGCCTGGTTAGATAGCGTGCGTGCTCGCGGCACCGTGTAACTGGAAGATGTTACGGATAGCTAGCTTCGATGTGTAGTCGTGAGCCGTGTTTAACATAGTTTATAGAATTTTAGGGAGACTCATACAGGATTAACAGTCTATATGTCTTCTGAACTCATGGAAACAATTATATTCTTGTTGCATTTTTTCGTTCTGCTGAACGGCTGTCAGTTGCTTTTCTCATTGATTGTAAAAATTGTTCGCAGGTCCTACGGCCGGGCTCCCAAGATGATTCACCTGGAGTCCAACTTCGTGCAGTTCAAGGAGGAGCTGCTGCCCAAAGAAGGAAACAAGGCTCTGCTCACCTTCCCCTTCCTGCACATTTACTGGACGGAGTGCTGCGTAAGTGTTCACGGCGGGGACGTGGCTTGGACTCGGGTTGAGACCTCAGGGTCTAGGCTTTTCTGAGACAACTACGATTTTCCGAGCGTTCTCGCTGGCGTGCCCTTTACTCTGGAGTTCCCTTGTCTCCGTTCCTCAGCCGCGCGTGTGGCTTCGCTGCGTCTTTCCGCTCCAGTGCGGGGCGTTGCCCTCGTGGCGCTCGGCCAGCGCGGTCTTCCCTCCCGTGCTCGGCTTCCGCGAGCCGTCTCTGGGCCCCGGTGACCACTAGGTGTTTTTACTGTTCGCTCTCAGCTTCGTTTCCTCAGCCTCCGGTGTTCGCCCTCACGGCAGAGGGTCCTTGTGTGTCCCTTGCTGGTCTGTAGACTTCCTGCGGGCCAGGGCACTGCGTCCTTCCTCACGATCCGTGCCCGTCGCAGAGGCCCTCCCTGACTGCCCATCCAGGGACTGAGCGCTGCTGCTGCTGGCGGCCTTCCCTTGACCTTGGTCGTTGTGTGTTCCTGAATCCAGAAAGAAACTACGTTCTTGACAGAATTCTTCTGTCGTGAATCAATAGAAAGTTTGGAGGGTCATTTCTTCCTGTCTTTTTTGACTACTAAAGCAAACATTCAGCAATGTACAAAATACATAAACCATTGCATGGCATTTTACCCTGAATCTGAGGGGGCAGAGGCAGTTTTTGTAGTTTTGGTGAGAATGAACTCAAAGCTCATGCCGGTTTCCCTGAACTTTACCCCACGCATGTTTTGCTTTTGCTCAGTGACATGTGTGAGAAGTTGTCTGCCAGGGGAATGCATCATAGACCCAGTCCCCAGGGCTCGTATCGGGGCTGGTCACGTGGCACCTCTGCCCAGCGCATGCCCAGAACTCCAGACTCCCAGAGGGAGAGCGGGTGTCAGCACAGCTATCTTGTCCGCGCAGACGGCTTAGGCCCAGTGCGGCATTCCCATCACACGTGCTGAGAGCCCTCCCGAGGTCCCCGTTCCCAGGTGCCGGCCCAGGGCCAGCCCTGCGAGCAGGCCTAGCGATGGCCGCCCCAGGCCTGGTGCCTCTTCCCTCTCCAGCCCCTCAGTGGTGAAGTCAGATTGGATTCGTGGGCAGGGGATTGTCTGGTTCCCCCGTGCTGTGAGCAAGCCACCTGTGGGAGCCACTCAGGACAGGAGGAGCACCCTCCTCCTCCTCCAGTGTTGGCGCTGAGACTTAGCCCCCGGGTGCTTCTGCCTGAGCAGTCCGTTTACCCGGGGTTGCTGGCCTGTGCTCTGCGCTGGGAAAGAGCCTGCGTGGGTTTTTGTGTAATTTAGTGCTTTACAGTCAACTAGCCTTACTTATTTGATGTTCAGATTTCTCAGATGGGGCCAGTGTGGGTCACTTCAAACTGGCTCCTGTGTCCCCTTGAGCATTTTCTAACTTTCTGGGACAGTAAAGAAGTTCTAGGTTCCTGTAGTTTGCTGCCCTTGTCCTGGAATCAGCCATGTCTTCACAGAGCACCGTGTCCTTCGCCACCGTGGAGCGCCCCTGCTTCCCGCCCTCATTGTGGACAGAGCTAATGCAGGGTATCCCATCCCTAGAGACCAGAGGGGGCACCGATGCTGCGGAGTCTAGCCCGGCCTCACAGGGCTCTTTCTGGCTTGCCCACTTGATGTTGGCACTCACCCTGCTCTCGGCACCACCAGCAGGCCTGCTGCGGGCCCAGTCCTCCCGTAAGCGTACGCAGCTTCACAGTTGCTGCACCTGTGCTACAGCTGGAAGCAGACCTTCTAAGAAAAGAGTTCAGCAGCAGTGTACAGTGCGCACTTTCCTGCACGGACAGGGCCGCTCGTCCCCGTCCACTTGGGCTAGCCCCCCTCGGCCCTCCTCCTTTTAGCGTTTCTCTAGGTGCTCTTGCCCGTGCGTTTTTACGTGGGGTTGTCTCTCCGTGACATATTCTAGTTGGCTGTTTTTGCTGGATATGAAGGCTCTTGATTTTTTCATGTCAACCTTGCTGAATTCTTCCATTGTTTGAATTAGTTATCATCGATTCTCTAGGCCCCAGTAGGGCTTTCCAGATATGCTATCATGTCATCTGCAAATAGAGATAGTCTGACTTCTTCTTGTTCAGTTCTGTGCCTCAGCAGTTTTCTCTGTTCTAAGACATTACTAAGTGGCGGTGGAGATGGTGGCACCTTGCCTCGTTCCTGGCCTTAGTGGGAATGCCTGCCGTGGTTCCCTGTTCGGTAAGATGTAGGCTGTGGGGACAGAGGTAAGTTTATAGGAGCATGGAAAGGAAGTTCCAGCCGTTCCTGCTTTTTCAGTTTTTTTTTAAAATTAGAAATACATTGTTGAATTTTGTTGAAGGCTTTTTTATTTTTTTTTTTTTTAATTTTTTTTTTAAGAATTTATTTATTTATCTTTAGAGGGGAAGGGTAGGAGAGAGGGAGAGGGAGAGAGAAACATCAGTGTATGGTTGCCTCTCATGTGTCCCCTGCTGGGAACTGGCCCGCAACCCAGGCATGTGCCCTGACTGGGAATCGAACCGCGATCCTCTGGTTCGCAGGCCCGCGCTCAATCCACCGAGCCACACCAGCCAGGGCTGTTGAAGGCTTTTTTAGACGCAGGGGAGATCGTCGTATGATTTCTTCCACTTAGATCTGTCAGCATGTTGAATCACATTAGTGGGTTTCTTACTGTTGAGCCACACTCGCATTCCCGGTAGAAATCCCTCTCGGTCAAGTGTTATTCTCTCAGCGTGGTTTAGGTGTTTGTTCACTTCATTTAGGGTTTCGCATGTGTGTCCACGAGTGATTGATCTCTGCCTTTTTTGTGCTCTCTTTCTCAGGTCGAGGTACCAGTGTTATATTTTATTCATAAAAAATCTTTGAAGTTTTTTTCCCTTCTGGTTCTGAAACAGTTTATATAACACTGGGGCTCTGTGGTCTCTAAGGTTTGGTGACATTTTCCAGTGAACCCGTCAGGGCCTGGTACTTTTTGTGGGGTAGTTCTTTGACCACTTCCTGAATCTCTTCCGTGGAAACTGGTCTGTTTTAGCCATTTGTCAATTTGATAAACTGTACTTTTCTTAGAAATTATATATTTAGTTAAGTTTTAAAATTTACTTTTGTTGAGGTCGGGGGTCTTTTTTGACGTTTAAAATACGCTGTGTCCATGGCTGGTTCCATCCCGGCTCCTCAGTCTGTGTGTCTGTGCTTCCCCCATCTTCCCCAGTGACGTCAGCGAGCAGCTGGGGCTTCCTCCCGGAGAACCAGGGTTTCTTCTTCCATCTGCTGTACTGTTCATCTGCTTTCCACATTCATTTTTTCGTTCATTTTTCTTATTTGCTCTCTTTTGGTATGTTTTACTTTGTTCTTGTTCTAGTTTTTTTGAGTTGGGAATGCATTTATTTTTACTCTTAAGTTTTTATTGCTATGGGTCTGTAAAGATAAGGACTTAAATATACTCCAGTGTTCTATAATAATTTTGTGGGTATTCTCCATTTTCTCTTTGTGTTGCCTCTTTCAGCTAGTAGTTTAACAGAAAGTTTAATTTCCAGAAAGTTTAAATTTTTAAAAATTTCTAATTTTATTGCATTATTTGCTTTATGAAACTTATTTTTTCTCTATGACCTAATAAATGATCAGTCTCTGTGGATGGTCCATGCTTGTTTGAGAATGTATTTTCTCTATTTTCCGGTATTTATGTTAAATATGTATTCATAGAAATATCTTCCTGATTATGTTGTTTAGACCATTTACATTTTAATGTTTTGTCTGCTTGACCTGTCTTTAACTGACGGCGGTATGTTAATGCCTTTTCTACTGATACGTTTCTGTTTTTCTTGCATCTTTTGTAGTTGCTGATTTGTAAAGGAGGTTGATGTATTGTTTAGTCATAGGTATTTGTAACCAGTATAATCTTTATGGAATGAAACATGTCATTTAGAAAATGGTTTCTGAGTAGTATATCTTGTTTAGAAAGGCCTTGTCTATCTGAAGGTAACTGATTTTCTCCTGTATTTTCTAATGGTTTTATAATTTGATCTGTGTAACTTTAGATGATTTTTGTGTATGGCAGGAGCTATAAGGACTTGGGGCCTAATATTATGGTCTAAATATGTAGCAAATTGGCCTAGCATCATTTTATATTTGTTTGTTTCTTTCCCACTAATTGAAAAATATCTTCTTCATTTTAAGCCAAAATCCTACATGTGCAATATTCTGGACACTTCAGTTGTATTGATCATTGTCTAATCTGTGCCACAATTGGACATCTAATTATTACATTTTAATAATGTGTATTGATATCTGTTCTTTGAAAATAAACCTCTTCATTAGCATACATTTTCTCTTCCATATAAACTTTGAAATCAGATTGCTAGGTGTACAAATTTCATTTTCCAAAAATGCCTGTACCAGCACATCCCATCCACAGCTCTTCCGTCCACGGCAGGGACAGCCCTCCATGGAGAGGCCAGGTCTGCGTTTCCTCTAGTGGCATCCGTGGGCCTCTGACTGGCAGAAGGGACACTGTAACTTTTGAGACTGAGTCATACAAGGTAACTTATCTTCTACCGGGTCCTCTAAGGATGCTTGCTCTTAGAGCCCAGCCACTATTGTGTGAGGAAGTCAAGCCCCTCCATGGGAAGGCCATCTGGAGGTGTAGTCCCAGTCCCAGGGGGTCCAGGTCCCCAACCTAACATCCCCCAGCAGACGGGCCATGCCTTCCTGCTCCAGCCTTCAAACCCCACAGCTGACACCAGGGGGCTCTGATGAGCTGTCCTCCAAGTCTCTGGGTGGTGGGGTGGAGAGCAGAGTCAAGGTTGTGGACGGTTACATATTGTATGCTGTTACAGAGCAGTGGGTAACTGGAACAGCAGTCTGAAAGGAGAAGGGAGAGACTGGAGGGTTTCGATTTTGACTGCCTTGAATAAGCGACAGATTAACGAGAGAGGAACTGGCCATCACGCATCTTCTTGTCTGGGAACATGGCTCGTTTCTGCCTTCTTTCTACCTTTCCTGTGTCCTTTAATAACCTGCCGCAATGTTTTTCACAAAAGTCTTGTGTTTTTATTGTCGGAATAGTTTTTGTGGGCATTATGAATGAGGTGGGTTTTTTTTCCTTAAGTTGCATTTTCGCATAGGGAACCTGTATGTTTTGTTGTTGTTTTAGGGGTTTTGTTTGTTTAGTTTTATTATCTATTAAGGAGAGTTTCCTGGAGCCAGTTGATAACAGTGAGGATTTTAAATTTAAAAGCAAAACTCTTTGTTGCGTTATTTCAGTTCAGTAAGCCCTCCCTTCACGTCATCAGTGGCTGACGTGAAGCACCCCCTGGGGCCTGCAGCAGAGTGACGTGTGAGGAGACCGGGCTGGCCGTAGGCTCGGTGGTGCAGACAGGAGTGACGTGCCTACAGCGCCCTGTCGGGCAGCGTGGACGGGAAGGACGGTGCTGGAGGACTCGCTGCGGCTGCTGCGCTGTTCGTGCTCATCTGTGACTTCGCGCCTCCTTCCTTCTAGTCGCACTCGGCACCGCGCATGAGAGCTGCACAGCAGGGCACCTCTGCGTCCCCTCCTGCCTGTGTTGTTGTGTCGTGGACCCCACAGCGCGCGGCCCTGCGTTGGGCTCTGACGGTCAGTCGCGTCTTGACCTCTGCCTGCAGGGGTGCCCTTTCCGGTGCTCCCCTTCCTTTGCGTCTGTCCGTCCGGGTTGTCAGGTGGCGTTCATTCCCTCTGCCTTTCCCCCGCCTTTCTATATGGCAGGCCCGTTGGTGATGCGTTACTTCAGCTTTCGTGTTTCTGAGAAAGTAATTTGCCTTTATTTTGGAAAATGTTTCACTGGCGATAGAATTCTGGTTTGAAGTTCTTTTTTTTTAACAGTTAAAAGACGTTGCTCCATTACCTTTTGTTTTCCAGCATTGCCCATGAGAGATCTTTTGTTGTTACTTTGTACGTAAGTGTCTTTTTTCTTTTGGTAGTTTAAGATTTTTTTTCTTAATCCATGGTTTTTAGGCAGTTCGTGGTATGCGTTGGTGCAGTTTCCATGTTTCTGTGCTTGGGTGTTTTGGGCTCTTGGGATTATAATTTTGGTCAAATTTGGAACATTTTTGCTCACTTTTTCTTCAAGTATTTTTTCTGGATCTCCTTTTTCTCCTCCCCTTTGGGGACCCCAGTTACTTGTATGTGAGGCCACATGAAGTCGCCCAGCTCTTCGATGCTGCGTTGCTGCTTTATGAGTGTTTTCCTCTCCGTGTTTCATTTGGATAATTTTTGTTTCTGTGTCTTCAAGGTGTCTAATCTGCTCCTAACACTGCCCAGTGTGTTTTCCGGTTTTGCACTGTGGTTTTCATCTTCAGAAATTCCATGGGGGGGGTTTTCCCTCCTCTTTTTAAAAATATCTTTCATGGCTCTGCTTAACATCTTGAGCGTATGCAGGGTGGTTACCGAAACTGTTTCCACATCATTACTGCATTTATTTCTGCTGATGGATTTTTCTACATATTATGGACAATATGTTCTTTTTTCTTACCTGGCGATTTTTTATTGGATGCCAGATATTATGGATTTTATTTTGTTTGGTCCTGGTCTTTTTTGTTCAGTCCTAGAATTTTCCTGAGCTTTAACTGAGTTAAGTCAAACTTAGCTTTATGTGTTGGTGGGCTGGAGCAGGGAGCAGTCTAGGGCTAGTTACTCCTTCCTTTCTGAGCTCTCCGCCTGATGCCCTGAGAACGAGGAGGTTTTCCGCCCTGGCCTGTGAGCGTAGGTGCTGTTCCCAGCCCCGCGTGGGTGTCTTGTCCTGTCCATGGGCCTCTCCTCGGCTCTGGGTGCTGCCTGCGTGCACGTGCTCCCCGGTTCCCTGCTGAACACTTGAGGGCGCGTGGCAGGCCTCCAGAGGCCCCTCCCGCTGCTCGCTCCTCTGGTCCTCTGGCCTCCTGCGGAGCCGCGGCCTTCATCTCTGAGGGCTCTTCCTCCCGCCCTGCCCGTGGTCCGTGGTCGGAGCCTCTCCGGGCCTCAGCTGTGCTGCTCTCAGGAACTGTCCTTCATCGCCCGATGTCCAGGGTCTCGGGACCCCTTGATTCCTGTGCTGGGGGGGCGAGGAGCGGGGAGGTTGTTTCAGTGGTTGTGTCAGTCTGGTCCCTGTCACTTCATCTTGTCTGGAAGCGATGGTTCCGCTTGTTGGCTGGTGTCAGTACACACTCATTAATTTCTAGGTTTTGGAATGTAATTCCTTAATATCATTATTTACTTTAATGCTCAGGCTGTCCCAGATTCGGCCTCTGTGCCCTTTGGAAACGCCTTCGCGTCTGAGCGCTCCCTCACACGGGGCGTCCGGGGTCCTTTCCCAGTTTTTTCCCTGCCTGAGCGCTGGGTCGGCTGTTCTCCAGGGACCCTGGGATCTCAGTGGAAAACTGTACTTCGAAACCAAGATCTGGAGCAGGATGCGCTGTTTGCTGTTGAGCCGTCTCAGTGACACAGCTGGAGAAGGCATGTCTGTCTGTACGTGTGTGTCACCTGCATATCCGTCTGCACCTGTGTTTCCGCATGTAGCTCTGCGTGCTCGCACGGACACATGCGTGTGCCTGCACAGTCCACTTCCAGTCCTGCCCCCCGGGGCTGACTACAGTTCCTTCCTTTCCACATTTGTGGCTCCCTTCTCTGAGATCGGAAGCTGGCACTCCTTACCCTCCAGGTGTTTGCTTGTTCGAATGCTTGCTCTCACAGGGCGCTCTCCCCACCACTGCATCCCGTCCCCCACAACACGGTGCCCCTCTGCCCTGGAGCAGACGCTCAGTGCCGGATCACGCGTTCCTCACTTCCCCTGACCCACAGCACCCCCAGGGAGGTCCTCTGTCCTGCTTGGCCTCGGATACCTCGTGCCAGCACCCTAGCCCTTCATCATCTCACTTGGGGTCCCACATCTCGTGCTGCGACACCCTCCTCATTCTGCTCGGCTCTGAGGCCGAGGCAGGGCTGCCCCTCACTTAGTCCCCTTTCTTGGCCCCCACCGTGGATACCCCTCCCTCCCTCCCTGCTAATGGGCTCTTCGGCCATTAGCCTTGTTTCCCGAGAGACCCTTAACCTCAGGGCTCACCTGTGCTCCTCTTCTGGAGCGACGCTTGAGTCTTCTTAGCACCGTTCCCTGGCTCACTGTCATGAGTGATAGGCTGGACCGTACACTTCCGATTTCCCCAGGGCTTTGGGGGACTCTGTCCTGCCTGCTGCTTATTGAGGTCCCTTCCCGAGTCCCTGCACACTGCCTGCCCTACTGAGTGTCTCAGAGGGTGTGCAGGTTTCCGCCCTAGGTGCGGCAGTGCCTCCTGGGGTGCAGAGCTGGGGTGGGGGGGCTGGAGAGGAGTGCAGGGCACCTGGAACCAGGTCCCGTGGTTCTCAGTTCTTTGCTGCTCCTTGGCCCATGGGGCCTTGCAATTTGTGTCCACTCTTTGATTGGAAGTGCCGGGGTCTGTGGCGTTTTGTTTCACCCTCCAGGTGGGATGATGCATTTGGGCTCTTAGAGTTCCTACAGAACACCAGCATTCTGAAATCTAATTTCAAGTCCTAACACTGCCATTCTACGGAGAATACGCAGTATATGAGCATGGGAACAGTAATTCACAGAAAATTGATTTCTGCAAGATGTTCTTTGTCTTAAATTTTAAGTAAAATATTTTTTCAGATTACATTTGCTTCTAATTTAAACCAAGGACATAGTTTTTAAAATCAGGCTAAAAATTATAAGTACTGCCTTTTGGAACTTTTCACTTATTAATGAAACCAAAAGTGGGACTGGATACAGAATTTGACATTGAACTCGTTCATAAATCAGTCAGTCACATTAGTACAGATCTGCAGGAGTTGTTATTCAAGAAAGGCTAACCAATTTGTGGTGGTGTGCGTGGGGTAGTGAGTACTCTTCCATTAAAAGAGGGGAAAGCAGCTACTAAGCATAGTTTTTAAAGGTTCTAAACGCCTATTTTTGAAATGGCTTAGGTGTCTTGGTTTTTAGATTTTCACTCTGGATCTTCTGAGTGCGTTTATAGAGCTTACAGGCAATTATAAATAGAGATACGAGTGGCTAGGACAGTTTCTGTTTCCCTGCTCTGTCTGGAAGAGACTGAGGCTGGACCTGCTGGCTTTGGTGCAGGCTGGGCGCTCTCTTTGGCAGGCTGATGCATAGAGCTCAGAGTTGGCAGTAGCATTGATTTTCAGGACCAGGACAGCTGTCCTGTCGATCCGTGAGAATCAGAACAGCTTTCGAGAAGCCTCTGATAGACCTCTTTCACTGGGCTCCCGTCCGAGGCTGCCTCGCCCCAAGTGTGGCCTGCGAGTGACCTGGAGTTTGAAGTGGTTCTGGGGGTCGGCAGAGAGCTGAGGGGCTGTGGAGGGAACTGCTGGGAGGCTGGCCCCGGCCCTGCCGTGACAGCCAGCCCTCAGTGGCGACCGGCAGCCTGTGGCGGAGGATCTGCTCGCCTCCCCCTTCCAGGCGGAGCACACGGCAGGGCTTGGGCACAGGGCCTGTGGCCACGCTGACCTGGGTTTTGAAGTCCCCGCTTGCCTAGCTGGCTGTGTCCCTGTGGGCCACTTCCCGAGCTGACTCTCACTGTCTTCCTCTGTGACGTGGGGAGGTCTTCCCTCAGTGTCCCAAGTATTTGGGGATAACATGTAGGCCGTGCCAGAGCCCTGCAGGGTGGCTCCGTGCTGGGTGTCTCCTGGAGTGTCCCCGGCCTGGAACTGTAAAGTGCTGTGGCTGCTGTGTTCGCTATTACTAGACACACTTTGCCATATAAAAAATGAAAGGGATTGATTAACTTGCTTTCACAGTGACTTATTTATTTTTAGGATACTGAAGTGTATAAAGCTACAGTAAAAGACGACCTTACCAAGTGGCAGAATGTTCTGAAAGCCCATAGCTCTGTGGACTGGTTAATAGTGGTAGTTGAAAATGATGCCAAGAAAAAAAACAAAACCAACATCCTTCCCCGAACTTCTATTGTGGACAAAATAAGAAATGATTTTTGTAATAAACAGAGTGACAGGTAAGTGATCTTTAATTTCACCTCATTGGGCTGATTCCTGGGTAACGCAGGTCGCTGGCTTGGGGTGCTGATGCGTGTGCGTTCTGAGTGGCTGTGGCGTGCCTGACGCTGGAGCGGGTGATGGGGGTGCTGAAGGGAGGACGGGGTCCCCCTCCTGCTGGAGTTCCTGGCCTGGCAGCCGAAACCCGCACACAGAACCTCCCGTGGAGAGACCACACACAGCGGGTCCCCTTTCTGGAGCGTGATAACGGTGGGTGTCAGCGTAGCGAGGGCTCCGAGGGGCCTTGCCAGTCTTGCCTGCAGCAGGACCCTTTAGAAACGGGCCTTGCACGGTGCTGGCCTCCCTCCTTCAGAATCTGTCAGCGGGCCGCCGAAGCCGTGGTGGGAACTGTTGCGTGGACTGGCGCCCCTCTTACTCGCCCCACTCCCGCCCAGGTTCTGTTCTCTCCTGGGGGTGGCGCACTTCTTTCTTTTCAGTGATGCTGTTCCCGGCTCTGCCGGCTGGCGTGTTTGTCAACGCTGTCCATGTGGGTCTGTGTCTTCAGTTCGCCCAGGTCCTGCGGGAGAGCGGGAAGCGTGGTCCCCGCTCTTCTGCAGTGTGGTGTAGTGGCAGAGACAGGCATTGCCTCACACCGAGGTCACCGCAGCCGCAGTCACCACCATCGCAAGTGTTAGACTGAGGGTTCCAGGGTGCGGCAAGAGCCTGGCGGGGGGGTGGCATTGGCCTGCTCTGGGGCTGGGAGTCGGGGGTGCTACCCTGGGGACGCAGCGGTGGTGGGGCTCAGGAGTCGAGAGTGCAAAGGAAGAGTTCCTGAGGGTGGCTGGGAGTACCAAACAGACTGCTACATGGCTAATTCGTTCTGTGACTGCAACCTATGTCAGGGTCGCCCAATGAATTGATAGTTCTTTAGGGGAAGGAGCCATATGTGACTTCCTTTTCGGTAATGTTCAAACTTGCTTTATTTATAGCTTCGATAAAATGTTAGATGGTTGAGCTTATGGTTTATATTTGAGAAATTTCACGCAATTTGGACTTGGTGGCAGTTTTTCCTTAGGGTCGTCTATTCACAAATTAGTTATCCCAAAGGAGCCAGTTTAAGAGTTTAGCAAGATGCTCCGTAACTGAGTGGCCTGTCCCTCTCGGTGACTCAGGGACACTAATGTTTTTGTTCTCAAGGAAGAGCAGGGAGCCAGGAGCCTGGCGGGCAGGGGGGAAGCGTGGCTGCTGTGGAATAAGGAAAATCCAGTGCAGAGGCCTGGAGTGGTTTAACAGAGCAAGAGGAAAGTTTGTGTGGGTTTCATTAGGTAAATAAGTTGGTATTAACAGTGTATTCGTCTAAACTTGTGAAACATCGGAATTTGTACGGTAACTTTTTTGAAGTGCCTGTTGATTACTTTTAATACAATTTTTAACTAATTGATGTTTCCACTGAGCCCATTTAAAACTACCTTACATTTAAAAACTATTCTTTAATGTAAAATTTAACTTACCAAAATTTTTAACATTTTACCTCCAATATTTAAGCATGTCTTCTAACACTTAGATTTTCATTAATTTGCAAAGCTATCTTTGACAAATCTATATTTTTTCATGTAAAAACTGGGTCAGATTTTCATACATTTGAATTTAGTAACATTTTTAATGGCAATTATTTTATTAGACAATGTAATTTCTGCCTTTGGAAATATTGGAACACCTGGTCCTGAAGCGGCTTACGATTTTTTAAATTGCTGATTATAGATGTTTACGGGTTTATTGTAGAATTGTTAGAAAGGGCAGAGCACAGAGAGAAAGTAGATACTAACTCTTAGTATTAGGCACGTATGTTTCTGATGCTTTTTCTCTTTACCTGTGTGCGCATGTGTGCATGTGACGTGCTGTGGGTGCGTGGTTTGCGCTTGCCTTTCTCACTGAATACCACTGTACATTGTGACAGTTTTTTCTTTGACAGTAAACGTATTTCTCCACCATTGTGGTTAGCGAGTTTATGGTATTCTGCAGTATCACTGTATTGTAAGTCGTCTGTACCGTCCTCTGCTGGGATTATAAGTTATTGCTTATTTATTATAAACAACAATGTTATAAGTAATATTCTGGCTCCAGTGTGGTGTATATCCTTATTATTTCCTTAGCATAAATCCCTGAAAGGAAACTTGCTTGGAAAGGGCTTTGTGCCTTTTCGGGCGTTTGGTAAGTATCGCTTGTGCCCGTGCCGCCCGGCTGTCCCGGGGCCCTGGCCTGGAGCTCCTCGTTGCCCTGCGCCTCTGAGCGGCTGCCTGGGGCAGCCCGGGACTCTGGGGATGTGGCCGTTCCCCAGCTGGCGCCCACCTCCCCTGACTTGAACTCTCGTGGCTTCTCCCTTCCTGAGTTAAGCATCTAGGCTTAATGTGAATTTCTTGAGCATAGTGCTTTTTTGTTATAAAAAGATCTAGGGACATCGAAAGTTGAAAGGCATTATCACGGGTAGAAAAAATAATGCATACGTTGCCTGGTCAGCACCAGGACACGGAGACACGTACTGTGTTGGTGGTTGGCGTGTGTCGGTTTTCTTTCCCTTCTACCCCTCCAGGTGTGGGGTCTCTCTGTGTCTCACGCTGTGTCTGGTTGGGAATAACGCTGACGATGCCCATCCTTGAGAGGCCCCATAGGGTAAACTGCTGAACCGGTCAATTCTAGCAGCTCCCGTGGTAAATAAACACATTAGTCCTCTTCGGGGAGGGCTTCGGGGTGAGCCGGCTGGACCCCTCTGTCTTTCGGGGAAGAAACCGTGTCCAGGACAGGGCGGGAGGGTGGCGGAGTGGCTGAAATTAAAGCCCGCTGCCGACTTCTCAGTTTCCTTTTTGGCGCTGACGGTTCACCACGGACTTCGTCCGGCTGCTGTCTGGGGGCTGAGCGGTCCGTTGAGTTAGCCCTTCCTCCAAAGGGCGTGCAGGGCGCGGGGAAGTGGAACGCAGACTCTGCTCATTTCAGCACTTGATGGTGATTCAGGTGAAATATTTACTGGGGAGAGATGTTGAAACTCGTAACACCGGTATTGTAAAATTATTTCTGAGTTCAGACTTGTTCATCTTTTTTCTAAATTATTATCAAGGAAGGATGAAGAAAGTGACCTTTTCTAACCTGTTGGGTGGATACGTAGCCATTTCCAAATCCACTGGACACTCTTGTAATGTAACGCCTGTGATCTTTGTACATGAATACAAAGCCCTCTCACACGAAGCTGTGTCATACTTACATATTAAGGCACCGTTCCACTAGGCTTTTGTTTATTATATGGTTATTCACCTTGCTCTTGAGGGGCTCCCGGTCTGGTGGAGATGGACCTACAAAGGGAGGAAGGTTCACAGCGGACCCTCAGTGCAGGGGGGCGCTGAGAAGGCAGAGTGGGGGGGGAGGGTTCAGTGAGGGTGTGTCAGCTGATCTGGGGTTGAAGGGCGCACAGGAGGAGTATCCTTGATAAAAAGGGGGGCAAGCACGGGAAGGTCGGTGGCCCCAGCTGGAAACGGTAAGAAGTAAAGCTGGACACCCCGGCTGATGCAGTTGTGATGGGCCTCACATGCCATGTTAAGTAATTTAAATTGCAGCTTGTCAACCACAAGGAACCGAAAGAGGTTTTTGAAGGAAGCAGGGGAAGTGAGGTTGGGGAACTGAGTGTGACGCGATCACCTTACTTTACAGAGAACCTGGAGGCACAGCCTAAGACTCGGGGTTCATCTTAAGTCCTTACCCTCCTTTCCAGCCTATCCTGCGGTGATTGTCCTTGGAACAGCACTTGTGGCTTGTGTGGCATTAAACCTTTTCCTAACCTGATTTCTCACCCCCTGCCTAACCTTTCTCACCAGCTGAAGGAGGAGGAAAGGAAGGAGGGAGGGAGGGAGGGGAGAAAGGAAGGGCAGGAAGGAATCACTGGGAGGAGAAATGGGGCCTGGTGCTGTGCTGGGAGAGTATTTTCCAGATAGTCCGTTTATGTCTCTGCAGGTGCGTTGTGCTCACCGACCCCCTGAAGGACTCTTCTCGAACTCAGGAATCCTGGAACACCTTCCTGACCAAGCTCAGGACATTGCTTCTTATGTCTTTTACCAAAAACCTAGGCAAGTTTGAGGATGACATGAGAACCTTGAGGGAGAAGAGGACTGAGCCAGGCTGGAGCTTTTGTGAATATTTCATGGTTCAGGTACTTGACCGATGATGGAACTAGACCCTTTCCTCCTTCCCTCCCTCCTTCCCTCTCTCCCTCTTTCTTTCTAAATAAGGCTGCTCTCTTGTGGTAAGTCTTACTGGCATAGTTTTTCAAACCAAGAGACTGTATAGTAGCTAACAGATGCTTCTGTCTCGTGGCTTATCAAGCAGGAGACCAGAGATTGCCGTTCCTGAGTAATTGTATCATCTGCCCCCTGGAGCTTCAGCACTTGGCATTTAGCCTTCCATGAAATGGCCTTGCCCTCAGGCTAACACCAGCGAGCCGGCCTTCTGGGGTGCCTGCCGTGGGTGTGCCTGGAGACGCGGTGGCGAGGGTCGCGGTGGGGAAGATGCCCACCGCCTGCCCGCCACTGTGACTGCACTACGACGTCCTGGGCACAGTTCTCGCCAGTTCTGTTTTGTAATCAGTCTAGGGTTCCAGTAAAGGATAGCCTTAGGCTACTTTCTTTACAATAGTTTTTAAAAAGTTTAGATTTTAAAAACTGGAGTCCGTAACAGCTCTTTTTCTGTTTAAGAAGAAAAGTCTCAGTGAGCAAAGGGATGGTAATGGTGTAGTCTGGGGGGAGGGGGGTGCCTTCCCCCCACTGCAAAGAGGGACAGCATAGGGCTCCTTGTCTGCATTCACCGTATTTTGAAAAAGCTCATTTTTTAAGTTTAAATACCACTTGTGTATTAATTACTGAAGAAATAATACACCTTGAACAAATCAGTGACAATTCTGATTAGAAATGTTGATGTTTATCTCTTACTCCGGTGCTTCGTCGTAGTGGCATGTGGATGGTTGGCGCACAGAGGGCGTTCGAGTGTTCGTAATTCCCTGTACGGCTGGCCTGCTGCAGGCCTTTCAGGCGGCCCTGTCTCCTCACCCTTCCAGTGTGTTACACTTAGTTCCGAAGAGTTAGAAACAAGGAAGGGGGATTCTGAATGAACCCAGTGGTGTGGGGTTGGAATCCGAGGTGTCAGCGCGAACCCACAGTGGGTGGGTGGGTGAGCTGATTCGGAAATAGAGGGGGGTGTGTGTGTTAGTACACACACGTGCGCACTCTGTCTTCTGACAGGGCCGAGGAAGAATGACACCTCCGTAGCAGCGAGCACACCTAGTGCCAGAGCTTGGTTTCTAAACTCCATGTTCCACCAAGAGGTGCTGGGGCTCCTTGCAGAAGTGGTTGATTCCAGGGTTGAGGCAGGGAAAGTACAAGATGCACCTGGAATACCTGTGGACCCAGCAAGTAAGGAAGTGCACGAGGAAGGTAGAGGCCCGCCAGCAGAACATCAGCTCCACCAACAGGGGCCTCCCCATGCCCAAAGCTGAACCATTTCTGCACCGAAATACATGATGACGGAATTGGATTTTAACCCATGAGTGGCGTTAATACCCATTAAGCCTGAATGGATATAAACACGGAGCTGGTTAAATGAGTAAATGGAGGATAACGTCCAGCTCTTCCGTGTGGAGGAACCCAGTTAAAAACCTGTATCTGGGTTGGCGAGGGGAATGCCCAGGACAAGAGGTGACTGGTGTCCTGAGCTGCTGCTAAGTCTCGGAGGGTCAGAGCTCATCTTGGCCCTGCCCTGTTCCGTTCCAGTCCCCTCTCTGTGCCTGCGTAAACGTTGGCACGCCATTGAACTGGTGTTCACTTCGCGCAGTACAGACGTCGTTTACAATGCCGCCTGCTTCTCTCCGTTACAGTCTTTAATAGCTACGTAATGTTTCACAGTATTGATTCATGTTTTTGCTTTTTTAAAACTTCGTTTGGGTAAACAGGAGGAACTTGCCTTTGTGTTTGAGATGCTGCAGCAGTTCGAAGACGCCCTGGTGCAGTACGATGAGCTAGACGCCCTGTTCTCCCAGTACGTGGTCAACTTCGGCGCTGGCGGTGAGTAGTGACGTTTCAGACGCACATCTCTGCACAGTTTCCCTGCTTTCAAGTAGTGTGGAAGCTGCCAGGTAGTCACAGAACGATGAAATCATCTGTGCTATTGTTTTAAAATAAATGATACGGTTCCAGGAGGAATGAAACGAGAATTAAGATTTAGTCACTTTCACTTTTAGAAGAATCCTAAGTATTAAGAAGCATTTGAGAAGTTGTTTTTCCAGTATGAAGTGTCATATTTACAACTTACAGCTGACGAGTGAAGCTTCCGATTCTGTGCCTCCTAGCCAGTGTGGGGGTGGGAATCTTTACTTCTGCTGGAGGTTGTCTCTGCGGTCTTCGAGAGCTCCTTTCAGATAATGTCTTAAATTCTTTTAAAAGTATGCAGTTAGCACAATGAAACCGTGTGCAAGGTTTATAATCCTCCTCACTGTTCTTTAGTTGATAATTGGTTTTGATAGAAGTGGCATTAAATATATATATCTACTTGTCTGTAGCTTGTCGTTCTCATTAACAGCCCGTCGCAGGCCTCTCTCCAAGTTAACAGCTGGAGATCCGAGTCATTTTTGCTCATGGCCGCGGAGCGCTTCCCAGGGTGGACTCCTTAGTTTGCTCAGCCGCCCCCGGCGTTGGGCGTTTGGTTGTTTCCACTCCGGCCTCTGCAGGCAGGGCTGTAAGAGACGGCTGCACCGGGGTTTTTTGTTTGTTGGTTTTTTTTGAGAGGCCCCTTGTCATGGTGTTCAAAGAACAGAGTGACTTCAGGGAACCATCGTGTCTGCTAGAAAACCCTTGGGCAGAGAGAGTCCTGGGAGGTCCACTTAGGCCACGGTGCCGCCCTTGCTCTGGAAATGCTGATGAAACGCCACCTGGTCCCCACTCCGAGCCAGTTGTTACCAAGTTTAGGTTCGGATCTGTCTTTGCTGAGACACAAATTTACACCTACAACCGAGGCAAAGTATTTACTAATTAAATAAAACAATTTAGGAGGTAATACATTTCTTATATTTTACATATATTCTGCACATATATCTTTTAAATTTCTTACATATCTCTTACATTATATTTTATATAATTTCTTTGTTCTCTCAGTTTTAAAATGAACCTAGGACAGTTTGAAATCCCAAAGTAGGCCTGGTCCAAGTTTTGCAGCTGACTGATAGGATGGTTCGTTTTTGTTCCTTCGTGTCATGGGTACTGGCTGGGCACCCACCACGTACCAGGCAGTGTCCTCAGTGCAGTGGGGCCGGGCCGAGACCAGGCCCAGGCAGATGCGTACTTACTTAGAGTCAGGTGGCCACAAGTGCGGGCTGCAGAAACGAACACAGGGAGGGGAGAGGGTGGCGGTGAGGGACGTTCAGTTTTAGATGGACAGTCAGGTGAGGCTCTCTGAGCAGGTGGCGTTAGCACAGAGGCTGGGAGGGGAGGTGGGCGTGAGCCAGGAGAATCCTGGGGGTGGTGGGACTGGCAGAGGGGCCTGCTGGTGTTGGGACTCCGAGGGCCTGGCGGGGCACTGCACGTCACATGCGCTCCGGCAGCTCTGGGTGCAGGTCCAAGTCAGCGAGCGATGCGGCGGGCTGTGGCTGGCACTCCAGGTACTCAGGAACGTCAGGTGCGATCATCCAGTCACTTCCTGACGTGAGCGTGCCATGAAGTCGTTACAACACCTCTGCTTTGGAGTGAGCAAGATAGATTAAGGTTTTTTTCCATAAAGATTGAATGACTTGTTATTGTAGATTCTTATATTTATTTTAAGATCCTATTTGAGCCTTGGGGTTATAAGTTTAAATTGAGAGCATTGTTGAAAATTTATGATAAGCAGGAATTCATCCCTCTGCTTCCTGCTGTCTGGCCTTCCTTTGCCTACCGTCCTTTTCTCTGGGGGCAGGACGCAGGCAGTCGGCACGGCGGAGTTAGAGGCAGTTGGGTGAGGTAAAGGGTGGAGACAAAAAGAGCAGGCTGCCCCCCAGCCCCAGAGGACCCCCAGCCCAGGCCTCATGCCTTCCCTTGGAGCTGATGACCACAGAGCCCCGGGCTCCCTGGCCCCTCAGCCCCCCGAGTCTCTGACTGCCTCCCCACCCATTCGCCACCTGGTGGCATGGTACAACGGTGCCTGAGCCTAGGTCCTGTTACCCTCTGCTCGTTGTCAAGTGACAGATCCAGAGTGAGGCGCCTGGGGTGATGACCCCATTTCCGCCTCCCAAGACTGGCTCCCAAGACTCCCAACCGGAAGGGGGCGGGCCGGTACCTAGGGAGTACCTGGGTGGTGAGCTGCCCGTCAGTTCCTGAGTCCCACAGCCCCTCGAGAGTCTCAGTGAGGTGAAGGGATCTGTAGTCAGCCTTTCATGATGTGTGTTTGTTTAGATGGTGCCAACTGGCTGACTTTTTTCTGCCAGCCGGTGAAGAGCTGGAATGGATTGATCCTCCGAAAGCCCATAGATATGGAGAAGCGTGAATTGATACAGAGGCAAGAAGCTACCCTGTTAGATCTGCGCAGCTACCTGTTTGCTCGCCAGTGCACCCTGCTCCTCTTCCTGCAGAGGCCGTGGGAGGTGGCTCAGCGCGCCCTAGAGCTGCTGCACAGCTGTGTGCAGGAGCTGAAGCTCTTGGAAGTGAGTCGTCTGTTTTCCCCCTTTCCCCTTCTCTCGACTGTTCCAACCGAAACCCCAGGTACTGAACTGTTTGTGCTTAGGAAAGAGTTCTCTTCTTCTGAATGTCCCTAATTTTTTGTATGTAATTTGTATAGTTACTCTTTACATTGGTTAATTAATTGCTGGAACATGTAATTGCTGCTCTTAACGTGGTGGAGTTCCTGTTTGGCCGAAGCAAGCCTCTTAGGTCAGTTTCTTCAGGGGCCTTTAGCCTGTGCTGGGGAAGCGGGTCTGCGCTAAAGGTTGCCCCCCGATGGCCGCGGGACCTGCAGAGTCGGGTTCTGCAGGTGGATACTTGTTTTATTTCAGAACTGTCTTCGTTGTGCACATGAACATGCAGGTAACAATGCAACCCTCAGCCAGCTGTGCCATGTTAATTAGCGCAAAGCTGAGCGGAAGCTGTGTTCTGAACGTGTGTGTGCATATGCGTGTGAAAGAAACCACCAAGGGAGGCAGAACATTGTTGATCCGCAGTGAAATGTTGCCTCTAAAAATGAACTTACAGGGCGCTGAACTCTCCTTCTGCCTGTAGACTTAGAACATCGCAGTGAGGAGACCTAGGTAGGGGCCCTGCCATTTAATTCAGAAGCCTCTTCTTGCCCAGAAAGATGTGCATACGCGCTTACAGATGTGACACGTCATTTCAGAGGGTTCCCAGACACCCTGTCCGCCTTCCTTGGTGAAGAACTGAGCGAGTGGGTCTGGCGGTGCTTGGACCACTCACCCAGGAACACCACTGGCCAAGACGCGGATCGTCCCAGCCAGCCCAGTGGCCCTTCCGTCGCAGTGCGCACCGGCGCCCCCAGGGGGCGCAGTGAGGGAAGCCTGGGAGCCGGACGTTCCCGTGTTGGCTGGGCTGGGAGGGGTGGTCTTTCCTAATGCAGAGACTTCTGTTTTGTGTACCCCGGAAAGCTAAATACAGGCTCGCCACTTCGTTTGGAATCATCTCAGGAGATTTAAACTTGTTTTTATCCAGGTGAAGAGAAATTATTTTAGTTAATTTCTAAAGAGAAGTGCCTAGCCCATTGCCATAAACTCAAGAATTGAAGAATTTTATCAAAATGTTTTTTTGCCCTGGACATGTAATCAATCAAATAAGGAAAAATAACGTTTTCCACCTTGAAATGATGTTCTTGGCTTCCTCTAACCGAGTCCATTGAGATCGCCTGCTCTGCCTGCTCCGATCTTGCTGCTCAGACCTGGGGGTGCTGTGAGGTACCCACCCATTAACGAGACAGGCTGTCTGTCCTCACGTGGGCCCAGGGAGTTGAACTGATGCGGGGATTTTTGTCCTGCTAGTTTCCGGGGAGGGGGCTGTGAGGGGCGGAGGCGCGTTTTGGAGTCCAGGCGGGTCACACTTGGCCCTTCAGATGGGGACAGCTGGGGGGACGATGAGGCAGTGCTGTGCGGCGTGGGGCGGGCCTGGGAACCACGGCGGAGGCGCCGAGCCAGCCTCTTTTGTGCTGCGCCCAGCCTGTCACAAACTCAAGGATTTAAGACTCTTTCTTAAATTCTTTCTCTTGCCATAGAAAGTTGACCAGTCAGAGCTACAGCGTGGCTGCCAGCCTGCAGCAAGGAGGGGGCACAGCCAGAGCCAGCAGGGCAGGCGGCCGTGAGGCCCGGGCCCTCTGGCGGGGGCCGCTGCCCCGGGGAAGGGGCCAGCACTGCCGCCCCCGCCATCTCCTTCTGCCTTCCATCTCCTTCAGGCATTTTGGAAGCTGGAGGGCAAGGGAGCCCACTGATGTATTGCACTCAACAGCAGTGGGGACTGTGTGGCCGGGGCCGTCCCATACAGTGTTGTCACACGCCAGTGTCTTTGTCCCACCGTGGATCCGTTGTCGTTGCGGCACGTCCAGACATGCAGGCGGGCGGCGGGGGGACGTGTGGTGTCCCCCTCATCCACTGCACCGCAGCGCCCTCGCCTCTCGTCGGCTTGCCCAGCGCACAGCGGGTCCTGCTCACCTCGCTCGCCTTCTGAGTCCTGCTGCGCCTCTGGGGGAATGGCAGCAGCCGGTTGTTACTCTTTGCTTGAAGAAAGAAACACGCAGGTCGTGGGTGGCGTGGGCTCCTGGGTCCCCGGCAGTGCTGTCGTGGGCAGCGTGCCTGCAGGTGTAACTGGGGTCTCCGGGCTCTTCGGCGCTGCTGGGCGAGTGCCCCGGGGCCCCTCCGGGTGCCGTGGGTTGTCTCTGCCTGTCACCTTCGCTGTGGTGTTTTATCCCTGGCTATTTTCTGGGTGAAAAAACGGTCATTGTCCCCTTGATCTTCCTCTGAGTGGAGGCTGTCCCCACTTTTAATCATCTCTGTTGCACTCCTTTGCACTTTCCTGGTTCCGCAATGTGCCTCTTACCGAGTGGACCAAAGCCGAACGCGAGGTGAGGCCACACCACCTGCCGTGCGCTCTCTCAGTCTCTCTCCTTCCTAGTGCCCCAGCTTCCTGTCCCCGTCTGTCATGCCACACACAGCCAGACGCCGTTGTATGACTGGGCTGCCACTTGGTGTCCCCGTTACTCAGTGCCTGCACGAGGTCCCTGGGCTTCTTAAGTACGCCGTGCCCAGGAAATTTCCTGGGACCCAGCCCATCCCCGGGATGCCCTCCACCGTCCTCTGCGGGCGCATGCGCACTCCCTGCATGTGCGCACAGGCACGGATGCTGTCCTGCAGAGCGTCTCAGGAACTGCTTTTCCACCCCAGAAGTGTTTCCCGTCTTGTACCCGCAGTTGGACTGCAGTGTGGTCAGGTGTCCCTTGTGAGGGTTTTAGGGACACAGGAGGGTGGGCTCCGGAGCCAGACAGTCTGCGTCTGGATCCCACTGCACCCCTTCCCACCGGGCCTCCACTCATTTACTGCCCCCTGGAGCTCTGCGTGTCCAGCCACGAGAGGGAGGTGGCCAGTGGCTGCCGTTGGGTTTTGAGGACTCACGAGGTGACACGTGTACAGGGAGTGCAGCATGTCTCTGGCCCGTTGCCAGCCTTTCATCGTCTTGGCATGGCCTTCCTTAGCTGTGTCTTCTTGAACGTCCTTTCGGACGGTAGAGCGGTCCGTGTACACTTACGTGGTAGCATTCTCAGAAGGCTGGAGAGGTTTTGCGACACTTCAAGCACGAAATTATGCCCTCAACTTTCTCATCTAAGGTTCTTTCTACAGGGTGGGAGGGTTGTTGTAGTTCATATATTTTGCAGTTGGCTAACTTGAAAAGTTTATTCTTAGAGTTTCTTTTAAAATTTTCTAGAAACAGACAAGTCAAAAGACTCAAAATTGTTTACTTATTTTATATATTTGCCTCTACTCCCCAAGTCAGACTTGTTTCCCTGTGTCTGGGCTGGCTGGCTTTTCACATTCACGTCAGTGGCCAGCGGCCAGTGTGGAGCTGTGGCTCTACCACATGGGGCCGGGGGCGAAGCCGTGGAGGCAGAGGCCCGGGTTGCAGCCAGCTGGCGGGGTTAGGCTGCTGTCCGTTAGCCCTTTTCCAGCCCCGAGCGGAAGCAGTGCGACTGTTGGGCATCGCCGATTGTGACATCTCCGTAGCAGGAAATGCTGCATGTTTGCTTCTGTGGTCTGTAAGGCGGTGGGGTCGGTTTTAAATAAATGGACACCAACTTCCTTTTGATATCTCAGTTGAGTCAAAGTATCTTCTTTGCGAGAAAGGGGCAGCGTGGGGGCCATTTGCCATGGGAACAAGCCCCACCTCTGTAGCTGGGCCTGGAGTCCATCCAGGGGTGCCGATTTAGAGCCTTGGGCCAGCTCCCCTGATTGAAAATGTGGAAAAATGGAAACTACTTATTCCGTACAGCTGTTAGGGATCAAGGAGTAACATCCATAAAGTTGTACCAGCTCTATGTGGGTTCACATGACTTCTTTTTTTTTAAATTATTTTTTTATTTTTTATTTTTTTAATTTTTATTTTAATTGTTGATCTTGTACAGTTTTCTGTCTTTTATTCTCACCCCAACCCACCACCCCAGCCCTCCCCACCTTCCTCCCATTTCCACCTCCCCATAGTTTTTGTCCATGTGTCCTTTATACTTGTTCCTGTAAATCCTTCCCCTTTTCCCCTGAAATTCCTTCCCCTCTCCCCTCTGGTGACTGTCAGCCTGTTCCCAATTTCCGTGTCTTGGTTATATATTTTTTATCTTATGTTTTTTTATCAGTATTTTTTAATTGTTGATCACATGACTTCTTTACAGAGTATTTCTTTTTTTCTGCGACATCTAAAAAATTCCGTGTCCTCCCCCACCCCCGTTTACCGAAAATTGATTGTATTCTCTGTATAAGTTTGGAAGACACAGACACATACACAGAGGAAATGTCATGCTGACCCCCACAGGAGGGGTTCCCTTTTGGCCTTGGCCTTGGCCTTCCGTCGATGGAGGAGCTGCCGTCCATTCCGCTGGCCTGTTCTGAGCAGGGCTGTTCGGGATTCTCTGCAGAGTGTGTGGCTTTGTGTGCATCCTCACGGCGCCACGTAGCCATCCAAGTAGAAATGCCAGTTCAAGGATGCACCTGCTTAAAGCATGTAGTCTGAACCGTCAGACTGCCTTCTGGGAAGGTCTCCCCACTTTCGGTTACACTAGCAATGCCTGTGTTTTCATCTTCACCAAACCGGTACGTGAGAATAATATAAGGAAGGTGTTTTCTAGGAGGCCATTCATGTGTTTGTTACAGTGACCGTCCGAAAGATTTTTTCTCAATGTGTCCACCTTGGTGCTGACTGTCTTTCGTCCGCTTGGGCTGCGGCTATGTTTGCAGACGGTGGACGCCAGGGAGGGTCAGGACCCCTCGGCGTCCCGGAAGAGCCGCCCAGTCTAGAGACTGGCCAGAGCTGCGCTCGAGAGGCCGTCACAGCCCGTTGGCTCGATCGTGAGCAGGGGCTGCGTGTGGTAGGAGCTTCCAGGTTGACCCGGAGAAGACAGATAAGGTGGGCCACTCAGCTAGCCGGCTGGGATTGGTGTCCCGAGGTTGGGGTCCAGCAGAGGAGGAAGCAGAGGTGTGGCCGAAGACTGGGACTCAGGGTCTCCAAGAACTTGCTGTGCACTAGGCACCCTGCTGGGCTCCTCGGTGGATACGTGGAGGCTGTTGCGACCTTGAGCCTTGAGGAGCTGAGCTGGAAGAGTGGTGGGGGGGCAGGAGGAGGAGTCAGTGCAGAGGGTGAGTGTTGCTGAGGGGGAACCAGTAAGAGTTGATGGCTCTAGGAAAGGAGAAAGAGGCTGCCAAGCACCCTTCGAGTGATTGTCTGCCCGACTCTGTGGTACGCACAGGGCGGGGGGTGCGGGACACACAGGAGGAAGACACGCACACTCGAGTGCCCTGAGCAGCCACGCGCAGGTCGTCAGAGCTCAGCGTCAGAGCCAGGCGGAGAGAGAAGCTCGTTCAGGTGCAGGAGGGGCCGGGGCGGAGAGGCAGCTCTGCACGGGCGCCGCGCTGTAGCCTGGCGAGTGTGCGTGCGGTGCCTCGCGTGTGCCAGGGGCGGTTCCTGCAGGCGGTCTTGTGTGAGCAGTAAGTACTCATTGAGCGCCTGCGTTGTACCAAGCAAGCATTTACTCTAGGCACTGTGTTTTCAGCAGAGAGCAAGACAGACCAAACCCTACCCTGTGGAGCGGTCCTTTACTGGGCCGAGTAGGCCGAGTAAGGGTTCACCAGGTAGACCAGGCTTGTGGTGGCAGGTGCAAGAGTGTGTTTCAGGCGGAGAAGGTGGTGGGGTACTTCAGGAGCTACACAGGATCTTTGTCTCGTTAGAAGGTAAGGGGTGAGGCAGGGCTTAGGGGTAAAGGCGACAGAGGTGCTGGGAGCAGGCTTGGAAGGGAGGTTGTGAAAGTGCTGGCGTGCCCTCTGGAAGGTGCGATCATTCCAGAGCTGGGAGGGAGCCACTGTTGGGGCTGAGCCGGGGCTGCCATGAAAGGTGTTGGGACCTGGCGGGGTGGAGGGCCGGGGGGAGTGCAGAATTAGAAGGAGGTGGGGAGAAGACTCGGAGACTTCCGCTGTCATCTCAGGAAGAAAGGATGGAGTTCCAAACCAAGGCAGTGGGTTGGGTTTCAAATACGTGGATTCAGGTGAAGTTTGTTCCATGAATAAGTGGTTTGGAGTCGTCTGAATACGTGTAAAAATAAGTCTTGATCTCACACCACACACAGTTAATTACAGTGGAAATTTGACCTAACCATGAAGGGTAAACAAGAAAACTAGAAAATAACATGGGAGAATGTCTTCTTGAGGTTAGCCAATATTTTTAAAACAGGACCAAAGGAGCTAACCGTAGGGAAGGGAGTGATAAACTGGGCTCCATGGAGATCAAAACTTCTCTTTGTCAGGAGGGACCACCGAGTGCACGAAAGGCAGGCACAGGGTGGGGGAGCGTCTGCAGAATGCGTGGTTAGGGAGGACTCTTACCCAGAGCACCCAGAGAACTCCCTTGAGTCCCGTATGAAACCCTGACAGATGAGTAGGAAAATAGGAAAAGAAGGTATCCAGGTGGTCAGTAAGCACACGAATCAGTTAATCGTAGCGAAATAAAAACAAAAGCCACAATGAAGCCCCCTCCTTCGCCCCAGGACGGCTGAGAAAGGCCTGACAGCTGCATGAGAGAGGGCGGAGGCACTGGACGGCGCTGGCTGCTGAGGAGCGGGATCGGTGCTGCCACTTTGGGACATTGTTTGGCACCATCTGGTGGAGCTAAACACGTGTGCCCTGCTGTAGGTAAAAACTCGTCGTGTGTGTATCCAAAGACACATGCAGAGTGCGCGTGGCAGCATTCTTCGTAACTGCTGGCAGCCGGAAGGAACCCCAGCGTTCATCTCTTCGGGAGGGACAGCCGCTGCGGTCTGTTCAGGTCAGGGAAGGCAGCCAGCAGTGCAAATGGACAGACTTGCAGTGAGCGAGTGCCACCAACGTGAAGTGGAGCTCAGGAAGTCAGACACAGCATACGTGTTCAGTTCCTTGTGTGCGAAGTTCGAGGTGAAGCGAAACTGTCTGTCGTGAGGATCTGGCCAGTGAGGGTGTGTGAAGGGGATGCTGACTGGCAGGGAGCCCACCTGGGGGCTGCTGCAGTTGGGATTCTCTGGGGCAGGGGGTGGGGGGCATGTCGGGGTTCCTGCAGGACGCTGTTTTTCAGTACTTGGGAGATATATATAGAGATATATATAGAGAGAGATATGTATATATCTCTATATATACATACATACAGGTTTAACAGAACAGAGAGAAGAACGCTTTTAATTTTAGGCTTTGAGAGGAGAAACAGCCCTCGTGGTGTTGGGAAGGAGGGGCTTTCCACAAACTAAAGGACACGGAGTAAGAAATTAGTTTAACAAGTCTGTTTTCCACAAAAGAGGTTATCCAGATGGCCCCCAAGTCTGGAAGAGGGCTCAGCATCCTTCTCGTTAGGGAATGTGAATTGTCAAGAGTTGCTGAGCCTGCCCCCCTGTTTCAAATGGGGCAACAGAGCCCGAGCTCTGCTGGGTGGGCAGCATTGCAGTCGTTTCGTCTGTAGTGGCCAAACCCTGGAAACACCCCAAATGCCCATCAGCAGGGGATGAACGAAGAAACCGTGGCATGTTGGGGAAGGGCCTAATCCCCCACAGTACAGCACAGTGAGCCATGGACACACTTGGCCAGGCTGAGCTGGGCAGATGTCGCGTTGACTGAAAGTCACCACGAGCGGAGGAGCTCAGGCCGAGTGACTCGGCCTTGCGCGAAGGTCAGCAGTCTGGCAGAAGGCGTTGTTGGTGACAGAGTCAGAGGAGGGGGTGGCTGCTGACTGGGAAGGGGCTCGAGGGACCCTTCCAGGGTAATGGAAATGGTTTCATTCTTGATGACAGATGGGTCTCCATTGAGTTCTGAACTTAGGGTTCATGCCCTTTACATACCTTGCCATATGTATTTTGTAACTTAGTTTTTAAAGTGATAGAAAAAGTATTACTGCAATCATTTTAAGTATGTAAGTTTCCCTAAAATTTCCGAAAGTCCCATGTGACCGTGACTGCCACGGAGCCCGTCTCTGCCAGGCCTTCGAATGAGTGGAGTAAAAACAGGACCACTGGCCCCTTCGGGGTGTTTAGCTGCTGTCTGCCTGGGAGCCCAGAGGGACACACACAAGTGGGTGGCAGCGTAAGAGGTAAATGGCACCGAGAAGCAACAGATCACGGGTGTCATAAGATGCCACGTGACGTACCAGTTCGTGTGCCTTTGTCTTTCAGCGAAAACTTAAATTTAAGCTGGTGTGGGGTAGGAAAGGAGAGAAGCTGCAAGAGTCCCTGACAATAGGGGTACTCAGAGCACTGCAGTTACTGAGCAGACCTGGTGGCAGGAGCCAGCACGTGCCCGGGATGGGGGACCCCAGGGTACACAGGGCTTCCACAGGGCAGGACTGGCAGGAGGCGTCAGGTTTCAGTTAGTGAAGCCGACCCCGTGTCTGGACAGCCGGACCGAGCACCGCGGTCAGTGCGTTTGTGCCAGCCTGGCGTCTGCTGGCCTTGGCCGCCTCCAGGCTGCAAGTTGGAACTTCGGCTGTGGACACTAGGTTTGTTTTTCCCCCTAGAAACACTGACTGCTGCCGACTGCGGGACTGTGTTTCACGTGCCATTCTTCAGACTTAACGAGTGGCACTTGCTCTTTGCCGAAAACAAAGCGACCCACTGTTCCCATCGTGGCGTGTGACTCTCAGTTCTTCCCGTGTGCACAGATGTGTGTGCCATGAGCGTATCGTGCGCTCTCTACTGCTTTCACTCCCGCAGGCTTTGGAGACAGGCCCAGGGCTCAGGGGTAGGGGCACCCTAGTCCTGGAAACCGGCCAGCCTGCCCCTGGGTTTGCTCGGCGTCCTCTGAGTCACCGGACTTGACCTAAAGTGCTGCGCAGAGCCCACCTCGGTCCCCATCTTTTATCCTCTCTGGCGAATAACCGGTCTGTGCCTGAGGACCAGTGGCTTCTGCAACAGATTGGTACCCGTGTGGTGGTGTCTTGTGAGGCGAAAGTACCCAGATCACCCGGCACCTTGGAACCAAGAGGCCCCATGAGGTGTGGCCAGCCCAGTCAGACCCTGCCCTGGTTTGACTGGCGGGGGAGGAGCACACTCTGTCCAGGGTCCTGAGCTGTGCCTGGTGACCTGCTTGTCTGTGCATCCCTTCGGGTGTGGTTCATTGTCTGGGCGAGGAAGTTGTACCATTTTATGAAGGTAGCTTCTGATCATGTAATTGTTTTCCATGCTGATTTTTCTTTTCAAAGGCTCTAAGTGGTTGATCTCATTTTTCAGAGACCAGACAATTCAGCTTTCCTAAATTGACTGGGGCTCTCTGGTTCTTTTAGTTGGCTCCAAGTCCTTTTATTTGTGCTCAGGGCGTGCTGAGGGAGTCCCTCTAACACAAGTCAGCTTTGTCAGCGTTGTGCAGCCCGTCACTCGTCGGCGGACAGAGAATCCCCTCGACGGTCCCCATTTTGAGTGGTACCAATGACCGTCTCACCTGAGCTGGGTGCCAGTTGTGAGACACCCCGTAACGTTGGTGCCACAGGGAAAGCAGTTGGCACTGCCACCTGTGAGTGTTGTGACGCCGTTGATTGAGACGCATGCTGATCTCAGAGACGCAAAACTGTGAAAGAAGTACCTTTTACATAATAATCTGTCATGTACGGTAGAGGCTCTTGCATAGTACCACATTTGTTTTATTACTTTCTCATGGAGCAGCTCGGATAGATGCAGAAGCCGAGAGGATGATAAAACGGACTTCCGGGTACCCATCCCCAGCTACGGCGGTCCCCATCTCCTGTGCCGTCGGTGTCGCTGGCCGCTTTCCCCTCAGTCAGTTTTAGGCAAAGCCTAGTTAACGTGTCTTGTTTGCGTGTAGATGTTTCCGTGTGTGTCTCTAAGCAACAGGAGCTCATCTTTAGAGGCGCAGTCACACCTGAAAACATTAACAGTCATTTCTAAGCATCATCTAATGTCAATTTTGAATTTAGATTTCTAGTATTGAATATGGTCTTTCCGAAATGCGACCCAGCAGTCATCGGAGGCCTTAGCTTCCTTTCTTCGTTATACGTGCCCTTCACACCGAGATGTGACCGGGTCTCGAACTTAGTAAGTGATGATAGTTGGCCTGCTTACAGGCTTCTTTTCTTCATAAGCTTAAAAGTTGTCTATTGTTGGAAGTTGTAGTCCTGCCAAGTCACTCACATCATCCAAATCATGTACGTGGGCACAGATCGCTCCTTCTCTTTGGACGTGAACCGGTGTGATTATTGTCGTTGTCCCCTTTTTCTTTTCTGTGGTTTGGCAGGTGACAGCACTGTTAGGCTGGGCATCTGCTTGACGGGGCAGGCTAGAACATGTGGGTGTGGGTGCTTCCCCGAGCACCCTCCTCACGCACCCGCCTTTGCGCCCCCAGGTCTGCGTCCCGCCCGGCGCCCTGGACTGCTGGGTGTTCCTGAGCTGCCTGGAGGTGCTTCAGAGGATAGAAGGCTGCTGCGACCGGGCGCAGATAGACTCGAACATCGCCCACACCGTGGGCTTATGGAGCTACGCCACAGAGAAGGTCACTGCCCCCGAATGCACCTGTGGGCATTGTAGTGCGCAGTGCCTCTCCACGCTGGGCATGGGACGCTGTTCGGACGAGTGGTGGTTGCTTAGTGACCACATGGGCAGCTCTCGTTGCTTTTGGCCACATCTGATAACAGCTGAGGACTGAGTGGCTCCTACTCGTACCGTTTCATTCAGCACAGATGAGGCACTTGTGCTTGTGCTGACGGTGTGGCCTCCGCCAGCTGTTGGGCGGGGGCAGGCTGGTCTACAAAGACGGATGGAGCGTGGAGCGGGTGGAGATGCAGCGTGGTCCCCTGTGGGCAGCCGATGGGGCTGCAGATTGAGCCGCAGAGCTTGACAGCGTGGGAGTGCGTAGGCAGGTGAATGGTGTAAGCCCAGAATTGCCAACCTCAGAGCAGCTTTGAGGATTACTGTGTGGAAGGTAGCACTTTGAACTGGTCCCGGTAGATATATTTTTATATCCAGATAAGAGTCATTTAGATGGGAAAGCTAAATTTCATCTAAAATTTAGTTGGGTTTTAATTTCTGAATTCTCAGGTGACTCTTGGGGCAAACTAAGTGAAATTGTGGATTTATCCCAACAGCTAAAGTCCCTGGGCTACCTGTGTGGACTGGTGTCAGAAAAGGGACCTGACTCGGAAGACCTCAACAGGACGGTCGATCTTTTGGCCGGTTTGGGAGCCGAGCGCCCCGAAACAGGTACTTTCCGAGGTGCCCCCGTGCAGGTGGCAGGGGGGAGAGCCGGGGACGGGCTGGCGGTGACCTGGCACGTGCAGCACAAGTTCCGACAGCGCAGCGACTCGCTGTCCGGGGGGTGCGGTCACTGCTAGCTGGCTAGAGTCACACGTGGGCTCTTGTGCCTTTTAGCGACAGAGAAATGTTAGAACTCGTTTAAGAAATTGTTGGAAGTTTCCGTAAAACCGTGCCTGGGTTCCTCAGGCTCACAGGAGCCGATTATGACGTTTTACAGCCCACTCGGCCTTCGAAGGCACCGGTCTCCCTGTGAATGAACAGGTGGCCTAGCGTTCTAACAACGTGGCCAGACAAGTCCTTCCCTCAGCAAGTTACCCCTGGGTAACTAAGCACTTGGAAAGGGACGTCGCTAGTTCCTCTGGGTGTGACAAGAGCGATGAGTGTGACTCAGCCGAACCGTTGCTAAAGCCAGGCGCACCTGAGGAACGGAGAGGATGCCCCCTGACTTAAGTGCGTCCGAGAGGGAGCACGCGTGGTACGTGTGCCGCCCCGTTGCCCTCAGAGACCACCTCAGGTCACGGTGGCAGGAATTCGATTCGCTGGAGGATTCGCGGTGCGTTCTTTTAACAGTTCTAACCTCAGTCAAAGATGAAGTATTATATGAAGGGTCTAGACTGTTTCATGCATTTATTAACTGGACAAGAATACAGGCAATTACGCAGTTCAGTCTGTGGTCTTCGCAAGTGTCTGGTGCTGCCATCTGCCTGCGGCGGGCGAGGGGTGGTGTAAACTCCTGTGTCTGGAGATGACGAAGATGAGTAAGGACTCCTACTTCTTTTTGTTTAAGCCAACACAGCTCAGAGTCCTTATAAGAAACTCAAAGAAGCATTGTCATCAGTAGAAGCTTTTGAAAAACACTACTTAGTAAGTATTTTATATGCTGTTTCTCGTCCGTCCATAGCAGAAAACCCAACTCCACAAGACTTTTTCTGCTGTGTGACCGTTTGAATTGGGAATGAGCTGGGATTTGGGACCGCCTTTTTTTTTCTTTTTTTTTTTTTTAAATTTTATTTATTTATTTTAGAGAGAGGGGAAAGGAGGGAGAAAGAGAGGGAGAGAAACATAGATTGGTTACCTCTCTCACGCCCTAAACCAGGCCCACAACCTAGGCATGTGCCCTGACTGGGAATCTAACCAGAGACCTGCACTCAATCCACTGAGCCACACCAGCCAGGGATGGACCTCCTTGTTGCCTTTTCTGTTTCTTTGGTACCCTAGGGAGTTGTGGGTAATACCTGGAATAGTTGTTGCTTATTAAATGTTTATTAGTACTCATGGGGCCATACTTAGGCATAAACTCATCTTCACATGCTTATAGTTTTGTTCAAAGTAGCATTGCTCATGCAATAGAATAGAAATTGTAACAGGGGACAATGAATAGTTTTCCATGGACAAAAGAATAATTTGGACTTGAACAGCGTGGCTGTGCTTGATTTTAGCTACAGTGACTAAGGGATCGACATTTGGGCCTTTAGAGAGGAGTACAGGTAGAAACTCGGCGAGTCGGCTGCGTACCTGAATCACGGCTAACTCAAGAACATTAGGTCGTGGCCTCTAATAGTTTGTCCATTATCCAAAAATTGAGGAAAATGTTAGAAATGTTACCTACGTGCAGAAAGTACTTTGACAAGTTAAAAGTTTTATGCTTGCTGAGTTCATACTTTTTTAGTTATGCTTCATAATTTTATGTACAAGTTAGTGACTTTGTATAGATTGCTGTACATAAAAACTCAACACAGAAGTAGGTACAAAGTAAAGAAGATAACATCAACATTATATTAATAAGTCTTTTGCTTCAGCATTGGTACATAAATGTCAGATTTGTGTAGTATTAAAATTGAAGTACAATTATGTGTTTTTGTTTTGTTTTGCTTTTACCTTTCCATAGGATCTGTCCCACGCCACCATTGAAATGTACACAAGTATTGGGAGGATTCGATCTGCCAAGTTGGTTGGAAAGGATCTGGCAGAGTTTTACATGTAATTGATTTTGGACTTTTCTTTGAATTTCAAACATTTCACGTGTGTAGTAAGGGAAGGTCTATTATGTATGGAGTTAATATTAAGTATACATAAACTTATAGAATGAAAAACATAGGATCTGTGAACCAGTTGTCATCATTTTTAAAAATTTCTTCTGAAAACCAAATGGAGGGATTTTCAGCTTGTTACTCTTAATAGCTGTTACTGATCTTTGCATTTTATTCAATTAGATTACTATAATGAACTTACATACAATATATAGTATTATAATTACATTTATTTAAAGAGCTATGAGGAAATATTTAAGAATCTACGTCTAACGGCAGCTGAGTTGGGATGTAGATTCTTGAGTGTTTTGTTGCGTAGCCTTCCCTCCGGTCGACATCAGGTGCCCCCAGGGGTCTGAAAGCCTGGAGTCAGTGTCGCACAGTAAACGCGAGTGCTGTGCGGTGAGAGGTGGTGACCGTGACCGAGGGGCGGTGACCGTGACCGAGGGGCGGTGCGCACGAGCGCGGGGGCGCTCCCAGTCCTGCTCCAGCTTTGCGGTCGGGTTTCCCAGCGGAGACTCAGGACAGCGAATTTCTCACGCGTGTGATAAAACGAGCCCGCCAAAGCGGAGAAACCCTGGTTGGCAGCGTCCTGCTCTTGGAAAGCGCTGGAGAGAAATACACACTATAAAGGAAAACATATTTAAGATTTTCTAAAAGAAATGTGTGTTTGACATGATACCTTAAAATCTGTGGTAGTTTCAGTAGCTGAAACAAGGAGGAATAATTTATTTTAGCTGAGCGAAGTGACTGCAAAGGGGATTCAGAGATCACCCAAGTGAACTTCGGGTTCTCCAGCCGTGCTTCCAGCAGCTGCGCAGCCACTCGCCTGACTCGCAGCAGTCAGGGCTGCCGTGGGCTCTCTCGAGCCTCCATCTAGTGTATCTCCGCAGCGAGCTCTTTGTGGAGCAAAGGAGCCGTGTCCTCAGGTGCCGTGAGTGGTGCCCTCCCGGCCAGGAGCTGCGGTGGCTGATGAGAGAGCTGGGTCCTTGTTTCAGCTTGGCCGCAGGCTAGCCGGGTGCCCACTGCCCCCCGTCTCCAGGGGCTTGGTGACGAATGGTCTATTGCCTCCCTTCTAGCTCTGGAATATGAGAAATGTAAGAATCTATGGCTAGAGATAGTAACCGAGGAAGTATTGAAGGTTTGGGCCTCTTTAAAAAGGGTTGGGGTGGGAGAGGACCATAAAAGTGTAGAAAAACAAACATAAGATTGATAGGTTTAAAAGTTATTTGATTTCCGACTTTGAGAAATGTCATTGCTTCCAGAGTAGGGTAGTGAAAATGCAATGTCTCCCGAGGATGCCTGTTTAGCGTCCGCCTGTCCCTGAGTTTGGGGAGGACCGGGGGACCCATGTCGTCCTGCAGGCTTTGGCAAGCGCTCTCTCATTGTGCTTTCAGTTGTGCTTCATTTTATTCTGAACATCTTGAAGGTTTAAATTGGGAAGATCTTCTCTCGGGTGATAAGTGTTGCTATTTAAATTCTTCGTAGCGCTCTGAAAATCTTGGAAGCCTGCTCAGGGCTGTTTGCTTAAGCTGCCCTCTTGGTTGGGCTGTGTAGGCTGCTTTTGTGTTTCCCTGTCTGCAGTGGGGAGGTGGCACCGAGCCCTGATTTTGTAGCTTCCTCCCTAACCAGCTGTGTGCCTGTGGACAGATCCTTTCCCCTTTCTTACCCTTGGCATTCTTACACGTCGGGTTGAAACACTGAATGGTGCCCTCACTTTCTTCTCGTGAGATTTAGCTGTGAAAGTTCTTTGATGAGTGCGTGACGCTGGGCAAGCAGCGCGGGTCGTGCCCTGAGCCTGTTTCTCAGGTCCAGTGAGGCACCCCTGTTCTGGTGCCTGCTCTCAGACTGTAGTGCTCAGGGAAGGGCTGTCTGCGAGGGTACACAGGTCACGGCTCGGGTGGCGCAGGGGGCGGAGGGAGTCGTGGAGATTATAACTGAGTTTGTGGGTCACCGTGAGCCATAACGAAAGCTTCTGTTTGTTGACTTGCAAGGAGGAAGAAGTCTCCACAAAAGGCGGAGAGCTACCTCCAAGGGGCGCTGAAGAATTACCTGGCCGAGGGCTGGGCGCTCCCTATCACGCACACACGGAAGCAGCTGGCCGAATGCCAGAAGCACCTTGGACAGATTGAGAAGTATCCTTTAAGTGCAGTGTTTTTGTGAGAAAGAAAATTGTTTTGTGTTTAAACAGCAGCAATGCCCACAATTGAATGTTTAATAAACACCTAATAATTAGGAGAGAAAAAGTCAGCCTGTGCATAGGTACCACGTTGAATATAAGTTAAATGCCTAGTGCACATATTTGGTCTCTTTTTGAGTTCCTAATAATTACCAAAATAAAAGATAAGAAGCCTGCCCATTGGACTGCACTTAGAGAGCTCTGGGGTCCCCCGAGCAGCCGCTGGCGTGCAGACCCGGCTGGTGTGAGGCCCTCTCCGCAGGCCCCTTGACTCCCCTCCAGCTACCTGCAGACCAGCAGCCTTCTAGCTGGCGACCGCCACTTAACCGAAGAGGAGCGGACGCACTTCTGCCAAGAGATTCTCAACTTCGCCAGCCGACAGATGGATAGCCCAGGTGAGACTACCTGTTAAAACTTTATTGTGACAATTTTCAAATATTATCGGAAAGTAAAAGGAATATACAATGTGTAATGCATACTAACCCCCTGGAGTCAACAACTAGCAACATTTTGCTGTGCAGCAAACATGTATCTATACCTTTGTGTTTACTTTTGTCTTTTTGCTGAACTTCAGAGCAAGCCCAGCCCACGTGTAATGCTTCACCCTGAAACGCTGTAGCATGCACCTGAGAGAACAAGGGCAGTCCCCCCGACCAGGCCCAAATCGGCGAGGTTCTAACTTTCTGGTTCTCAGTAGCCCAAATTCAGATCCCCTTAGTTTTAGTAGAGTCTAATCAGGGATCATGCATTTAATTGTTGTATCTCAATTTCACCTAGAACAGTTTTCCCATCTCTTTTTCATTTTTTCAAGACACCAAAGTTCTTTAACATAACAGCTGTATTGGGAGAGAATGTCCATACCACGTGATGTGCTGCTGATTTGCAGAGTTCCGGCTTTTCGTGCCGGCACAGACGTGCGCCGCCGTCACCACAGTCCACTTTCTGTCTCTGCAGAGACCTGCTCTGGCTATTTCACAGGAACGGAATCGCACAAGATTGTTTGTTTTACTGCGACTGGCTCATTTCGTTCAGCATAATGTTTTCAAGATTCATGCGTGTTGTCGCGTGTCAGTATTTCATGCTTTTTTCTGGCTGAGTGACATTTTGTGGTATGACGGGCCACATCGTGTGCGTTCCTTTGCTGGCAGTGTGACGCTGGGTTGTGAGACACTGACGTGTTATAGACGTCAAGCCAGTTGTTCCATGGGCTGCCCCACCTTCTGGAGATCGTTCAGTGTTCCTCCTGGGATCGTTCAGTGTTCCTCCTGGGAGGAAGGCTGGTCTGCAAGGCCTGGGTTCTAGACACTTTGGCGAGTGTGTTTTGTAGGTAGCGCTGTGTGGTAAGAGGTCAGCTCTGGCGGCCATAACAGAATGCCACAGACTGGACAGGTGTTTAAACGACAGACATTTATCATCTCGTGGCTCTGTAGGCTGGACGTCTGAGGCCGAGATGCCAGTAGGCTTGGGTCTCACGAGGCCTGGCCTCCTGGCTTGTTCTTGCATGGCAGCGGGGGGCTTGGGGCTTCAACTTCGGAATTCGGGGGGAACGCAGTTCGGTCTGCAGCAGTTACTAAGTATTTGAAAGCCGGCGTTTTCACAGGCTTTGGCTTCAGGGCGATGCAGCCCTTGGCTGCTGGCATGTGTTCACTCACACGGAGCCATTTGGGTGGGTGTCTCGGGAGCAGCAGGGCATCGATTTGTCGGTTGGCTTCAATTCTTCCATGTGCCCCACTGGTCACTGTGGCGCCATGCGCCACGTCTGCCGTGTGTGACGTATGTGAGACTACGCAGTTACGCTTTCCCTGCCAGCGTTCTTTGATTTCTCTATGCGAACAAGATGTTCTGTGATTGTCTGCTGTGTTTTTGTGGTTTTATAGCATCAATGTCAGCAGGTACTTCACTTGATCCGTGTAAATACTGCCGCTCAGTTCAGCAGCCTTGGGGTTTTCTAGACAAGCCCGGAGCTTGTAGAAAGGAGTTCGGAGGGAGCAGTGGGTTCTTCTCCTTCCATGGCTGTGGGGCCTGAGCCTCCCAGCCCCTGGCCCCGGGCTCGGGAGGCAGGGCTCCCTGCGCCACGGACTACGGCAGGGGCTGAACATCTGGGCTTGTTTCCAGATACTCGGGGGTGGTGGAAGGTGGGCAGGCACCTTCATTCGGGGATTTTGTTACGTAGGTGGAATTCCTTGAAACAGCTCCAGGAATTGAACTATTTAAAAACGATGGTTTGAGATCGAGGAGTTGACCTGTAGTTATCTTCTGCGTGTCCAAGCAGGACTTAGAAACTTTAATTCCTGCAGGTGTTGTCTAGGCATGTGTTCATGTTCTGCTTCTGACAGAGTAACCCTGTGGAGTGGGAAGATGCTGTGGGGCTGGGTGGTTTTAAACGTCTCGTTTGAACTTCACTGCTGCTTCCTTCTCGTGTTGCGCGTATTCCAGGCGGCCAGTGGTAGCCAAAGTCCCGCTGCCTCTGCACCTTCTGGAATTGTGACTTGGGAAGGAAAACATGGTGATGTGTGTTTGCAGGTTGCAGAGTCGTGCTCCCTATGCATTCTTTCGCACACCTGAGGGACCTCCGCTTCACCCCCTCCAACGCCGTGGTCCACGTGGGCGGCGTTCTGTCTGTGGAGATAACCGTGTGCAGTCAGATGCCCATCCCCGTCCGCGTGGAGCAGATCACCATCAGCGTGCACTTCAGCATTGAGAAAAACAGCTACCGGAAGACGGCCGAGTGGCTTACGAAGCACAAGACGTCCAATGGGATTATCAACTTTCCGGTGGAGACCTTGCCCTTCCCCGAGGCCCAGAACAGTTTCCCGGCGCTGGAGCTGTACGAGATGTTCGAGAGAAGCCCCTCCGACAACTCCTTGAACACCACGGGGATCATATGCAAAAACGTTCACATGCTCCTGAGGAGGCAGGAGAGCAGCGCCGCTCTGGACTCGCCCTCGGGGGTGGCCCTGGAGGACGGGGCCCACGTGCTCAAGTGCAGCGGTGTGACTCTGGAACCAGGGGCCAACACGATCACGTTCAGGACGCAGGTGTGTGTGGAGGCGGGGAGTTGACTCGAAGCTGGTGGGCAAGGGGCGTTGGCTTGCGAGAATCATCTACGGTATGGCGAGGGTCAGGTGGAGGCCTCTGCTCTTGTACCCCTGCTTTTGTTTTTCTCCTTAAGAAGAGTTTTTTTTAATACTTATACCGTTACAGTTTAAAGGCAGTTGATAAATTTAGAATGAAGTTTGTGACAGACTTATTTGTGTTCTCACTGGATTCAGACTTTTTTGCCTTTACTCAGTATTAAAATGCACCCTCATTTGTCGAAGCGACATGTTGAGGAAGGTGGCACCGTTTCATGTTAAACTTCGTTTTCCTTTTGCAATTGTGTGGAGGTCAAAGCAGCTGCTCTGACACAAGTCTTTCTCTACGCAGTGTGCCCTAGGAGTCCACGACCGGGCACGCAGCTGGTGGGAAGGACGGCCATTGTCACGTGTTTTAGTCCAGTCTGAGAACAGATCTTAACTCTCATGCCGAATGGCTCCATTTGGAAAAGAATGCCACAGATGAAATTCATTACACTGAAAATACATTGTTAGAAGCATAAAGCCAGGGTTAAGCCCCAGTTACTCAGAAAGGCCTCCATCGAGATGCTTGGGCCCTTTGCACAGCCCGCGGGCATACGTGTGAGCACAGAGCAGTGGGGTAAGAGGGTGAGAAAGACGATTGTTTCAGAGATCATGGAGCGCCTGCCCTGAAGGTGCCCCCTGTTACGAGAGCAGGTGGTGACTTTGCGAATGCTCGATTTGACCCTAGGCCAAGGAGCCTGGAACATACACGCTGCGGCAGCTGTGCGCCTCGGCGGGCCCGGTGTGCTTCGTCCTGCCACACCTCTACCCGCTGGCACAGTACGACGTGTACTCCCAGGAGCCGCAGCTGCGCGTGGAGCCGCTGGCTGGTGAGTGCGCCGCGCACAGCTGGGGTCGCGGTTGTTCCGGGTGGCACTTTACCCCTTTACGAAGGAGTCCCACAGAGGAGGGCTTTCTGCGCCCTCAGACTTCCAGTTCGTTGGACACAGATGTTTGGGGTAGCATCATGGAATTTTGTCTGGGAAGCAGCCGATTGTGATTGTTCTGTTCATCAAATATTTGCTTTTCTGTAATTGCTAACTTTCATGTTTAATAAAACATGCGTATCTGAATATAAGAAAAATAGGCTATCAGTTAATGTCTACTGCAGAGAACCTAATAAGTAAATAGAACTTCCTGCTTAGAGTTTTATTTCAAAGGCTAAATGCTAGATTTAGTTACATTTTATACCCTGATCAGAAGTCTTTTTCTTTGAAAGTATTAATTACATTTGGTCCCCTAGCATGACATTTTAGAAATTCAAAGCTGCTATTTTGTTAGCTTTGAAATTAGAAGCTAAAATTAGAAGAAATTGGCATGAACAAATGATTTAAAACCACACATCACTTAATTAAATAGTAATGAGTGGATGTCTCAGTTGTTTAGGCCAAAATAGTATATTTATTGACTCGTTTCTTCCATTTGGAAAAAAAAAATCAAGGAAAGCATTTTTTCTATTTAATCTCCCCATACTCTATTTTTCTGCTTTTAAACTTCTCCCATGGGCCACAGCAGAGGCCTTCATATGCCGAACACAACAACAGTCTCTCCCGTGATTCTACAGTCAGAGAACCGTTTGCAGAACTTGGTTGCCGTCAGGGCCTGGGAAGTGCCCCGTGAGACCAGCCTGCGGCCCTCGCCCCCTCTCTTGCTCCATGCCTTCCCATCCCTCTGTCTCGTCTGTTTCTCCTTTTTGTTTCTTACTTCTTGCCTTCCTTCTACCTTCCCTGGAGTGGGATTCTCAGAAACCTCAGCTTATTTCCATGGAGGAGAAACCAGAAGCCATACCTTTCACTGAGCTGCTTCTAAACCAAAGATCTTGAAGGCCTAACTTGAGACAACCAAAGAAAATTCCGAGTAGCAGTAGCACGTGCAGTTTCACCGGTCTGTTCCTTACTGCCCTTATCCGGGTCTCTCTTACTGACTTACTGCTAGGTGAGGTTTGAGCCCTGCGTAGACGTGGTTGCCATGGCGATCCCTGACTCTCTAAACCGAGGTGGTGAGAAGACCCTCCGTGCCTACAGATTCTCTCGTTTCCAGCAAGGGCCCCTCAGCCCTGCAGTACAAGTAATTGAGATGAAAAGTGACGGTGGAGGGAAAGAAACAGGGAATTTGAGGAGTATCTGAAGTGAACAGATCTTTTTTAGAAACAGTGCCGTTTAGCCTCATAGTAGGTTCTCTGTTGGTATTTTTTGGTTGCAACTGATGCTAATTGCCATCTTTTTCCCTTTAGATAGTCTTTTGGCTGGTATTCCTCAGAAGGTCAAGTTCACTGTCACTACTGGCCACTACACAGTGAAAAATGGGGACAGCCTCCAGCTCAGCAATGTGGAAGCCATGCTCATCCTGTGTCATGCGGAGAACAGAGCGGTGATCTATTCCAACACGAGAGGTACGGCCGCGGCCACCTGCAGAGGTGGACTCTCACAATTGCCACGCACCGTGAGCGTGTACGGAGTTGTCAGCCCCTCCATCCTCAGTCAGTAACTTAGGCCTGCTTCTGCCTACGACTGCTTCATGGCAGCAGCCCGCCTGGGGGTGGATGGGGCCTCACACGTGGGGAGGATAAACTGAGAGCTGTGCCTGGCCCGGTGGTCAGGCAGGGTCTTGCTAGGACTTGATGCGGCATGGGCTCATGCTTGATCGTGACGCCCTATAGGCCTTCAGCCCTCCCCAACCCCCTCATCAAAAAGCAAAAGTAAATCAGCCTTTTTAGGCACCGGTTAGAAGCCCTAAAAATACCCTCTCTCTTGCCCTGGCTGATGTGGCTCAGTGGTTGGTGCATTGTCCCATAACTGAAGGGCTATGGGTCTGATTCCCAGTCAGGGCACATGCATGGGTTGTGGGTGCACCCTCTGTCCGGGGGGTATGATCCCCGGTCTGGGTGCAGCCACTCGGGGCTTCTCTCTCACATCGGTGTGTCTTTCTCTCTGTCTTCCGCTCTCCCTTCATCTCTCTCTCTTCATCTCTCTCTGAAAGCAATGAGCAAATGTCCTTGGGTGAGGACTTCAAACAAAGTCCCATGTCCCCTGACCCCCCGCCACGAGGTATGGAGGGAAGGATGCTGCCCCCCTCCTGGGAGGGAGCTGGTCTGGCAGTGTGACAGGGCGGGAGCACGCTGTGCAGGGACACGCACACACAGAACTGGGGCGGGCCGCGCAGGAAGTGTCCCTTTTCTGTGTCCTGGTTAAGCCCAGTGACAGTTCTCTGGCCTGTGGCCGGCCGGCTTTCACGCAGTGTTACTCTGTCTTAGGGGGTTAGTTCCGGGTTTCCTGCCTCTTCAGTCCCACCTTAATCCACATGCTTTCACGTGCATGGAGCAGCGGGAGTTGGGCTGGGACTTCACTGCTGGGCCCGTCACCTGCCAGAAGGAGACGGAGCAGGGAAACGGAAGCAAGGTCTTAGAAGTGACTTTCTCTGTCTTTCCTAGAAAAGGCTTCTGAGGCGTCGCTCCGGGTTCAGTCGTCCGACAAGGTCACCAGCATCAGTCTGCCTGCTGCACCTGCGTACCACATGATCGAATTTGAACTGGAAGTCCTGTCTTTACCTTCGGCTCCAGCAGCCGGAGGGGAGGGCAACACGCTGGGGGTGACGGAGACCCAGAGGAAGCATACGGACACGCAGAAAGCTGGCCACTGCATGGCCACCACGGACCACAAAGTAAGGCGGGGCTGGAACTGCTCAGCCTGTGGTGGCAGCCGCCGCGTGTCCTGCTTGTTCGGAAAGACAGCACTTAAGAGATGCGTTCCGTTGCAGTGGCAGATTTCCGCCCCGATACCGTGAGCTCTTGCTGCGTTTAGCACTTGTATCTGTGCATCACACCTTCTTAGATAAGGGGCGCATCCCTTCTTACATAAGGGAGGACAAAGACAAACAGGCTCTCCCTTTTCCATCCCAACTCAAGAGGGAAGGACCGTGTATTACGAGAGATAGGTGTTTGCTTAGGAGAGGTAACTTTGGGTCCGAGGCCCCTTTGTCCTGGTGACTAGACCGGAGGGAGCGCCGTGTCTGGCGTGCTTCAGTTTCTATCCGCTGAAATGGCACACCGGACTCAGCGAGGAGCAAGCTCTGCTCCGGTGCTGGTGTTTATTGGCAGTTGCTTGAGAGACCCGTGGCTTCGTTCCCAGGTCCGCAGTCCATGAGCTCACGGGGTGTATCACTAGCATTGTGCCCGTTCCACTTGTGTCTGTATCTTGTAACACAGAGAGTGGTTCTGAGGGCATCCAACCGGCCCAGGTAGAGAAGTTTGTTCTTGTGGTTCCGCGGGACTGTATGTATTTGCATGCTTTTGGAAGATGCTGCCCGAGGGTCTGGCTTCTAGTCAGCCTGAATCTAGGTAGTGAGAGACTTCTCTTTGGGACACCGACAGTTCCTGGCGCACGGTGACTGGGAGCTATCAAAAACAAAATAGGCCACTGCATAGCACAGGCGTCCGAGAGACGGCCAGGAGCTGGGACAGAGTCGAGCAACAAGCCTCACTCCCTTCTCGGTGGGGGAGGCGGTGGTTTCATGTGCCTTACAGAAACCACCAGAGAGTCAGCGTGATGAAGAAAGAACAGGGATGTGTTCCAAGTGAGAGAACAAGAGAAAAACCTCAGGGAAAAACACCTCGGTGAAAGGAAGGCAAGTAATTTACCTGCTACAGAGGTAAAAGGGATGTTTAGAAAGACACTCACTGAAGTGGACAGAACAGATGAAATGAACACAGTAAGACCTTCAACAAAGAGGTAGGAGATATAAGAAAATGCCAAGTGGCATTCACAGAGCTGAAACATACAATAACCGAACTGAAACAGCCACTAGAAGGGGGTCAACGGCAGACCAGACGAAGCAGGAGAGAGGAGCCCGGCAGCTTCAAGACAAGGTGGTGGGACTCATCCACTTGGAACAGCAAAAACTGTCCCAAAGAACGAAAGGAACTGAAGATCGCGTAAGGGTCAACATCCAACAGACTAACATTTGCATTATAAGGCCCCCAGAAGGAGGAGAGAGAGAAAGGGGTGGGAATCTTATTGGAAGAAATGATGGCTGAGAAAGTTCCCTAACCTGGAAAACAGACATCCAGATCCAGGAAGTCCAGAGTTCCATCAAGGCGCATTATAGTTAAAATGTCAGAAGTGACAGACAAGGGGAGAGTGTTAAAAGCAGCAAGAGAAAATCAACCTGTTATGTACAGGGGACTCCCGTCAGACTGTCAGATTTTTCCATCAGAAACTTCGCAGGCCAGAGGGAGTGTTACGGTGCCTTCAAAGGGCTGAAAGAACTCGAACGTCCAATAATGAATACTTGGCCTGACAAACTTATCTATTATTCAGACTTGAACGAGAGAGAAAAGAGTTTTACAAGCAAAAGCTGAAAGTTTTTCACCACTAAACCTGCCTTGCAAGACATGTTAAATTCAGTGGAGTTAAGATGAGAAGAGCGGGTGCTAATTACTAACAGCGTGTGAGAGCAGAAATCTCACTGGAAAGGTGGACATACGGAAAAGGTAGTGGGGCCATCGATCAGGAGGCTACTCTGAAAGTTAAAGGACAAAAGTGGTAAAAATAACAATGATCACAGTAATCAAGGAGTACACAGGATAAAAAGCATGTAAAATTTGACATAAAAGTATGCAATGTGGTGGAGTAGACATTAAAAATGTTGAGTTTTAGAATGTAGTCCAACCTAATTATCAACTTAAAATAGGCTGTTATCTATAAACACAAAGCAAAAACTTATAGTAAATATGTAAAAGGTAAAGAGAAAGGAACCTAAGGATACCAGTAAAGAAAGTCATCAAACCACAAAGGAAGGGAACAAAAGAAAAAGAAAGGAAAAGAGAGGAACAGAAAAAACGAAAACAAAACAGCTCGAAAACTACAAAATAGCAATAAGAATATGTCTATTAGGAACTACTTTAAATGCAAATTGACTAAATTCTCTAAGCAAAAGACAGAGTGGCTGCATGGATAAAACCAAGACCATCTATATGCTACCTACAACGAACTCACTTTGTTTTTTTGTTTTTTGTTTTTTTAATTTTAAAAACATTATTGATTATGCCGTTACAGTTGTCCCAGTTTTTCCCCATTTGCCCCCCTTCACCCAGCACCCCCACACCCTCAGGCAATCCCCACACCCCTGTTCATGTCTGTGGGTCACGCGTGTAAGTTCTTTGGCTGCTCCATTTCCTGTGCTGTACTCTACACCCCCCTGGCTACTAACAGACTCACTTTAGGTGTAAGGACACACACACACACACACAGAAAGCGAAGGACGGAAGGGTAGTTCCATGCAGATGGAAGCAAGGAGAAAGCTGGAGTAGTTCTATGTATTTCAGACAAATGGACTCTAAAACAAAGCCTGTAATAAGAATCAAAGACGGGCATTACGTAATGATAAAAGGGATAAATACGACAAGAAGATACAACATTTGTAAACATGTATGCACCCAACATAGGAATAACTAAATATATAAAGCCAATATTAACAGACCTAAAGGGAGAAACAGACAGCCATATAAGCATAGCAGGGAACTTTAATACGCCACTTACATCAATAGACCATTCAGATAGAAAATCAATAAGGAAACACTGATCTTAAACACAGCAGAGCAGGTCAGCTTAACACGCATATCCAGAATATTCCATCCAAAAGCAAAGGAATACATGTTCTTGTCAGGTGCACACGGAATGTTTCCAAGATAGATCATGTTAGGCCACAGGTCTTGATAAATGTAAGAGTATTAAAATTGTATCAGGCATCTTTTTTTAGCCACAATGTTATGAAACTAGAAGTTAAGTACATGAAGAAAACTGGAAAATTCACAAATACGCACAGATTAAACAACATGCTAATGAACAGCCAATGGGTTAAAAAAAGAAATCAAAAGAGAAACAAAAAAATACCTTGAGACAAATGAAAATGGAAATGTAACATACCAAAACTTACGGGCTATAGCATAAGTATTTCCAAGAGGGAAGTTCATAGTGGTAATTGCCTACCTTAAGGAACAGGGAAAGTCCCAAATAAACAAACCACCCTGATACCTCACGGAGCCAGAAAGAGAAGAGCAAACGAAGCCCAAAGTGAGTAGAAGGAAGGAAAGAACAATGATTAGAGCAGAAATAAATGAGAGACTAAAAAGACAACTGCAAGAATGAATGAAATTGAGAGTTGGTTCTTTGAAAAGATAAAATTGATAAACCTTTAGCGAGATTCACTGAGAAAAAAGAGAAGACTCAATAAAACCAGAAATGAAAGAGGACATGTTACAACTGATACCACAGAGATGCGAAGGATATAAGAGGCTACGGTGAATAATTGCATGCCAACAAGTTTGACAGCTTAGAAGGAAATGGATAAATTCCTAGAAATATACAACCTTCCAAGACTGAATCATATGCAATATAAAATCTGAACAGACTGATTACTGGTAAGGAGGTTGACTCCATAACCAAAAACCTCCCAACAAAAAAGTTCAGCACTGGATGGCATCACTGGTGAATTCTACCACATATTCAAAGAAGAATTAATGCCAGTCCTTCCCAAACTATTTCAAAAAATAGAAGAGGAGGAAATACTTCCAAACTCATTTTAGGAGGCCAGCATTACCCTGATAGATACCAAAACCAGAAAAAGGATGCCATAGGAAAAAAATTACCAGCTGTTATTCCTGCTGAACATAGGTGCAAAACGCCTCATGTTAGCAAACCAGATTCAACAATTACACACCATGATCAAGAGGGATTTATTCCAGGGAGGCAAAGTTCGTTCAGATCTGCAAATCAGTCACTGTGACTCTCAACAGTATCAGAACAGATGACCAAATTATATCTCAATAGATGCAGAAAAAGCATTTGACAAAATTTAGCATCCATTTATGATAAAAACTCTCAACATCATGGGTATAGAAGGAGAGTACCTCAGCATAATAAAGACCATGTCTGCCAACCCCACAGCTAACATCATACTCAGCAGTGAAAAGCTGAAGGCTTCTTCTCTAAGATCAGGAGGAAGACAAGGATGCCCACGTTACCACTCTTTGTGAACATAGTATCGGATATCTTAGCCAGAGTAATTAATCAAGAAAAACTAAATGCGTATAAATTTGAAAGGGAGAAAAGAGACTGCAACTATTTGCAGATGACATGATCTTATGTACAGAAAGCCCTAAAGACTGCATGGGAGAACTGTTGGAACTAATTAATGAATTCAGTAAAGTTGCAGGATACAAGTTCAATACACAAAACTGTTGCATTTCTACATACTAATAATGGACTGTGAGAAAGAGAAATTAATAAAACAATACCATTTACAATTGCAGTTAAAAGAATAAGGAGGTGAAAGACCTTTATATTTAAGACTAGAAGAAATAATAACAGAAAATGAAGAAGACACAAATAAATGGAACAGTCCATGCTCATGGAATAGAATATTTAATGTTGTGAAAATGCCCATATTACCCAAAGCAATGTGCAGATTCACTGCAATCCTTATCAAATTCCAATAGCATTTTTTACAGAAATAGAACAATCCTAAAATTTGTGTGGAACCACAAAAGACCCTGAATAACCAAAGCAAATCTGAGAAACAACAATACTGGAAGCATCGTGCTGCCTGATTTCCAACTACATTACAAATCGACGGTCATTAGAACAGCATAGTATTGGCATAAACACAGGCACATAGATTATTGAGAAAGAATAGGAAGCCTGGAAGTAAATCCGCACTTCCATGGTCAATTAATTTATGATAAAGCATCCAAGAGTATACAACAGGAAAGGACATGTCTTGAATGAATGGTGCTGGGAAAAGCTTACAATCACATGCAAAGAAATGAAACAGGACCACCACCTTACAACTTACACCAAAAATAACTCAGAATGGATTAAAGATTTGAATGTAAGACCTGAAACCATAAGACTCCTAGGAGAAAACATAGGCAGTGAGCTCCTTGACATAGGCCTTGGTGGTGATGTTTTGAATCCGATACCATAAGCAAAAGCAACAAAACTAGAAATAAACAAGTGGGACTGCATCAAACTAAAAAGCTTCCACGCAGCAAAGGAAACCATCAGCAAAATGAACAGACAGCCCTTTGAGTGAGGAAGATATTCACAAATGGTATATCTGATAAGAGTCTAAAATCCAAAATATGTGATGAACTCATAGAACTTAATGGCCAGAAAAAAAGACAAAAAACCTCAAACAAATCCAATTAAAGAAGAGGCAGAAGATCTGAATATTTTTCCAAAGAAGACATACAGATGGCTAAGTGACACATGAAAAGATGCTCAGCATCACTAATCACCAGGGAAATGCGATCACAACCACAGTGAGGTACCATCTAACTAACATCTGTCAGAATGGCTGTTATCAAAAAGTCAGAAATAACAAGTGGTGACGAGGCTGTGGAGAGCAGGGAACACTCGTGCACCATGGGTGGGACTGCGAACTGGCGTGGCCACTATGAGAAACAGCATGGAGTTCTCAGGGAATTAAAACGAACTGTATGACCTAACAATCCCACTTCTGGGCGTTGATTTCAAGGAAACAAACACTGATTTAAAGAGATGTACGCACCCCTGTGTTCACTGCAGCATTGTTTACAGTGGCCGAGACATGGAAGTAACGTAAGTGCCCCCCTGCGGGTGGGTGGACGGAGGAGTGGTCTGCAGGCACACGCATGCGTGCACAGCGGAGCATCGTTCAGCCCTAAAAAAGGGCTGAAATCCTGCTGTTTGCAACAACATGGATGGACGTCGGTGGTATTAGGCTAAGGGAAATGAGTCAGAGAGAGAAAGGCAAGCAAACACTGTATCATCTCTTAAATGTGGAATCAAAAGCAAAACACAACTAACCTCATAGATTCAGAGAAGATTGGTGGTTGCTGGTGGGATAAATGGCTGAACTGTTTTTTGCTTTTCGTTTTAGTTTAAATGACTAGTTTTTTTAAAGGTATGTCTAAAAGGCTAAGAAATACAGTCATTTCAGAGATTATGGCATAGAATATCAGACCCGCCAGGGCCTAAAGAATAATGTTTTTATTTTTCAGTCCTTGAAATTTTTCCCCTTACTTGATTTAGAGTTCAGGAGATGAAGATGATACTTCAGTAAGCTCGTAGGCTCATGCTGAATGATAGAGTTTTCCGTACTCAGTATATTTGTTTGTATAAGTTGAAGCTGGAGGTCTGGTTTCTGCCCTCATAAGGATTAATAACTCAATCTACACCGTGCCCCCAAATTGATTGGTTTTTGGCTAGGCTTTCAGCATCATGTGGATTAAATGTTTGGATCATTCACTTGCTTTTGTTTAGGTAATGGCTGACTAGTGTCATCTGGACATAGTGACTAAAAGCGCTTTGTCAGAACCCCCTGTGCTGTAGAAATTACGTTTGGCATGGCGGCCACGCGTGCGAGGAGAGAGAGGTGGGGTTTGTGCTGCTCGCTGCGGCCTCTGCTCCGCAGCCATCGAGTCCATTCTGGTGACTGCTGGACCTTCTGCCAGTTCCACGTCCATTTTTCTCGACTACACGTGCAGCTTTGTGTCTCTCCTGTGTTTGTGCGCATGTTTGATGGGGTTTTCTTCTGGACGCGAAATTGGAAAGCCATCGGGTGTGCAGGACATTGGCCGCCACCGCAGGCACAGATGGACGGTGGTGGTGGCTGAGCCGCTGGTGAGTAGTCTGAATGGGCGTCCCTGTGTTTCCCCTCAGGTGTCCATCGAGTGCCCGTGGTCCATCTACTCCACCGTCATCGCTCTGACGTTCAGCATGCCCTTCAGGACCACGCATGCTCTGCTCTCATCGGGGACACGGTAAGGGAGGCCCTGCTCCTGTCCCAGGCTCTTGGACACAGAGCCCCTTGCTGTTCAGAGCTTGACCTCAGTGACCTTGAGCATGTTGTCTTACATGACTGTGATGCTGTTGTCCCCTACAGCACCAGTCTACGCTCAGATCTCCCCAGCTGTCTCAGCAATGACTCTGCACAGTTGGTTTGTGGGATGCGGGCCCCAGGCAAGCCCCATGTGATTATTGGACGCCTTTTTCTCCCTTCTCCCCTTGTTCTTCAGGCCGTGGCCCATTGACAATGTGGGGCAGCTGTCCTCTAGGAGGTCCGTGGCCCATTGACAATGTGGGGCAGCTGTCCCCTGGGAAGTCCGCCGTTCTGTGTGTGCCTGGTCCGTCCTCTCAAGTTCATTAAACTAGTCCCCCCGTGAACCTCTGGTTACCTGTGGAGCAGGCCTTTCCAGCCTCAGATGAGCCTCTGCTGTGGGCGCTGCCCTGTGCCCTGTAGGGTGTTAGCAGCTCACTCACTTCCCACCGCCCTGGGGTGGGTAGAGGGGAAACTGCTGCCAGCGGAGAGCCGCTGCCCTAGAGGCTTGATGAGATTCGGAGCCAGCCTTTGGAGGGGCCGGCGTCTCGGAGGTGTGGCCCTACGCTTCGTGGGTCACTGCGTCCAGAGACACAGGGTCCAGTTGCCCAGAGGTGGCGATGCTTACATCAACCACTGGGCTTGGGCGAGCCTGGCCTCTCACTGTGACGTCTCCTTCTGCTTCATCCACTGGTTATTTGGGTCATTTGGAAACAAAAATGTCAGAACCCTATTTAGAGCCCTGGCTGGTGTAGCTCAGTGGATTGAGCGCGGGCCTGCGAACCGAAAGATCGCGGTTCGATTCCCAGTCAGGGCACATGCCTGGGTTGCCAGGCCAGTTCCCGGCAGGGGACATACAAGAGGCAACCATACATTGATGTTTCTCTCCCTCTCTCCTTCCCTTCCCCTCTAAAGATAAATAAATAAAATCTAAAAGCAAAGTGACAAAACTAAAGGTCGCATCCCTCCAATTCCTGTCTTCCCACCACCTCTTCTCTCACCCAACCTGGAAACACAAAACAACAGCCTTCTTACACTCAAAATATTAAAAAAAAAAAAAAAAAAAAAAAAAAAAAAGAACCCTATTTATTTTTTTTCTCCTTTTTTTAAATATATTTTATTGATTATGCTATTACAGTTGTCCCATTTCTCCCCCATCATTCCCCTCCACCCTACCCACCCTCTCCCACCCACATTCCCCCCTTTAGTTCATGTCCATGGGTCATAAGTTTTCTAGCTTCTACATTTCCCATACTATTCTTGCTCTCCCCCTGTCTATTTTTTTCCCATTATCTATGCTACTCATTCTCTGTACTTTTCCCCCTCTCTCCTCCTCCCACGCCCCTGTTGCTAACCCTCCACATGATCTCCATTTCTGTGGTTCTGTTCCTGTTCTAGCTGTTTGCTTAGTTTGCTTTTGTTTTAGGTGTGGTTCTTGATAGCTATGAGTTTGTTGTCTTTTCACTGTCATAGTTTTATCTTCTTTTTCTTAGATAAGTCCCTTTAACATTTCATATAATAAGGGCTTGGTGATGATGAACTCCTTGAACTTGACCTTATCTGAGAAGCACTTTATCTTCCCTTCCATTCTAAATGACAGCTTTGCTGGATAGAGCAATTTTGGATGTAGGTCCCTGCTTTTCAAGATTTCAAATATTTCTTTCCAGCCCCTTCTTGCCTGTAAGGTCTCTTTTGAGAAATCAGCTGACAGTCTGATGGGAACTCCCTTGTAGGTGACTGTCCCCTTATCCCTTGCTGCTTCTAGAATTCTCTGCTTCATTTTAATCTTGGCTAATGTAATTACGATGTGCCTTGATGTGTTCCTCCTTGGGTCCAACTTCTTTGGGACTCTCTGAGCTTCCTGGACATCCTGGTAGTCTATTTCCTTTGCCAGATTGGGGAAGTTCTCCTTTATTATTTGTTCAAATAAGTTTTCCACTCGTTGCTGTTCTTCTTCCCCTTCTGGGACCCCTATAATTCGGATGTTGGGACGTTTAAAGATGTCCCGGAGGTTCCTAAGCCTCTCCTCATTTTTTTGAATTCTTGTTTCTTCCTCGTCTTCTGTTTGGTTGTTAGTTTCTTCCTTCTGGTCCACTCCATTGATTTGAGTCCCAGTTTTCCTTCCATCTCTATCAGTTCCCCGTGCATCTTCCTTCATTTCACGGATTGTAGCCTGCATTTTTTCATCTAGTTTGTGAGCAAAATCAACCAATTCTGTGAGCATTTTGATGACCAGTGCTTTGAACTGTGCATCTGACAGGTTGGCTATCTCTTCACTGCTTAGAAGAATTGGCTCTGGGGCTTTTATTTGTTTTCCGGTTTGAGCCATTTTTGGTGGGTTTTTTTTTTGTTGTTGTTGTTTTGGTTTTAGTCTGGTCGCGGCTATTACGTATGAGGGGGTGGAGCCTTAGGTGTTCCTCAGGGCGGGGCAGCCCAGTCGCTGGGTTGTGACGCTTTAGGTGGGGGTGGGGTCTGAGAAGGAGCAATGGCACCTGCTCCGCTCTCTCCCGGACTCCGGCCCTTTCCGCTGCTTCCCCTTCACCTGGATTATCTGCGCATGCGTGCGTGCTGTTACGTAGTGAAGAGTGGAGCCTTTGGCGCTCCCCAGGGCGGGGCAGCCCAGTTGCTGGGTTGTGACGCTGTAGGTGGGGGTGGGGCCTGAGAGGGAGCAATGGCGCCTGCTCCGCTCTCTCCTGGATTCAGTCCCCTCCGTCACTTCCCCTCCGCCTGGACCGTCTGCGCGCTCGAATATGAGACCACCTGGTCAGTCAGCCAGCCGCCTTGTGCGGCCTCACTGGGTCTGCACAGTTGCCCCCCTGTGCCCGGGGTCCGCCAGCTGCTGCCTGTGCACCTGGGAACTGCCAGTTGCTGCTGCTTGTGTTCCTGGGACCGCACCTCCACTTTCTCCTGCCGCGACTCCGCCCCTCTTACCGGTCTGGATGAATGGTTGTTGGACTTCCGTACAGTTCAGTTTTCTATAAGTTCTGGTTGTTTTCTTGTTTCTAAATATTTGTTGTCCTTAATTTTGGTTGTGAGAGGAGGCACAGTGTGTCCGCCTACGCCTCCATCTTGGCCGGAAGTCAAAGAACCCTATTTAGAGTGGAACGTTATTCTAGCAGCATTTTCCCTTTAAATTGCAGTGAGGGAACTATAGACATTAATGGTTAAAAACATCAATAAGTAATAAACAGAACCCGAGTTGCTTTAAGATCATCTTTTCACAGCTCCTCACGTGTGACAGAAATAAAGCCAGCCCTGTGCTTGGCTTCCCAGTGAGAAAGCATTCCCGTGGCCACTGCTCGTGCCTTCGCAACTCGTCGAGGTGCGTCGTTCCCTGTTCCGAGGACTCAGTTACAGTCGTGTGTCAGAACCAGAGTGCTCTTGGGTCTGTTTGTCCTCGGAGCTGGCTCCTCGGAAAGACTCTTCTACACGTGAAATAAAAAGTAGGAACATGTGTAACAGCTGGTTATCAGTTATTTTACCATGTGACTTTTTTGATGCCCCAGAGAGGTTCTTCTTAACAAAGCCAAAATATATTTCATAAAATTCTTCAGTGTCAAAGTCCTATTTTTTGTTCTGCTTTAGGAAGTACATTCAGATTTGTATCCAGAATTTGTCGGAACTCGACTTCCACCTGTCAGATAGTGCCCTGGCAGACGTCTCGGGGAGCGCTGACCTGCAGCTGCTGCCGCTGAACCTGGAGTCCCAGCAGGTAACCCGTCTTCTAGACTGGAGCATAAACTCAGCAGAACACAGGAGAGCGAGTGTGCAATGGCCGAGCCTCCCGTAACGTAGATACTGCGCTTTAGATAATGTGAATGCGATCGTGTGCTTTCCATCATTGCCTTTCCGGAGGGAGAAGGGCGTGCTTGCTGGTGATCCGTAAATAGCGCGTGCCCGTGAGACCGCTCGGAAGCACGGCTTTGGGCTGTGGCGTGCGTGTCCGCCTCCCGCTCCATGGGCTGAGCAGTGCAGGGAGAGATTGGGAAGTGGAGTGGTGTTGTGTCACCAGAAGAACGGATTCTTACACTTGTCCCACCCTGCACGCAGATGTACGGAACCACAAGCTTCTTCTTAGTCTCCCGTGGACAGGGAATGGTGGCCGTGCCGTTCCGCCTGTCATGACATTCCGCCTGTCACCAAATGCCGGCCCGTGCCCAGGGAGGAGTCAGAGGTGTTGGTGTCATGTTCACGCTCACACCGCCTGGCGGCATCCTGACCTTGCTTTTCCTGTTTGCATGTCACACGTGTTTTCAGACAGGAAACGCGGAGTGTTTAGAAGAGCAGGAGTTTTCCTAAGGGATGTCTGATCTTCAGCATTTTCACAGGTTTTCCCAGGTGACATCCGGCACGTTTCACGTCCCACCCCAGCCTGCGGCTGTGCTGCAGCGGTGCCCGCTGCGCACGCATTGCCCCGGTTCCCCGTGTAACTCAGTGTTAAAGACCCAGTGATTGGCGTGAAGTAGATGTCCTTTCTAATTGGTTGATGCGTTTCCCATTTTGGAAATGTATGGGATACTGTATACTTGTAAACGCCCTTTAACCTTTTTAATCTCCTATGCCGTGAAGCACACGAAATCTTAAAAAGGTAAAGCTTTTTTTGCCACCGTTGTGCAGACTGCTCCAGGGGCAAGGGCAGGCAGGAGGGGCGGGGGCCCGGCGGGTACAGGGCTTGGGGCAGCACACGCTGGACCGTCAGGTCTGGGGCCCTGTGGGGTTGCTGCGGCTTGGTCTCGCCCACTTCCCTTTGGAGGAGGTGCACCTTCGACGCAGTGGGGCTTGTCCCTGCGTGTGTGCATCGTTGATGGGGTGGGGCTTGTCCCCGCGCAGTGACAGCCGGCTCTCTTGCAGCACATCTGCAGCCAGCAGTCGGTGTTCTTCGTCTGGGAGCTGACGTGGACACGGGAGCCGCCCCCTTCGCTGCACGCTCGGTTCTCCGTGGGATTCCGCCCCGCCTCTCAAGAACAGCTGACTATCTCCTTAAAGCCCTATACGTACGAATTCCAAGTGGAAAACTTCTTTGTATGTATTGTTTTATTTTGGGGGTGGGGAGTGCAGGGTGGGAAAGTGAAAAGTGACATCACACTCTTTATATTCTAAAAAATCAGGCAAAATCTTTCAAAATAATGAAGCAACAGATCAAGGGAAATAGTTAACAGTTGGAGTAGTTAAATCACTGACGGTATTTGAACTGAGGACCTTTTCAGGTGACATGTTCATGTCCATGCGCTATTTCTGGCAGCTCTAAGATGAGTGTTTGTAACCATAAAGACCAAAGACTTCTTGCCCTTGTCAGGTGGCTCAGTGGGTTGGAGCATCATCCTATACACTAAAGGATTGCGGGTTCGATTCCCAGTCAGGGCACATGCCTGGGTTGTGGGGTCCATCCCTGGTCAGGACACATAAGGAGGGCAGCTGATCGATGTTGCCTTCTCACGTTGATCTCTGTCTCCCTCTCTCTCCCCAACCCCCACCCCCTTTTTCTGAAATTGGTAAACATATCCTCAGGGGAGGATTAAAAAAATTTTTTTTAAACAAAAAGACCAAAGACCTCTTATTGCATCTCCCTTCTCTTCCTTAGCTGACATAATAATGTTCTGGAACTGTTTCTTAGAGTCCTTTCAGCTTGATCCTTAACTATTACATGGGGGTGGGGGGTGGGCTGCGTTCTAGAGACATGTATTGAGTTTTCTGAAAGAAAAAATATTATAGAAGTTCACTTAATATCAGGAAGCTTTCCGTATAATCTGTGCATGGAGCTGAAGGAAGCCTTGAGTTAGGTGAGTCGGTGGTTGTTTCCTGTTTCTTCAGGGAGATTGTTGGGTTTGGTGTTAGGTAAATGGAGCGAAAATACAGTTGAGCCTGAACAACTTTGGAAGGCAGGGGCGCCTACTCCCATGCAGTTGAAAAGCCATATACAACTTTCGATTCCCCAAAATTTAACTGTTGATAGCCCGCTATTGACTGCCTCACTGACGACATACGCAGACCATTAACACAAAGTTTGTATGTTATGTGCGTATTGTACGATATACTGTATTCTTCTGATAAAGTAAGCTAGAGAGAAGAAATGTTACTAAGAAAATCATAAAGAAGAGAAAGTGCATTTATAGTATTTATGGGAAAAAATCCACGTATAAGTGAATCTGCATAGTTCAAACCTGCGTTTTTCAGGGTCGCCGCAGTTCTGTGGCGTTTCCTTTTTTCCTCTTCACGACTGAAACTGTCAGACAAGGCTTCGTCCGAAAGGCGTTTGTGTGGCCAGTCTTTTCAGTGCCTCCCTTCAACCAAAAACCTGTTTGCTTCGATCCTTCCGTTTTCTCTCACTGTCCCTATTGGCTGTAGTGTTAAACGTGGCTGTGAGCACAATTACCTTTTTGCAGTGTTGTACAAACAGGTACCATTTTGATGCATTAATAGCAACCGAACATCAAATGTTCACATGGTAATCTCTGCAGAAATTTCATTTACTTTGCTTACTACAGATGATTATTGACTGGTTTGCTGCTTTCACTGGTACTTTTATCTTTTTTGCTCCCTCTTCTAATGCAGAGTATAGAAAAAATTTTCCTTTAGAGCAGTACAAGCTGAGTAAAAGGCCAGAGAAAAATGTCTGGTGGGTTGTTCTTTCCAAAACAGATATTCTGAGGACCAAATATGCGGACACCACTTTTTAAAAAAGCCTTATTGAGACATAGCTGATATACCACGAAGCTCACCCATGGAAAGGGAACATCTGATTATGGCAGTATGTTGGCAGTGCTGCAGCCATTACCGTAATCTTACTCTAGGGCACTCTGATCATGCCCAAAAGAAACCGTGTGCCCCATTAACAGTCGCTCCCCATTCTGTCCTCCTCTCAACCACAGGCGTCACCACCTCGAGGCAGCTCTGCCTGCGTGTGCCTGTTCTGAGCAGTTCATGTACATCGGGTCCCATTCTGTGCGATCCTTTTATGCCTGACTTTCTTCATCTGGAATACTGTTTCCAGCATTTACTCACTTTGGAGCAGGATCAGAACTTCATTCCTTTTCATGGCTGAATAATACTCCATTGTGCAGATAGGTAGGCCCCATTTTGTTTTTCAGTTACCAGTGGCCGGATAGCTGGGTTGTGTTCACTTTGGGGATACTGGGAAGCCCTTGTGTAAGTTTTTCTGCACTGACGTGTTCAGTTTTCTTGGGTAAATACCCAGGCAGAGTTGCCGGGTCATCTGGTAACTCTGTTCTTTTTTTTTTTTGAGGAGCTGCTAAACTGTTCTTCAGGGACATCACTTTACATTGCCACCAGCAACATCTGAGGGTTCCACTTTCCGCCTCCTCACGAGCACTGTTTTTTGTTGTCCTTTTTATTGTAACCCTCCCAGTGGGCGTGAAGTGGTATCTTGTGCTTTTGATCTGATTCCTTGCTGGCTGGTGATGTTGAACATCCTTCCTATGCGTTTTGGCCATTGGTGTATGTTCTTTGGAGAAATGTCTATTCAGGTCCTTTGCCCATTTTTTATAAGGTTGTCTTTTTATTACTGAGTTGTCAGAGCTCTTTACATATTCTTGATATCAGTCTCTTATTAGAGATATGATTTACAAATATTTTCTCCCATTCTGTGGGTTGTATTTTCACTTTCTTGATGGTCTCCTGAAACACAAAGTTTTAATTTTGATGCAGTCCAGCTAACTAAGCTCTCTTATTTCTTGTGCTTTTGGTGTAAGATCTAAGAAATCATTGCTTATCCCAAGGTCGAAATGATTTCCTTTGAGTTCTCTTCTAAGGGTTTATAGTTTTAGCTCTCACGTGGAGGTCTGTGATCCACTTTGAGTTAGCTTTCGTGTGTGGTGACCGATGGGGGTCCAGATTCATTCTTTCCATGTGGTTAATCAGCTGTCCCTATACCATGTGTTGAGAACACTGTTGTTTCCCCGGTGGATGGTCTTGGCACCCTTGTTGATAATCACTTGGCCATAAATGTTAGAAATAAACTCTTATTTATTTAGAAATAAGCTCTAACACTGTCCCTAAAGCCTCAGCAGCCGCTGTCAGGTGTGGGAGGCACCTCACTGCTAACTGAGGGTCCCGGGCTTCCCCTCAACTGCTGTCCCCCAGCCCTTGTGCAGCCAGCAAAGCGGTGACCGGGTGCTCCCAGACGCGCTCGGGAGCACACTCACCTGTATCGCCCTGTAACTGCGCTTCCTTCCCGGCTCTGGGCGAAGTTCGCTGAGCGCAGAAGCAGTCCAGACTGTGGGTTGCACCCGGGAGCTTCCGGGGAGCAGGAGACTCCTCGGGCAGCTCCTCAGGGGGCTGTTCCTCTCAGTGCAGCGCTCCTTCGCCTGTCAGCCCCTGCTTTGTCCCCAGGACAGAGGGGCAGCTCGTTGCCTGCCCGAGGGCTCGTGTCCCTTTGCACCTGCACGTGCCCGCATCTCTTGTGGCCAGTCGGAGCGCCCTCCGATCAGCAGAAGCCTGCCCTGTCCCCAGAGGGTCATGACTGGGTGTTGGACGGGCAGATCACCGCCTGAGGCCCATCGGGGAGTACTGCTTAGCCTCGTTAGCTCCCGGGAGAAGGTGGTACCTCGGCAGCAGCCTTTCTAAAATTCTTTTCTCTGTGAACGTTTTACAATACCAACGGAACACTCGAAATCGAACTGTACTGTAATTACTTTATGTGCTTGTTACGTAAATGAACAGTTAGTAAGTGGGGTGCAGGTCACTGGGTGGTGGGGAGCTGCGGGTCCACAGTAGAGCACCGGAGGATGGAAACAGAGAAGTTAATTCGGGCCTGGAGGAGGTGCTCTGCACTGCCTCCTGCGGGTCTGTGGGCGGTGCTTGGAGGTTCCTGGGCTCCGGCTGGATCGGTCAGTTCCCACCCAAAGAGCGTAATGAGTTTATGTGCACTATGAGATGGAAAAGCTTGAAAACCATTGATCCAGGGCGGGAGGAGCCGGCGTCTGTTTAGGGTCTCTGCCGGACACTGGGCCAAACAAAACGGAAGGGGAGGCAGCAGTACCACGGGGTAGCCGAGCTGCGCTCTCCACGGTACCCTAAAAGGAAGGGGCCTTACCTTCACAAGTGGCAGCAACAGCAGCGTGCGGCAGGTGGGCGTTCGCCCCTGTGCAGGCTTTTTGGGTGTTCGTCCTGGCGGCAGGCAAATGTTGGGCGGGTGTGAATAGGCACGAATATCAGGTAAACGTGTCATGGAGAAAGACGCATTGAAGAGGAAGTTGATTATGACTTGATATTGGATGTCCCCGGAGAACTAATACTATTTTGCCAGTCGCGATAATGGCATTACATTTTGGTAAGAAAACAGCTACGTTTTCAGTCGTACTTACTGAAGTATACACGGGCGAAAGGATGGGTTGTCTGGAGTTTGCCTAGACCTGCTAGGTGATTGCGTCAGTGTTGATGGACCGACGAGGAAGCGAGTGAACGCCGCGGTGGTGATGAGTTTGGGGGGCTGGGACGTGGAGAGCGCTGCACTGCTGGGCGTGCTCCGAGGTGCACCGCGCTTTCCGCAGCAGGACCACCCTGAACGCCACGTCCTGCAGAGGAGGCTCAGGGCTGCTCTGCTGGCGATTGGCGCAGCAACTGAGCAGACGGCTTCTCCGGCTCCTCCGCTCACTTCCGAGTCTGCGGGCGCGGCCGCAGAGCTGGTGCTTTCAGATCTGTCTCCAGTGTGACGCATCTGCTCTGTCCTCTTCTCCCCCTTCCTGCCCAGACGCTGTACGACGTGAGAGCCGAGATCCTGCCCCCCGCGGGGGCGGAGCTCTGTAGGACAGGCTCGCTGTGCGCCCTGGAGGTGTCCATCACGCGCCTCTCGGACCTCCTGGAGGTGGACAGGGACGAAGCTCTGACAGAGTCCGAAGAGCATTTTTCCACCAAGCTCATGTATGAAGGTAGGTTCCAGGCCTCTTTCCCCCTAACCGTTGCGCTAACTCAGTGAGTGCTCCAAGTGACCGTGTCCACGCTCTCACAAAGTGCAGTGTTCTTTGTCCAAAGCGAGAACTTTCTAGAATTGAAAGGTCTCATTGAATGTTTCATTCTGTAATGTGGTCCTCGGCTCACAGGAAGTTGAACTTGGTTGTTGCGGAGCCGTTCTTCCAACAGGTTTTATCAGGCAGTTGTCGGGTTCAGGACCGCGCACAGCCGCCACGTGGAGCTGCCCTTCCCCTTCCACCGCGATTCAGGGTCTTCCGTTCACCCCCGAAGCACAGTCCCAACGCCACCTAGCTGGTCAGGTGTCCTCTGATCATGGCTCCTGCCCCTTGCCCTCCAGCCTCCTTTCATCCCCTTTCACACTCCCCCATCCCTGCTGTGACCCCACAGTGACCCTGCCGTGCCCAGGCCCCCTCATCCCTGGTCGCCGGGACACCCCTTGGCAGCCCTCCTCCCCAGGGCCTGGCTCCTTCAGGAGCAGGTCTCAGTTTGGGGGGTCAAGACCCTTTATTCTCTAAAGAACGATCGAGGTGGGGGAAAGGTAGAGAGGCCAAACATTTATTTACTTAAAGATAACAGAACTGTTTTCCAAAACAACAACAACAACAAGTAGTGAGGAGAATGCCGTGAACTCGCGTTTTCCTGCCTGCTGCATTCAGTCTGCGGTGATGCGATAGTATCGGTCACGTGCGACCGTGAAGAAGCTCCTGCCTCCCGCACTTACGCAGTGGGAAATGGGGGGAATGTTTGAACAGCCTTCCTGTAACTAGATGGTCTTCTCTGATGCCACACCGAAGCTTGACAGGTGGCGGTTTTTACAGGCTAGATGCTGTGCAGAATCAGAGCTCGCGGGAGTGGCCCTGTCGTTCTGGGTTTCATGCAACCCTTTTGTCTGCCTTGCATTTCGAAAGCCTTTACCCGTCCGTGCGTTGGCCGTGCGGGCACCTGAGTTATGCAGGTCCTCTCAGTGCTGGTGCCTTCCATCACACACTGTCACAGACTCACATTGTTTCAAACTCACGCTGAATTCATCAGCGTGGTCTGATTACAGGGACACAGTCAAGTTCACCATGGCAAGTGCAAATTTTCCAGGATTCTACTTTTTGATGAGCATTTCAGATTGTGTCATTGGCCACTTCTTTGAAGTCACAGGCTTATTTTTCAAGAAAACGTCTGCAAAAACCCAAGACCGCGTAGCCACAGCTGGCGAACTCATGGCGAACTCGTGGCGAGCTCGGCCGTCCAGCACCCCATGCTGTGCAGACGCCCGTGTCCTACATCAATGGAGAGGGGAGGTGGGGGAGGCGGGGAGCGGTGCACGGGCTGCTCTCTGCCGTTTGCAGCTTCTTAGGAGTCTGTGATCATTTCCCAGAGTTAGGAAAAGATGTGTGCTTACACCGGAGCATGCAGATGGCTTTGGTCTGCCCTGAGGACCCCGCCGTGGGAACTGCTGCTCCCGTGTGTCCCTCCCCGATGCTGTCTGTCCCTTGCACACCTCTGTGTGTCCTTTACCACTCACCCTGAGAGGTGCGCCTGCTTGCAGGAAACCCACCTCTGCAGCCCCTTCTTTGCTGCTCTTGGAACTCGTGGTCACATGCTCCTGGCCTCTTGCCTTGTGTCCCCATGCCCTGGTTGCTGTGACGCCTTTGCAAGGTCTTCTGCTTCTTGAGGACGAGGATGCTATCTATCCTTTGTACTTCGAAGTGACCGATCAGTTAGGTGTTTGAGTTGCACTGATTACACACAGCTGTGTTATAATTAGTGTTACTACTAGTAGTACTTACTGTGTATTTAGACTCCGAGTGGCAGTTGGGATTCAGACCCTCTCCTCTGATGTCACCACTTAGAAGATGCCCCCCAGCCCCATCCCGTTCCTCATGCGGCAGTCAGGCAGCGTGCTCTGGAAGAATCACACATACAGGCTGCGCGGTGACTTCAGAATGGAATCCTTGGTCGTTTACTGTTGAGAAGAGTGATTTCCCCAGGCACCGCCATGTGTCTCGGCTACTCCGCCATTTGTGTCTGACTGCGGTGTGTGGTCACAAGACCCGGAGACAGAGACCTGTGCCCAGTTTGGGATTCTGTACCTAGTGTGAGACCGCTGATGTTTTGCTTTGGTCTGAATGTGCGTGCACTTTCCTGGGGTAACAGAGCGTTTCCCTCTTGGTTTCAGTGGTTGACAACAGTAGCAATTGGGCAGTGTGTGGGAAAAGTTCCGGAGTCATCTCCATGCCTGTGGTCCCTCAGGCCACGCACAGAGTCCACATGGAGGTGATGCCCCTGTTTGCGGGTTACCTGCCCCTTCCCGACGTCAGGCTGTTTAAGTACCTCCCGCATCACTCTGCACACTCCTCACAGCTGGATGCTGGTAAGGACTCCGTGGTGCGGGGAGCAGGCCAGCTGGTCACAGCGTGTTCCCCGGGTCGGGGCTGCAAGCCGTGGGCATCTGCTCTGGAGCTCAGTCCTGTGCAGGCCTGTGTGCCAGGTTCCCTGTGAGGGGCGGCCTCAGTCCACCTGCCGCTGCACTGAGGGCGGCTTGGGTGGCTTGCTCCTCCCTGGGGCGGGTCAAGGGTCCGTGGCTTCGAGGTCTGTGTCTCACCCCCTGTGTGTTTTGCAGATAGCTGGATAGAAAACGACAGCCTGTCGGTGGACAAGCATGTGGATGACCAGCTGGACAGCAGCAGCATCAAGAGCAGGGGCAGCGCGCACTCGGCCACCAGCGGCGAGCACAAAGGCTTGCCCATGCCCCGGTTGCAGGCGCTGCCGCCCGGCCAGGTCTTCAACTCCAGCACGGGCACGCAGGTCCTGGTCATCCCCAGCAAAGACGACCACGTTCTCGAAGTCAGCGTCACGTGACCAGGCCTCGGTGGACATGCCCAGACCTGGTGTGGATGCGCTCGAAGGGATCCTGACTCAGTTGTTCTCCATTGTAACATTCTCGCTCTAACCACACCTGGGGACTCCGCCTGGCCATCGAAGCATCAGAGAGGCTCCGTGTACAGCTGGCCAGCGGAGTCCAGCATTTAGTTTGTGTCGTCAGTGGTGTGAGGTTGCTTACTACTTTCTCATCTCCCTGCCCCTGTGCTGGTGTCTTCCAGCGCTGGCCCCTCCCCGCTCATGAAAGCTCTTCAGAGGGGTCTCCCGCCCGGGCAGCCTGCAGTCTGCTGGTTCTTCGTGGAGGTCGAGTGTCTTCCGGGGAGACTCTCAGCAGGCCTTGCAGTCTTAGAAGTGACACGCGTGTGCCTTTCTGGTCACACGGCTGCCTGGTTTCCGGACCACGTGGGTTTGTCAGTCTCCTAAGGGGTAACACAGTCCTTTACCTCAGCTCATCTAATTGTGCTTTTCTAGAAAAACCCCCTTTTAGGGCAGGTAGGGGTGGGGCTAAGGGTTGGAGTGGGGAGGGAACAACCCCTTCTGTGCCTTGGGATGTGGAACTGGGCCGACCTGGGGCACCCATTAGCGGGAGCCGCTTTAAAGGTACTTTAAGAAGACAAGAGCAGGGCCTACGGAACAAAGAGCTTGGCATTGAAACAGTTTAGGAATAAATGTTTCTGGGACCCTTTTTCCCTCATAATGTTGATTGAATATCATATGCACTTGAAATTAAATATATATTTATTTTAATTATATATGTGAGGGTAAATATGTTGTGTTTTCTCTCACCTTTAAACTTAGAGTCTTTACATGTAATTGTAACTGTATAATCAATATTTTTCTTTTGCACCTTAAATCTTAGAAATTAAGAGTTTCCATTTGAGTGACGATTGGAGGGGTCCTCTCGGTGTATTTCTAGCCGGGTCATAGGAGGGACAGGAGTCCTGGAGTACTCTCTGCTGGCCCACTAAATGGCAGTCATACCATACCGACAGATTAACTTGCTTTTGGTTGTAAATGTAATTGTACATATGGTTGATTTATTATTTTTAAAAGTACAAACTAACTGATGTAAGGTTTCTGTATAAGTTGCACCAAAAATCAAGGACAGAATAAATATGTGTTTGTTTTTATTGGTGTGAAAGTCACAGCTTGTAAATAAGTGGTGTATGTATTAAACCTTTTCCAGCTTTCCAAAGCGATGTATTTTTGTACATATGAAAAAGAGAACTCTTACTTCACTGAGAAAGTGCGGTTGGGGTTGAACTTGACCAGGTTAGTGCAAGAAAGGATGGGGCCTCATGCGAATAACCTCAGATGTGTAAGCCTTACAGAAGGAGCCTCCTGCAGCTGCTGCCAGCCAGGGCTCGTCACCTGCTGGAGGGAGGCTGGTGGGGTGGGGGTGCGGAGGTCGGGCCGGTGCATGCACAGGAGGGCAGTTGCCATCGCTTTTCTGTAGGTTGTCTATCGACCCAAATAAAGGTGGTATGATTTCCCCCTCATGTCTTTTTCATTTATAGAAATCGGAGAAATGTGTGAAGAAGATAAATATTTGTGTCTTTCATTAAACTTTCCAGAAATTGATCTTCCTTATGAGCAGCTTAAAACTGATAAACTTGGTCAACTAGTTAGGCAAATTAGAGCTTCAGCATCTAATGATGGTTTAGGGTTTCTAAAATAAGCTTGTTTTATTGTAAACCTTGCTGATTGCCCTTCATATCTACCAAGCCCTGTGAATGAATAGATCCTTGAGGTCTGATTCAGTCAGAAAAGCTCCAATCCTTGTGGTCCGCCTCAGAGCTAAAGGGACTGACCCTTCCTTCCTCCCCGTGTGATGTGGCTTTTCTTCTTCCTTCTGGAAGGGACAGTGTGGTTTAATGGTACCCTTATTTCTGTTTGATTTTTGTGTCTGGGCTCTAATCCCAGGATGAAATTCTCTAACAGTATAGATTTAAAGGGGAAAAAAATTAATAGGAAATCCAAAATTTTTATGGTGATTTCTTATTGTCTGGAAATTTAATGAAATCAAATTTATCACAGGTTTATCTTTTTACCCTAACTACCCAAAAGACCTTTCGCAATATAAGTTACACGACTGCCTCTTAAAATTTTTTTGTTTTTACACAAAAGAAGGATGTCACCTAAACACCATTTTCTTTTTAACTAAAAGGCTATGATTGGATTTTTGTTGAGTTTAAAATAAAATAAGTGTTATGGGTTTGAGACAAGCTGGTGGTGTTGATAAAGATGTAGCAGCTGTCAAATAATTACGAAGCCAGATATAGAATGTACATCTAAAAAACTCAGAATATGCAGCTACCTTGCAAATGTGTGGAAATGTAAATATTAGCCAAAGGGAAAGAAAGTTATAATTTTGGTGAATTTCATGGGGTCTCCTATGATTGGAAAAATTATAACTCTGCTCATTCTAATGTGAAAATTGTTGTACTTAATCTGAAAATGACTTCTACCTACAGTTTCATTGTCAGCACAGGCTGTAGTGGGCTGGATTCCTAAATTAGTAAGTTGATAAGGATAGCTATCCCATAAAGAGCCAGTAGAGAAAATATACTCAGGCTTCTAGTCCATTTTTCCTTAGTGTTTAAAATAAGGTGGTTACAAAATTAAACACCCCAGGTGTGTATATAAAATGAAAGTTAAGTACTTTTTATAAAAGAACAAACTAGGCTGATATAAATATTTCACCGTCAAGTGTGATCTTTAAATCCTACATGATTTTAAAATTTGATTTTTCATGAAAATGCCCCTTACTCTAAATTTATTCATCTTATACACCAGGTTATAAGACTAGAAAGCATGGTTAGTAGAATTTGCTGGGATTCTGTGACTGGAAAAGGTGACAAGTTGGTGACTTTGACACTGCAGGTATTAATTCCATTTTCATGGTTTACTATGAAAGTCATTTTTCACATTACTCTGTAATATATTGTTAGACTAAAACCATTGTATTAAGACTGTTTAAAATGTAAGCATTATAATTCTGAAAATACACATTTTAAGAAGAAACTTTGCTGATTGGAACTTTGTTCTTTTACTGAGTTAATTTTTTAATTTAATTTATTTAGTGTTAGAAAGAGGGGAAGGAGAAAAGAGAGAAACATCACTGTGTGGCTGCTTCTCACCGGGCCCCCTACTGGGGACCTGGCCCACAACTCAGGCATGTGCCCTGACTGGGAATCGAACCGGAAAACCCCTGGTTCCCAGGCTGGCGCTCAATCGTGAGCCGCCCGAGTCAGGGCAAGAATTTTCTTGTTTTCCCTCCCTGATCTTTGTTTCTGACTCTAAGCTTAGATTATTCATTTTGGGGGAGCATTAGGGGCTTCATAATTTATTACGCTCTAACTCACAAGACATTTGCCTCAGAGGTTTGGGGGGGGGGGGGTTGTAGACATTTGTCAACCTAACGTTTGACAAAGTAATTGCCTCCGTGTTGTTTGGTAGCATCGAGAATACAATTTCTTCGGAAGAGTGTGGTTTCCAACTTATTCTGAGTCTCATTCTGCTTTGACTCTCTTTTCATAATCCGGAGATATTAAATAAGCACGGGGGTCTGATCGCCTCACCCTCCTTAGTTCGTGAACGGTGGTTCTAGGTCCAGCCTGGTCCTGCTCAGGTGCGCGGCTCTGGAATGGCCAGCGGCGGGGCCCGGCCTCAGGCTCCGCCTCCGGGCGGGGAGTGGGCGGGGCCCGGAACTCTTTCTGGCTGGGGCGGAGCCGGAGGCCCAGGCTCCGCCTTGGGGTGGGGCGTGCCGTGCTGGAGCGGGCTGAGTCCCGGGTTCGGCGGCGCCGCACCTCCCGGCCGGTGGGGGCGCTGTGGCGTGCGGTCGCGGCCGGCCCGGAAGTTCTCGCTGCTGGTCGGCGCGCGGGGCACCGAAGGTGTGTGGCCGCACACGTGCAGCGGCCGCAATGAAGTTCGCCTACCGGGTAAGGGTGGACGCGAGTGGCACACGCTGCCTCTCGGCGGCCGGGGTCCAGGTGGGGCCGGGGGGCGTGGAGGCAGGGGTGTAGGTGCTAGAGACCGGGTGTTTGGGGGCCAACTAACCGTGCCTGGGTGGGCTCGGCGTCCAGCAGCTCTGTCCTCACCATGTAAAGTGAGGCAGTCTGGGCCGCGAGGGGGTGCACGCTGCAGCGGCGTCCTGTATCCGGAGGGAAGGCGGGCCGGACCGTAGGCGGCGGCGTGCGGCGGGTAGGCCAGCCCGGAGCTGACATCCTTCCTGGTTACCAGTGGCCGCGGTGACGGGGAAGGGTGCTGGCGCAGATGGGCGGAGAGGTGGTGTTGACGGGAGAGACCTGGTTCTTCTTGCTGACGCATGTAAAGAATTACAGATCAGCAAATCTTGTAGTATGTAATCAGTTTATTAGTGGCCCGTTCCCATGGAAGAGAACAGGACTGGGTAGAGTAGGGGGGTGAGAGGCAAAGTTCCAGGGCAAAGCAGGGCGACAAAAGCAAGAACTGCTGAAGACCAGGGTGGCAAGCCCCCGGGCAGCCTGAGGCCGGGTGGGCAGAGGCCCTGTGGCCTGAGAGCCAAGAGCACCCTGAGTCCCGGGGGGGGGAAGAGAGAGAGAGAGAGAGTGTCCTTTATTCTCAGGACTTACATAGTTCGTGGGATAGGAGGAAAAAAGTTACATATTGATTAACGGGTTAATGCGGTGCCAGCTTTCCTGGGGGGACGTGACTACCTAAACTCAGGTATGTGTGGGGTTCTGTTACCCCGAATCCTTATCTTGCTCCAGACTCCATTTGTTCATCTTGCTGAAAAACAAATACGTGACGGGAGGCAGTTAATTAAAATTGGGGCACTTTCCAAAGTTATTTATGGGCTTTTTCTGTGAGCATCAGGGACTTCCTCGTAAAACAGATAGTGACCAGAGGTAGGCAGTTAACCAAAGTTGTTTTATGGGCTCTTTCTTTGAGCACCGTGGACCCTCTCCCGCATTCCAGGCCTTGGGATGAAAGCACAGTTTCAAGGTTTCTTTCCCAGATAGTGGAAATGTTACATAGAATTTCAAGGACTTCCCTTCTTTCTTGCTAACATAGTGTTTCTTGTGATGTTGGAACACCTGGTAATATTATCAGACCAGGCTCAGGACTGCTGGGTTAGCAGGTGAGATGCGTCTCCCTCCTCCTCTGCCTCGGTTTACTATTTAATCTACCTAATTGGTAAAAGATGTTTCCTGGCAACCAGGATGCTAGATGCTGGCCAGTAACAGTATTGCAGTCTCAGAGTTCTTCCTATGCTGTCTCCTGCCTCAGTGCTGCTGAGCCCACCCGACATCACTGTCCTCGTCTTGCTCCACGGCTCAGGATCATTGACTCAGCGGCTGACCTGCTGGTCCCATTCCTCCAAGGCTGTTCTTTTGCAAGGGCGGGCCATTCCTCCTGGTCGGTCTCTACTCGGTGCTGGGGGTGCAGGTCCGCAGCGGCTGCATCCCCAACCAGCAGCAACCTGTGCTGCTCCAAACAGTCTCGCACCCCCACCCCCCCACCCCTTCACCCCCATCCCCCGAGAGAGTGCTCCTGTAACCCAACACAGTGGGTTTGTGGCTTGGAGTGTCTGCGCCAAAGGAACACAATTCTTGTTGGAAGAAAAAGTTTTGTTTTTACTTGTGACAAGTAGAGGAGGCAGGGGAGTGATTTCCAAAGCTGTTGCCCCTATACACTGACTGGTTACTTATTTGATACTTCTTTGCAGTTGGCTAAACTTACCCGGGTTCTGGTTCTAGTAAAGCTCATTTGTAAAATACTTTGCAACATTTCAGCATTTAGTAAGAACCGCCCAGACTTTGAGACCCTTGTCATACTTAACACTCCCTTGTGACCCAGACCTGGAGGGGCTTCCGCACTGCCCTCGTTCCTCCCGTATCCAGCTCCTGGCAGGGCCTGCACCTCATCTACTCTCTCCATTCCGGGGTCACCTCTGTGGTTGGGACACCTTCACCTTCCATGTGGAATAACATAGAAGCCTAAGTGGCTTCTCCACTTCCCTTCTTGCCTCAGTAGTCATTGGAGTGGTCTTCAAAAAGTGGGAATTGGATTATGGCATGCCTCTGCTTAAAACCTCCTCGGGTGGCCAGGTTCTGCCCCCACCCCAACCTCCTCCTCCCTGAGGTCCTCGGGGTTTCCGCTGGCCTGCAGCTCCCAATGCTGGCCTGGCTGGCTCCTCCTTCAGGTTCCAGCCCAGATGGCCCCTCCAAGGGTTCCTCCCTGACCACCCTCTGACCCAAGGGCCTCTGCCCCTCGCACTGCTGGGGTTTGGCTGGCAAGCTCCTCTGTTCAGGAAGCCTTGAACCCAAGATGCGCTTGGGGTGCCGTTTCATTGCTGCTGTTCTCTCCATCTGGCAAACATCTTCTGTCTATGGAGGCTTCCCCAACGCTCACAGTACCCATCGGCCACCTTGGAAGGGTCTTGGGGCTCCTGGAGATTGATTGAGCTCACTTCTTCCTCTCTCTTGCTCAGGGCTGGGCCTCATAAGCAACCAGTAAGTGTCCCTCCCAGGGGATGACTGGAGGGACCCCAGGAATGACCAGGGACCCTGCGGAGGCTCTGTGCCGTGTCCTTGACCAGATGCATCACTTACCCCCTTTCCGGGGGTGAGACTCTTTGCATTTTCTTTGTATTGAGAGAGCTTTGTTTTCTTTCCAGTTTTCAAATTTGCTGGGGACAGTCTATCGGCGTGGAAACTTAAATTTTACATGTGACGGAAATTCAGTGATTAGTCCTGTGGGGAATAGAGTCACTGTATTTGACCTTAAAAAGTAAGTACGCTAAATTGATATTGACAGAAGCGGTCATTATAGTTTGCTTGTAAAAATCGATGGTGTTTTTCTCCATTCCGCTTCGTAGTACACCTGTTAGTTATTAAGGCAGCCTGAGATGGGGGCCACAGGATTACAGAGAATCGCAGGGCCAGTCGTGGAACTTTCAGTTCTTCAGCTAAACCCTGGGTATCTAGGTCGTTGTTACCTTCAAGGCACGATCGCGTGCCCCTCAGCCAAACCGTGTGGGAAGGCAGCGTGGAAGCCGCCCAGGACCCCCGCCCAGGACCCCCGCCCAGGCAGCACGACGCTCGCTGCGCGTCAGTTCTGCTTGCTCCGGTGTGTGCTCTTTGTCCCGAACCAGAGCGTGTGGCTGCTGTGTTCCTTTCTTAAGGGAAGGACTCCTGCGTGGGCCGTCACCTCTTCTTCCCAGACTTGCGTGGCCTGAGCGAGATCCTCCTGGCGCAGAGGCCACCCGGTGTCTTGCTCTGCACGCCTCAGTTTCCCGGTCTGTAACATGGGACAGCAGCGCGAGCCTCCTCTGAGGGCCTTTTGCTGTGGCGCCCGAGAGCAGCGCCTGTGCGGGGTGTGCCCAGGGCCGGCTGCTGGCGTGGTCCTTACTGTCACTGTTTTGTGTAAGCGACATGTGACAGGGGCCCTCTAGGGTAATTATCACATCTTTACTGGAGAAAAATTGGAAAATAAAATAAGGGACAAAATTAGCATCTAACCCAATGGTTACCATTACTTGTTTTTCCGTATTTGTGCATTTTCTGTAAAAACAGTTTTAGTGATGTCCTGCCCTCGTGGTTGATCCTCCTGTTGGACAGTTAGCTCGTTTCCCGTTTCTGACTTTATACAAATGCAAAAGCTTGGGATGCAGTCCTAGAAGCAAAATTGATGTGTCCAAAGCCCGTTTTTAAGGTTTTTAATATGCTGTGCCGAATTTTCTCCAGGGATTTGTCTACTTCCTTTCCCTTCAGCAGGGAGCAAGGATTAGCAATGAGCTCTGGCCCAGGAGATAGGAGGGGCGTATCGTGGGGGCGGGTGGCCTGGTGGTCCCGGCCTCTCTTTCTGATGACACGTGACCAGCTGCACGGCTCTGTTCTTTTCCTCTCAGCAACAAGTCCAACACTCTGCCCCTGGCCACTCGGTACAATGTCAAGTGCGTGGGGCTGTCCCCAGACGGCCGTCTCGCCATCATCGTCGATGAAGGTAACCACCAGTGGCCACAAGAGATAAGAGGTGGTGGTGCAGGGTGGTGACCGATGGCCCCAGTTAGGGGGGCGGATGTGGGCGTCAGGGTGACCCAGAGCTGACTCTGGCTGCTGGGGCTGTGGGCCTCCTTAGTCCCCTCCCCCAGCTGCTTTCACCTGGGGCCCCGGTGAGGGGGTGTGTGTGCGCAGTGTGGATTTGCCGGGCATCCTCCCTGGCCGTGTGCCCTTGGCACCAAGGCGGGGCCGGGCCTCCTGTGCCGGGGGCGTGCTCCCGGAGCCCCGGTGCCGGCCGCGGAAACATGCAGAACTCCCTGCGCTTCAGCCGCGTGGCAGGTGGACACAGCGGCCGCTCTCGTTCCCCAGGGGGCAACGCGCTGCTGGTCAGCCTGGTCTGCAGGTCCGTGCTCCACCACTTCCACTTCAAGGGCTGCGTGCACTGCGTCTCCTTCTCCCCTGATGGCAGGTAAGGGCCCGCCCCCGGCTCAGGGCGCGGCGTTGTGGAGGGCTCTTCCCTCGCAGGACATCACCGTGGGAGCCTGTGCTGGGCCTCACGTCGGCGGCCCGGGTGGGTCCCGGGCTGAGCGCTCCCGTGGGGCCCGGGCCTGGCCCTTCTGCTCCCCCTGCTCCAGGGCGGGAGGACACGCCAGCTCCAGGGCAGACACGGCCCTCAGAGGGTCTTACGGCCTCCGGACAGCCAGGCTGTGAAGGAGCCACCGGCTTTGAGGATGTTGAGTAGTGAGCAGGATGTTGTGTGGGGGCAGGTCCAAGGCCTCAGAGGGAGGGTGTTTGTTCCTGGGCCCATCAGGATGTGCCATGGAGGGGAGGGGGGCTTCAGGTTTCAGCTGTGCCCCCCACCCCATGCTCACACCCAGAAACCCCTTAGAGTGGCATCTGAGGTGGTGGCCACTCCTTGGTACCTGTCAGGCAGGGCTGGTGTCTTCGTTTTGGTTCCGCCCAGGGCTGTCCGAGCTTGCCCTGGCTTTGGGAACGGGTGGCCGGCCGGAGGGAGCGCCTGAGGGAACTCTGCCCAGGGCAGGGCCCAGGAGACCGGTCTGCCTCCCCGCTGACTCTGCCCGCCCGTCCTTCAGGGGCCGGAGGGAGGCACGTTCCCCAGGTTTGCCTCAGAGCAGGTGAGCGGTCCCCTCCGAGGCCCTGAGCTGGCCTCCGGACTCTCGCCAGTGTGGAATATTGACGGCTCCTGTTTCTGCCACAGGAAATTCGTCGTCACAAAAGGCAACATTGCTCAGATGTACCACGCCCCTGGGAGGAAGCGGGAGTTCAACGCCTTTGTCCTGGACAAAACCTACTTTGGGCCGTACGATGAGACCACGCACATTGACTGGACAGATGACTCCAAGTGAGGCTTGGCAGGGGTGGGTGGGGAGCCCGGGAGGGACCCCTTGTTAGAGAGGGAACACCAGGTGTCCGCTGTCATTTCCTGACGTGTCATTTGAAATGCCACACCTGAGCCTTGTGTGGGGCTGGGTGCTCGGAAGGCTCCTGGCTGAGTTAGGGCCCCGAGAGCCACGGTCAGTGGGCCGGTCAGTGGGCGAGTGGGCAGGCGTCTCCCAGCACAGGCGCCGCGGGTCACTCGGGCCCATCCTTTCGCAGCCGCCATCCCCAAAGGCACCCAAGTGTCGGTGGCTTTTGCTCTGCTGCCCTTTGCTCTGCGTGCACGGAGAGGTGGGGCTGGCAGCGGCCAATCTTTGTACATCGGACCAGCGGGTCTCGTGTCCTGGGCCACAGTGGGGAGACGTAGCCCCCAGGCACTGTGTCAGTGAGAGATGACGGTCTCCCATTTCTGGGGGATGGGGCAAGGGGGGGGTGCCCCGAGACTGACCCTTCTCTTATGAGGTGCCTGGGTCTGGCTTTTATTGCCATAAGCAGTTTGCTGCAGTTGGGGTCTTGGGGGGCGGTCAGGGAGGCTTGAGGGGCAGGTTCCCCAAGCAACACTGAATGGGCTCTGCCATCAGTTCTTGGGGTTCCCCTGGATGCCCCTGTGGGGGACTACTTCTCGAGGAAGGACAGTGATATGTGCGCACCGAGGCTCCTGGTCCCAGTAGATGCCCACGGGGATATAGCCAGCGCCCCTGGCCTGCCCCCGACCCACCACCCTGGGGTGTGCCCCCCGTGCTCGGTGCAGCACCTGGCTGGCAGCCCTGAGGCTGAGCTGGGTATCCTCTGTCCAGGTGCTTTGCGGTCGGGAGCAAAGACATGTCCACGTGGGTGTTTGGGGCCGAGCGCTGGGACAACCTCATCTACTACGCCCTGGGGGGGCACAAGGACGCCATCGTGGCCTGCTTCTTCGAATCCAACAGCCTAGACGTATGTCCCCGCCCCCAGAACCCCTCACCTCACAGCGCCCCATGTCAGGGTGGGGTCCTGGGCCCTTCCCTGTAGATGGAGGTGCCCCTTCCACGGAGGTCTCTTGGGTCAGCTGGCGTCATCGGTGGCTCTTGGCTGCCCATTGGGAGTTGTCCGTCAGTGCGTGGGGGCAACTTTGCCAGAACGCATAAACAGGGTTCCTGTCACAGCTGCCTGTGGGTGGTGTGGGTTTGGGATCTGGGTGACAAGGAGCACCCACGTGTGTGCTTCCAATTGCAGCTCTACACCCTCAGCCAGGACGGAGCCCTGTGTGTGTGGCAGTGTGACACGCCCCCTGAGGGCCTGAGGCTAAAGGCCCCCACGGGCTGGAAGGCAGACCTGTTGCAGAGGGAGGAGGAGGAGGAGGAGGAGGAGGGGGAGCAGGAGACTACCGTACGAGGGAAAGCCACGCCGGCCTCGGAGGAGCAGAAGGGCAAAGTGAAGTACTCTCGGCTGGCCAAGTAGGTCTCCAGTCCGCAGAGGGCGGAGGGCCTTGACCTTCTCAGGCGGAAGTGTGACGTGGATGGGCATCATCGGGGCAGGGGCCCAGAGCACAGGGGACAGGCCATTTCTCCTCGGCCCGTCCTGGGGAGGCGTGGCTCCAGGGCACCCGCTGAGAGCCTGCCTTGGGTCCCCGAGCGTGGGGTCAGGGAGGCTTAGGGAGTGGAGAGCCCCGGGTGCGGAAATAGGGTAGTCGAGGCAGCGTAGTCGGGGCTGGCTGCCCGCCCGCCTGCCTGGCGTGGAGCGAGGGCTGCGGCCCCCGGGGCTGGGCCGGGGCTGTGAGACCAGCCTGGCTCTCCGTCCCTCCTTCCACAACGCTGCCGTCCCCCGTCTTTTTAGGTATTTTTTCAATAAAGAAGGAGATTTTAACAATCTGACAGCTGCAGCCTATCACAAGAAGATCCACCTCTTGGTCACTGGTTTTGCTTCTGGAATCTTCCACCTTCACGAGCTCCCAGAGTTCAACCTCATCCACTCCCTGAGGTGGGTGTGGTTCGTGGAAGCCCGAGGGGTCGGTGGCAGGGGACGGGTGGAAGCTGTACTGTGCCTGCCCTGACCTCCGGCCGGAGTGGCCGGGAGGCCAGAGTGGCTGCACCAGGGCTTCCCGGGACACCTCCCCTCATCGTCGTCCTGGCCAGGTGCATGGAGGGCTGGAGGGGACTCGGGAGCTGCTGCCCACCCCATCTCAGATGTTGCAGTCCCCTCTCCTGGGCTCTGGTCCCATGTGTGGGTCACGTCATTTTTATTTTTCATTTTGTTTTTTTACCTTCTGTTTGGCATCGCTGTTACACAGAAAGGGTTAAGATGCTGGTTTCACAAAATCACGCAGCTTTAAGGCTCCGAAGGCAGCGCAGTGCTCTGGGTGTTCAAAGCTTTAAATGAGTGGAATTGTTCGCCCTAGTAAGTGGGTGGGGAGAAAGTGCGGGGGCCAGAGGCGAGTCCTGTCCTCGGTCACTGGCCATCCGGAGGGTGGGGACAGGGGGCTCTTGTGCTCACTGATTCCTGCTTTCTGCTCAGCATCTCAGATCAGAGGATCGAGTCTGTCGCCATCAATAGCTCTGGGGACTGGATCGCCTTGGGCTGCTCAGGTTCGTCTTCCTGCCAGGTTGTGTGAGAACTAGAAGTAGCTTCTGCTCTGGGACACCTGCCGGTGGTCCCGTCTCGGCCCGGGACCCTCCGGGCCCTGGGTGACACCTTCCAGGGGCCTGCCGTGAGCAGAGTAGGTCAGCGGTGGCTCGTGTGAAGGGACAGTCAGTGAAACTTCCAGAATAAGGCTGCTCTGGTGGGCTGCTCTGCACACTGGCGATCAGGAGGCCGGCCGGCGTCTGCGCTGGGGCCCCGCACTCGGGAGAAGGGTGATGGCGGCCTCTGCCTCGGGGTGGGGCGGGCGGTCACCGCGCCGACTTGAGCCCGGGCCACGCAGAATCTCACGGGCAGTTGGTGCCTTCGTCCGCCCGCGGGGCAGGGTGTCAGGAGCAGGCCCCCACCCCCACCCCCTCATGCGCCCCTCAGGCCTGGGCCAGCTGCTGGTGTGGGAGTGGCAGAGCGAGTCCTACGTGCTCAAGCAGCAGGGCCACTTCGACAGCATGGTGTCCCTGGCCTACTCCCCCGACGGGCAGTACATCGTGACCGGCGGCGATGACGGCAAGGTGGGCTGCGTTGCCTTGGAGGTGGGCTGGTCAGCGGCGAGGGAGTGTGGCCTGGGAGGAGCTGTGGGGTTCCGTCCCTGTCCTGTGGGCCGGGCCTCACCTGTGGGGTTCAGCCTGGAGCTCGTGGGCTCACGTTGCCTCAGGCGGGTTCGTGAAAAAGCACCTACAAACTGACTGGATCTGAGTGGGGCGGGTCCGGGTGTCTCCCTGATTGGGGCTCGGGCTCCCATAGGGAGCCGCTCGGCTGAGGGCCCCATTGGGCTCACAGCACCATCTGATTCGGGTGAGCACTTGCCGCAGTTCCCAGAGTGACACAGGACCCCCCCCCCCACATACACACACAGTCCCCCAGCCCTCCCTCACCTGGGGGCAGTAGGAGGAGTCAAGGGGCAGGCAAGCGGTCTCTGTGCCCACGGGGCGTGTGTGTGTGTGTGCGCGCGCGCGCGAGAGAGAGAGAGGGAGCCAGCCCCAGCCGGAGCCCACCTGTTCCACGCTCCCCACCGCAGGTCAAGGTGTGGAACACCCTCAGTGGCTTCTGCTTCATCACTTTCACGGAGCACTCGAGTGGGGTCACCGGCGTGACCTTCACCGCCACTGGCTACGTCATTGTGACCTCTTCCATGGATGGGACTGTGCGGGCCTTTGACCTTCACAGGTGACCTTTCTGCTCAGGCTCTGGCTGAGAGCAGGTTGTTCCTCCGCATTGGGGTGTGGACAGGGGCTTGGGGGGCAAAGCTGCAGCCTTCAGGCCCCAGGAGCAGCAAGGCGTTAGGGACCTCAGGGAGTGACACTGACCTGGGTCTCCTCTCCTCCCGGAGGGCAGGTACCGGAACTTCCGCACCTTCACGTCCCCGAGGCCCACCCAGTTCTCCTGCGTGGCAGTGGACTCAAGCGGGGAGATCGTTTCTGCCGGGGCCCAGGACTCCTTCGAGATCTTTATCTGGTCCATGCAGACGGGCAGGCTGCTTGAGGTAAGGCGCGCCCGTCCTGGGAGCTGCACTCTGGAAGGGAGGGCGGGACGGGAGACGAGCCGCACGCAGGAAGGGCGCCTCCTGCTGGGACTGCCTGCGGGCGCTCTGGGCTCTCAGCCCTCCTCTGTGCCCTGTGGCAGGTCTTGTCCGGCCACGAGGGGCCCATCAGCGGTTTGTGTTTTAACCCGATGAGGTCGGTCCTGGCCAGTGCCTCCTGGGACAGGACGGTGCGTCTGTGGGACATGGTGGACAGCTGGAAGACCACAGAGACGCTGACTCTGACCTCCGACGGTAAGCTGCGATGCAGGCGTAGCGGGCGGAAGTCACGGCCCAGGACAGGAAGGCTGGGTGTCGGTGTTGGTCCTGCCCGCCGTGGCGTATGTTGGGGTGTAAACCCAGGACCCCCAAGGGCCCCACAGCTGTCGGGGTTGGCGATGCAGTCGTGTCACTTTGGATTGGGCCTCCCCTCGGGCAGTGAGCGGGGACCCAGGCTGCAGCTTCCTGACACTGCCTGCCCTGGCTGGTGGGAAGCAGCAGGTGCAGCGGGCCGCCCAGAGCCCCCCCCCCCCCCCCCCGCCATCACCCGTGTGTGCGTATGAAGCCGTCCCCGTGCACAGCCAGTGCGGTGCGGACGTCTCCTCTGTGACTGCTCTCCACTGCGGCGGCAGAGTTGCTTGGTCACGGCGAAGGCTTCTTGGTTGCCCTCTGACCCTGCACAGAACACATTGCTGGCCGTGGGACTCCGGGGCTCTGCAGGGTTCTCTGCTTCCTGCTGCCCCCCCGGCTCTGGTTCGGTCTCTAGCAGCCAGCGTCCTGCGCCTTTCCGGAGCCTCCTCACTGACCTCCCCCTCCAGTTAGTCTGTTTCTGCCCTGTGCCCTCCCACCTGGCTGGCCCTTGCTCAGCCCCTCATGACCCGTTTTGTGGCCAAGCCTGGACCCCCCTGTTCCGAGGCAGTTGGGGCCCTGTCTGCACGCATGGCGGGTGTGGCCGTCCTCCTGCGGTGGGGCATCTCGGAGAGCTCACGTACCCCCTTCACCCCCCTGCTCGGACCGCCCCCTCAGGGAGCTGGTGATGAGGACAGCCAGGGTGTGGCTTGTCAGCTGGAGCCCTGGGCCTTGCTCAGGCCCTGATTCTGTGCATCTCTTTTCAGCTCTGGCCGTGACCTTCCGCCCCGACGGTGCAGAGCTGGCGGTGGCCACACTGAACTCACAGATCACCTTCTGGGACCCTGAGAACGCTGTGCAGACGGGCTCCATCGAGGGCAGGCACGACCTCAAGACCGGCCGGAAGGAGCTGGACAAGATCACTGCCAAGCACTCGGCCAAGGGGAAGTGAGTGCCTTGGCGAGGAGCGGGGTGTGTCTGTGGGGGGCAGGCGGGGAGGTCTTCCATGGAGGTGTGGCCTTGGGGCAGGGCGTGCTCCCTGGGGCTCTTCCCCTGGGGCTCTTCCCCTGCGGAGGGAACACTGAGCCGTGCTGGGGCTCTGTGGGGCTCAGTGTCCTCGCACTTTGGCCGCGTGAGCTGCGCTGCTCTGAGCGTTGCAGGACGGGCTTGTGCGGACGCCTGTGTTCGGTTCTTGTAGGTCTGTCCCTAGGCATGGAGTTGCTCGGTGACTTAGGGTGACCCTTTTTGAGGAACTGCGGACGGTTTTCCAAAGATGTGGCAGCGTTTCCCTAGCCCCTAGCAGTGCAGGGGGTGCCAGTCCCCCACCTCCTCACCACCACATGACTGTCGTTCTGAATTGCAGCCATCCTGGTGGGTGCGAGGTGGGGTCTGGTGGATGGGTTCGCGCTTCTCTGAGGACAGACAGTGCTGAGCATCTTTTCACGGGCAGGTTGGCCATTTGATTGACAGCTTTGGAGAAACGTGTCTCCGGAGCATCTGCCCGTTTTAACTGGGGTGTCTGCCCTTCTTGCTGAGTTGGAAGAGTGCATGTATTCAGATACAAGAGGCTTATCGGGTACCAGGATCTGCAAATATTTTCTCCCGTTCTGTGGGTTGGCTTCCCTTTCCGGATGGTGTCCTTTGGAGCACAAAGGTTTTTAATTTTAAAGACATCCAGTTCAAAGGGTGACCTCCTTTGTATTCTGATTTCAACAAGGACATGCCCTAACTTGAGCCACGAGGCCCTTTTGTGCTGAGGTCGTGCCTCCCAGGAGGCTGAAGTCCACACCCCACCTGGGGGCGCTGTTGCTTCAGAAGGAGCAAGACTGGACATTGCGGACTGCGGGTGTAGCATCCCGCTGGTGTCTAGGCTGTAAGCCTCCGTAAGCCTCCGTAAGCCTCCGTAAGCCTCCGTAAGCCGTGGAGGCTACGGGGGAACATGGTAGGAAGACCATGCGTCGGAAGTTCCTGGGTGGTGACTAAGTCCGAGTCCCCTGTGCTGCAGGGCCTTCACCACTCTGTGCTACTCTGCGGACGGCCAGAGCGTCCTGGCAGGAGGGATGTCCAAGTTCGTGTGCATCTACCACGTCAAGGAGCAGATTCTCAGGAAGAAGTTTGAGATCTCTTGCAACCTGTCTCTGGATGCCATGGAGGTGAGTGAGCAGTGGGGGCTCCGAGGCACAACTCTGCGGGCTTCTCGGGGCCCAGTGTGGGGCCGTGCTGGGCTGTGATGTGAGCGCATGAGGTGGCCAGCTCGCCCCCCCCGAAGTGCTTCTGGGGGGAAGTGTTCTTGGCATTCCCCGAGGACGTGCAGTCAGGATGGGCCCGGCAGTCTGAGGGAGCAGCCGCACACCTCTCCCAGAGGCCCCTGGGGGCCTTCGAGGGTTGAGTGAGAGACCCTGACCCTCGTGGTGGTGGCACCGGCTCCTGCCCGGCAGTGCCAGGCTCTGAGGGAGGTTCTGCCACGAAACTGGCTCGTCACCGTCTCTTCTCAGGGTCCCTGTGTACTGTGTACGTTCCAGGCGGACCCTCAGCGTTCACGTACGAGAGCGAAGGTGGGGAGACACATCCCCCCGTCTCCCACCTCTGACGGTGACATGTCTGAGGTTTTGCTCTTCTAGGAATTTTTGAACCGGAGGAAAATGACAGAGTTTGGCAACCTGGCGCTGATTGATCAGGATGCCGGGGAGGAGAATGGCGTCGCGATACCGCTGCCAGGCGTAAAGAAAGGTGAGCAGGGTCCCTCGTGTCTCCTGTGGACTTGGCCACAGCGGGCCACCCTGCTCTTGGTTCTCTGAGTCATTGAGTTTCATCCCATGGGGACGTATTATCCATTACAAAAAGAATTTGAAAATAAAGGGCCAGAGAGGATTTGCATGACGCTTCCTGGGGAGGCCGAGCCTCCACTCCCGAGCCACCTGGTGCTCTCGTGTGGCGTGTGCACTGCGCCAGGTGCCTGGCCCAGCGGGCAGGTGGAGACGGGCACCCCCACATTCCGTCCCAGCCCTGGCTGGCCAGAGGTCGCCTCCCGGAACAGCTGAGCCGTTCGCAGGCCCAGCCGCACGTCCACAGGAGTGAGTGTCTGCTCCGGCGGCTCGTTCGTGCCGGTCAGAGGCACCCATGGAGCAGCCTCTGGGACACGGGCACACGGCTCTCCTGCTGCGCCTGCGGACAGGGCTGCAGGGCCTGGGGCTGGGCTGCCGCTCCCGGTGGGCCCGTAGCCACCCCGCCCAGCGAAGTGACTCTGGTGGTCCTCTCTTGGCAGGTGAATGGCAGGGGATTTGCTGCCCTGTAACTGAGTGGTTCCTTTGACTTCCAGGTGACATGAGCTCTCGTCACTTCAAACCCGAAATCAGGGTGACTTCACTCCGCTTCTCCCCCACTGGTGAGCCACAGCAGGGGGTTGTTGGTATTGGAAGGGTTGGGGTGCAGGACTGGCTCCCAGGGTCCATGTCGGCCTCAGTGTCTGGCTAGCTCTGGGCCACGCTATCCCCCATGCTTAAGACATGGTCACCTTTGTCCTCTAGAGAATGGCTGTGAAAGCTATGGCCTCAGACAGGCTGGGCTTGGAAACCGTAAGGCAGGCGCCTGCTCTGAGCACCTCATGTGCGTTGTTGGGGCCGTCAGGCGCCTTTCTGCCCACCCGGCCCTGCCGTCCAGAGCGCCCAGCAGATTGTCTCTGATGGCTGTGGGGGCGGGGCAACAGCTCCAGGCCTGGGGCCTGTCTTCAGTCGTTGATAGCTGACTCTCCAGCACGGACCGAGTGACGGGAGCAGGAAGGTGCGGGGCAGCAGGTGGCATTGTGTCACCGCTGTGTGAACCAGGGGTGCAGACCACAGCCGAGCGACAGGTCTGGGGACCACCTGGTTTTGTAAGTAAAAATTTACAGACCGGCCACACCAGTTCACTTGCACCTTCTGTCCCGGCCCTGTGCTGGCGTTGAGACAGTGCAGCAGAGATCCCGTGGCCTGCAGAGGTGGAAGTACGTGCCCTTGACCGGAAAGGCTGCCAGGCCTGCCAGCGCGAGCAAGGCGGGAGGGCCCGTGCGTGTCTGCTGCCACGCGCGCGCACAGCGCTTGGGAGGACGGCTTGCAGCAGGACCCACCAGGCGCTCCTTCCAGAGGGGCTGGTGGCCGGGGCAGGAGCGAGAGGAAGACGTGCTGTGCTCCTTTCTGCGCTGCTGCGTTGGGACCCAGGGGAGTGTGCTCAATACCTGTTCCTCCAAATGAGTGAGGAGAAGTGAGAGTAGCTGTTCAGGAGCCATGCGATTGCTCCATTTCGCAGGGCGCTGCTGGGCGGCCACCACCACCGAGGGGCTCCTCATCTACTCCTTGGACACCCAGATGCTCTTTGACCCATTTGAGCTGGACACCAGCGTCACCCCTGGGCGCATCCGGGCGGCACTGCGCCAGCGGGACTTCACCAGGGCCATCCTTATGGCTCTCCGGCTCAACGAGAGGAAGCTGGTGCAGGAGGCCCTGGAGTCGGTGCCCTGGGCCGAGAGTGAGTGCCGGGCCTGGCGGGGGTGGGTGGAGCGGGCAGGTGCGGGAAGGGGCTTTTCTCCTGATCGGAGTTCTTTGCAGAGTGATCGTGGACTTCCTCTTTTCTTACAGTCGAGGTGATCAGCTCTTCCCTCCCCGAGCTGTACGTGGAGAAAGTGCTTGAATTTTTGGCTTCGTCCTTTGAAGTGTCTCGCCATCTAGAATTCTACCTTATATGGACTCAGAAGTTGCTCATGATCCATGGACAGAAGCTGAAGTCCAGGTATGCTGTGCTCGCCTGCTCGTTCATCTGACTGCTGTCACTCAGTCAGCCAGCTTTTGTAGGGGTGAAGGGAAACTGCGTGCAGACCTGCCGTGAACTGAGGCCTGTACGTGCGCACACAGCGTGAAGTGAAGCCTCCGCACGCATGTGTGGTGTGATGGGAGGCCTTTACACGCGTACACAGCGTGCGACGCGAGGCCGGTGGGGCACTCCGTAACTGCCGGGCACTAAGGGACGTCTCCTTTCCAGAGCAGGGAAGCTGCTGCCGGCCGTCCAGTTCCTTCAGAAGAGCATCCAGCGACACTTGGATGACGTCTCCAAACTGTACGTTTTGCCGGTGTTGGTGGTGGGCAGGGCGGGGCTTGTACCATCACCAGCTGGCCCACACCAGGGTCTGCTCCGCGTCACCTCATTTGGGTTCGGAAGGTACCAGGGCTGGAGGTGCTTGTTCCCTCACTGCTGGTGAACTGAACCTGCTGAGTCTGCCCCTCATGGTGGTACTGGGGGTTGGCCAGCTTCAGATGGGGCTTGGAGCTGACAACGAGGAAATCGCTCAGTGAAACAAGGAGTACCTGCCGCGGTTAGGCGAGTCGGGGAGGGCATGCCGTGGTGGGGTCAGAAGCCTTCATCCTTCGGTCCTGGCTTCTGCCCTGAGGCTGAGTGGAGCCTTGGAGGCCTCACAGGTCGGCCTCTGGCAGTGAGGGGCGGGGGTGTCTTCCCTTCCTGCCATTGATTGGGCGAGTGGAGACAGGTGGGTTCTGAGGTGCTGTTGTTGGGATCAGGGGCCAGGCATCCCAGCCCCATTCCTGAACGTCTGTCAAAGTCCTGTCTCGTGGTTCCTCAGTCTTTCTGAGTCTAGAACAAGCCCTTGCTCCCTGAGGCTTTTCCTCCCGAATGTCCCGGCTGCCCCAGGAACTCCGAGGCAGAGAGGGGCTCAGTGGGCTCTGCCACCACCAGGGCGAGCCTTCCCCTTGTGGACAGTTCTGTGACCCCCACAGAGCTCCGTCCAAGAGGCCAGCTGCCTCCTGTGAGATCGACTCCTGGCTGTTTGGGGTGGATGTGAAGGCGTTCCTTTTTGGACTTCAGCATCTGTTTGTTGCTGGTGTGGGGGGACAGCCAGCTGTTGTGTATTGGTTTGGGGGGAGCTCCATTGGTGCTGCTGGGCTCCGAGTCCGTTTGTGAGCTCACAGAGCTCCACTCTTTTCTCTCTCATCCTTTCCCCTTTCGGTTGTCCTCACTGGGGGTTTCCTACGTTGAAATGATGTCTACTCTCTTCATGTGGGGAGTTAGGGACCCTGTGTGGTCTCTAAGCCAGTACTTCCTCAGATGTCGGGTGGGACCGACTGATGAAGTTTTGTGTCGAATCCAAGGAAGGGCAGGGGCAGTGAGGCCAGACCCGAAGGACTGGGTCTTACAGTTGGGTCCTCGAAGGCCGCTGCCCCAGGGCTGGAAGGGGTAGACACCGGGGGCAGGGCGAGGGCAGGGGTGAGAGAAGGAAACTCGTGGGGCTGGTGAGGCTTCACGCAACCCATGGCTGGTTTTCTCAGTGTCCCTGAGAGGGAGGGAGCCCAGCGAGCCAGGGTTTGCGGTGGGATCGATGTCACCACCGCTTTCACTAACGTGACCTGTGCACCTTCACAGCTGCGACTGGAACCGCTATAACCTTCAGTACGCTCTGGCAGTCTCCAAGCAGCGGGGCATGAAACGCCCCTCGGAGCCGCTGGGAAGTGAGGAGGAAGCAGATGGGTCCGACGGTGACGACAGTCTGCACCTGCTCGGTGGAGGACATGAGGGGAGAGGCGACAGGGACAGACTGTTGGTGTAGAGCCGGCTGGGTCGCAGGCCGGCTCATTTCAGTGAAGACCCTGGGGGGGAGAGAACCACGGCCGCCGGGGCCCAGGAAGTGAGTGGAGGGCAGTCTCGGGAGGTGGGGAACCGTCGCCAAGGACTCGCTCTTCATGTGAGGACCACGCACCTGAGAACGAGCCACCTGGTCCCCCGTCAGCACCGGCTTGGCACACAGGGCCCGACAGTGTGGGCCAAAAATGCTGAGCTTTTGCTAATGAAGACGCCTTTTAGAGAGGCCACAGTGGGTTCGTATTTATAGACTCGTGGACTTTGTATGCAAGTTATTTATATTTTTTCATAATAAAGTTTTGATGATAAATTTAGGGACAAAAAAAGATGGGGTTTCCTAAAATGTAACTGTGGATGAGGTCTAAACTCTGAATTACGGTGTGCGTAATGTATCCCGAGAGTGAAACTGTCACGCTGCCCAGCCTAGGCCGCCTGCTCCCTAATCTCTCCATCGGGTCGGGGCAGGGGCATCTGCTCGACTCCGACCTCGGAGAAGGCCCCTCCTGGGGAGCTCACGCAGACCTGCTGTGCCAGCTCTGCCCTGTGGTGGCCCTTGGGAGGGGTCACTGCGAGTGGCTTGGACCAGCTCCGCCACAGCCAGGTGGCAGCAGCAGTGCTCTCCGGAGAGAGTGCCGGAAGGGTGACCGTGGGCCCCATCCCGCTGCTTGTCAGAGTGCGGCCCCCCCAAGTCCCTGGACGGCCTGGCTCTCCCGTGCTCCTCAAAGTGCACACGTGCCCATCTCCCCTGGCTGATGGGAGGCCTCAGGTCAGGTGGGGGCAGTGCATGTGACACCTGGCGCACCAGTATCTGCCCCCGCGGCCACCATCCAGCAGGAAGGCCCTCCACTGCCGGCCTGCCTGCTCTTGGGCTCTGTAACCCTCCGTCCCCCCACGGTGGGTGTGCTCCTGCTGGCAGAGCTGGGCCAGTGCCACTGGGTGTTGGGTCCTACTCATCATCCCCATCTGTGACGTCAGCTGCATAAAGAGGCAGTCCGTCTTTCTCCTCCTCACCTGAGCTTTCTCAGCAAGCTTCACGTGTGCAGGGTGGGTGCAGCTGAGCAGCGCCCTGGTGGCGACAGGAATGCAAGGTGGAGCTCGGTGGGGTCCAGCTGCAGCAGCCCTGGGTTGTGTCTGCTGTCCCAGCCGGTTGGCCCACGGCCTCCAACTGTGGCCATTGAAACTATTTTTTAAAAACTCACGTTAGTTTGAAAATTGTTAAATCATGGGAAAGGATAAAGCATCTATCCAGGCGTTTGGACGTGAACCAACTCCTAACTAGGAGCGGTTTTTTTTTTTTTTTTTTTTTTAACGTGAAAGTTCCAGCTGGTACCTGAACGAATGAGAATGTCCGCATTTTACAATGATCGGTGCAAGGGCACACACTGAGCGTTGAGGGCAGCAAAAGGACTGCCCTCACGGGCTCCTGATGAAAGGCGCGCACCCCGCACTTCCCCCCACCCGCCCAGGCTTTCTGAGCGGAGTGGAGCCCTCGGGGGGCGGGGGGCGGGCCTGCAGTTTACAGGCGACACGCACAGGGAAAGACCCACGTGGACTGATTCCGCATCCCGACGCAAACAGCACAGACACCTGGGAGCCTCGGACCCCCGAACGCTGGCTTTTCGCTATTCAGAGATGGCTTTTTATGGATGGCAGAGGACACTGAGGCTACTTCAGCACGGTGGCCGGGCCCCCGAACACGCCGGAGTTGGAAGCCTGCGGCCGGACACTGGACAGGGTGCGGGGTCTCCGGCGGGCAGCGGCCTGGCAGCCCAGCCTGCGGTGCAGCCTGAGGGAAAGCAACGGGTTGACGCGGGCTGAGTCGCCGCACTGCCGGGCGAATGCGCAGGCGCGGCCCCGCCCACCGGCGCTCTCGCGGAGTCGAAAGGGCGACTGCGCAGGTGCGGCTGGGTCGTTCGGTGTCCGGCCCCTCCATCCCGTGACCCTGCGACCCCCGCAGTTCCCCCTGTGGCTATGGCGTCTGTTAGGGTTCTGGTGGCTCCCCGGCTGGCGGCGGCTTCTACCTTTGCGCCGCTCCCCGGCTTCTGGCCGCTGCTGTGCAGCGGGCCAGCACCCTCCCCGCGCGCGGCCTTCCACCGCTCCGTACCGCGGCCCGGGGCCAGGGTCGCACTGGTGAGTGCACGACCGTGGGGCCGTGGGGCGGGGTCCCCGGAGGTCGGCACCCCCACCACGTGGACTTGGCGTGATCCACGCTCCTCCCGCAGGTGCTGTCCGGGTGCGGAGTCTACGACGGGACGGAGCTCCACGAGGCCTCAGCGTAAGCACAGCCGCCCTTGGAAAGGGGTTGCTTCCTCCTCAACGGTCTGGAGAAACCTTTCTCCAGTTAGAGAGGCAGAAGTGACTGACAAGACACAGGGAGGCACAGGGAAGTTTTAAAGTTACATCTGTGAAATATAAGGAGACACACAATAAACTTCTGAAGTATCCCCTGTAATGCTCTCGCCGGAGTAAGCACGTCTCCCCACTGCGGTTTTGCACGGCCAGGTGTTTACAGACATTGGGATCAGGTGCCTGAGTTTTGGCACTGTTTTTTTTTCCTCCTGCATCAGCCCAGTTTCCATCCCCGAGGCGCACTTGCAACACCCTTGCCTGTAAATTGTCGCTGACATCCTGTCAGTTGTTGGCTCTTGCCACCAGACAAGGAGCGAACTTTTAGAGTTTGTGGAGGTGGTGGGTGGCAGAGGGCCAGGAATGTCTTGATGGGGGTGGGGGAACGACAGAGTGGAGAAAGCAAGGAGGACCCACAGACAGCTTGAAACCTCCCAGGAGGTCAAGAAGTTGTAGGTGGAGTGCCTAGGTCAGGAGAGGAGCAGAGCCCCCAAGTGAGTACCAGGGCAGTTCAGGCGCCTCTGGGCCTGAAATACAAGGTGCATCTCCACTTCCTCCAGAAGGGGGCAGCAACAGCACCGAGTCTGGGAGTGACTGCTTGCCTGGCACAGAGCTGCCCTCGGTAAATGCTGCTCGGGTCAGCAGCCCTCCAGGCGGTCTGCATGTCTACCTGCCTCCCACCTCCACGACAGCAAAGTTGGGGACACCAGGAATTGAACTTCCTATCTTGACCCAAAGCCCTCCTCAAACCTTTGAGCACCCTCAACAATTGGCCTGTGGGTGGAAGGCACCCCACAGCAGCCTGGGAATCCAAACAGCTAGACTGTGGCACCAGTCAAGTTGCCCCACCCCCTGCACCCCAGTTTGTAAAGGGAGCGTGGAGACTAGCCGGTCTCTGCGGGCTGGTTCAGTGGTAGTGAATTCAAATTGTGGGCATTTGCATCTTTAGCAAGCCAACCGTATCTTTTTGTAAAGCAAGTGGGTTATTAACTAAACAAGGAATTTATATTTGACGTTCAGCTAAAACCCTGTTTTTAAAAACATGATCACGGGTGAAGCTGGGTTGGGCCTGTCTCCAAGCCTGGTCTGATTTCCTCCCTTGCAGGGTGCTGGTGCACCTGAGCCGTAGTGGGGCTGAGGTCCAGATCTTCGCTCCTGACGTCCCTCAGATGCACGTGATTGACCACACCAAGGGACAGCCTTCTGAGAACGAAACCAGGTGTGGGTTGCACCCTTCTTGTCCTTGACCGTGAACAGGGGCGGGTTGAAGCTCCCTGAGAACCTGCAGGCACAGCTGTTTCATCCCAACCAGGGTCAAATCCGTTCAAATGAACCTCCGTCCTTCAGCACACTTGTCCCTGGGCAGGTCTGAGGTGGGCCTCAGAGTGTTACTGTCCATTCTGTACCAAAACACATCCCTGCTGAGTGCGTGCCGTACTTGGTTCTGACCGAAGTCGTGCGCCTCAGTTTGGCTGCCCCCAAGTGTATTTGAGGAGCTGTGAGTGGCGTTTCTGTTGCTGAGACCCCGCAGATCCACCTGTCCCCTCCTGTCCTGCCTGGACCAGAGGGCAGTGGCCCGTGGAGGCTGTGGTTCCCAGTCCCTTCCAGCTGGATTCAGACAGCGAGAGGTGGGCAAGGGGGAGAAACCGCATCTCTGTCCTGCTGGGGGCTGCTGTCCTGTTCGGGAGCCCTGTGGCTTCTTTTCTGCCTGGAACGCTGGCCTTGGTGGCAGTAGCTCCCACTGGGGTTGCTGCACGCATTTGTCACAGGAGCCCCCCAACTTCCCTACCACCATCCTGTCATCCGTTAGTTCCCCACGTGGATGCTGTCTGCCTCAGACACCTGGTCTGCCTGCCTGGTGACCCTGACTGATGCAGGAGGCTCCAGATGATTCGGGTGGGCTCCGAACTGCCGAGCTGAAGGGCTCTGGGAGATGTCTTGCATGCAGGCCTATATCCCTGTAGCTCTGCTGTTGCCTTTTCTAGGTATTGACGTGGAATTCGTGTGTGAACGCTGCTCCCCGGGGCGGAGAAAACACGGCCTCTTGTCCCGTGGGAGCCTTCCCGCCTGATTTCCTGTCTGTGCTGAGCCTTTCCTTGGCTTCTTTCTGTGCTTTTTCCCAGGAATGTTCTGACTGAGTCAGCAAGGATCGCCCGTGGCAAGATCACCGACCTCGCCCAGCTACGTGCCGCCAACCACGATGCTGCCATCTTCCCTGGGGGCTTTGGAGCCGCCAAAAACCTGTGAGTGTTTGAGCTCCGGGCCTTGTGCTTTTCACCTGGAGGGGTCATGGGGACCAGGCAGTGACCTGAGCCACTGCTGGGATCTCGCAGTCCAAATGATGAAGTAGCTGCTCTGACAGGGAACTACCCGCAGTGTAGGTGGGTCTACTCACTGTAGAACTAGTCTCTGTGTGTGTGTCCCTATGCGCCGTGGGGCCCGGAAAACTGGTTTCCGGTCACCTGACCATCCCAACTGGAGGAAGGAGCCCTCTCTTGCCTTGCCCCTTGGGTCATTGCCACAGCATCTGGATGGCCCGGGAGGCCGTCACCGTGACGTCCTTTGGGTTTCAGGTCCTCTTACTCCTTGTCTCTTCCTGTGCATTTCACAGAAACCCTCTGCGTGGCCTCGCTGTCCCAGCACCTCTCTGCTGCGGCGGGCACAGGCCGCTGCGGGGGCGGGGGGCAGTTCGAGGCACTGCGTGTGTTCGGTGGAGACACAGGAGATTAGCAAGTCGGGCCCTGGATCAAGCGTTTTCCTGTGTCACTTTTAGGAACATTCCTGGCCCAGGCTCGGGGGTCTGTGGTGAGGAGAACCTTAACTGTGACCTCAGCCAGCTGGGCCCCGGGGCTTGTCTTCCCCGTCAGGAGGCCATTCCTAGGGCTCTGCAGCTTCCTTCCTCAGCCGGTGGCTGACGGAGCCCACCGCCCGGGGCAGCGCTCCAGGAACCGCCACTTCCTCCTCTCTCTCCCCCTCCTCTGTCCTCTCCCTCTCAGGCTCAGCGGGCGCTGCTCCCCCACCACCCTGTGCGCCACCACGCATCCTCCAGGTCCTCACCTCGTGGTGCACGCCTCCCTTCGCAGGTGTGTGGTACCCACCTCACCTAGACGCTCCCTCCGCTGCGTGACCTCTCGGAGTGCTGCTGGGCTTGCCCACGGGGCCCGGTTCTTCCCAGCTGCTCCTTTGTGGAGTCTCCACTGCCTTCCCGCACCCCCTTTCCATTCTCCCAGGAATTTCATCCACGTGCTGCCTCAGCTGGCACCACGTCTGGACCACAAGTCCCCTCCTGACCCGCATTTCCAGCTGCCTGCCCCAGAGGCCTGCTGGAACCTCCTTTTGGCATTTAGAGCCGAGTCCTTCACCTGCACTCACCTGTCATCAGAATTAGCCCATCCTGTGGGGAGGGTATATGGGGCAGGCAAGACTTCAAGCCTCAGCCAGGGTCCTTGTGCTCACTGTCTCCCCTTCATCCTGTTGGGACGGTTGACCGCTTGGTCATTGCTGTCCGCCCTGCAGTGGCACGTTGACCCCCCTGGCTGGCTCTGTCTGTCTGGGTGTCCTGTACCCAGAAGTAACAGGCAGAGGTTATTACGTTCCCTAAATCTGACTCTGCTCATAACCCCTCTGTACTCAGCGATCTCGGGGCTCCCCTTCACCTGCTTCTCCAGATCTGTTTTTTTTCCCCAGTCCCTAGAAGGCTTCTTTCCCAGCCAGGAGCCCCGGCCCCACCTCACACCCGCTCCCTGTCCCCAAAACCAGCCTTTGAAGTGGTTTTCACCTGTTGCTCTCCTTAGGAGCCTCCTGGCAGGAGGTGGCAGAGAACTGGCTGGATTAGCTGGGCTTTCCCTTTAGACCTTTTCGAGCATGAGCCTCCTTTACAAACCGCTGGCTGACCTCTGACCGTGAGCACCTGCTGGGAAGTGTCCCCAGCATGGCTGACGCCATACCTGGTTGACTGGAGAGCTCAGACAGGAGGGGCGCTGGGTTACTGGTGCATCTGTGTCTTGGTGTTAAAGGGCGTGGGGCGCCCTGGGCCACTGGGCACGTCTGTGAGCTCATAGCGCTCTGTGGGAAGATGCGACTCCTGGTCACCAGCCTCATTCTTTCCGACCTGCCCAAAAAAAAGGTCAGCTTCCGCATCAGTCTCTCCTACGCGGCAGCCACTGTGGTTGTTGGGGTGCAGCACGTGGCAGTGGGCGAGTCCAGCGGTGACGGAAGTTATTCAGTTCCTTCTGCGTGGGACCTCGCTCCCTTCCCTGGTGCTGTGACTAGCTTCTGTGTGCATTTCCTGAGTTATTCACATGGGTGATTGTGTTAAAAATCTAACCAGGTGATGGCCTGTTAAGTTCCCTGTTCTGCACTTGGTACTTTTCACTTAACAGGGTGTCTCGTTGGTCTGTTAACTGCCCTAACAGCTGCACACAGTCCCACTGGATGAACGAGCCAGCTCTGGTGGACACTCGTGATGTCCAGGCCTTTCTTCTCTTAATAGCTTTTTGGAGGTATAGTTGGCATGCACGCGTTTGAAACGTAAAATGATAATTTCGACATGTGTACACACTGAGAAGCCATCCCGTGTCAGGAGAGTGGCCACGGCGCCCTGCAGGTGTCCCCGGATGAAGGGGCGGGGCCCACAGGCACTACCGGGGACCCAGAGTGCGGCCCTCTGAAAAGAGAGCAGACTCTGAAACCTGGCGGGTCTCACCCGGTTGCGTTTGTAGAGATGGTGCAGGCAGGCGCGTGCCCTCCGGCTGGGCCTCTTGCTCTGGTGGAAAGGGTGGCGCCTTGTTTAGTTTGCATTTCTTTTCCTTGTTCGTCAAGTTGGAGCGCCTGTCACTGGTTTTAGGTCTACGCCATGTCCTGCTATCTCGGTTTCCGAGCAGACTGCTGAGGACCACGTGGCATGGCTCGCAGTCTGAGCTTGCAGCTCTGGTTTGCTCTGGTGTCTGCCCTCCCACCTCACCTCTGCTGCCCGAAGTCCCTCCTTCCACTTTCCATGCCTTCTTCTCTTAAAAAAAAAAACAAAAAAAACAAAACACCAAAACACACACACAGAAGAATGTATAATCATACGAGAACCCACGTTGGACCCACATGGCAGGTCTCAGGCGTTGCAAACAGACAGGAGCCCTGAGATGTGAGGAGGCCTCTCGTTGTAGGAGCACCTTCGCCGTGGACGGGAAGGACTGCAAAGTCCATAGAGATGTGGAGCGCGTCCTGCAGGACTTCCACAAGGCCGGGAAGCCCGTCGGGTAGGTCCTGCTGGCTGCAGGGGTGCGCCTGGCGGGCGAGCGGGGCCCACAGTGACCAGTGGTGGCGGGGAGGCGGTGGGCTGGAGCCTGAGGCCCGTGGCTCGTAACTCACAGGTGGCAGCTGCCTCTCTGTGCTGTGCAGTCTTGAAACTCTCAGCCCCTTTCCTTGTTTTAATTGAGGGGGTTTCACAGGTGACTTCCAGCTCTGAAAACTCTGTAGTAATGTGGTTTTCTGTTCATTTCTCCTGAAGACTTAACAGGAAGGGGAGGGGATGGTTGTCCTCCTCTAGAATGTTCCCCCGTCAGTTATTCCCTAACTCCCATCCTTTCCCAGCACCACACCCTGGCCTCCATCCGCCCTCCCGTCCTCACTCAGCTAGTTATGCCTTGTCTTCCACTCACTGCTGCTGGGGGCACCATCCCTGCCACGGCTGCTCTCAGCGCCTCCCCTCAGTGGGCGAGGCCGGCCGCACCTGCAGCAGGAGGAGCTCGGGGACGTATGACAGAGACCCGGTGGTCAGACCTGATTTCATCAGACTCCCGTGTCCACGAGTGTCTCGGTGTTTGCCTCTCGGTCCCACTTTAACAGAGTGCATGCCTCGTGCGTGTCAGCGAGCCAGGGCGCGCGTACCGCTCGTCCTTGGAGTGGGTCCCGTGGGCGAAGGCCTGGCAGGAGCACAGCAGTGCACACACACTCGGGACGGATTCACAGGAAGCAAACCTGAGGCCCACACCCCCGCTCTCGTGGGTGCCCCACTTCGCTGGCAAACCGAAAAAGACGAGCTTATGTTAGACCCCTGCATCTGAGTGGGAGGCAGAGGCTGCAGAGGACAGTCCTCGCCTACGCTCAGCATGTCACAGGCCTCCAGTCACTTACCGGAGGCCGGCCCGGTCGCCCTCCTGAGAGCCCCTCAGCACCACCACCACCGGCCTGGAGTCCGAGCCTGGGAGCGGTCCGTGCACAACGCCCCTGCCTCCCTGCGCCCCTGGCCTGGCGTCCACCTGCACGGGGCTGAGCTGACCTTGCTATCCTTCGCCTTGCAGCTTGTGCTGCATCGCTCCTGTCCTCGCGGCCAAAGTGCTGCCTGGTGTCGAGGTCACCGTGGGCCATGAGCAGGAAGAAGGTGGCAAGTGGCCGTACGCCGGGACTGCGGAAGCCATCAAAGCCCTGGGCGCCAAGCACTGTGTGAAGGGAGTGACCATATCCTTTCTGGCAGTAGGGGACGGCGTGTGGCTTGGGGTCCCCTTCTGTGGCCGGGCAGGCAGCATCTCCAGCCAGGACCTGCGCAGGGCCCCGTAGGTGTAGAGAGCCTCCTGCACGGGCAGACCATGTCCCGGGGTGCTCCTGGACGCAGAGCAGAGGAACAGATCGTCACAGTGTCCCTTCGAGTGTCTGCTGAAAATGGCTCTGTCACCCTGGAGTGTGTCGTATGCAGTCGTATCAGGTGTTCCTGCTCCCTCTCCTTCCGGTGCAGAGCAGCCTACGGACCTGCTGTCGGTCAGTGGGCACTGGGCTGGCCAGGGGTGTGGCATAGGTAGGCTGGGGTTGGCGAGGGTAAGGCCAGTTCTGTCACCTCCCAGGGTCTGTGAGCTGGGGCAGAAGCTGGGGCGGTGACATGGGTCCCCAGGGGAACTGCCCTCTGCTGCCGCAGTGAAGTGCAGATGAGCGCTCTTAGTTAGTTGTCTTGATCTGAAAAGCAGAGGTGCCGTCACTGCCTTCAGGGTTGTGGTGGGTCCTGGGCCAGCACCACACACCCAGCGAAGGCCGAGGGTGCCGTGGGTCCTGTGTGGGTCCCATACGCACGCCACCATATGGCTCCATGAAGCCGACGCTGTTCTCTGAGGTGTGGGCTGCTTGCTTTCTCCTGGGAACGTGCTGGCCGTGTTGTTGTTTAGTCCCGTCGTGCAGAAGGTGGGGTGCCGCCAGCAGGTTCCATTGGGAAGAGTGTGTGTGCGCCCCGCCCCCAGTCACGTTGGGAAGCACGGTGGCACCTACTCTGAGGGCAGCTGGGAGCAGTGGCTGGTGCGTGCTTTATGTCTGAATCTCCTCCTCGTCCTTGCTGGGTGGCGTTGTTCCCTAACTGCTGTGCACGAAGCGCACGTGGACCAGAAAAACAAGGTGGTCACGACCCCGGCTTTCATGTGCGAGACGGCCCTCCACCACATCTACGACGGGATCGGGGCCATGGTGACGAAGGTGCTGGAACTCGCCAAGAAGTGACACAGCCGGGGCTGCGGGCTCCGCCTCATCCGCCAGGCGGAGCTGGTCACCTGTTCTCCTGCGCAAGTGGGAGTGTGGCGGGAGTTCACGTTTCTGCTTGTAGGACACGCTCGGGGTCAGCGGTAAATGGGCGCGAGAGTGTCATCCTCGGCCATCCCCCCAGGGGAGGAGGGAGGCAGAGGCCACGCGCTGGAGGGGCAGCTGGTGGTTCTGCGCCTTTAGGATGAAGTAGCGTCTTCACTCCCTGCGCATCCAAAAGTCTCAGCCAGAGTCAGCCTCTTCAGGAAGCGGACCCGGTTAGAGGTGTTACTCTGTGATCTCAGGTTTGGCCTGCTTCAGAATAGTTAGTGTTTGGAAGGCAAGATAATTTTAAGTTTATAAGTCTGATAATCAGCAAACCAAAACCAGGGTTCTTGACCATTAAAGACTCTCTAATCTGGACTAAATGTGTGCTAATTAAAATGTCATGGGGATTTTAAAGCAGGCAGCTGTATGTCAGGTTTTCTGAAGTTGGCAGAAGAGGAATGTGAATGTGAATGAGGTTTCTTAAGTGAGTCTCAGTTCTCTTAAGTTTCAGGAAGAAGGGGAAGTTGCAGACACTCGGCCTGGGTGGTGGACCTGCTGGGTGGCAGGGGACTGTCAGGTTGGTCCCAAGCCACAAGCAGCCACTGACACAAGATGTCCATGGAAGAAGCAGTAAATTGTGTTGTGTTCCTCTTGTGGGCGTGGCTTCTCTTCTGGGGAGAGGGCTTCTGGGGTGGACGCCCTCATGCGGGGTGCCTTTCCCCTTCCAGTCTGGACGCACGGACACCACGGTGCTTGTGCTTTGGGTTTGAGAAAGCTGTTGGTGGAAGCAGCTGGGTTGTTTTGCTGGGTGCTGGTGCTAGCCTGGGGACGGGTGCAGAGGCAGGTCCTGCCACTCCGCCCCTCCGCCGCCTCACTGCTGTGTGGGGGGAAGTGATGGCCGCCCCTCCGCCGGTTTTTCAGGGTGTGATGCCTGGCACTGCGCTCACCCAGGCCCTCCGGTTCGCCCGTCTCAGCCCTTGATGTACCAGTCCTCCTTCGTGGAACTCCACTGTTTGGCGGCCAGTTTTCTTCCCACCGAAGCTGGTCCCGCAGGCAGGAGCCCCCTGGCAGCTGCACTGGCCCTGGCCACAAGGGCTGAAGGGCTGGGCCTGCCTTTGCCTGTGCAGCTAAAGGGAGCCTCGCAGGGCCCTCGGGAGGGCAGACAACCGAGCGTAGTCTCCGCCCTCAGACTTGTTTGCAGAGGCACTCCTGTGTGCTGCGTGCGTGCGTGTGTGTCTGCGAATATGGCAGAGTGCACAGCTCTCAGGCGTGCACCTTGGTGAGTTCTCACGAAGTGAATGCACCGTGGACCCAGAGAGGGCAGCCTCCAGGCGTGAGCCTGCAGGCACCTGTGTGTCTCGGCTCTTGCCCAGGGAGGCCGCAGCCGTGAGGCTTCCCTTCCTGGGAGAATCTCCAGACAGGCTTCTCTGCTGGGGTGTTGCCCACATTCGGCGCTCTGCCTCCACGAACGTCGCGTGGTGCTCCTGGCACCTCCACGGGCGTGTGTCTGCGTGGAGCTGCTGGACTGCAGGGATGACGCGCAGCTGCAGTGGGGGACGTCAGCAGTGGCCCTGCCCTGCTGTGCGCCACCAGCACAGGTGTCAGCTTTGTCCCGGCCTGCTGGGCGCCATCGGGCCGTCTCTGTCTTATCCCCGCACCCCAGTGGGTGGGTGGTGCTCAGGTGGTTTTCTCTGCCGTCTCCCTGATGTCCACCGAGGCCGGCTACCTCGTATGTCTTTCGGCCTTTCGGTGACCCTCCTGTGAAGGACCTGTTCTCCCCAGGGGTTTCCCTGTCTGGCTGTCTGCCTGTCTGGTCGTTGGAGCTCTGTAAGTGTTCTGGCTGCAGGTCCTTTGTCAGTTGAGTGGGTCACCTGTATTCCCCCCTTCCCCGTCTTCTCATTCTCGAGGGTGTCCCGGTGAGCAGATGGTCCTAATGTTTACATGGCCCCTTTACCACCCTTTGCAGTTGGGTTTCTCGGATATTCCTGCCCTCCCCGAGTCGCGCAGCGTTGTCCTGTGTCATCTGTTGTCTGACCGTCCTGTTCAGGTCATCGTTTGTCTACAGTCAGAGTTCGTGACTCCCCTCTGCTCTGCAGTTTGGTTTGTCTCCCCTGGAGATGCCAACGGGTGCACCCTCGGAACTGAGCCCTGGGCAGGGGCAGCACCAGCACCCCCCCTCCATCTACCCGGGGCTCACCCCCCAGGGCTTGGCAGTCGCACGTGCTGTGGACAGACGGGCCCCAGGAATGGGGCCCGTGCTCGGGGAGCAGCAGGCTGGCTGGGTTTCACCTCCTCTCACTTCTCCTTCACCTCTGCAGTGACCTGGCCAAAGGGCAGGTGACCAGAAAGGGCAGGGAGAACTTACCAGGAAATCCCAGAAAGCGTTTGTGTGTCACTCGGTGCTCGGGCCCTTCCCTCCTGCGCTTGGCTGTTGTCCACCCCGTTGCTTCCGCGAGGTGCCGGATGGCCCGGGTCAGATGCCACTGCGGTGCACTTGCCCCTGCCTGTGCAGCCTCCGAGGCAGCCCTGGGAGCTGGGTTCCTGACTGTCCCCTGTCATAAGGCCGAGCTGGGACTCCGGTCAGGCAGAAAGGCTGGCGCTCGGATCCGAAATGTGGGAGAGCCCAGGGAAGCCCCGTGGCCTGAGCCCGCGTTCAGTCCTCCCTTGACATCAGCAGAGCACCGCGTGCCCAGAGCCGGGGGAAGAGGCTGACGCGGCCCCAGCACCCACGGAGCCTAGGCCGTGGGGGTGACCGGACACGGGCCGAGGAGCGGTGGAGGCCAGCGACACTGGGAAAGAGGGCCGGTGGGGCTGGTGGTCCAGGAAGGAGCAAGGCACCGTTTCAACTGAGTGAGGATGAAGTGGAGCGAACAGGTGACTATATGTGAAGAACGTTCCAGACAGAGGAGTAGCCAGTGCAGCGGCCCAGTGGGCAAGGCCGTGAAGTGGAAGAATAGCACGGGCGTAGGGCAGCAGGGCCATGAGTGATGTGCTCCGTGCGGTGGGCCCCTAGAGGCTCCTTGACCAGAGGCCATGGAGCGTGTCCGTGGTTCAGGCTCTGCCACCAGGGGCGCCACAGAGCTGTCCAGTCTGGCTGCAGGCTCCCAGCTTCACTGAGCCTGGATGGGTGGCCTCCCTGAGCTTCCCCTGCTGCCCCCAGTGGGGGCAGGAGCCCTTCTGGACCCACGCCCCCTGCACCATCCCCCGTCTGTCTGAGCCCTTTGCGTGCACCTCTTCGCCACCCCTCCTGCCCTTTCCAGCTGGAAAGCCCAGACCCCATCTCTACCACCAGCCCCCCTCACCCCTCAGTTCCTTGCTTTGGCATCACCCTGTAGCCGACTTCCTGTGCTCCCTGGCCCAGGAAGTGACCCTCCCCTGCGCCCCCCCCCCCCGCTCTTGTGAGCTCACAGTCTGTAACTGCGCACACACGTGTCTTTGTGTGTGCGCACGTCACCAGCTTGTCATCTGTTGCGCACGTAGACTGAGAGCTCCAGGAGAGAAGGTACCAACCTCCTTAGAGAACCTCCGTGTCCCCAGGGCCGGGTAGCAGCCCGAGGGCGGTGGGCTCGGTGTGAACCTGAAGCTCACTGGCAGAGGCCTGTCCCAGGGCCTTGGCCCAACTCCAGGCCCCTTCACTCACCCCCACCACTGGGAAGAACCTGCCCTTTCTCGACTTTTCCTGCGGCCCTTGACTTCCCTTCCTAGCACTTTTTTTTTTTTTTTTTTGGTGGGGGGCATTGTTTTATAGATTTTATGTTTTAGAGCAAGCAGTCTTAGGTTGACAGCAAAGTTGACTAGAAAATATAGAGTTCCCATACACCCCCTGCCCCCCAACATCCACAGCCTCCCCACTATCCTCATCCCCCCCAGAGGGCACATCGGTTAAAATGGACGAGCCTCCGCGACATCATCACCCAGAGTCCACGGTTTCCTCTCCGTGCTGCGCGTTCCGCGGGTTTGGACAAACACACAGTGACAGGTGTCCATCGTTGCAGTACGCAGAGTCGTTTCTCTGCCCTAAACACAGGAATTCACCCCTCCCTCCCCGACCCCTGGCAAGCAAGATCTTACTGTCCAGTGCTGCCTTTTCCAGAACGTCCCAGAGCTGGAGTCAAGCGGTGCGCAGCCTTCTCGGGTTGGCGCCTTTCACTTAGGAGTGTGGACTTCAGGTTCCTCCGTGGCTTCGAGGCTCATTCCTCTTCATCGCTGATTGATATCCCATTGTCGGGATGGCCGTGGTTTATCTGTTCACCCAGCGGAGGGCATCTGAGTGCGAATGCTTTGTGTTTCGTGAGTCTGATGTTAGCTGTGGGGTTTTTGTAGATTTTGCCAAGTTGAAGAAGTTGTCCTCTAGTGCTAAGTTCCTGAGAGGTGTTTTTTTTTTTTTTTTTTTTAACTATAAATTGGTGTTAGAATTTGTCAAATGCCTTTTCTGTGTTTATTAATTAGGAACAAGTGTTTCAATTTTTCTTGTTTAGTCTGTTGCTTCTGAAATGTCGACCAGCCTTGCATGCCTGGAATAAATCCCACTTGGTTGTAGTATTTCATTCTTTTTAAACATCACGGAGATGATTTGCTAACATCTTGTTGAGGCTTTCTGCATGTTTGTTCAGGAGAGATAATTGGGCTGCAGTTTCCCTGTAACGCCCTTGATTGGGGTGTCAGGGCGATGCCGGCCTCATGGAAGGAGTTAAGTATTCTCTCTGCTTCTGTCCTCTGGCAGAGGTGATAGAGAATGGGTATAATTTCTTCCTTAAATGCTTAGTAGAATTCACCACTGAACCCATCGGAGTCTGGTGCCTTCAGTTTTGGGAGGTTATTTAATTATTGCTTCAGTTTCTCTAATAAATATAGTTCAGTTCAGATCTTCTGTGTCTTGTTGGGTGTGTTAGCAAATGGTGTCTTTCAAGGAATTCATTGGTTCATTTCATCCAGGTTAATCTGTGGGCGTAGAGTTTTGGTCAGAGGTTTTTTTTTTTCCCCAATCTAACGTCTGTGGGATCTGTAGTGATGTTTCTTCTTTCATTTCTGATATTAGTCATTTGTGTCTTCTCTCTTTCTTCCTCAGCCTGGCCAGAGGCTTTGCAGTGTAATCTTTGCAAAGAAGAACCCACCATTTGTCTCATGGATTTTTCTCTATTTCCTGTTTTCAGTTTCATTGATTTCTGCTCTAATTTTTATTCTTTACTTCTGCTTGCTTAGGACTTATAATGTGCTCTCCTTCAAGTTTTCTGAAGTGCAGGCTTAGATGATTGATTTTAGGTCTTTTTTCTTTTCTAATATATGCATTTAATGCTATACATTTCTTTCTAAGCACTCCTTTTACTGTATCTCACAAATTTTGATTGCTGTATTTGCATTTTTCTTCAGTTCAAAATATTTTAAAATTTCTCTTGAGATATTTAACACACATGTTCATTAGAAGTGTGTTGTTTAATCTACAAGTGCTTAGGGATTTCCCAGTTAACTTTCTGTTATGATTTCCAGTTTAATTCTGTTGTGGTAGAGGGCAGACGTTGTATGATTTCCATTCTTTCAAATGTGTTCAGGTGTGTCCTTGACCCAGAATGTGGCTTCTCTTGGTGAATGGCTCACGTGAGCTTGAGAAGAATGTGTGTCCTGCCGTCGCTGGGTGAAGTGGTCAGCAGATGCCGGGTAAACCCGGCCGACGGGCGGCGCGATGGGGTCAGCTCGGCTCTCACCGCCTCTCGGTGTCGAGAGGGGTCGGCGTCCCCACCTCTGACGGTGGGCTTTCCCCCTGCGGTTCTAGCACTTCTTTCCCCAAGTAGTTCGACTTGGTGTTTTCAGGCACATGCGTCGTAAGACTTGTTATATCTTCTTGGAGATGTGGACCCCATCTCCAGGGGGCCACACACCAAACCCGACAAGCTCAGGGGAGGCCTGCACGGTGGACTTACAAACTCAGACCGAAAGTCACCTCACAGGACGGCCTGAAAGTAAAACTTCCTGGCCGAACGTGAGTCACAGCAGGCAGTCACCTGCCAGGCCATTATCTTCCCTGACAAAGGTCAGCCTTTACCCTAACCGAGACGGTGGATTGTCTTCGTGAGTCTAAGATAACGTGCCTTGGGGATGTCAGAGCAATCCCCTTGTTCTGGATCCTTCAGGGCACAGCGTCCCGCCGGAACCCAGGGCACGCGCCGCCCGCTGTTGCCGTGTTCTCCCGCCCACCATCACGCCGCGCTGCGAGTGTTCACTGGGCACCGCCCTGTGCGCACCCGTGTAAGAGAAGTGCGTGTCTGTCCGCCCCTTGTTAGATTTCAGCCATGTCCTCCCTTTGCCTTCCCGCCTCCCCGACCTTCCACCCGTGGATTTCACGTCACCCACTCCTGTCTTCCCCTTTGTTTTTTCTTTTTTTAAGTATATTTTATTGATTATGCTATTACAGTTTTCCCAATTTTCCCCCTTTATCCCCCCTCCGCCCTGCAGCCCCCAACCCTCCAGCAACCCCCCCTTAGTTCATGTCCATGGGTTGTACGTATAAGTTGTTTCCTACACCATTTTTGACCTCTCCCTATCTATTTTATGCCTACGAATTATGCTGTACCTTCCCCCCCCAGAACTCCCTCCATGTGATCTCCATTTCTCTGATTCTGTTCCTGTTCTCGTTGTTTGCTTAGTTTTTGTTTTCTTCTTTTTTTTTAAATGTTAATTATTTTATTTTAACTCGCTCAGAGAAAGTCTATTTTCAAGATTATTTCTTTTTTTTTTTTTTCCAGGCAAAATGGCACTTTATTTTTTATTTTTATTTTTTTTTAGTTTTTTTTTTTAATCAGTATTTTTTAATTGTTGATATTGTACAGTTTTCTGTCTTTTACCCCGCCCCATCCCACCACCCCTGTTTTCTTCTTTTTTTTTAAGGTTCATTTGTTGATAGTTGTGAGTTTGTTGTCATTTTACTGTTCCTATTTTTTTATCTTCTTTTTCTTAGATAAGTCCCTTTAACATTTCATATAATAAGGGCTTGGTGATGATGAACTCCTTTATCTTGACTTTATCTGGGAAGCACTTTATCTGCCCTTCCATTCTAAATGACAGTTTTGCTGGATAGAGTAAACTTGGATGTAGGTCCTTGCCTTCCATGACTTCAAATACTTCTCTCCAGCCCCTTTTTGCCTGGAGGGATTCTTTTGAGAATCAGCTGACAGCCTTATGGGAACTCCTTTGTACATAACTGTCTCCTTTTCTCTTGCTGCTTTTAAGATTCTCTCTTTGTTTTTAATCTTGAGTAACTTAATGATGATGTGCCTTGGTGTGTTCCTCCTTGGGTCCAACTTCTTTGGGACTCTCTGGACTTCCTGGAAGTCTATTTCCTTCGCCAGATTGGGGCAGTTTTCCTTCATTATTTGTTCAAATAAGTTTCCATTTTCTTGCTGTTGTTCTTCTCCTTCTGGCACCCCTATGATTCGGATATTGGAATGTTTCAAGTTGTCTCAGAGGTTCCTAAGTCTCTCTTCATTTTTTTGAATTGTTGTTTCTTCATTCTGTTCTAGTTGGATATTTATTTTTTCCTTTTCTCCAAATTGTTGCTTTTGAGTCCTGGTTTCCTTCCTGTCACTGTTGGTTCCCTGAATATTTTGCTTTATTTCATTTTGGGTATCTTTCATTTCTTTCATTTTTTGACGAAGCTCAATCAGTTCTGTGCGCATTTTGATTACCAGGGCTTTAAACTCTCCATCAGATAGGTTGGCTATCTCCTCATCGCTTACCTCTCTTTCTGAAATTTTGCTCTGTTCTTTCGTTTGGGCCCTATTTTTTTGTCTCTGGGTACCTGTTAAGTTGTAAGGGGGCGGGCCTTGGGTATTCACCTGGGCAAGGCAACCCTCCTTGCTGCGCTGCAGCACTGCCTGTGGGGGAGGGGCCGGAGAGGGAACAGTGCAGCTCGCCTGCTCGGCTCTAGCCCACTTTCCGATGAACCTCCTGTGAGACGGGGAGTTCCTCCCACCTCGGCGACCCCTGCTGTAGTCTGCGGTCAGCTCTGAGTCCCACTTTCCCGTCCAGCCAGCCCTGCCCTTGCGGTCCGCCGCCTCGCTTCGGGTTCTCCCCCCAGGCCACCTTACTGGTCTGGTGGTTCTGGCTGTTTCAATTTCTTGGTTGCCGGAGTTCCAAACAGTTTGATTTTTCTAGCACTTCTGGTTGTTTATTGATTTTAGATTGTTTGTTATCCTCCTCTTGGTTGTACAAGGGGCGGCAAGCTCAGTGTGCGCATGCACTTCTCTGACCGTGGGCTGACAGCCATGCCGATGGCTGAAAGGCTGCAGGTGTGTGAGGGCAGGGCGAGCACCTCAGCTGCTGATTTGGGACCGTGAGCAAATAAAGTGGTGGTGGTTTGAACCCATTTAGTTTTGGGGTGGGTTGCTACACAGCAGGAGGTAACCAGTACACCCATGCTCTACACTGGGCCAGGGGCCTACCCAGTGGGCTGCCCCGGGTCACAGGGACTGTGCGTCTGGCTGGCCTCGCCCCAAGGGGCTCTCCAGGAGGCCAGGGGACGCCTTCTTGCTCCTATCCAGCCCAAGCCCCCAGCTCGGGGCATGGCGTGAAGGACATGCTGACTAGTATTTGGAGTGAGCAAGTGACTTGAACGCCCCAGATGAACCTTCCTGCCAGTCTGTTCACACAGTGGTCAGGGCCACCCTAGTGGACACTTGTCCTCACAGACCTTGGGAACACTTGTCCTATGTTGAGTTGGATCCTGTTTAGAGTCTCCCAGAACCCCCCGGCAGCTGCTCGATGGTGTGGGTCCAGTCTCATGCCTTTGCCACCGAGAACGAGGGGCTGTAAGGCTGTGGGGTGTGTGTGGTGGGGCGCCCGGGTGCCCGACTGTCTGGGACCTGTGGCTCCACAGTTGCTGCCGACCGTGTCCCACATGGAGACGCCACCCCCTGTGGCCCCCAGCTCCTCCTCACTGCTCCATGCTGTGCTCCTGCACCCTCAGGTCCTCTACGTCCCCAGTGTGGCCTTCGTTCTGGGCTCCGAAAGAGAAGGCTGGCTCTGCGGGGGTGGAGAGCGTGGGGGGCACCGCAGGCCCCTCGGAAAGAATTAAGGGAATGTCTTCAAGCAGCGTAATCCGCCAGCATTTTCAATGTTCTCTTTACTATTTCCTGTCTCATTTTCATGCTTCCTTGCACTTCCCTGTTTGGGCCGAGGTCAAATAGCAGAAGTACTGAAAAGTTTCTCATTCGTGTCTCATGGTGCTTCAAATCTGGCCTGAAACAGGAAGTTCTGTGAGATGTGTCACCGGAAGTCTCTGCATCCATCACGGGCTCTGGGCACATGACCTGCTTCCCGAGCCCCTACCCTGGCGTCCTGTAGGGGCCCTTGGGACTCTCAGCCTGAGGCGGGCCTGTTCCCGGCCGGGGGAAGACATCGTTTGCTCACTGGGCTCAAAGGATGGTTGGGGGGAAAGTGAGAACCCAGCTGTGATGATGTCCTAGGGGGGCCGACAACACGAAAGACCCGCAGCTTGGGCAAGGGATTCGCTTTCTCACAGTCCTGGAGGCCGGGAGCCTGCGGCCCAGGTGTGGTAGGGCTGTGCTCCCCTGAGGCCTCTTCTTGGTTTGCAGGTCGCCATCTTTTCCGAGTCTTCCCTCTGTGTGTGTCCTGATCTCTTCTCGGAGGGCAACGGCCGGATTGGGTCAGGTCCCACCCTCATTTTACCTCAGTCACCTCTGTAAAGACCCTGTCTCCAGTCACAGTCACGGTGTGAAGTCTTGGGAGTTAGGGCTGCAGCGTGCGGGTTTGGAGAACCACACAGCTCAGCCCACAAAACCGTCTAGTTTTCTTGAAGTCCATGCAGAGGCTGACGGTGAAGCAGCTAAGTGTGTCGGGTTGAAGGGCGGCTGCACCTTTGACAGCGCGGAGCTCACTCTGGGTGGTCTGAATGCAGCAGTGCCCAGGACCCCCGTGTCAGCCTCATGGGACCCTCGCTCGAAGCTGGTCCGGCGCAGCCTAGGAGGTGCGGCCGTGAAGTCTTCCCTGAAAGTCTAGAGGTTTTCGGGGGCACACGGACGGTGGTTAATTGAGGTGAAATGCACGTAACCTAAGAGTCGCCACTTTGGCTGTTTTAGGGTGTGTCCCTCAGTGCCAGCAGGGCAGTCACGATGCTTTGCAGCCCCTAACACAGGCCAGTTCCAGGGCCCCTTGTCACCCCAGTTGCTACCATACCACCGAGCAGTCCCCTGCCTGCCCCTGAGGCTCATCCACTCCGGGGGCATGTGCGCTGTGGTCCTGGAAATGGAGCTGGTCCTGAGGAAAGCTTCAAGCCGACGCTGCCTGGACCTCAGATCCCTGCCCGTGCGGGGCCTGGGCCCCCGAGGTGCGTCCCGCCTGAGTGTCCACCTGTCCACGAGCATGCAGCGGTGCCTGGGGGCTGAGGAGCGTCCTGGACATGCCGGTGATGGCCACACTCCCTAGAGCCCTCCCGGACCTTCCTCTCATGGCCGTCCTGCCAGGCCTGGGACCTGACCCCACTGTGCCCACAGGCATCCGGCTTCTGAGCCCTGGCGCCCAGCTGGCTGTCCTGGCCTGGTTCTCCAGAAGCCACCTGAGATGGGTCAGGGTTTATGGGGGAGGGACCCACAGGTTGGGTAGACAGGTGGGAGATGCAGGGGACAGGCAGGTAAGCAGGGCGTGTGTCTGGATCACGGGGCTCTGAGTGTGACCCAGCCTCGGGATTCCCTGCGGGCAGCTGGGTGGGGCTCCTTACCCCTCCCGGTCCTGGGATGCAGACAGGGCCGCAGGCGCCCCCAGGCCCAGACTGGACCCACAGTGCCCAGACAGCCCTGCGGCAGCGGGGTGGGGCGTGAAAGGGCTAGGGTCGAGTGTCGCCCTCCTGCAGCCGTGGGCGGGACCTGTCCCGCTGGTCCTCTCACCTGCCCAGCTGTTCCTGCAGGTGACACGGGCCTCACAGCCCTCGTCCTCTCCGGCAGAGGAAGTTGTTCTCCGGAGGCCTGTAGGGGATTCTCAGGGGGATTTCCAGCTAGAGACCAGCTTTTATTGATGGTACTAAATGGCTCTGAAAGGTCAGTCCTTTACCAAATGAGTCACCTTAGAGTCTCTGCCGCAGAGTCTCAGTCCCGTGCCCAGGACCGTGAGGGGGCGGGGGTGCCAGTCTCCCTAGAGTGGACCAAGCCAGGGCCATCCCAGCCCAGCCCCTCATTTCCTGCTGCTGCCTCTTCTTTGATGGTGGTTTCCTGTGTCGGTGTGACTGCCCCTTCCAGGGCGCAGGGCAGACCTTCCGGTGTGTGCAAGGGTGTTTCCTGATGAGATAAGCAATCCGCTCAGTGATTCTCCACCCGCTTTCCCTGGCAATCCCAGCAAAGCCAGAGGACAGGGGAACAAACACCAAGCCTGGGGACATGTGGAGCCCCTGACGTGTCCCGGTGGGTCTGTCAGGAGATTTGAAATGGGGCCCTCGACCTGGCTTTGGCGGCCTCCTCACTGGCCAGGTCCAAGGATGTCAGGCTCGGGGCTGCTGTCACGGGGGCCTGGCCTGGTGCCCCACCTCTCTGTGAGGCTGCCCAGGCCCCCGGGGCCTTGCAAGAGGCCCAGCTGGGAGACCAGGGTCTGTGGACTTCGAGGGTGGGGAGTGCACCCCCTCACCAGGGTGGGAGCCCAGCGGACACGGAGACAGCCCTTCTCCACAGAAAAGCCCCAGGATGGTTCTCCCCATCGGGACAGCGAGGACAGCCTGGTGATGACACCAGCATGGGAAAGCAGAAGGTGGAAATGTCCAGGGGCTGCCCTAGAACCAGGTGGCTCGTGGTATTGATGTTAATTATGCTATTATTGTGGAAATGGCACAGCCCAGATGTTGGAAATTGAGAAAAGAAAACTTCAGCCCCACCTCGAACCCTGCAGCCTAGAGCCGCCTGCCCCGTGCGGCCGTATTCCAGGTGTCTCGGTGCACGTGGGTGACTCGGCGCGGCCGCAAAGCCGCTGCGCCCTCACAGCCCTCTGACGGCGGCCTCGGGGTCGCGACTCCCGCGTGGCCGGGGCCCTGCGCTCCTTTCCCAGGGCTTTTACGTGAAACCCACCCCCTCACTCCCATTGACATTCCTGCTGTTGGCAGTTTGTCCTGATTAAAATAATGTCGGGAAGAACATTTTGTCCTTGGAGTCCTTTTCCTCAGGGCATTTTCTCAGAAACGAGGCTGCAGGATTGGGGTTGGGAACGTTTTCTGCAGCCACGCTGCCATGTGGCGAGGTCCTCCCAGCGTGAGCTGTTTACGGGTGTTTCCCTGGCAATGGGCCGGGACTGGCGATGGGCCAGTGGCCCCGGGGGCCTGACTGCAGGGCCCTCGCACTTGTCCTAACTCCTGCCGACCGGGCCAGGAGGCTGCCAAGGGTCCTCCCAGTAGACTCTTGTGAAGAGATGCCCTTCTCCTGGAAGCCCTGCTCTCAGGCTTTGGTGGTCGCCGTGGCTGGTGGCTCATGACGGGAATCCCCACAGCACGCGCGTCCTCGCATTCCTAGGGCTGGGTGGGTGGCACACTGGGGGTCCGCTCCTTTATCAGTGGAGGCCCCCCCAGTTTCTTAGTAATAGTCTAAAAGAAGCCAGTTCTGGGCATACTGACTTGGCGACCTCTTGACAGGCAGCCTACCAGTAAGCGAAGGCGGCTGTTTCTGGAAAGGCGGGCTCACCTGTCCCTCAGATCCAGCCAGAAGCAGGACCAGCGGGCTGGGCTGGGCTCTGCTGTGGCAGGTGGCATGTGTACAGACGAGCACGCCCCAGACCCTCCGACCCACGGCTGCAGCACGGGTCCCCACCGCCCTCGCTGCTGAGTTGAGAACATTCACAGTCCTCAGGGCTTTTGAGATCTCGGGGCTTTGGAGCTCCCCCGGGCCTCTCTCGGGGTCCCGGTGGCTGCCCCAGGGCCTAGCCCTTGGCGTCGCCTCCTCCTGTGGGACTTTACCCCACAGGTGCTCTTCCTGGGCAGGTGTCAGCAAATGTGCTTGGGAGCGCCAGGTTAAACGGAGAAAAACAGGTGTCTTTAAGGTCGTGGGCCTGACGAGAACCTCCCAGACACGGCTGCTTTTCCGTGGGAGGGATGCTTGGGAGAGCCTGGGGCAGGAGGAGTTCTGGCCCCGACAGATAGGTCCCGGGAACCACGGGATGCGGTCCACTCTGGAAGCAGGGCCCTTGCAGGTGGGACCGAGTTACGGGCCTGAGGATGAGGGGCCGCTGGGTTACCGGGGTCGGCCCTGAGCCCAGGGACACGTGTTCTTGTAAGAAACGGACGGGAGGGAGAGCGCGCGATGACCGCAGCGGGGACTGGAGTGGCTCGGCCCCACTGGGCCCCGCCCCAGAGCCCGGATGCCAAGGACAGGGGTGCCCACCTGCACCTCACAGGCCGGCTTCAGGGTGCAGTGTCCCTGGAGAAGCCGCGTGGACTCACGAGAATGGAGGGGCGCTGCCAGCACATTGTAGAACCAGGCAAAGGAACAGGAGTCTGAGAGGGAAGCACAGCCATCGTCACAGAAAGGCAAGCCGTGACTCAGGTCACGTGGAGGAGGCAGATGCCGCGGACGACAGGCCGGATGTGCGGCTCCCCGACCTGCGTCGGGCCCGGGGCCCGGGGGCTGGAGAGGACCGAGGGCAGGCAGCCTGGCCTAGAGCTCTCGGCAGCTCTGCTGCGGTGCTCGTGCCCCCCGTCGTCCAGGCCCCAGGGGTGAGGGAGCCCCACACTGCAGTCCCAGTTGGTTCCTCACTGGTGACGTCAGCGTAAGCACCCCCGTCTGTCCCTGGGTGTCGAATGTGGACAGCGAGCTGTCCTCTGTTGGGACGTAAAGACCTTTACTGCTGCCTGACTCTGTGCACCAAAGCCCCTGACAGTCCAGCCCCCGCAGGGAGTGGGACTCTAGCCAGAGTGACCTGGAAGGCAGTCCCCCACTGTGACCCCTGACCCTCAGTGGGGTTCAAGAACTTCTGAGATCCGGCCCACATCACCAATGGAGGGGATGCGTAATGTCCAGACGGGCAGCATCAGCCTCCCCCAGTTCCTCTGTGCTCAGAGGCAGCGGCCCCTGTGGCGGGGCCTCAGCTTCCCGCTTCCCATGGTGACGGTGACGGTGACGGTGATGGGAGGGAGGCCAGAGGGAGCCTGTGGCAAGAGGCAGATGCACAGGGAGTGTCTCCCGTCCTGACTAATGCTGCGGTGTGACTGGGGGCAGCCTGTCCGCAAAACCGTGTGGTGCTCTCTAGGAAGCTGGTGACCAGATGGCCTTGCATCACAGGGCCTGGGGCTGCCCCCTTCTGGGACCCCTGCCTACCCTGTGGTGGGGTCCTGCACTGGGGCCACCTGGCTCAGAGCCCCCACAAGCCTGAGGAGGCTGAGTGGACGCAGCATCAGACCTGCCGCTTCCCAGAGTTCACCACCGTGTTGCCCCTTTCCAGCAACTTCGCTGCCCCTGGGTCCCTGTGCATCTGGTCACCCTTGACCCCCATCCCCTTGTCTCCAGCCAGCTGCCCTCGCGGCCACACCTGATTCCTCTCCTGCCTCCACCTCCAGAAACAAGTTGCTGGTCGCCTCCACTCTGGAGAAGAGAGAATGTGTCCCCAGAGTGGAGATGAGGTCGGGGGCAATGGAGCCAGCCGGGGGCAAGCGAGTAGGGTGGTGGGAGCTCTTCAGGCCGCTCCATGAAACCCTTCCTCCCTAGCCTCAGGTGGGATCCCCAAGAGAGACCCTGCTTCCCAGTGGAGGCGGTGCTGGAGGGGGAGCTGAGGGCGGAGAGGCCAGGAGGGAGGTGCGAGAGGACGCTGCTGGGACACCCACTCCAGGAGAGCCCCAGGAGCCCAAATGCCACGGGGTGGGCGGTGGCGCCGGGAAGAGTACTGCCCTGCCGACCACACTCCCCTCGCCTGGTGCCCCAGTGCTGGCTGCAGACTCAAGCCGGGTTGCCCAGGTCCCACGTGGCCCCCTGCCCAGCCCCACGAGCCCCTCCAGGTTTGGGATGAGCTAAGGAACAAAGTCAAGTCCACACAGCATGGGCCACAGGTGGATGAGGAGGCTGCCCCTGGAGAGGGGTAGAAAGAACTCCCTGGAACAGGGGCAGCTGGTTCTACATGTCCCAGGGCAGCACTGGTCCCTCTCAGAGCTGGAAGTCTGAGGCCATGGTCTCAGGAACTACTCAGGACGTGCTGGGGGGCTGGTGGGCAGTGGGTCTGATTTAGGGATGACAGAGCTGGTGACTTGCAGCCTCAGGAGAGCAGAGCAGAAGTCTGTCCCCCTCACCACCCCTCCTCCCTGGTAGTCCAGTGACAGGAGCCACCAGGGTGTCGGTTCCCCTTTACCTGCCCCCCTCTCCCCACCTCCCAGTCTCAGGCGGCTTCTGTGGCCACACAGCCAGGGGGTGAGGTGACTGGGGTTTTTCTCCAGAAAGGACCCTGGGACCCAAGAGAGAAATCAGCTCTAATGCTAGAAGCTGTGGTTCAGACTCTGGCAGTTTTCCCAAGGTTTTGTTGTGGAAAATTTTTTGAAATATTTTATCAAAATTTATTTCAATGTTGTCAAAGTTTATAGAAAGTTATTAGCAGTTCCAGTAACAAATCGCATCATCAGAAAGACCCTTCTGAAGATTAAAAATTGTCAAAAATTATTTGCAATCTGGTGTTTGCCAAGACTGACTGACATTATTTTCAGTTATGTCAATTAAAAATGAAGTTGCTTGAAATGTAAATTTTAACAACCTAAGGAACCAATCTGCAGGGAAGCGAGCTAGAAAAAATCACATGGTCAAGCAAGATATCATGTTGATAAAGTATGATAGTATTTTATAAAATCATAACCCCCAAAAGTGAAAACTTTTTTCGAACCAATATTACCTTTTTAAAAATTCTGGTAAAATACACGTAACGTAAAATTTACCATCGGAACCATTTTCGAGTGCTCGGTTCCGTGTCGTTAAGCACAATCACATTGTTGTGCAGCCGTAACTACCATCCATTTCTAGAACCTTCCATCTTCCCAAACTGAAACCCTGTCCCCATTAAACACTACTTCCCCATCCCCTCCCCACAGCCCCTGGCACCCACCTTCCTACTTTTTCTGTCTCTGTGACGCCGATGGCCCCGGGGGCCCCACAGAAGTGGAGTCGTACTGTGTCTGTCGGTGTCTGGCGTGTTTCACTCCGAGGCAGGTCCCGAGGTCCGTCCGTGTCGCTGTAGCCTGCGTCAGGATGCCGCTCCCTCTCAAGGCCGAGCACTCTCCCACGGGGTGGACGGGCTGCGTTGCCGCCCAGCGTCCATGGACGGACCCTTGGGTTGGTCCTGCCTTTGGCTGCTGTGGACGTGGGTGTGCGAAGGTCTCTTCGGGACCCTGCTTTCACTTCTTTTGAGTGCGTAGTCAAAAGTGGAATTGCCGGTTCATATAATAACTCATAAAAATAACTTTTTAATTTTTTGAGGAACCACCATACTGTCTCCCACCACCAGCTGTGCCATTTTGCATCCCCACCCACAGTGCCTGAGGGTTTCAATGTCTCACCTTCTCGCCAGCACTTGTTTCTGTTTTTGTTTTCATTTTGATGAAATAACCATCCTAATGGGGGTGTGTTGTGAAAACTGCCAAGTACTGAAAATGTTTAATTTTAACAGGAGAGCGGACGCCCACACCCTGTGTCCCCACCCCTGGGAAGACCGCACGTTCACTTGACCCGTCTGCGTGGTGACCATGCGTGCTTTCCGGCGTGCCGATCCGAAGGCGGCGGCCGATGTCTGCGTCTGAGCGTCAGCACACATGCCCCGGGGCGAGGGCGCGAGCACGTCACTGCCCTCGGAACGTTCCGCTGCAGCGTCTGCTCTCCAGGCCCCATCTGCGGGTCCCCACTTGTCCCGACGCCTGCCAGGCGCCATGCTTGGTCCACACCCAGCCTCTCCATCTCTCTAGACTCTTCTCGATGCCTTTGCCATGGACAGTGCTGCACACTCGGGGTCCGTCTCACTGCCCTTCTCTGCTGTCACCTCCCTGGCCTCCTATAACCTGGGGGTTGGGGCTAGAATGGCCATCCTTAGTCTTAACTTTGCCCCCTAGGAGATGTTTGCCGACATCTGGAGGCATTCGTGGCTGTCACACTGGCGGGGGTGCTGTTCCACACCCTCTAATGTGCAGAGTGGCCTCAGGCCCACGGGGAGCCCTGCCCCAAACATCTTGGCTCGGAGGTGGTGACAGGGAGACTTGCTGAGCTCGGGCAGATGTCTGTGGCCGGACCCCTGCCGGTGCTCCAGGAGCTTGCTCGTGAGCAGCTGAGAGCCAATGTCGGGTCCCCACTTTGGCCTCTTGGGCAAGGGGTGCGTGTAACTGTTCACTGTGCAGGCGTATTCCCACCCTGGCAACTGCCAGGTCGCACAGGCTGCCTCACTTCGGCCCCTGCTGGGTACCCTGGTCCCCAGGACCGCTTCACCCGGCAGCTTCTGTCAGCGCTGCAGGTGCTGGGCTCATTGGTGATCACGTGGCGGCTGCAGGTGATCCTCTCCAACTCGTCACCCAGGTGCCTCTGCATCTATGGACTGACTCGCTTCCTTAAGAAAAGCTCCTTCTTACTTCCCCTTCTCCCCAGTCTCTTTTGCCTTTTTCTTAGGTTTTCATTTTAGATTTTTAAACAATATTTCTCTGGATTTGTGGATTTCATTCATTCAATGAATTACAGTCACTATTAAGGTTGAAGTTCAAATTGTCCAAAACCTAGCCACCGGAACTCCTTCTGGTTGTGCCAGGCAGGGCAGCCTCCCCTGTGCTCTCAGAGCCTGGGCTTCGCCGCTTCTCCTGGCTCCTTTCAGCAGGGAATGGAATTGCAGGACCCGGATCCGGGCGAGGGGGGAGGCTGCTGGCGCACGGAGTTTCGGCTGATCTAGAGGACTAGACTAAATAGATATGGGCGTGCAAAACTACATATGGATATCTGATTTTACGTGAATGTGAGGAGGACTTGGAACCTCGTTTGTTGCTTGTCTACGTCACCCCGCTACTTATTCTGAAACTCTCGGTTTCCAAGAACATCACCTTATTACTCAGCTGCGCCTGCAATCTCAGCGTGAGTCTTGGCCCTTCGAGGCGAGGATTTCCCTGAGTCCTCTCGCTGCCGAGGAGGGGCAGCCAGAAACTGCCGTATGTGCTCATTCTCTTCTCAGAGTGGCTGTGTTATCGGTTTCGAGAGCATTCAAAATTTAACCATTTCCTTAAAATACCAAGCATGATGCTTTTTATATAGACATTTTTCTTTCAAGTCTTGGAAATACTTTGAAAATGTGCCACACTGGCCCCGACCCTAGGTGGGGGGAGGGGCTCCCATGTGCCCCCAGGCCTAGTCCGTCCGCCCTCCCAGCGCCTGCATGCCCGTGACGCTCCAGTGCAGGGTCGAATGCCGACAGTGACCCCACCGCCACTGGAGTCTCCACCTGCTGTCCAGGTGCCTGCAGCACCGGACTGTTCAGTGACCCCTCGGTCCTTGCAGGGCTAGCCCATGGGGTGCATCAGGCTTGGACGGTGCCCTGGGCGCTCTCATGTTCTCCCGCCCTCCTGCCCGTGTGGGGCTGGTGTTCTATGGCAGTGCGTGTCCTGAGGGACCCCAGCTGCCCATCCAGCATCAGCCGCCTGCATCCGGGCAGCCCAGTCTCCTGGCTTTGTGGCAGCAGGAACACACGGTGCCCTGGGCCTTCTCCTCCCAAGTCGCAAGCTTCCCTTTGGAGACGCCCCCACTGGTCAGGTGGTCAGGCCCGAAGGGCAGAAGTGGGGCCAGGGCTGTTCTGCAAGCCCCATCCTCTGTGTTGCGTGGCTGGAAGCAACCTGCCCACCTCTCAGAGCCTCAACTTCCTCACCTGTGAAATGGGCAGAAAAAGAAGCTTCTTGCTGGATGCATGGGCCAACGTGGGCGGGTTAGGTGCCGCAGGCGAGGGCCATGGTGGTGTCGGGCTGTGGGCTCTGGCATGTGAGGATAGGACCGCCGTCAGGGAGCGGACTCCGCAGAACAGGACGGAGTGTGCTCATGCCTGAATGGCAGGCATCTGTGGCCGGGGCAGTGGGGACAGGTGAGACTGGCACCTGGGATGGGGCTGTCCTGGGGCCGAGTCTGTGTTGGGGCGGGAGCAGGGGAAGGCCGTGGGGCCTTGAATGGGGAAGCTCTGATGGGCAGAGCAGGGGCTGGGTGGCAGCGCCCAGGGCGTCAGTAAAAAGGTGCAGGGAAGGCTGTGTCCAGCACATATATGGCATGTGTCCCTGTGCCTGGCATTGCCCCAAGGACTCCAGGGAGCACGGAATGCATGTCCCAGAGCCTCCCACTTACCGCCCATGGTCCTGTTCTCCTCGTTGTGAAACGGGCCTGCCCGGGTGGAGGCCACGGGAGCGAAGGGAGCTCCAGGTCTGACGAGGGGAGAGGGAGGAGGGGGCACCTGGGGCCCAGACGGCACAGAGAGGGTGCAGGGCAGCCGACCTCTTCGTAGAGGACCAAGGGGGCCAGCGAGGGCAGGGAGCTCTGGGGCGAGAGCAAGGTGCCCTGGTGGGGGGGTGCGGGGGCACCTCAGTGCCACCCCCCGGAAGGGTGCTGTCAGAGGGGCTTAGTTAACACCGTGCAGGCTGCCCTGTAGGCGGGCCCACTGTCGCCCAGTCCATCCCTGTCTCCGCGGAGAGCCAGTCACTCTAAGCTTCTCACTGGCTCGGTCTGCCCATGGGATGGTGCCCCGCTTCCTGTGCGTCTCTCTGCGGACACAGCCACCCTCCGGGTGAGGCGGAGTCTGCCCTCCCCCAGCCTCCCAGGGCAGCGGACCACACCCGCCTCCCTGAATGTCGCTGCGGGGCTGAGGGCCCGGCAGCACAGAAGCAGGGACATGAGCGTGAGGCAGAGGGGGCCCTGCTGTCCCGGTAGGGGAGGACCTCGTGGACGGCTCACGGATCTGCCGGCCCTGGGCAGGATCACAGAGGACTCTGAGCCCGGCAGTCAGGCCTCCAGGGGCCCACGCAGCGGGGAGCCTCTGCGGGAGCCTCCGCAGGGCGGGCGTTAGGTAGTGGCACTGGCCTTGCTGGCCCTGGCCCGGGGCAAACGTCTCCTCCTTGGCTGTGATCTGGGACTTTCCTGGCCAGGCTCCTTGCCACAGAGACAGTTCCTGGGGAAACCCCGTGTGAAAGTGGAGTCACTCAAGGCGCTCAGCAGCAAGGGAGAGTGCAGGCCCAGCCAGCTCCCTCTGGAGGTGTCAGAGGCACTGGGAGGGCGCGCTCGCCCAGATTTCACTCTCCCGGGCCACACCCTCCGAGTGCCTGCCTGGCCAGGCCACACTCACCTTGCCTTGACCCTCGGCCCAGCTGAGCTCAACCGCTCTGCCCCATCCAAGTACCTCTGCCCCCAGGGCCTGTGCCTGGCGGTTCCGAGCCCCCGCAGGCCCGGCCAGAGCGGCTACCCACTGCTGGCTTGTTGGGTGGAGGTCTGCAGACGTTGTCTGTACAGGCCTGTGTGCTCAGAGAGAGGGGTCAGAGACCAAAGGGAAATGCCCCAATGAGAGAGCTGTGGGTGAACGTGGCTGACTGTGGGTCCGGGACCGCTGGAAGTGGGGGCCGGTACCAGGGGACCTCCGCCAGGGAGGCCCTGGAGACACCATGAGGATGGGGCCAGCTCCTCCAGGGTCCTCTGGGGCCCCCACACTGGCCGAAGCCCAGGACACCCTTCTCTTCTGTTCTGTCACCTGCTTCTCATCCCACATGGCACTGCTTCTAGCCCCCTTTCTGCAGCAGCCCCTAGTTCCTGGGACGGGAGCTGTGGCCTTGCTGTCGCTCTGCCCGAGTCACCGCAGACTCCGACGGCAGACACCTCTGTCCCAAGAAAGGCCTAGAAAAGCATGATGCAAGCGGGAGTGTTTTAGTGGCCCCCAATCATGGGGTGCAGTAGGCACTGGCCCCCTCGCCTCCTCAAGGTGCAAGGAGCGTCCCCCTCCCTGGAAGATGTAGGACAAGCTGGTGATGGCCAGCACTAGGGCCGGACTAGGACATGTGACCGGCAGGTGATCCCTGTCAAACCCTGGGGCAAGAGAAATCCCCTTTCCTCCTTGGGCTAAAAGGAGCCTGCGGGCCGTCTGGAGGCAGTGGTACTTCGCAGGGGCTTTCCTGGGAAGCGGCCTGGGACTTGCCCTACTTTCATTTCTCCACTTGGAAGCCTGACCCTGCGGTGGGCCTGGCTGGGAGGAAGTGAGCTGTCCTTGCACACACTTCCGGCTGGCACCCAGCTGGGTGCAGGGAGGGATCCCTGGGAAGCTAAGCTGAGCACCCAGCCCAGGGAGCAGGTGCGCCTGAGGGCTGCGCTGCAGCAGCTTCTCTGTGGGTGTCCTCAGCTCCTGGCCTCCAAGGGCAGAAGGTGCTGAGTGTGGTGTCCGGGCCCGTGTGGGGGCCACCCCCTGAATTACTGGTCAGTGAGATTGGAAGGTGGTTTGTCACTGGGCTGAAGTGCTCAGAATCTGGGCCCGGCACCCTGAACTTCCCCCTCCTGGCTTGGGGGACACAGCTTCTCCACCTGGCCAGGCCTCAGTTTCCCCAGGGGAACCTGCAGATTTGGCTCATTTTGACGGGACTGTTCAGGTGAACAGCGGATCTGTGGTTTTCTGTCCACAAAGGCCACTCTGGCTCCTGCCCCTGGGGCCCCCGGCCGCTTCCCCCTGTGGACCGTGCCTGCCGCTGCCCTGCTCAGCCCGGCAGCGGGGTGCCGAAGGTGCACATGGTGTCCTGGCTCCTGGGACAAGGCGGAGGGTGAATCAGTGGACAAGCTGAGTGTTCTGGTCTTGTCGCAGTAAGCAGGCGTCAAGGGCCGGGCAGCCGGGCAGCCAGCACCATACGCCCCGAGTCTCGGACAGGGATGGCACCCCCTGCTCCTGCCAGTCCCGAGCCCTGTGGGCCGGCCAGCCTCCTCCCGGGCAGCCTTCCTGCTGGGCCAGAAAAGGGCCGTGACCTAACGAGGGTAACGTCGGCTTGGTTTCCATGAAATAACCAACACGGAGAAGAACCTGGGCAGACAGCGTTCCCATAAACCTGGGACGATCCGGGAGACCCCCGTGCACTCAGAGGGTGGCTCGGGGAGCCCGCTCAAGGTCAGGCTCTCACCTGCGCAGCCTGCCCCCACAGTGCCGCCGGCTGTTCGCACTCTGGCTGTTCCGTCCTGGGACATACGCGCAGAGCGTTACCTACTGACGCACAGCCTTCCTGAGACAGCAGTCACGCACTGTCGCCGAGACCCTCCGTGGAAACCACTGATGCAGGACAGGAGGTGCAGGGGTACCTTTGGCTTACCCAGCGACGGACCGTGTGCGCCGGGTCCGCAGGTCGTCTTCCCCTAGAAGTTGCTGGCTGTGCGTTCTTGGTGAGCGAACCAGTGAGCGAGCCGGTGCCAGGCGTGACTCCCACGGGCCTGCCTTTCTCTGCGTGAAGACCCCCCCCCCGCCCCCGGCGCACACACACCTCCTGCAGAGCGCTGCCCCGAGCCGCCCGAGCCATCGCCCGTTTCACTTAGAGACAGAGCTCGAACATTATCACACCGAGTCGGGTAACATCTTTTTTTTTCCTCAATTTTTAAATTTTATTTAAAAAATTTTAAAGTTATATTCCAATTATGGTTGACAGAGACTATCACTTTGGTTTCAGGTTTACAACGTAGTGACTGGACATTTACATAACATGTGATGCGATCCTCGCTGAGTCCCGCACCCATGTGGCCTCGTGCACGGTTACCGCGGTGTTACCGACTGTGTACAACCTTATGTTCCCATGACAGTGCTGTGACCGCCCGCTGGTGCTTCTCGGTCCCTCGCCTTTTCCACCCAGCCTCCCAGCCCCTACCTTTCTGGCAACTCTGTTTGTTCTCTGTGTTTATGGGTCTGTTTCTGTTGTGTTTGTTCATTTGTTTTCTTAGATTTCACATATAAGTGAAATGGTCTTTCTTCACCTGACTTATTTCACTCCGCACGATACAGTCCGGTCCATCCATGTTACCGCAAATGCTGAGATTTCACTCTTCTGTGGGCGAGTACTAACCCGTCGTATGCCCACACCGCCCCCTCCTCACTTGGTCGTCTGTCGAGGGACACGCAGGTTGCTTCCCTGTCTTCAGCCAGGTACCTTCTTAAGTGTTGACTTCAGAATCAAACCCAGCTTGTGAGGACGGGGTACACTTGTGTTTGTAGCTGGAACGTGAAGCTGGACACCCACCTATGTTTCGGTGTAGGTCCGGTTACCCAGTCATACTCGGTGTAGTGCGTTTAGGATGCGATTACTTACAAAAGCACATTTTCTTACACAATGAAGGATGGTTTCTTTGGTAAGTGGAGATGGACTTCAGTCCTGTTCATATTGAGGATAAACGTTATTAAATAAATCCATAATATGATGCAGATAGAGATTCAGCCTTTTTTTGAAACCTGAACTCCTGTTTGTATTGTGTGCTGTTTACAAATGGAGGAATGGCGAAGGGGTTTGTGAGCCTGAAAAGCTGGGGGCGGGGTCCGGATGCGGGGTCTGGGACTGCAGGTGGGGCCAGGGGCGTGTGGGGCGGGGGCTGCCCCGGGGCAGGTGCAGTCCTGGGGACAGGCTGATGGAGAGACTCGCGGTGCCCACGCTGGGGAGGCCGAGGATTCTGACTCGGGGAGCACTGTGCACGGGTCTCTGTCCTTGCGTGTGTCTGGGGCTGGGTGGGGGAAGGGCCCTTCTGCTCTTGCTGCAGGGGCAGTAAGGATGGGGACATGCCCTTGGGGACTGGTGAGACATCCTTGCTGATGGACTCACCCGCTAGTCCATCCTGAAGGTCCATCCTGGAGTCAGAAGCCGCTCCCTGGGCAGCAGGACCCCGGGGTAAGGAGGGAGAGGACAGGGACTTCCATTGGGAACTGCCCTATAAACCAGGCACTGAACCCCCACCCAGCCTATCCCTACCCTCCACCAGGGATGCAGCCACAGACAGAGCCCAGGAAACGTCAGCCACTAGCCACACACCTTGGGATCCTCAGCCTGCTCTGCTCCTGGGTCAGGGGCCCCCAGCTGCACCCGTTCTGTCCCCAGCTTGTGCTGCCGAGGGTGGGTCCCTGGGAGCTGATTCCCATTACTGTGTTTCACAGAATCGGCACGCATTAAAGGTCATTTATTACGGCCACTTCTGTTTTAACCCACCCATCTTTTAAAAACTGGGAAGGAGCACGAGCACACTGGCAGTTGCTGGCCACAAACTGGGTGATTTTTAGATTATTCTCTGTGTTCTTCTGTACTTTCCAAATTCCCCACGAAGTGCACAGGCTGAGATGTGACCAGGGAAAATAAACACTTGCCCGCAGCCCCGTGCTTCCTGCGCGCCGAAGGCCCGCACATCTGTGTGCGCACAGCCGTCTCACAGTCGCAGCCATTTCCAGCAGGGCCACCGCGTCCTGTGGGAGCGCGCACACCCTTTCCCCAGCGCCGCCCCTCCGGGGATGCTCGGGTCCCCTCCGGCAGGGGCGAGGATGGCAGGGGCGAGGATGGCGGGGAGGTTTCCTGAGCCCCAGGGAAGGGCCAGGCGTTGACTCCTGGGATCCTCTTTAACCTCACAAAGCGAGCGCCGTCGCACCCCATGTCACAAATTAAAGGGACATTCAGACAGACACATGAAGAGATCGGAGCCACAGGACCAGCTCGCAAAGCCAAGAGCCAGCACTAAGCCAAGTCCATGACCCTTGTGCATGACTCAACCTTCACTTGGGTTTTCTGCAAAAAGGGAAAATATTTTAAATAAGAAAGCTGGGGCTGGCAGCCGTGAGGGGGGAGGGAGAGGTTCAACTTGGTTGATCGCATTTCCACTTATTTTGATGAGCAGAAAGAAGGTTCTAGGACGAGAGTCTTGGTGTGGTCAAGGAGGACCCCAGATGCCCCTGCCACACCCCCACCCCTTGTCCCATCTGGTTCTGGGTTGGGGGGGACAGGCAGGTGGCCACTGTGGCATGGTGGGCCACACTCGTCTGCCTGCCATTGGGACGTGTGTGAATAGCCTCACACTTGCGCTCCTGTGAGCGGGCGGGTTCCCGCGAGATCAGAGAGGCCCTCTGCCAGAGCTCCTCTGCGGGATGGAGGCACCCGTATCAGGGCCGGGTCGTGGGTCCCAGCCGATCAGAAGTACCCGAGGTGACAGGTGATGGGGAAGGTCCGGGGACTGCAGCCGTCCTGCAGTTTTCTGGCACTGAGCCACCAGTGTTTGTCCAGAGGCTAATCCTGGGGGTCCTTTAAGACCCTCTCACCCCTGCCCCCACCCCCCAGCTCAGAAGACAGCCAAGTGCTCACCACCCCGTCCCGCTGCCTGGAGCCCAGCCCCTCCTCCGGAGAAGTTCACAGGCACAGGTGGCGGCCAGGATGCCAGAAAAGCCTGGGGCAGGTGCCCTGCTCACTCTGGATGCTCCAAGTCAAGAGCAGGGCAGACGCCTTCCTCTTTTCCTGCCAGGTAGCAGGGGCCTGCTCGGGGATCTTTGGGACAGGAGAAAGGTCACGTTCACTTCCTTGCTCTGTCTGAGGTCTGCCCTGGGAGGAATGTTCTCCTGAAAGCTCATCTCCCACGCCGGGCGTGGGTTTCCCCAGGCGCAGGCGAGGAGAAAGTGAACGAGGTCGGGTTTGGCTAGAGGAAGCGGACCACCTGTGGTGGCCCGGGCGTTGGTGAATGTCCCACAGGGACTTCCCAAGGCTTCCATGGCCTTTGGCTGAGACCCACAGCCACTTTCTCCACTTGCATCCTCAAAGATCTAAATTTGGGTCTTCACTCAGCAGGCTTGGGTGGGTGGAAGGTTCTGGAACTACATAGAGGTGGTAGTTGCACAGTACTGTGAATGTACTTACTGCCACTGAATCGTGCACTTTGAAATGATAAACTGCATGCTGTGTACACTTTACCACAGTAAAAATAAACAAGAGAGTTGGAAGGGAATGGGCAAACGGGGACTTGCCCATTTGTCAGCTTTGCCTGTGGGTCAGCAGCCCCGGCAGCACCGCTGGGGCCCCTGCTCGAGGCTCACCAGGCTGACACCAGGGTGCTGCCGCTGCGTCCTCCCGGGAGCGTGGGCCCATCAGGCTCCCTCTGGCTGCTGTCGGGGTTCAGTCCCTGGGTGAGAGGACTGGGCCCTCTTTTCCTGCTGCTTGTTGGGCAGGGCCCGTCCCAGTTCCTAGAGGCCACCCTTGGTCCTTGCCTAGCGGCCCCTCTATCTCCAAGCCAGCCCTGCCGTCCAGGGCTGACTTGTCTTCTGCACTCACCCGAGGGCACCACTCTCCAAGAACCTGTGTGATGAGGCCAGGCCGCTGGCTGATCTCCCTGATGGCAGGTCGGCCGGTTAGTGACTTAGCCACACCTTCAGGGTCTGGGATCCTGGGGCAGCATGGGAAGTCTGTCCCCAAGTCCCCTTGCTAACCATGTTGCTGAGGTTAGCCCGTGTCCCTTCGGAGTCCTGCCCACTCCTGGGCTTCCCCGAGGTGATGCACAGCAGTCCCCAAGGGGCCTCTTAAAGCAGGTGCTGGCTCAGGGGTCTGGGGCCCACACTGTGAGCATCACGTCAACGGCTCATGCCCTGTGCCACCCCTCCTGTGACGGGGACTCGCCCACCTCCCGGAGAGGGGGGCCACAGGTCCCCCTCTCCGCTCCTAGGCTATGCTTAATGCCAACCCCATCAGAATAAAGCCCCCGCCACTGCTGTGCTCAGATGCCACGTGTGTGTGTCTGCGTGTGTCTTTGTGTGTACATGGGTGTGTGGGGTAGCCCGAGCAGTCTCTGGTGGACTGTCCAGGGAGGCTGGGACGGTGGCCTGGTGGGGAGGCCGCCGCTAGCACTGCCCTCCCTGGGCTCTCCCACAGCACTGCTTGGACCGTCCTGCTTCTGGGTCGCTTGCTCCAGACCCAGAGTCCTGCACAGGAGTGTCCGATGGCCAAACCCAGGCCTCGAGTCTGGGCACACCGTGGCCCTTTTCAGTGACCCCCTGAGCTTGTGTTTGCCGAATGCCAACAGTGTAGTTCAGGGCAGCAACGTGTCTGGCCAAACAACTGCGCACCCAGTTACACACTGCGGTTAGGGATGGGCATGTGACCCACGGGATGTGGACAGAAAGACCTGGAACCCTGGGTGGGCAGCCCTCCCAACCCTCGGTCAGCGATGCTGCCATGCTGGCAGCTTGACATCAGCCTCCTGAGTGCACTTATGCCATGGAAGTGGGCAAACACCGCCAACCAGGTCTTTCCCCAGGAGAGCCCAGTTGGTCTCCGTGGTGACCGGGTGGCAGAGCCTGCTGCCGCTCTGCGGCCGTCGCCGCGGACAGGCCTGGCCTGTCTCCGCTCACCCTGCCCCTCAGCCTGGGTGGGCGAGGACCACCGATGCTGACCTGGGGCGCCGCTGCATCTGGAGCCAAGCCAGGAGCTGCTGGCTCGAGGACATTTGGAGGACAGTGGAGGGCGTTTGTGAGGTGACGTGAAGACCGTGCTGTGGGAAAAGCGAGAGGAGGGACAGCCACTCTGAGAAACGGTGGCGTGTCCTGAAGGCAGGTGCCCAGTGACGCCCTTCATGTCCTTGCTCTGTTCCCATCTGTCCCACAGGAAACAGCCCCCTTTCTCGAAACACGGTTCAGTGACAGGACCTGCTGCTGGCCCACACTGTGGGCGGGACGACGGGACGTCCCGGGTGAGGTGTGGGGCCGGGGTGAGGGGAGGTGGAGGGCAGTGCTGGGGGCGCTGCGGGATGGGGGCAGCCGCCGTGGACAGAAGGAGCTTACATGCCCCACCTGGCCAGGCCGTCACCCTGCTCACGGTGAGGGGACAGGCCTGGTGGCAGCAGGCCCGCAGGAGATTTGGCGGCCAGCTCGGGAGGCCGTGGTGATGACATTGCCGATGGCAGAGGTGACGGACGGCAGGGCCCCACCAGCGTCCACACACGCCTGTCCCGCTGCTCAGCGCTGGCCCTCGGGTTTCTTTACCAGCAGCTGCGCGCTGCCTCTCAGGGCACGCACGGGCCAGGCTGGTCTGGGGCTGTGCGGTTTCAGAGGGACAGTGACGACCTGGAGGCTTTGGAGTGGGGGACCCGGGGTGGGGTGAGGGTGGGACTCCAGACAAGGGGGGCATCCGAGGGGAGCTGAGGCGGGGAATGATGCTGCTGGGCCTCTGGGCTGCGTGGGAAGTTTGGTTGGCGTTGGCTCGGCCCAGTGACGGAATGGTCTCCCACTGGTGTCCTCCGGGGCCAAGCCCAGGCCGACCTCTTTCAAGAGCGGCTGGGAAGTGGAGAGTTTGTGGGGGTTGCCAACATGTGTTGCTGCAGATTATGTAAGTTTTCCTTTGGAAAAGAAGATTTATTTTCCCCGCTAAGTCACCCAGCCAATTTCAATGTACTAATTTGAAATCACTGGCAGAGGCTTGACCCTGGAGTGGGGCTCGGCCTTGGCCCCACTTCAGGGTCACACATGGACTTCGTGTTTCTCACTGTGGTACAGCGCTGTGAACTGACCTCAGCTGCAAGGCGCTCTTGCCAAAATACTTAACTCGAATCTAAGAAGCCTGTAGATCAAAGTTCCAGCTGCAGGAATAACGGGATCAAAAAGCCAGCAACCAGCCCCGGCTTGGGGGCTCCGCTGGTTGGAGCGTCATCCGTGTACCGAAAGGCTGCAGGTTCGATCCCAGTTCGGGGAGCGCACGGGTGTAGCCGAGCAGTGTCTCTCCCTCCCGTCAGTGTCGTTCTCTCCCCCCACCCCCCACCTCTCTCCTTTCCTCTCACTCTGAGAGCAGCAACATATCCTCAGGTGGGGACTTAAAATAATCAAAAACCAGCCACCAGGCAAACCCAGACAGCGGCTGTCCCACAGGACAGCTGGCCCGGCCCCAGCTTGTCAGTGTCACAGGCAAAGCATGTGCTCTGGGGACCTGACACCCTCGGGATGTTACTTACATCCATGAGTGAGGCCCCGGAGGAATCCTCTGTGGGAGAGGCCAGCTGTAGAAGATACTCTTGGCCATCTGGAAAAATTAGACGTTATGAAAGAGTTCATCTTGATTTCATTAAACGTGTGAATGTTCTTTGGCTGTGTGAGAAACGTTTGATTATTTCAGAGATGCGTGCAGACATATTTCTGCGAGGCGTGCTGCGATGTCTGGTTCGATGTCGATTTTCTCCACATTAAAAAAGCGAGTGGGAAGGGGATATGCCAGTACTCCAGGGGAGAGTAGAACCTTTCGCGGTCCTGTTCCCGTCCCTGACTGTGTGATTCAGAATGAAACTTTGTATTTGTAAAATGTAGTAATAAGTATCCACGCAAATGGTAGAAATAGGCCGTGTTGTGTGAGGTAAGGTTAGGTGGTCCACTCTTTGGCGAGGGGAATATTCGCCTGTCCTTCCAGCTTCTCGAAAACTTAAGTTTTAAAGTATCGACAAGGCGTGATGGTTAATTTTATCTATCAGCTTGGCTGACCATAGTACTTTACTCAGATATCCGGTCAAACACATCTGGATGCTACCATGAAAATATTTTTTAGATGAGATTAACCCGAAATCAGTAGCATTCGAGTAAAGCAGACTGTCCTCCGTCATGTGCGTGGGCCTCACCGGATCGGCTGAGGGTCTCAAGAGCAAACACATGGAGGTTCCTTGCGGAAGAAGGAGTCCTCCCTCCAGACCACAGCTGCGCCATCAACTGTTCCTGGGTCTGTGGCCTGCCCTGCTGAACTTGGTCTTGCCAGGCACCAGAACCACATGAGCTGAGTCCTTAAAATAAATCTTTCTCTAGATATAATTGTGTGCGTGTGCGTGCGTGTGTGAGAGAGAGAGAGAGAAGTATCCCCTCTTGGTTCTGTTTCTCTGCAGAACCCTGCTACTACACAAGTGAAATAAGTAGAATTATGTCATGAAGCCTCAAAGCACAAGAAGGTGTGGAGGGCCCGGCATGTAGGAAGGGCCCAAGGGCCCTGGGGTGGGCAGGGGACAGCGAGACTGTGCTGCCAGCTGTGGACGGGATGGCGTCCCCGCCTCTCCCGGGTCCTGCTCGCCATGTGCATCTTTGTCTCCTTGTCAGTGAGACCCCAAGAAGCCCTTGTCTCTAATAAGGTGAAGGTTTGCGCTGTACTGACAGTTCTTTTGTAATTTTGGGGTTTTATTCACAAAATCTGCTTGGACTTAATTCTAGCTTCAATCACCTCTCTTCCCCCGTCCAGCATTCCCTGTTTGGAGGTCTCTACTTTGAGTCACTGCCGTTTGCCTGGGTAATTTTATGAGAGAGTTTTGCAGGGAGGAAATGTTCTCAGTACAGCTTCTGATCCCCCACATAGCTGATGGACAGCAGGTCCCCCTGCAATGACCTGGCTGGGGACAGAAGCCTGGGTTTGCAGCCATGACACTATGGCCATCCTCATTGTCCCCTGGTGTTCGCATAGAACTCTCTTGGGCTGCTCTGCCATTCTGTGTACTTTCCTGATTTTTTAAAATATATTTTATTGATTATGCTATTACAGTGGTCCCATTTCTCCCCCTTTATTTCCCTCCACCCTGCATACCCCCTCCCACCCATATTCCCCCCCTTTAGTTCATGTCCATATGTCATAAGTTCTTTGGCTTCTACATTTCCCACACTATTCTTACCCTCCCCCTGTCTATTTTCTACCCACCATCTATGCCACTTATTCTCTGTACCTTTTCCTCCCCTCTCCTTTTCCCACTTCCCCACCGATAACCCTCCATGTGATCTCTATTTCTGTGGTTCTGTTCCTGTTCTACTTGTTTGCTTAATTTGTTTTTGTTTTTGTTTTAGGTGTAGTTGTTAATAACTGTGAGTTTGCTGTCATTTTACTGTTCATATTTTTTATTTTCTTTTCCTTAGATAAATCCCTTTAACATTTCCTATAATAAGGGCTTGGTAATGATGAACTCCTTTAACTTGACCTTATCTGAGAAGTACTTTATCTGCCCTTCCATTCTAAATGAAAGCTTTTCTGGATAGAGCAATCTTGGATTTAGGTCCTTTCATGACTAGGCATACTTCTTTCCAGCCCCTTCTTGCCTGTAAGGTCTCTTTTGAGAAATCAGCTGACTGTCTGCTGGGAACTCCTTTGTAGGTAACTCTCTCCTTTTCTCTTGCTGCTTCTAAGATTCTCTCCTTGTTTTTAATCTTGGCTAATAAAATTATGATGTGCCTTGGTGTGTTCCTCCTTGAGTCCAACTTCTTTGGGACTCTCTGAGCTTCCTGGACTTCCTGGAAGTCTATTTCCTTTACCAGGTTGGGGAAGTTCTCCTTCATTATGTTTTCAAATAAGTTTTCAATTTCTTGGTCTTCCTCTTCTCCTTCTGGTACCCCTATAATTCAGATGCTAGAACATTTAAAGATGTCCTGGAGGTTCCTAAGCCTCTCCTCATTTTTTTGGATTCTTGTTTCTTCATTCTGTTCTGGTTGAATGTTTCTTTCTTTCTTCTGGTCCACACCGTTGATTTGAGTCTCAGTTTCCTTCCTGTCACTGTTGGTTCCCCATATATTTTCTTTTATTTCACTTAGTGTAGCCTTCATTCTTTCATCTAATTTGTGACCAAGTTCAGCCAATTCTGTGAGCATCCTGATCACCAGTGTTTTGAACTGTGCATCTGATAGGTTGGCTATCTCTTCATCGCTTAGTTGTATTTTTTTCTGGAGCTTTGATCTGTTCTTCATTTGGTCCATATTTTTTTGTCTCCCCATGCCTGTTGTGTAGTGAGGGGTGGGGCCTTAGGTGTTCACCAGGGCGGGGCAACCCATGTCACTGCGTTATGATGCTGTATGTGGGGCAGGGGGTCGGAGAGGGAACAGTGCCGCTTGCTCCGCTCTCTGCCGGATTTCAGTCACTTCTCCTGCTTCCCACAAGCCAGTTGGGCCCTTCTGGTGCTGATTCCTGGGTGGGTGGGTTTGTGTACATTCCAGGACCCTGTGGGTCTCTCCAACAAACTCTCCTGTGAGTCTGGGAGTTTCTCCCTGCACCTCAACCCCCATGGGTGTTTTCAGTCAGAGATTTGAGGTTCTGTTTCCCCATGCTGGGGCCCCGGGTTGCATGTTCTGTCTCACTCCGCAGGTGTTCCTCCTGGTTTATCTGCACTCGAATGTGGGACCACCCAGTCCACCAGCCACAGCCTCACTCGCTCCACCAGCTGCTGCTTGTCTCTGCCCCTCCTACTGGTCTGGATGAATGTTTCCTCTTTAACTCCTTGGTTGTTGGACTTCCATACAGTTCGATTTTTTCAGTTCTGGTTGCTTTTTTGGTTTTTAAATTGTTGTTGTCTTTCTTTCGGTTGTGTGAGGAGGCACAGTGTGTCTATACCTATGCCTCCATCTTGGCCAGAAGTCCCCTTTCCTGATATTTTATATTCGATATAAAATGTTCATTAATTTTGCTCAAAACCCACTGAGTTCTTTTGTTAAATAGATTGCGATTTATTGCCAGCTCAAGGAAGTTTCTTCTATTATATCTTTGATTATTGCCCCTGTTCTGTTTATTCATGTTTCTTCATCTGGAAAAATCACTTATCCACCTGGCGAGTCCCTAGTTTTTCTCTGTGAATGTTCCTTAAAGTCATCATCACATCTTCATTCCATATTACTTGCTTATGTCCATCTGTTCTCATTTCCGTCTGCCAATGCTCCCACTCAAATCCAGTCCATGTCATGTACACCTCAGTCCTTATTTCCCACGGGTAAGGATTTCTTAAGTTTTACTAAGTGAAACTAGTAGCCTGAATGAATTATTGTTCCCTCAAAAATTTTTTACAAGTAGGTGCTGTGTTTTCCTGGGTTCATGAAAAAGAACATTTAACGACTCCTGCTGGTTTTATTTTTCTTTTCCTTTTTACTCCTTCCTGGTCATCGGAGTTTTATAGAGGCTGGTACTTCCCCTACAGGGAGAATGGTTCTTCCCGACTTCTCTCCTTTTCACTTGGTGATTCTGTTTCCACTGGTCCTTCCATGGATGGCATTTGCTGCTTGATTTTCAGCTGCTCTGGGGTTAGGGTGGAAGGGGGCCCCGGGGAATTCCATCTGGGGAAGTTCATGTCCTCGTGGCTTTCTCGCTCGTGGAGTGAAGCCCAGTGTGGGCCGGGCCTGCGGTTACTCCCCCTCCCCTCAGCCCCCTTCCACCTGCATCCGCCCAGACCCTGCTCCTCTGGGCAGCCCTTGCTGCTCACAGACTCTCCCAGATGCTCCAGAGCTTTGCCACTCAGAGGAGGCCTCCACCCAGACATAAGCCTGCTGCTCAGCTCTCAGGCCCCCATGCCACCTGTGCCCAAGCTGCTGAGGCCCCCTGTCCGGCCCCCGACTGCTCTCAGGGTCAGCCTTTGCACCAGGGGCTCTGAGGTCCCTGGGCTCCACTCCCCTCCTCAGTGCTTTCATCTTCCTTCCAACAACGCCCTGCACACCAGCATCCAGGAGCCCCTGGGTGAGGCTCTTCTCTCCCAGGCCCACCGTACCTGGGTTCCAGTCAGTGATGCGCTTGGGGACACTTTGGCTCAGGGGCCCATGCAGTGTGTCTGCATTTGGGGGGCCTTTGGAGGAAGAGTTCTAGCAAACAGGCAAGTCCGGGTGGAACCGGAGCTGATTACTGTCAGTGACCCTCGAATGTCTGGCACCAGTTTGCCTCCCAGCCCGGGCCCTTGTCCCAGTATTTTAGAGCTGAAGACCTGGGGAGGGCTGGCAGTCTGAGGACACAAGACCCTCGCCCACCCAGCTCTAGCATTCAGCACTCCTGCTCCTCCTCCCGCTTTGAGTCTACAGTACAGACGTCCACAGATGAAGGTAGTGGCAGGGGTGGCAGGGCCCCGGCTGGGGAGCCTCTCCCAAACACACACCACCATCCCAGGTGAGCAGGCAGGTGAGGAGTCAGGAGCCCAAACCAGTGCTTGCATACCTGGGTGGTTAGTTGTCTGACTGTGTGCAAGATCTGCCTCAGTTTCCCCATCTGTAAAATGGAGGCCGTCACAGCACTCCCTGGATCAGGTGGGAGGATTAAAATCATTGTGAATACCCACACCCCTCAGAGCTATTTTGTTAACTGTTACCATTACTGTGGCCCCCAAATAAGACGTAAAACTTCCCAGCTCCTTTGAGGCCCCAGCACAACTTGGCTGATGTGACCTTAGCCCAGCGAGCCTGGGTGCCATTTGCCTCTTTCTGTGAGGGGCCAGGAGAGGATGAGAGGATGGGGAGGGCTGTCCCCGGGGCAGCCCGGCCCTGACCTGTGACCAGGGCAGGTGCAGGGCCCAGGCAGGCCCTTCAGACCTTTCTCGGGAGCATAGATCTGTGGCCACAGCCACTTGCCCATGACACCTGGACAGAAGGATGAGACGTTTTCAGATTTCGAAGGGTCTGTGTCCCTGCCCCGTGGACTAGAACAGTGGGGAGCAGGAACATAAGGAGGGTGGCATCCAGCCCCGGAGAGGAGCAGAGAGGAGGGCTGAGACCGGATTCTGGTGGCAGACGTCCCTGAGATCAGCTGTGCCTGGCCTGGGCTCAGTGACCCTTCTAGTAAATTCCCTGTCCGCACCTGCCAGTTTGAGTTGGGCATCTGTGGTCTGCAGTCGAACTGTCATAACCAAGAGCAAACCCTTCCTACCTTTCAGTCCCTTCACCGACACAATATTGCCTGTCTCCCAGGAGTTTTCCCGTCCGTTGCAGGATGGACCTTACACCTCACCAAGCCTTTGCCATGCTCCTGGCACTCACTCCCGCTGTTCACCCTGGCTCAGCCCTGCACCGTCTCTGGACGCCCTCAGACCTCCCCAGCACAGACGAAGGGAGCTCTGACCGCTGAGCCTGGGCTCTCTGCATCCTTCTTCCTTCACTAGTTTTTCTTCTTAATGCTGACTGATGTCCTGCTCTTGAGCCATCCTTGCACTGCCCAGCAGACCCTGCTTGGTGGTGGTGTAGATGACTGGATACGTGAGCACGTGTTTGATACATTGGTAGAGTCGTTTTGCAGCTATTTTATCCAGTGTTTGCATCTCTAGGCTTCCTCGAAGTAGCATGGTTTTCATATGCTAGTTGATGAAGTTATATTTTCATAAATTAAAGGATGCTTTTCCATCTTTTCCTGTTGTCTAAAAAATTTTGCACAAGATTGAAGTATCTATTTAAAAAGTAAATAAAGTTCAAATCGCCTGAATTTTTCCAACGTTAGATCTTTAATCACCTTTCTAATTTCTGATATGGAAGTTGGACTGTTCAGATGCTCCAGTTCTTCTAAGGATTGATTCTGGTAATTTCCGTTTTGGTAGAAGAGCAGCCATTCCCTCCATATTTTCATGGGGATGGGCCTGACCCTCTTCATCACAGTCCCACAAGTCCGGAGTAGGCCGTGCCGCCCAGCCCGGGTTCCCTCCTCTCCCCTCCCTTCAGGCACACCTCCGGGCAGGGCCAGCATGCCTCTCTTTGGCCCACGGCTAGACAGTCACGTGACTGTGCTTCCTGAAAGGACACCTCTCACTTTGGAAGGGGACATTCCATGGGATGCATTGTCATGGCAGTGACAATAAGACACATTTTAGGGAGACTGAGAAGGGTGGCTCTTCTTGAGGCCCTGTAGATTCGTTGCCTCTTACTGAGTACGTGCTACTCTTCCCTCACCGCCCGGGATATTCCTCACCAGATATTTCATTGTCTGAAAACAAGTTCAGCAGGTTAATCAAGGTGGGGATGGGCAAGCTTAGAGACTCCATAGCCTTACCCAGGTGGTTTGTGCCTTCTTTACTTTCATTGTTGTTGATCAGCTTGTTTTTTTATGTCTCCTCTCTACTTTCTGTTTTTTCTAATGTATATTTTATTGATCATACCATTACAGTTGTCCCAATTTCCCCCCCTTTACCCCCCCTCTGCCTGGTTCCTCCCTACCCTCCAGCAGTCCGCCCCCGCCTTAGTTCATGTCCGTGGGTTGTGCATGTAAGTTCTTAGGCTTCTGCATTTCCTATACTGTTCCTAACATCCCCCTGTCTATTCTGTACCTGACAATTATGCTTCTAAATCCCTGTACCTTTTCCCTCATTCTCCCCCTTCCCCTCCCTGCTGCTAACCCTCCATGTGCTCTCCATACCTATGATTCTGTTCCTGTTCCTGTTCTGGTTGTTTGCTTAGTCTGTTTTTGTTTTTTAGATTCAGTTGTTGTTATTTTATAGTTTTGATCTTCTTCTTTTTCCTAAATAAGCCTCTTTAACATTTTGTATAATAATGGCGTGGTGATGATGAACTCCTTTAACTCGACCTTATCTGAGAAGCACTCTATCTGCCCTTCCATTCTAAATGACAGCTTTGCTGGATAGAGCAATCTTGGATGTAGGTCCTTGCCTTTCAAGACTTCGAACACTTCTTTCCAGCCCCTTCTTGTCTGGAAGGTCTCTTTTGAGAAATCAGCTGACAGTCTGATGGGAACTCCTTTGTAGGTGACTGTCCCCTTATCCCTTGCTGCTTCTAAGATTCTCTCTTTATCTTTAATCTTTTACATTTTAATCAGGATGAGTCTTGGTGTTGCCTCTTTGGGTCCGATTTGATTGGGACTGTCTGTGCTTCCTGGACTTGTATGTCTATTTCATTTACCAAATTAGGCAAGTTTTATTTCATTATTCTTTTAAGTAAGTTTTCAATTTCTTGCTCTTCCTCTTCTTCTTCTGGCGCCCCTATGATTCAGATGTTGGCACGTTTGGAGATGTCCCAGAGTCTTCTCAAACGCGCCTTGTTTTTTTGAATTCTTGTTTTTTCATTTCGTTCTGGTCGAATGTCTATTTCTTCCTTATGTTCCAAATCAATGAGTTGAATCTCAGCTTCCTTCTCTTCACTGTTGGTTTCCTGTGGGTTTTTCTTTATTTCCTTTACTAGAGCCTTCATTTCTTCCCTTATGCTTTTGCTGTACTCAGTGAGATCTTTGAGCATTCGGATCACCAGTGTTTTAAACTCTGCATCTGATAGGTTGGCTATTTCCTCATTGCTTAGTTCTTTTCCTGGGGTTCTGTTCTGTCCCTTCATTGGGCCGTATTTCTTTGTCTCCTAATTTGGGCAGCCTCCCTCTGTCTGTGTACTAGGCAGAACCACTTTGATTCTGTTTTAGCGTACCTGTGAAGTCTTACGGGGTGGAGCCTTGGGTATTTGCCAGGGCAAGGCAACCAAAGCTCCATGTGTGGGGGAGGAATTTAAAAAGGGGAGGATGCTGCCGCTGGCTGACTTCTGGGGGCTGGCCTGGCCCTCGCCCCATTTCCAGTCACTCCACCCGCTTCCCGTATGCGACTGGTGCCCCTTCAGCTGCTGTCCTGAGTGTAGTTCCCAGGGCGGGTACCTTTGCATACTTTCTGGCCGTTGCTTCTGCCGCCCCAACTCCCACTGGGCTTACGGCCAGAAGGGATGAGGCTTTACTTTTCTCAGCTCTGGAGCCCTGGGCTGCGTGGCCTGGCCTGGGGCTGGGCTCACTCGCTCACAAGGTGTCTCCCTGATATTTACCCACCACACGTGAATGTGGGTCCACCCATCGTGCCATCTCGCTGCCCCCCCGCTCCCCGCCTCCCCGCCTCCCCGCCCCCAGCTCAGTGCACCACACCGAGTCCTCGCTGCGCTGACTCCCCCATCTCCTCCTACACAGCTGGAGGAATACGGCTTCTCTTAATCCTTGGTTGTCGGACTTCCGTACAGTTCTGCGTGCTTTTCGTTTATAAGTTAGTTGTGTTCCTTCTTATGGTTGTGCTATCAGGTGAGGTGTGTCTACCTACGCCTCCATCTTGACAGGAAGCTGTTGATCTGCTTTTAATTAAAGGTAAGCTCCTGTAGTGTTTTAAGTTGAACTACACCGTAATGTATTCATTTTTCTTTTTCAGCGTTTTAAGTACTTGGCAAGGTACTTACAACACAAACCAAACATCTCAAACACTTAAATTACTCTCATTTATCTAACAAGTTAAGCTTATAACAGATCAAGTCCACTTATACATTCTAATACTCTTTTTCAAACTTTATTTAATATCACAACTCTAACAGAAATAGACGTTGAGGTTATTCCTAACCTTCACTTTAAAGATAACTAACACAAAGAAGCTGACATAGTGCATTATTCCCACTATTGTTTTGTTTCAGTGCCTCAGAGTTTAACACTAACTTCGATATGACTATGAAGAATTTAATGAGCTGTGAAGCTTAATATTTTTATTATGAAAATATATATGTAGTTATGTTTGGGTACTTAATTTTTTAAAATTACTTTATCGTTGTTCAATTACGGTTGTCTGCAGTTACCCCCCACTACTCCCCCTAGGTACTTAATTTTTAGAGTTGTGGTAAAATATGTATAACACGCAATTCACCGTTCCAACCACGTCCAAGTGCACGGCTCGGGGGCGTTAAGCACATCCCCACTGTTGTGCGGCCCCTCACCACCGTCCATCTCCAGAACTTGCTCACCCTCCCAAACTGGAACTCTACCCATCAAATAATTTCCCTTCCCCTTGGTCCCTGGCAACCACCATTGCACTTTCTGTCTCTATAAATGTCGCCTCTTCTGAGTGGAATCACATGGTACTTGTCTCTTCATGTTTGGCTTGTTTCACTCAGCATCACATCCCCAAGTTTCAGCTATGTTGTGGCAGAATGTGCTTCCAGAACATTCCTCCACTTCAAGGTGGAATAGTGTCTCACTGTGTGGGCGGGCCATGTTTTACTTCTCCTGCCGTCTTCTGATGGCTATCTGGGTTGTCTCCCTCCGCTTCTTGGCTGCCGTGAATAATGCCGCTACGAACATGGGTGTGCAAATAGCCAAGTCCCTACTTGCGCCTCTTTGGGGGGTAGACCCAGACTTGTGATCGCTAGGTCACACGGCAGGTCCGTGGTGAAGTTTCTGAAGAGCCATCGCGCTGTTTTCCACCACGGCCGCACCATGTCACGTCCCCCCCGCCCACAGCGCACAAGGGTTCCAGCGCTTGCGTATCCTTGCCAACACTCTCTCTGGTTTTGGTTTATTTTGCTTGTTATTGTTGCTTCGGTACTAGCCGTCCTAGCGGGTGTGGTGTCATAGCGCAGCTTTGATTTGCATTTCCCTCATGATTAGTGATGTTGAGCATCTTTTCATCTGCTTATTGCCCGTGTTTATATCTTCTTTGCAGAAATGTCTATTGAAGTTCTTTGCCCATTCTTATTTATGTTTGGAGAGAAGGGAAAGGAGGAAGAAAAAGAGGGAGAGAAACATTGATCGGGTGCCTCTTGCACGCACCCCAGCTGGGGACCAGGCTCATAACCCAGACACGTGCCCTGACCTGGAATCAAACCAGCGATTTTTCGCTTTGCGGGATGAAACTCAACCAACTGAGCCACACGGTCAGGGCTTTTTGCCCATCTTTAAATCAGGGTTGTTTGGTGGGTGGGTGGGGGGCGTTGTTGTTTTTGTTGAATTTTAGGAGTTCTTTATGTATTCTGCATATTAGTCCTTTACCAGGTATATGCCTTGCAAATATTTTCTCTTATTCTGTGGGCTGCTGCCTCTTCCCACAGATGATTGTATCCTTTGGAGCACAGGAGTTTTTAATTTTGATGCGATCTAATTTACTTGTTGTTTTCTTTTGTTGCTTGTGTTTTTGGTGTCAAATCTGAGAAATCATTGCCCAATCCAAGGTCACGAAGCTTTTCCCCTATGTTTTTGTTCGAGAGCTTTGCAGTCTTAGCTCCTCCTCAGAACTTGGGGACAGCTCGAGTTAATGTTTGGATGTGGTGTGAGCTGAGGTTCCAGCTTCATTCTTCCGTGTGCTGACACGTTGGGGGCTTTCTCAGGAAGAGTTCTGGTCCCATGCTGTTTTGCCGGAGATCTCCCTGCACTCCGGTCATGCTTGAAGTCTGGCTGTATTCCTGCAGGCTGTGGAGCTGAGACAGAGTAAATGTTTAATCAAGGCCATTTGTTTAAACTTGGCTTGGATCTGTGAGGAATGTACTTAAATCAGAAGATGAATCTCAGCTAAAAACAATGAAAGTTCACAGGGACAGAAACCCGACAGTGCGAACGTTCTCTGGGGGCCGCTGCTGCCCAGGTCCTAGTGTGTCAGAGGCGACATGAAAGTGGACGATGCAGGAGTTCTGGTCCCGTTGTCATTGTGTAGTCACTGATCTCGGCAGTCCTGCGGCTGCCCTGTTGCCCCTCCCACCCACCTCCTTCTGCCTGTCTCCGGGGTCCTGTCCCCTCACCTTGGTCACCATCTCAGAGAGGGGACTTGCTGGCCTTAGCACCTGGCTTGTGTGCCCCCCACCAAGGTGGTCTGTGAGCCCCCCTCTGTGCATCGACCCAGGCTTATTGCTGGTACTCACATGCGTGAAGGTGTCTGTGGCTGCATGTTCCCGTGTGTGCACACGTGCGCCGTGTGTGTGGACTTGGTGAGCAGCCCACTCTCAGCTCTCTCCAATCCCACGGCTCCTCAGCTCCGTCAGGGAGCCAGGCCCTCCTTTCCCCTGATGGGCTGGATGCTCCTTGAGGATGAGGGCCCCACCTGCCATTGTCCTCGTCCCTGTCAGTGGCTGGTGACACCCAGCGCACACGGGTCCCTTGGGTAGACCATGCATTTGCAGTCATCTCTTCCTAGTGGGCTTCTCCTAACACATTTTTATGTGTGACAGTCTTTTCTTCAACCCCTTCTTACTTTTTGGCAGCTAAATATGCAAATCAATGGAAAATGGGTCACTTTTATTGACTCCAAGGCTTTCAGTGCTAAAATTCTTTTCCGGGTTGTGAGCATTATAATAGTGATCATGCATTCAATGAAAACAACGACCTTGTCGTCACCTGGGTAAGTAATCGCCACACGTAGGAGCCGGGCCTTCCCGGGAAAGTGACCCCCTGTGTGGGGCTGAGGCCCATTTCCTCCCCGTGAGGTCGTGTGTCCAGAGACGAGCTTTCGACAGCCCAGAGTTCAGCGGCAATTCTGCCTTCGCCTTCATTTCTACAGTGGGAAGCATTTTGTAGCAGCAAAGGTTGAAAAATTTAAAATCGAGCCTATGAATTCTTTCCTGGGTCCGTGCCCGAAGTCACAGGACAAACGGCTGCGAGGTGCTGCCAGGTGCTGCCAGGCGCAGAGCACTTCAGCGCCACCCCTCCCTGCCCGCACCACCGGGGATTTCCTGAGTTGCAGCGGCTCCGGGAGCCGTACCTGAGCCTCTCGCTTCTGGGCAGCCGCCCAAGGCTCTGCTGAGACCCAGGAGGTGGCCGTTGGTTCCTGGTTAATCTTACACTTCAGAGAGGCTCCAGGTTTAACCCTGCCTAGTCGTAAAAGGGCGGGGGAATATTTTTAAAGTCTGGTCCATTCCTCTGCTCAGTATTTTTGCCTTTTATGTGCCTTGAATATATTTTTGCCAAAAACCCAGAGCTGCAGATTTTGTGCCCCGAGAGTGGAAAACATCTGCCTGTCACTGTCCTCTTGTCCCACCAAGTGACAAGTGGAATTTTCTGTCTGAGAAACAGCCGGGTTTCATTTGTCGATTCATGGACACGGGCTAATATGAACTTCAGAGAAGATTCCAGAAGCTGCTGGGATGTAAGTCCCGGAGTACGTGCTGTCAAAACACAGCAGCAGGCGGGATGGGAGTGGTGTACGCCCCGTGTAACTCATGCACTCAGGAGGGACCTCAGCACGAGCCAAGTCAGCACTTCGCTTCATCCCGATCACGTCACCTTAGCAAAGGAGCATCCCGATCACGTCACCTTAGCAAAGGAGCATCCCGATCACGTCACCTTAGCAAAGGAGCATCCCGATCACGTCACCTTAGCAAAGGAGCATCCCGATCACGTCACCTTAGCAATGGAGCATCCCGATCACGTCACCTTAGCAAAGGAGCATCCCGATCACGTCACCTTAGCAATGGAGCATCCCGATCACGTCACCTTAGCAAAGGAGCATCCCGATCACGTCACCTTAGCAAAGGAGCATCCTGATCACGTCACCTTAGCAAAGGAGCATCCCGATCACGTCACCTTAGCAATGGAGCGGGATGCAAGGACGAGCCATTTGCCAAAGAGGAGAGCGATGCCGGCTCGAGTTCCTGGTGAACTGTGTGCGTGGCAGTGCCTGTGTGCCTGTGTGCACACCAGAGTGTGTGTGTGCATGTGTGTGTCCATGGCACTAGAGGGAACTCAGCTCTGACGTCCAGCTTTGGGGAGGAATCACGTGAGACGCGAGTGTGAAGCAGGCGATTCCATCAGCCCCGAGGTCGGGCCCCCCCGAGAGCCGAGTGGACTGCAGAGGCCACTGCGGCTCACACGTGCTGCCCCGGGGCCCGGGGTGGGGGCGCACCTTCCCTTTGTGGGCAGAGCGTGTGGAGCGTGGTTGTTGACCAGGGACAGAGCGAGACTGTGGCTGTGCAGGAAATCGGTCTACCTGCACTTGTGGGCATCGGAGCCGCTGGCCCGCACCCTCTGGCTGTCCCAGCTGGGTCATGCCCTTGGCAGGGGTGCAGAGAGCCGCGGAGAAGGGTGGGCTCTGTGTCTGCGGAGGTGGAGTTTGTGCCTTGCTCTCTGTGCTGTGACTCGGGGTCCTCCCCCCAACACCCAGGTCTGGATCTCTGACCACAGGGGCCAGAACGGGCCCAAGAGCGGGGACCAGGGGCCCCTCTGAAAGTCTCCTCCAGAAAAGAGCATATGGATGTTGAAGGTCTGCCATCTGGCCCCCTATCCGTGCCCCTACAAAGTGTTTGGTCCTTCTGTGCCCCCAGTTTGACGCCCAAGGCCCAGAGGGCCCCCTGGCCCCCCAGGGTCGCCTGGCCCTTGGTACAGCCCCTCCACTGCACCGGCACCCGTGTCATACGCGTTAAATACAAGTGCACCTCCAGCCACGGCCAATGTTGGGGGGGTGGGGTGGGGGGACTAGGGACATAGCACTCTTTTTTTCTAATCCAGGTTATGTTATTAAATAATAACTACGCTTAGTTTAAACAACAAGAAAAAGCCCTGGCTGGGTGGGTCAGTTCGGTTGGAGTGTTGTCTTGTACACCAGAAGGTTGCGGGTTCTGTTCCTGGTCAGGGCACACATGGGAGGCAACCAGTTGACAACTGTTTCTCTCTCACATCAGTGTTTCTCTCTCTCTCCCTTCCTCTTCCTCTAAAATCAACAAACGTATCCTCAGAATTTCAAACAAAGAGAAAAAGAAGAAAAAGAAAAGAACATTGAAATCTGAAGGGCTCATTAAGAAAAGCTGTCTGTGTCCCCACACCCAGAGACGACCACTCCCGACTCCTCCGAGAGTCACCGCCGCTATTCTTTATATTTTTCATCTTCAGATACTTTCCTGTGTAACTGAAAACCTTTGCTACGAAGTCTGGTTGTCCTGGGCTGAGTGATGGCCCCACAGGCACCCTGGAACCTGTGAGGATGCGGCCTTACAGGGCAAAAGGGACTCTGCAGATGGGATTAGTTTAAGGATCTTGAGATGGGAGGTGAGCCGGAGAGAAGGAGGCAGGAAGGGCAGAGAGAGGGGACTCAAAGACGGAAGCAGAGGCCAGAGAGGGAGAGAATGGCACCCTGCTGGCGTTGAAGAATGAGGGAGAGGCCAGCGGCCCAGGAGTGCAGGCACCTCTGGAGCCTGGAAAAGGCAGGACATGGGTCCCCCTTCTCCCTACCCCCTGGAAGGACCCAGCCTGCCGACAGCTCCGTTCCAGCCCACGGAGCCTGACTGCACGCTTCCGACCTGCAGAATCCCACGATAATAAATTTGGGTTGTTTTAAGCCACCAAATTGGGCTGATTTATTCTAGCAGCTACAGGAAATGAATACACACAGTATTATGAAATTTCATAAAATATGCCTTAGTCGTTACAAAAACTCACATAAAAAGACCGCATTTAAGAAGAGCCAAATAAAACAAAAAGTAATTATTATTTGTCATATCCTAGTAAACTAAAAAAGCTGCCAATACATCTTAACGAATGGAGTGGGCTTGATCTTGGCATTTATCCGGCCACCTACAATGACTTTTGTTAGCGTTGCATCATTAAGGGTGTTGCGACACCATGCTCTTGTTGACAGCTGCACCATCCGAGCCCAGCAGCTGGGTTCCCAGTGTCTGAGGACCCCGGGCTCCAGCCAGCTCCTCATGCAGTGGGGTGACCGAGGAAGAGATCGAGACCTTGGGACCCACTCCAGGAAAGCATTTGCACGAGCTGGGGCAGGGAGGATGAAGGAGGAAGCCCCTCATTCCTTCCCATCTGTCCCCACATCGCTGGGGTTCCTGCAGCCCCCAGAAAATGTAGCCACCACGATGCAGGGTGCTTTGCCACAGGAGCTGTTGGGGAGCCCTTGACACCTTGAGGAAGCTCCCCAACTTCAATGGTGCTCCCCAAAGCAGCCAGTGCCCTTGCAAAGCTGAGAGTGATTTAATCAGCACAAGAGCTGAGCTTGTGGGGTGGGGTGGGGTGGGGGGTGAAGCGAAGTTTTCCTCCCTCCCTACCCCCTGCAGAATATGAAATTCCCCAGGAATGCTGTTTTTTGTGGTAACTCAGGATACGACTGTTAGCATTCCTGCTGCTGCTCACAAGAAAAACACAATTTATCCACCACGGCCTGTAAAGCAAATAGGAAAGTCTCACACAGGCTGTTGAGAAAGGAAACGTTCCCGGCCCAGGTCCGATATTTGTGTGGTGTCCTTCAGGGCCCTGCGGGGACGCGGAACAACTCCAAGTGATTGTGATGAGGTGGGGAGGCTCTCTTCTCACCCTGGAACCAAGGACCCTCAGCCCATGGGCCTTGTCTCGATTTGTCTGTGCTGGGTTTGCTGTGCCGGCGGCATCCGACCGTCTTTGCCTCCCCACGAGGCGCCTCTGCCATAAGCGCCCGGGCCCCGGCTTCCGTGGCAGGGGGTCTTGTTCGGCCAAATGGACATCAGCCCTCCCTGTGTGTCCCCGGCCAGTGCATCGCAGAGGCCTCTTCAGCACCTACTTTCGGTCTGAGGTATTCCAGGTCATTTTTTCTCATATGGTGACTTTTAAATTTTTCCCCAGATTTATTGGGTTAATGGACACATAACACTGCGTGAGTTCACACTGTGTACAAGGTATTGATTGGATACACATGTGTGTTGCAGAGTGACGGCCACTACGTCCCGTCACATACGAGGTCTTTCCGGGAGGTACCCAGCCATGCACTATGAAAGATACAGACATTTACTGAAGAAGATACAAAATACAAGAAATATTGTACACAGGACAAAGATGCCTTGGTCCCCTTCAAAGTAGACACCTTGGGACCTCACACAGTTCTGCCCTGTTGTATTTTCCTGAATCTCATCGATGGTCTGATATCTCTTCCCTTTCAAAGGTTCTTTTAGTTTGGGGAAAAGCCAGAAATCACAGAGCACCTAACCTGGGCTGTAGAGGGACTGAATCACCTGGGTGATTTGATGTTTCACCAAAAAACTCTGCACCAGACGTGATGCACGATTGTGCCCTGACCAGCCTCTCCCCACATCCTCCCCCACCCCCCACAGCTCCTGGCAACCACCATTCTACTCATAATGCCAGTTCACAAAACACTGGACAAGTTTTCCCTCCAAGAACCAAAAGACAAAACGTTCTAAGAATAAATGCAAGAAAGATCCGACCTCTGGGATAAAATTCAAGAACGAGCCTCTGCATTCACACAAAGAGACTCTTCTCTAGAAGCGGGCAAAGCCCACGTGCATTCCACGCGGACCGGGGCCCGGGTTCCGTAAAGCACGACCCACGGGGAAGGTGCCCGGCTTCCCCGGGGTCTGCAGGCCTACTAAGCAGGCCTCCCCTGCGTGTTAGCAACGAGCATCCGATCGCTGCGGTGCAACCTCGGTTCTCAAACTTCCTTCATCCTGGAAGACGGCTCGAGAGGTGGTTTGTGCGCCAGCGGACCCCCACGTGCACATCCCTTCCTTCCTTTGTCGCCCGAGGGACCCACGACCGATCGCACAGGCGTCAGCACGGAAGGGTCGTCGGGCCGAGAACTGACGTTTTGCTCGGCAACCGAGACATTTTCCCCGAGAACAGCCGGGGAGAGACGCGTGAGGACCGAGGTCTGACCGCGCTGATAGCTCTGCCCTGTTCCGCCAGCTTCCATCGTTTGTTCCGGATCTCAAGCCGGTTGCTTCTGCCTCCGTCTTTGACATTCGACACTGACAGGTTAGTGAATATTGGATCTAAAATGGTGGTTTTCCACCAGGTGACTTTGCCCCCAGGCCAGGGAACACTTGGCAAGGCCTGGAGACATACTTGGTTGCGGCAGCCAGGGTGAGGGGACCGCTGGCACCCAGTGGGTCGGGGCCGGGGATGCTACCGGACACTGTCCCGGGTGCCAGACGGCCCCACCAGAGGACATCGGTGGTGCTGAGGGCAAAACCGTGTCCTCAGGGGAGGTGACTGGGGGTGGGAGCTCCCTCCCATCCCTCAACTTCGCTATTTCCTTCAGGGTCCTTATTTTCCTCTTTATCTCTCCACTTGACATCACGGGTGACCCTAGGTTGTCTGGCCTCTTCTCTTTGAGGAGGAGATGGCAGGATCCAGCGGGGACTTACTGACCCCGCGCAGGGGCCCCTGAATTCCAGAGGAAGACAGTCTTGGCCACGTGTGTTCTGTCTGCGCCTGAGTCAGCCACCCGCCCCACGCCAGGACTGTCGCCCGCCCAGCCCGTGTCGGCACCTGGCAGAGCAGGGCGGTGGGGGGGAAGCTCCCTGGCACAGGTTGTTGGGGGGGGCAGCATCTACTCAGAGTGTCCCTTGCCCCTCGTCCACTGGGTCCCCTTTCCACTTGAGCCAAAAGCTGTACAAAACTTGTCCGCATAGCACACGAGGCCCAAACAAGTTGGGGTGTTTTAAATTTAGGAAACACCAAGGAAGAAGAAAGAGCAAACACTTTCAGAATGTACCCTAAGCTTAGACACACCCCAGCAGCCCCTCTCCCCCCCGCAGAGCCAGGCCAGCTTCATGCAAATACGTGTTTCTGGCAGTCAGTTGAGAAGGGGTCCCCGTCTCAGTGCCTCCTCCTGCTCGCCCTGCCCTGCGCTGACCTTTGCTGACTGCTTCCTCCCCGTTCCAAGTGTGAGGGTGCAGGTTGGACCCTCCCCTCGCCTCCCCTCCCCTTGCCTCCTGTGCGGTGGCCCGGCACCTCGGACTGTGCGTACAGTCTGCCGTGCGCCTCTGGGCTGGGCTCTCCAGCTCCTTCCTCCTCCTTTCTCCCTGACCTCTCCACTGTCAAAACAGCAGGCCCCTGCCTGTTACCTCCAGCAAGCGGGTGCTCACCGTGCACCAGAGGGCTCTTCCTTGCTGATTTGGGGCCCCTGCTGTCCTTCAGAGATCCTGCAATGTGAGGGGCTCCCCTGAGGGAGAGCGGGCTAGACACCACCCGAGGACAGGGGCTGCGTCTCGGTCTGGGCCAGCATGGAGTAGGCACTTGGTGCTCAGCGAGGCCGCGCAGAGGGCAGGCCAGGGCCCAGCCGGGCGAGCGTTGGAAGCAGAGCTTCTGTGAGGCTGGTGGACCCTGCCCTGCGGCCTAGCTTCTGTTTGCTCTGCCGGGAGCCGTGGCCGTGGGGACTTGACCCCATCACTCATGGTCAGAGCACAAACTTGGAATGTGCGTCACGAAACATAAATTTGGTGGCCCCGGTCTTGGGGGCTTTTTGAGTTCTCTGCACGAGTTTGGGGAAGAGAAATGTTTGTTGGCCTGAAAAATCCCTGGAATTTCCTCAGCGAGCCCAGTCCACTTCTGTCCACGGTCCTGGGGAGACTGCTGAGCACGGAGGCGCTGATGGGGCCTCTGTGGGAGCTCCCTGCTCTCCCTGACCACAGAGGAGGTTCCGGAGACAGCTGCCATAGCAGGCGGGCGGCATGGCGAGTGGGGGGCAGTGAGGTGCCTCCAGGGAGAGGCTGGGACCCGGGGTGCTGCCCTCTGTGCCCCCAGCTGTCAGCCTCAGGCCACATATGCTCCCCACCGTTAGCACAGGAGAGGTCTGGTGTCTGCTCTGGGGCCTGGCACACGCCTGAGCACGCAGAGTAGCGTGTGTAACAGGTGGGACTCTGGTTCCTGAGCCCCCCCCCGGGTGGAAGGTGCCCAGGAGCAGGGTGGGCACGCCCTGTGCACTGTTACGTCACAGCCCTCCCCACAGGTCAAGGCATCCCTAACCCACTGCTCTCTTGGGGTTCCTTCCCAGGGCCCTGCTCCACCCCGCCCGGAACCGCCCTCCCAGCCCTGTTCCCTTGCTCCCTGTGAACGTGCTTTTCTTCCCAGACCCTGCTGACCCCGGCAGAGGGGAGCCAGACATCCCTGGCCCCAGCGCCAACCCAGAAAGGGAGTGAGGCTAGCAGGTCTGCGCTTGAGATGGACGTGGGATCGGGGGACAAGGAGGGAGCCTCTTCTCCCCAGGCAGGCGGAGTGAGGGCTCCTCCCTCATCCATCCTCGGTGGTTCTTTGCTGAGCACCGATGGTGTGGACGGAGGTGGCTGTGGGCAGACGCGGTTCTGGCACTGGAGACGCAGGGCGGAGCGGACAGGGTCCTGTGTGGACCTCGAGGCCTGAGGCAGGTGCAGAGCCCGTAGGTGTGACGGAGATGAGAGTGGGGCGGGGGCCTCTCTGAGCAGAGACCAACTGGGACAGAGGCTGTGCACGCCCTCAGGTACCCAGGGAGGGGTGATGGGAGAGGACAGGGGAGGGCAAGGCCCCGTGGCCCGCAGACCCCCTGCAGGTGAAGGCCCTGTGAGGGGAGCAGAGGACAGGGCCGAAGATCTGGGCTTCCTGGTGGTGGTTTGGACTTGCCAGGTAGGAGTGACGTCTGTGGTCTTAGGTGTTGAGGGGCAGATGCAGGGCAGAGGGAGAAGGGCGAAGGCTGGGGAGACAGGGAGGAACCTCAAGGAGAGGCCAGGGTTCTCAGCGCGGCTCCTTCCTGAGGTCTCGTCCCCACCCCCGCCCCACCCCACACGGCAGGGCCGCCCACATCCCAGCCCCCTCGGCCTGTGCATGCTGCAGACACCTCCTTGGGGTCCCACGACGCTTAACCCCAGTCCGCTGCACAGCGTCCCAGGTCCCATTCCTGCAGCCCCTGGTGACCAGCGGGTGTGAAGGACACAGCTGCCGTCCTAGAGCCTGGAAGTGATTCTGAGGCCCTGGGTGTAAGGAATTTGGAATCGGCAACAAGGGTCTGAAGATGCCAGGCAGGGCGTGTCTCGTGGGAGTGGCAGCGCCTCCTGGGGTTCCAGTTCCAGCCTTTGAGCACGCTCACACTCCGCAGGCCCCAGGTGGCGGACAGCAGCACGGGCGGCCCTTGTTTGCAGACAGCTGGCTGGAGAGAGGCCTCCAAAGAGACATGTCCACACCCTCACCCCTCCTACTGACGGGTGTGACCTCCTTTGGAAGCTGTCTTTGCAGCTGTCATTCATTTAGGGATCTTGGCATGACATCGCCCTGGGTTTAGGGTGGGCCTGAAATCCAGTTACCTCTGTGCTTAGAAGAGAAAGGAAAGGAGAGTTGAGCCACGTGATGCGGAGGAAAAGGCCACGTGGAGGTGGAGGCGGAGCTTGGAGGGGTGGCTGGCGGCACGGGGCTCTGGGAAGAGGCAGGGAGGACCCTCCCTTGGTGCCTCCAGATGGGACGAGCCCTCTTATTTTAAGCCGCCCTGTCCCTCTGCGGTGCATTGTTACAGCAGGGAAGGACTGGAACCTGCAGGTGAGGCCTGCCCAGTTGGGGGGCTCTCAGCCCCACCCCAGGACGCCAGCTCTCCCACCGTTTGTGAATCCGAGTCCTCACCCCCTCTACTGGTGTGACTCTGTTTTCTTTGCTGCTCCTTTGAACTGGCTGGGACATCTCACCGTCCCCTGACTGAAAAAGGGTTAAATGACACTGGTAACATGCGCTCATTTTCTGCCTGTGTGAGAGTCCCAATGTTCTTCTGTGTGAAGACTATCTTTTAACACGAAGAATAGTTCAGGGACTGCGGAATGGAAGCATCTGGATGTGGAGTCAGTCTCCTGGTGGCTGGTCCGAGAGCTCGGAGCGACTGTTGCTCATGATTTAAGAAGATAAGCAAGTCAAAGTGCTTTCGGGGACATGGTTGAACCCTGAGAGACATGCCAGCCTGAAACCAGAAGGAAGTGACCTCTGCAGGCAAGTTGGTTCAGGTCTGGTGAGGCCCCGGATGTGGGCCCCAAGGAGGAAACACACACGGGAGCCTCAGGAAACGGCAGGGGACCAGCTTGTCTGGGGTGCCGGTGGCGGGAGACGGGGCGCTTTCCTGACGCGGCAGCCCACCCGGTGAGGTCACAGGGCAGGAGACCCTCAGGACCACTCCAGGACCTCCACAGCAGGGTGATGCGGGGCCGATGGCCAGTCTATGTGCCCTGCTGGAACACGGGGCGGGAGGGGGGGGTGCAGGGGGCGCAGTTCCCTGCGTCTCTGGGAAGCCCGTCGGTGGCAATGCAGGGAAATCAAAGCTGGGGCCCCGGACTGTGAGCCTGATGCCTGCGGCCGCTGCGCCTGCCCAGTCCCTCGCCAGGCAGCTGGAGGTCCAAGCAGCCTGCAGCTGGGCCCCGACACGGCCACCAGACCTGCCTTGCCCTGCTGCCTTTCATCCAGCTCTTTCTCTCTCCCCATACTCAACTGCCAGCTCCCCAGCCCCAAGCTGTTGAAATCGGTAATGGTACTGACAACAATAACAAAGACACTAATAGTCATTCTAGAGGGCGTGGGCGGGAGGCTGAGCTCAGAATCGCACTGTGGGCCTCCCAGCAGTAACTCGTGCCTTCTGCTGAGTTTGCCCTGCCCTGTCCCTCCCCACTCACCTCCCAGCTGCAGACCTAGTTGTCCCCTTCCACTACACAGATGCCACCTGAAGCCAGGGACAAAGTCTTTCTACTGCCTGCACCACCCAGGAGACACCGAGGCCCAGCAGGGTGTACGGGGCCGCAGAGGGACCAGCTGCACTGACTTGGCCCCCAGTTGTGCAGAGAGGGTCCCGTTTCACAGCTGTCTGCATGTGGCTGCCCGAGCATTAACGTGGCACCACTGCTTCTATTTCCTCCCCTCATACTGCACACCTGCTCTTCTTCTAGACTTTTTTGAAGGGGTTTTCCAAAGTTAGACGGTGAATTGGGCCCCAGGGCTCGGACGGGCGTCTGTGGCGAAGACCAGCAAGCAGACCTGGAGAGCGTCCACATTGGAGAGCTCCCTCAGTCATTCGTTCCCGTGCAGGTCGGTTCATTCATCCTTTCATTCATTCATTCATCTGTTCATTCGTTCATTCAGCGCTGCGTTTGTCCCCAACGCTGTCTCGGGCAGGCATCAGGAAGGCAGAGACTAGCTCCCAGAACCACTACCAGGGGCCTGGCCAGCTGACTCAGAGCCTTCAGGGCAGACAGCTGGGACACAGTTGCTACCTGGGGACCCAGCTTGGTCTGCACCAGGGCTCTCACCAGGGTGATTTTGACCCACGCCATCTGGGCTGTCACTGCGGGGCAGGTGCTGCTGGCCCATGGAGAGTGGAGGCCAGAGTGCGGCTCACCCCTGGGACAGAAGGATGCAGCACACAGGCCATGGTGTGAGGAAGAAGCCCTGCCCCAGACAACGCAGGGCTGAGGGCCCGAGGCTGCGTTCGGCTTGCCAACGTCACTGGTGTTGCCGCCCTGTCTGTGAACTGACCCCCGCCCCGACCCCGTCTGTGACCCACGCACCCAGCAGTTCCCCCACAAGGCCACTCTCCTCCCGTCAGCCCTGGCACAGTGTGCCCTCTGTCCACACCTGTGACCCCCCCCGGAGCAGCTGCTGTCCATCCCTACCCCATCTCACTGGTCACCCTGCTGGGCTGTCTGTCCTCTTTCCTGGGACACGTGATGCGTCAGAATGAGCCTCAAAGGGTAAGGTGGTCACTGGTACAAGCAGGCTAGGCAGTTCCTCATCTGCTCCGGTCACCACCCACAGTCCAAGAAGGTTGCCAGGCCTGAGTGGACCACTGGGCCCAAATTGTCACTCTGCCTGCTGTGGAGGTGATGGGCTCCTGTCCTCTCAATCACCATGGGAGTCATAGGGAAGGCTTTGTCGGGGAGATGGGGCTTCTGGGGTCCTGAAGCACCTGGGAGCTGGGCGGGCGCAGGAGGCAGAGGCAGGGCAGGTGAGGGGACATTTGCCGGGAAGTCGCGGTGGGTGAGAACAGGCCTCTCGGAGGGCCAGGGGTGGCCCGAGCCCGTGGAGTGGGGTGGAGGGAGCCGTGGACCTGGCAGGCCGTGTGGGCCTCCCAGGCCAGTCTCGTCCTGCAGGGGGCGTGGATCCCTGCAAATTTGGGGAGGCCCTACACCCCGTGTGGCTAGAAGGTTCGTGAGGCTGGTCCAGAGAGGCAGGGATGAGGCCCAGCCTCGGGAGGCCAACCTGGAGGGCGTCTCCGCATGCGTCCACCTGCAGGGCCCCCCGGGGCCTCCTTCTACTCACACGGGGGCAAATCCCCCTGGGCCCACAGGCAACGTGGTCTTAAGGGGTCATCCTGGGCACGTTATTCTAAATTGCTTTTTCGAATGTGTCCAGGTCAGGTGATAAACGTCTAGCTTTCCCATCACCGCAGAGCAGGGCCCCACGGGTCAGGACTGGCCTTCCTGTGGCTGGGGCACAGGGGCAGGCGTCATGTCAGATGATGTCAGGAGTCGTCTAGGAGCAGAGTCTGGAGCAAGTTCCTCAAACTCCCGTCCAGCCCGAGACAGAGGCTCTGGCTTCCCGCCTCCCTTCACCCAGCAGGGGGGAATCAAGCTGTTGCCTCGGAGCCTGGCACGCCACCACCCCACCGGCATGGCCAACCCCTGCCCTCCTGGCAGGCAGGCCCTTCCAAAGCTGAGAACCTGAGAACCTACAAGCTTTCTAACAGCTTGTAGTCGGGACACCAGGAGAGGGTGGGCACCTCCCACCCTGTTCCGGGGGGCAGCACCCTTCCTGATGAGCTCGTCAGCCCTGGGTCCCACCCCAGTGCCAGGATACCGAAGGATCTGGCACCTGTGCAGACAGGTCCTGCTTCAGGCAGCGAACCCCACAGGGGACCATCAGGCACCCTCCGTACACCCAGTCCGGGACCCTCGTGGTGGGAAGAACCTCCTGGGATAGTAGGCGGAGGAGCTGGACAAAGTATCATGTGACCAGAAGTGGGAATGAGGAGAGGGCAAGCGAGTGAACGTCCTTACCGACTTACGACGTGTTCTAACTTTTCAAGGAAATGCGCCAACCTCAAGACCAGCCCGGCCGCCCTCCATCCTGGGGAACGGGTCAGGGGACCTCGGGTCCAGCTCCGGAGGAGCTGTGCTGCAAGGCCAGCCCCAGAGAGGGCCCTCCGCCTCACCAAAGCCCCTCCTTCGCAGCCACCACTGGAAAAGCATTCTGGTTTCGCTGTCAGCCCAGTTGTTGGCCGGGTCCACCACTCGGGGCGCAAGTGATGAACGAACCTGTGTCGCCTCCTCAGTAGGTCGCCGCTCTTGAGCGAGAGGTATGAATGTCAGGGTGCCCTGAATGAATGAATGAGTGAATGAATGAGTGAACGAACGAACGAACGATAGAGGGCAATCGGTTTGGACACAGTCACCTTGGAAACCTCTACAGAAGGAAAAGTTCTGCCCCGCTACCTCTCCCGCCCTCTTGCAGAACCCTGACCGCTCTGACATCGTCTCGCTTCCCTGCCGGCTGTGAAGCTCTCCGAAGTCGCGGGGCCTAGGACAGCCCCCGCCCTGGCCCCGGCACCCGACCCTCGGGGAGCACCCCTGCCCCGTGGGCGGCACATTTTGGAAGAAGGGGTGAACGATGAGTGAACGCTGGAGGAACGAGTGGCTGGTAGGTGAAGGTTGGATGAACGAGTGAGTGACCGATGGACCCGGAGACCACTGTGCATGCCATACCCAGGGTGCTGCGACAGGACTGTCTCATGAGAAGGGACGTTTCTTGGATCTCGGACCTCACAAAGACACCCTGGGGGCCTCAGCAGTGAGTGCTAAAAATAGAAGCCGTTAAAAAAATTTTTTTAACGAACTGATGGAAATTCCCTTTATCAAAAGGAGCTGCTGTAGATCAAGCCACAAAAGGGATGTGTCCAGGAGCCGAGGGCAGGTTCCTGAGCTAATAATGCACTGTCTGGGGGTTTCCCTGCGGACAGCCTGTGAGCCGGCACCCCCAAGCTGGCCCAGGGGTCTGCATGCGGGTGGTGCCCTCTTGGAAGCTGTCATTCAACAGTCGTTAAAAAAAAAGACACTGACAATTCCTTCCTCGATTTTGCAGGGAAACGCAGGGCCCCGTGACCCTGGCTGTGTGGCTCAGCTGGTGGGAGCGCTGTGCTGTAGCGGGCAGGCTTTGATCTTGGTTCAGTCCCCTCGACCCCCAGTCTGGGCACGTGCAGGAGGCAACTGATCGATGTCTCTCTCTCTCCCTTCTTCCCTCTCTAAAAGCAACGGAAATAAAAGTCATCAGCTAAGGATACAAAATGCCTCTGGCCAATTTGTTCTGAGGAGTTCTAGGATAGAACAGCACGTTAGCAGGAAGGACATTTGGACAGGAAGTGCAAAGGTCCGGGTAGATAATCTGGGGAGCATCCTGGGCTAAGGAGTGGGTGTCGGAGACGAGGGAGCGGTGTGGCTGGCGCTGCGGCCCTCTGGGGTGGGACCCAGCTGGTGCCCCGCCGGGCGGGCGTGCGTGCCAGCCAGTCTGGGTCAGGCGGGTGCTCCTCGCTCCCACCGAGGCCCAAGCGAGGTCCCAGCTCTTCCACAACTGCCTGCAAATTTCCCGAATTTTTTAACCGTTGAGTTTTAATTATAGTAGACGCCCACTCTCATATTAGTTTCAGGTGCACAGCCTAGTGATCAGACACTTACATGTCTTACGAAGTAATCCCCCCAGTAAATCCAGCACCCATCTGGCACCACACGTGGTTATTACAATATTATTGGCTGTATTCCCTGTGCTGTTACTTTATATCCTCACGACTGGTTTTAACTGGCAATTCATACTTCTTAATCCCTCCCGCATTTCCACTCATCCTCCCAGTCCCTGCGCTCTGACGACCCTCAGCTGTTCTCTGTATCTGTGAGTTTGCTCCTGTTTTGTTTATTCACTTAATTGGTTTTGTAGAGTCCATGTATAAGTAAGATCATACAGTATTTGTCTTTCTCGGACTTACTTCACATAACACAACATGAATACATTTCTCCAAAGAGAACGCGTACAGATGACCAACAGACACCTGAAAAGATGCTCAGCATCACTAATTATCAGGGAAATGCAAATCAAAACCACAGTGAAATCTTCCCTCACACCTGTTAGAAGGACCGGCAGCATCAAACGGTTGATGAATGGTGAGTGTCGGCAAGGACATGGAGAGCAGGGAGCCCTCCGCTCTGCGGGCGGGGGAGATGGAAATTGGTGCAGCTATTCTGGAAAAAAGCATGAAAGTTCCTCAAAAAATTAAAACTAGAACTGTGAGACAACTCAGCAACTCCACTTCTGCATATTTATCCAAAAAAGAGAACACATTTGAAAAGGTAGCATTACTTACAATAGCCAAAATATAGCAGCAACCTCAATGTCCCTTGATACACAAGTGGATAAAGATGTGGTATATACACACAACGGACTATTACTCATCCATAAAAAAGGAATAAAACCTTGCCATTTGCAGTGACATGGATGAACCTAGAGGGTATTGGGCAGAATTCCTGAATATTCATTCACAGTCCTCTGGGCCTCGGTCAGCCGGGGCCAGACGGAAGATGAAGCCAGTGTGGTACCCTGGGAGCTGCTGACCGCGGCGGGCCCTGGCAGGTTCACTGCGGGCTCAGCCCCTGGAGGGGAGTGCTATTTTAGACTTTGCTCCCTTGGGTGCCTTTTTCGTCTCAGCCAGGTTCAGCCCAGGTGTTGGACCAACTCAGGTACAGCTTTGGGTCACAAACCCTCGGAACCCTGTCTTCTTCCAGCGCTGGGACCTCGTCCTTCACCGGCGATGAGCCGCCCCCCGACCAACCCCTGGTCTCCAGAGCCAGGCTAGGTGCTGGTCACTGTCTGGAGCATTCACGATGCTGGGTCTCCACCTGGGGAGCTTCGAGTGTCCAATGCCTGGGGCCCACCCAGACCTTCCAACTCCAGCCCGGGCCTGGTTGGAACTTCTCTGAAGATTCCCAGCCTGTCCTAATGTGGCCCTGGAGTGTGCACTAGCAGCTTAGCTCACTGTGTTGAGGGGGTGGGGGTGGGTCTGCCCAGGAGGTATAGCGGGGAAGTCTGGCTCGGTGGAAAGAAGCCCATATATGAAATCCGGAAACTGCCGTTACTGGTGGGTGGGCCGGTTGATTCTGCTCCGCTCAGCTTCCTGGCCACTGGGAAGGGACAACTGTGCGTCCTACCTGCATGGCAATGTTATTATGAAAGTCCAATGAGCTGTGGCTTCTGTGCTATGCAAAGGGCCCCGTTTGTGGTGCGGCTTTAGGAAGACACACCAGGCTAAATGCAGAGCTTGTTTTCAAGGTCGGGGGTGGCAGCGCCCACAAGTGATGGAGCGTGACAGGCTCAGCCCAGTCGGTGAGCACCTGCAGAACGGCCACCGCATCTCTCAAGACCATCACCAGGGCCCAGCCTGGGCACTTGGGAGGGAGCTGGGCGAGAGCCCGTCCCTTCCCTCCTCCCGTCCCCCTGGCTGGCACCAAGAGCAACGGAAAGAGCTGGCGTGGTCCTGCGACAGAGGCCCCAGGTGTGGGCACCGTCTCCAAGCTGCTCTTGTCTCCAGAAAGAAGTTCAGTCTCTAAGGAGTGTGACCAGGTTGGCTTGAGAGTCTAGAGGGGCGCGTCTGGCTGCTCTGGAGTTTCTCCAGAAAAAAATATTGCAGGCTCTACAGAATTTGATGCCAACAATTTAAAAAGGAGCGTGCACATCTGTCTAATCAGGCTCTTTGGTAGGTTAAGGTTTACATGGATTCCCGTGGATTTACATCGGAATCCACGTAAACCTTAACCTACGTGGCCACTTCATCCCTGTGTGCGCCTCCCTCGTCCTCACCTGCTGTAAACCTCACCTGCTGACTTGTGCGGGGCTTGAGGCACCCCTGTGGCCTGACAGGGACAGACCCTGGAGCATGGCTGCACGTTCTGACCCGCTGGAGGCCTGGACAGGCCACCCCTCGGGCCACATACAGCAGGCAGTCTAGACTCACTTCTCCCGGGACCACTGCGGTGGCCCAGGAGGGACCTGGCGCTGCTTCCCTGACCTCAGTGGCTTCGCCTTCACATCGGACACCTCACAATCCCTCTGGAAGCCCCAGGAGCTCCGTGGGGAGGAGCCCGATGCCTTAGGACAGCACTGTCACTTATCTCTGGGCACTCGAATTCCAGGTTTCACCAGAGCCACCTGCATGGAGTTGATTCAAGAGGCATAAGGCCCAGTCCCCCCACTCCAATGAGAGGCTTCTGCCTCCCAGGTCCTTGCCCCGCAGGCCCCCGCCCCAGGGTGTGGGCTGTCATAGACCAGCCCAAGGACGGCCGGAGACTTGGGCTGGACAAGCACATTTCAATATCTGACAATTCTGCACCACCGCCCCCCGCCGCCACAGGTGGCAGCCCCCCACACCCTGCAGAGGAAGCTCTTGGTCGGGGAGGAGGAGGGTAGTTGTGATGTCGCACAGCTAACGTCCTACAGCACGTCATTTTCGAACACACTGTGTGCCCTTTCTCATTTTGTCCTCACAGAGACCCCCTCCCCGCTCCTCCCCCAACCCCAGCTGGCTGGAGCACGGGCTCTGCTCGCATTTTGCACAGAGGGGCTGAGTCCCCTGGCGGAGCACACAGCAAGGTGGAGGGACCTGGCTGGCACCCCTGTCTCAGCCCCTGGTCCCGAGCGGTGGCTGCCAAGATGCCCTCCTACCTTCGTTGTGGAAAGCGTGCCGGTGCCAGCTTCGGGGCACCTATCTGCTTAAGAGGGTCTTTTCTGACTTGGCTTCTGGAGCTTTGAAAGTGTCACTTCCTCTTTTAGGCCCTGAAGGCAGACAGGAAATTTGAGGATGTAATTTTAACTAAAAGTCTGTTGCTTTCTCCTCCAGCCAGTTGGGCTTCATTGCAATTCTCCCAACGGCTAATACCCCACGCTCTTGTCCAGCTTGGCCGCACGGAATGTGCGTGCTGGTTAGAGCCTGCTGTGGAGCAGCCCCTACGGTCCTCACCTCTGTCCTGGGGCTCAGACGGTGGTCCCCAAAGCCCGGAACCCTCCAGGGAAGCCCAGTGCTCCCCGAGGATGAGGGAAGCCGCTTCCAGGCAAGGACACGAGCTAGCAGTAACCTCAAGCAATCCTGAACCGGAATACGTAGGGGCCCAGTTCACTCACTCTGACTTGGGGCGTGATTCTTCAGGGTGGGAAAAGATCCAGGACCATCCCTTCCTTGGTGCCCAGGAGGAGGCTCTCTGACCGTGGGCCTCCTGCTATGGGGCGCATCCGACTGTGGGGTGTCTGCCCGCTCTTTGGGGTCTCTCTCTGATTGCAGGCCCGCCCCCCATTGGTGGGTCTCTTGTCCGCAGCCAAAACCTGCCCCAGACCCCGGCCCTGGAACTCACGATTCTTTCACTATGTCTCTGATGGTCGCCCGTTGTGACTAGTTTTCACCTGATGTTTTATTTATTGTAGAGGCTAAGCGATTCCCGGGGGGTGTCCCACCAATGTTTACAAACAACCCCTCCCATGTGGCGAGATTTCACTGTCCTCCAAAGCTCCAAGCGCAGGTTTTCCCGCGGGGCCTGAGCCCGGCCCCGACCCTGCCGGCTCGGGTACTCCCCCTCCTTGACACTCCCACTGCGTCTGGCCCCACTGAGGACACACTGAATTTAGGTCAGGCGTGAACTCCCTTCCTTCCCAAAAGGGCCTGCTTCGCCTCACAGGAAGTATTTTTCTTTTTCAGATTTGGAGGTTTAATTGGAAGGTAAACAGAGAACCCAGTCAATCATGAAAACAAAAAAGTCAAGCGCTCCAGGGTTCCGATAAACGGAGCGTTTCTGGCAGTTTGCGCTGCTGGACACCCTCGTGGGGGAGGCCCTGCCTGTTCCGCCCGGAGGGCAGCGTGGAAAGTCCCCGACGGGCTCAGGTGCCAGGTTCCTGGGCAGCAGGGAGCAGAATCGGAGAGCCCACAAGCCCCTGCGGGATGGTGTGTGCCCCCCCGGCCTGTGTTTCACCTGCAGGGGGGATGCCTCAAGCCTTTGCTTGTGGTCACCCCGTCCTGAAGTCCCCCACACAGGTCACGCCACCTCTAGGGCAGGAGTCGCCGTATCTTCGCAGTCTGGACACGCCAGACCTCAGATGCACTCTCCATGGCCAGGCCTGTCCCCTGAGCCCTGGGACCTGGCTGCCCGCCCCGCCCCCCGCCCCCCCAACCCCCCCCCCCAGATGGCTGGGCATCACTCAGTTCAATGAGAGGAACTGGTCAAATTCAAGGCTCTACAATTTATCCACACTCCTCCCTCCTTCTTTCTGAGGAAATGATTTTTTTAAATCTTAATAACTTTTTACTTTACAATTGTAGTTGATGTGCAATATTACATTAGTTTCAGGTGGGCAACCTAGTGAGTAGACACTTGCGGACCGTACAAAGTGATCATACAGTAACCCGGGTACCAGGCTGACACCGTGCGCAGTCAGGACAGTATTGCTGACTACATCATTCCCTTCGCCGTACTTGTCACCCCCGTGATCATTCTGTGACTACCAATTTGTACCGCTCAATCCCGTTACTTTTGCCACCCACCCTGCAACCTCCCTCCCATCTGGCAACTGTCAAGACATTCTCTGTGCCTGTGAGTCCGCTTCTGGTCTGCCTGTTTAGGGTGTTCTTTAGATGCCACGCAGAACTGAAGTCATCTGGCATCTGCCCCTCCCTGTCTGACTTCTGTCACTCAGCACGATGCCCCCCAGGCCCACCCGCGTTGGTGAAGGGGCCACATTTCACTCGTTCGTGTGGCCGAGGCACCTTCCGTCGTGTGCACGCACCTCTTCTTCACCCACGCCTCTGCTGGTGGCACGCAGGTGGCTTCCACGTCCTGGCTGCTGTGAATAACGCTGCAGTGACCACACGGGTGCATCTGTCTTTTCGGTTCAGTGTTCTGGGTTTCTTTGGATGAATACCCAGACAGGGGTCACTGGATCCTTCCTTGTCTCTTGCTACATTCCCTGTTTGCAAGTCTCTTTTGTCTGGTATAAACACTGCTACCCCAGCTTCGTTGGTTTCCATTGTCGTGAAATGCCTCTCTCCACCCTTTACTTCCAGGGCGTGCGTGTGTCTTCTGATCTGCAGTGAGTCCCTTGTGGACGGAATACGGAAGGGCCTTGTTTGTTACCCACTCCGCCACAGCATGTCTTCCCATCGGAGCATTTCACCCCTTTGCATTTAAAGCAGTTGTTCACAGATACGTACTTATTGCCTTTTATTATGCGTAGTTTTTACTTTTTTTTTTTTTTTTTTTTTTTTACTTTTTATTCTTAAAGAAGACCCTTTAACAACTCTTGTAACACTAGTTTGGCAGTGATGAACTCCTTCGGCTTTTTCTTGTCTGGGAAGCTCTTTACCTGTCCTTCCATTCTCAATGATAGCTTTTCTGAGTAATCTTGGCTTTGGGTCCTTGCTTTTCATCACTTTGAATACTCCTTGCCAGTCCCTTCTAGTCTGCAAAGTTCCTGTTGAGAACTCAGCTGACAGTCTTATGGGAACTCCTTTGTAGGTGACTAACTGCTTTTCTGTTGTTGCGTTTAAGAGTCTCTCTTTATCTTTAACCTTTGGCATTTTAATTATGATGCGTCTTGGTGTGGCCTCTTTGGGTTCACCTTGTTTGGGACTCTCTGTGAGGAAGCAATTTTTTTGAGTGCCTTTTTTCCCCTCTAAACACTAAAGTGTGGCTCTGAAGCCTCTTGATTTGGGGTCTGGAGGAAATCAGACTTTTCGGTCTGAGCCCAGGTCCCCAGGCCTGGCCACCAGGAGGGGCAGGGAGCCCCTGAGGACATGGTGCCCGGTGTTGGGGTTAAACAGCGCTTTCTGGATCTCTGTCCTGGCAATTCCTGGGCCTGAAGCCGTGGCTCTCGTGGCCCCTCACTGGCAGCCTCGGCCACATGCCACACAGCCCCCTTTCCACCTCCAGGGTCGGCCACATCCCTCCTGAAGGCCTCCCCTCGTCTGGCCTTGTCCTCTGCTCACAGCTCCCTGTAGCCTCAGCCCTCCTGTGCCGAGCTTTCTCGAAATAGGCCTCCCGAGTGCCCGTCCTTGGTGGGGCTGCCCACATGTCTGTGGGGATCTGACCCAGTGGGGAGTGGCATGGGCCCCAAGGAAGGCCCTGTGAGTTGGGGCAGGTATGGACTGGCCTGGGGCTGCCCCTTCCTGGGCTGCTGAGCCGACTTTCGGGAAGAAAGTCAGCCTCCTCCCGGGCCCCCTTGGGCTCGGATACTGACCGCAGCACAACCCAAGCCCCAGCTGCCAAAAGACCAGTTCAGAGCGGGTCACGCTGACACAGCGTGGGGTGCCAGGGCCCTGTGCAGTGAGAGCTGTGGTCTCCTTTTGCGGGGGTGGGGCGGGACTCCCTGCTGTGGGGCGTAAGGAGGACGGTACCTGTGTGCAGCCATCGCATGGGGCAAAGAACCCAAAGGTTGGCATGATACCCGGCAGCGTGTCCCGAATTTGTGCCTGGACCTCGGCCGGGCTGCAGGCCTGCATCTGGCTCCTACCCTTGCTCCTGCCCATGTCTCCCCTCTTTCCTGACCCTCTCCCAAGTCTCCCCACTTCTCCATCTTCCTCTCTTCCTCCAGAGAGCTGTAGTGGGTGGAAGAGTCTCCCCCCAAACTCAGGTCTGGGAGACTCCAAGTGCGGCCTTACTTCGACACGGGGTCTCTGCAGGCGAGATCAGTTAGGACGAGGTCACCGGGGTTAGGGTGAGCCCTAAGTCCAATGTCTAGGTCCTTACAGGAGGAGAGAAGAACACCAGAGACTTCGGGGACGGCCCCACGCCAAGCGTCACCTGCAGCCTGGGACATTGGAGGAGATACAGAAGGCCCGCCCCCTCAGAGCCCAGGGGCCAGGCCCGCGCACACCTGGATCTGGTCCAGACCAGGAGAGAATGGGACCGTCCGGGCGCTCAGGCCTCCGCAGCACGGCTGCGTCCGGCCCCTCTGCCTGGCCCCGGCCGAGTGGCCCTGCACACCCTCCTCCACCCCGCAGCCCTGGGCCCGGCAGCCCTGTCAGGCGGCATTTTTCCAAATCACGGTGTTTGCTCCTGTCACCTTCCAGTTATGTCCTGGGGTCAGGGAGACAGTGATGGAGGGGGACTTGCTCTGGACCTCCGGAGAGCAGGCGTCCTCACTGTCCCCCGCCCAGGGGTCAGCTCGTTTGGGACAGGTGAAGCGCATGCACAGCAGCTGTGCCCCTTCACTCGGATCAGCTGCCTCCCAGCACGCAGAACCGCCCCACTCCCCAGCCCGTGCCTTTTGCGGGGCCCTCCCCCCACAGCCAGGCCCAGCCCTGGGACCCTCGCCAATCCACTGCTCCCAGCAGCTCCAGCACCTGCCCCAGGCAGGCTCAAGGTCAAGCGCCGGCAGGGACCTGCGAGGGTGAGTCACCGACGGGGGAGGGGCAGAGCCCTGTGCTCCCACCCCACGGGAGGGGTGGGGGGAGCTGGTGAGGGGGTGGAACAGGGAGGAGGGAGGACAGTGGGAAGTGAGGTCAGCGGGGAAGAGGGAGGGCAGAAGGGAGGACCTTGGTCAGTTCTTGGCTGGGACACTCGGGTTCTCCGAGGCCCGGATCAGGCTCCTCAGGAGCCTTTGGTCCTCGTGGTGCCCAGGTCCTGACTCCAGTTTACTGGCCAGGGGTCCGCACAGCTCCTGACGCTGGCGCTTCCCACGGTTAGGGGTGCAAGGGCCCAGCGGTCCTTTCCAGGAAGCTGTGACAGAAGCCCCCTCCCCAGAGCTCCACTGTGTCTCTGGCTGCTGGGGACAACACACAGACAGGGGGCCCCTGGACTCCTTTTTTTATATAAATAGTTTATTTTTTATTGTTTTTTTCCCCATTACCATTTGTCCCCCTTATGTCCTCTTCCACCTCACTCACCCCAGATTCTTGATATTAAAGACCCATTGGCTCCTCAGACAGGGTTGCCCCGAACCTTTGGGAGCTGCCTGACCCCACCCCCATCACAGAAGGCCCCCAGCGTGTCACTTCTCCCTGATTAAGCAGGATAGATACGCATTCAAGTGTGAGCCACCTAGCAGTCCCCATGGAGCCTCTCATGGGTCGGAGTCTGGGGTGCTGGAGACCAAGCAGGGAGGCCGTCCTGGCCAGGATGCAGCAGAGGGCTCCGTGCAGACTGGGGTGGGGACAAGGACAGGGTGGGCGGTGACAGCTGTGAGCCTGGAAGACTGCTGCTGGGGGCCGGACGACCATCCCTCTTCAGCCCCCGATGACCTTGGGGTTGGAGGAGAGGTCTGTCACCAATGACAAAACTGTCCCAGGTCGGGCAGGAATGCCACCCGCCCCATAAAGGTGTCCTCTGAAAAGCTGGGCTCTGGGGAAATAAAGCTGCGATGCACCGCCTGCTGAACAGCTGGGCGGCCAGCTGCCTCACCCATTCGGCATCTCGGCCCTGGGACCACGGCCAGGGTGCAGCTGGGCAGCCTTTTCTTGAGGTGCCCAGGCCAGGAAGATGTTCTAAAGCCACAGCTGCCCACCCCACGGTGGGGCAGACTGGACCGGCTGTGGTGGCCGAGGTCATGGGGAGGGTCTGAGCAGCAGGGGCCAGTGGACAGAACCTAGTTCCAGCCGCCTCACCTCACACAGGGGAACCGGGGGTGCAGGGAGCAGCAACAGGCTCAGGCAGCTATGGCCCGCCCGTCCTCCTGCCCCAGGACATGCCGTCCCCGTCACTAGTCTCGGCTCCGCCGCAGGGGGTGTCACTGCTTCCCTACTCTGCGAGGCAGACGGTGCGGGGTCCATGGCACCCAGAGACCAGGGTTCCAACAGCTCCGGACCCCCCAGCACTGCCAGGTATCCGGGGCTCTTGTGCCCACGGGCCGGCTCGGAGCGCGGTGAGAGGGGCGGCTCCAGCCTCTGCAGCGGCTGGTCCCAGGGGCCGTGCGGGGTGGGGATGAGGCCGACAGCCCTGACCTAGAGCTCGCCCAGGCCTAACCCTGTTAACCACAGGTCTCCTCCCCTGAGGCCCAGTGTGGGTGGGGGTGGGAAGCAGGGCCCCCTCTTGCCCTGCCCGCCCTGCCAAAGTGGCCTCGAAGGGCAGGGACTCACTCTTGCACTGTCCTTTGTGGGGACACTTCTCGGTGATGGGCCACCTGTGTTTTCAGATTTCGGGCAGTGTCCCCACCTTCTACACAATGAGGGGCAGTAGCAACCCCCCAGTGAGACAGCTAGAATGTCTCCAGACCTTGCGGAGCATCCCCTGGGGGACAGGACTCCCCCTGTGGGAGAACCGATGGGGCAAGGCAGGGCTGCAGACCCACAGAAAGGACATGCTGAGCTGACCAAAGCCGCCTGACACAGCTCACATCATGTATTCTCTTAAAGTGGGTTTGCGGGGAGGGATGTCAAACACGGGCATTGGACCGGTTTATGGCACAGGAAGCAGACAGCGAACGAGAGAAGGGGGGTGGTGTTGGTGACAGCCTCGAGGACACGGAAGTGCGATGCATCCCTGAAGCCAGTCCCTCCTCCCCAGGCCCAGGCCGGCATGGCGCTGGGAGAGGGGCGAGGGGTGGCCTCCCGGGCCCAAACGTAAGGGGGCAGAAGCAGGCGAGCCTGGTCCCCTGACACCTCCCCCAAGAAGGAAACCAGCTTCAGACAGTAAGAGCTGGAACCGGGCTCAGCTTCCCTGCGTGACTGCCCCCATCCCGGCTGGCCGAGAGCCGGGCCCCAGCACCTCCAGGGCCCTTCAGGGTCAGGGTGGAGGACAGCACCGCACGCCCGTGCTTCTTCGCTCCAAATGCCATTAGCGACCCTTCTGCCACTCTTTCAGGGATGACGTGCGTCTTCTAATGCTTTCGTGTTCAAAGTCTGGGTGGTTCCTCATCGTACTCATTTAAAAGCCACACGAGGGCTTTTTGCTACCAAGACAAACAGAGGATTTCTCGTGACCAGTGTTAAACTTGGCTTCCCCACGGAGACAGGTCCTCTCTTCTGCCCCAAGTCTGGGTCTGGGCCCACCAGTGTCAAACGGCCACGGGCAGAACCGCAGGCCCCATTTTCCTGGGTGTGGGTTACCCGACAGCCTCCTTTGCAGAACCTTCTGGAAACATTAAACTGCAAGATTCATTCCAGGCAACAGCATGGAAACTGCCCGGAGGGGGTCAGGACCACCGCCCGGGGGGGCTCCGGGAAGCCCGGCGTTTTGAGTCGAGGTCTCCACCAGACTGTGCAGGTTCTCAGCAGAGGCCGGGTGAGAGGCCGTGGCGACAGCGGCAAGGAGCTGCCCAGCCTGCTCGCTGAGGACACCACTGCGCGTTCTGAAGGGCCGCCACGTGGCCGGGCCTGCCCTCCGCATCCACGTCACCAGGCAGGGCAGCGCCAGCGGCAGCCATCTTCCCGTGCACTTCCATCGTGCTTGCAAAGGAGGGAGACCTGGCTTTCCACAGCCACTGAGGGAGAATGTTCCTCCCCCCGAGCATCCCAGACGAAAGCGAACCCCGGGCGTCTTTCCGCGTCGGCCGTTTCCTCCGCGTGGGCCTCGCACGCAGGAGCCCCGCCAACACCCCCGTCAGCCTCTGCCCAGCAGGGCCCTCCGTGAAGAAAATGGACACCTTCACTCTTCTCCCACAGGGGCGCCCGCCTCCTGCCGCTCTCAGGGCCCCTCGGACCTCGAGAAGAGCTCCAGGGACTCTCAGGGGCTGGCGGTGGGAAGGAGCCGTCTTGGGGTCTCTTTCTGCTGTTTGGCAGTGAAGGTGGGGGACCCGCTCACACACGGCCGTGTGCTGTGTTCCAGAGCTGCTGGCCCGTTCACAAAGGCCGCCCCCTGGGACAGGCAGCCCCGCCCGTTCTCCCTGGGGTCAAGTGTGGTCTTTGCAGGGGAAGCCCCTGTGTGTCCCTCCAAGACCAATGAGGCTTCGTGTCCATGAAGCCTCATGTTAGTGGTGCAGGTGCAGTCAAGAGGCTCCCTTTGCCAGCGGCCCGATGGAGTCAATTCTCAAGCTGCCATCTGCTGTCCCTCTTGGTGACATCTCACAGAAGCCTTGTCTGTGTCCCGAATGAGGAGTTCCGGTCAAACATGGTCTTGGGAGGAAAGAGAAGGGAAAGGGATGTGAAATATTGTGCCTGCGCACTTTCATTTTGGAGGCAGAGATTTTCTAAGGACTCAGGACGGTGAAACTGAGGGCTCGACCCCGCTGCCTGCAAACGGCGTGCTTTATCGGACCCAGACTGGGCAGGCCCCGAGGTTTCAGTAACTCGTGTTCCGGAGTTACCTGAAATCGGCTGGCGTGCGCCACAGGAGTGATCTCTAGCAGCCAGTCTGCCGACCTGACCCAGGCTCACCTGGGTAACAGGTGGGCCCATTTGTGGTGGGAGGCCTGGGCACCTGGGCCATCCTTCCCTGTGGGTCAGGCGTGTCAAATTCATTGTCATCAGGGGCCACATGAGCCTCATGGTTGCCTTCAAAGGGCCGAATGTAACTTTAGGACGGTATAAATGTAACTACTCCTTAACAATTAAGCGAGAGCTCGGCTCTGCCACCGGGTAGAAAGGTCCCGGCGGATGAAACAAGGTAGAGGGTGGGATGCGGCCGGGGGGCCTTGTGTTTGCCACCTGTGCTGTAGGTGGAGAACTGGGGCTCAGACAGGTGCAGCTACTTGCCTAAGGTGTCTGACCAACTGGCTGCAAAGCTGCTCGCTGCCTGAGGTACCTTCTGGCGGGAAACCAGAGACTGGGGGTGAAAATTTTTCCCAAACTGGGATGGGGGTCACAACGACCTTTGCTCCCAGAACCGTGGGCTGCTCGGATGCCCAAGGAAACACCAGGTAACGGATCTATCAGGAAGGACCCGGTGTCTCGCTCGAGACCCCCGTGGGGCTAGGGGTGCGGCGTTTGCACAGAGGCAATGGGAAGGGAGAACGGAAGCTTGGTGGAGGTGCCAGGGGTCCTTGTCCTACTTCTCCCTGCCACGTATACGTTTGCAAAATTCCATAACCCGTCAGCAAGTGGCCACGTGGATGGGACCATGTGCTGAAGGGGGCTGGTGGAAAATGCCTCCCCTGGGGGTCTCAGTGTCTCTGAAAAGGAAAGCACCTATGTCCTAGTCACCAAGTATCACTCATGCCACATGGCAAACACAGAGAAAGTGGCTGCCGAGCCATCGAGCCCTCAGAACCTGTACACTTCCCCCCCGAGCCTCCCTGCCTCTTGGCAAACTCACCGGTCAACTCCAGCTCTGGCCTCGAAGCCTGGGCACCTGCTGGAACAAATCAGAGATGCTCAGAGCGGGCTGCAAAGAGTGGGAAGGGGCCAATCTGAAGACGCCAGTGGCTGGAGTGCTTGGGCCGGGAACAGACTCCCAGGGGAGGTGTCCTCAGGCCATGCTGCTTTGGGGGCAGGTGCTTCAGAAGAGCTTTAAATGTGGGAGAAGCACAGGAAGGGGCTTTGTGCCCTGGACTTTTTGCGGCCTGGCCGATGGGCAGCTCCGCTTCCGCAGAAATGAACTCCCCGCTAGCCTGTAGATTTGGGGCCCATCCTCCCCACCCCAAACCTGGGAGATGGTGGGAGGAACCTCAGACCTTGGGCTTCCAACCCACATGTGGAGCTGTGCATGCTCAGGGTGTTAACGCCATTAAAACGGACTTAAACGAAACCGACTCCTTGCAGAGTTTTGAAACAGCTTGAAAAAGGCAAAAATGCTGCCCCCCCCGCCCCCGCCCAATAAAAGCCAAACATCTATCTACACATGCCCCCACCTGGTACCTGCATAGTTCCAGCGGGACCACCGGCTCCTGCGCCACAAGAGCACAATCACGACTACTGCCGCTGTCACACCCAAAACGATCAGCACAGTGACCCCAGTCCCAGTGTTCTCCAAGATGTCCCCTGGGCCCTTGGGGGTGTGGTTGGAGTTCCCTGTGATGCTGGCATTGGTTTCGCCGGCTAGCGCTACGAGAAAGAGGAAAATAACCCAAGACTTAACAGGGCAAGGAGGAGGAGGTCTTCCTTCACCTTGAAGAAGAAAACGTTAATGCCAAAGAACTTCCCTGACATGTCATGATTTTTAAAATGTGAAGCTGATGGCGAGAAGGGCTTTCTCTCCCAGGTGCAACTCCCCCCACCTGCCTAGTGGCCCACTCGGGGGACGGGCCGTGGCAGGAGGCACAGGCTCTTTCTGGCTTTTCAACTACTTCCACCGTTTTCCATTCAACTACTTCCACCGTTTTCCAGCTTTACTGCTGACTTTAAATCACGGCGAAATGTTTACATGACATGAAAGTAATTGCTTTAAAGCGAACAATTCGGCGGCACTTGCGCATCCACAACGCAGCTCGGTCGCAGCCGCCGTCCGAGGCCAGGGCTTTTTCATCACCCAGAAGGAAGCCCACGGCCACCACCAGTCACTCCTCACCCGTCCCCGAGCCCCTGACAGCCTCGAACCTCCTTTCTGTCTCCGAGGAGTTGCCTGTTCTGGATATTTTCGGGAAAAGGAATCATGCAGCATGTGACCTTTGAGGACTGGCTTATTTCACCTAGCACGTTTGCATGCTTCGCCCACGCGGGAGGTCAGGGCCGGGCTCACGCGGCGCGGCCTGGGCAGGCCTGGGGGGCCCCCACTCAGAAGGGCCTGTGCTTCGAGCGATGCTCTGCTTAGCCGTCTAGGGTTCTTGTCAGGTTCGAACAAGGAGCCCGGCACTCCCTCCCAACGTGCGCTGAGCCCCGAAAGTCCTGGGACAGGCACCCCTTTCCTGCAGCAGGCGTGGCCTACAGATGCACTCCACCTTCTGCCTCTCCTCTTGACACCCTGGGAGAGCCTGTGGCCTCTGTGAAGGAGGCACCTGCCTGCACCCCTTCCCCCTGGTGGCCTTGGGCCAGCAGCCAGGCCCAGTTGGACCCCACAGCGGGCGCGGCGCATGCCCAAAGGCAAAGAGCTTGGGGTGGCGCTGTGCAGGTGTGGGCTTCAGTCCTGACTCTGCCGTTGCCTGGTTCTGGGGCTTCTGAAAATGTAACATAGCCTTTCAGAGCCTCAGTCCCTCATCTGGGAAATGGGTCTCTAAGCTGACCACATGGGTGAAGATTAAGTCGAGCGAGTATGCATGGAGACAAGGTGATTCCATCACCGCGCACCTGACTCTTCCCTCCTCTCCCTTCCAACGACCACCACCGCAGGTTCCCTCACCGGGGCTTTGTCTTTTGCCTGAGGGGATCTCCCGCCACCCCAGGCCCACAGCCTCGGGTTGGGATCAGCCTGCAGAGCCCGGGGATCTTACCTGTCTGGCTGCTGACAGTCAGGTTCTGGTGCAGAAGCACGTTCTCGATGCAGCAGCCGACGTTCATGTTGGGGACCCGCCGGATCTTCAGGACGCTGACCACGTCGTACAGGCCCCGTGGGTTCAGGGAGACCGTGCTGTTCTGCAGGGCCTCGTCCAGCAGGCTGTTGTCCGTCTTGTTGATCCAGTACACCTTTGGCTCGGGATAGCCGTCCTTGGACGTGCACGTGAAGGTGAGCTCCTCGTCCTGGGGGGTGGCCGAGGGGACGCTGACCACGGGCATGCTGTAGTTTGCTGCAGGGGAGGGAGACAGGCGGTGAGGCATGCCAGGCTCTGAAGGTCAGGCATGGAGCGGTGCCCGGTGCCCAGGGCCAGGTCAGAGGGGAGGCGTGCCCCGGACCCTGGTGGAGAGGCAGGCCCAGGGCTGCAGTCTGGGCAGGGAGCAGGGACCCTGTTCTGCCCAAGAGCCTCCCCCTCCACTCGCAACAGAGGAGTTAGTGGCTGGCACCCGCTCCCCGCTCCCCGCTCCAGGGAGGCCCGTCTCATTTGCATCGGTGACACGGAGAGCTTGCGCTCATCTGAAATGAACACAGCGCATCTCTGAGCTAAACGGTGCCCGGAGCCTCTTGGTGGGCTTGCATTTTCCTCCTAAATTCTGATCTCAAAACTACCTTCTAGCACTCCTTCCTAATTTTCCTTTGAAAGTCTAGTCTGAGTCGAGTTGGGGAGTTCAAGGCAAAGGCAGCAAGATTAGAGGGGTTTCTGTGACACCAGGGAGCCTCAGGTTATGAAAAACTGTCTTATGAGTTGAATGAGGTTTCAACCACGTCAGCTTCATGTGCCGGTGAGCAGAAGGCTGCTAACGGGGACCCGGCTTTTCTTCAGGGGAAGGAGCAGGCGAAGGAGCCCGGGGACGGGCCTCGCTTGTGCTCTTCCGGGCCGTAAGGCTGGGACGGCGCCCGCTGGCAGCGTCGGCACTCTTACCTGCCACGTGCAGCGTGACCTCGATATTCACGATCTTCTCTAAGTTCCTAATAACCAGGCAGTTAAACTTCTGTTCGTCTTGCGGGGTGACGTTGTAGAGGCGTAGAGAGAAGTCCCCCCGCTTCATGCGGTCCAATGACATCTGGGCCCGGTCCTTGTACTGGTTATTGTGGTGGCCCACGGTGCTGTTCTCAGACAGGTAAGTCACAGTTTTGGGTGTGCCCGAAACACTGATTTGCCAATAAACATACAGATTATTTAAATCAAAATTCTCTTCCGTGGCATGGACGCAGCTGAGCTCGACGTCGCTGCCCACCATCGCTCTGACTTCGTTCTTCTGCGTATCTGCAGCGATTCAGAAAGCACATGGAGTTTTGGGGGGTGACTTTTAGCCTGCGAAGCTACCCTGGTGGGGTTGAGGGGACCCTCGCACACACCGATTCTAACTCACTTCCATAGAAAAGGAACGTATTCCTAAGATACACACAGGAAGGCAATATTTTAAAAACTCGGAATTTGTGGGGAGCTCCTGCACTGGACTGGCTACGGCCGATTTCCTGTTGGCATATGAGAGGCTGCTGGCAGTGGGAGTAGCGGGGCTGGGCACTGGGACCCTGCTAGACTCTCTTTGCTACTTCTTGGGAGTTTATAAGTCATTCGAATTAAAAAGGTTTTGTAAAAATTTAGACAGTTTTACAAAACGAAGGAAAGACATTCGTTTCTCAACCACAGCCTTATAACCCTACTTGCACTGTGACCAGACTGGCTTCACCATCTGTATAAACACTTGGACGGCTGCAGGAAAAGTGGCTGTGTCCCCTGCACTGCCACCCTCTGAGCTGGGAGGCTTGGCAAGGTCTCTGTCCCCTGCGCACATCCCTGTCCTTGCTCTTTTGGAAGCTGAGGTTTCTGGGCTCCCTCCCACCCCCGGGGCAAAGGGACCCTCAAGAAAAGGAAGCCCCGCTCATCTGGAAAGCAGAGGGAGGAAGTGCATGCCACCTACACCTAACACATGATAAAACAAGAACTACGGGGGCTGGACGAGCATCCCCTTTGCGGCCTCCCATCCCACACATCACCCAGGCTTGGGGCCCAGCTTTCCCACAGGCACCCCTGGAAAAGCAAGACGGGCTCTGGCAAGGCCCCTGCTGACAGCTGCAACCCCTGTCCCACTCTCCGCGCTGAAGGGCTTGGAACTGTTTCCCGGATGGATGACGAGGGGGGCTGTTGGACTCACCGGCTCGCAGGCCACTGAGCAGCGGCAGCGGCAGCAGCAGCAGCAGCGGGAGAGCGCTGGAAAGGAACCAGAAAGGCAGGTGAGCCCCGCTTCTTCCCGACAGCGAAGGCTGCTTCTCCTGGGCAGGAGTGGGTTACACCCATCGGAGAAAACCGACAGCCAGCCCACCAGCCAGGACCCTGCAGCAAGGCCCATCCACCTCGCTGCACAGCACAGCAGGTCCCGAGCAGCCTGCAGCCCCTGCAGCCAGCCAGCTCCCACGCCAACAATCCCCTCTAAAACGACGTGTGGTAAAGGACAGTGAGAGACACTCCCAACGCCACAGCCTCCGACCCCCTGGTGTCCCGAGCCACCAGGGATGGCTTCCAAGAAATTGTATGAAATCGGAAAAAAAAAACAAACAAACTACACTTTCAAAGTATTTATAGCAAGAGTTGCGTTTAATTTTGGGAGACAAAGGAGATCTGAGGTGCCCAGGGGCGGTGGGTGAGCTGCAGGACACACCTCTGCGGAACCCACTCATTCTGAAACCAAATCGGGAGGCTCCTCCCAGCCGGTGGGCAGCCGGGCTGCCAGGGGTGAAAACCTGCGGACTTCCAAGGCTCCTGGCACTCTGACTGGGAGTCTTGGCACCCTTTAGCCCTAGCTACCCGCTCCTGCTGGCCTCCCAGAATGCTGTGTGCCCTGAGTTCTGGACAGAGACCCTTGTGCCATCCATGACAGCTGTCATCTGACTCTGCATAGAGGCATGTCTGTTGCCAGCAGGGGCTCCCCCACACCCCACAGAGGTAGGTGAGCCTGACCTCACTGTCACTACTGGGGCCACCATTCCCATCTGTGGGGCGGCTGTGATAACCTCTGTCTCCAGCCTTGACCCCTCCAGCCATCTTCCCCTGAGCCAGAGCAAACGCAAAGCTAAAATACAAAGCCAGGACACTCCCTGTGGCCCCGGAGCCCACCCTGCCCATGCGCAGGGTCCAGGGTGCGCACCCACCAGGTCATCTGCACACACGCTCTGTGCTCCCACGGGGGACAGTGTGTCCTGGTCCTGGGGGCTGCCTGCCCCCAGGCCTCTCTGTACCCTCTCCCTGGGGTGGGGGAGTCTTCCAACCCTTGCTGTCAAACACTACCACCCACCCCACCCCCAGGCCCACCATCCCTGCCTGCACCCCATCACCACCTCGCCTGCTGCCCCAGCCCACCCTTCTTGGGTCAGACAGGAGGAGGCGCAGACAGGGCTACAGTTCCCAGGTGAGGGTGGCTGATGGCTGTGACATTGTAGCACTTTTTTGTTTTCCCTATCCGTCTAAAATTACCCACATTTCTAACTGGGGAGAGTGGGCTTCAGGACCTAGATGTGGGCAGGCTTTCGGGGTGTGTGGGTGGAAAAGCTGGGGGCCAGTTTATCAAGGGAGGCACAGGCCACATGCCCTGAAGGTGGTATTTTGGCAGAAAGTTGGGAAGGAAGCTGTGCACCCTCAGGCTGGCGGGAGGGCAGGAGCGATGGGTGGACCCGAGGAGCAGTTCCACCACCTTTCCAGTCTGGCTCTGCTAACCTAACGGGGGAGGGGAAATCCCTGGTGTGTGGGAGCGGGGGCCTGCCGCCAAACGGAGTCACCAGCCCGCCTTGAGCCTTGGAGATAATCATATCCTTCATTCTTCCACCTCTGGGGGCGGGGGAGGGGAATAGGAAGGAGAGCGCTAGACGGGGAGTGAGCGCTTTCCCTTCCCTTCTAGGGACCCCGCCCCCTAGCACACCCACACACACAGCCGTGAGTCCGGTCCCCACACCCAGCTCATCACCACCCCCATCCCCGTGTCCCCGCGGTGCCCCGGCCAGCAGGTAACCATGCCGGCTGGCCCTGCCCTCTACCGCCCTGCTCCCGGTCGCCCACCCTCCGCACGATCCCGCGGCTTTGCAGCTAGGTGAGCAGGTCCCTGGCCGCGGCCACCAGGGCGCCCTCGGTCGGTCCTTTCTGGGCACCCGGCTCCCTAACTGTGGAGCCTCCGCTTTTTCCCCAGCTCCCGCAGGGTCCGACCGGCGTCCTCTCACCTTTTCAGTGCCATGACAGAAGCGAAGACCTCCGTGCGGGAGACCTGGGGCAGCAGAGCCTTCGGGCGGTGGGAACCAGCTCAACTGCGAGCAGGGAGGACAGCCGCTCGAACGATCGAAAGATCGCAGGCTCAGGGGAACTTTGGTCCCACCCCCGCCCCGCCCCTGGCCCCACCCACCTCCTTGGGCCACTGGCTCGCCTCCTCGGAAAGGAAGCTCGGCCACTGGCTCCAGAAAGTTAATCCCTTTTCGGGCGTTGCAAGTTGGGCCCAGATGGGCACAGGGCCACGGGCCGTGGGGTGTAGGTGCCCGGGAAGTTGCGGGGAGCGTGGTACGAGGGAGGAGGGCGGCCAGGGTCTCTGTGGAGGGGCCTTGGAAGGCTAAGTGCTGCCCCCCAACGTCGCGCAGAGTGTCTGGCCCCCAAGTGTCCCGACACCAGGCTTCCTCCCTCCCTCCCCCTCTCTGTACCTCCAGCTCTTCGGTGGAGTGAGAGGGCCGCGTCCGTTCAGGAAGGAGTGAATGAATGAGGGAAGGAGGAAAGGCCGGCCAGCAGGCAGGCAGGCACTACCGTCCAGTCCAGCCCTAGGTTTGCCCCTCCAGCCCCCCCCGCCCCAGCTCTGCTCTTTGATTCCGTCTGGGTCCTGGGCCACGGCCCGAGACCTGGCACTCACGTTTTCCGGTCTGGAAAGAGCTACGCAGGGCGCGGGAGCGCAATTCAACGCGCCGTTTGCTCCCTTCCCCCAACCCCGCCGGGGCTCCGGGGCTCTTCTCTGCTTGGCCCCGGGAGGTGGGGCCACCAGGGAATAGGCTGGCCTCCCCACGGAGGATGCCAGGGAGGGCCTGGGTTCCAAGACACCCAGCTGAATCCCAGAGGAGCTGGCAGGAGGGGTGTGTCCGAACACCCAGGCTGATTCAGAAGCGGAGGCCAGGCCTGTGAGGGTTCTAGAGAGGCCAGGTGTAAGGTGGGGGCGGAGCCAAGCAGGGAGGATCCCGACACCGCAGCCGTCTTCTGCACAGAGATACAGCGCACGACTCCAGGTCCTCCGTGAGCCTGAGCGTAAAAGCTTTTAAAAAGGCAGAAACTCTGCCTTGTGGAAGTTCACATTCCCGTAGGGACAAGAGCAGATATGAGGGAACAAAAGGGATGGGCTGGGAGAGGGGGCGCGTGTGACAGAAAAGGAGGGGCTGAGCTGGGAGGGCAGGCTCTCACCCCCCGGGCTCCACCCTTCCAGGCCAGGCTGGGAGATTGGAGTGGAGGATTTAAAGAGACCAAGCGGGGGCCACCTCCCTTTTAGCCTTGGAGAGCAGGGCCAGATTGCCTTTCCTCTGTCAAGTGAGGGAGCTGACAATCTGGACTGGTTCTGCGGTGGGGGCGGGGGGCGGGTTAGAGAAAGAGAGGAGGAGGGGGAGGTCGTGGTGGAGGAGTCCAGGAGATGGGGACCGGAAGGAGACAGAAGATTTTGAGATTTGGCCAGGAGAGCAGGGCGTGGGCCTAAATCAAATTGGTGGGGGAGGGGTGTCTCAGCACTCACCCCATTTCTAAAGCCAGAAAACCAGTTCTGTCCAGTACCGCAGCTTGAGGAAATATAGCCCGGTAAGCTGGGTGGGGAGTATTATCAGACCCAGAGGTCTGGAGGTGACATGATTTCGGTGGCGTTGGTTCCCCATGAATTGGTTTTTCTCCCCATGGGTTGGCAGCAGCCAGCAGAGGAAAACAGGGTTTGGGGAGGGCCAGCCTCAAGATCAGCAGCAGGTGAGGCTGGAGGGCTGGGCTGGGTTGGGCTGGGCACGCCCCACCTCTCCTACCTGGCAGCATCCAGCCCAACCCTCAAATCCCGGGATTCTCTTGATTGGACATGCTGCACTAATTGGCTGACACTTTACTCCACTGCTCCCTTGGAAATTCCTACTCTGCCCTCAGGGATGCCCAGGCGGGAGGGGTGGACCCCACAGGCAATCTCAGCGGCTGTTGGAGAGGCACGCGCGGGGGAACAGAGAATCCCCCTTGTGCAGCAAGGGAGGGACAGCGCCTTTCAGTGCAGCCTGGGCACTGCCCCGTGGCAGGTGGGAGGGAGGAGAGAGGGCTTGAAGGGGCTGCCAAGGCAGAGCTGGCAGGAGCTGAGGCTAATGAGGGAGGACCGAGCTCTGCTTCCAGGGCAGTCTCCCTTGTCCTAGGCCCAGAAGGCCAAGTACTGTCGCCTCCAGGACCACCCAGGAGCGGGCGGTGTGGCAAGGGAGTGCAGCCGGGCTGGAAGGGGACATCGAGGTGGACCAGGGCCATGGGGACATCCTGGAGGACTGGGGTCATGGAGGGAGGGGCACCCCCAGGAGTGGGACCAAGAGCACCCCCAGAAACTGCAGCCTGAGAAGTGCATGCTGGCTTCCAACCCCGGCTCTGCAACTCAGGAGCTGTGTGACCTCCGCCAAGCTGCCTGACCCCTGCGTGCCTGCGTTTTCCCGACTGGGAAGTGGGGAGAGAGAGCCATAAGGTGTCCCTCATAAAGCAGCCGAGTTAATGCACGGGTTACACACACAAAGAGTTTTAAGACAAATGGAAAAAGCCGACTGCAGTGTGGGGTGGAGAGACAACCCCCGGAGGGGTGTCTAGGCCAACCTGGGGACCCAGGAGGACACGTGTTCCTGCCGGGGACTTCAAGTTCGGGGTGCAGACGTGGAAGCAAGCTGCACCTTGATGCTGGAGACCCAGGCTCCCTCTCGACTGCCCCAGCAGCAGTTCCCTTGGGGTCCCTACAACCAGGGGCCCACGACGTCACAGGTGTCAGTTGATGCTGGAAGCTCGACTGATCCCTGGTCCCAGGAAGCTCATCTTTTCACCGAGGGTACCTGTGGGTGCCGGAAGTTGTGACCGCAAGCTTGGTGGCTTAAAGCAACAGCAACACATTCTGTCAGATCTCAGAATTCAGGCTGGAGTCTGAACTCGGTGTTCCTCCATCGAGACTCCGTGTGGGGGGTTGTCTCCCTCTGCCCCCCTTAAGGGCCCTGGTGGTCCCATTCAGGGTTCACACGGATAGTCCAGGGCAACCTCCCCATCTCGACTCCATCGCATCCGCTGGGTTCTTCTTCACCACATCAAGTGACAGGCATGGTTCCCAAGAATTAGGACAAGGACATCTTTCGGGGGAGGCAGTATTCAGCCAGCACAGAAGCTCCCAGAAAGGGGCCCTGTGAATGGGATTAGATACTTAGAGGGAGGAGCTCCAGATATCTGGGAGGGAACCGAGCCTGTAAAGCTGTTCTGAGTGGCTCTCGGCCCGCTTGGGAGCAGACTGGTGGAAAGTGCTCACCAGTTAGGCCGGGCCCACGCCACCGGCTGCCTGGAGTGGAGGCAGCCTGCAGTCAGCACCCAGCGCAGGGCCCACCACGCCCTGTCCCGCCCACTGCTGCGACAAGTGCGCATCTTTGCGGCCAGCGTGGATCCAGAGCCTGGCCCCATCCGTGCCTGCATGCTGCTGTCCCCGCACCCCCTCCGTGTTTCCGGGGCTGCTGTGCCCTGGGTTTCAGTACAGGTCTTGCCGGATTAGCACCTGGGCAGCACACCTGCGTCAGAGGCCAGGGCCGTCCTCCACTCACCTGCAAGAGAAGGTTTGCACTGACTCAGTGCAGACGTCTGTATTGGGGCTCTCCGCAGAAACAAGACCAACAGGAGGGGTGTGTGTGGGTGTGTGTAAAGAAAGAGAGAAAGAGAGGGAGAGCTTTATGTCAAGAAAGTAGCTCCTATGGTTATGGAGACACGAGAAATCCAAACCCGCAGGGCGAGTGGCCAGAGACCCAGGGCAGAGCTGCCATTGGAGCCCTCGGGTGCTGTGCGGTGAACTCCTCCTGCGGAGGCGGCCTTTGCTCTGGTCCAGCCTCAGGGCCTCTGCAGAGGCAGCCCACTGCCTTGGTCCCACCAGGCTGCTGTGACAGAACACCGCACACAGGGCGGCTCATGAACAACAGCACCGTCACGCTCGGCTCTGGGTGCTGGAAGTGGGAGGTCAGGGCGCCGGCACAATAGGCGGGAGCCCGCTTTCTGGGTGCACGCCTGCAGGGCTCTCGGTGAAAGGGGCAGGAGGCTCATTGGCGCCTCTTTGATTCGGGCAGTAACTGCATTTTGGAGTCACCTCCAAAGGCCCCACCCCTCCTAACACCTACACCTTGGGGGTTAGGATTTCATCATAGGATTTTTTAGGGTGGGGCAGGGAACGCAGACATTCAGACCGTGGCACCCACCTACCTTACGGAGAGCAGTCTACTTTATCCAAAGCTCACCGATTAGGATGTTAGTCTCATCCGAAAAACCACCTTCACAGAAACACCCCAAGTGGTGTTTGCACCAATGCCTGGGCACGCTGGCCTGGCCATGCTGACACAAAAAATTAACCGTGAAACTTCTCATCTACTTAAATATCTATCTAAAGATTTTATTTATTTTCAGAGATCGGGGAGGGGAGGGAGAAAAAGAGGGAGAGAAGCATCCGTCGGTTGCCTCTCGCACGCCTGCACGCACAGGTTGGGGACCCCCGCCTGCACCCAGATGTGAGCCCTGACCAGGAATGGAACTGGTTTGTGGGATGATGCCTAGCCCACTGAGCCACACCAGGCAGGGCAAGATGTATTTTTGAAAAACTTCAAAAGACCCAGTTTCAACTGAACCTTTCTTCCGCAAAGCATCTTACATCCCACTCACCAGCACCAGCGCTGGTCCCGAGGGTCCCCAAGCCCTGGCCATCATGTGCAGGACAAGCCGAGTGTGGAATGATCTCAGCCTTGGCCAGTTTGGGGGGCTTCTGCCTAATCTGGAAAGATCTCTTTAGGACTCACTACCTGTGATTCGAATCCAGCCCGAGTCAATGAATGCTCTCCAGGGCTCGCCCTCACTGCGGCCCAGCGTGACCCGGAAGGCCACCCACTTTGCAAGTGGGTCTCCTCCGCCTCTGCGCTGCCCCCTCGGTCCCTTCTCCCTCCGCTCGCCGCGCTTGAAATTCTAGACTTTGCAAAGGTCCGTGATGTCCTGTGTGGCTGTCATCAGGGTTTGTGATTTTCACTCTCGTGGCGAATGGCCGTCACATGACAGTGCCACCCTATGCACGTGTGGAATGCGTGTGGCGGGCGCTTAGGAAGTGGGTCCTGCTCTTGGCCCTCACCCACACCCCTGTGCCCTGCAGAATAAAAGGGAGGCTGGGCTTATACATCAACACACCGAGAATGACCATGAACTTGCCTGCTGTGAATGTATTGTTAACTTCCCAAACAGCATGCCGTGCACCGGGACGTCAGGATGCTGTCCCTGGTGAGATGCCAGGCACTGCACCCCCTCCCTCGGGTGGGTGTGGAGGGTGGGGGCTGCATCTCCAGACACAACCGTGGCAAATCCAGAGTCAAGCAAATAAAATAATAATTCAAAGAGGAAAAAATGAGACAATATCAGGAAAGTTATCTGTTCTAAGAAAAGTCTTTTTTTTTCTTGCCACAGCATAATGAGTCATTTATAAAGAGGAAGTGAGTTCTGTTGAAAAAAACTTGAAATACTCTTTCAGGGGCAGAAAACAATTCTTCACCAGTCTGGCGGGCCCCAGGCTGGGGGACTTTGCTCTCTGCCTGTCCTGAGCCAGCAGGAACACCTCGTCTTGGGGAAGCAGGGCCGAATGCCTGCTGTGGAAGAGAGAGGAAGCTCATCACCCATGGAGCACCCCACCCTTCCCAGACCAGGGAACATGTGGGGGTGGGAGGGCTGCGGCCAAGGCTGGTTGGTGCCAGTCTCTCCAGATTATCCGGAGGCCTCTCAGAGAAACACCCCGTCCACCTTGCATGTCCTGGGCAGTAGGGGATGAGATGGCCCCCACATCTCCTGCCTCCCCCAGGGAGGCGCTGGTCCTGTGAGACGTAGGCACGGCAGTGAAGGGCTGAGGGTCCCCAAGGACAGACCTTGGCCCAGCTGTGCGGGCTGGGTCCCCCTTTCCCACACAGTAGACGGAGCCACCATGGAGAGGCCCCACCGAGCAGGAGGGGCAGGATGTGGGGCAAAGGTTGGTCAAGACAAACTGAAAGTCATTCCCCAGGAATTCTGATTTACCCCAGACGGAGAGGTCTGGGCACGTCCCCAGGGGCGGGGGGTGCTGTGGCAGCCTGTGCATGTGGGACAGGTGGGTGGGGAGGACGTGGGACCCCCAACTTGCAATTTGATGCCACCCGTGGGACTCAAGATTTCATGGACTTGGGACCCAGGACTTGGGTCTCATGATCCCAGGCACCCACAGCAGTCAGGGAATGGAAATGAGGTGCCAGAAACATGCGGGGCCCCTCCTGGCACTCTCTCCAACCCCGCACACCACCCTGGGCAGCCGTCCAGCGGCAGAGGGCGACCGTGGCTGTGCAGAGGCAGCTGCCCATCATCTCAGGGCACAATGTCCACTTTCTACGAGTGTGGGTCTCTCTGCTCACTATTAAGACAGCGGGAGCCCAAAGGGAAATGCCTTCCAGAGAAGCAGCTTCCAGCTTGTTTCTGGGAACCGCGTGGGGGAGGGAGCAAGCTAGTGGTCAGGCCAGGGGAGCATGGCACACGTAAGCAGCTATCCTCGGAGTGGCCATCCAGGCTTCGGGGAAAACATTCCAGAAGGCTGCCTCCCTCCCTTTATCTGTGCCTAAAACAAATCCTGGGTGTGGTCCTGGTCGGGGGAGACGCTGGGACTGGGGTGGGAAGGAGAGGCTCCAGAAGCCACTGTGGGAAGAAGACAGGACCCAGCTGGCCCTGAAGATGTATCAGCAGAGTTTGCAGGGCTGTGCTGGGCAGGGTTGGGGGGGTGGGCAGCAGAAGAGCCGGCTGTCCCCCTCAAGGGCAGGGGACACAGTGTGGGACGAGCAGAGGCAGGGCCGGGGTCCTGGGACAGAAAGGCTGCCTGAGGAGCAGGGCTGACCACGCCGGGGCAGGGGTTGTGTGTGGGGGAGGGGAGGGGCGGAGAGGAGAGAACGTTCCTGAGCGGGAACAGTCAGGAGAACGTCCGGCAGCCGAGGAGGGTGTGCGTGAAGGCCAAGGCCTGGGGATGGGTGGGAGAAGTTTCGTACAGCCAGAGTGCGTCGTGGGCGAGTGTGTGTGTGGGTGTGAGTGTGGGTCAGTGATTGTGAGCAGGTGTGAGGGTCTGGGTGCGTGTAGGCGGGCTGTGCTCCAGAAGGCTGGGGAGGGGTACCAGGCCCAGGGCGCGTGTGGCCGTAAAGCGGATGGCCGGGGGGTTTGGACTCTCTTCTCCGGACGCAGGGAAGCCCCGCAAAGTCCTGAGGTGACAACCTCACAAGCACTAATGCAGCAGCCGGGACCAGGTGTGCCACGTGGATGGGCGTCACTGACCTCGCGCATGCCCAGATGGTGCGGATCATCTGGAAGGCCCACCAGATGCAGCTCCCGACCTGGGCAGAGGCTGCCGGGCATGGCAGGGCCCCCGTCTCCTCCGGCTCTTGTTTCCTCGATGGCCAGTGTCCCCCGCCCCCTCCACCCCGAAGGACTCGCGCACACAGGGAATACCTCTGCACGGCCGGGATGTTGCTCCACACGTGCACGGCGTTCCGGACGGTCCTGCCGCAGACCTCCTGGATGGTCACGGGGTCCGTCTGCGGGCAGAAACCCCGGCCGCGGATCAGGTTGACCTGGACAGTGACCTCTGTCCCCTGCGGTGCCCACGGGCCTCAGCCACCATGGGAACCAAGTGCGGCCCTCAGAATACAGTTAACAGCCTTTCCAGGCTGACTATGTCCCCCAGTCCACACTTACCCACATTAAAAAAAAATCATTTGAGGAAGAAATGTTGAGATATTATTTTAAAACTTAACCAGTTGGTTTTTTTGTCCCACGGGCCATGTGGCATAGGGATTCCCTGCCTGCTCAGGCACTGGGTGGACTCCCCTGCAGATAAGGAAGACGGTGGTCTTTGAGCCCTGGCTGGTGTGGCTCCGTGGGTTGAGCTCCGGCCTGTGAACTGAAAGGTCGCCAGTTCGGTTCCCAGGCAGGGTGCGTGCCTGGGTTGCGGGCCAGGTCCTGGTTGGGGCCATGGAAGAGGCAACCGATCAGTGTTGCTCTCACACATGGATGTTTCTCTCCCTCTCTGTCTCCCTACTTTCTCCTCTCTCTAGAAATGAATAAATAAATCTTTAAAAAAAAAGAAAAAAAGAACTGAAAGAGGACTGCGGTCTTTGTGTCTCGGGGACAGGAGATCTGTGCCGGCAGAGAGGAGGGTATCGTAAGGTGCAAGCGGGCGCCTGGTCCTGGGCTCGCCACCTCCCTGAAAGCCACCGGAAGAACAAGAGAAGCGAGAGCAGGAGGTGGGACAGACCTTCCATTACTGGGAGGGGCAGCCTTGGGAGGGAGAGGGGCATGGAGGAGAAACTGAGGCAAGAAGCCACCCCGTCCCTGACACCACGAAAGGTGGTCTTGACTCTACCTCCCTGGGCTCCAGGGCTGCCGGAGAGGCCCCCGGGCACCGCCCCGAGCTCCCCCTCCCCCCCCCCCCCCGCCCTGGGACGCATAGTCTCTTCCGGTATTTAGGCACCACGGGGTGGGGGGCGGAGGGGTGACAGCTGGCTGCACCATCGGTCACCAGGGTCGACAGGGGCCATCCCTGCATCTGGCACGTTCAGGTGTTCCCCCCCCCGTGAGCAGGAACGAGGCTCCACAGCAAGGTGGGAGCAGTCACAGAAAATAAACACGGGACGTTCCCTTTTGCCTGCACTCCTAATTTGGGACCAGTTTGGATGGACCCAGTATGTGCAAAAAAAACAACGAAAGTCGGGGTTTGCTCCACGTGGCATCCCGGTTGGAAACTGCTCTTGCTGGCGGGAACCGAGATTACTTATTCATAGTTTTTGATAAGCAGACCCGGCCCTGACCGCTGCTGCGGGGCAGCCTGCGGAGCGTCCGGCCCCGGCCTTCTCAACCAGGAGGGAGAGGCGCAGGGCAGACAGAAGTCCCAGGATGGTGGGGCCACTCCGCTGGGCTCTGGGAAGACGCTTGTTCGAACCATCGTGAGAGGACTTACGTTCTAGGAAACGTAACTTACCGGGTTAATCTCCCGAAAAATAGGAAGTCCCCATAGGTTTCTTTTTCTGTACAAGAGCCAACTCCCATTTTAAAACGAGGGCAGCAGCAGTCCACCCAGACCAAGTCACAGGAGAATTCCGTCAGGTTTTCTAATGTTTTTATGACTCAAGCTTCACATCGACAGCCAAACCCAACAAAAACGGCTCTCTCCCTGCTGGCCACGGGAAAAAAAGATGCCAAGTGCTCTCCCACAGGAATGCAAAAATGGTTCGTTATCGGAAGTCTATTTAGTGTATCTTATTAATAGCTCAACAGAGGAAAATTATTTCATTATCTCCACAAACGTAAAAAAGAACATCTGGGCCCTGGCTGGTGTGGCTCTGGGATTGAGTGCCGGCCTGTGAACCAAAGAGTCACCCGGTTCGATTCCCAGTCAGGTCACATGCCTGGGTTGCAGGCCAGCTCCCCAGTAGGGGGCGAGCAAGAGGCAAATACACATTGATGTTTCTTTCCCCCTTTCTCCCTTCCTTCCTCACTCTGTAAAAATAAATATATAAAATCTTTAAAAAAAAAAACCATCTGACAGAATCCAGGAGTTATTATTGATAAAATTACTCAAAAAGTAGAAACCAGCCATGCCTGGTGTGGCTCCGTGGATTGACCACTTGCCTGTGAACGGGATGGTCACTGGTTCGATTCCCAGTCAGGGCTCCTGCCTGGGTTGCAGGCCGGGTCCCCCACTGGGGGCGCGCAAGAGGCAACCAATCAATGTATCTCCCGTACATCGATGTTTCTCTCCCTCTTTCTCCCTCCCTTCCCATCTCTCTAAAAATAAATAAATAAAATCTTTTTTTAAAAAAGCAGAAAGCAATGCAAACTCCCTTAACATAGTAAAACCTATCATTTCAGAGCCAGCTCCCACTCAGTAGGGCAACACGGAAACAGTGCCATGAACGTCAGGGACGAGACAGCCACGTCCTGCCCCCGCTGTGACTCGGTGTTACCCCAGAGACAGCAGAAAGAGACAGGAGGAAGGTCCCCGAGGGGTAAAATGCGAAGGAAGCCCCGTCTCGAGGTGCAGATGATCTGCTCAAACACCGAGGAGGCCTAATAGAATCCACCCAGAACGATTATAAATCCTAAGGCCGTTCCATGGGGCAGCAGAAGCAAAATTAAGGTGGAGAAATCGATGGTTTCCGATACACAAATCAAAGCCAGTGAGACGTTAGGACGGAAGATCCCAGCTGCCACGGGGCACTCGGGACCAGACGCAGCACGAGCTGCACAAGAGAGCTGGTGATGCTCTGGGTGAGGCCCAGGAAAGTGGGACTGGTGGGGACGTGAGCCAGGACTCACCCTACCTCCGAGGGCCACAGGGCCCACCTGCGAAAATGACAAAGACCCCCAGGCGTGCCCCTGCATCGGAGCAGCGGTTGTGAGAGCCACGGGTCAGAAACCGCCCGGCTGCCCATCGACAAGGAGGCGGCCACCTCCTCTGTCCACCTCCACACGAAGCCAAATGGAAGACAAAACAGAACAAGACGAAGCACACGGACCACAGCAAGGAATGAGGGGGCCTCCTGGGACCGGAGGGTGGGGGACGGGCGTGCGGGCAGCAGCCGAGCGGCAGGGCAGGCAGGCAGACCTGCTGTATGCGCGTGAAGAAGCCTGGAGGTGACCAAGAAACCGAAGACGAGGGGACAAAGATGGATGGGGTCCGGGTGGCAAGGAGGCTGTCTGCTACTCGTTTGGATGTGGGGGAGGTGTCTGGTGAGAAGTGGACTCTGGGCAAGACCAGGGGCTGTTGTTTATGGGGAGAGGCGTTGGGAGGGACTCAGGTCAGCCCTGGACAGGGTTGCCACTGAGTCCTGGCTGCTCTAAGGGTCAGGGTTCAGAGGCCTGGAGAGAAAAAACCGGGTTGTGGGTGCCCTGGAGGGTGTGTGCGTGAGTGCCTGTGACTGCATGTGTGGTGTGCGTCTGTCATGTTCGCACTGTGTAAACATGTATGTGTGCACGGATGGAGAGCCCCGTCGTGGTGTGTCCTGAGCGTGGTGTGAAGGGGACACCATCCGAGGCCACCTGAAGGGTCCACGCCCCGGTGGCCCAAGGCAACCCTCACGGTCCCTGCAAACTCTGAAAACGGAGGCCTCAGATGTCAGAACCTAAACGGCCGCCCCCCCAGCAAAGCCCCCGTGTTCCTGGGGAGGCCCGCCTGGCTGGCATCCTGGGTCCGCACCCTGTCCGTACCTCCAGGAAGCGTGTGGCCACAGTGCGGTCATCCTTGGTCAGCACCAGGTTGTCCACGAATATCCAGAAGAAGGGCCGCGGGCTGCTGAGCTGGGGCTTCGCGTATTGCAGGATGCGGTGGAACTGGTACACGAACCACCCTGGGGAGACCACCGGGGCTGAGGGGCTCTGGTGCGGGGGAGACTGCGGGAGCACCAGGCCCCGTGTGGCCGGCTTCCCCCGCCCCTGCAGCAGCTGAGCCTCAGGGCCCAGGGCCACCGTCGCCCGGCGTGTAGCCCCCCGCCTCACCCAGTGCCCCAGAGTTCAGGGACAGAGCAGGTTACAGCGAGGCACAGCTTGCAGGTGGGGGACAGGGCAGGCTCAGAGGGCACAGGGGCCGTGGGCGATGGGTAAGGTCACGCTCCGGCTGTGCCCATGACTTCGCAGGGACGTATGTCAGAAAACACTACGTTGTCCTTGCTGAACGTGGGCAGTTTATGGATATTGGTGATCCCTCAACAATGATGTTTTTAAAAATACAGCCCTGGCTGGTGTGGCTCAGTGGGTTGAGTGCCGGCCTGGGAACTGAAAGGTCACCAGTTCGATTCCCAGTCAGGGCACATGCCTGGGTTGCGGGCCAGGTCCGTAGCTGTGGGCATGCAAGAGAGCAAACACCTGATATTTCTCTCCCTCTCTTTCTCTCTCCCTCCCCCCCCAAAGATAAATAAATAAAATCTACAAAACACATAAAAAAATGAAAAGGCAGACCATTTGCCATCTCCGCCCTCTCTGAGGAGGGCTGGTGGTCCATGCGGGGAGGGGTGGGAGGGCCGGGGCCCAGGGGCAGAGGGCGCTCTCTCACCGGGAGGCCGGTCGCAGGCCTGGTGGAGGGGCGGTGTGCTGCCGTACACGAGGTCGAACGGGCCCCACTCTTCCACCTGTAGGACATGGGACACTGGAGGCACTCCAGCCACGCGCAAGCAGGCAGCCAGTGCTAGCGGCAGGCTCCTGTGTGCCCAGCAGTGGCACCACTCGGGCGGGCAGTGAAGCCACAGAGTCAGACCCACCAGGACCCCTGTCAATCACCACGGGCCTATGGAACCCCCAGACCCAGCGTCCATCGTCTGAGGAGAGGCTGGCACGCCCCACAGAGCGCTGGACATGCAGGGTTTTGTGTGCAGCAGGGAGAGGCTGTGTCCCAGCCTTGGGGCAAATGAGAGACCAGTGTCCTCCTGCCCTGGAGCCAAGAGAAGGCTTCCTGCCCTTTCTCCACCTGCTGTGGAGGGCTGGAGGCCAAGCTGGGTGCTGATGAGTCATTTTCAGGCACTTCCTCCCAGGCCGCCCTGCGGGACAGCAGAGAATAGCCTTCCAAGGAGCCAGAGCCTTTCGCCATCATCGGAGTGTCCAGAGGGTGTTTTCTGCCAGCCATTGTTCACTTTAGAGGGAGGGGCAGGGTGAACCCTCTCTTGGGGTGGCACCACCACAGGTGGGGGGGGGGACTGGCCCCTTGGATTTCGACGTCACACAGGAGGTTTGGCTGGCGGCTCGGCTCTGGGCTGTGCGCAGCGTGGGGACCGTGAAAGTGCCCCTCTTGCCTCTCCCCTGAGGGGAGAGCTGCCAGCCACGGTGAGGGCGGTGCCGAGTCCTGTGAGATCCCTACGTCGGCCGGGGCCGGGGCCGGAGCTGTGCAGCAGCCAGGCTGCCCCCCACCCGGGGCGTCCCGCCCCCTGCCTCCACCCGGGCATCCGGGTGGACACAGCGCACTTACGTTCCTCCTCACCACGTTGGTAACATCGCCCAGATGCTTGAGCTTTCCTGAGCCAGAAACCGTTTCCAAAAAGCCCAAACTCATCAGCTCTGGGTGGGGAAAGACAAGGACACAAAAAGACACATCGACTTGGAGCCCGACCTCAATCAAATGACCAGAAAACACGTCTGTCGTCAAGGAACAAGCTTTGTCTTTTCACTGACGGGACGGGAGGCCAAGGGTGCAGGTGTGCATTGCGTTGTAAGCCAAGCAAGCAAAACTTCTCTGAGTGTCGTTCTGAGAGCCATGAGGTTTGCGGTGAAGCCAGCCTCCCTGGGCCACCATGGCACGCCCCGGGTCAGGAAGTCCACCAGGCCATGGGGTCCACACCCAGGTCACCCGACCAGGCCGCATGACCTGGCAGGTGGGCCGCAGGAGCCCAGTTATGCCCTCAGGGAGGCTGTGGCCTGGGGACAGGAAGATAAGCCCAGGAAGGGCCTTGCAAACTAGGCTCAGGGACGTGGCCCCAGGTGGGAGATAAAGTCCCCTGTGCCCTGACCTGAGCCCTGGGTCCCTTCACCTGTAAGTTGGGCCCGCTCTGTGTGTCTCCGGCCCCTTGCCCAGGCTGCTGTGACCACAGCACGGGGCACAGGCTGGAAACGGGTTGGCTCCCAGGTTCCATCCAGTCTGAGACTCAGGGGTATTTCCAAGGGTTCTCCTCATGCCGGGCCCAGAAGAATCCAGGGTTTCCGAGGGCACCAGCGGGTGAGGGAGGATGCCTGGGTGAGGCTGGAGGCAGCATGGGCCGGGCTGCGCACTCTAGGAGTGAGGGTGCTGGGGCCCCTGGGAGGGGCTGGGTGGCTCTGCCGGGTGGCCGAGCGCGTTGTGGCCACGGACAGAGAGCCCGGCCGCCTGGCCCTCACGAACGGCCCTTCGCACCTGCGGCCTTGCTCTCCGCGTTTTCCAAGGCGCGTCCTCTGAAGGAGGGAGCCCTGGGGCTCCTGCACCCTCTCTGCCAACCCCCGAAAGTGACCCTCAGCCCCGGACGTGTGGAGTTGCCCCAGACGCTCAGCAAGTGTGACACGGGGAAACTTCCAAACTCCCCGCACCCCCAGGTGTGGGCGGGCGCGCCCTCCCGGGAGTCCCCCGGGCGTGGGTGTTATTAACACACTCACCGTTCCCTATCTTCCCAAACAGGGACAGCACCCGGATTGGCTCTCTCTTCCACGCAGGCACAGTGGCATACATCTCAAGTGGTCTGTCCTGTTTATTTAAAGAAAAAGACAATGTTCTGGGACGACCTGGTTCCAGAGCCCCTGGGTCACACGGAGCCTCCTTTCTGACCAGCAGACATGCCGGCACGGCCCCTGATGAACAGAGGCACCTTTGGGACACCCCGGCCGAGACGGCTGGCCTCACCCTGGTCACATGGCCCCCAGACCCACGTGAAGACCTTGCTGCCCCTCAGATCAGGCCCCCCGCCCTGAACCTTCCCCAGGCCTTCTCCAGCAAAGGGAAGGTGGGCGCCAGGCGGGGGGGGGGGCACTTTTCCTGAGTGTGCAGGGAGACAGTTCCATCCCGGGAGTGGGGGGACACTCCCATGGTATTTCTTGGGGGGCGTCTCAATTGGGGGCATTCTGAATACCCACAGCAGTGGGATTCACCCCATTCCTCTCCTTGTGTGAGCTCTGAGTGTGGCCCCAAGCAGCCTCACCCCCCTGAAAGCTCCCAGAGCTGTGTCCATGCTCAGCCACGAGGAAGCCGAGCTGAGGAAAAAGGAAGGGAAAGGCTCCTGGGTGATGCCTGCTTTCCCTTCCAAGACACTCAGGGAGAGACCGTTGGTCCATTTGGAAAACAAGCCCCCAAGAGCGCCCTGCCCCCAAGCAGTGGCAATGGGGGCAGCCTGGCCTCCTGAAAACGAGACACCAAGTTGCCCACAGTCAGAGACCAGGCCTGAGCAGGGTGTCTGCCTGTGTGTGAGGCTTGTGGGGCGGGAGCTGGGGGGGGGGGGCGGGCAGGATGTGGACCGGGGCCACTCAGGGCAGGGTCTGCCTCGGGCCCAAGCAGGTGGGACAGCACAGGCCCTGAGGGAGTGAGCAGGTGAGTCCGGGGCAGGGCAGGTGGTGCGCCCTGGCTGCCCTGAGGGGGTGGAGTGGGGGGAAGGGCAGGGCCATCCGGCCCAGGCACTGTTCTGCCAGATACTAGGGGACACGCGTCCTTGTCCCCCACCGCAGCTGCAGGAGCTGAGCCACGTCCCTCTGCGCCTGGCTCTGGGCTCGAGTTAACAACGTTTCTGGATATCAACCTCATTTTCTTTCAAAGTAAACATGGAGATGGACAGTTTCTGCCACTAAATGGCCCCGGAAGAAGGTTCTAGAAGGGCATGTGGCTATTCTCCAAAAAGCACCATTAAAATCCCCGCTGAGGTTGTTAAGGACACGTTCACAGCCTGTGTTGGGGAGACTGTGGGGCGGCACGGCCGCCTGTGGGGCCCGTGAGTGGCCCCAGCAATGCTGTGTGCGGGTCCCCAGAGCTGGTTCTGGCCCCTGCTGTCCACCGATTCCTCGCCAAGCACCCTCGCCCTCCCGTCTTATTTTCCCAGGGCAACCAGGACAAACAGAAATAAGCTGTGTGGCCGCACACTTAATCGGGAGGCTGGAAGTCCCAAGTCACACATCAGCAGTACCCGCTCCCTCCCGAGGGTCTGCGGGCGGCTCTGTCCCAGGCCTCTAACCAGCTTCTGGAGGTGGCCGGCAGCCTGGGGCCCTGGGCTTGCAGAGGACCTCTCCAGTCCCCCCGCCCGCATCGCCACGCGGCCGTCCTCCCTCTGTGCCTCTGTCTCCCCAGCCTCCTCTCCTTTCTCGTCCATGACACCAGTCACCGCATTGCAGGCCCACCCGAATCCAGGAGGACCTCCCTCAAGACCCTGAACTCAGTGACATCTGCAAAGACCTTGCTTCCAAAACAGGTCATGTGCACAGGTACCAGGGGTCAGGACTTTGGGGGTCACAGTTCCTCCCGCCGTGATGAGCCCACAAGCCCCTGCCTGGCGCCCAGCTCCTGGCCTCGGCCCCCAGACGCCCTCTGTCTTGCAGGCTGCCTGGGCGTTTGTTCCTACTTGCTGGGCTGAGGGACACACGTGTGGGGAGCCCCTCTTCCACCAGCTACCAACCCCTCATTCCAGGCTCAGAACAAACAAAACCGCCTGCTAAAGGAGCTAAAAAGCAGACCTCCCGGTGGAACCGGCTGTCAAAGGGAGAAGCGCAGGCTGGAGAGCCCTGCACTTCGCTGCGTACGGGGCTGGCGGGCACTTTGCACTCGGGACCAGGGCGCGCCGCAAAGCTGGGCCGCCCGGCTGCTCACCGCCTCCTTGTCGTAGAAGGCCTTCAGGCGCTCCCACCACTTCCTTCTGCGCTGCAGCAGCCCATTTTGGGAGAAGGGCAGGCACAGGAAGCACATCCAGTTGCTCGTGGCGTGGACTTTCTCCGAGGTCCCGGGGCCCACCAGCACATCCACGCACTCAAAACAGTAGCACCTCGGGTCAGACAGAAGCCCACAGTGACTGAGATGACATTGCTTTGGCCACCAACTGAAACTATGGGTCGATGTCCTGACTGGTGTGGCTCAGTGGGTTCGGCATTGTCCCACAAAGCGGAAGGTCCTCAGTTTAGTTCCTGGTTCAGGTTAATTCCCGGTTCAGGGCCCATGCCTGGGGTGTGGGCCAGGTCCCCAGGTGGGGGCGTGCGAGAGGCAACTGATGATGTTTCTGTCGCATATGGATATTTCTTTCCCTCTCTTTCTCCCTACCTTCCCTTCTAAAAATAAAGAAATAAAATCAGAAAGAAAGAAAGAAAGAAAGAAAGAAAGAAAGAAAGAAAGAAAGAAAGAAAAGAAAGAAAGAGGAAGGAAGGAAGGAAGGCCACAGTCCTGTTCAGGCAGAGAACCTGCCCCCTTCTTTGGAGTGAGCTATGGGAAGGCGAGACTGTGGACCTGAGGGAGAACCACTCCCTCTTAGGGACCTAGATGGACAGGAAGCAAGGCATCTGCAAAAGACACTAGCTGTTTATGGGCAGTGAGAGATTTCAAGGAAGCCCCTAAGCCACCAGTCTTCCCCCAGCTCAAGAGCCTGTGGAAATAGTTAAGGGCTCCAGCACCAGCTGGGGTAGAGGGCAGATGGTGGAGGGGGCAGCTGGAAATGCAAGGATGGCCCAGGAGGACAGAAGGGGAGGGGGCCGCGCACGGTGCTCTCGCCAGCGTGTAAAGAGGAATGAATGTGCGTGCCCCTGCCTGTCTCCCCCTTTCCCCGGCTGGGACTGGCAGCCCAAGGTTCCGGCACTGCCCTGCGTAATGCTTGGGGAGCAGCTCCGTCCCAGTGATGCAATAATGAAAAGCAAAGACTGGAAACACAAATCTTTTGACTTCCTACCTTCCGTATGCCAAGGCTCTCCACCAGCCGAAACATTTGAGATGAAAATAAAAAGCTTTGGAGAAAGTCATCTTTTTGAGGGGGAAATCCCCCTCCACACTCTGGGGTAAGTGGCTGAGAAGGGTGGAAATTTCCTAGGCTCTTGGGCCCTCACCCCTGCCCCACCGGGCGCCCCGGGCCTCACCGGGTGCAGTCGGGGTTTTCGCAGATGAGCAGAGTCTCTCCCGCGCAGCAAATGGTGCAGTAGGACTGGTATCCGTCGTCGTCATACAGGAAGAGGCAGTCCAGGAACTTGTTCTTGGAGAGGGGCAGACAGGGCCACTGCCCCCTCTGCTCCCACAGAGGACCCCAAAGCCGCCCCTCAGGTCCCTGCTTACCTTGCACGGGGCGCACATCCCTCCCGCGAACAGGGGGTGCTGCGTGTGCACCTGGAGGCTCCCGCAGCAGATGCATATGTCTAAGGGGGACAGCCAAAGTGTAACGGGTGTCACAGCACCATCAAACAGAGTGACAGACTGGGAAGCAAACTTCATGGTGGAAGTGGGAAAACCACACACCATTGTCGGAAGATCTAAATGAACGGGAAAGTGTCCCATGTTCATGGATCGGACACTGAATATCGTCAAAACAACGTGCCTCCCCAAGCTGTTCCATACAGCCCTCTCAAAATCGCAGCTGGCTGGTGTGCGTGCATGTGTGTGTGCAGAAATTGATAAGCTGACCTGAAAATGCACATGCAGATGCAAGGAATCCAGAATAGGCAAATCCATAGAGAAAAGAAGTAGATTCACGGTGGCCTGATGTGCACGGGGAGGGGCTGATAATGAACAGGAATAGGATTTGGGGGGTGGGGGGTGATGAAAATGTCCAAAATTAAATTGCAGCGATGGTGAAAAGTGCGCCGCACACCTTAAACAAAGCTGTGGGGGCTTGGCCGGCGGAGGGGGGGGGGGTCGAGCAGCGGCACACCAGCTCCGCCTGCGGCCCCCTTCCTCGGTGGACCCCAGCCGGCCTTTCCAGCGCTTGCTGCCATTGCCCTTTACCTGGGTGGAGGCTCACCTTTGATGGCTCGCTGGTTAACCGTGACTTCATATGCAATCTGATCTGGAAAACAAAGTTGAGAAGTGGACCCCTCTGTCCCTCTGTAATTTAAACAAGAAGTGGGCACCACAAGCTGATCTTCTGAAGTCATAGGAGCCAGAAGATCCTGCCTCAGCCACCCCCTGCCCCCCACCTTTCCTGAAAGGTTAAACATCCAAGTTTGCAGGTGGGGGAAGCCTGTGCCCAAGCATCTGAGTTCTGCGTGAATATTTCAGAGGCCTGGAAACCTACACGTTGCCCAGGCCTGTGACTGGCACCCTAAGCGAGGGGACCAGCACCCAGATGAGCCTTACCTCTTTGGGGCCCAGGTTCAGGGGAGGATGACAGCTCACTGGACCCCACCAGGATGACGTCCTTGCTGCATTCGGCCTCTGGGTCCAGGACTTGGGCACCTGCCACGTGGACACCACCCAGGAGATGGGGCACACACAAGCAGAGGGAGAAAAACGGCCCCTCAGCTTCTGCCTTTGAGGCCCTGACCCCGAGCGCAGGGGACGGAGATGACCGCCCAGCTCAGCCCCCACCCGCCTCCCACAGTGACAGCTGGCCCTCCCAACTGGGTAGGAAGGTCCCCTCGCAGGACGCCTGGTGGTGAGAAAGTGCTTTGAGATGGCTTTGTGTCGAGAGGGCTCTCCTCACCGAGGCCAAGGTCAGGTGGTCTTCTCCCCACAAAAGGGAAGGCAGGGGGCCCCGGGTGGGGACTCCCAGGGTTCGGGGTTCCAGGAGCTGAGGTCCGCTGCAGCACCAGCCTCCGGCCTCCCTCTGCGTCCACCAGCAGCTGTGGGCCCCTCTGCCACCCCCATGCTCTGGACTCCCGCAGCGTCCCCCAGACCTGCTGGACCCTCAACGCAGGAGGACGGGGAGAAGGAGAAAGGGCCTCACCGAGTTCGCAGGGCGGCTGGTCACCGGTTGTCTGCCACAGCCCCTCTCCCAGCTGCTCTGGTGGGTGAGGGTCCAAGCCGCCCAGGAAATCCAGGCTCAAGGTCCTGCGGCTATAGGTGGCCATGGAACCAGGGGACGGGCCTCCCAGAAACCAGCAGGGAGAAAGTCGGGTGGGCGGCTGAGGGGCACTGGCGGCGGGCTCGCAGAGTCCCCGTGGAGAGCAGGGACAGGGCAGGCAACCTTCTGTGTGAAGGGGCGTTGAGTGGGAGGCTGAGGAGCTCATGCGGCCGCCTAGGAGTGGGGAGATGGAAAGTTCAGGAAGGGGGGAGGGGCAGAAAGGGTTGGGTGGGGTTAAGGGCGCAGTGGGAGGGTGCAGGTTTGGGGGGCTGGGTGAGGGCGTTCAGTGAAGGGTGCTGAGTGAAGACTGGAATTAGGGTGGGGGCCTTAGGGCAGAAGGAGCTCAGAAGGGGGAGGAGCGGGGCACTCAGGGGCGGAGCTTAGGGGTCTATGTGCTCTGGGCGTGGGTGGGTGGGCAGGGCTCCGGGAGGAGGAGGGGGGAGGAGGGGCAAGATAGGACAGTTCCCTGGGGGCTTAGGAGTTGGGTGGTGTCCTAGGTAGGGGTGGGGGTGGAGGCGAGGGGTGAGGGAAAAGGAGAAAGGAGGCAGTTACTGCGGTGGGATGGAGAGACCCTCCGTGGGGGGCCGTGTCGGGAGAGGTTGGGGGACTCCGCAGAGGCCCGGAGCAGGAGGCGGAGGACCACGTGGCAGGGCCTGTACCGCTGGGACAGACACGGTACTGGGCAAAGTTTGAGGAGATACTAGGGGCATAACTTTCTCCCCACGTGGGTGTGGGCTGGGCCTGGTGAGTTCCCTGCGCGAAGTGTAGTGTGCACTGGGGAAGCAACCGCAGGGAAGACCCCTGACAATCACCTCCACCAGGTTTTCAAGGTCATTGGAGAGGCCATGAGAAAGACGCTTCACCTCTGTGGTCTCCTGCCCCTGACCCCGAGGGAAGCGCCGGAACGCTTTTGTAGAGAGACATCCTGCGAAATACCTGCCCTCCTTCCTCCACACCGCCGAGGCCATGGAGAGCAGAGGGAGTCGGGCAAACTCTCACGGCCAAGAAGAGCCTTAGGAGACTTGGCAACCGGACGTCCAGTGGGGTCCCGGGGCAGACAGTGGACGTCAGGGGGAATGAAGGAACGCCTAGTCAACTGTGGTGGATTTATTTAGTTAATAATAACGTATCAGTATGGGCTCATTGATTGAAAGAAATGTATCATACTAAGGCAAGATGTTAATACTAACAGGCGGACCTGTGGAGGTTCATGGCAACGCCACGCAGCTTTGCAAATTTTCTGTAAATACGAAACTATTCTAAAATTGTCGGTGGCTTTTGCTACGTGCAGCGTTATCAAGTACAGTCACCATGCTGCGCACTATCAACTTTACCTACCCACCCCCCCGCCCTCCTTTGGCAACACCTGTCTGTTCTCTGTATCTAATGAGGTCAGGGTGTGTTGCTGGGTTTTGTTTTTTAAGATTCCACATAATAAGTGAGATCGCATGGCATTTCTTTTTCCGTCTGATTTATTTCACTTAGCATAATGCCCTCAAGGTCCATTCATGTTGCAAACGGCAAGATTTCCTTTTTATGGCTGAATAATACCTGTGTGTGTGTGCGTGTGTGTGTGTGTAAAACACTCTCCTTGTCCAGTCATCCATGTCTGGACACTTATGCTGTGTCCATCTCTTGGCTACTGAAAATAATGCCGCAGTGACTATGGGAGTGCAGACACCTTTTCTAGTTTGTATTTTTATTTTCTTTGGATAAATACCCAGAAGTGGAATTGCTGGATCAGATGCTAATTCTATTTTTAATTTTTTGAGGAGCCCCCATACCATTTTCCACAGGGGCCACCCCTATGTATATTCCCAGCAGCAGCGCCCCAGGGTCCTCTTTCCCCCACATCCTCGCCAGCACCGACTTCCTGACTTTTCGGTCACGGCCATTCTGACCAGGGTAAGGCTGCATCTCACTGCGGTTTTGATGTGCATTTCTCTGATGATTAGTGATGGTGAGCACCTTTTTATAAGCCTGTTGGCTAGCTCTACATCTGCTTTGGAAAAACATCTATTTACATTTTCTGCCTATCTTTTAAAATTGGATTTTTTGCTTGTTTGGCTGAGTTCTCCGTGGTTTTGGAAGTTAGCCTGTTATCAGACGTATCATTTGTAAATATAAGCCCTCACTCAGCAGGTTGTCTTCTCATTTTGTTGATTTCTTTTGCTGGGCAGAAGGGTGTTAGTTTGATGTAGTCCCCCTTGTTTATTTTCGCTTGTCTGGATTTTGCTTTTGCTTTTGGAGTCACGTCCAACAACGGCATTGCCAAGACCACGTTTTCTTCTAGGAGTTTCATGGTTTCAGGCCTCGTGTTGAACCGCGGAATCCATCCTGAGTTAATGTTTGTGTGTGGTGCAAGACAAGGGTCTAGTTTCATTCTTCCGTGTGTGGCGGTCCAATTTTCCCACCGCCATTTACTGAGGAGACTTTTCTCTCCCCAGGGTGTTCCTGGCTCCTTTGTCCTAAACTGACCACGTACGCGTCCATTCATTTCGGAGCTCTCTGTTGCGTTCCACCGCTCTGCGCCTGTTTTCGTGCCGGTGCCACACCGCTTGGACTACCGCAGCTTTGTGACGTAGTTTGAAACGAGGGAGTACAATGGCTCTGGCTCTGTTCTTCGTTCTTAAGGTTGCTTTGACTGTTTAGGGTTTTTGTGGTTCCATTCAAATTTTAGGATTGGTTTTTTTCCATTTCCATGAAAAAGGTCATTGGAATTTTCATAGGGATTGAATTGAACCTGTAGATCGTTTTGGATAGGATGGATGGTTATAACAATATTAATTCTTTCAATCCATGAGCACGGAATGTTTAGAATATGTATACTAAATAGTTAATTTGTTTTTTTTTTTTAAGGTGGAGGGAAGAGAATTTTTTTTTTTTTTTTTTTTTTTTTTTTTTGTGGTAATAGTTTGCTTGTGCGAAAGTGAGGGCACGGGCCAGGGAGCGATATCTCAAATGTACTGGAGAATAAGCTTTGAGGGTTTTTTTTTTTTTTTGATCAATTTTTTCTTTAATTTTTACAATTATTTCTAAATTTTTCTTTTCTTTTTTTTTCAATGGTTGTTCAGGTACAGTTGTCTCCATTTTCCCTCCGCCACTCCCCCCCACCCCTCCCATCCCCCTCTCCCACCTCTATCCTGCCCCCCCGCCCGCTTTGTCCATGGGTCCTTCACACTTGTTCCCTGATGACCCTTCTTTCCTTTCCCCCTCCATTATCCCCCCACCTCCCCTCTGGTTACCGTCCGTTTGTTCTTTATTTTAGTGTCTCTGGTTATATTTTCATCTCTGACTTTTTCAGTAACAGTCAACGTGCGATGTTGTGTTAGCTCCAGGTGGACAGCCCGGGGATCAGGGTTCACATAACCTACTAGGTGGCCGTCCTGATGAGCCTCACGCCCGTGGGACACCACTCGAAGTTGTTGGAAGGTTCCTGACTGCGTTCCCTGTGCTGTACTCTACCTCTCAGTGCTGGAGGCCGCGAGACAGGCACCAGCTGGGCCAGGGTGATGGGCCAGGTGCGGGAGGTCACCTTGGTGGAACACCTGAGGTGCCTAGCGGAAGGCAAAACTAGGAAAACAAGGGCCTCACCCCCAGGGTGACCTTTCCGCCCCCTAGCATACCGCCGGTCATGTGGTTTGGACTTTCTGATCTTTCATATCACTGGTCCTGTGGTTTAGATCTCCTCCTGACCTTTCTTCCCTAGAAATAGCATCTAGGCCTCAGCTGTGTTTTACCTCCAGGCCCAGAAAAGCAGCAAAACCAGGCAAGCGACACCACAGCTGCCTCAGGACCAGCTGCAGTGACTAATGACCCCCTGCCCTGCCTGCCACCCACCAATCAGTGGAGACCACGGCCCTGGAAGAGCACACCTGGGAAGCTGATGAACATTCTATTGAGATCCTCCCCTAAGATTCCTGCCCGCAAGGGAGAGATAAGCCCTCGGGACACAGGACCCAGCAGGTGCTCCCCCTCCCGGGAGCATGTCCATGCCTCTCCCCTCCCCCTGTTCTCCCACCACAGGCATGCACCTCCCAAACTCTAAGGGTCCCCAGGAGATGTGCAACCAGGGGAGCGGCGGGCGGCGGCAGCTCATCTAGGGCTAGCCCGCTGATCCTGTCTCCAGGGCCTCCTTTTGTCTCACTTCCCAGGGAGCTACCTACGGCAGCCCAGCCTGGGCTCTCCGGTGGCTCCTTCTACGCCGAGCCCTCCCCTGTGTCACTGTCCCCAGCTTTGATAAACACCCATCTCAGAGCGCTTTTGCTGCCGCCAGTGAATTCTTGCTTGCTTTACTGCATTTTGTCTTGACTGAAATCTTTCCTCCAAGAAGAAAAGAACCAAGGTCTGGTCATCTCTCTGGAACCCCGTGACTGTCCTGCAACCACCAATCTGTACTTCTTAATCCTGCCGCCTTTTCCACCCATCCCCCCAGTTCCCCTCCCGTCTGGCAACTGTCAAAATGTTCTCTGTATCTGTGAGTCTGTTTCTGTTCTGCTTGTTCACTTTTTTTTTGTTTGTTTTTCAGAGTCAATTGTTGATAGATTAGGTATTTATTGCCATTTTACTGTCCATCTTTTTTTATCTTTTTTTTAAAAAAACAAGAAGTTTATTTAAACAACAAGACGCTTGACTGGAAGGGAAAACTACCTGGAATTCATTTCTTTTAGAGTAGTTTGCCTCTACCTAAACATATTGCCCTCCGTGTAACAGCTACGTACAAAAAGTTATAAAATTGCCCTCGGTTTTACAATGATAAATGAAAACCATTAAAATTCTCCAATCAAACAAGGTATGCAAGGATTTTTATGTTGTTCTTTTTGTTGTTGTTCAACAGCGAGAGCAAGATAACTTACTGGAATACGAAGGCAGGAGCTGAATGGGCATGTCACTAACGGAGAAAGGGGGTATCTTCACGGAACCAGCATTTTCCCCCCACTCCATCCCCATGTGACGTCGATCAAAACATACCACTGGTTGTTTAGTTTAAAAAACTGCAAATGCCTGCGCACGTACATCAGCCACTTTACGTACGATCAGGAAATGGGGAAAGGGAAGATGGAAGAACGGAGGCGGCCCTCCACTGTGGCAGTCAGGAGGCAGTGACGCTAAATCGCAGCTCTCTGGTTGAGGCTGTCTTCTCCGTCTGGAGGAACAGAGCCCAGGAGGAAAGCAGCGGGTTCCCTTTCCAGCAGACACCGCCTGCCTGCTGCCGGCGCAGGTCCGTTGTGTCCTTCCTTTCCCACTGTGCAGGTGTGTCCGTCTCGCTGATGGGATGCCCGTTGAATGGGAATCTGACCTGCCTCGTTGGCAAACCCTGTCGTTCACCGTAGGCTTTCATTAGTTTACTAAGTGGTGTGTGCCTCCCAATCTTAATCTGCACCACAGAGCCATCCTGCCCCGCCACCTTCAAATGAGCATGATTGTTGTTCTCAGTCTTGACCCCTTTTCTGGGCTTCTCATCAGCCACGGTGAGAGCCCAAGTCTCTCCAGCTGCGGTTTCACAAAGGAGGTATCGGAGCCGCACCGGAGGAGCACAGGAGCAGCGCTCGGAGCGGCTTCTTCTTCTTCTTCTTCTTCAAGACCTTTTAACACTTCATATAATACTTGTGTGATGGTGATGAACTTCTTCAGCTTTTTCTTGTCTGGTAAGATCTTCATCTGTCAAACAGTGTGTGAGCCAGGTTGATGGAGTCTCAGATATGGCACCCACCTGCCAGTTCTGTTGAGGGAGAGGACTCATCAAAAGAACAGTGGCCTCTGCCAGCACTCCTGTCTGGGAGAAAGCTGTGCCCCAGCTCTTGCCCTGATACCAGATTCCCTACATGTCCCTGGTGCCTTCGGAGCTGCTGCCCCAGCGCTGGAGTTCAGAGGGAGGGAGTGGATGCATCTGAGTAAGTCCGTGCACGGGCCCTTTAAGAGGAACTGCCTGTGACTCCGTCTCCCTCAGCTTCAATCCCCACTGGTTTTGCAGCCAGAAGTTGTGGGGACTTCCTTTCCTGGCATGGGAGCCTTGGGGTGGGGGCCTGGTGTGGGGCTGGGACCCCTTGCTCCTCAGGGGGGACCTCCGCAGCTGAGATATCCCTCCTGATTTTTATCCACCACACGTGGGTGTGGGACCAGCTCACTCGTGTCTCCTTCCTGCCGCTGGTCTCGATGTGGCGTCCCCTTGAACCCCCTGGTTGTAGGACTTCCATCCATCAGGTCGCAGGCGGTTTAATGGCGGTCCTTCTGCAGCTTAGTTGGAGCTGGAACGTGGTTGCGGGAGGAGGCGGGTGCCACGCTTCCCTGTGCGCGCCGTGGAAAGAATGCTGGTGATGCGGTGGAATCTTTCTCCTTGTGTTGGAGTGAATTTGTCTTAATTGCTTTCTCCTCCTCTTATTTAGTTTGTGTTTTGTAACAAGGACACCAGATTAAACATGATTACATGGAGCAGGTGTGATTGGGGTACAGGCTCATCTGTCACCGGAGTCCAAGGTCACATCCCACCCCCTGCCCCAGCCCGTCGATGTCGTCGCTGATGACGGAAGGGGAATGTGGGTGCTCGAGGGCCCGTGACAGCTTCACGCAGGGACAGTCTTCTCACCGTTGGACCCATACCACAGAGGGGGCGTCCTGGCCGGCAGGAACGCCTGGCCCTGGCGTGTGGATGTTGGGGCTCGTGGAGGGTTCCACCCAGGGAGGGTGGACAAGCGCTGGTGTGGCCCCAGGAGGCTCCCGTGCAGGCGCCTTCCCATTGGAGCCTCTGCATCCCTGCGTGTCCCACTGCCTTTCGGCAGAGACTGGAGTGGGGGCGGGGCGAAGGCCCTGGTGGTCAGTAAACAGACCTCAGAGGAGCTGACCTCTTGGGGACCGGCTCAATTCCCAGGGCCGCCACCAGAATCAGGCCCTGAGATGTTCAGGCTGCTTTGCTGGCTGCTGGTGCTGGGCCCAGGTGGACTTTGGCCCGCCCGTCCTTGCTGCAAGCCCTAAGATCGCACATGGGAGAGTCCCAGCCGGGAGCACAGGGCATGACCTAACGCAGCTTCTCCACCTCCACAGAGCCTCCTGCTGTGCCGAGCCCTCCCCACCTGCCCTGGCCTGCAGCCCAGCAGCATCCGTGCTCTGGGAGGGTGGTACCCCTGCCTCTAGGGTACACCTTCCTGTGGCCAGGGCATCCTTGGGGCTGGTGTGGGAACTGTTAGGACACACTGACACTCCCTGCCAAGCCCCCACTCCCTCAGAGCCACGGTGGGCATGTGATTAAGTACCTCCTGGCCTGGTGGGGTGACCTGCAGCTCGGTCCCGGCTGGGTTCAGAGGCTGGTGGAAGCCTAGCTAGGTCTGAGTGTGGCCATGTACAGCCAGGGCTCCAGCCAGATTGACCTGCCAGGATCGCACTTGCGTCCTCACCATGGTGAGAGACACCCCCACAACCTCAGCCCTCATGCTGTTCTTTGCATTCCTGCAGTGCCCCCCAGAGGGACGGGAGGGTCCCTGGGTCATGCACCAGGTGCTGGAGAGGATTTTCCACCAAGTGAGGCAGAGAGGAGCTTGGCAGCTGGTGCCCCAGCCAGAGCACGTGTCAGCCAAGGGGACAATAGGGGCCGGCACCCTGAAAAGGCAGCAGGCAGGGCTGGGTGCACTGTAGCAGCAACCAACCCAGGCTCAGAGGCCCCAGGGTCCCTCTGGGGCAGACGGACTGACGGGACTCTGCCCTCCTCCGTCCGGAATGTGAGGCCACCACCAGGGAAGGGAACATGGTGACCCTTCCATGTTTCAGTGGTCAAGTCACCTGACCACCTAGTGGGAGGGAGAGGGAGTCGTGATATTTCTGTTGCTCCCTGGGTTTTTGACCTAAAAAAGAGGTAAACCGAGGCGAGCTCCATAAGAGGAATTTACTCAAGAAGGGCAGAGGGAAGAGCCAGCTGCAGGCGAGGCCATGAGGGGTGGGTGGGGGCTGCCTCTACGGGCTCAGGACGGAAGCTCGGGAGAGCTGGTTAGAGCCAGTTAAAGTTGAAAACACAAAGACCAGCCTGGAAAACTTCCTGTCGGACAAATGGACCCCGTCAAGAAAACAGACGCAGCCCAGCCCAGCCCAGCTCCACCTGAGTCACCTCCTGTCCATGCCTCTGGCAACACCCCAGGGTCCCTATCAGGTACCTCCGCCCAACTCCTTCCCCCAGGCTCCCAGAGAATTCCAGCACTATCAGTGGTTTGCAAATCAGGCATTTACAGGAAGTCCGCCTCTTAGTCCTTCGGGGTTTTTTTTTGTCTTTCTGAGATTCCCCACGTCGTAGCCTCTGGTTCTATTTCAGATTGGAATTCTTTCATAGGTGAACGAACATTCATTCTTCTCCTGCAGACGGAGCTGTTGGAGTGAAAGTGAAACTAGCCCGTGCACTGGTCCTGACCTAGACAGGACCACCCCTGGCTCTCGTGCCTTTGTCTGCCGCCACTCCCCTCCCCACACCCAGCCTGCTCTCCTGAACGTTCGTGAGGTCGATACTTTCAGTATGGAGAGAGGAGGCAGCCCCTGACATCGGGGCATGCGTGTGCTCCCAGGGGATGTCAACAACCTAACAGACAAGACTCCTCTGTGACCGTGACAACGTGAGGGGAAAACGATCAGACCCTTCCAGGCCCTGTGAGCGCGAACACAAGGGCAGGTACCACCGTGGAAATGGCCAGACAGCTCCCTCTGCTGGCCAAAACAGGCAACTGCCTCATCATCCCTGAAGACCGGAGCCCCAAAACGGGGCCCCTTCCCAACAGTACCCGAGCCATAGCTGATGCAGGGGAGCCTTGGGGACTGGGCTGCAGGTCTGCTGCCTGGACATGTGCGTTCAAGGCATCGTCACTGCGTTCAGGTCCCCAAGAATGACTCACCTACTTACGGCACTTAACCTGCTGTCTCCGAGGCCCACTTACTCAGATATTCTCTCTATGACGTGCTTATAAACATTCATTTTGACGCCGTGCTTCTGAAAGGCCAGTTTTATTTGTGTGCAGGTTGCACCTTTCAATTTTCAAAGGTCACGAAGCCGACAGTGACATGGTGTTAAGTCCCAGCCCCCGTCACCATGGAGCCGTTGAGTCAAACCTGTATGAAAATCAAATCTCCTTTCTCTGTTTCTTTTTAAAGGCTTTGGTGTTCATCCCAGTGCTGACTGGGCCATAGTGGGGGGCAGACGGGTGTCCACCTGGTGCCCCGATGGCCGCCCCCTCAGCTCTGGGTGAAAGCCCTGGCAGTGGGGAGGCCACGGAGGGCGGGGGCTGGCCGGCAGAGGAAGGGCGTGGGGGGGCCTCTGCTCTGGAAGGCCCTCCTAGATCTCCACGCAGGCATCCCGGGGTGAGCGAAGGCAGATCGGGGAGCCTGTCAGGGCGGTGGTCCTCCAATCTGCCTGTCCCCTTCCCCTGGTATGTTTGGCAGAGGCTTGCCCTCAACCTTGACCTGGACCTGGGTCCTGGATACGGAAGGGGGAGTCGCTGCAGACCAGCGAGGGTCGAGGTGATGGCGGGCTCCGAGTGTGGAGCCGAGAGGAAGTCCCCACGAGGGGCTCAGGTGGGCCTACGGCGCTGCACACAGGTCAGCTGGGAGATTCCGGCCTCCCGTGGGCATGCAGAGGCCTGTAGGGGACACAGGCAAGGTAAGAGCCCACCCACAGCCTGACTGAGGGGTAGGAGGTCACCAGGACACAATGAGGGGACAGATTCGTGGATCCATGGAGAGAACGGAGAGCCAGAGACAGACCCTCACACCTAATGACAGCTGGCCTTCGACCAAGGAGAAAAAGCCACGCGGTGGAGGAAGGACAGTCTTTTCAACAAACAGTGCCAGGACAACTGGATACCCACATGCACACAGTAACCCTTAACCCCTGCCTGCTTCTCACCACGCACAGAAGTCGGTTCCAGGCAGACCGTAAAACTAAGTGTAAAACACTGGTGATAAATGCCCTGGCTGGTGCAGCTCAGTGGATTGAGTGCTGGTCTGTGAACCCAAGGTTTGCTGGTTCGATTCCCAGTCAGGGCACATGCCTGGGTTGTGGGCCCGGTCCCCAGTGTTGAGCGCATGAGAGGCAAGCACACATTGACGTTTCTCTCCCTCCCTCCCTTCCCCTCTCCGAGAATAAATAAGTAACATCTTTTTTAAAATGTTGATGGTAAAGCCACCAGCATGTCCTGCAGAAGGCAGGTGGATAAACAAACTGTGGCCCATCCAGACAATGGAATGTTACTCAGTGCTAAGAAATGAGCCAGGAAGCCATGGAAAGCCAGGGAAGAACCTTAAAGGAAAACAACTGAATGAACGAAGCCGATCTAAAAAGCCTACAAACTGTCCGGTTCACACAATACAGCATTCTGGGAAAGGCAAAACCATGGAGACAGAAAAACGGACCTGAGGTTGAGGGGAGGGCGGGGTAACCAGGCAGAGCACAGGGTTGTTAGGGCAGTGGGACTACCCTGTACGATACTGTACCCTGTACGATAGTTGTTAGGGCAGTGGGACTACCCTGTACGATACTGTAGCGGTGGGTGCGGGTCGTCGTACCTTCGTCCAAAGCCATAGGCTGCACACACACCCCCCCGCCCCCGGGCGTGAATCCTTGTGTAAACTATAGACTCTGCGCGGTGATGGTGTCAGGCGGGTCCATCTGTTGTAGCAGGTGCAGCGCCTGCTGGGGATGCTGATGGTGGGGGAGGCTGTGTGTGCATGTGTGGGGGAGGGGGTACATGGGAACTCTCTGTGCTTCATTTTAAAAAGAATAAAAAAGTAAAATCTATTTTGCAAAATTGTGGTTGGGGGCCAGTGTGGGGCCGTGCAAGGCCATGGCTCACAGCCCTCCCTCTTCTCCACCAGGCAATTGTCCTGGGTCCACGCCGCCACCCCCCCCCCACCAGCATACACATGTGTTAGGAGTTCCCCCAATGCTGCTCCCCATTTCAGAGCACCTCTCTGCAGGGGGCGTGCACCTTACATCTTCACTGCCTTTCCCCCACCCCCCTAAATGCACTCCACCCCTCACCCTCGCCAGTGGCCTCCAACTGACTCAGCTGAAGGTCGGCCTTAGTGCTCACAGGATGTGGTGGCTGCTCTCTGGAACGCTTTCCGGCGGGCGTCCGCACGCCCTTCCCCGGTCTCCCTCTATCTCAGCGGTGGAGCAGCCACGGGAAGGCTTGCCTTTCCCACCTGCACTCTCTTACTTCAACTTCAGGATTCAAAGTGCATCAACTACCCACTGACCTCCAGGTTGACATCTTCCCCGGGATTCTAGACCTTAAGGTCTCCCTGAGATCCCTGCATGGCGTCACAAAACAAACAAACGAACAAAAAGCCACGGGCCGATATACCTTGTGAATATAGACGCGAAAATCCTTGACAAATTACTAGTTAGTCAAATTCAACAGTGTATGAGAAGAGTGAGACTCCGTGACCCAGTGGGGTTTGTTCCAGGGATGCGAGGCTGGCTCAGCGTTCGAGTCAGCCCATGACATTGACTGAGTTAAGAGGCTAAAGAAGAAAAATCGTGTGATCATATCAACTGAAGAGCATCTGACGAAATGCAACATCCGTTAGGATAAAAACTCTCATAAATATAGGAACAGAAAGGGACTTCCTAAACTCAATGAAGAACATCTACAAAAACCCTACAGCTTCCCCCCAAAGATCAGGAGCAAGACAAGGACATCCACTCTCGCTACTTTTATTCAACCATAGCACTGAAGTTCTCATCACGACAACGAGGCTAGAAAAGGGAATAAGCGGCCTAGAGATCGGAAAAGATGTGAAATGCTCCCGCTGACAGAAGGCATGGCTGCGCTTGTACAAAATCGCAAAGACTCCGTAAACCAGTGCGCGGATGGACGCATGCGTTGATGGAACAGAATCGAGAACCCAGAAACAGATCCACAAAAATAGACCCGACCGATTTCTTAAATTAAGTGTTTTTATTGCAAAATACACGTAACATAAAAGTTCCCATTTTAACGATTCGAACGTTTAAAATTCAGCAGCAATCGGCACATCGCAAGGTTGTGCGACCACCCCCTCTGTTTCCAGAACGTTTTCGTCGCCCCAGCAGAAACTGCATGCTCACCAAGCAGCCGCCCCCCCCCCGCCCCCCAGCTCCTGGGAGCGAATGATGTGCTTTCGGTCTCTATGATTCACCTGTCCCAGGTATTTCATATACATGGAGTAATGCATTATGTTACCTTTTCTGTCTGACTTCGCTCAGCATAATGGGTTCAAGGTTCACCCATGTTGTAGCGAGTATTCGGATGTCATCTCTTTTATGGCTGAACGTATTCTGTTGCGTGACTGACCGCACATGACTCATCCATTCTCCTGTGGATGGACATTTGGGTTGTTTCCCACGCCTCTGTGGCTGTTGTGACAGTGCTGCTGGGAACACGTGTGCACAATGTTTTGCACGTGTTTTTGGCTGGGCGCACACCCAGGGGGTGGAATTGCTGGGCTGCCCGGCAGCTCCGTGTCTGTCCTGCCGAGGCACCGCCAGCGGAGGAGCCCCTGAGCTGGCTTCCTTGCAGGTGGGGACAGGGGCCTGGAGGTGGCCCGGCAGGCAGGCAGCCAGCATGGCGCTGCCCCCCCCCCGCCCCCACTGCCTCACAGAGGAACTGAGGCTCCCCTCCAAGAAGGCAGCGGCCCAGCTCCTGGTCCCAGGCCCTTTGTCCGTCTGTGGGTCACGCAGGTCACCTTCACAGGTCCTGGCAGCTCCAGGTCACCTGCAGAAAGGCACTGTCGTGGAAACCCCCACCTGGTGGAAAGTCCAGAATTCTACAAGGGCCTCTTCGCTCATCTCCAAGCACAGGGTGGGGGGACGCCCTCGGGGGTCAGGCTCGGCTCGATGACATGGGGGTGCCTGCAAGGGGCTCATGGCTTTGGAAAGTGGAGTGAGGGCTGATCTTACTGGCAGTTTTTAATTCCCCTGGAACCATGTCTTACAGCCAGTGGCCCCTCGGTGACCGCTCAGCTGATGGGGTGGCGGGAGATAAGTGTCTGGGCGCAGAGTGGCGGTGGGGGAAGAGGATGCTCACAAGAGGGTGACTCTGAGTGACTAGAGGCCATGGTCACTGGTCACCCCTAAAGCCACGGTTCCCGGGCACCCCTGGGTGCCTTCGTGTGGGAATTTGGGTGCGCTGGCCCAGCAGGTGCTGTTAGATGTGAGGTGAAGTGGCTTTGCTTTCCCGAGGCTGGGCCCACATGAGCCAGGGGACTGGGCAGGTTGATCCAGAATCTTCCTTTCCAAGGGAAAGAAGGCCGCTGGCAGGTGCAGAGTGGGGGCCGGCCGGTGTTGGGGACCCGCCTCACTCAGTTCCGGGGAAGTTTCCAGGCCTGCCCCTCCGGAAGCTCCAGGCCCTGATTGGCTTTGGGCAGCGCAGCCTTCGCCCTTTCCGTGGGGAGTCGGGTATAACAGGGACCCAGCGCTCAGCCCCACAGAGGTGCCGGCCCAGGCGTGCCAGCCCTGGTGGTCAGCGGGGCCGCGAGAGCGTGAGCAGACACGGCCCAGGCATTTCACAAGCCCGCTGGCACCCCGTGGCCGCGGGACCCCAGGCGGGGAGAGGAGGCCGCCAGGCTCGCTCCCCCGGACCCCGCGATGGCAGGCGAGGCCCGCGGCGGAGACGCGGCGCTGCGCCGCCTCCTGAAGCTGCACCGCACCGAGATCGCTGTGGCGGTGGACAGCGCCTTCCCGCTGCTGCACGCGCTAGCCGACCACGACGTGGTCCCGGAGGACAAGCTGCAGGTGGGCCCCAACCCGGAACCCGCAGGCTCCGAGCCTTCCCCACACCCCGCGCCCGGGAGCTGGAGCCGGGGGATTTGCGCTGGGGAAGAGGCGTTCCAGGCGACCCTCCTCCTCCGCGCTCCCCACTCTTCCGCTTCTAAGGCGCCACTCTCCTCGCCCCCAGCCACCCCCTTGCCCTGCCCAGGAGCCAGATGGATGGTCCCCAGAACAAGTTAGAGGTTGGCCCCTGCCCCCAACGCCCTAGCCTGCTCCAACCCCAGCCACCAGCCTAGGGGATTGCCTCCAGGATTCGTTCCCGTTGTGACCCCAAAGCGGATCCCCAAAGCCCCCCTCCCAGCCCTCCCCGAGCCTGTGTTCAAGTCAGGGGCATGGTCCCCTAAGATGAGTTCCAAGTGGGCCACCTGCACCCCAACACCCCCACGCCATCCTCAAGCTTGCCCCAAGCCAAGGAATGGACGTGGTGCCTGGGTGTCCAGCAGCTTCCTCTGGGTTGGCGTCCACCCCGTAGTCCCACAGTGGAGGGGGGAGACAAGGGGGTACAGGGGAGCACAGGCAGGGCCCCCCACCGCCTGTTCTTGCTTCAGGAGACGCTGCGTCTGACAGAGAAGGAGGGCTGTCCGCAGGCCTTCTACGCGCTGCTTTCCTGGCTCCTGACCCAAGACGCGGCTGTGATTCTGGACTTCTGGAGAGTTCTCTTCAAGGACTACAACCTGGAGAGATATTCCCGGCTGCAGCCTGTCCTAGACAGCTTTCCCAGAGGTGGGGGTGCTGGGCGGGGTCCTGGGGTCCCATGGGTCCGCTTCCCTTGCGGGGGGCTGAGGCTCCTGAGTCCTGTTGCTGAGCTCCAGTGGGACTGTAACATGGAAGAGGGTGGGGGTAGGGGACTCTGGGCATCCCCCAGGACAACCTTGAGTCCTGAGAGGCGAAGGTCTCAGGCCCCTGTCCACCTTGCCTGGGGGGCAGTTCTGGGCTTCCGCTTCTGCCCATGCCCTGCAGACGTGGACCTCAGCCAGCCCCGAAAGGGGAGGAAGCCCCCCACTGGCCCCAAAGCCGCAGTGCAGATGCCCAAACCTCCCACCAAGAGGAAGGCCCCGGAGGAGCCTCGGACTGCGCCGTCAGCAGCCCTGTCCCCAAGGGGCACCTCCAGCCCAGGTGTGCAGTCTGAGGAGCAGGTCTGGCCATGGATCGCCCTGGGAGCCTGACACCCCCAGCTCCGGGAGCATCTGTCCCAGTGGGTCAGCAGGAGCCAGCGTTGGGGGGTCAGGAAAGGTCCCTTTTGGGCGCTTAGTGGACAGATTGGAGGTTGCCCCAGTGCCCATGAACTAGGCAGATGGGTGTCACTTCCTTTTCACTGGTGTGGACACCAGAGCCCTGTAAAGAAAGGGAACCCAGTTGGAACACGGCCCCCACCCCCCCACCCTGTGCTCTCTGCCCTGCCTGCCAACTGGCCACGGGGAGTGGAGAGTGGGCCGAATGCTGCAGCTCCCCCTACAGGCTCCCAGGTGAAGGCCAAGCCCCACAAGAAGCAGGAGAGCACCGTAGAACCTCAGCAGCGCCTGCCCCCGGGGAATGGTGAGCAGGCGCCAGACCCTCTGCTCCTGGGCCAGGGTCAGGGGGTTTGGCAGAGGGGGGCGGGGCTGTCCTCTAAGGGCCTGTCCTGGGACCATGCTGGCCTGGTCACCCCAGGGTTGCATGTCACCCCAAAGCCACATCTGGGAAAGAGGGCACCCCCCAGGCCATCCCTCCTGTGCCTGTCCTTCAGAGCCAGCTCGACTTTCCTTCCTCCAGAGAAGCCTCCTTGGTCTCCTGACGGGATGCAGCCTGTCCCCTCTCTGCCCCAGAAAACAGGGCCCCAGAGACCCCTGTGGTCACCTGGTGCTGACCCTGGGTACTCTGCCTCCCTCCCAGCATGGCCCAGGGCCATGTCCCAAGGTCCCCGTTCATTCCGGTTGTCCCTCACATCAGTGTCTCACACACACAGACACACACACACACACACACACACACACACACACCCCGTCTGTGTGGAGGGGCCGGGCCCCCTCGGAGACCTGCCCTGAGCTGAGGGAAAGAAGGAGGATTCTGCCTCCACGTGCCTCCCGCTCCCCATGTCCCGCCTGCAGCAGGTGCCCAGGGGCCATCTTCCCAGCTGAGGGCCCCCGTCTGGTGCCCCCTCCCCCAGGGATCCAGACTATGTCCGCCTCGGTTCAGAGGGCCGTGGCTGTGTCGTCCGGGGACACCCCAGGCGCCTGTGGGGCCGTGGAGGGGATCCTCATCCAGCAAGTGTTTGAGTCAGGTAGACACTCCGGTCCCTGGGGTCCAGAGCCCCCCCCTTAGCTCTCTGGTGGCCTCGGTGCAGGCAGGATCCAGGACAAGGCGGCCAGCATCCCTGAGGGCTTCTGCTGGCTCTGGAGGGGCGGTGGAGCTGGTGGGGGACACCGAGGGCTCCCCATGGCGGAGGGACTCCTGGACAAGCCAACCGGGAAACTCCTGGGCCCCTTCCTCGGTCTCTCTGTGTCCTCTCCCCTCCTCACGAGGACACCCGTTATCGCTCACGGGGCTGGCGCCATTTTAACGAGTTACCCCTGCAGAGCCCCTACTCCCGGATAAAGCCCCGCACCAACTTTCCGGGTGCACGTGGACTTGGGGGACCAGCAGCACAGTTCCCCAGCAGCGGACCCTCCTGGGCCCAGGACCCCGGCCCCGGCCCCGACTGGGGCGAGTCGGGGAGAAGCAGCACCCAGCTGCACCGCCCATAGCCTCCCTGCCCCCCGCTGGCCACTGGCCTGGGCCTGCGTGGCGGCTGAGCAGGGGCCCTGGGCGGGCAGCTGGGCCACTCAGCGTCTCCTCCCAGGTGGCACCCAGAAGTGCATCCAGGTTGGGGGGGTTTATACTCCCAGCAAGTTTGAAGACCCAGGTGCAGCGAAGAGCAAAGCCCGCAGCGGCGGTGGCCTAAAGGCCCTGGTCCGAGCCAAGGGGACCCAGGTCGCTGCCCCTGTAAGCGCCGCCCGACCACCCCAGGGGAGGCCCCTTGCGCCCACCCCAGGGACACACAATGGCAGCAGCACGGCCTCTGGGTCAGGAGCTCTGCCTGCAGGTGGGGGCTCCCTGCCCCAGGGTGCCCCTCCACTGGTGACCCTGCCTTCTCCCTGGCAGGCTGGAGGGGATCCGAGGGCCAGTCAGCAGGGCCGGGTCCCGGCCCCTGCTCCCCTCCCCAGCGAGCCCCAGCTCCACCAGGTAACTCCCAGATGCGGCGGGGTGGGGGGAGGTGCCCCAGTGGTCACAGGGCACTCTCCCCAGGGACCAGAGGACAAGGCCAAAGCTCCCATTTACGGGGCAGAGCTCTTTTCGTTCGACACTATCTTTTTTTTCTGATAACACACAATTGTAAAAATTCAAGTAAGTCAGAGAAATTGAGGCTTCCCGGGCTTATCGAACCATAGCGTTTGGTCCAGGTGCCATCTGTCCCTCATTGCACAGCTGGCCCACGGCTGGTGCCGTGGCCCCTGCTGGCAGCCTAAGTGCCACGCCCAAGCTTGAGCTCCCAGCACCGAAAGGGGGCAGAATCCGGCAGAGGTCCCCACCTCTGCACACCACGCACTGTCTGGGCCCTGGCACCCAGCGGGGAGCGGGCTCCATGCCCCCAACCCTGCTGGCGGGGCTCGGGAGGGTTGTCACAAAGAGTATGCTCGCTGCTGTGTAGGGCTGCCTGGCTGGGCAGTGCAGGGGGCTTCCGGGGCAGGGGGCCCCCAGGAGGGCGTGGTCGGTGCCGTGCGGGCCAGGGCACCGGCAGACTGGAGGCCTCAGGGGGAGGGGACCTCGGGGGCCTGCGGCCAACAGGCAGGGCCTACACCTCCTTGCTCTGAGAGGAAGGGGCAGCCCGGGGGTGGGGGTGCAGTACAGGGGCCACCTGGCGCCCATGAGAAGCTGGCTTTCTAAAGGCCTGTTCTTCCCAAGAGAGGAGGACCCAGGAGGTCTGCAGGGGCTGGAGCCGCAGGGATGAAGGGGATCTTGGGGGGCCGGGGAGCAGGCATTGGCCAGCAGCGGAGCAGGCCAGGGGACCTGGGTGCCCTGGGGTCCTGCTATAGGTCGGTTCTGGGGGCTCTTGGGGAGGCTAGGCCCCCACCCCCCACAAGATGTGCACTCTTCCTGTGTCAGAAGAATGAGGACGAGTGTGCCGTGTGTCGGGACGGAGGGGAGCTGATCTGCTGCGACGGCTGCCCGCGGGCCTTCCACCTGGCCTGCCTGTCCCCGCCGCTCCAGGAGATCCCCAGGTGAGCCTGGCGTGCCGGTCACCTCGGCAGCACCCACGCATGCATCCCCCATCTGGCTTCACAGCCACCTTTACCCACTGACCCTGAGTGGGAGGCCGCCCGGAAGTCTCTGTGTCCCACGGGTGGGAAGTGAGGCCCACCTTCAAGGGAGCTCTGGGTCAGGTCGCCGGGCAGTGTGGCTGGGGCCTGGGCTGCCCTCACTCCACCTCCCTGCGTGGCCACACTGTCCCCAGCCTGGCCAGCAGGGCCCCGAGGCCCCCGCAGCAGAACGAAGGCTGGGGGCAAACAGCAGTCAGCCCGCCCGATCCCACTCCACACCCCGGGGCAGACTCCCTCGAGCAGCTGACCCTCCGTCCCCCAGCAAAGTCAGGGATCCCAGAAGCCACAGAGAGGCACCCCAGGGGCGGCTCTACCCCCTGGCACCCCTTCCCAGCCCACCAAGAGAGCCCTGCCCTCTACCGCCCGTGCTCATAGGCCACGGTGGTCTGCAGGTGGGGCCTGGGGGGAGTTGTAACCCTGGCTCTGGCCCTGCTTGCTACGTGACCTTGGCTGGTCCCGTCTCTCTAAGCCTCAGATGCTTCTGCACTAAAATGGGGGGTTGGGCCCAGGTCATTGCGCAGCGTCCCACGGACACCAACAATCTATCGTTCTTTTCTTCTCCTCCTTCCTGCCCTTGACCGTCTCCCTTCTGCTGGGCACCACCTCCCTTATGGAAGGTGGCGGGTCCACAGGTATAAACACCCCAGCGCAGGGCAGCCCTGCCCGCAGGCCCAGCCCGTGACAGCCAGGCGCAGGCAGCTGCAGGGCTGAGGGTTGGGCACTCTCGTGGCTCCTCAGGGAAGCACACAGGGCCACACTGACCCGGCAGGTGAGGGCCACTCCCCAGGGGCAAATAGCAGGCATCCCTGGCCCTCCTGTCAACTGGCCAGGCAGGTCCTTCCAGCGTGGCTCTGCCCACTTCCTGCCTGGGCCTGTTTCCCTACCCGTAAAAGGAAAGGGTCCTCCTTGCAGGAGCCCTCAGGCCTCCCCTGAGTTTTGGTCTGGGGCTCTGCCAAACCTTCCGCCTTGCCCTGCATGCCTCTGGCCGGTGACGACTTGAGCAGTGGGACCTGGAGGTGCTCCAGCTGCCTCCAGGGAAGAGCCCAGCGGGACCAGCCCCGGGCTGAGGAGCCACGGGCAGAGACCCCGGTAAGCACAGGCCCACTTCCAGGCCCTCTGCCCGTCCACCTGGCGCCTCGCCCGCTGGCCACTCGTGTGGGTCTGGCCTGCCCAGCCACTGAACCGTGTGCTCGCCCACCCGCCACGGCCTGGCCACATCCATTTGACTTTCTACAGTGGGGCCTGAGGGGTGCCGGCCCCTACAGTGGCCTGTTTCTCGGTGCCCGGATGGGGGCCATGGCTCTGTCAGCCCAACACAGGGGGCACACTCTGACCACCGGTAATGTTCACCCCCAAATGTTGCAGGGTCTGATGCAGCGAAGGACATGAAGGATACACCCCATGCCTGAGTGTAGATGGAGTGTTTACTTTGATGGTCCCTGAGGCCCCGGGGCACCCCATCCTTAGATGGGGGTGGAGAGCTGAGGAGCGCAGAGCTGGGACTGCACCTGGGCCTTTCCGATCCGGCACGGGGGTCCTTCCCCAACACCAGCCCCCACTTCCCAGCAGTTAGTGACGCCCTGGGTGGTGCCGGGCCAGTGCCCTGCAGCCCCTCTGAGCGCTGACCCTCTGGTTCCAGGTCATCCTGGGACTGAGGTCCTCAGGAGAGGAGGCCAAGGGCCTGCTCAGGGAGTCCCCAGCTGGGATGGACACTGCTGTGACCTACAAGCACCTGCTGCCCCCGACTTCGGCAGCCCCCCTGCCTGTACTGGACCCCTCTGCCCTACGCCCCCTGCTGTGTGTGGGCCCCGAGGGGCAGCAGGTGAGGGGCCTGGGGTCCTGGGGTCCTGGGGTTAGGGAGCTCGGGGCCTGCAGGGCAGCCTGCAATAGGAAGAGAGGGACAGCAGGGGAAGTGACTGGAAGGGGAGAGCGGGTAGGAGCCTAACCAGGGTTCGGGGACAGGGCTGGGAGGAGGCCTGTGCCAGGGGCAGCCAGACTGGCCATGGGGAGGGCAGGTGGGGAGCTGGAAGGAGGCACAGGGGTTGGGTGCTGTGGGAGAGCGCCAGAACAAGGTGGGGGGCTCTGGAGGGATTCCTGCTTGGGTGAGACATTCTCTCATTGTTTCGGAACCCCCATGGCTCCACTCCTCAAAGCAGGACGGTAAAATAGGGTAGGATGGCATTTTGGGGAAAACCCAGGTCCCCCAGCTCCTCATGCCCCTTTTGGGGTGTGCCATTCCAGGGACCCCTCGACTAGCCTTGAAGGGGATTCACGCCCACCAAGGGGGAGCGAGGTTGGAGCACCAGGCTTCTCCGGGCTGCAGCCCGAAGGGTGAAAGGCGCCCCAGTGTCCCGGGGATTAGATCCCCAAACCGCCCCTTTCCTGCGTGCGCCCCACCACGCGCCGTCCAGCCCCGGCGCGGTCCTGAGTCAGCGCAGAGGGCTCAGGGTGCGTAGCGTGTCCCTTCCGACTCCGGGACACGGCTCCATCCGCCCCGCAGGGCCCGGCGACCGGCGCGCGGTGCGGAGTGTGCGGAGACGGCGCTGACGCGCTGCGGTGCGCGCACTGCGCCGCCGCCTTCCACTGGCGCTGCCACTTCCCCGCGGGCGCCCGGCCCGGGTGAGTGTGATGGCCTGGGGGCGGGGCGGCGTGCCCAGCGGCTCCTCGAGAGACTCCGCGGTTACACCCCGCAATTCCCGGCGGAGCCCGGGCAGCCCGCAGCCTGTCTCCCTCTCCGCGCAGGGCGGTCTTGCGCTGCAGATCCTGTTCCGGAGACCCCGCCCCGGCCCCGGGGGAGGGGGCGCCCGCCCCGAGCCCGGCCCGCCAGGTTACCGGGCCCGTCAAGGTTAGTGCCCCAGTGGGGGAAGGGGGACCGGCGGGGTTGACAGGTGAGGGGAGCGCATCACGAGAGCAGTTCTGGCGTCCGTTTCGCGGATTTGCACCATACTCCCCACTATGCGTTTCTTATTTATATGCAATGTCTTTTAAAAAACCGACTCTTTTTTGATAACTTAAATCTATGTAAAAAGGAAACTCGTCTAAGCAACGGTGACTAGGAAGTCACAGGTGGGATGCTCGGTGTGCCCAGAGTTCCCCTAGCCGTCGGCGCCCCTCCCCCAGCCTGGGAGCGCCAGGCAGGGGTGGGGTCCAGGAGAGCGACAGGAGGCTCCAGAGAGGGAATGAGCGCGCACACGCCATGCCCGAGGGTGACCCACCCGTGCAATCACCCCATCCACGAAGGAAGTCCAAATTCATACAGAATTTTTATAAAAATGTGTCGGAGTCAGGTAGGATACACCTGGAAGCAAGATCTCGAAAAACAAAAGAGGCCTCCACAGAGTATCAGTTCCTCCTCTGCGTTCCTGGTTAAGGAGGGGCAATAAGGAAGGCTCCACGAAGGCGGCGGGAGAAAGCAAGGCAGGGACGGATCAGGGACGGTGAAGATCCGCACTCTGTCGAGAGTGGTCACGCCTTAGAAGGAGGGGTCCGAAAGGGCGCTTTTCCAGGGTGTGCTAACAGAAACAATAGATAGGGCCTAAGGCCAAGATAAGACCTTTACTAAAGCAGTTTCCTCCTGTGACCCCCCACCGTGACCTGCCCAGTCAGGAGTTTCCGATCAGATCGCCCAGTGGGGTTACTCTGCATAGAACCCCTTTCTGTCCACACCTCAGTCCTCTAGCAGCCCTGCATAGGGACCCTTTCCAGCCCCATCCTGCAGCCGGGAGTCCCAGGGGAAGTCCCTCTCTCCACACTCCTCTGTCCAGGAGGAAAGGCAGCCCAGGCCCTGCAGCTCCCTGGGGAGGTACTTCATCCCGGAGCTTCCTCAGAACCTGGGGGGTCCTCTGTGTCCACCTCAGGAGCCCCCAGAGGGTGGCACCTCCTGCCCTGGCTACTGTAAGTGAAGGCCTTCCTGCCCACATCCAGGGCTCTAAGGAATCTCTGGGGGTCCCAGGGGCGGTGACGCGTGCTGCCCCCATCCAGGCTCAAGCTGCTTCCTAGCGGAGCTCCCTGACAGGCCGTGTGGGAGGCGGTGCCCCGGGCACTGCACAAGGCCCCGCCCAGGAGGGGCTTCGAGGGACCACCTGGCAGGGCTCACAACTGCCTGGGCCCTGTTCCTGCTGGAAGCCCCCCTCATGGTCCCCACCCATTTGCACAGTGTGCCCCCAAGCCAGCTCACCAGCGCCTCCTCCAGGCAGCCTTGGGCGGTTGGGTCTCCCAGAAGGGGGTGCCTCTCTCCAGAACATGCTTCCTTTATTGAGAACTGGGTTCTTTCCTCTCAACTTTTCTTTTCGTTGTGATGTAAAATGTCATGCCATTTTGGAGTGAAAAGTTGCAGCTCCCTATGCCCACCGCCCCAGGCATAGTCATGGGACCATGGCCCCCAGACCCTTACCTGAAAGCCCCTGCATACTTTGGGGCTGTGCCCCTCCTTCAAGCACCCAGGGCTGGTGGCACCTGGCAGGGCCTGTGTTGGTCAGACCCCCCAGGTGGAGGTGCTGACATTTGGCTGTTTGGAGCTACCAATCTGGCGATTTCACCTGGTTCCATGTTCTCCCCTCCCGACCAGGAGCCTCTCTCCCTGCCCTGGCACCTCACCCAGCAGCCAGTTGGCCCTGGCCGTGCTGTCGGATGGCCAAATGGCTGGCGTTGGAACAGGCGCCTTCCTCTCTGGGTCTCAGTTTCCATCAGTGGCAAAGTTCCCTAAGTCACCTCACGTTCCCCAGAGGGCCACATGCGGCGTGTGGAGGCAGGCAGGCCTGGGCGCTCGGGGCAGCCAGCTTGTGGCGGTGTGGGGCCCTGGGCCGGCAGCCCCAGGCTCACTTATACCCACCCTGCCTGTCCCCACTGCCCCCAAAAGGACCTAGGTGTTAGAATTCAGTTCTCAGGGACTCCCCAAAAGAAGCACCCACAGCATCCCCAAGGCCCTTGCACATGCCACCGACCCCTGGCCCCTGACACCTCTGCAGGGAGTCCTGTTTCCATGGGGGTGTCCCCAGCAGGGGTGTGGACGTTGGGGTGACCTTCCTTTCCTGGGTTTTAGGCAGGGGATGATTCTACTGGTCACGAGCCTGTTCTGCAGAGGGAAGACCTGGAGTCTCTCCTGAGCGAGGTAACGCATCACGTGGCCAGGCCTGCTCCTGTCCTCCACCTTGTCCTTTACTGCTCTCCCCACCCCCTACTTCCACGGCAGCCAGCACCCAAGCCACAGAAGGGGCTAGGAGACCCAGCCCTGGGTGCACCAAGCACCCAGGTCAACGTGCTCCAGTGTGGCACTGGCCCCTCTACGCACAAGGACACACAAACGCACCAAGGGGGCCCCACGCCACCCCCATTCTAACCAGCTCGGAGGTCCTGGTGCCTGGGCATGGGGGGGCCAGAGGCTGCAGAGCCCCAGCAACTGGGCCTCCAAAGCCTGCCTCGGAGGCCCTGACTTTCCCGGGGAGTGGGGTGGGGGCCCCCGAAGCCCTGCTGTGTGTGGATCTCACCCCCACTCTCGAGCCAGGCCTCTCTGCCCAGAGATGAGCAGCCGGACTAGTTGGGAAGAAAATGGGGCTTTTAGGGGCCTCATCTTCTTTTGATGGGAGGTCAACACCTCCAGCCATTCCCCTAGCCCAAGTGGCCAGATGTGGGCGGGGCAGGCCCACCTGTCCCCGGAGGCTCTGGCCGGGACCGGTGTCATTGTTCTGCTCTGTCCCGCAGCACTCTTTCGACGGCATCCTGCAGTGGGCCATCCAGAGCATGTCCCGCCCGCTGGCTGAGGCCCCCGCCTTCCCCTCCTGATCCCGGAGGGCCCAGGCCTCGCAGCGTGGTGAGGGCATGGCCTCAGTGAGACCGGACCCTCCCCTCCATCCCTGCATCGCAGGGGCACCCCCGAGTGCCCGCTGGTGCTCACGGTGACTCTGCTCTGGGAGGGACAGAGGGGACGTGCTTGCTCACCCCGGAGCTGTCCGGGCGAGGGCCAAGAAGAACCGAGAAGTTCAAGTGCTGTCAACACAGCTTGTAAACACAGCCATCGCGTGCGCTAAAATTAAAGTCGCTTCTGTGTGGTGTTAACCTTGTTTCCAGTGGGTGGGATGTCTTTATTCTGGGGGTCTGGACACCCGTGTTTCTAGCGCCTGAAGTGCAGGCTGAGCAGGCTGGATGGAGACTTGGAAAATTGGAAGAGAAAGGCCTGTGAGCAGAGCTCACACTGAGAAGTGCACAGCGCCCTCTGCTGCCGGAGCGCTCCACTGCCCTGGAGTCAAACCCAGGTCCCCATGGTGCGCCTGGTCCCACCCACCTCTGCCTCCGCTGGGCTGTGCTCCTCCTGACCCCTCTGTTCCTCAGGGGCTAAGCTCACCCCACCCCAGGGCCTTTGTGGGGCTGCTCCCCTGCTCAGACTTCCTTCCCTGGGTTCTTTGCAGTCTGTTTTCTCAGCGTTGAGAGCTCCGCTCCAATGCCACCTCATTCATTCATTCATTCATTCATTCAGGAAACCTTCCTTGCGTATCTTCTCTGTGCTGAGCACTTTTCTGGGCATGGGGTCCCAGAGGGATATTCCGGTGGAGGGATGGATCACATACAAGGGGATGATGGCCTCAGACGGGGTAACCGCTGTGACACAGAGGCAGGACAGGGGCCGGGGGGCAGGAGCATGCTGACTTGGGATGTGGCTTTTGTTCCCACCCAGGGAGGCCCAGGCAGGGAGTGATAGCAGGAATAGAGGTCCCAGCACAGGACTCACAGCCCTTGGCCTCTTGGGAGTCCACCTGCCCCACACAGCCTCTCTGGAGACCCTCTGGGTCCCTCTGCCTGCACATGGGCTCTTCAGGTGGTGTCTGTGGAGTGGGGTGGGGGAGGGGCAGGCCCACCTAGGACAGCTGATGCCTAGGGTCTCTGTAGCTCTGGAGGGGACCTGACGTTCACCAGCATGGGGTAGGTGCCCCATACCTCTCGACTGAGCAGGTGTGCGTGAATGCGTGAGCCGCTGTTCCAGGTTGGTCCAGGCCAGGTGGGCAGTGATGGGACAGGCAGCAACGGGACAGCAATGCCAGGGGGAATGAAGGAGCCATGAATGCACTCGGAGTGTCTCAGCTTGCAGGCTGGACCCTGCTCAGGGAGAGACACAGAGAAGGGAAGGACCGGAGAGGAGGATTGGGAGGGGGTACCCACTGCAGGCACAGGCTCCAGCACCCTGAGCAGGGGAGGAGGGAGTGGATCGGGGACCCTCCCCAACTCGCAGGGCCCCGCCTACCTGAGATGCCAGCGCTGCTGAGCCCCGCCCCACCCCAGGGGGACCCAGGGCTGGACGAAGGTTGAAGAAGCCAGTGGGGGTGGCAGTCGGGTGCATGTTGGGAAGCTGGCCAGGGCGAGCCCAGACGCCACGGGCACCCTGCCCGTCAGTGACCACAACCCCTGGGGCAGCCTCACCGTGACATCCTGCGCCGACGCGCACACACGTGGGCCCGGCCCTCCGCTCGGCCTGGTGCGTAGCGCAGCCCTGGCACCATTGGTCTCACCTGGTGGGTCCTGGGGAGCTGGACGCCTGGCTTCGTCCGAATCCCTCCCAGACAAGTCCGTGGAGGCCATTCCCTGGGGGCTTCGTGCTCTCATTGGTGGCCCATTGTCACTTCTTCACATCCAGGCTTCTCTTTAGGAGGGGCCTTCAAAGCTTGGGGGCCTGGTTGAGAGGTTGTGGGCTCCACTGTCACTGTTTTAAACTTATTAACACGTTGTGAACAAGGGGTCCGCGCTGCATTTCGTGCCGGGCCGCTGCCCTGCAGCGCCTGGTGCTGTGTGGGGACTAACAGGGACTGGTCAGTTTGGGGTCATCACTAAGAATCGGGTGAAGAACCTGGTACATGCGGACGTGCCCAGTGGGCTCAGAGACAGACAGACCCAAGGCGGCGGGGCAGGCGGGCTCTCGGCTCCTTACCTCAACTGGACTCGAACGCTTACCTCACACGCTGCTCCCGTAGCAGGAGCCCTGTCACCTGTTGTCTTGGTGTTCCAAGCAGTTTTGAGAGGCTGCACCTCTGTTAATTCTCCCAGGACTCTGAGGAACCCCCTCTGGGAGATCAGTGGCAGCCCCTGAGGGCAGGGTCTCCCAGGGCTCCTAGGGACAAGTGGGGACAGGTCTCTCCCGTTCCACCCGCTGCAGCCCAGCTGCGACCTGGCTCCACGCTGGTGGGTAACTGACCAGTCCCCACAGTGCGCTTCGCGTGCCGAGCTGCAGCCCCCACTGCCCCGATAGAGAGAGAACTCCACCGAGGAGGCCCTTCCCTCACAGGTGACGACAGCTGCGCGCCGGTCTCAGGTGGGCCCCCCCCGCACTGCTGGCCATGGCCTCCTTCCATCCTGTCAGGGCACAGTCCCCTTGGTGACCAAACTGTCCACTTGTGTGGAGTTACTTGTCCACTGTCCATCTCCCAGTCAAACCCTGTTGCTAGGGGCAGGTCTGTGTTGTTGACGGTGCAGAACTCAGGCTGCCCAGAGCCAGGCTCAGGGGCAGATACTTCCAGATCGGTGCGTAAGACCTTGAAATGGAGTAAATGTCCAGTATTCGAGAACATTTCGAGAAATAATGTTATAGCCACAGACTGGGGTATTAGTCAAATCATAAGAACAATAAGCATGCCCTGGCTGGGTGGCTTAGTTGGTTGGAGCATTGTCTTATACACCAAAAGGTTGCAGGTTCAATCCCGGTTTGGTCACATACCAGAGGCAGCTGATTGATGTTTCTCTCTCACACTGATGTTCCTCTCTCTCTTTCCCCCTTCCTCTCTCTCTAAAAATTAATAAACATATCCTCAGGTGAGGATTAAAAAAATGATAAACCCAAGCCTGGTTTGTGATGAACACAGATAAGTATTACATGATATTCTTTATTTAAATATATAATATCTAGGTACACCCACACAGAGTGTTCATAGGTCAGTATTACATGATATTCTTTATTTAAATATATAATATCTAGGTACACCCACACAGAGTGTTCATAGGTCAGTATTACATGATATTCTTTATTTAAATATATAATATCTAGGTATACCCACACAGAGTGTTCATAGGTAAGTATGACATGATATTCTTTATTTAAATATATAATATCTAGGTACACCCACACAGAGTGTTCATAGGTAAGTATTACATGATATTCTTTATTTAAACATATAATATCTAGGTACACACACACAGTGTGTGTGTATATATGCATACATATATGCAGAGAGATGAATATGGTTAATCTATTACCTACCTATGTGTGTATAAAGAGAAAGTGTGTATTTGTATATATTTATATGTACATAGAGAGAAACAGAGAGATGTATATACTTAGTCTATCTATTTATTTATAGAGAACAAGTGTGTGTGTGTGTGTGTGTGTGTTTAGAGAGTATATACAGGATTGGGCAAAAGTAGGTTTATACTTGTGAGTATGCAAAACACAGAGTTTATCTTGTATTACTATTTATTAATTGTATTATTTTGCATATGAACAACTGTAAACCTGCTTCTGTCCCCTGCTATATATAGAGAGAAGGGAGAATATATAGAGAGAATATGAGGTTTGTCCAGAGAAAGTCCAGCTATTAATATAATGAGAATGATTTGCATGACATCAATGTAACCTGGCAGCCCAGGAGAGTGGACTGGAATGTGCGTGCGTGAACAAGGGTGACTTCACTGTCCTAGTCAGTGGGGGCGGTAGGCGCTGTTGACCGAGCATGTGCACTGTGCGGCCATCGCATACAAAATGACTGAGTGAGTAGAGCAGTGAATCTGCATCCAATGTTGTGTTAAGTTTGAACGTTCCTCCACGGAAACTATTCAGACGATTCAGAAGGCCACAGCTGTGGGCAGCTGGCGATCAGCAGCTTCATCACGACAATGTGCCTGCTCATGCATCGCGTCTCGTGCAGGGGTTTTTGGCAAAACATGAAACCGCCCAGGTGACTTAGCCCCCCTACAGCTCAGATTTGCTGCCCTGCGACTTCTGGCTTTTCCCAAAACTAAAATTGAAACCTTTGAAAGGGAAGAGATTTCAGATAGTTGAAGAGATTCACGAAATACAACAGGGCAGCTGATGGCAACTGGGAGAACTGTGTGAGGTCCCAAGGTGCCACCTTTGAAGGGGACAGAGGCATCTTTGTCCTGTGTGCAATGTTTCTTGTATCCTGTATGTTCTTCAGTAAATGTTTCTATTTTTCATGTTACATGGCTGGGTACCCTCTGGACAGACCTCGTATATGTGTGTGTGTATAGAAATGTGTGTATAAACACGTGTGTATATGAGTACATATACATATGACTGTGTGTGTATATGTGTGTGTATATATGTGCAGAGAGAGAGAGAAACTGGAAGAAAACAACAACACAGACAGTTGTATTATAGCAGGGGTTATAGAGGATTTTTCCTTTGTAAATTGTGACGAATTCTGCCATTCTGACTAATTTCTGAACAACTGCACAAGCATGACTTCCGAAAGGCAAATTCACTTCAGACTGACGATCAGCGGCCAGCCTGTGAACGGGCTGTGAGCTCCCTGGGCCGGGTTGAGTGCCAGTCCATCCCAAGCCCCCGTCTGCCAGTCTCAGCAATGCTCCGCATGAATAAATGAGTGAGTGAGTGAGAGTGAGTGAATGAATGAGCAGCACTTCGTTCTCCCACGGGTTCAAGTGCATCATGGGGGAAGCCAGCTGCCACCTCATGAGGATGCTCAAGCAGCCCGGCAGCCCTGAGGCCACATAGGGAGGAGCGGAGGCCTCAGCCAACAGCCACATGGGGGCGCCATCCCAGACGCACCTCCTCCAGCCTTCAGGTGACTCAGCCCAGCCAGGGTGGTGGCTGCAGCCTCTGGAGAGACCCTGAACCACAACAGCCCAGTGAAGCCACTTCCAAGCCCCGGCCCTCAGAAGCCATGCGATAATAGCTAGTTGTTGCTGCTTCTGGCCGCTAAGCTTTGGGGTCCTTTCTTACAGAGCAGCAGGTATCCAGCACTGCTAGTTCCCAGGGAAATGGGCCAGCCTGCGGCCCAATGACGGCCATCTCCTCCCGGAGCCTCCATCCAGCAGAGGCTGCGGTGGCCTTCCCTTGCCCGGCGACATTGCATTTGCCACGTAGCTTTTCACCATGAAACCATGTGTTTTTAAAAGCACGCACGGGTGCACCTACACATGTGAGAAAACTAGAAGAAAGCCAGGAAGTGAAGCTCAAACACGTCCGCACACTGGCCGCCCAGAGGCGGCGCACGGTTCCGTGCTCGTGCGCCTTACCCCGGGCTCTGCGCGTGCTCCTCCAGGTCCTCGCATTTCATTGCCCAGTGAATTGAGAGCAGTTTGTGTCTGCGCCCGCCGTTTCCGGCCCCTCCCTGACCTGGGCGATCCTGTGCTTCCACGGCTTCCAAACACTTCCCAAAATGGAATGTTGGATTTTTTTTTTTAAGAAAAATATAGCCCTGGCTGGTGTAGCTCAGTGGATTGAGCGCGGCCCTGCGAACCAGAGGATCGCCGTTCGATTCCCAGTCAGGGCACATGCCTGGGTTGCAGGCCAGTTCTCAGCAGGGGACACAGGAGAGGTAACCACACATTGATATTTCTCTCCCTCTCCCTCTCTCCTACCCTTCCCCTCTAAAGATAAGTAAATAAAAAAATCTTAAAAAATTTTAAAAAAGAGAAAATTAAAAAACATTTTTTCTCTTGGCCTCTTTATTTAGTACTATTTATTATTTAGGATGAGAACACTTCCGGGAAGATCTGCCCCTGCGGGAGGTGGAAGTGCGCGCTGCAGCATTACCAAGCACACGGGCTCTGTGCCGGTCAGCAGAGGCCCGGGACCCTGTCCCCTTTCACTGATACCTCCCATCACCCCCTCCCTCGGAGTGGGATATTTTAAAGTGAGCTTTCTGTTAGAACCTAATGCATAAGGAAAAATGCACAAATCCTAGATGATCGGCTTGCTAAATTTTCACAAGCAAACACACCTGTGTCACCACTCAGCCCAGAATGTTACCCCCTTCCAGCCTCAAGCCTCCTAGTGGCTGTCCCGGCCTTTCCGACGCAGCCCCTGGGTCAGCGCTGCCTGGGATGGATGCCTTCCCTTGCAGCCCTTGATCCGGTCGCAGGTGTCAGATAAGGCAGGAGTCTCAAGGTCTGGGCAGTTCTTAATGTTATTTCCGGATAAATGGCGAAACTCAGCTCAGTGTTCTGCAGATGCGGCAGTAAACCGGAGGAGCTGACAGGTATTCACCTGGGTGATGGGAGCCGACTGCAAAGAAGAAATCAACATACAATCGACCAAATAGGGTGTGTAAGTAATGGCTTGGCCTCCCTTTGAGGAGGCAGAGCTTTGGAATATGAACCCCTATCTCCTTTACTTCCTGCAAGGACTATAAATAAAACCGCCTAGTGACAATGTGCTTCGGTTTTGAAGAGAACAGCCAAGTGAAAAAAACCCTTTGGGTTCAGTAACGTGGGGACACTCCCACCAGCTACCAGGCTCTCCAAGGGCTGGGACAAAGTCCCTTCTGCTGACCACACTGAGTCCCTGCTGAGTAGGGGTCAGGAGAACACCTGACTCAGCCGAGGGGCTCCATCACGTAGCCCGACTGACTGTGAAGCCCGAAAAGCCGGCGTTTGTGCTGCTGGTCACCACCAGAGCCAATAAGCAGAGACTGGGATTGAATTTTTTGTCTTTTTTCTTTTTAAAGTGGGGTGGGTGGTGGTGGTGGTGGTGGTTGGTGGTGGGATTGAGTTTTAATGGGTGCTTTATTCAGATGGCCTGTGATCTGAGAAGACGGTGGGTTGTGTACCCTAAAAGACTTATACTTCATTTCAAGCCAACCTTGTTTATAAGGAGGAAAGAGTGTAGTTCAGAGATTTGAAACCCAGGAGAAAGGTTAATCAGATAGAAGCTACAGGGAAAGCTGCAGTGTCCCTTGCATCCTTTTATCTGTGGATGAGTGGTGCTTTATCTGTGTCCGGGGAGGGCGATATCTCTCCCGGGAACTCAGGGGCTCAGATGCTATGCCTGGGGCACAAAGGTCAAATAGCCTGTGCTCTCCTGGACTGGGGGCGGGTCATATCTTCAGTTCCGGAAACAGTAGCTTTTTATATTTGCTCATTACTAAGCTTATTCATTATTACCTAAAACGAAAATCTTCCAACTCCCGAGTTCCCGCATCAACTGGACCCTCTGACCATCCCAGGTAGAGGCCACTGTCTGGCCCCAGGTCCCCACCCCCTTGCGCTGCCTGGCGTGCCAGAGCTTTCCAAGGGCGAAGCACATATTCACTGAAGTAAGGAATGGATGAATGTCGTTGCGCTTCGTGTTAATCCCACTGGGCATCGTTGTTACCAGGGGCCCCTCTCGGCAGACCCTCAGCTACGGCTGGAAAGTCGTCACTGCGAGAGGACTGCTTGCGGCCATGAACTTCCTAAGAAACAAAGCTACAATAGGTCTGGGCCTAGAATTACAACTTCTGCACGTCCCTTTAGCAAAGGTCTGTGTCTGCGTGGCCGGCCTCCGGTCTGGCTACGCTAAGGGCAAGCAATTCCTAACGCCTTGAAAAGCTCCGCTAGGTTGGGTTAACAACACCTGGACTATTACAGAACGGACGCTCAGTAAACGGATGCCTTTGTTGAACAGGTTTAAAAACTCAAAACAGTTTGCCAAGTTCTGCCACGGTCGCAGATCCCCACTAGTAGGGGTGCCGGCCACCCTGGGACCCTGGGGATAACTGTGGGCACTTTCCGAGCGGTGGCGCTGGACCCCAGTCGGTCGTCCCACTGGCGTGGGCAGCAGTGACCTCACACGAGGACGAGGGCGGGGCCAGGGCGGGGCGGAGGCGGGACCCAGGAGAGCGAGCAGCGCAGGCGGAGAGCGAGCCGCCAGACTCGGCGCCACCATGGCCACCGTGGATCTGGAGAAGCTGCGGATGTGCGGGGCCGGCAAGGCCATAGGCGTGCTGACCAGCGGTGGCGACGCGCAAGGTGGGCGGGGCGCGGGGCCTGTCGCAGGCGGGTGGGGGGCGTCCACCTGTCTCCCCGCCACTCAGTGCGCGCCTGCCACCGTCGACCAGGACCGGGGGTCACCAACTTCCCTTCTCCGGGGTCAGCGACTTCCCTTGTCTGACGCCTCCAGTCCCCCTCCTGTCGCTAACCCTCCTCACCGGTTCCCGGACCCTCCCCGCCGCGCCCGATCGCCCGCGTACGTGCAGCACGCCACGGCTTCCGCGCCCCGCCCTCGCGCGCCCGCGGAGGTGTGTCTGCGCTCCCGCAGTGGCCCGGAGATACTGCGCGCGAGGCAGGCGCAGGGACTGGCTGCTGTCACCCCTCCGGACCTGGAGCCAGGAGGCTCCCCACCCCGCTTCCCCGGGGGCACGTGTCTGGAGACCTGGTTCCTGAAGGCCGTGCTGAGCTGGGCAGGTTCCGAAATTCCATGAGAGCCAGACTCTTCCTGGTTATGAAATGAGACCTGGGGACACTTTGAGTCCTCCAGCCACAGCCTCCGGGGCGCCTCTGACGCCTGCATCTCTCCAGTCCTTTCCCCTTTAACCTGGCTGGCCGCGGGGGGGCGGGGGGGGGCGCAGATGTAGCAAACCTACCCAGAACAGCCCCTTGGTCTCCTTTCTCAGTCTCCTTTTAAGGCCTAGTGAGGAAGGGAGTACCTTGGGGAGGTGGCTTGGTGCTTAGGAGTTCCCTTTAGTTCAGACCTGTTCTCACTCCCTGTACAGGGAGAGCCCGAGGTGGTGGCCTGTCAGGGTCCTGCAGTCCAGGCCTGGCTGAGATGAGCAGGTGCCCTGCCTGGGGGTGGGGGGCAATCCCAGCCGCTCCCCCACCTGGCAGCCTAGTCTGGTCCTGACCGCTGTTTTTCAGAGCCTCTGACCCACTCAGCACCTGTGGTGCTGGGCCAGGTGGCTGCACCCCGAACCCCAGGAGAGACCTTAAGTAGACCAGGAGGGAGGGCTGGAAGGGAAGGAGCCAGCACCCTCAAGCCATGCAGCTGGGCTTGGTCCACATCCCTCCAGATCAGAGAGTGTGGACACCCCCCCGCCCCCCCGCCACCTCAGGCCTGGGACTCCCCATTCCCCACTCAGAGGCGGAAAGAGGCTTTCACAAGCCAGGGAAGAAAGGAAGCATTGGCCTCTGTCTGTGTCCCCACCTGCAAGGGGCCCTCCCGAGGATTCAGGCTGAACCCTTAGTGCCTGGCTGGATGGCAGCCGGTGTGCCCTCCTGCACCTCCACAGCCCCCGGTGGCCGGAGCGCTGGCTGCCTGTTCCTGTCTACCACATGGCCAGGGGGCCCGGGCTGGGGCAAGCAGGCTCGGAGGGTAGCCTTGGGGAGGACGCATCCTCCTGTGAGATTAGACTGCGAGAGAGGGCACACCCTGGGAGGGCCGGACCCACCTCGCCAGACAGGCACAGAGGGGCCAGGAAGGCCCAGACTCCCGTGGCTGCTGCGGGCAGAGCGGTCTCCACCCCACGCCACCGCCTGCATGGTGGAGACCACAGCACCCAGGGGGTTGGAAGGACAATGCATGCATTTAGGTCAGGGCGCAAAGCTTGTCTGAGTCGTGGCACTGTTGCCTTTCGCAGAACGGGCTGCGCTTCCTGGAAACGGCTGGAGTGTGGCTGTCAGCGCACCTGCTGGCTGAACTCCATGCCTTTCTCTGAAGTGTTGCTGCGCCCCCAGAGCGCTGGCAGCCTCCGTTCCTCTCCTGTGTGCGACCTCCCACCCGCAGACACGGGAGCGAGCCACGGTTTCTGGTTGGAGCTGCACTGGGGAGACTGCGCAAACTTCCCCGGTTTAGGGCTCTGGCGATGCCGTGATGCAGACGCAGGGACTGTGGGTACCATGACAGAACGTAGCCCTTCTGGTTTGTAAGTTCTGGAACCAGGCAGTCGGTGCGCCCCCACCCGGCTCCCGTCGCTGCTTCTGTGATCCAGCTCCAGACTCGGGCGCTCAGGCGGTCTCTGGGCTCCCCCCCCCCCCCCCGTGGCTTCCACAGAAGGGCTGACCTCCTGGAGGCCTGATGGTGCCACGTGTGCCCCCCCCCCCGACCCAGGCTGCCTGCTGGGTCCCGCCCGTGCGCTCCGACATCTGTGCGCCTTTGTCCTGCGAGTGCCCTCCCTGGTTGGCGCTGGGCTGACAGCAGCTGGGCCGAGCGGGCACCCTGGTGGGCACTTGCCCCCCGCATGCTGGTCTGCTGCTGTCGGAGTGTGCGCACCAGCCAAGCTCACAGAGCAGAGGGCTGGACCCAGGTCCTGGTCGGCCCAGCACGGACCAGCCCTGGGACCTGACCCCAGCACTTCTCTTGGGCCTCAGTGTCCCCTTTTGTAAACAGAGGGGGAGGAGGCAAGACAGGCCACCTGGTAGGTTCCCTCTAGTCTGCCTAGAAGTGGCGTCCTCTGCCACCTCGGGGGCCTTATTGGCCGCAGGAAGTGTCGATAAGTTGAGGGATGGCAGTTGTTCAAGGATGTCAGGGGACTTCGTGCAGAAGTAACGGGAGATGGGTAACATAGCCTGTCCCACCCACCAGCCCACCCCACGGCCTCGGCCCGTGAGCGGCCGCTCCCTGCCCCTAAAGAGCAGGCAGGACCGGCCTGGTCCTGTCCATCACTAGGACATTGATGTCCTGGATTTGCAGGTGAGGGTTTAGCTTCCTGCCTCCCCTCCCCATCTCGTGTGTCCCAGCCAGGCTGTGTCTCCACGTCACCTGTTAATGTAGTGTCCTGCTGAGCCCGGTGTCATTTCACCATCACCATCTGGTGCGCTTTGTTCTTCTGGGAGCTGCCTGTGATAAAGTCACAGACGCATCGGCCTCACTCACTCTGGTGGCATGGCGGGTTTCCTCCAGCAGGAAGTCATGGGACGCACCTCCCCGGTCCTCTCGGAGGGGCGGGGGTCTCGTGCTCCCTCAGCTGGCACCCGGGCTGCTCTCCTGCCCACTCTTCCTGCTGGCCCAGGGATTGTTTCGAGGAAGAAAAGCAGATGAAAGGGCTGCTGTCTCCAGGGCATCCGGTTCCGTTGGGGGAGTCCTTCTCCAAAGGGCTGAAAACTGTACTCTACTCCTGGGGTCCCCGGAGTCCACCAGGCTGGCTAGTGAGGTGGCCCTGCTCCCGGGCTGGCCTGTGCAGCAGCTGGCCAAGTCAGGGGTAGGTGACCGGAGAGGTGTCTGGATGGGACCATGGGCGTGAGTCCCTGGCCGCTGCCCTTCCACCCCCACCCACTCTCCTCCCCCTGTTCTCAGCTGCCGGCCTCCCTCCCGCCTGCCCGCGGTGGGCCTGGACCGTGAGCCTGCAGTGGGTGCAAAGTGGCCTTGGCAGCGAGGGTTGCTGGGGAGGCAGCTACCCTGGAGTGGACCACCTGCTGCCACGTTGGTGCCCACTGAGGGGGAGCGGGGGCGAGTACGGGGAGCGGTTACTGCTATCCCATCTTCCTCGGCGCCCCCCACCCCACCTGTGAAAGCAGGGCTGGCAGGGCAGCCTGCAGCCCCTGGGCTCCCCGACCACGGGCAGCAACTTTTGAGCTTCCAGTCTGGGTTGTTGGGGCAGCCCTGCTGTCTGGGGGGGAGGCAGGGTGCTCTCCGGGCTCCTGCCCCCATTGACAGCCTCTGCTACCCTACTTCCATGCGCTGGAGGGACATGAGCCATTCATGATTTATTTAGAAATGGGGTTCTCTGGAAGCTGCAAGTGTGGCCCCTGTGCTGTCCCTGCCCTGACGACGTCTGGGCGCCCCACGCCAGGAGCCCCGGGTGCGGCATGTGGAGCAGCCGGAGCCTTGGCTGCAGGTGGGGACAGGGCAGCTCGCTGTGCCCGAGGAGGGGTTGGGGTGCCCTCAGCCGCTGGGGCTCCGGCAGGTTCCTGCCATCCCTCCAGGACCTGGGCTTCTCACCCGTAGGTGGGGTAGAGGTGGAGAGTCCTCACATTGAAGCCTCCGTGTGGACCACACAGGATGCGAGGGACCTGGCACCATGGTGCTCCCGCGGGGTGCCTGGGCGATGGGCACTGCCCACCCCCTGGAGCGCAGGGCCCTGGACAGCAGGGGCTCCTGGCCTTTGTATAGGCCTCCCGGGAAAAGGCTCCCGAGAGCCGAGGACAGACCGCAGGGTGTCCGTGTGTGCTCTGGCCCGGTGCCGGGGACGACGGCAGGGGGACGGTGGGACTGGATGAGGCCTGAAGTGACGGACATGTGCTCACGCCCGGTGGCCACACTCAGGCTGAGTCAAGCCCGACGAGGGGTTTCCTGGTTCAACTCTGGGGCAGCTCGTTTCCGAACGCTCTGAGCTGAAAGGACTGGGCTTCACCCTGTGCCCTGGGGCTGAGCCTCCCACTTCCGGCTCTGCACCCTCCGAGGAGGCTGCTCTAGGGTCCTGACATTTGTGCATCTCCGCTGACGGTGTCCCTTGACTTCCTGGCAGGTATGAATGCCGCCGTCAGGGCTGTGACACGAATGGGCATCTACGTGGGAGCCAAGGTCTTCCTCATCTATGAGGTAAGGCCGAGCGAGGTCCGGGCCCCCCCACTGGTGGGCTCCACGTGCTCAGCAGGGAGTCACGGGGGACCGAGGGGCCACACCTGCCTTGTCCCACACTGGTCACTGGTATTTCAACTGGAGGCTCAGGCCCAGAGGGAGGGGTGGGTGACTGCTCCGGGGTGTGGGTGAGGAGCCCTTCTCCCAGCCTGGGTCCTTGCGGGGTGGGCCGTGTCCCTGAGGAGACAGGAATGCATAAGCTGCTGTCTTCCTCCTCGGAGGCCGTGGACCTCGGCCCCCACCTGTCGCCCCCGCCCTCCTGCACCCCTCACACACACACACAGTCTGTGCGAATCTTCCAGGTGACAGCGGCAAACAGCCTCCTTTGGACCAAGTGGCAGAGTCTTGTTCTCTTTCGTTCTGGCCAAACTGCTGCCCCCTTGGCCTCACCCCCCGCCTAATCCCTGCGTCACATTTGGGGCCGACCCACAGACAGACACACACACGGTGGAACTCCTCCAGAGCCTCGTGGGTTTCTGGAGGCACCATGTTATTTTGTTTTCATTGTTTTAGGCAAGAAGTAGCAAAGCCCCGCCTCTCTGCTCTCCCGGTGCCGCCCTCCTCACCCTGCGGGCTGTCGCTGCCCCTGTCCTTGGCCCCACGTTGGCCCCGGCCACACCCAGCCTCGGCTGCAGGCATGAATGAGCAGCAGTGGGCAGGCCCCGCTCTCCTGCCGGGCTCCGACCCTCAGAGGAGGCTGGGACCCTGCAAAGCCCCCGCTTGTGTTTGGGAAGCAGGTCTTCTCAGAATCTCAGCTGCTGGATGAGGGGGCGGCCCGCACCCTGGTAATGGTCTAGAGTCTTCTGGAGGACAGGGGACCTTCTCCAGGCAGCGGCCTAGGTTTTGTGGCCTCCTGGCAGGGAGGGGTGGCTCCAAGGCCTGCCTGAGGTTGTCCTCCTATGACAGGTTCTTCTTCTATGAAGTGGGGAGACGGGTTCCTTCTTTGTGGGGAAGTTGGGATACAGGAGCTAATGCAAGGTCGTGAGTTAAAGCCCTTGTCACGGCCGACACCGAGGAGGGCTCAGTGAATGGGAATGGCTTTCACTCACCCGGGAGCCGACACTGGGCCCGTGGGCTCGGAGTCCACACAGAACTGCTACCAGCGATGCACGTGGCCTGCAGCTGGTTCTGGGGCTGCCCCGGGCCTGCCCTGAGTGGGGGAAGGGAGGGCCGGTGGGGAGGGTTGAGGTGGCACAAAGTGGATCGAGTCGTGCAGAGACATTCTAGAAGGTTCCAAGGCTAGGAGAGGAGGGTTGTATCTGTGAGATTTTTCTTAAAATAGTGTTTTATTTTTCAGTTACAGCTGACATATAATATTATATTAGTGTCAGGTATACAATCTAGTGACTGGACATTTATATAACTTACGAAGTGATCGCCCTTACAAAGCTAGTACCCATCTGACACCATATATAGTTATTATAATACTGTTGTCTGCGGGGCCCGCCCCTTGAGGGTGTCACTTGTGGAGGTGGGTGGTTGGCGCTTTGATGTGGTCCAAAGCTGTCCACTGGGGGCGCTGTCTCTGGGGCCTCCCGGGGGGTGCAGACCTGGTCATTTGCTGCCCGTGTCCTGCCTGGGGACATCCTGTGTGAGCTCCAAAGTGATCTGCAGATGGCTGCTACTTGTACTAGGCATGGAGGGGCCTGAGGGAGGCCCAGCTGGGAACCAAGGCGGCTGCTGCTTGTGCCGGGCCTGGGGCCACTTAGCAAGAGGTACGGGGCATGCTGAGGCCAGATGCTGCCTGCCTAAGAGATTTTAGGAAAGTCCACAGCATGAACCCAGGCGGGTCAAGTGCATGGAAAAGTCACTGGAAATGGCTTGAGTGGGCCCAAAAGTTGGGTGGGGAGGGGTCTCGGAATCACCAGGGTGGGGCAAATAGCGTTAACCAGGGTGATGGAGGTTCGGCTATGGTGCCCGCCTGCCCGTTCTGCGGGACTGGGGACGCTCAGCAAAGGAACAACGGCCCCTGCCAGCACTTCTGTCTGGGAGAAAGCTGCCCCTTCTGCCCTTGCCCTGAGGCCAGACAGTTCAGTTCCTCCCCGAGTGTCTCTGGTGCCCTTCAAGCCGCTGCCCCAGTGCTGGAGCTCAGAGGGAGTGAGTCCGAGTAAGTCCGTGCAGGGGCCCTTAGGAGGAACTGTCTGGGACTCCAGAAGCCCTCGGTCTCAGCCACAGTCCCCACTGGTTTCCACAGCCAGAGTCACGGGGACTTCTCTTTCCAGCACTGGATCCCAGGGCAGGGGGCCTGGTGTGGGGCTGGGACCCCTCCCTCCGCAGGGGGACCTCTACAGCCCAGACACCCCTCCTGATTTTTAACCACCGCACAAGGGTGTGGGGCCGTCTTGACGTGGCCCCTCCCTCCCTCCCTCCCTCCCTCCCTTCCTTCCTTCCCCAGTTATAGGCCTTGTGTTCAGCGAGGTTTCGGGCGGTCCTGAGTGATGGAGGCCCCGCAGTTTACTTGTAATTCTGATGCGGTTGTGGGAGGCGGTGAGCGCCGCATCACCCGCACTGCCATCGGGCCTGCAGGCTGTCATCTCCATTCCCTGTGTTCTGAGCTCAGCAGAAATGACATTCTGGAACTTACAAGGCTAGATCAAAAAAAGTCGAAAGCCTTCTCCCAAGTCCCTCAGTGGAGGTTTTGGGGGGAGCCAGCTGCGGTATGAGAAGTCCAACCACCCCGAGGCTGCCCTGCTGTGAGGGTGGCCCGAGCTACCACACGGAGAGGGCTGCTCAGCTCCCAGTTGTTCCAGCCGTCGTAGCCCAGGCACGCGATCACGGAGGACAAGAAGCCCCGTGATCTGCCATCTGCAGGCTGCAGGACCAGGAACACTGGTGGTGTGAGTCCCGTTCCCAGTTGGGTCCTGAAGGCCTGCGAGCCAGGAGCACCGATATCCAAGGGCAGGAGGAGGTGGGGTCTCAGCTCCAACAGAGCTGTGTCTTGAGACTGTGATTCGAGCTGGTGCACGGCGGGGCGGGCAGGGGCCAGGCTGGCTCTGTGCCCGGGATCTGTGCCCAGTCCTGGGTTCTACAGACTGAGATCTGCCTGTTGGTGGAGTTGCTTGCTCCGGGCAGTGGCTGCTCTGGAGTTTTGGGTAATTTTCCTGTTTTTCTGTGCAGGGGTGGTGGCGGCAGGGCTGGCTTGTGTCCTTGTGGCCAAATTCCTGACCTGAGGGTGGGGGAGGGAAAGAGGCAGGGAAGGGAAGGACGCAGCCTGGCCCAAGCTGTAGAAGGTAGCTTTGTGGTCCCCAGACGGGGGGTCTCACTCCTCCTGTGGCCCTGAGGACCTTCTTCTAATTCTGGTTCCAGGCAGGAAGGGCACCTGCTTGCCAATTTGGGCTGGGCTGTAGGCCCTGAGGTGGAGGAACACTGCAGCCTCTCGTGTGCAGTGCCCCACCTCCACCCCTGGGGGTGGGAGCATTTGCCCCACCCCCCTCCATGGCTTGTGGCCCAGGACCCTACAGGCCTCGGGGACAGAACAACAAGGCTAGAACGGCCAAAGGGAGGAGACAGAGAGGGAGTAGATGCCCAGAGCTAAGCTGGGTTCCAGCGCCAAGCAGGAGCTGTGGCTCATCCATTACTTCACTGTTGGGGCCGGAGGACTGCCTGGAGGAAGCGGCCCTGCTTCTCTTAGCTCAGTGGTGCCATGTCTTTTCACCATTTATAAAATGCACCTGTCCTCTCTCCAGACTGTATAAAGAACTACTGATAAGAAAGGAGTAGCCACACAGCAGAGGAAATGGACAGGACACCTGACCAGGCACTTCTCACAGAGCTGGTTCAGACGGCCAGTGGCTTATGGCATAGACAAACAACATGTGGTCACCAGGGGAATTGACACACTGCCACCCGCAGGGACCCACATGCAGCCTCGGGGACAAAGACTAGCACGCCCGGCGCTGCGGGGTGGAGCACCCGGAAGCCTGGCTGCGTGGCTGGTGGGTGAGGAGGCCAACAAAGCCCACAGGTGTCTGTGAGCTGCCAATGTCAGCTCACGTGCCCCGCACTCAGGAGCCCTTGTGCAGGGGACGTGTGTGTTCTCAGCAGTCTTATTTCTAACAGTCTCAAGCTGGCGTTCTTCACATGTCCTCCATGGGTGAATGGATCATGACGCTGGGGCGTGCCCAGTGGTCTGGGGGACAGCAGTGGGCTCCCACACAGCTGTGCACGGTGATGTGGGGCCTCGCAGGCGCGGGGCTGAGGGAAACCCAGACACGGGGAGCAGATGCTGCTGTTGTTTCTATATCTAATCAAGGCCCTTAGCAGGCGGGACCATGGGTTCCTCTCAGAGGGAGGGTCCTGGAAGGGCAGAGGGTTGTTGGGCACCAAGCTGCTGGATGCTGGGCACGGTGACCTGGGTGTGGCTCGAGAACACTCACCTAGGGGGCCACCTGTGACAGGAGCACATCCCCTGTGAGGTCCACCGTGTGAAACACCCTCACCGGCCCTGCGCAGGTGTTCCCGAAGGCCCATCTGGGTGCCCTGGCGTCACCCCCTGACAGCCAGCCCCTGACTGTTGGCCAACCCCAGCTTCATCATCCAGGGCCCTGGGGTGGCAGGGGCAGGGCCTGGTGGTCAGGACCATGGGCCTGCTTCCTGCCGGACGGGGTTTTGACCAGGCTCCCAGTACCCTGCTCGCAGATGAGGGGGTTGTCCGGCTGCTGTGGGTGCCTGTCTCATGCCTGTGCTCCCCGGTTTCAGGGCTACGAGGGCCTCGTGGAGGGAGGTGAGAACATCAAGCCAGCCAACTGGCTCAGCGTCTCCAACATCATCCAGCTGGTAAGGCCTGTGGGAGCCCTTTGTGCCTGTGAGCACGAGGGCGCGTACCCAGAGACCCAGATACAGGCACGTGGAGACACACGGACACACAGGTGCACGCACAGGAGCACACCCCGTCCAGCCCGGGCTCGGCGCCAGGCTGACTGTGCCACGGGGCTGCCGTGGGTTTCGGAGTTGCAGCGGCGACTCCACTGCATCAGTTCACCCTCAGTTGCAGCTAAGGGTGCACGGAGGGGAGGACATGGCACAGCATCTGAGTGGCCTCTGTACCTGGCCTCTCGGTGACCAAGGTCAAGGTTTCCCTCCAGCTTACTGAGGGCGGGGGGCAGGCACTTTGCTGGGCCAGGACTCAGGAGGTGGCTTTTGAGCCATGTCTCTGTGGGGAGACCCTCATCCTGCCACAGAGCTGGGACAGTGGTGCAGGCACTTGTCACCTGTTTATCCCAGGCCACCAGGTGACACCTGGCTTATTCAAGTGGCTGGACATCAATTATAAGGCACAGACGGGTCAGTGGGAGCAGCAGCCCAGCCAACCCCAAGGGGCCGCCCACCGCTCCTGCCCAGAGCAGATGTCAGTGGTGGGCTGTGCTCTCTTGGCACCTGGGGAGAGAGTGGGGTTGCCACCCTGGCCCTCGTTGGTCCAGCAAACCAGCAGGGGGGCAGGACATCCAGGGATGGCCTCAGGGTGCTATGGGGGCAGAGGAGGGAGCGTTTGGGCTCTGCCTCCAGGGTGATGCCACTGGGCAGCCCATTTACGCCTGGGGCCGGGCCCAGGGTGTCCCGGGAGGGGCATGGCGGGAGGGGTGGGGAATGGGGATCTTTGTCCTGCGGTCTGTCCGCAGCACAGCCGGCAGGCAGGTGTGTGGGGAGGGCTCCTTGCTGGAGCCCGGCTGAGGCTGAGCAGGGAGCCGCTATGTGAACATTGGCCCGAGCTGCCCCCGTCCCCTTGGAGCTCAGGGTGCTCCTGTGTGGTTGCCTGGCCCATGCACACACATGTGTGCCCTCAAGTGTGTGTGTGTATGTCCACACCCATGCGGCCCCTCAGTTTCCAGAGCCTGCTCACTCGTTCCCTTGTTTGAACTTCCCAGGCCTGACAGGTGGATGTTTTCCTCCTCCTCATCCGTCTGAGGAGGAGGGCCCAGGGGGTGGGGACTCCTGCGCAGGCTTCTCCAGGAGGCCTTGGACTTCACCCTCTCAGTTCCGCAGGGTCCACCAGTCCCCCCTGCCCAGTACCAGGTCTCCACAGTGTCCTTTCGGTACCCCTCCCCCCCCGCCCACTGCCCCGTTCACCAAGGCTGCTGTCCCCTCCGCGCAGGGCGGCACTGTCATCGGCAGTGCGCGCTGCAAGGCCTTCACCACGCGGGAGGGGCGCCTGGCAGCGGCCTACAACCTGGTGCACCGCGGCATCACCAACCTGTGCGTCATCGGTGGGGACGGCAGCCTCACAGGAGCCAACATCTTCCGCAGCGAGTGGGGCAGCCTGCTGGAGGAGCTGGTGAAGGAAGGTGGGGTAGGGGCCGGGGCCTGCCTGGGGGGGGCGGGGGTTGCACGGAGGCTACAGCCCCTGCCTTGCCGCTGCTGGGCAGTGGGCAGAGGCAGGATGAGGGGAGGTGGGCGAGAGTAGTGGGCCTGGCCCAGCCGAGGTCGGGACGACCCTGGGTGGCTGCAGAAGCCCTCAGCTGGGTTTGGTCGGTTGAGCTGGAGTCCCTGGAGCCCAGCATCCGGGACTGCCAGGCCTGGTGGACAGCCGCCCCAGGCTGACTCACCCCACGCTGTGTGGGCCAGTCTTGTCTGTAACCGATCCCCAGGTGTGGGTTGCAAACTGTCATCGTTTGCAGAAGAGTAATAGTTAACATTGGGTAACACCCAAGGCACATAGTCACAAGGTTCCCCGTTGGGAAGCGACCCCTTGAAACTCACTCTGTGACACTTGTGCGGGGCCCAGGAATGAGGGGCACAGTCACTCTCTAAGGCGGCCCTGGAGGTCTCCTGCTTGGGGCGAGGAGTCTGTACTCAGCATTAGGGGTTCAGCAACCCCCTTCCCCCTTGGGAGTCCTGTGGCAGGACCGGCGTAGGGGGAAGCCAGGCCACACCGTCGGGTGGAAACGGGGAGAGGTGGGGTCTCTTGCCCTGTGCTGTGGCCAGTGGGCCTCAGCTGCCCCGGCTGCCGCTTCCCAGGCAAGATCTCGGAGAGCACGGCTCAGACCTACTCGCACCTGAACATCGCTGGGCTGGTGGGCTCCATCGACAACGACTTCTGCGGCACCGACATGACCATCGGCACGGACTCGGCCCTCCATCGCATCATGGAGGTCATTGACGCCATCACCACCACTGCCCAGAGGTGAGCGAGGCCCACGGGCCGAGCTGGCCCAGGCCAGCCTCCAGGCGAGCAAGCAGGGGACCTGTTCTGCTGGTGAGGGTGAGGCCGCCATTCTGCAGGGCCAGCAGGGGCCCTGGGGTGCTGGTGCATCCTGCAGGGGGCGGGGTGGTCTTTGGGCTGCAGCTGGCCAGCGATGGCCAGGCCCAGGCAGGTGAATGGCCTTCAGCCCTAACAGCACAGGTCAGTGAAAACCAGCCTGAAGGCTGGTCAGGTACCCACAGCCCCATGTTGCTTGGATACTTGGCTGCCTGAGGAATAAGAAGGGCTGTCTGTCTGTCTGCTGCTTCCATGCTCACTGTGCCACCCAGGCACTCCCGAGGCAGAGCTGGCCGTGGGTAGCGTGGCTCAGCCCCTGTGGCTCAAGGGCGGCTGTTTCCGTTGGCCTGTGAGGTCGGGCTGGGAGCCCAGCTCACGGGGGCCCAACACGGATGCCTCTGTCCTGTTCCTGTTCACAGCCACCAGAGGACCTTCGTGCTGGAGGTGATGGGGCGGCACTGTGGGTAAGGGGGCTGCTGCCCTGGTCGCCGGGGGATGTGGGGGCAGCCGGGAGCAGGAGCCGGGCTTGGTGCCTCCATGGCACCTGGCCCAGGGCAGGTGCTCGTTGAATGCTGTGTGTGTGGGAGTCCACCTCTGGGGCCGGACGCAGGGAGGACAAAGGCGGTGAGGCCCAGGTGACACCGGTCTGGGGTCCGGGCTGCTGGGTCCAGCCCCGAGCAGGTGGCCTTCCTGCTCCTCTAGGTACCTGGCCCTGGTGTCCGCCCTGGCCTCGGGGGCGGACTGGCTGTTCATCCCTGAGGCGCCCCCTGAGGACGGCTGGGAGAACTTCATGTGCGAGAGGCTTGGTGAGGTGAGTGCGAAGAGTCTTCTCACCTGTCACCATGTCCCTGGCCGGTGGGCCCCATTCCCAGGACTGCAGCAAAGCAAAGAGCAACGCCCCCAGCCCGCCCCTCCCTGCTCCCAGGAGGGCCGTGGGGTCCCTGCTGGCCACTCCTCACATGGGTTGTGGGCCCTGTGGTGTGGACCTCAGGAAGGGCTGGTGGGTGGCAGCTGAGTTGGGGGCAGGTGACTGAGGTCGCTGAGCCTAGGGATGTCTCTGACCCAGACCCGAAGCCGAGGGTCTCGGCTGAACATCATCATCATCGCTGAGGGCGCCATCGACCGCAATGGAAAGCCCATCTCGTCGCACTACGTGAAGGACGTGAGTTCGGAGGGGCCCCCGGAGCTGCCTGGGTCGTGTGGGTGGGATGGAGGTGAGGCCTGGTGGGTTGGGCCCCTTTATCTTCAGTCCCCAAGCGCTCTCGCTGGGGCTCTTTCCCCAGGTGCAGGAGGCCCTCGGAGGGTTTCCTCAGTGACGGCCCAGTGTGGGGGGCGGGGGTACCCGGGGATGTCCAAGAAGTCCTGCCCCAAAGGCCAGGGTTTCCCCACACACCCGGTGGGAGCCCTCCACCCACTGGTTTCCAGTCTGCATTCAGAGCATGTTCCTGCAGGGCCAGGCCCGCCTGGGACCCCCCATCTACACACTCACCCAGATAAACACATGCAAACATACCCCTGTGCACCCACACACTCCCATGGAAATGCACACCCATGCACACGGAAACACATCCACACACTTACACGCTGTGGACCTGAACCCGGGGCCAGCTCTCTGGGGACCCTGGGGGCACTGACACCCTGGGATCCCTCAGGCCTAGCAGGAAAGGGGTGAAGGCCAGGGTTTGGGGCCTGTGGGTGGTGGGACGGTGGGGGTGGGCAGCGAACCTGAGAACCCCCTTACTCTCTCACAATGAGCAGCTGGTGGTGCAGAGGCTGGGCTTTGACACACGTGTGACTGTGCTGGGCCACGTGCAGAGGGGAGGGACCCCCTCGGCGTTCGACCGCATCCTGGTAGGTGGCGTGTTGCTCTGGTGCCCAGTGCGTGTGCGTGTGGCTTGGGGCAGGTGCGTGGGTGGCGCGTGAGCCTCTCTTCACGGTGCCTGTGCTCATGGGTGAGACTGAGGCAGGCCCCTCCGTTCCTCTGTGGGGGTGGGAAACGCGGACCTGGGGACCTGTGCCCCCTGTCCCTGCCCCAGGAGCCGGCATCTTCCCACCCCCCTGGTGGTGGCTGTGGCAGGTGCTGGGAGAGGAGGGCGGGGTGAGCGGCGGCAAGGCCTGCAGCTCAGCCCTCCTGGGGTCCGATGCTTGGTGGTTCAAGTGCGGCCGGTAGCCAAGGCCACCACAGTTCTTACGCCTGGGGGAGCCAGGCACTGGGGAGGGGGTGTGCTGGGTTCTGGCCCGAGCGTGCCATTGTCATCCTGATGACTGCTGGGTCCCACCTCATCCTCTGCCAAGTGGGAACTAGGCTGCAGACAAATGGAGACAGGGTCTTGGGCCAGGGAGGCCCCATGGGTGGTCAAGCGCCTGCACGTGAGGGCTGGTCACCCCAGGGTAGGGGATGGACACCGCCTGGGCCACCCTGCCGGTGTGAGGCCAGAGGACCTGCTCGCACCCTCAGCGAGCTGCAGCTGCCGCACTGCACCGAGCCTTTCCCAGGAGGCAGTGCGTGGTCTCCCCAGTCCCACATAGAGCGGCGGGACCCTGGCCTCACAGAGGGGCCTTGCCGACCTGGCCGGGTACCTCTGCACCCTGCGTGGGGCCTTGGGTGCACTCGGGACAGCCTCCTAACGGTCCTGGGACATCAGGGTGGAGTGCCGACCCTCCACTAAGCCTGGGCAGCAGAGACGGGCCACAGTGGGTCCGGGGTCTCCCCAGCTTGCAGGAGAGCCAGCTGGCCTGCGGCTCCATGGATGCTGGGGGAGACACGAGGTGCCTGCGTTGGAGACAAAGGATAGTGCGTCGCTCACAGCCGGAGCGGCAGCATTCTGTCTGGTCCCCGAGCCCCGTCCCCACAGGGTGGCACCTGCACACAGTATGTGGAGTTACGGGGAGAAGCCCGAGCTCAGGGAGCCCCCGGCTTCCCTGATGAGCCACCAGCACGCGCTCCTGAGGGGGACTGGAGCCTTCTTCTGTGGCTGTTCCCGAAACAATCCTGACCAGCTGGCACCTCGCTCACAGAGGGGCAGGAGGCAACAGAGGCCCAGGGCGCTGTCTGCGACCGCCCCAGGAGCAGCGGCCCCGCCTGCCGCACCTCGCTGAGCCGAGCGCAGCGACTGCGGGCCCTGCTGTCTCGCACGCCTGTCCGTTCCCGTCCGCCCGCTGTGCCAGGACCTGCATTTGTGGTGCAGGGAGGGCGGTCCCTAAACGTTGCGGCTGGCCCAGCCCACCAGCCTGTGTCCCCCAGTGGCACACACACCAGGGGACCCCTGACATAAAGGGGCCCCAGTCGAGAAACCGTCTCGTGGTGGAGAGAAGCCTGGGAACCTCGTTCCGGCCCTCGCCCTTCCCATCAGGTCGAGTGACAATGGGCAGGTCGCGCCACTGCGGCCCTGGGGTGCGGGGCCCCACCGCCCCCATAGAGCTGTGCGTGACCCCGTGAAGTGGTGCTGGGTGTGCTGTTGTGAATGGTGGCGTATCGAGTCACCGTTTCTGTCGCATTTGTTCTAGAAGCTTCGACCAATACGGGTAGGGAAAGCTCTGAAAGTTGAGGGTCTTCACACGGTGTGGGTGCTGGCTCAGGGTGGCCCCCAGAGCAGAGTGTGTACACACGTGTGTCTGCGTGTGCCCACGGAGGGGCGGCACCTGAGCCCTGCGCCTCTCCCGCTCAGAGCAGCAAGATGGGCATGGAGGCGGTGATGGCGCTGATGGAGGCCACGCCCGACACGCCGGCCTGCGTGGTCAGCCTGTCGGGGAACCAGTCCGTGCGGCTGCCCCTCATGGAGTGCGTGCAGGTGGTGAGTATACGGCCTCCCCTGCCCTCAGAACCCCCTGTCTTTCCAGGCCCCTCAGGGCTCCCGGTAGGCTGCCTGCGCAGGCCTCGCCCCCAGCCTCACCTCGTGTGTGTGTGTGTGTGTGTGTGTGTGTGTGTGTGTGTGTGGTACGGGCCCTGTCTGGGTATATGCTGCCCTGCCCCATAAGCCGGCATCAGGGTATCAGAAGCCAGCAGTCCTGGGGGCTGGGGGGAATGAGCATGTCCGAGAGGTGGGATGAGCCCTGTGAGAGGTGGGGGCTGAGCTGAGCTCACTCAGCTTCCCAGAGTCAGTGGCCATGGATCTACCATGCAAATTGGATGGCGGTCGGGGGCATTTGGGGCAAGGATGGGAAGGAGGAGGAGGAGTGGGTGGCTGGAGTCACTGGGTAGATTCTGGCAGATGGTGCGAGGGACATTTGATGTGGCCGGAGAAGGGGCCTCCAGACGGGGAAGTGGGAAGGGAGAGCAGAGAGGGTGAGAGGCTGGGTGTGGGGCCACTGACCCTGGCTCCGCAGGTTTGAGGGTCCCTGCAGCTGAGGGTGAGAGGGTGGGCAGGCGGAAGTGGGAGACTGGGCCTCCCTGATGCTTCCCTTGGAAGAACCTCCTGCCGTGACTTCCACCAGCCCTGCTTCTGGGCAGGCTGAGCGCTGGCTATGGGTCTGGGGGCCAGGTGGGCCTCAGCCTCCGTTCCCAAGGCCCTGGCAGGGCCCCCAGAGGCTGAGATGGAGCCAGGGTGGCTGGGAAGGACCCCGTGGCCAGGCCAGGTGCGGCCCGCCCAGCGGCGGCCAGCTCTCCCCATTGCTGGCCTTGGCAGGGACTGCTGCTGGGCTGGTCTGGGGCGGGCCCACCAGGTTAGGTGGCTGCTGTGCGTGCTCCAGGCCTCCCCCAGCCTGTGCTTTCCTTTCCTTTAAGACAAAGGAGGTGCAGAAGGCCATGGATGAGAAGAGGTTCGATGAGGCCATCCAGCTCCGCGGCAGGTGAGGGCCTGTGGGCAGGGTCCACGGCAGACTCCTGGCAGCTTGCGCATGGCCGTGCCCCCGCACACAGGACATGCATAGCTGTCGAGGGGGCCTCTGAATCTCCCCTGAGATCCCTCCTTCCACGCATGTGTGGTCGAGCAGTCTGTAGTTAGGAAGGGGGCCTCAGTGGTCCCCGTCGAGGAAAGCAGGCCGGCTGCGGGGTGGCGGGTGGACAGGAGCTGCCCACTCCAGGCAGGCTGGATTCCGGGACTGGCTTAGCTGAGAGGGGCGTTGGGATCGCGTGTCGTGCAGGGTCTCCCACCACCTAGTGATGGCACCCGGCCTGGGTTGGGGACAACAGAAGAGAGGAGGGGGCTCGGTGGCTGAGCACCGGGCCAGGCTCTGTGCTTTCTTGTGTGACTGTGGGCCGTGGGACTGGGCTGTGGCCGTGGGTTGGGGAGAGGACTGTGGGTGTGGGCTGCTCGATGCCTGACTGGCTTTCGTTCCAGGAGCTTTGAGAACAATTGGAACATTTACAAGCTGCTTGCACACCAGAAGATCTCCAAAGAGAAGGTGAGGTGGCATAGGTGGCAGAGCCTGTGCAGCGGGGTCTGCCGGGGGGGTCCGCCTGCTGCTGCCGGCCCAGGGAGCAGGGAGCCCCTAGCTGGGCCAGCTGGGCCAGGTCCCTCTCTGCTGTGGGGCCTGAGCTTTGAGCTGGGAGGGTCAGGCTCGGCCTCTGCTGGACCGGCAGCTGTCAAACAGCCAGTGTCCCGGCCTGGAGATTATGTTGGCCGCTCGCTTATCAGACAGTTATAAGAAATTAAATCAGGCCCATAGATTGAGCTCAGGAGAGAAGGCATCCAATATTTACGAGCCGTTCCAAGAGAGCTGAAAGCCTGGGGAAATGGCCTCTTCTCAAGAGAAGAATGATGGAAGGACTTGTTTCTGAAGTCCTGGGGGACAAGGAGAGGGCCCCATCATGACAGGCTTGGCCGGTGGGGTGCTGGAACTGCTGTCCCTGGAGCTGCCATCGTAGGGGTGGCCGACAGGGGAGTGGAAGTCACCTCGTGGCAGAGCCTGTGGGGTTGGTAAATGACTGATGCGGCCATTGTCACTAGCATTGTCACCACTTTGAGGAGACCTCTGCAGTGTGTCTCTAGCCTGGGGGTGCTCATCACCTTATCCATGTCACCGTCCATGGTCCAGCCCCCCTTTTACTCCAGGAGCTAATGAGGGGCAGGCAGCAGCCCCCTCCATCTGCCCCCACCCGCCACACACAGCAGAGTGGTCTGCACGTCCATCGTCTCCCAGAACTGGCTGGGGCGTAACCGCCTCTGGGCAGCGGGGGTGTCACCAGGACCTGCTGCCCGGTGGAGCCCCTGGCCACGTGTGGCCACAGAGCACTTGGTATGAGGCCGGGATTTTAGGTGAGACGGATGTGAAATAACCTGTTGGTAATGCCTTACACGTTGACTGCAGGTGGGGGTGACACTATTTTGGTTACACCAGGTGAAACTAACACGAGTAGCACCATCTGCTTGCTTGTACTCACTATGGGCACTGAAATACTTGTGAGGGCAGCGGCCCCCTTCTCTCTGTGCTTCCACACCACCAACCACGGACTTGGGGGCACTGGATGCTGACCCCCGAGTGTGGGGTGAGTGCTGAGGCTGCCGGGCAGGTGTGGAAACTGCCCTTCAGCCACCGCGGGGGTGCTAGGCTGGTAGGGACCGCATCCTGCTAGCGCCCGTGGCCAGGCCCCTGCGGTTTATGAGCATTTGCTCTTCACCAGAAGCTGTGGCATCCTGAGGACAGATATTTGTCACTCCTCCGGGGGTCAGGCTGGCGGGAGAAGCTGCTTCTCATCGACTTCGGTCTGGTCAGCGGTCCCTCCCCACCCCCACACTCATGCTCTTGTCCCTGTCCCCTTCTCTAAGACCCAGTTCTCCCTGGCCATCCTGAACGTGGGGGCCCCGGCGGCAGGCATGAACGCGGCCGTGCGCTCGGCGGTGCGTTCCGGCATCTCCCAGGGCCACCGGGTGTACGTGGTGCACGACGGCTTTGAAGGCCTGGCCAAGGGTCAGGTAGGTGCGCGGTGGCGGGGCCTGCGGGCCGCTGGCTGGTTTACTGCCCACCACCCACCCACCATCCAGCTTGCTCACAGACAAACCAGGGGCTGGGACAAGCCAGAGGAAATGCGGGAATGGCCAGTCTGGGCCCATGAAGGAAACGGATCGGGGGATGGGGGAGAGGGGTTAGCTCCCGGAGTGGGGGGATGGGTCCACCTTAGCCGCCCAGCCCAGGCACCTGGGGCTGTGCTCTGTTCCCCTGGGGACATGCTCCCCCTGAGCACAGGTCTGTCACCTGAGGAGGAATCAGCCAGCACCTCTGGCCTGTCCCCTTGAAGCTGTGCCTCCTCCTGCAGGTGCAAGAAGTAGGCTGGCACGATGTGGCCGGCTGGCTGGGGCGCGGAGGCTCCATGCTGGGGACCAAGAGGTGAGCAGCTGGCCGCTGGGAGACCCAGAGTGCGTGCTCGGTGGGGAGGGGGGTGCAAAGGGAAACCCATCCTGGGCTCTGGGCTAGGTCCCCCTTCCAGCTGGTGACCAGAGTGGGCTACAGAACCCCCTGCCTGGGGCTTCCTGGCTGCGGGCTCACCTGGGGTCACCTGAGGCGGGGGAGGCTGCTAGGCTGCCCCATGCCTGCAGAGAGCTCACACAGGCCCCAGGGGCGAGGGGCTTCTCCATCACCTGGCCAGTGCCTGGCAAGGGCACTGAGTGGGTGCCAAGCTGCCCCCTCTCCGGTGGGCCCCACTGGACTCAGGCACTGAGCCTCCGCTTCTGCCTCTACCCAGGAATTGTACGCACCCCGCCCCCACCTGGGGCTGTACTCTCCCGCGGTCAGGTGCAGGTCGTGTGTGTCTCTCCAGCCTGGCGGTCTGAGCAGATGCCACAGGTTCGTCTCACTGTCTCCCACTGCAGGACGCTGCCCAAGAGCTACATGGAGAAAATCGTGGAGAACATACGCACGTACAACATCCACGCCCTGCTGGTCATCGGAGGCTTCGAGGTAAGGCCACCGCAGGGGATCGAGCCTGGGGAGGGGATCTGAGAGCCTCTCCCTCTGTCTGGGGCACTGAGGCGGCCCTTCCAGAAACCCCATGTGCAGGGAGGTTGTTGCCAGGGTCCCAGGAGAGTGGTGAGGTTCTTACCTTCCCCTGAGGCTTCACAGCTCAGAGTAAAGCCGGCAGTCCGGGTGCTGGCAGGAGGTGGGGGGCAGGAGCAGGGGCAGCTCTGCCTGAGGGACAGGGAGCAGTGCCCCATCTGGTCCCTGCGGAGGGGGTGGGGCACTGGGGGCAGGGGTCCTGAGCAGCCTCACTCCTGCCTGGGTGGCTGCCTCGCAGTGTGGCTCGGAGGCGGATTTTGAGCCACGGGTGCCATTGTGTGACTCTGGTGCCAGCAGCCCCAGTGACCGGCAGACATTCTCGCTCTTGCCTGGAGGACCCGAACGCCCCGCCGACCGTAGGGAGTGGATCAGGGTCAGGGCAGCGCCTGCAGCTTCCTTCCTGTCCTCCCTGAACCCCACTTTCCCTGGCCAAAGGGGCTGCAGAGCTCCTGGGGGGGTCCCGCCTGCCCCCTGCCCGCCCCGGCCCGGCCTCTAGGGCCCTGAGCGCCTGCCCCCCGCAGGCCTACGAGGGGGTGCTGCAGCTGGTGGAGGCCCGAGGCTGCTACGAGGAGCTGTGCATCGTCATGTGCGTCATCCCCGCCACCATCAGCAACAACGTGCCGGGCACGGACTTCAGCCTGGGCTGTGACACCGCGGTCAACGCCGCCATGGAGGTAGGGCCTCGCGGTTCAGATGCCAACTACCTGCCTATTTTAGTTCCCTTCTCTCAGTTCAGAGTGAGGAGTATTACCACCTCTCACGTTATCATTAGCATCCGACCCCTGGTTTACCACGGCCTGCACCGGCAGTGGGACCCTCCCCCTGTATAGATCAGGGGGACCCGCACAGTGACGTCCTTGGTCCGTACCCAGTAGAGGCCAGTGACACCCCCATGGTCCCCCAGGGGCAGAATCACCCCCGCCGAGGGCAACTACATGGCCTGTGGTGAGCTCACGGTCGGGCTGCAGCTCACGGCCTCCTCCTGACCCTCGGTCAGCTTTGGAGAGAACCCGGGTCCTTGCATCATGGGGGGTCCCTGGGGCCCGCCGGGGAGGATCCTGACTATCCTTGGCCCCCAGAGCTGTGACCGCATCAAGCAGTCGGCCTCGGGGACCAAGCGCCGGGTGTTTATCGTGGAGACTATGGGGGGCTACTGCGGCTACCTGGCCACCGTGACCGGCATCGCTGTGGGGGCCGACGCCGCCTACATCTTCGAGGACCCTTTTAACATCCAAGACTTAAAGGTGAGCCAGGCTCTCGGCCTTCTCCTGCTTCGGGGCTGAGTAGGTCCCTTCCGAAGACGCACGCAGGACCCAGCCTGGCACAGGGTCTGGGCCTGGGCCTGGCCGAGGAGCCACGTCCCATTGCCTGTGGGGGGTCTGGCCCACGTCCTGCCTCGCAGTGCCCTCCTGCTACCTGCAGCCCGAATGCCCTCCCCACCAGTCACCCCTGGGGCACATTGGCTCCACCTGCCAGACGGTCTGGAACGTTCCTTCCCAGACCGCCTGCCTTCTGGCTGTGGCGGGGCGGTGCTGGCTGCTGCCGTGACCCTGGCTCACTGGGTCCCTGGCTCCTACAGGCCAACGTGGAGCACATGACGGAGAAGATGAAGACGGAGATCCAGAGGGGCCTGGTGCTTCGGTGAGGCTGCGCATGGGCCTGGGCTGGGAGGAGGGTCTGCCCGAGCCATGGCGGGGGGGCTTCCAGACCCTGGGCTGTGGGTCAGAACAAGGTGGAGGGGGCCTGGGGGAGGGGCGGGAGGAGTGGGCATTCCCCAGAGGCCTGTGGCCTGGCCCAGCAGGCTCCCCATCAGGGGAGGCCTGGGCGGGCTCCCACTTATAACTCAGGTCCCCTCTGCCTCTCCCCAGAAACGAGAAGTGCCACGAACACTACACCACGGAGTTTCTGTACAACCTCTACTCCTCCGAAGGGAAGGGCATTTTTGACTGCAGGACCAATGTCCTGGGCCACCTGCAGCAGGTACGGCACGGGGGAGCGTGGCCCCTGCCTTCATCTGCACCTGGGCCAAGGGGTCCAACAGGATGCAGCAGGATGAGGACCATCTGCATGCACGGCTCCGTGGGGCCCCTGGGTGCGGGTCATTGCCTGTGTCTCCCTCCCAGCCCAGAGCAAAGTGCTTATCATCCCATCATGCAGGCAGGGACACCATGCTGTCTGCCGAGGCCTCATCACTGGCCAGGAAAGGGTGGGGCCAGGCCCCCTGTTGTCACTGTACCTGCCACATCCCCTCCCTATCTCAGCCTCCTGGTGGCCCTGCAAGGAGCTAGAGTTGGGTTTCCCAGCCCTGCATGAGGACTGAGTGCACCCCAAGGGCGCCCCTCTCCTGGGACCCCATTCAGGGACCAGTCTGCCCACTGCCTGCCCTCTGGTAGTGGTGTTTGGGCCAGACCTGAGGTGGAGAGGGGCCGGGTTGCTACAGGCAGAGGGGATGGGGTGTCAGAAACTGCCTGGAGAGCTCACCTGAGGCCACAGCAGGGCCGAGTTTTGGGACTTGTGGGGGCAGGGCCTGCCTTGGCCAGGCTCCGCCCCGCAGGCTGGACTGCAGTCTCGCCCACTGTGCTCCAGGGCGGGGCTCCAACCCCGTTTGACCGGAACTATGGGACCAAGCTGGGGGTGAAGGCCTTGCTCTGGGTGTCTGAGAAGCTTCGGGCTGTCTACCGCAACGGTATGTGGGGGAGGTGGCTCATCCTGCCCTTGCCCTCTGGCCCAGCCCTGGGGGCGGGGCTGAGCACGTGCCTCTGTCCACAGGGCGGGTGTTTGCCAACGCCCCCGACTCGGCCTGTGTGATTGGCCTTCAGAAGAAGTCAGTGGCCTTTAGCCCTGTCACCGAGCTCAAGAAGGACACTGATTTTGAGTGAGTCTCTCGCAAGTGAGGGTGGCCGGCTGGGCCCAGGCCTCCCCAGGCGCGTGCACTGGGACGGGAAGGGGCGAGCTGGGCCAGCTGGGCTGTCAGGTCTGAGCGTGTACACTCCCCGCTCTGTCCCTGGTGGGGGTCCTGAGTCCATCCTGGGTGCACACCCCAGAGGGCCGGGGACCCCTGACGCCACCACCGAGGGCCGCTCCTGTGGGGGCGGGCAGGGCCAGGGTTCGGAGGAGGGGGTGTGGTCCCAGGTGGAGGCTGTGGCTGAGGAGATGCCCTGACCCCCCGCCCTGCCCCGCCCCAGGCACCGCATGCCCCGGGAGCAGTGGTGGCTGAACCTGCGGCTGATGCTGAAGATGCTGGCACACTACCACGTCAGCATGGCTGACTACGTGTCCGGGGAGCTGGAGCATGTCACCCGCCGCACCCTGAGTGTGGACAAGGGCTTCTGAGGCTGCCCTGCCACCCCTCTGGCTGCCAGGCCCTCTCCTGCCGGGCCGCCGCCTGGAACCTGCAGGCAGGCAGGCGGTGGGTAGACTGTGGCCCTCCCTCAGCCCTGCCCTGGGGGGCTCACGGCCCCGCCTCCAGGACAGAGCGCCCCAGGCACCTACCTTCCAGCCCCAGAGGACATGGGGTGTCCTAGGCTGGACACACTGCCCCTCCTCGGCCCCCCGCATGGCCCTGAGTCATTCCCCATGCCGGCCCTTCACCCTCACCAGCCCTTGGGGCCCAGTGCCCGAGTCTTCGCGCCAAGGGCGGTGTGTCTAAGGGCGTTGCTGTGCCCCTGCTCCTGAGCACTGGGCACTGTGGTTGGGCAGAGCTTATCATGTTTTGTAGGAATAAAGTCACCCCAACAGAGGAGTGCCATCGATCTGTGGGAAGCAGGGCCCGTGGGACTCTGTAAGGAGGCTGGGCCTGCTGGCGGTCAGCAGAGGGACTGTCCCCTCTGGGGCTGTCCTCGGCTTCCGGGGCTGGGCTGGGTCTCTGAGACATGTGCCTTCTGCTGGGGCACACTGCCCTCTCCTCCCACGACCAGCAGGCCCCTCTCTGCTGATGCGGCGGCCTGAGGCTCCCCTGGGCCTGTCCTGAGCCCTTCCCGCCTGTCCGAGGGGTGACCTGCGCACCCCCTGCCCTGTTCTGCTGGGTGATCTGAGCACCTCTGGCGCTGTCCTAAAGGTGGCAGGTCTGGCCTCCCCCAGGCCAAGGAGCTCTCAGCCTGCATCCCAGGCTCCAAGCCTGACTTTACCAGTCCCCCAGATGTAGCCTGGGCTGGGGTCTCCGAAGCAGAGTCAAGGGTCCTGGGCAGGTGGCTAACGTGAGCGAGGTTGGAGGAGATCCTGGTGGGGGTGTGCAACGGGAGGGGGAGGCACCAGGGGCCGTGGGCTGACCCGCCAGGAGTCCCAGGGCCGCCCTGAGCTGAACTGGACGGGACTGAGCTGCGCCTTGGCGGGACCCGGCACTCCTGAGCTCGCAGCTCCCTCCAGGCCCTTTCCCCCCACAGCTGCCTGGGCACCGAGTCCAGGGCTGCTCCAGCCTGCACCCCCACCCTCAGCTGCTGTAGAGGCTCAGGATGAGGCCCTGGGACCCGTGAGGTTTTGTGGGGAGGCCCACAGGCCACATCGGGGGTTCTGGGCAGTGGGTCTCCTGGTGGGGCCTGACTTGGTGGCTGTAGGGACCAGGTTGGGCCCTTCATCTCTCAGGCTGCCCTCAGGCCCTGACAGGACGTTGGCAGGAAGCCTTGGTCACTCCAGGGGACAGCAGGCATAGTTGGACGAGCCCGGTGCTGGGGGCCTGCACCAGCCTCCCCACGCTGGCCCGAAAGCCTGAGAGCTCCGCTCTGCCTGCCGCGAGTGCGCGCTTGTCCCAGGCAGGCTGGGCAGCGTGCCCTCCTGGGCCTGGCCTGGCCCGTGCAGACTGGGGCCCGCAGGACACATGCACAGGGCGTGATGCCAGGATCTGCAGTGTTCAAGATCCCTGCTTCCAGGGCTGCTTGGGGAGGGCAGAGCGGGGACTGCCAAGTGTCCCCATTAACAACCAGAGGCCGTGGCAGAACACGCTGTCCTTGGTCCAGCACGAGGGCTTCAAAGGCCACCAAGTGAGCAGATGGCTGGGAGTGGGGGCCCAGGGAGCTGGTAGAGCCTCTGATCTGGAAGGGGGCCGGGTGAGGGGGGCTGAAGGGCTGAGGCAGGCAGGCAGCTCACCTGACAGGTCTAATTCACGGGTCCCCGAGGTGCACCATGTTGTGGGGCAGGCGGGAGGGAAGCTGGTGTGAGCCCCACCTGGTGAGTGGGGAGAGGGAGGGTGTCCGTAATTCAACGTGACCACCCCAACCCGTTCTGACCAAGGCACAGTGTTATGGAGAGCAAAACCCCGTAAGGATGGGAAGACCCAAGCACAGCTACCCTCCCGGACGGCCCCTGGAGGCGGCCGCTGGCCCCCCGCTGCTCAGAGCTTGCCCCCTTGTCCTGACAAACCACAAGAGCCCCACAAAGCCCCCACCTCTGCGCAGGGCTCCCCCAGGCCAGCGTTGGGAGGCCTTCAGCGGCCTGGAAAGAGCTGGCCCCACAGTGCAGCTTCATTTAGGAGGGCCCCGGTCTGCCAGATGCCGGCACGCCATCACTGGTGTCTTGCCTTGCACGTGTCATGGCCGTCCCCTCCTCGGCTGGCGTGGCCCTCACACAGGCCGGTGCCCTCAGCTCTCACAGGAAGGGGGAAAGGGGCAGCGGGAATGACATCCTGTCCCCCTCCCCAGCCCGTCATTTTCATAGTGGTAAGAAGGGACTTGCCTCTAATGGTTTGGTGCGGGGGTGGGGGGGCCGTGCTGCTCCCCTTCCTTGGCTCTCAGGGGTGTGCGGAGGCCTCCAGGGCCGCACCACCCCCACTGGGTCCGTGCGACACCGCAAGGCCTGCAACCCTTCCCACAGGAAGAAAAGACAGTTTCCAGAAAGTCACCCTTCCCCACGTGGCTGCTTCGCCTGCAGCCCCACCTGGACCCCCAGGCAGATGCGGCAGGCCTGTCCCTGCAAGGCCTCTGACTCGGGGTCCGTGCAAACCCTCAGCACCACTGCAGGGCTCGTACCAAGTCCAGTGCCTTGTGCCCAGCCCACCAGCCAAACAACACCCCCAGGTGGAAGGTGGCAGCGGCGGCTGTGCTGTGCGTGTCTGAGGAGGGAGCCCGCCTGGAAGGAAGCCAGGATGTGGGAAGGCTCCAGTGGCCCAGGGATCTGCCCCAAGGCTGAGCCTGAGGCTGGCTGGGGAAAATGCAGGAGCAACGGCTCTCAGCTTTGCAAAGTACACCATGTCTGTCACTTAGGAAATCTGCTTCCAGGTCAGACTTAGGAAAATGTTTATTAGGGAGAAGGGCCCGGGTCAAGTCCGGCTGCCCGAATAGGAGGGCGCGGGAGCAGGCCAGCCCCCAAGTCCCCTCCTGCCTTCTCTGGGTGCCATCCGGAGAGACAGCCTGGCCTTCCTGGGCATGCTGAGGCTTCCTGAGGACCCAGTCCTGTGTGCTGGGGCTCAGCCTAGGGTCCAGCTGTGGCCGTGGCAGTCAGCCCCCTCATCGTCCAGGTGCTCGGGAAGACGCTGGGACTTCAGCACGGGGTCCCTGCTGGGTCACTCCATGTCCTCCCGCAGCTCCTGCCTGTGCAGGGCCTGCAGCCGGCTAACCACGGTCTGGTGCACGGCCTCCAGCCCCTCAGTGTCCAGGTCCCGCAACAGCAGCAGGATGGCAGTCAGGACGTTGTCCTGGGAGCAGAGTCGCTGGCTGAGCGCCACACTTGGCGAGGCCAGTCTGCCCACCTCGACGCGCTGGAGCCCTGGCCTTTGGTCCACAGGCACTTGTCCAAAGCTCTGGGGTGATGCTTCACCTGGAGGGCGCTGGCACCTTCCACAGATGGGGCCTCAGCCCACCCACCCCTGCCACCCACCCGAGCTTTGCACTGTAAGTGGTCACCGAATGCGGACACCTGGAAGTGACCAGGGCTTTGGCGACATCACCCAGCAGCCCACTTCTTATTAGGTCAACAACCTGTTCTCCTGACAGGAAAGGCTCCAGAGCCACGGGGCCTGCCTGCTCCCTGGTCACTGTGGGGTGACACAAAGCCACCCCGGCCAGGACGAGGAGTCCCCAGGCCAAGGGCGGGCGGGAGGCCTGGGCACAGCAGCAATCTCTGCAGCTAGTGTGCTGCCACGACCCCGCCTCCGGCCCCACGGACGTGGGCTCTCCCTGAGGCCTCGGGCCCGCAGTCCCCGCACACCCAGGCAGCGCCTGTCCCCCTGGGGCCGGGCTTCGCTCGTCTCTGTGGTGTCCACGGCCCCCACCCCACTCCTGCCACAGCTGCCACGCTCCGGGTGGAGGCAGCCCAGGCCACCCCATCACACTTACCCTGTTCTTGAGGCTGCTCGCAGCCTCCCTCTGTGGGAAGGAAGGAAACCGGTCCTGGGCGGGGGGCTTCAGGCTGAGCTGTCCATCGACCCTTCATGGTGGGGGGAATGACAACACCTGAAGGCTGAGCGGGGCTGACTCCCACAGCCTCTGAGCACAGCAAGGAAGAGACGTCTGACACCCCCCCGTACGAAGGGAAGCCCCCACAAAGTGACGTTACTTCTGGAGGGACAGAGGCACTGCACGGGAGGGTGGGAAGGTGCCACAGCGACTGTTTCTCTCTGGTGCCCTGGGGGTTCCTGCCCAGGGTCAAGGGTTGGGGCTCTACACTAAAATGATGGGTGCAAGACTCCAGGGAAACGAAGCGGGTTTCATCTGCTACGTGCACTGAACCTGGCAGCCCCTCTGCAAACAGCTGTCTGCGCAGTGTTGCCCACACTCAATTTCTGCCCAAAACCAGCCATGACAATCAGAGGGCAGCCTTACGGCCACCTCCCCTCTCCCGGGGGCCCCAATCCGCCTCCCCGAGGCCCACCTCCAGGCACCCCGCGCAGGGCCGGTTCTGAGCTTGCATTCACACCGTGCCTTGGGCACTCCCTTGGCCACTGCGGGCCCGAGGAGCAAGAACCACCCTGGGCAGCTTGCCCCCCTCCCTCCCTGCAGAGGGGAGTCCTGGGCGAGGAGAGGCCCCCGGCGCACCTTGCCTCCTCCTCGTCACCGAAGCTCAGCCGGTCCCCTGGGGTCTCGGCAGTGGTGTCCATGGCACTCAGGGCATAGGACAGCTCGGGCCTGCCATTCCCTGTGCCCTCTCTGCTGGGGGCCGTGACCTCTTCTCCCTCCATCACTGCTCGGGACAGCTCCTCCTCAGTCACAGCTTCAGGGGAAAGAGAGGGGGCAAAAACTCAGGGGGGCTCCACCACATGCAGGCCCCACGTGCTGGGCACTCAGCACAGTCTGCCTTAGAAAAAAGGTGTCTGTCTGTCCACCCCGACAGCCATTCCGCAGTCCTGGCATGAGCGAGACACACAGCAGCCAGCTAAGGACTGCTTGTGAATCTGAATTTCAGCATTTCCCAAAAGCAAATTCTCGTTAAAACAAAACAAAAAATAACCCTCAAATTAAATTTTAAAAACGAACAGAATACACTGCGTTTATTCCATTTGACTTAATTGCCCTGGAGTTTATTTATATTAAAATTGTCCACCTGGGAGACAAATAACTGCGCACATAAAGACGAGGACTGAGAGCCAGCGCGCAGAGGATGCTGGGCGAACCGGAGACAGGGCCCAGCCCCTGGGGACCGGCGGAACTCCGGAGGCGGGAGCACGAAGCCCCGGTGCCCTCGGCACAGGGCAGAGGCTTGCACGGGGCTCCTGAAGGAGGTGCAGGTGACACTCCGCACCCCGACAGGTAGAGGCCAACAGCAGGTAACCCAAAGCTGGGAGCACAGGGGCACCACCACCCTGGGTCCCGGTGGATCAGCAGTGACCGTTCGGCCCACCCGGACCTTCTCCCACTTTCCAGGGCATATGGATGAGTGTTTGGGCACAGTGGTCTCAACAGAGAAAGCAACAACAAAAACAGCCCGGTGTGGGGGGACAGTGGGGTGGACAAACAAGTCACGTGAGGTTCACCCGAGGTCCTGTGCTCTGCGTGTGGGGCTGCACTCCCACCATGGAATCCCAGGGGTTCCTTCCCGAGGCTCCAGAGGGGGAGGCGTCTGCGATGTCCCAAGAGGTCAGGGGTTTTCGGAAGGGGCAGAGGACGGTGGGCCCCGCTGGGGGAGCTCAGCGTGGACACCTACCCTGGTTGTCCAGCTTCTGCAGGTTCGGCAGGTTGCGTAGGACAGTCATGCGGTAGAGGTGGGGGTCGGTGCCGCAGCACGGGTTCTCGGCCAGCCACAGCACCCGCAGGCGCGGCAGGCCCTTTAGGTAGGAGAGCTCCGTCAGGCTGGTGATGCGGTTCCGCCGCAGGTAGAGCTCGCTCAGCTGCTGGCACTGGCTCACGGGCTCCAAGGTCGACACGCTGTTCACGCTGCAAAGACAGCATGGTGAGCACCTGTCTGGAATTGCCTTGTGTTAGAGAGGGAAACCGAGGCACAGAGGCCTGAACTTTGCCCTCGGTGGGAGAGCTGGAATGCGGCCTGGGCGCAGCTGCAAACCGTTTGTTCATTTATTCCACGAGAAGGCACTGACTGCAGAGGCTCGGACTGGGGTGCTGTGAGCACAACATGGTCAGCACGGGCACCCACCGGGTGACCGAGGAAGGTGTGAAGCATGAGCAGAGGGCTAGCGAGGGACACACAGGGTGGCCTGCCCTGTGATCAGGAAGGTAAGTCACAGGGGCCTGCATGGGACCCAGGGCTTGTGACTACAACACCCAGGGAGAGTTCCAGAACCTTCTGAACTGCCAAAAACGGACAGTCTGCCTTCCCTGCAGGGCTCATATCCCTGTCAGGTTTTACACATGGGGGCCTGCGGGAGGCACGCCAGCATCAGAGCGGCAGGGATGCACAGGGTGGGCTGCCACCCTGGGTCCAGAGGGGGCAGGAGGGTGTTTGGGGCAGACCCTCCAAACTCCCCAGCTGCCTGAAATCCCAACAGCAGGATTTGGTTCACTCAAGGCTTCCTTAGTCTGTTAAAATGCCATGACTCAAAAAGGGGTGACTTATCAACAACAGAGCATGTGACAGAAAGCAAGTGGCAGAGTTCCTAGCAGTGATGGAAACAGGTCAGAGAAGACTGGGGGCACTGGAGGCAGATGTGGCCACGATGAGGGTGGCTGCCCATCATCACTGGGAGGCTGCCCCCACGGACCCACAGCGAGGCCGGGCAGGGACGCAGCAGCAGGGAGGCCCAGGTGAAGCTCCAGAAAGCAGGGTGCAGTCGGGCGGAGCAGAGGGGCCAGCAGCCCTCCCAGACTGCCCCGGGAGCTCTCAGATTCTCTGGGTCCCCCTCTTTCTAGCCCCAGCAGCTTGGAGGGACAGCTGGCCTTCAGGTACCTGAGGGTGATCACTTCCAGGCTGGGCATTTCCCGGCATATGGAGATCTGGGGAGGAAAAGAACGTGGCTGCAAGCACTGCTGGGCGCTGGCGTTGCAACATCGCGTCTCTCTACCAGCTCGACAGAGAAACGGCGTGGAGCCACCGTCGCCGCCGGCTCCCAGGCTTAAGTGAAGGGGCCTCCCTCCCCGCCCTCCCGTCGCACTGACTACACAAGCGTGCACGGGCCCCGCGTTCCTCCCCACCCTGCAGCCCCGAGTCTCCCTCAGCCCGGAGGAGACACGGGCGCTCTCACACTCTCAAACAGCACCATGCATCCAACACCGCTGGCCACCGAGACAGAGCAGTCATTTTGGAAGCCCTCCAAGGACTTACAAAGTAAGGAAGGGATAAGTAATCAGGTAAGGGGACCTCGGTGCCCCTATGCTGGACAGAGAACCCTTCTACTTGCTGTCCCTGCCTTACGGGAAAAGGACTTGAGCCCCTTCTTGCCCACACAGCTGGGCAGGATTGATAGGGTTGAAAATGGGACCTCAGACTGTGTTAATAACACTGTTGATTCTGGGAGCAAGCGCAGCAACGGGCTCAGGCAGGTCCAAAGCTCCCTAACCTGTCAGGTTGTTGAGTGGTACCCAAGTATCTAGGTGTCTGCCATTCACCAGGCATGAAGCTAGATGGTCCCCGACCATAGCAAAGTCATGGTCTGGTCAGGATGCCTCACGGTGCAATAGAGTTCTGTCCTGCTACAAGGGGGGTGTTTTTGTTTGTTTTTCTGCTGAATACACAGCTCTTCAGCTACTGCCTGAGGTGGACTTGGCTTCTCTGGGCAGCCCAGGAGCTCAGCAGCATTCCAACTTTGTTTTTAAGGAAAGGTACAGTTCAAGTTACAAAAGTAGATAAAAACTGAATCACTGGCACTCGAACTGTGTCCAAGTTGTGGGCATTCATTCTAGGAGAGAAAGAAGAAACCTATTCCCAGACCCACAGCTCACTCAGCTCAGTGCACTGTTCCCTCACCCCGCAGGTCCAGTCTCTTCCTGCCACTGGGAGGGGGCGTGAAGCAGGATGTGACCAAGAGGAGGAGCTGAAGTGGGGAGCCCCCACCTCGATGACAGAAGTCCAGGAACCCACAAGGACCCCCAGCTGAGTATCCTTCTCTGTGAAGTAAGCCCAGCCCTGGGGTTCCTTCCCAGGTCAGCCAGGGCTGCCCTCTTCTGTGAGACCTGTGTGGGCACAGGAGCCTCTCAGCAACATGTTTAAAGCGCATGTGTAAAAGAACTTCAAAATAAACTTGGGTGCTAGAGAATTTTTTTTTTTAATTAGTGGTTCTGCCTTACAACAACTGCTAAATGTCAAAGTACCAGACCAGGGCTGAATTGAATGGGTGCCGTTCTATCAATTGAACAATTCCCTCGTGGAAGAGGCTGCAACTTTAGAGATCAGGGATCAGCACAATACTTACATCTGTGAGGCGGCTGCCCCTGGGGGAAGAAAAGACATACAGGCATTAATTTTGTTAAAGGTTAATCCAAAAATTTAAAATCACCTCCAAAAATTAACAACAAATGCTTACAAACTTTAAGATAAACTTTCAAGGACAAAGTAAAAGCCTGCCCAGGTAACTGATGAAGGTGTCAAAAGTTGTTTCAGGTTGATTGTCAACAAAAGCAGATATAATGGGTGCCCAGAGCCGCTGCTCAGACTGAGGAGCAGTAGAGGCTGCTCCACTGGGAGAACACAGATCGACTCATTCTCAAGACCGTGGCAGAAGGATCGTTTCCCTCACCGATGTAAACAAACAAAGGAGTCTTTATAAGAGGCCAAGTTCAAAGGCTAAACATGCAACTTATGAGACACTTTGAAAAGCCTGAAACGGCGAGTTGTTTCTCCCTGCTTACAGAAGGTATGACCACCCCACGTCAAACAAAGACATGCATTATTGAAAATGAATGACGGGGACGTCGTGGCCAAAGGGCCAGTTGTGCCAGAGCAAGGAGAAAAGCTTTTTAATGAACAAGCAGGGCTCCTACACTGCAGTCAAGTTTCTGACCCCAGCGGCCGGAAGGCCTGCTGTCGCCTGAGCCCCCTACGCCCCGCTTGAACTGTCCGGGTCACCGTCACGTGGGAAGCCTCGCTCTGAGTCTCTGGTGAACACCTGTACCTCTTTCAGGAGTTCATGAAGCACTTCTGGTCCTGCCTTGCCCCCATTAGACCACCCTGCCTTGGAGCCTGCACTAACCCCATAGCACCTCTACCCTGTTGTCACCTCCCAGACAGTGTCACCTGGGGACAGCTCCTCTCTCATAGGGTTCAGTTACAAAAATGATTAAGTCGTTGCTGAAGTGTCTCAGTTCCCTTTTCTTTCCCTCAGAGATGGTTTTAATCCCCTTGGTCTCCCACCTTGTTGGCAGATTGGCACCCAGTGATCGGCAATGTCGGAAACCAGGCCGGTCCACAGAGGGAACCGTCTGTCCCACTACAGCTATCTAGAAGCCCCAAAACAAGTCTTCAAGGTAATTCTAACTGTTTCAAGCAAGGATAGCAGATTTGGAGCCTGTGTCCAAAACGGCACCACCAGGAAGGGTGGGGTGTGTGAGCATGAAAATTCTAGAATGACCTTTGCCAATGGCCAGCCAGCCACCTGAGCTTGTGGCAGCACCTCCCAGAAGCTGCGGGCTCTTGGGACCCGGAAGGCCAGCCTGGGACAGGGGCCAGAAAGGCTGGGCTGGAGGTGCCCTCCTTCACCCCGACAGGCCCCTATAGAGGCCGTTTTCGGCCCCGCCCCAGAGCAGAGAAGTAGGGTTAGGGGCCCCAAGTCAGGGCGGAGGTGCAGAGCAGAGAGGCCCCAATCCAGGGCGGGGTGCCCCATGCCAGGGCGGAGGTGCCGAGTGGGCGGCCCCAACCCAGGGAGGGGGTGGCGGGCGGAGAACCCCGCTCCGGGGCAGGGATGCAGGCAGGGTGGAGGCCCCCGGCTTCTGGGCCTCACCAGCAATTGAGCTTCCTCACGTTGTGCAGTTCCGAGGCCTTGGCCCGGGACAGGACCATCTTGCGCGTCAGCTTCATGGCGACGGGCCGCCGGGAGCCCAGCCACCGGCAGGGCCCTGGACCCGCCAACTACCCCGGGAGGCTTTCGGCTCTGCCGCGGCGCGTCTCCAGGGGGCGTAGCCCACGTCGTTAGGGGCGTTTCCTGCGAGCCCATTGGCCTCCTGGCGAGGGGGCGGTGCGGCGCGAGCGCAGTGGGGCCACCTGGGCCACCGCTCCCCGCGAGGCTCCGCCCGCTAACGCCTCAAGGGCTGCGCAGCTCGGCGTGGGGACGCCAGACTCTGACGTCATTCTTCGGCGACCTGAAATGGTAACCCTGTTTCAGTCCTGGGTCGCAGCTTAAAGTTACGAGGTCCAGCCCCCACTTCTGATCCCTCAGTCCCGAGCCCTGACCTCCGGAAGACTTGGGGCCAGCCTTAGCAGGAACCTCACAAGTATTTAAACCTTTTAGGATTTAAAGGTTACCTGGGATGCAAATTACATTAAGGCATTTGGGATCTCAGATGAGTTAGGGGTCCCAAGACCAGACCTCTTTTCCACTAGGCCCATGTCCTGGCTTTGATCTACCAGTCAGAGCTCTCAAACAGACACTGGCTTTAGCTGTGGCCTTTTGGACACCCGTCCCAGGTATCAGGAGGAGAGGATGGCTCATGTTGGAAGCCTGCAGTCACAAAATGCCAAGGTTTTGGTGGTGGCCTGCAGGGGCACTGTGGGTCCATCACAGGGAGGAAATGGTCCAGGAATTTGATGGCCCAGAGGCTGGAGAATGAGGAAGGGTGCCATGCCCAGTTTGGCAATGAGTGTTTGGGTCGGTGTAAGTTTTGGAAGAATAGGGCGCCTCAATATGTTCCAAGTTCGTAGCTGGCAAACAGGAAGAGAACTATCTTGACTAATGAGGCCTGAGCTAAGAGAAATACCGACACAGGGCTCAGCTGCACGTAAAGTGGCAGGAAGCTTCCAGCAGGCCCAGGCTGTATGAGCTTGCAGAGGGCCCTTGGCTGTCCCAACTGGGGACCCGCATCAAGTGACAGGGACACAGCAGGAGATACCAGGGACCATGGACAGCAGGCTGGGCCAAGAGGTGGTACAGAAGCATCCAGAGAGACTGTCTAAGGTATAGATAAGCATGCTGCCACAGACCACAGACGGAAGAAAGCAAGTGTGTGCAGAAGCTGGTTCTGGGGGAGGCCGGGCGTTGTACATTGTGACGATGCCATTTGACCATTGGCTGATGGGAAGAGGGCTTTAGGGTTGTTGGTTCCAGGCTTGACTCCACCTGGCTGAGATGGCCCCTTCTCCTCCTACATAGACTGGTGTGTCCCAGGCAAAGTGACCAGTCACATGTGGGGCAGGCCATGCTAGGGAGTGCTGTGGCCTGGGCCCCAGCCCTCCATCCTTGTCAGTCACGAGAAGTGGCATCTGCCCCATCCCTTGACAGGGCCCATGGGGGTGGGCCTTCCTGCGAGAGGACTGCACCTGGCGGGTTTTGCATAGGTTATGGGGTGCGGGAGAGGGTTGTGAAGACCCCATCGTGGGTCTGTTCAGAGTGGGGCAAGGATTGGAATGCAGGACGTGTGATTTCCTGGCACAGAGGAGTCACTAGAGGGCAGGGGCCACTCCCCCTGAGTCCAGGTGGCTCTGGCATCTGACAAGAAACACCTGCTTCTCTTCTGCACTGAGGTTGGGGCCAGGCTCCAGTCAAGCCTCCTAGAAGTGGGGAGCAGGAGGACACAGACAGGCTTGTCTGGGCGCCCCTGCCACCTTGCACATCTAGGTGACTGATTGGGAGGGCAGTTGGGTGTGAATTAGTTGAAGGTCCTTGTGGTCAAGGTGACATTTGTAAAGCGAGGACTCTGCACAGTAAGTACAAGTGTGGTGGTTTGAGTTGTGTCACTGTGCCTTCCCCAGAACTCCCTCCCTGTGTAGCTCCGGGGGGACTTGCCCCAAAGAGAAACCGGCGCCTGCGCTCGGAAGGTGGAAGAGGAACAGTGGCCGTCACTCCCCGAAGATGGCCAGATCGGGGAGATGATCGGGGTGGTGGCGGGGTCTTCCCTATGGCCTGTGTTCTTCTTTCCAGCAGTGGCCCTGCCCGGGATGGGGGTGCTGCTCAGTGACCCCCCTTCTCCAACTTCTCTTTTTGGATATCTAAGCCCCTAGCTCCTCCCAGAGTTGTGTAAAGTCAAATTACTATAATATATTTTGTATTTCATAATTCTCATAGGGGTTTTGCTTCCTTTAATGAACCCTGACAGAAGTGCAACCACAAGAGAAACAACCGAAAGAGAAACTTAGACCAAAAGAGAAACATCGGCTCACATAATGGAGAAGGCAAGGGTACAGCTTTAAGCATGGCTTGATCCAGGGTCTGTCTTAGTTATCCATCTAGGCCTCTACCCATCCTGACCCCTCCAATTGCCGAATCCAGGTGCTCCACACCCTCCACCCCAGGCCACGCCCTAACAGTGTCAAGTCCAGTGGAAAGAATGCTTTCTCCCAGTGAGTTAGGTGCAAGTTTGGAGACTGGCCCGGCATGGGTCCTGTGCCACTTAGAACCTGTGGCTGTGGCCGGCCGTGCAATGCCTGACTGCTGGCCTGAGTGGAGCAGACCCAGAGGAACATCGGAGAAGAAGGGGGAATCACGGCTGCCTGTGGGCCGTAGTGGCCATGGGAAAAGTGGCCACCGCACCCTGTCCTAGCGTTCCCTGCTCAAACTGCGTTATTCTAGTGGAGACTCCCCTCTCCCGGCGGTGGCTCCGGAGCTTCCATTCACAGTAGTCCCACGTGGACAGTGCCTTGGGGTTGTCCCTATGGCCCTGGGAGTCTCTGCTCTCTTAAAAAAAAAAAAAAAAAAAAAAAATTTAGCCCTGGCTGGGTGTCTCGGTTGGAGCATCATCCCATGCACCAAAAGGCTGCAGGTTTGATTTCTGGTCAGGGCACATACCTAGATTGTGGGTTCAATCCCCAGTGGGGGGGCATGTGGGAAGCAACTGATCGATATTTCTCTCTCACATCGATGCCTCTCCCTCTGTCTCTCAAATCAATAAACATATCCTCAGGTGAGGATTAAAAAAAAAGTAATTAGCATCTGTAAAAACGTTGCTGTCTGAATCCAGTTCTAACCCAGCTGAGTCACGTGCTTCATTTCTGCCAATGTTGGTGCCCAAACCTGCGTAGTTCCCCAAATCTCCCAAGCAGCATTTCCTGTGCACCTACAGGGACTCCTCCTTCCTGGCTCTTTGAAGTCCTTGGGACCACAGGGAGATGGGAGGCACTTCTCGTTGCCAGATGACCTGCAGGGCCCTGTGCGGTTTTGGTGATGGTGCTGCTCTGGCAGAGATGACATGGACCCAGGGAAGGGGCCTGCTGCCCTCCCAGCTGCCCACAAGCATGCCCCTCTGCTAATCACTGGTGGTAGAGGCACAAAGGCAGGCCCCTGAGGCTCAAGATGCCCAGCTCCATGGGCCACCTGGCCTCAGAGAGCACCTGCTTGGCGGGGACACGGCCTGGAGCTGCTGGTCTTAAGTGAGCAGAACTCTGCCATCTGCAGGTGGGCAAATCCAACACTTCCAAGCCTTAAAAGGTGGGAAGGGGGTTTCTAGCAGTCACCGCCAGGAGTACTGGTGCCAGGAGAGGGTCTCCACTCGGGTCAAGCTGACAAAGGTGTTCTGACCCCCGTCCCCCACCAAGGCCACAGTGCCTCATCTTTCCAACTGTACAGGAGGGCTACTGGTGGGTGCCCCACAAACTGCCCCAGATGTAGCATCTCAGGACAACGGACATTTATCATCTGTTTCTGAGGGTCAGGAGTCTGGGAATGCCTGGCTAAGGGCCTCGTGTGAAGTCAAGCTGTGGGCCGGGCTGCCATCTCTGATGACCTGGATGAGGTCTTCCAAGCCCATTCAGACAGCTGTGGGCAGGAGGTTTTCCTCTCACCGAAGGGCCTGCCAGAGTGAGTGATGAGGGAGGGAGAGGGAGGGGCAGAGAGAGGGTGGGTCCCCTTGGGGGTCCTTAGGCAAGTTCTTTAGGCTCCCTGAGCCATAGCTCTGTCACAACAAACAGAAGATGAGGTTTCCTGCCACATCGGGTCTTGATTGCAGACACAGGGAGGTTAGCATGGTGCCTGGCAAGGCGGGTGTGCATGGTGACCTCCTCCAGGGCCTTGAGACTGGTGCTGAGAGGTCAGGAAGGAGGGACCACAGATGGGCGTCCGACCCGCATTCGGACCTGGAACGTACATGCAGAAGAGAAGAAGAGCAGCCTGCATTTACTGATTTTACTCAGTGTCCTGAGAGATGACGGAGGCGAGGGGTCACTTCCAGCTCCACACTCATCACCACGGCGATGGGAACGCCCCGTTGGCGTGTCCTGCGCAGGCGCGCAGCCACGATAGCATCCACAGGAGCTGCCCCACTAGCTGTGTTCTCTGTGCTCTGGGGCAGCACCTTCACCCTCATTTACATTTCACGGGAAGTCTTTTGTAATGAGATGGTTCTGGAATGCAAGTGACCTGCTGACCTAACATTAAGAAAAATGGCGGACTTCCGGCCAAGATGGAGGCGTAGGCGGACACGCTGTGCCTCCTCTAACAACCAAAATTAAGGACAACAAATATTTAGAAACAAGAAAACAACCAGAACTTATAGAAAATTGAACTGTACGGAAGTCCAACAACCATTCATCCAGACCGGTAAGAGGGGCGGAGTCGCGGCAGGAGAAAGTGGAGGTACGGACCCGGGAACGCAAGCAGCATCTGCAGGCAGTTCCCAGGTGCACAGGTGGCGGCTGGCGGTCCCCGGGCCCACAGGCAGCAGCTGGCGGACCCCGAGCACAGGGGGGCAACTGTGCAGACCCAGTGAGGCCGCGCAAGGTGGCTGGCTGACCAGGTGGTCCCACATTCTCGCACGGAGACGGTCCAGGCAGAGGGGAAGTGGCGGAAGGGACTGAATCCAGGAGAGAGCGGAGCAGGCGCCATTCTTCCCTCTCAGACCCCGCCCCCACCTAAAGCGTCACAACCCAGCGACTGGGCTGCCCCGCACTGGGGAGCGTCAGAGGCTCCACTCTTCACTAGGAACAGCACGAGCGCGTGCGCAGATAATCCAGGTGAAGGGGAAGCAGCGGAAAGGGCCGGAGTCCAGGAGAGAGCGGAACAGGCACCATTGTTCCCTCTCAGACCCCGCCCCCACCTATAGCGTCACAACCCGGCGACTGGGCTGCCCCGCCCTGAGGAACACCTAAGGCTCCACCCCTCACTACGTAATAGCTGCGACCAGACTAAAACCAAAACAACAACAACAAAAAACCCACCAAAAATGGCTCAAACCGGAAAACAAATAAAAGCCCCAGAGCCAATTCCTCTAAGCAGTGAAGAGATAGCTAACCTATCAGATGCACAGTTCAAAGCACTGGTCATCAAAATGCTCACAGAATTGGTTGATTTTGCTCACAAACTAGATGAAAAAATGCAGGCTACAATACGTGAGATGAAGGAAGATGCATGGGGCACTGATAGAGATGGAAGGAAAACTGGGACTCAAATCAATGGAGTGAACCAGAAAGAAGAAACTAACAACCAAACAGAAAACGAGGAAGAAACAAGAATTCAGAAAAATGAGGAGAAGCTTAGGAACCTCCGGGACATCGTTAAACGTCCCAACATCCAAATTATAGGGGTATCAGAAGGGGAAGAAGAAGAGCAACAAGTGGAAAACTTATTTGAACAAATAATAAAGGAGAACTTCCCCAATCTGGCAAAGGAAATAGACTACCAGGATGTCCAGGAAGCTCAGAGAGTCCCAAAGAAGTTGGACCCAAGGAGGAACACACCAAGGCACATCATAATTACATTACCCAAGATTAAAATGAAGGAGAGAATTCTAGAAACAGCAAGGAATAAGGGGACAGTCACCTACAAAGGAGTTCCCATCAGACTGTCAGCTGATTTCTCAAAAGAGACCTTCCAGGCAAGAAGGGGCTGGAAAGAAATATTTGAAATCTTGAAAAGCAGGGACCTACATCCAAAATTGCTCTATCCAGCAAAGCTGTCATTTAGAATGGATGGACAGATAAAGCGCTTCTCAGATAAGGTCAAGTTCAAGGAGTTCATCATCACCCAGCTTTTATTATATGAAATGTTAAAGGGACTTATCTAAGAAAAAGAAGATAAAAATATGACAGTGAAAAGACAGCAAACTCACAGCTATTAAGAACCACACCTAAAACAAAAGCAAACTAAGCCAACAGCTAGAACAGGAACAGAACCACAGAAATGGAGATCATATGGAGGGTTAGCAACAGGGGCGGGGGAGGAGGAGAGAGGGGGAAAGGTAAAGAGAATAAGTAGCATAGATGGTGGGTAGAAAATAGACAGGGGGAGGGCAAGAATAGTGTGGGAAATGTAGAAGCTAAAGAACTTACAACACATGGACATGAACTAAAGGGGGGAATGTGGGTGGGAGAGGGTGTGCAGGGTGGGGGGGAATGATGGGGGAGAAATGGGACAACTGTAATAGCATAATCAATAAAATATATTAAAAAAAAAAAAAAAAGAAAAGAAAAATGGCGCTGTCCCCTGGCATGAAGCCCACTTCCCTTGCGCTCTCTCTAGGCCAGGAGACAGCCAACCAGCCTGCCAGCCAGCCCCGGCCGTTGCCTGTGCCTGTAAGCGAAGTGATTGGCACCCAGCCGCACCCATCCATGTTTCGCTAAAGGCTCCTTCCGGCCGCAGCGGCAGAGCTGAGTAGTTGGGACAGAGACCATGGGCCTGCAAAGCCTGAAAAATTTACCACCGGCCTCATGCAGGGAAGTCTACGGCCCCTGCCCTGGCTCGGGTGTGCCGGCCCCCGCCCTCGGCCCCCCCCCCCCCCGCCTTCCGCTGTGCTCCTGTGTATTATTCTCGACCCGAGCACGTCGATGTCACAGGGTCAGATTGCCATCTCACTGCCCGATTGCGGTTTTCTTCTGGCTGCCAGAGCAAGGGGCTTTTTTATCTTGGGCAAGATGTCCCTGCTGTGAAAAAGCCCCCTGGGCTGCCCTGCCTTCATCAGAACTCGGAAGAACCCTCAGGCAGGACCAGTACATGCTGTGTTCCTGCTTCCCTTCTTACTTCGATGGGAAGCACATTTCATAACAGCCCTCGCTGCGGCGTCCTGGCAGGCAGAACAGGGCCTTCTTGTGCAACGTGTGGTTTTCTAGAAAGGAAGGGGCCACTTGGGGGCAACACGGGCACAGATGTTTTATCAGAAGCCCGTTTCCTGAATTACTTTACCTCAAACGAGGCTCCCACGGGGCCCGCGGCGGTTGGAAGCAGAAGCTGGCCGAGCGCCTGTCCATCGCACAGCTCCGCCATCATCCCTGCCTCATGAACTATTAACAGCCCCCAGCATGCTCTCTGTCAGTGGGATGGCGCCCCCGGGACGGCGAATTGCATGGGGGTCTGGACACAGCTGCTAATGCCCAGCGTCGGACAAGGGCAGGTCTCAGGCGCCTTCCCAGGTTGCGGCAGTGGTGGCCAGCTTTGTCCTGCAGCCAGCAGCCTCCTGGTGCTGATAAGCTTCGGGGCTCTGAGGACACAGCGGTGATGGGTGGAGGGCTGTGCCCCTGCAGGGTTGTGGTCCAGCAGGAGAGAGCCATGGTGTCCACAGTGACACCCCCTGCTGCTCACTCTTCTAGTCTGTGCTGCTAACTGCTTTGTAGGAGAGGGTCCGGCTGCCTTCACGCCTCTCAAAGTGTCTGAACAAAACAATCAAGGGCTGCCCTGTACAAGGGGCTCTGGTGGGTTCTGGCCCCCTCCCCATGGCTGCTGGAGAGCTCTGGATGGCGGGACACTAAGACAGGGGGCATCTGCCAGCCCATGGACCCACAGTACTGCCAGCTGTCTCCTTTGTGGGGAGGCAGGGGCAGGTGGAGAGGGTAGGGGCTTTCCAGGGGAGGGTGCTCTGGGCAAGTGTGTGGACACTAGGTCCGCGAACACAGTGGAGGAAGTGAGGGGGTAGCTGGTCAGCCAGGAGTCAGCTGGCAGCCCTCAGGACCTAGCTGGAGAAGCCACAGGACACTCTTCACTTCCTGGGACTCCCAGCAGGGGCCCAGGGGGTGGCCGTGGGGCATTTTGAGCTGGCAGCCTGAAGGAGAGGGTGGAGGGCCTCTGTGGGGTGAGAGAATTGTGGTTTGGACCTTCAGGGAAAGCCGGGTCTTTTCAGGAGTCAGAACGCAGTCTCTGCCAGTCCTGAGAAGGGGCAGTGCTACCGGGGGCCAGCACCTGCCATAGCGGAGTGGGGGCAGCTGCGGAGTCCAAGGGGGCCCTCTGGGGGTGGCTCACCCAGCCCCAGACCCACTTGAGTCTCACGCCCCTCCCGCTGGCACCCCCATCCCTTCCCTGCCCCACCCCCATTCGTGGGTTTAGGGCTTGCGGAGAATCGCTGTTGAACTGAGAAACTTGCCACTAGCCTCTCAGGAGGCGAACACCCGCAAGAGTGCTGGTCCAGGGGTCTCTGGGGAGGCCAGATTCCGCAGGTCAGGTGTTTGGGGTAGGCCGCCTAGTCCTTGGCTCTCCGTGCGGCCGCGGGACGCTGCAGGCTGCGCTCTCCCGCTGAGTGACGCAGAGCGCGCTGCGCACCACGCGGAAGGTGCGGAGGACAGCGGGCGCGGGGCTCAACCTCAGCTCGGGATGCAGGCGGTCCCGAGTAGCGGCGGCACGAGTAAGGCGGGCACGGGGCGCTCCCAGTAGGTTCACGCCCTGGCCGCAGTCTGGCCTCGGTGAACACCAGCGGGGTGCAGTAGCGAGGTAACCGGACTGACGCTGGGTGGAGGCGCGGGCCGGGGGAGAATGTGCCGCGGTTGGGGGACGCGGGTTAAGGTGCGTGCGCCACGGGATGCGGAGACCTTGGCTCTGGCTAGCAAGGGCGTGAGCTGGGGCATGGCTGGGGCGCAGGGAAGAGTGCAGGCTCACGGGTCGGGTGTGGGGTCAGGGCGCCCGGAGGGGCTGGGGCGCAGGCATTGGTTGGGTTGCCGTGGGGCGCAGGCATCGGCTGGGTTGCCATGCCATGGCCTGGCAGGCTCGGGGTCACGGGCGCTGGGACAGGGTGGGGCATGGTCTGTCCTGGTGTGTGTTGCCTGGACCTGGGTGATAACGTAGCTGATCTTGGGACCTTGCTCTGGGCTGTGGGACAAGACCACAAAACCCACTTCCTCTGCCCTAGGTGTGTAGCTATTTGTAGTCTCCAAATACCTTCATAGCCAGGAGTTCAGAAGACTCTGGGGAGGAGCGGCGGGGAGCAGCTGCATGGTTTAGGGAGGAAAGTAGAGGTGGGTGCACTGCCAGCCACTGGCCCGGGTGCCCAGGGCCAGCCACACATAGCAAGTCCATTGCTCTGTTTCCTGGTGAGTCTTTTGGGCTGAGGTGGGTGGCGTACAAGGAGCCCCCATCTCTGTGAGTTCCCATGGTCTTGGGTCCCCGTGGCAGCTGTAAAAACTGTACCCAGGAATTTCATTCTTTTGGCCCTGGTGTCCGTTCCTGAGGGAGGGGGTGGGGTCCGGTGGGGGTGGGGTCAGAGCTGAAGGGAGGGTGTGGACTGCTTCTCCCTCCTGCACCTGTGCTCCGCCCTGCGGGCCCCTCAGCAGCTCCGTCCCCCTGGGGACTGCGCAGCGCAGAGCTCAGGTTCCTACGCGCCCCGCACGTGGGCCGTGGCCCTGCTCAGGCTGCTCGCTCTATGAAAACAGCTCCGCATTCTTGCCAGTTGTCCTGCACCAGGTGACGTTTGTGGGTGTGCGTTTTGTATGCCAAATTCTTCCTGTGTGCCTGTCCATCTATCATCTATCTGTCTGTCTACCTACCTACCTACCTATCCTCTCGGAAGTCACGCACTCGCCCGGTGCTCGCAGCACTGTGCCGAGGCGGGCAGCTGTCTGAGAAATGCGAACGTGAACAAGAGCGCTTCTGAGTTTCGTAAGGCAGGTCCTTCATGGCACATACACCTCTCTGCCGCTCCGCCCGTCTCATTCCTACTACCCTGTTGCCCTTGTCCTGTCCAGGCCCCTGACAGAGTAACTGTCTGCCCGTGAGATTTCCAGGGCCTCCTTTTCCTCTCTGTCAACTGGAAACCTTTCCAGCTCATCTGCACCCCTCAGAAGTGGGCTGTGTGGCCAGGTGAGCCACTGCACATGACAGCAGGTGGCCCTGCAAGGGCCGCCCGGGGTGAGGTGTCACCTCCACACGCGCGCTGGGCCAGGACCCCGGAGGGACTGCTGGGCCAGCGCTGGTTCCTGTCACTCTATTCGTTTGGGCTGCTGTCGAGGAACGCCGCAGATGGGGCAGCTGATAAACGACCGAAGTTTATTTCTCACAGCTCTGGAGGCTGGAAGTTCGAGATTAGTGAGCGGGCGGGGTTGGTGGGGGCTCCCTTCTGGGGTGCAGATGTCTCCTTGTGAGCTCACATGGCAGAAGGTGGCAAGGAGCTCTCTGGGGTGTCCTTTATAAGGACGCTAATCCCTTCACAAGGGTGCCATCCTCATGATCCACTCACCCCCCCAAAGGCCCCACCCCCAAAGGCCATCACCCTGGGGGTTAGGGCTTCGACTCGTTAGGGGTCACGTTCAGAGCATAGCATTCCACTACTGTTCCTCCCAAATCCATCTCCTCTTCCCACGCAAAATGCACTCGCACCACCCCAGCAGTCCTCAGAGTCTTAACACATCGCGGCATCAACTCTCAAGTCCAAATTCTCATCTAAACCTTGTTTAAATCAGATGAGGGTGAGACTCGAGGCAGATTCGTCCTGAGGCAGGTTGCTGTGAACCTTTGAAACCAGACGAGTCACGTGCTTCCAAAATACGGGGGCGGGACAGGCACAGGAGGGACACCAGACTGGGGCAGGGTCCTGCCTGGGCTGGAATCCCATGTTGGGGGCTCTGTGGGTCTGAGTTTCCTGCCCCTTCGGCTCCGCTGGGCCTTGCAGTGACCTTGCATGACCCAGGCAGAGGGCCATGTTCCTGAAGCTCTGGGTGCCCCCATCCTTCGAAACCTGGTGAAAGGAGCTGCCCCCCCACCCCGACTTGTGCACGCTTCGCACAGCAGTGCAGGCTCTTTCAGGTGCCACCTCCAAACTCTCCCAGCCTTGCTGATCACTGAGTTCCCAGGCCACGTCCACGTTTGCGTGGCCGGCCACAGCAGCACAGTGTCATCGTGGTGCTGTCATGGGAGGGAGGTGAGCCTCCTCTGGGCAGGCCTGGGATCTGGGAGTGAGCCTGGCCGAGGGGCAGCGCAGAGGGAGGGAGTGAGGATGCAGAGGTGAGGGTTGGCCTGAGCCCTGGATGGCCGGAGAGCATTTGCCTGAGGCCAGCCGCCAGGTGGCTGAATCGCAAGGACCCTGTGCTGGGCCGAGCCGGGAAGGGGCTGGGTGGGTCCCTCACTCCCCAGCAGTTCCCTCGCACCGCCCCAGAGCACGTGACTGCATGTGGAAGCCGGATGAATGGGCGGGGGCAGGCCTGTCCTCGAGGGACCATCGCGTGTGGTGGAAGGTGATGTGGCAGAAAGGGCTCCCAGGTGGGAGAGCGAGGTGAAACCTTGTGACTCTCTTGCCCTGAGAGGCCCTTCTTCACACCTTCAGAGACACTGGGTGGAGGACTGTGGCCCCACGGATGACCTCATTCGTGACATGGGGTGACATGGGGGGGCGATATTGTGGGAGGCGACCTGGGGCGTCACGGCTTCAGGGAACCGCTGGGTGCTCAGTGCACCTTAGGGGTGGAGTCAGTGGCCTTGGCGCTGGGAGAAAAGGGTTTGAGAAGAGAAGATGTGCTCTTTTCAGAGACTTGTTTTGTGGGCAGAGAGCTGCGCCGCAACCCGACACCACTTTGTGCTTAGTAGGGTCTTTTTTTCTTTTTGGAAAATGGAAGTGGTGAGCAGATGTCAGGAAGCACGGAGACAGGGTGTGGGGTGTGAACCGCACGTGGCTGGCGAGCTCCCTCGGCTTCTGGCCCCCGGCTCCTGGTTGCTGCTGGACGCACGCTGAGGGGTGGGGTGGGGGTGCAGCGCTCTCTCTGGTCCTGCACAGTGAGCGGAGGTCGTCACCGTTATGAATGAATGGGAGCCTGGGGCCTGGGGGTGCTTCTGAATGGCCCAGGGACGCCAGCTGAGGGACAGCGTTCGGGCAGATAGACAAACGACCGGGCTCCACACCAGGAGCCTGACGGGCCTTCTCAGGACAGCTGCCTCTTCCCCACTCTGATCTATTTCAGCCACCCCGCTCCCCGACGTGTTTCGGGAACCCTCAGCCTAGCCAGTCCAAGCGAAGCCTGTCCCGAAGGAGGTGGGGGCCCGTGGAGGCTGGAGCACGGGTGTCGGAATGGAGCCCTCGGCCCTGACGAAAGCTGGCTCCAAGCAGGAGGATGGCTTCGGGGTGCAGTCCAGGAGGGTGGCGGACTTGGGCCTGGTCCCCAACCTGCGGCGAAGCAACAGCAGCCTGTGCAGGAGCAGGAGGTCGCAGTACCCCTTCAACAGCTGCGAGAAGGTAGGCTTCCCGTGGCCCAGTGAACGCGGGAGAGGGGACGTCCTGTGGGGCAGAGACCCCTGCTCTGGGCGCCGCAGCCCAGAAAGACCTGGAGGAAAGAGGACTGGAGAGAACGGGGGGGGGGGTGCCATGTCTGTCCCCCCATCCCTCTGCTCCCCAGGTGGGTGCGCTGGGTAAACACTGTGTCCTGGACAAGGGTCACGGAAAGCTGTCACCCCTGACCTCGTTGCGCAGTCACTTCCTGTCCTCCATCCGACTGGGGAGCCCCGAGCACAACCCACGTCCGGGGCCAGCTGCACCAAAAGGCCTGGACGAGACCCTGGGGACGAGCGCGCTTGAACGTCGTAGTCCCTGTGGGGTGGGAACGAGGGCGTCTCAGCCTGCCGTCCCGCCAGGGCCTAGGGGGGCGTCCAGACCCTCGTCGCCACCTTTCCGCCACACCAAGGTCTTCCCAGGAAGGCAGAGCAGTGCTGACGCGCAAACTGTACAGTGCCGTTCCGATTCCAACTGGGCCCAGGAAGAAGTGCTTTCTCGGGTTCCCACCTCCATCCTGAGTGGCCTTCGTCGTCAAGGGCGGTCTAACTCTGGGTGTGGGAGGGCACGGGCCCCCCTCTTCTGACAAAAGCCCCTTGAAGCTTCTCAGGAGGACAGAGGGGTTGGAGGGCGGCGTAGGACGTGCAGGTGTGAATACTGCTGATTTCACGCCCGAGGATCTCAGAGTGCCATTTTTACCCTCGGCAGGAAAATCTCAGCTCGTGGATTCCTGAAAATATCAAGAAGAAAGAATGCGTCTACTTTGTGGAGAGCTCTAAGCTGTCTGATGCTGGGTAAGGGGCCCTTTCTCTGCTTCCACGTGGAGAGGCTGGTGGGAGCAAGGCCTCAGCCGGGGCTGGTCCCGAGTGCGCTGACCGGGGGTATGGCGGGGTGAGCAGGGCCTTCCCTTCTCCCCTGAGCTGGCCGTGGGGAAGGCGTCTCGCCCCATCCTGCTTCACAGTTGAGGTGCAGAGACTTTAGGCAACTGGCTCAGGTCATAACATGACCGCTCTGAAACAAGGCTCTGCCCTACTCAGTGGTTCAGTCTCTGAGTTGCCCACCTTGAGGTCAGCGCATGTCCCTCTGGAACAGCGTGTGGGGCTCAGGGACTGGAAGGGGCCTTGGGGACCACCCACAGATCAGACCCCTCACTGAGGAGGGCACTGAGTCCAGACAGGCCTACCTGCCTGGAGGTGAACCAGGCCAGGCGGGGCCACTGAGGCTGCCCCCATGGACAGCAGGGGCCACTTTGCCTCCAGGCCACCGACCTTGCCCTCCTGGGCTGAGGACTCCCCAGCGGGGCGCCCCGGACTTGGATAAACCTGGGGGCACCTGTGGAGGGACGCCACACGTTCCTGTTCCTGGGGCGGAGAGCCCTAAGGCGGTTCCCTCGTTTTATTAAATCCGTCGGAGTAACACTGGTTGATAACATTGCCTGAATTTCGGGTGCGCAGCTTCACGCTTTGACAGCTGTGCGTGCCGCTGCGTGTTTGCCACCCGAAAGCTCATCTGTCACCATGTGTGTGGCCCCCTTTACCCTTTCAGCCTTCCCCACTTCCCGCCCCCTCTGGCAACCACCACACTGTCATCTGAGTCTGCGAGGTTGTTTGTTTTGTTTTGTTTGTTGCTTTCTGTTTTATATCTCACGTGTGAGAGAAATCATACGGTTCCTGTCCTTGTCCACCTGACTTACTTCACTTAGCGTGATGCTCTCAAGAGCCATCTATGTTTTCGCCAATGGCAGCATTTTATCTTTTTAATGGCTGTGTAATATTCCACAGTAATATGAAACATAGGCACTAAGCTTATGGACCTTGGTCCCAGAGGGGTTATGGTAAACTTGACCCCAAAGGCAAGGGAAGTAAAAGAAAAAAAAAAAATAAATGAACAGACCACATGAAGCTAAAAGGCTTCTGCACAGCAAAAGAAACCACCAACAAACAAAAAGGCAACCAACCAAATGGGAGAAGGTATTTGCAAACAATACCTCTGATAAGGGGCTAGTATGCAAAATATATAAAGAATTCATACAACAAAACAATGTGAAACAAAACAAACGATCCTATTTAAAAATAGCACAGGATCTGAACACTTTTTTTTTTTTTAAGATTTTAAAAAAATTTATCTTTAGAGGGGAAGGGTAGGAGAGAGGGAGAGGGAGAGAAACATCAATGTACGGTTGCCTTTCGTGTGTCCCCTGCTGGGAACTGGCCTGCAACCCAGGCATGTGCCCTGACTGGGAATCGAACCGCGATCCCTTGGTTCGCAGGCCCGTGCTCAATCCACTGAGCTACACCAGCCAGGGCGACACCTTTCCAAAGAAGATATATTTATGTCCAACAGATATATGAAAAGAGACTCCACATCACTGATCATCAGGGAGATGCAAATCAAAACTCACACCTGTTAGGGTGGCTAGTGTCGCTAAGACAAGAAGTAAGCGTTGGTGAGAACGTGGAGACTGAAACCCTCGCACTCTGCTGGCGGGAACCGGAGCGGTGCAGCCGCAGTGGGAAGCGGTGGGGCGGCTCCTCAGCAACCAAAGCCCAGAGCTGCCGGGTGACCCAGAGTCCCTCTCCGTCGGTATTCCTTGGGGACGAAGGGAGCGTGGACTCTAGGCCGTGTTTCCCTTCCAGCCACGTCGTAGTCTGCAGGGTACCACAAAGGGGCCACACTCTTTCTTACTTCCTGTCACCTGGGGAACTCCTACTTATCCTTCAAGGCCTGCTGCAGACGCCGCCTGTGCTCCAGAGCCTTCCTGGACCGCTCCCCAGGGAGTAACCTGTTCCTCCGGACACCCTCCGTATAGTTCTCTTTTCCGAGTTCTGACCTCTGACCGAGGCAGAGTCACTTTTCACTTCCCATGCCGGACGAATAGTCAGCAGCCAGCTCCCATTTGCTGAATAATACAGGGGGAGGGGCGTCCTGTGTGGAGAAGATGGAAGACGATTGCGGCACGGGATCGAATGTGAATGGTCACTGCCGTTTCTGGGATGCGGTGATATGCCCAGGGTGTTGTCACTAAAAGTGCCCTGTGGGTGCTGGGGGGGTGAGTCGACACCCCGTCTTAGCTCCTTTTTAGATAAGAGCCCTCATTTCTCACAGTGGTCCTAGGATAGACCCGGGGTTAGAGAAGCTTGCCCCCATGCTTCTGCTGACAGCTCTGCGGCGGGTGACCTCGAACGCACCTGGTGCGTGATCAGAGTTTCAGGTTTTACGCCGAGTGTTTCGACAGTGTACTGAGTACTGCGACTCTGGTCTTAGTTATTTTAAAATAGGTTTATAAAAATAGCCTCGGAGGGAACTTGTGATTCACAGGTTTCCCGTATAGGAATCACTGGTTTCAAGACAATTTGGAGACTGTAATCTGGTTTCTAGTTTGTAGGGTTCAGGGGTGCCACTGACTGAACCCCAGGCCTTTCTTTCTCCTGAACTCTGAACCAGAGGAGAAATGCTGACGGCAGCCAGTGAGGGCTGGGGTGGCGGGAGGGGAGATAGGTTGGATTTGAGGCAGAAATTGGGCTTTCTATTCCTTTAGTGCTCCTGTCTGCCTTGAAGAAATGATGCTCAGTACGCGTTTGATTCTGAAAACTTCCAGGAACATCTTTATTAGCACGAGGTTTAATGTAAGGAGTCACTACGGAGAGAGAGCAGGTGGAATGTCCTGCTTGCTCAGGTGTTACCTGGGAGCCTGTGAGTGTGTGCAGGTGGGAGACCGCGGGCAGCAGCTGCGTCAGACTGCAGGGAGGAACCCCGATGGGGGACAAGGTGCCGCCCCCGGAGGGGTCCTAGCAGGGCTGTCCCCATTTATGCCCATCTAGGCCGAGCGCTGGGAGCAATTCCCGACCAGTTTCTGGGGCAGAGGTTCCAGTGCGGTTTCCTGCACTGGGTCAGGCGGGCTTGGAATCACTGCATATTTAAGTTCCAGTCTCATCAGAAGGTGACAGTTTAGAGAGGAAGGAAAGGAGGTGGTTTGTCACAGGCTGACTGTTAGAAACCTAGGAAAATCTGGGGCAGCCGTGGGCCAGCATAGGAGAGCTCACTCTGCAACGCTCTTCCCTGCCTTGGGCCATAAAGCGAGGCCACGTAGGCCGTTCCCTAAGGTGCCCCGTGTCTTCTGGAGGGGTGGTAGAGGAGGGTCAGAAACACGGGTAGCCAGGGACCTGCTTTGTGAGCAGTGCAGGGACAGTCTGAGGGGACCAGGAGCTCTTGGGTTCGGGGCACAAGGTGGGTCTCTTATCCTTCCTTGGTCCTCTGCGGGGTTAGTGATTTGCGTTAGTAAAATACCTTTATCAGTCACCACCCATCTACGTCCTCATTTGACCTTCACAAATTCTGCAGGTTGGGGTCAGGGGATGTATTCTTTTTCCCGTTTAAGGACTGAGAAACTGCAATTCAAACACCTAAGGTCACACACTTAGCAAGTGGCAGGAAACCTGTTTTCTTTCTCCTGGGCAGTCTGGTAGTCTCTCCCCTGTGTCATCTGGTTCAGGCTTTAGACTTCCTTTTTTTTTTTTTTTTGTCTCATCTGTATCTAGACTTTTAGGTCATTTGTTGACTATCAGAAAGTAGGAATCTAAAACATTTGTAGATATCTGATTAAACAGGGTGTGATTGGCTGGGTGAGGTGGGGGTGCCTCCTTACTGCCCCCATGTGGCCATCGCAGACACTGCGGCTGTGGCTGGTGCCTCCTTACTGCTGGGTGAGGGTGGGAGTCCCACTCTCCACTGGGCCTCCTCCCACACCCTCAGTGGGGAGTAGGGGGTGGGGGGTCGGACACCTTGGTACCCATGGTGACCTGGCGGCCTTTGCAGGAAGGTGGTGTGTGAGTGCGGCTACACACGCGAGCAGCACTTGGAGGAAGCCATCAGGCCCCACGCCTTCCAGAGCAATGAGTGGGACCCGAAAAAGCATGTCCAGGAGATGCCGACGGATGCCTTTGGTGACATTGTCTTCACAGGCCTGAGCCAGAAGGTGGGAAAGGTTGGTTTCCATCACCCCGTTGCTCTGACTGTAGATCAGAGCCCGCCAGGGGTGACCCCCAGTGGCCAGACTTCTGGGGCAGGGGTGGGGGGCTGGCTGAAAGCCTGGGGGCACCTAACCCTCCCAACATAAGGGATGGGGCAGGTGGGGCTCCGCCTGGCTACCTGAAGACTCCCGGTGCTCTCAGTGTCCTTGGCTCCCACAGAGCAGGTCGGGGCTGCAGCCAGGGAGTGGTGGGATTAAACTCTGTCCGGGGGACCCTGGGCATTCTATCAGGCCTGGGAGGGTGGTGCAGGGGAGCACATCGGCCCTGGGCACAGAGGACTGGCTGTGAGGAGGTGGGGGGGGCGACTCGGGGGCTACTCCGGGGCACCTGGAGGCTGGTAGCAGAGGTAGGAGGTGGCCGATCAGGGTGAGGTGCGATCCCAGCGGAGCCTCGGGTCTCAGGCTGGTCCCTCGATCAGCAGTATCAACAAGCAAGTTCTCGGTCCCACCACCCCGATCTGTAGAATCAGGGGCCCCCTCACCTGCATTTTAACTAGCCTTCCAGTGTCACAGCTCCTGGACGCCACTGTCCTGTGGGGTCTGGTAGCACCCCTTAGTCCTGTGATGGGTTTCTGGAACCCCCAAACCTTGTACCAGCTGGGTGAGGCTTCTGCCGTCAACTTCTCTGAGTTGCTGAGATTCTGCTCATGTGGCCGTGGAGGTGGAACAAGGAGGGTCCTGGGGTCACCAGCCCCAGAGCCACCCCGAGTCAGTACCATCATGTTTTGGGTGCTTTCTAAGCCCCTGTCCTTTTGAGCTGCTCTGCAGGCTGGCTGTTCTCTCATGTGACTGGAGGAGGTCCTCAGGAAGATAGGGATGGGGGGGTCTTCTGCAGCATGGAGGCTCAGAGTAAGAGCGGACCCTGAGGGGGGTGTCTGAGGACTGCTGACTTCGTGTGACAGCCAGGGCGTGGGGACCCAAGGCAGGGGTGCTGGCCATGTGGGAGGTGGCACTGGGCGAGGAGAAGGAAAGGCACTCCAGTGCCACACCAGGGGAGGTGGTGGCAGGCATGGCTTCCAGCTTGCGGTGCAGTTGGAACCGGGACGAGAGGCCCCAGGCTGGGAGCTGCCAAGACCAAGAGGAGGAGAGGGGAGGCGCTGCAGCTCTGAGCCGGCCGAGGGGGCGCAAGGGGGGCGGGCCGGCTGCGTGACCCCAGCATTCCCACCGGCCTCTCTTCCTGCCTTCACCTCCCCCATCTCTTGCTGTGCGTCCTGTCTGGGCAAGGCCACTGGTACCACTGGACCTAGACTCAGGGCATGAGGTGTCCCCCACCGGGCATGGCCGGATGTGGGGTTTCCGAGCGCTCAGGTGGGTGCCCACTGACCTGGGGCCTCCTCTGCTGTCTCCTGACTCCCCTGCAGTACGTCCGCCTCTCCCAAGACACTCCCTCCAGCGTGACCTACCAACTCATGACCCAGCACTGGGGCCTGGACGTCCCCAACCTCCTCATTTCGGTCACGGGCGGGGCCAAGGACTTCAACATGAAGCCCCGGCTGAAGAGCGTCTTCCGCAGAGGCCTGGTCAAAGTGGCCCAGACCACAGGTAGGCCCAGGACACTAGGCCCAGATCGCAGGTAGGCCCGGGACAATGGATGGGCTGAGGAGACAGCACCAGGCGAGCGGGTCCCTGTGAGGCCGAGTCGGGGCTTTGGGCCTGGTGGGCCCTCAGGATTCGCTAAGGCCATGCCTGGTAGGGTGAAGGACCTGGTCAGACTCACCCAGTCTTGTCTGCCGGCAGCCCTGTTCACAACTGCTGCTGCCCCTGGGCTTGTTCAGTGGGGCAGAGGCGGCTCCACTTAGCTCCCCGCTGGTGAGGCCCTGCTAGGCATGGGGAGGAGGCCTGGGACCCTGAGCTGCCACTGCTGATGGGGAGAGGAGGCCATGTAGGTCAGGGTTTCTCTGTTAACTAACCCTTTCAGACGTACGCCTGGAAGTGGGTTCGACAGCCCCACAGGTGCGGGGTCTGAGGGTCAGAAGCACACGGGGCCCTGGGTGTCAGGCGTGTGCGTGGCAGGGTGCACGCCAGGACCCATGACCTGCCTGCCCTCTGCTCCTTTCCCCAGGAGCCTGGATTATCACCGGGGGGTCCCACACCGGCGTGATGAAGCAGGTGGGCGAGGCCGTGCGTGACTTCAGCCTGAGCAGCAGCTACAACGAGGGAGAAGTCGTCACCATTGGGATCGCCACATGGGGCACCGTGCACAACCGCGAGGGCCTGGTCCACCCGACGGTGAGCTGCGCGGCCCCTCCCGGTGGGCATCTGGGAGGAGGTGCCGCTGGGACCTTACAGGCACTGCAGTGGGCTGACTATCATCTGGGCACCAGTGTAAATGCACAACGGAGGGAACAGGCTGGGCAGGGACAAAGGAGACCTGGGCTCAAGCCCCCTGGTGACCCAGGACAAGTGGCTAACTTGACCGGACTCTGGCTTCCTCTCTTAAGATCCTGTAGGATGAGTGTATGTAAAAGTCCCTCACTCGCCACCACTGGCCACCTGAGCAGCTGCTCAGGTGTGAACTGGTCTCGCAGGAGGAAGTAGCAAGGCCGGGCTCACACAGGGAGGAGCAGCTGGGTGGATGGAACCCGCCGTTCTCTGTGGACAGCAGGGGTGTGTGCGCTGCTCCAGCACCACCCCTTCTGAATCCGTGTCCTGGGGCCGCTGTAATGAATGACTACAGACCTGGTGGCCTAAAGCGACAGAAACGTCCTCTCCCACAGCTCTGGGGACCAGAACTCAGAGATCAGCATCCTGTGGCCAAAATCAGGATGCTGGTAGGGCCTCGCTTCCTCCAAAGCTGTAGGCAGAAGCCGTTCCTGCCTCTTCCAGCTCCTGGCAGCTGCCTGCTCTTCTCGGCTTGGGGCCGCATCCCTGCAGTCTCTGCCTCTGTGGTCACAGCCGCTCCCCTTGTCGTCAAATCTCCTTCTGCCCCTCTCGAGTATAAGTACACTTACGGTGGCGGCATTTAGGACCCACCTGCAGTCTCCTAGGGTAATCTTCCCATGCTGAGATCCTTAACCTAGTCACAGCTGCAAAGACTTTCTCCAAATAAGGTCGCATGCACAGGTCCCAGGGATTAGGACCTGCTGTCCCTGGGGGTCCTCACCAGCCTGTTAGGCCCCCATTTCTGGCATTCACAACACAGAATTTCCCATCCACGTGTCCACCTCTTCCCTGGCCACCCCCAGGGCGGCTTCCCTGCCGAGTACATCATGGACGAGGAAGGCCAGGGTCACCTGACCTGCCTGGACAGCAACCACTCCCACTTCATCCTTGTGGATGACGGGACCCACGGCCACTACGGGGTCGAGATCCCCCTGAGGTCCAAGCTGGAGAAGTTCATTTCGGAGCAGACGAAGGAGAGAGGAGGTGAGGGAGCTGGTTTTCGAGGGCGCCCCGGGTGCGGAGCGGAGTGGGCTGGTCACGGTGATGGGGACACAGTAGGCAGGGGGCTTGGGGCGCAGTTAGAACGCCTCCGGGTTTCTTGACACCTGTTCAGGGAGGTCACGTTTCCGTGCTCCGTGTGGCCAGGGGAGGAGGAGAGTCAGGGCAGGCCCTGGCTTTTCGCTCACTGTCAGGTCAGAGACCGCCCTGCGCCTCCCTCCCCGCGCCACGCTCAGTCTCAGGTCAGAAACAAGAATGTGCGTCACCTTCTCAGCTGTGGGCAGGATGGGATGGGTCCCGGGACAGTGGGGGGCCAGACACGTGGGTTTCGCACAGGCTGTGGGAAGGGGTGTGGGCGGGACCTGAGGCGCTGGGGTCTAGCTCGGTGCCTGGGCCCGTGAAGTGCTGCGAGAACAGAGGTTTTCAAGCTTTGCTGCACACGAGTCCCCTGGGAGGCTTGTCACTCACCGCCTGGTCTCTGGCTCAGGTCTGGCAGGTCTGGGTGGACAGAAGCTTGCACTCTGAAGTTCCCAGGTGGCCCTGACCTGCTGGCTGGGGACCACACTTTGAGCTCCCTGCTTTGACTGGGGGACCCGTGGTGGGACTGTTAGGGGTATGTGAGTGTGTAGGGTCAGTGGGACTGGCTGGCACTTGGAGAGAAAGTCTGCTGCCCGGGCAAAGATATTTCTGCAGTCTTCACAAGACCCCTGGCTGCAGGCTGGACGAAAGGCTCTCACAGTGGGTCCGAGTGTGAGGACTGGTCCCCATGGTTCTGACGCTGCACTCCCGGGCCACACGGTGTGTTATACCCACTCTCTTGGGGTGTCCCATGGCATGCCCAGACTTGAGATGCCTTGGAGGGGCTGCAGGAAAAGCAGGGAGTTGTTGTGGCCTGCTGGGCGGAGAAGGCCGGCTGGGGAACCCTGGGTGTTGCTCTGCCGTCCACAGTCCTCGCCTTCTCCTCCCACCCAGAGAGGGTGCAGGGGTGGCAAGTGTGAGGAGAGGAGCCATTGTGGGGTCTTGAATTTGCTCACTTACGTAGAACAAGCAGATGGCGTGTGACTCCACAGTGGCAGCCTTTAAAAGCTGCTTAGCACCCCGTGACGTGTCTCCCAGGGGACGCTTCTTCACAATGAGGCTGGAGCTGGCAGGGGGAAGGGAAGCGTCCCAGGTGGAGCTTCCGAGCCCCGCACTCCTCACTGGGGCTCTGTGCTTCGTCCTAGGCGTGGCCATCAAGATCCCTATCGTGTGTGTGGTGCTGGAGGGAGGACCGGGCACACTGCATGTAAGTACTGGCCAGCTGGGTGGGAGCCCGGGGGGGCGGGGGGTCAGGTCCTGCTGCATGCTGCAGGTGGGACAACTGACCCAAGCTGCTGTTACCAGCATTCCACGGGGACATTGGCAAGAGCAGGCAAGGAGCTTGCCCCCCACGTGATGGAGCAAGGGCGGTGCCCCGTGTGGCGGGGCTGTCTCCTGGTGAGGGAAGAGGGTACTGGCTCTGGGCAGTTGACCAGTACGAGGGGCTCCTGAGGGGCCTGCACAGGGATGGAGCTGATGGCCCCTCTTCCCAGGGCCCCGGGGCAGCCGTGGGAGGTTTCCGGAACTCTGTGCCCACACTCAAGGCCTGTGGGACCAGCAGCTGAACGTAAGGCAGGCTCCTCAGTGGTTTGAACACGCTGCCCATGGACCTTTGTTCGGAGCCCCCGCCACGGTGTGGGGTTCCCCTCGTTTGCGGTGTCTCTGCTGTAGGAACACATGTGACATTGCAGCCTGTCAGTTTGGGGCAGGAGCGTAGAAAATGTCACTTGTGTTTCGTGCTCCCAGGAGGAGAAAGGAACCCTGGGCTTTCCCGGGGTGGCGGGGTGCGTCTGGTCCCCACCTCCTCCGTACACGGACTCCTCCTCACATTCTCCCACGGACAGGGCCCAGGCTGGGGCCAGGGGCCCCTTCCTGAAGTTGAGGTCTCCCTGGATCCCTGGAGGTCTCTCCTTGTCATCCTGGTCTCATCCGGGCCCTAATGAGGGGGTGACTCTGGCCAGGTAGCGCCCTCTCTTTCTGGAGACATTCTTGTGCTCTCTCTGGCTGGTGCTGTTGAACGACAGGCCTGGAGGAGGTGGGGTGTCAGGCACGCACCCCACAGCGTATCAGGAGTGGCCGCCTCTCCCTTCTGCCTGAGGGTGCTGCCGCCCCGATCCGTGTTTTTGGTGAATTTCACGACAGCCCGTTCACCCGGATGTTAAAGCGCCGTCAGAGATTTCTCCATTTCGGGAACTGCGTGCGAGGGGGTGAGGGCCAGACCCTGACTCACACCGGCCCCCCACCTTGCAGACCATCTACAACGCCATCACCCATGGCACCCCCTGTGTGGTGGTGGAGGGCTCGGGTCGCGTGGCCGATGTCATCGCCCAGGTGGCCAGCCTGCCCATCTCCGAGATCACCATCTCGCTGATTCAGCAGAAGCTGGCCGTGTTCTTCCAGGAGCTCTTTGAGACCTTCACCGAGGGCAGGATTGTGGAGTGGACCAAGAAGGTGAGGCGGGCAGGCACGGCGGTCACCAGGCGTGGCTGACTCCCAGGTGCTCGTGGCCTGGGAAACAGGACCAGAAAACTCGGGACCCAGAGGCCCCAGGGGCTGGAGGGTGGGCGCAGCAGCGATCTGCAGAGGGAGGGCCCAGGGCAGGTGGGCGCCCTCCAGGAGGCAGCACACTGCCAGGCCAAAAGGGGGCGTGTCCCGAACCTGTCACCCGAAGAACATCAGGCCCGGGCTGGGACGCTACAGGGTCAAGAGTGCAGCTGTTCCGGGAAGAGGAGCTGCTGGATTGGAGGCCTGGAGGCCGGTGCTACAGCTGGACTGGGGGCGGGGGGGGGGGCAGAGGGGTGGAGCCGAGACTGGGGCAGCCAGGGTGCTGCTGCCTGGTGACAGCAGCAGGTGGCAGGGTCCCACCCGGCCTCCGCGCCTGGGGAGCTCACGGTCTCCTGGGTAGCCTCACAGAGGCGTTCCAGGGGCCGGGCAGGGAGGCAGGCAGAGTGTGGTGAGTCGGGGCCACCATGGCGCCCACCACCGCCAGGCAGCCTGGGAGGCACCTCCATGCCCCTCGGAGGCGTCAGTGGGCATGGGCCTCTCCTGGGGATCTTCAGGTCTGGTGAGCGTTCCGGGGGATCCCCTGGTCTCCAGGGCGTTTGGGGGACTTCAAGGATTGGGAGGGACGTACTGGGTGAAAATGGAGGGGTTTTGAGCCTCGACCTGCGGCTGACAGCCGGGTGAGGGTGATAGGAGGACCAGGGGGAGAAGTCACATTAAGCAACGCTGGGTGTTCAGCAGACACCCCTCACGGGTGGGGTGAACATTCTCCACACCTGGGCTGTGTTTTCTAACCACAGACCGCCAGCAAACATCGAGTACTTGGTCCCTTAGCATCTCCACCTTCACTGTCCAGGGTGTGGGAGTCCAGGTGCGGCCCTGGCCACATGGGTGGGCAGGACTCCTGCCCAGGGCTCTGGCTCCGTGTCCAGGGCCTCGCCTCTCCGGGTGCCCTTGGAGGAGGCAAGAGGCTGCTCGTCCCTGGGGGCCCCACTTGGGGAACGCTTGTTGCAGATCCAAGACATTGTCCGGAGGCGGCAGCTGCTGACCATCTTCCGGGAAGGCAAGGACGGCCAGCAGGACGTGGACGTGGCCATCCTGCAGGCCTTGCTGAAAGGTGAGGGCCGGGCAAAGTGGGGACCAGGGGAGAAGCCAGAACAAGGGTGCTCAGGGGGACCCCAGGTTCTAGTCAGTCAGACGCAGTGGTCGAGGGTGGCTGGCTGGCAGGGGCGCCCACTGCCGATGCTGGGGTACAGGTGTCCGTGTCCACTTGTCTGTTCACCTGAAACCGGAGTGTGGTCCCCAGTACTGCATCCCTTCGTGATCACCATCCTTCCTTACAGAGCTTCAGAGTAAAAAGGAAGAACCCTAGAACTCCCTCCTGACTCCACATCCTTGGCCCCACACTTCCTCCCAGCCTCCCCCACAGTAGAGCACCAACCTGGGGGGTCCTCGTGAACGGTGGAGCCCTGGGCCGCCCCCTTGGTCTGGCCTCTACCCTCCGGCCGCTCTTCCTGAGCCCACACTTCCTCTTCCCTCTTCTCTGCTGCTGGGGAGGCCAGTACTTCCCTGTCCTTTGCACTGGCCGCCCCATGGCTGTGCTGGGGACACGGCCCCCAGGCGGACCCTGTGCAGAGCGGGAAGCTCCCACGATAGGATGGCAAGCTTGACCTTTATTTCTGTGCACCTGCTCCATGCCCCTCTCACTGACAGAAGGAGTGAATATGGCCCATAAATCCTCACTCAACCCATGAGATGGTTAAAGCTCAGACTAGAGACTTCCGTTGAAAGGCCTTCATCTAGGAAGATTCTTGCTGGGACAGAGAGGAGCTGGGGAGAGTCAGAGCCTCTCTCTCCGGGCGCCAATAGGTGAAAGTGTGGGGCGGGGACAAGGAGCCGTGACTTACCACGTGACTGGTGGAGACAGGGGTGTTCCCGTCACAGACGGGCAGCAGGAGGTCTGTCTCTTCTTTGCTTTCTTCTCTGAAGTAGACAAAGGACCAACAAGAGGGACACCAGGCAGCTCAGGTCTGGGGAATCCAAGGCTACCGTGGCCTCAAAGGCTGCGACAAAGGGCCCTCGGGGGACCCTGAGTCTGACCATCAGTGCACAGCACTGGGAGAGGAAGGACCCTACTTGTGACCCAAGATGGACCTCCAGACTGAGGAGGACCTCTGTCCTCAGTCTGCTGTGACGATGTTCAGAGGCAGCAAAGTTGATGCCATGGGGGCGGTCCCTTCTGGGCAGATGCTGTGTGGGAGGGGCGTGAGCAAGCCCCAGGGGCTGGAATGTCTGGGTCTCGGTGAGGTTATGCAGGTGTAGATGCCAGTAAATATACAGAGCCATCAAGCTGTGCCTTTAAGACGTGTGCACTGTAGAATTCTGTTGATCTCAATGAGGAGTTTAGCAAGATGATCCTGGCGTAGCTCTGTGTGGTGTAGAACAGCGTGGGACGCACCTCCGTGTGCGCAGGTGGGAAAAGGAGAGATTAGGAGAGCCACTGGGGAACAGAAAGAGAGGGAATTTATTTCTGGAAGCAAACACAGTGTAATTGATTGTGACTAGTTGTTTCAGGGAAGGGGGTAGGCTTCTGGGGTAAGGTGTGCAAGAAAATACACGTGGCTGTAGAAATATGTATGGGTTTTTCAATGTCAACCCTTTTTAAAAATCGACTTCATGGACGTACAGTTTATATATAGTAACCCCCCATTCTGAGTTTATTGCTGGTTGGACTCTAACAGGTGTGGAACCCCACGTTCCCACCTCAGCCCAGAAAGTTCCCTCCTGCCCCTTGGCCATCAAACCTCCTTCCACCCCACCGTGGGGGACCTGCTTTCTGCCCCTACAGGGCAGAGACCTGTTCTAGAACTTCATGGTGACAGAACCACACGCTCTCTGTTCCTTTGCATCTTGCTGCTTCTGCTCAGTGCTGTGGTTCTGAGATTCTACCATGTTGTTACGGGTATCAGAACTCAGTTCCTCGTTGCTTCCGAGTGGAATTCTGTCATGCGTGGTGGTCTGGTGTCCATTCCCCTGTTGATGGACACTGCGGTGGCCTCCAGTTTGGGGCTATTACAGACACAACTACTGTATTTTGGCCGTGTCTGTTTACCCCAGATTTTTTTAATAATTATTTTTTAAGATTTTTATTTATTTATCTTTAGAGGGGAAGGGTAGGAGAGAGGGAGAGGGAGAGAAATATCACGGTATGGTTGCCTCTTGTGTGTCCCCTGCTGGGAACTGGCCTGCAACCCAGGCATGTGCCCTGACTGGGAATTGAACTGAGATCCTTTGGTTCACAGGCCGAGCTCAATCCACTGAGCTACACCAGCCAGGGCTGTTTGCCCAAATTTTTGAGGGAAAGTGAGGATGTGCATTATACATGGGTATAATGAATACATACCACAGGTATAATAATGGATATAACAATCCCGGGTATAACACATAAAAATGTGGGTGCTCATTATACACGGTAAAACACGGTATTTTTTTTTTTTTTTCATTTCTCTTGGGTCCACCTCTAGGAGTGGAATGACGGATTCTTTAGGGTGAGTGTATGTTTATAAGAAACTGCCAAACCATTTTCCGAAAAGATCGTTCTGCTGTACCTCTGTGCAGCCTCCCCAAGGTGGGGTATTGTCAGTCTTCGGCGGCAGCCCTCCTAGTGTGTGGGAAGTGACGTCTCAGTGCGGTGTCCCTGATGACCAATGAAAGATGTGAGCATCTTTTCCTGGGCTCCATGGCCATTTGGATATCATCTTGGTGGACTGTCTTTCCAATCATTTGTGCATATTTACTTGGTTGTCTTTTTATTTTTGCCTTGTAAGAGTTTTGATGTATTCTGGAACAAATCCTTCATCAGATGTACATGCTAGGCTATCTGCTCCTGGCTTATAGTCTGTTTTTATATTTTTGTCCAGGTGTTTGTGAAGAGCAGAAGGCCTAAATTTTAATGCATTTTAACTCACCCATTTGTTCCTTCATGGTTCATGTTCTTCGCAAACATTTCCTCTGTTCCTCGGGGCAGCTCTGTGGGCTCAGCTCTCATGCTTAAGTCTGTGACCCCCTCCCCCACACCCAGTCAGCCTTGTGTGTGGTGCGAGGTGAGGGTCAGAGGGTCTTGTTTCTTTTTTTTCTTCCCTGAACAACACCCCATGTTGTAAAATGTTAAGCCCGGGAGAGTGAAGGTAAACAAGTTGGTTTAAGTACTTGTCCCAATGACCTGGGGTTGAGGGCGGGGTGGGCGGCTCTGCAATGAAGACAGGAAAGGGACGTGACTTCTGACTGCTCAGGTGGAAGTGTCCGCCTTTTGGAGACGGGAGATTGTGTGTTCTTTAAACTTAGGGCTTGACCAGGAGGCGGGGCTGGGCAGGGGAGCTGGGGGGTGCCCAGAATGGTGACCAAGACTCCCTGATTCTAACACCGGAGGGAAAAGCTGTTATAAAGGCATGGGTGTGGGAGGGCTTTGCAGCTCAGCCCTGAACTTACTGAATTTAAAGCACTGAGAAGCTGAGGCCCAGGACAAGCCCTGCCTCTCCGACTTGGTTAGACCTCAGAGATGCTGACCAGCAGTGGTCTGGAGCTGCAGGTTGAAGCCCAGGATACTCCGTTCTTACCCGCAGCCTCTCGGAGCCACGACCACTTTGGCCACGAGAACTGGGACCACCAGCTGAAGCTGGCAGTGGCGTGGAATCGCGTGGACATCGCCCGGAGCGAGATCTTCACGGACGAGCGGCAGTGGAAGGTGTGGCTCTCGGGGCTGCCCTGGGGGCAGTGGGGGTGGAGGGAGGGGTGCTGGGCCCACACAGGTTGTGCCGTAGGAGCAGGGTGGGCCCTGCAGGATGGCCTCCGTCGAAATCCAGCCCTTCCCTTGGTGGAGGGTGGCCTGGCCAAGGTTCCCCCTCGCTACACTGGAGACAGCAGTCGTCTCGTGCAAGGGCGCCGAGGCCCGGATCTGGGAGGCGGTGGCCGGCGCAGCCCCCCATGGTGCTCTCTCTCAGCCTGCAGAGCTGCACCCCATGATGACGGCCGCCCTCATCTCCAACAAGCCCGAGTTCGTGAAGCTCTTCCTGGAGAACGGACTGCGGCTGAAGGAGTTCGTCACGTGGGACACCCTGCTCTACCTGTACAAGAACCTGGACCCCTCCTGCCTGTTCCACTGCAAGCTGCAGAAGGTGCTGGCGGAGGAGCCCGAGCGCGTGGCCTGCGCGCCCGCCATGCCCGCCGTGCAGATGTACCACGTGGCTCAGGTGCTGCGGGAGCTCCTGGGCGACTTCACGCAGCCGCTCTACCCCCGGCCCCGCTCCAGCGACCGGCCAAGGCTCCTGCTGCCCGTGCCCCACATCAAGCTCAACGTGCGTGCTGGTGACGTGGCCCCCGCTCAGCGTGGCCTGTGTGTCAGGCCACCGCTGTATTCCTAGAGTTTTCTAAAAAAATTTTAGTTTGTATTTTTATTAGAAAGGAAATACACTTCCTGCCTTAGTCCGCTCAGCTGCCATAACAAAGTCCTGCAGACTGGGAGTTCATTCTCTGCAGCTCTGGAGCCTGGAGCCCTGAGGCCATGGTGCCAGCAGGGCTGGTTTAAAGAAGGCTTTCCTTCCGGGCCCGCAGGCGGGTTTTCTTCTGCTTGCACCATGTAGGGAGAGAGAGGGAGAGAGAGGAAGTATTGCTTCCTCTTCTTAAAAGGACTGTCATCCTGTCGGGGGAGGGCCCCATGCATACGACCTCATGTACCCTTAACCGCCTCCTTAGAGACAGACCTTGTCCCCAGACACAGTCACGGTGCGGGCTGGGGCTGCAGCATATGAATTCGGGGAGGGACATAATTCAGCATAATTCTCTCTTTCTGAAAATTTTGAATGATACAAAAGGTTCTTCAAGGAAGATGATCCCCCGCGTGCCCTGTACCCCCAGGCCTGCTCAATGGGTGTAATTAATTTTCATATAGGCGCGCGTCAGGATACTCCAGCCATGTCTGGGTGAGGTGCCCAGCGAGTGTGTTGCAGCACTAGGAGGGGGTGTTTCTAGTCTCATCCCTGCTTGATGGGAATCCCTCGGCATCTGTGTTAAGCACCATGCTGGTAGATCAGGGAGTGTTCATCTCCTGGTTCATTAAGGTTTTACAAGTGAAATCTCAACACTGAATTTGTCAGTTTCCCTTTGAGCAGTTGAACTGCTCTTCAACTTTTGAGAATTATTTCAATAGGTTTTCTCATAGTGAAATGTTTTTATTGTTGTTTTGACTCTCAACTTGATTGCAGTGTAAGATGTGTTTAATATGACGCTGGATTCTGTTGCCAATATGTTCAGTGTTTTTGCATCAGACTATTTAAGGCTTTGATTGTAGTTTTATTTTGGGGTTGTACTTGTCAGGTTCTGGTACCAATTTTACGTTAGTCTTGTAAAATCCACTGAGAAGCCTTCCTTCTTTCTCTGCTCTGGAACAGTTTATGTGGCTGGAATTCACTGCTTCTTACAAGCTCAGCAGACTCCCTTGTGAGTCCATCAGGGCCCAGTGCCTTTTTGGGTAGTAGCTCTGATAACTCTCTCAGTTTCTTTCCTGATGATTTCTTTGTTTAGGTTTTCTGTCTGTTCTAAGATCAGACCAGGTTTTATTTTTTCTCTGCCAGAAGATGACCTACTTCTTTCAGGCTTTCAAATCTGTTCATTGTCCCAGGCAAGCTGTGCCTGACCCTTGAGAAAGATGTGGTTGTGGCTCAGTTTTACATGTCCACAGTTCTGTTCCTCTTGATTCTGATGTATTTCAGATGCCCAGTTGGAAGGCACTTAAAGAAGGTCCAAAATGGAAGCTCACACTTACCCATGACTGCAATTGAAGAAGATAAACTAATTTTTTATACAGATAAGCCTTCAGGAAATATTCAAAACCACTTAAAGAAAGTGCGGTTTTGTGTGTGAGATCGGAAATGTGTTCTCTGCCTCTGAGAAATGCTTCCAGACTGTCTGAGTATGTGTTTCCTTACTGATCAGCCAGGAAGCCTGGGTTCTTATGTCACTATGTAGGTTGAGTGTGTCTGCAGCCCCGGTGCCCTCCCGTTCACGTGGCACCTCAGTGTCTGGTCAGCAGCTCATTTTCTGCGGGAGAAACTGTAGGTTTTTGAGGAGCTCACAGCCATGAATCTGTTCACAGACTCTGTGTTAGAATTCATCTTCGTAGAAAAAGGCTCTGCTCCCATCAGATAAGACGGAGGAATCTTGAGCTGCCTGGAGTGTAACAGGATCTGCAAACGTTAGTGCAGGAGTTGGTTGGTATCCCACTTTCTGGAGGTTTCTCCGTGTGTCCAGAAGGATGGTTTTAGAACCCCTGTGTTCAGGAGAATGATCTAGGGTGTGGTTGAAAATGCAGGTCGCAGGGCTCACCCTTCAGGGACAGAGGTGAAAGGTTGGGCTGTGCTCAGGCCCTTCACTGCCCCCAGACCCCGCGGGGAATCCGATGCAAGCAGGGACCCGGGCGGGGGCTCTGACTGTCTGCTGCTCTCCAGGTTCAGGGAGTGAGTCTCCGATCCCTTTACAAACGTTCATCGGGCCACGTCACGTTCACCATGGACCCGGTCCGAGATCTTCTCATTTGGGCCATTGTCCAGAACCGCCGGGAGCTGGCAGAAATCATATGGGCTCAGGTAATCAGATACGTGGCTGTGGGTGGGTCAGTGACAGGGCTGCGGCAGTGAGCCCGGCCAGCGAGCCCGGAGCCAGCAGCAGGTGGGGTCGCGCATGGCCATGGAGGGCGGGCGGTGGACATCACAGCACCTGAAGGGACTCAGGGTGCCCAGTGCTGAGAACAAAGGGCTTGGCTATAAGCAAGAACAATAATTTTTTGAAAGGTGAGCCATCCAAACTCCTGCAGTTCTATGCAGGGAGGAGGCTGGCCAGGAGCGGCCACCCCCCATGGCCCACGTGGGTTTGGGGGGGTCAGCGCACAGGCTGTGGCTGTCCTGTTCAGCAGAGACTTCAGGACAGGTTCCGTCCCTGGCAGGGCTGGGTCTCTCCCCATTGGCCGTGGGGATCTCAGTGGAGACCCTCCGTTCCTTAGATGGGAGCAGGCCGCCATGCCCCTGCCCTGAGGCTGGTTCGAGCTGATTCTCCTCTTAAAGGGAAAGTAAATTTTCATATTTTTTCTCAGTGAGCCCCTGCTTTTTGGGCCTTGCAATTTCCACGTTGGTCTCGAGGAGTTGGCTTCCTCCCCAGTGTCACTGGCAGCGTGGAACTGGTGGTGGTTCCAGGAGGTTCTCCCTCTCCCAGGGTGCAGGGAGGGTCAGTGGCTGGGCCAGGCCTGTGGCCTTGGTTGCTCCGTGTGGCTCAGGGGATGCAAAGGCCAAACACAGACTCCCAGGCTCTGACACGGGCCCCTAGCGCTGGGCCGGTGCTGCTTTTAGACTCGGCACGCCAGGCTTTGCCCGGAGAGCCTTCCTTGAGATTTTCTTAGTCCCTGACTGGTGCCTGGGACTTGCGGTGCCACTGAGGCAGGGAGCCCTGGGCCTGGGCAGAGACTTGCATGGGTCTGGCCCTGTTTCTCCCCATTGGCCGCTCTCTGACCCACAGCCCACACCTGGGGTTGACCAGATGCCCCGGGAGCTCTGGACCTTGTGCCGGCAGGACTGTGCTAGCAGTGCTGTGTCCCGTCCATGTTCTGGGTGGGCAAGCAGGCCTCCCAGCGAGCAGACTGCTCCTGCTGGCCAGTGCGGGAGCCTAGGCCCCAGAAAGGGCTTGTGCATTGATTTGGGTGGTGCAAGTGGTCCATATAGTCAGGAGCCACAACAAGTTACAGCCAGCGGCCCATGCTGTCCCGGGGCCTCTGCCTTCATCACCCCTCGGCAGTGTCTGTGGGGTTCCCAGGGTGGACATGCAGGTCCTCACTGTGGTTCCCCCCGGCTCCAGAGCCAGGACTGCATTGCCGCGGCCTTGGCCTGCAGCAAGATCCTCAAGGAACTCTCCAAGGAGGAGGAGGACACCGACAGCTCCGAGGAGATGCTGGCACTCGCTGACCAGTATGAGCACAGGGCCATTGGTGAGCTCTCTGGGGCCGTGGCCTGTGGCCATGCCCAGCTCTGTGTGTTGCCCTGGGGCCCTTGTCCCAGGTCTCAGCCCCTCAATGTCACTCTGTGTCGCCCTGCGGTCCTCGTCCCAATCTCAACCCCATTCCTGCCCAGGCTGTGCCACCTGAGGGGGCTGCCCTCTGACACTGTCCCCTTGGTGGCGATGGCAACCCTGCTGCTGTGACACAGATCCCCCTCCATCAGGGGTCTTCACCGAGTGCTACCGGAAGGATGAGGAGAGAGCGCAGAAACTGCTCATCCGTGTGTCGGAGGCCTGGGGGAAGACCACCTGCCTGCAGCTGGCCCTGGAGGCCAAGGACATGAAGTTCGTCTCCCACGGGGGCATCCAGGTGACCTCCTGAGGGCCTGCCTCCAGAAACAGCTGCCCATGGTGCTGTCAGGGGGACACAGCCTCCACTCACATGGAGGGCACCCACACGCACGCATTTCAGGTCCCTTGGGGACCCAGGGACGGTGCCTGGCCCACTGGTCACATGCTGCAGACCCCCGCAGACCCTCCCTCCCCGCTGTTCACAGAGGAGGAAACGGACGCTGAGAGAGGGTGGTGGGTGGTGAAGGCCACTGGTCCCCTCCACACTGGGAGCGCTGGCGGTGCCCCCGGAGGCCCCAGGAGGGACACGTGGCAGAGGGCAGAGTGCCGAAAGCAGGGAGCTCCTCCACAAGCATTGAAGGCCTGGCATTCAGTGGGTGCCCTCAGAACACTGGTGTTCCCTTGAGCATGGCTTCGTGCTCTCACCATGTCCCTGGAGCCTCATCATGTGCTGTGCTGTGCGGGGGCCTGGGGATGTAGTGGGAGGAGTCCCATCACCACCCCACCCACACACGCACGCCCAGTGCTCCGGGGGGCCAGCTGGTGAGAGCCAGGGGGGACAAGCCCTGGAGGCGGAAGCCCAGGTACGGGCCCTGCCTCTCCCTGCTTACCTCTGGGAGGGCCGGCCTGGCTCGCCTGGAGCCTCTCCTCAGCTGGCAGGTGAGGGGGGGGGGGCGCCCCGTGCCACCCACCGAATCGCATGGTTGGGGGCCCAGAGAGTGCCGTGCCTGAGCCTGTGGAGTCGCTCACCCTCAGGGGAGGGGTGCAGGGAAGCTGAGGCCAGGTGTGGGGAGGGAGGGCCCCCCCATCCTGAAACTGGCCTCCTGCGTCCACAGGCTTTTCTGACCAAGGTGTGGTGGGGTCAGCTCTCCGTGGACAACGGGCTCTGGCGGGTGATCCTGTGCATGCTGGCCTTCCCCCTGCTCTCCACTGGCCTCGTCTCCTTCAGGTGCCCCTGGCTGCGGGGCTGCGGGGCTGCGGGCAGGGCCTGGGGCTCAGGACCTTCCATCCCAAACGCCCCGACCAGGGGCGAGGTGCACGAATCCTCAGGGCTGTGCCTGGATCCTAGACTGGCCAGGATGTGTGTGGGAATAAGGCAAAGGGAAGAAGGGTGCCCCCTGTGCAAAGCACCCTGCCCACCCCCCACCCGCCTGAGCGTTTACTGCCTCCAAGCACCCACCCGCCCTGAGCACCCACCCTGCCCTGAGTACTCAGGTGGGATGAGGGTGTGTTACAGCCCTAATGGAACCAGGCTGCAGGCGCTTTGGGGTCCAAGCTCTGCAGGGCGTCTGGCGGGGCCCCTGTGTTACAGCTGCATGTGCAGGGCCACAGGGGTACATCCTCCCTCCCTGCTGCATGGTGTGAACACCTGCGAGAACCCCCCCGCCCCGAGCACCCGGCCCGGTCCTGGGGTGGCCAAGGTCCTCAGGCTGTCAGGCCCCTCACGGCCTCACTGTCACCGCAGGGACAGGCGGCTGCAGGCGGTGCGAGGCCTGGCCCGGGTCCGCGCCTTCTTTAACGCGCCCGTGGTCATCTTCCACCTGAACATCCTGTCCTACTTCTCCTTCCTCTGCCTCTTCGCCTACGTGCTCATGGTGGACTTCCAGCCCTCGCCCTCCTGGTGCGAGCACCTCATCTACCTCTGGCTCTTCTCCCTGGTCTGCGAGGAGTTGCGGCAGGTATGTCCCGCCCTTCCCTGCAGTCCTCAGGGGGCCCTCGTCTACCGGTCCCCTCCCACGGGCCCTGGGCTCCGTCACTGCCTCACGTGCCCCTTGGCCCACTTTGCTCACACTCCGTAAACACCACCCCCCTGGGGACCTGGAGCAGCAGAAGGCGGTGCAGGCCGGGCGGTGCTGTCTCCTAGTCTGCTGGCCCCTCCTCTCCCCATGGCCTCCTGCAGCCAGGCTCTGTGGTCACTCTGGGAGTCTCCCCCTCCTCTTGGAGCTGCTGCAGGAAGCCCAGGGCAGCTGATTCTAACAGTGGGGTGGGGGCTTCCCCAACACACTCATTCGCATATTGGGCAGGCCTGGGGTCAGGGCAGCCTGAGGAGCTTGGTGACACCTCCTGCCCAGGAGCGGGGTGAGAGTGCACCCCCTCCCCAGCTAGCCTGCTCTCCAGGAAGGGGCGAGTGTGTTACCGTGGGTAAGATGAGCCTGCCAGCCGGCCAGGCCTCACCTGACACACCCTCTCGCAGCTCCTCTACGACCCTGATGAGTGTGGGCTGGCGAAGATGGCGCTCCTGTACTTCAGCGACTTCTGGAATAAACTGGACATCGCTGCCATCCTGCTCTTCATAGCAGGACTGACCTGCAGGTGAGCGGCCCTCTCCATGCGCAGCGCCCGCAGGGGTGGGCTCGGGACTGGGATCAGAGCTGGCCACCTGTCTCTCCGGTGGCCGACCCTGCCCGCCCTGGGGACTGTGGGGACAGCAGAGGATGGCTGTCCATGTGCACAGGTGGTAGCTCCGTCCTCTGGGGCCTGGCCTCTCTGCTGCCCATCCAGGCCACACATGTCTGCCACCATGCCACATGCCAGGTCCCCTGTCTCCATGACACTCAAGGGACCCTGCCCAGCCTCCCGTCCCAGGATGCCTGCACAGCCTGGCTACGTGCCCAAGGCCAGGCTTCTGGAACTGTCTGGAGAACGCTCCCCCTACCCCGCATCAGAGTCTCTGCCCTTGAGCTCACACCCAGTTTTTAGTGTGTCAGGGCCCAGAAGTGGCCAGAGCTCTTTGCCTCCAGGGGCCACACGTGGGCTTGGGCAGGCGAGCCGGTGGCCGGGGACAGGACCTGGGAGCAGCAAGCTGAGCTTCCTGCCTCTGCCCCGGGCCAGGCTGATCCCAGCGCTGCTGTACCCCGGGCGCATCATCCTCTCTCTGGATTTCATCATGTTCTGCCTCCGGCTGATGCACATATTCACCATCAGCAAGACGCTGGGGCCCAAGATAATCATTGTGAAGCGGATGGTAAGGGGATGAGGAGCCCTGAGGCCAGGTGCAGGTGAGGAGCTCCGGGCTTAAGCGCGCCCCTAGGTTCCCACGTGTCTGCTTTGCCCCTGGGCTCTCACCTCCTGGCACGTCCGTCTTGGGTCTTTTCCTGTATGTCACCTCTTCCAGGCAGCCTTCCTTGATCCCCACAGCACATTCCTGATCCCTGTGACAGCTCCAGTGCTCCCCTCTGTGGGTCACAGTCACATCCAACCCCTTCTACCCATCGTGGGGTGCGCAGGGGATTAGGACATGGGGGCAGCCCCAGAGCTGTGTCCCTGCAGCTCCCGGCTCCAAGCGTCTGCAGCATGGGTGTCCGCCGCTCTCCCTGCACTGCAGCGTGCACAGGCCGGGCACGGAGGGTGGAGTCCTCCGGCGGTCAGGACAGCAGGGTGTGTGTGTGTGTGTGGCTGCAGCCGGGGCTGCCTTGTCTCTGCAGATGAAGGATGTCTTCTTTTTCCTCTTCCTGTTGGCCGTGTGGGTGGTGAGCTTCGGGGTGGCCAAGCAGGCCATCCTCATCCACAACGAGAGCCGGGTGGACTGGATCTTCCGGGGGGTCGTGTACCAGTCGTACCTCACCATCTTCGGGCAGATACCGGCCTACATCGACGGTAGGAGGAGGTCCTGACAGCCCTGGGGAAGGAGGCCCTGTGAGCCCAGAGGACGAGGAGGGGAGGGGGCATTTCCCACCTGCTCAGCGCTGCCCCAGGACGGGGACTCCTGGGGATTCCCCAGGGAAAGGAAGAGGCAGGGGCTCACGCTGTGCACTTGAGGGGCAAAGGCCTCAGCTGGGGTGGGGGCAGGTGCTGAGCTGAGATCCTCGAAGCTTCGGCTGAGATCCAGGTGGGCTGAGGGTGTGGCCTGGGGCCCTGGGGCATCAGCGGGGTGTCTTTTCACTTTCTGTATGTTGTCCTTTGAAGCACACAAGTTTTTAATTTTGATAAAGTTCAAATGATCAGTCTCTTATCATCTGTGCTTTGCTGTCATATCTAAAAACCTATTGCCCAGCCCAAGGTCATGAAGATTTATGCTACATTGTTACCCTCAAAGCTTTATGGCTTTAGCTCTTACTTTGGGCCTTTGATCTACTTAAATTTTTTTGTGTACAGTGTTCTTCTGTATGTAAATGCTCAGTTATATCTGGATATTTGTTGAAAAGATTATTTTTTTTCCTTTTGGATTATCTCTAAATCTTTGTCAAAAATCAATCGACCATTAATGAAGGGGTTTATCTCTGGGCTCTTCGTTCTGTTCCACTGATCTGTATGTCTGTCCTTGTGCCAGTACCCCACTGTCTTGGTTACTGTCGCTTTGCAGTAAGTTTTAAAATCAGGAAGTCTGAGTCCTTCAACTTTCTTCTTTTTTAAAAAAAAAGAATAATCACTTTTTAAAAAAAGATTTTATTAATTTTTTAATTAGTTTTTAGGGAGAGGGGAAGGGAAGGAGAAAGAGGGAGAGAGAAACATCAATGTGTGGTTGCCCCTCATGTGCCCCCAACTGGAGACCTGGCCCGCAACCCAGGCATTTGATTCCCTGACTGGGAATCAAACCAGCGACCCTTTGGATTACAGGCCCACACTCAATCCACTGAGCTATACCAGCCAGGGCTGTCAACTTTCTTCTTTTTCAAGATTGTTTTGGCCTCTGGGTCCCTTGGATCCACAATGAAGTTTGGGATTAGTGAATCAATTTCCTTTTAAAAAAAGGCCTCTAGGATTTTTTCTTTAAAGATTTTATTTATTTATAGAGAGGGGAGAAGGGAGGGAAAAAGCGAGAGAGAGAAACATCAGTGTGTGGTTGCCTCTTGTATGCTCCCATCTGGGGACCTAGCCCACAACCCAGGCATGTGCCCTGACTGGGAACTGAACCAGCGACCCTTTGGTTTGCAGGCCGATGCTCAATCCACTGAGCCACACTAGCCAGGGCGGCATTTAGGATTTTGATTGTAAATATGGAATGTCTTTCCACTTATTTATGTCTTTAATTTCAATAACATTTTGTAGTTTCCAGTGTATAAATTGTACTACTTCTATTAAATTTATTCCTAAGTGTTTTATTCTTTTCCATACTGTAGTAAGCAGAATTGTTATATTAATTTTGTTTTGGATTATTTATTGCTAGTGTATAGAAATATGCTATATTTTGTATAACAATCTTGTATCCTGAAACCTTGCCAAACTTTTATTAGCTCTAACAGATTTTTGATGGATTCCTTGGGATTTGTGCTACAGATCATGTCATCTGCAAATAGAAATACTTCCACTTGTTCCTTCCCAATCTGGATGCCTTTTATTTTTCTTGCTTAATTATCCTGCTAGAGTCCCTGATACAATGATGAAGTATTGAGAACAAATCTCTGTCTCGTTCCAGACGTTGGGGTTGGGAAGCTCTCAGTCTTTCATTACTGCGTGTGATACTAGCAGTGGGTTTTCTCTAAATATCCTTTACTGGTTGAAGAAGTTCCCTTCTGTTCCTGGTTTCTTGAGTGTTTTTATTATGAAAGGCTGTTAGAGTTTGTCAAATGCTTGTTCTGCATCTGTTGAAATGTTCGTATGGCTTCTGTTCTTTATGCTATTGCTATGGTGTAGTAATTGATTTTCAGGTGTTAAACCAACTCTACCTTCCTGGGATGCAACTCACTTGGTCGTGGTGTATCATTCTCTCTATATGTTTCTGGACTCAATTTTCTAGTGTGTTGTTGACAGTTTTTGCCTCTGTACTCACAAAGGACATTGGTCTGTAGATTTCCGGTAACGTTTTATCTTCTTTTGGTATCAGGTGATGCTGGTTTTAATTCTTCTCTAAATATTTGGTGGAATTCATCAGTGAAGGCATCTGGGCCTGAACTTTTCTTTGTGTGAAGTTTTAAAATGACTAATTCAATCATTTTACTTGTTGTAGGTGTATTTGTATTTTTTGTTTCTTTTTCAGTCACTTTTGGTAGTTTATGTCTTTCTAGGAGTTTGTCCATTTTTCTAAGTTATCTAATTTCTTAGTTCTTTGTAATATTCTTATAGTTCTTTTTATTTTTCTAATGAAAGGAACTATTTTTCTATAGCTCCTAAGGAACTATTTTTTCGTAGTTTCATAAGGAACTATGTTTCTATAGTTCCTTTTATTTTTCCTAATATTCTTATAGTTCCTTTTATTTTATTTTTGTAAGAGTGGTAGTAATGTCCTCTCTTTCATTTATGATTTTAGTAATTTGAGCTGTTTCTTTTTTTTGTCCTTCGTCGGTGTAGAAAAGAATTTTAATTTTGTTGATCATTCTCAAGAACCAGATTTTGGTTTTCTTCATTTTCTAAAAATATTTTATTTTATTTATTTGCATTCTGATCTTTATTACTTCCTTCTGCTTGTTTTGAATTTGCTTTTCTCTTTTTAGTTCGCTAAAGTGGAAGGTTATGTTATTGATTTGAGTTCTTTTTAATATAGGTATTTTTAACTATTATAGTGGGTTTCTATCTCAGAAAATTAGTAACACTTAAAAAATATATTTGATTACAGAACAGTACATACTCATTGTTGAAAAATTTTAAAATTCAAAGTAAAGAAAGACGTGGTCCCTAATCCCGTACCCCAGAGTTAACCATTGACAACTTGGCATGTTCCCGTAGAGACGTTTTCACGCCCAAGCTGAGTGGATGTTTATGTTTTATCACGCATCCTCCGCTTCTTTACCAACGTGGGACTGTATCTGCTTGGCAACGACCTGCTCCCTGCCAGTCCCTCGCCTCTGAGTTACTTTGTTTCCTCCTGTCTCCCCTTTTCAGTACTTGTTAATTTGCTCCTTTGGACTTCTCCCGCACTGTGTCGGCCTCTCCAGGTTGGGACCTGTGGGTTAGCAATGACGCGTAGCCTCCTGGGGCTAGCTCCTATCTAGGGCCCAGGAAGTGGCTGGTGGGGACGGCTGTGTCCTGGGCAGGGGCACGTGCCGGCCCGGAGAACATGTCTGGCTCCTAGGGTGTCCCTTGGCAGCCACGCTTCCCGCCCTCAGAGGATGCTTGGGTGCAGACGGACATCTCTCTGGGCTTTCTTTGGGGCCGGGCTGACAGCTCAGTTCCCTGAGATGTGCGGGTGTCCAGGCCTTGTGACTGTGTGCTTTGTCTTGTTACCTGCCTCACCCCATGCTAGGTGTGAACTTCAACCTGGACCAGTGTAGCCCCAATGGCACCGACCCCTACAAGCCCAAGTGCCCCGAGAGCGACTCCACCCACCACCAGCCCATCTTCCCCGAGTGGCTGACCGTCATCCTGCTCTGCCTGTACCTGCTCTTCACCAACATCCTGCTGCTCAATCTGCTCATCGCCATGTTCAAGTGAGTGCTGTGGGGGCGGGGGGCTCACCTAGGCCATGCTCTCCACTGTCCTCCTGCCATCACCACCCCCAGTGCATGGGAGCTTGAGCCCGGGACCCAAGACCAGGTGCTCTGAGGTGCCTCGTTCAACCCTGGCTGCAGTGTGTCGGCCACTCTCCCTGGTCACTGCTGTGTCCGGGGCACTGCTGCTGGGGCAGCGCTGGTCATTCCAGCCCGTGGGCCATGACGTGGGAGGCCATGGGTGGCTGGGATGGGCAAAGTCTCACTCCTCCCTGTTCCTGGGGTCAGTGGGGCTACAGGGGTGGACTCCAGGTTCATGGTCAGGGAATCTCTGGGTGCCTCACAGAGGTCAGCGCCCCTGGAGGGGCTGGAGCCCAGCCACATGTGGGGGGGACGGCAGGATGTGCACGCAAGGCTCTGGGGAGACACGCGCAGCTGCACCCGGCCCCCGTCCTCTTGGAGGACACACCGTTGCGCTGGTTGTTGGCGCACCTGCACCAGGAGCCGGAGGGGAAGCTTCCGGCGCAGGCCGCCCACCTGGCAGGCGAGGGGCCGGGCTGAGGCCTTCGCAGGCGCGGAGGAACGCCTGTCGGCGCTTCGTGAGAATGCTGCTCTTCCAGGCCCGTGGGGCCCGTGACCCTTGTGACGATCTGTCAGTTCCCAGTTTGGGCGGGTTTCTCTTTCTCTTCTGCATTCATCAGCTAAGGCGCTGAGGTGGTCACTTTCCGCTTCCTGGGACAGACGCCGAGCCTGGGCCGAAACCGAGGTAGAGGCCCGAGGGGACTGGCAGCCGGGGGCTCTGTCCCTGTAGCAAGTGAAGCACGGGCGTTTCCGCCCTGCTGGCCCACCCTGGAGCGCCTCCTCCATCTCGGATGGGGCTCCGCCAGGGTCCATCCGCCAGGTGACAGACGCTCAGAGAATAAGCGTGTCTGCCTGTTGAAGACACCGCCCCTCCCCTTTGTCAGGTTCAGCCGATAAACTCCTTTTGGAGTTCACCTGCAGGGCGATGTCTAAGCTCCCCACAAAGGTCTGCGTTGTTTTGCCACTATCGAGGTTTACAAACAAACTCTCAAATCCAGGTGTTCTTTCTTTCTTCTCACTCCGGCTGTCGGGAAGCTCAGAATTCTGAGTCCGGCTAGTCAGCTGTCTTTTTCTGCTTCTAGAATCGCCCTCCTGGGAGGTGTGCGTCCGCCATCTGCGGGCCATCGCCCAGACCCCCAAGCGGCGAAAGGGGGTGTAATCGTTCCTACTGCATCTTGTTGTCCTGAGCCTCATCATTCTCGTGTAACCGGCGTGCCCCTTGCCTCCCCGCCAGCTACACGTTCCAGCAGGTCCAGGAGCACACGGACCAGATCTGGAAGTTCCAGCGGCACGACCTGATCGAGGAGTACCAGGGCCGGCCCCCGGCCCCGCCCCCCTTCATCCTCCTCAGCCACCTGCACCTCTTCATCAAGCGGGTCATCCTGAAGATACCCGCCAAGCGACACAAGCAGCTCAGTAAGCCGAGCCCTCCACTGTCTCCAGAGTGGGTTTGTTCTCAGAGGTCTTGGGGACCAGATGTGGGCTTGGGGCAGGTGTGGTGGCTCCTTCTAGAATCCTGGAAGCTTGGGAAGAATGCAGATGGTTCAGGCCACTGGCCTCCTCCTACCAGCCCCCCTTGGGGGTGGGTGTGGGGTGGGCTCCGCCTGCCACTCAGGGGGCAGGACTGTTGGCAGGGCCCTGGAATGGGCTGGGACCTCCTCACCTGTGCTCCTCATGCAGAGTTCGGGCCCCTCCGTCTGCCCCCCACACAGAGAACAAGCTGGAGAAGAACGAGGAGGCGGCGCTCCTGTCCTGGGAGATCTACCTGAAGGAGAACTACCTGCAGAACATGCAGTACCAGCAGAAGCAGAGGCCGGAGCAGAAGATCCAAGACATTAGCAACAGGTACGGGAGGCCAGGGCGGCCCCCTCGGTGGAGGGGGCGGTAACACAGCCTCCTTCGGTTCCAAGACATAATGGTCACATAGGCCACCCCCCCAGGGGAGGCCCAGTAGCTGGTCACCTGGGACAGGCAACCTCCGCACCACAGCCCCTGGGAATTGTACCAACACCAGCCCGTGTCCTCCGGTGACCCACAGCCCTGCCTCTGGGTCTTGGGAAGGCCACCTGTGTGTGTGGGGGGCTGACCCTGAAAGGCAGGGGTGGGGCGGGCTGCAGGAGGGGCGGACGCACCTGTCTGGGAGGCCAGCTGGGGGTCCGGGAGGGCAGGCAGTTGTTGCCGGGCCAGACTCTCAGGCCCACTCCGCGCCGTCCTAGTTCCGGCCCTCGGTTCCTCCCACCCTGCTTCTTTCCAGGGTGGGGGTCGGTGTTGGGGGGGCGATTGCTCTGCTCCGTCCTCTCCATCCCGCCCTCAGCCCTGTGGGCACCAGAAAGACCTGGCTGCCTTGGACACAGACAGTGGAGGGCGTGAGGGGTTAGTCCTGCGCCCCTTCTGTGTCTCACTGTGGGCCAGGAGGAGGGAGGGGACACAGGGCCATGCAGTCACGGCAGCCCCTGTCCCTGAGGCAGAGGTTCCCGCAGGCCATGGAGAGGGCGTCTGGGGGAGTGGCCAAGTGTGTGCTCCCTCCTTCTGCTTAGAGACTGGGCACCCGCCTTTCTCCGCCTCTCTTGGCTCATCTGTTAAATGGTATCCATCACCCGGAGTTGCTTCCAGAACACAGCGGGGCGTGCTGTGAAGCATGAGCACTTCCTGAGCTGGAGACATGCCTGGCGCTCTGTCAGCACTGGGTGTGTGTGGCTTTATGTCACTGTGGCACAGGCGTGATGACGCGGGTGCCCCCGCCTGGGCACCTTCTCTCCTGGGTCGGGCGAGGGGTCCCAGGCCCAGAGGCAGCATGGCAGCCAGGCTGAACCAACCCCACTGCACCCCCGCTGCGGGGCTGGGCCGTGTTGGTGATGGGGTGGGGTCTTGGACAAGCTCTGTCTGCAAATGAAGACAGTTCTGCATGTCACGGTGATGAGTCACAGTGGGCCAAACACACTCTGTCACCTTCTCTGCAGCAGCCAAGCAGCACATTCATAAGGCTGGCTGGTGACAGGGCACGGAGCAGTCACGTGGCTTTTGGGAACTTGAGCAACAGCTAGTGAGGGCGAAAGTTAACTGCCGGGCCCTCGGTGCAGTGACGTTCTTCCTGCTCCCTAGATAACCGCGCCACGTGGGCTGCAGCCCAGCCCACCCAGCCCGCAGCGGCCACTGCAGTGGCGGTCCATGTTGTGACGGAGCGGTCTCACGGCTGCCACCACAGAAGGCAGGGCACAAAGACACTTGGCCGCACACAGATGAGAGAGTCTGGGTGGATCCTGGGCCGTGGAGTTGTTTTACCCATAAACACAGCCGGCCAAAGTTGGGTGAAACGTCCACGTTGTAGCAAAATAAGACAAAACTGAAGCAATCCTTCCCAAAACGACAGCACTGACCCCTCCCCACAAACCCCGGCAGTGCCCAGGGACCGCTTTGCTGTTTGTGACTTAGGTTCCCGAGCTCGTGACAAATCCAGGTGAGAGGCTCAGGTATGTGGGCACCGCACACCTGCGTCTCCCGCCCAGGATGCCCCGTGGGCTGTCCGAGTGGCCGTGGGAGCCTGGGCCATCCGCTGGCTGAGAGCGCCCCACCGCGGGCGTGAGGCGGTGTTCGGTCCGCACGGAAACGCCTATCACAGATACTTTCAGACTAAGAGGAAGGTGCCCGAAGTCAAGGCTGACAGACCCTGGGCCGCTGGGTCAGACGGGGCCGCCTGCCTGCCAGCTGGCCTCGTGTTTCCTCACGGTCCAGGCCCGAGGCCGGCCGGCTGGGCTCAGCTGTGTGCTCTTTCAGGGTGGACACCATGGTGGACCTGCTGGAAATGGACCGTCTGAAGGGCTCGGGCTCCATGGAGCAGAGATTGGCCTCCCTGGAGGAGCAGGTGGGTTTCGGGCCGGGGCCTGCGTTTCTGGGTCGCACATGTGATGGGCCTGGCTGGTCCCTCTGTGGATCGGTGGCTTTGACAAAGAGCGCACTGGGACGCGGCGGAGAGAAGCAGGTGGGAATGTCAGGGCTCCTGTTTCCGATGGGAAGCGGTGCCTTCTCTGTCCTCCGGAAAGTTCCGCCCGAGTTCCCTGGCGGAGCTCTCGCGCACTGCGCTGCCAGGCGGCCGCGTCGGGGCCGGTCTGAGGAACACTCGTACCTCCCTGACTCGGCCGCTGTGGCAGGGCCCCGTGCTGGAGCCTGGCGGGGCGCCGTGGGACCCGCCGATGGCTCTTGGCAGGGCCCTCGAGGTCTGAGGCAGCCTGGGAAGCAGGCGGCCAGAGGCGTGGACCTGCTGCGTGGGGCAGGCGTGGACGGAATCCTGTTTGGGACGTCCCTTCCAGGTGGCCCAGACAACCAGAGCATTGCACTGGATCGTGAAGACCCTCCGAGACGGTGGCTTCGGCTCGGACGAAGCAGCCCCCACCCTGGGTGAGTGGGGACTGTGTCCCTTTGAGTCTGAGGCCTGTGGGGAGGACAGGCGCGCAGCAGGGGCTCTGGCTGGGCCAGGAGGAAGCAAGGCTGCCACGCGAGTGCTGAGTGCGGCTGAGTTCCCCGCTGACTTGACCAGGCTGGGACTTTCCAACGGGAAGTCTGGCTGGGCGGGGGGCCCCCCCGTCCTCCTCCTGTGCATCTTGCGGCTAAGGGGGCCCCCCCAGGAGACGCCTGAGCCCCAGCCACATGGACCGGGCGAGAGAAAGCAGATCTGTTCCTGAACTTGTAACCAGACAGGAACTGGGCATGAGGGACCCTCCTGGGATGTGAGGCCCCAAAGGAGCAGAGGGGCCTTTTTCATTGACACGTTTCCTGAGGGCCATGAGCCCAGCTGGTTACCGAGAGCCCTGCTGGTAGCCACGGAGCCGGGCGGGTGCCGGCTGGGGGGACGCTGCCAGACCCTGGACCTCTGTCCACCCAGGCACCCCCTTGGGAGGATGCCCGTTTGGGGCTGGTGTCTGACCTGGGCTAGGAGAGGGCGAGGCAGCCCGTTTTGGGAAAAGGACTGTAGAGGACACCCCATCCTGCGGGCCAGGTGTCTGAGTGTGGCCGCCGTGGCCCACGCTCTCCTGGCTGTCCCCAGGACCCCAGAAGGTCTTGGAGGGACAGGACCCTGAGCCGGACAGCAGGCAGAAGGCGGAGGACCTAGGTGACGCCCACCACATCAACGCCCGGCACCTCCTGTACCCCAACTCTGCCGTCGTGCGTTTCCCCGTGCCCAACGAGAAAGTGCCCTGGGGGGTGAGTGCCTGTCCTGGCCGTGTCCCTGCCGGCCCGGGGTGTCCGCTGTTCGGGGGGGGAAGCTGTCCTGCCCCAGACCCGCTGACACAGCCGGCACCGAGGTGGGTTAGCGCACTGCAGCCTCCCAGCGATGCAGTGGACAAATGAGGAAACTGAGGCACTCTGGTCTACAGAGCTGGAGGTGGCGGAGCTGGGACCCGAGCCCTGGGCTCCAGGTGGGCCTCTGATCCGCACAGCGAGCCAGCTGCCCCATCGCCTCTAGTTGCCCCATTGTCCCAGGTCCCACTGTGCCCAGGGCACGGTCACAGCCTGGTTGTCAGTGCCAGGCAAGTGCGAGCCTCAGAGAGAGAGAGAGAGGGGCAAACACAGGTAACGGTGTCCGCCCCAGCCCCCCGGGCTTCGTCTCTGCCTTTCCGGAGCATTCCAGGCTGTCGCCCCCATTGCCTTCTCCCCAGTCCCAGCCGACAGAATCCTCACCTCTCAAGTGCAGCTTAGACGCCTGCCTGACCTGGGGACACTCCCCTAGACCTAGTTCCGTCTCCAGCCCCGGGGCTTGGGTCCCCATGCGGCATGTCCCTCGGGCCTGCCCCAGCTCAGAACTGCCATGTGCACCTTGGGGGTGGTCCTGGGGGCCTGGTCTGAGAGCGCTTGGAGCAGAAGCAGCCGCCTGCGGTCATCGGGGGCCTGGCCCTGAGCTTCGGGCAGGGGACAGCCTGAGCAGAGACCACTGTTTCCTGCAGACAGAGTTTCTCATCTATGACCCGCCCTTCTACTCGGCTGACAGGAAGGACAAGGACTTGGTGGACCCCATGGGAAAGTGAGTGTGCTCCTTTGCAGCCCTCCTCCCCCTCTCATACACGGTGGGGGGGGGAGGGGGAGGGGCCTCCCTCGGCTGTGAGCTCCAGAGTGACCGCCAGGAGCCCACTTGAGGCGTGAGCCTGCTTCCTGCCCAGATGGCTTGGTCTGCCCTTCCCAAAGGCTGGGGAGATGCTGGGAAGGGACATGAGGCTAGGGACACCTACTGCCCTGTGAGGGGCCCCCCTGTCCTCTGGCCGGTGCCTCGCCAAGGTGTGGGCATCGCAGGGCTCTGCCCCCACCTTCTCTGAGCTGAACGTGACCACCCATCTGCTCCCAGTGCCCTGGACCCTCTATCTAAGATCACCTACAATGCTGTGGATGGACCCACGGACCGCCGGAGCTACCACGGCAGCTACGTGGTTCGGGACGGGCTTCCTCTGTGAGTGTGGCCCCAGGCCCGGCCACCTAGCCCCGCCCTGTCTGGGTCCTTCATGGTTTTGCTTCTGGGGTCAGGTTTCCTCTCCACAGACTAGGCAGCAGGCCCTGACCGCATGCCAGCCCCGACCTGGGGCTTCCAAGGTGAAGGGGCTTCCTTCCTGGCACCTGGGGAGGAGGAGGAGTGGGCCGGCGGGGGACTGTCAGGGTCAGAGGAGGATGACAGATGGCCAGGGATGTGGAGAGTCCCCAGGAGCAGGCAGGGCAAGGGGCCTGAGGGAGGAGGCAGGGGGGGCCTCTGCAGAATGCTCTGGAGAAGGTATGCCAACGTCTAGGGGATGAGCTAGACGCACCTAGACGCGTGGGCTAGGGGGAGCAGTCAGACATGGATGAGGAACTTCCTCCTCCTGTTTAGTGGAGAATTCACAGGAAGCCACCCTGGTGCCCAGAATTTGTTAGTTCTGATGGGGGCTGTGGGGAGGAGACGGCCCTGCCTGGTGGGAAACCCTGGTCTCCATGTCAGTGTCCCGGGCTTGGGGAGCAGGGTCAAGCCCGTGTACTGGGACCTGGTCTCCCCAGGCAGGGTCCAAGCTCGTGACTCCTTTGTCTGTGGCCACCGCCATTGGATGCCTCTGGGTGCTCCGCCCTGACCCCCGCTGCCCCTGCCCACCCCACACATGTGCTGTGTGGCACGATGGGTCAGCCCCGAGCTCTCCAGGGGACAGGAAGGCCACTTTAACACCTTATGCATCTGCAGCGGGGCCAGACTTTTGCTCCCAAAGACACCCTTTTCTTATCCAACCGACCTCATGGTAAAGCTGAAGCTCCTGCCCTCCCCCCAGCATTGGGGTCCCGAGGACCGGTGTTCCCAATGTCAGATGCCAGGCTGAGTCGACCCCTTCCCCCTCCAGGAACCCCATGGGCCGCACGGGGCTGCGAGGCCGAGGGAGCCTCAGCTGCTTCGGACCCAACCACACGCTGCAGCCCGTGGTCACTCGGTGAGTGTGCCAGGGGTGAGGACAAGCAGTCACGCCCTCACCCCTGGGGACGCACTTGGGGGCCCCGCCCCACGTGCCCAGAGAGCCCAGAGGACAGCTCCTGTTTGGCGCACGGCAGCAGCCTGGTGGCAGGGTGCAGTGACGCACCTCGAAACACAGGCAGGAGTGCCCTGCCCCCTGGGAAAGCCCGGGCCTGTTCTCCCACCCTAAAGAGGCTCCCCTCGCTTCTCTGGGCACCCCCTCCCTTAGACCCCTGTGGGAGGAGGGACAAAGTAGCCTGGGCCCACTACCACGGACAAACTGCAGCCATGCAAGACTCATAGATATGGACTGGCCAGGTCCCTAAAAAGTGTTCTCCCAAAGGCTGGCTGTTCTAGCTCTCTCAGCAGTCCTGGGAGAGCGGGGGGGGGGGGGGGGGGGGCGGGGGGGGAGGGGGCGCCCTTGAGGGCTCCAGGCTGGAGCAGGTCAGGCCCCCAGGCCGGGAGACAGGCCAGGCGGGGTGGGACTGTGGGGCTGGGGGCGGGGCCCCCACAGAGCCTGGGAGGGGAGTGTGAGCCTGTCCCTCCGCAGGTGGAGGAGGAACCAGGATGGCGCCATCTGCCGGAGAAGCATAAAGAAAGTGCTGGAAGTGCTGGTGGTGAAGCATGCCCTCTCAGAACACTGGGCCTTGCCAGGGGTGAGCCGCCAGACCACGCGTCTGCCCCCGGCCGTTCATCCTCCACCCGCTCCACCCGCTCCACCCACTAGCTCAGCAGCCCCCGCCCGTGGCCTCTGCCCCAGACAGTGTGGGACTCTGTCCCTGGTTCTCAATGACAAAGCTGGGCAGGGCCCCAGCACGATTCCAGGGCGCTGAGCAGCTCTGGCCTCTGCAGCCACGACCCCCGGGGCCCCCAAGTGAGGGGCCCAGCTCCGAGCACTGGGCACGGAGGGGTGTCTGCCGAGCCCACACAGGCCCTGCCGCCACAGCTGGGGGTGGGGGCAGGGTGTTCCCAAGGCGGCCGAGGCAGGGTGGACATGACGTGGGCTGTGAGGGACTCTGGGTAACAAACAGGGTCCCCCAGATGGGTGGCAGGTGGGGAGGAACCACGTCCATGGGCAGAGTTGAGAGATCTGAGGGAGGCACGCAAGCGATCAAAACGGCCCTCCCGGTGGCGGCCGGGGCGGCGGAGGTCAGGGCACCGGCTACCATACACGGCTGCCACCCGTGCTGCCTGCCCCCCTCCGAGGCTGCGCCTCTGGCCTCACAGCCCTGCTGTGGAGCAGGCTGACGTGGGCAGTGGGCTCTGGGCAATGTCACTCTGGCCCTGAGACAGTCGGGCTGCCAGACGCTGGTCGGCCTGCGGCTCTGGGGGCCTGGCTGGCGGCCCATGCCGGGCGGGTGGCCAGTGGAGGATGGCCGACCTGCCTCCGCCTCCGTCTCTGCTCAGGGCTCCCGGGAACCAGGAGAGGCGCTGCCCCGGAAGCTCAAGCAGGTCCTCCAGAAAGAGTTCTGGCCTTCCTTCGAGAGCCTGCTGACGCAGGGCACAGAGGTAGGGTGGCCTTTCTGCGTGTCCTCAGCCCCGTGGTACTCTGGCGATGAGGGCTGCAGGATGAGCAGGGGATGCGGGAGCCTGCTCCGGCCCACGTCTCGGAGCTCCTGGAGGAAGGCACCGGGGCCAGAGCACGGGGCTGTGGCTCAGGGCCTCCTCACCTTCCCCTTCTGTCCGAGTGTCTTCCCTCTAAGTCAGGGCGCAGGCCTGGTGCGCGGCCTCTGCTCCCCAAGCTCCCCTGTGCCCTGAGCACCGCTGCCTCATGGGGGACCCTCAGCATCTGGGCCTCCCAGGGCAGAGGGATCTGGGCACATCAGCCCCCCCAGCTTCTCCAAGCCCTGTCGGGGACATGAAGCTGGGTCCTCACACATTTGTCGGGCCTGTTTGCTTTATTGAATCCTTTCTCAGTCATAAAAGCAGCCTGCGTTTGCTAAAACATCCGTACACAGCCAGGTAAACATGAACAGCGAAGCCACCTCTACGCTCACGCGCCCAGGTGCCCCCAGGCGTGGCGCCTCTTTGCTTTCCCATGCACCTGCGCGGGCCCCAGCCCCAGCTTTCGGTCCGCACGGGGGCACGCACCCGTGCCGTCAGGGAGAACGGGCCGTGCGGCCTCATTTCTCTGGACCTTGCCTCTGCGCTCAGTTGGCGATGGCCTATTTTTAGGTCCGTGTGTACAAATCTCCCTGCTCTTTTTCACAGCTACGTAAGGTTTTGCAGCCTGCATGGACTTTGTGCCGTGACTTGTTCAAACAGTCCTCTAGGCGCCTCTCTGTTGTCACCGGTCTTGTTTCTGCCGCTTGTCAGGATGCAACAGGCGATTGCTGCTACTTACGGTTTCGACCTGCAAACCCTGCAGGTGTCCACGCGGCTTGTCCCAGGTGCCACGGTTGGTGCCCTGGGACACTGCCGTCTCCCTTCCCCGTGCTCTGTAAACTAACTGGCTGACTTATCGTGGTGATATCCCACAGCATAAAATCAGCCATTTCGAAGCGAACAGCTCGGTGGCACTGAGGAAGCACGTCGACAAAGCTGTGTGGCCGTCGCCTCTGTCTAGTTCCACAGCATCTACATCCCCCAAGGAGCCCCTGCACCCCGTCAGCGGTCACTTCCTTCCCCTCCTCCAGCCCCTGCACCACCAGTCTGCTTGCTGTCTCTGCGAGTGCCTGTTCCGGACATTTCTGTTAACTGGGTCGCACAGCATGTGGCCTGTGGTGTTAGGCGACTTTCATTCACTGTGATGTTGTCAAGGCCCACGGTCATTTTTAGTCCTTCCGGGACAGTCCAGGCAGGGCCTGATGTCAGGCCAGAGGCCAGAGGGAGTTGAGTGAGCTCTTGGGGTCTCCAGACAGGGAGAGCGCCAGGCCACGAGCTTGGGTGCTGTGGGCAGTTGTGCACAGAGTGTCCCTGGGCAGACAGAGCTTGGGGACAGTGACGTCCCTTGCTCTGGAAGGAAGCCAGCAGGGCTCAGGGTCCGTTGGGTGGACCAGCCTGGCCTGGCTCACCCTGCGCTGCCTCCCAGGTGTACAAAGGCTATGTGGATGACCCTCGGAACACGGACAATGCCTGGATCGAGACGGTGGCCATCAGCATTCACTTCCCAGACCAGAGCAATGTGGAGCTGAAGCGGCTGAACTCTGTAAGGGCAGGGCTCAGGTCGAGGGCTCCAAGGAGGGGTGATGCGGGGCTTGGTGGGAGGGGCCTGCTGGGCTGCTGGGCCAGGGCCGGAGCCGGCCAGGGACCCTGAGATGGGGTCCTCCTGGGGCCCACGGCTTGCATCAGGGGAGGCCGCTTTGTACACCTTTATGGGATATTGTCCCCTGAATTTAGCTCGATCTTGCATGTCCCTACTTCAGAGCTGGGACCACGAGGTCCTAGGGAACAAGCCCAGGGCATTATTTGCAGGACAGAATACCTCAGACTAAAGTTCCCACTGGAGGATTTTCAGGGCTCTGCAGGCCTTTTCTGAGCTGGGCCCAAAGTAGTTTTGCTCCCTTGTGATAAAAGCGCAGGCAAGACCCACAGCAAGACCCACAGACGGGAGGGCATGGCGATGTTCTCGGGGTCTGGATGTGCCTTTGTCCTTGCAGCACCTGCACACCGGCGACCCAGGGATGTCCATCCGATGGCAGGTTGTGGACAAGCGCATCTCACTGTACGCCAACCACAAGGCGGTCCTCCAGAAGGTGGCCGCTCTGTTCGGGGCTTACTACTGACCCGCGGGCTCAGGCAAGGCGGGTCTGACCCCGGCCCCTTGGAGACTTAGGCTGCACAGGCTCAGCCGGGGACCTCGGGCAGAGAAGGGGCCCAGCGTGACGTGGTTTGGGAATCTGCCACCCCTCACAGCCAACTTGTGTTGCCCGCCAGACAAGTTCGTGAACCAGAGGTGGCAGCGAGGTGCCCTGAGAAGGGAGCCGCGGCAGGGGACAGGCTGGCTCCGGTCACATGGTACTTCCTCAGGGTTGCGGTGGCCACTGGGACCCCACCAGCCATCACTGCCTCTCCCCAGCTGCCAGGCGGCCAGCTGGGGGACTGGAGCCTCCCGGCAGCCTCGGCCTTTGACGGGAGCAGCGTGTCCCTGTCCAGAGGAGCCTCAGCCCAAGGCCTCTGTCCTTTGGAGAGTTGGGGTCCCCCTGTGGCCTCTTCCTCAGGCCTCTGCCTCCACTGTAACCTGACTCAGACCTTCGCCTGGCCTGAGGCGGGCACCGTGGAACCCCAGGTCACAGTCCAGGTCACTGTCGGGGATGAGCAAGGGCAGGAGGCTGGTGATGGCAGGCCTTCCCCGGAGAGGCGGAGGGTGCCTGCCTGTGCACGGCCCGGGGACCCAGGTGGGGCCCGCCTGCCCACGGCCCTCCCTCCACCTGCTCCCTTCGAGTGCAGGGAGGCATGGGCAGCGGGCACAGATGGGGGGTGCCCCATTTAGAGTCACAAGTCACAGCCCATCAGCATAAACCATCAGGAGTATCAGGACCAGGGGTGTTGTTGAAGCTGACATTAAATTCGCCATCCCATACCACCTGGCCAGCTCTTCTGTGCATCCTGCAAATAAAGTTACAGCTGTGCGGTGGTCAGGGCCTGTGTCAGGTCCACCAAACCCTCCACCAACCCACAGCCGAGCTTCCCATGGCCCGAGGACATCTCCTGCGGCTGGCTCCCCCGAGAAGACCTTGCAGGCCCCTCAGGTTCAAATTCACGATTCCCCCCACCCCACTCCCTCCTCTTCTCTATTTTTTTTTTTTTTTTTTAAGATTTTGTTTATTTAGCCCTGGCTGGCGTAGCTCAGTGGAGTGAGCGTGGGCTGCGAATCAAAGGGTCGCAGGTTCAATTCCCAGTCAGGGCACATGCCTGGGTTGCAGGCCAGGCCCCTAGTGGGGGCCACGTGAGAGGCAACCGCACACTGATGTTTCTCTCCCTCTCTTTCTCCCTCTCTTCCCCTCTCTAAAAATAAATAAATAAAATCTTTAAAAAAAAAAAAAAAAGATTTTGTTTATTTTTAGAGAGCAGGGAAGGGAGGGAAAAAGAGAGAGAGAAACATCAGTTGGTTGCCTCTAGCATGCCTCAAATTGGGGACCTGGCCAGCAAACCAGCCACGTACCCTGACCAGGAATCGAACTGGCGACCTTTCACTTTGCAGGATGATGCCCAACCCACCGAGCCACACCCATCAGGGCCCGCTGCCTCTTCTTCATTCTCCCATGAGCACCCCCAAGCTATGACTCAGCAGCCCTCGACCTGGCTCCCCCAACGTTGCAGGCGCTCGCTCAGGCACCGTGGGGCCCTGCTTTTTTTAATCTAGCATCATAAACCCAGCCAAACTAGAGTTCAAGCAGCAGCACCAAATAAAGACAGTTTAGACTTGTAGTGGCACAGAAAACGTGTCACTCACATGTCCTTTCTGATAGAATTTCGCAAAGATGAATTCTGGAAACCCAAACACACTCACGGCTTGGCTGCTGTCACAGAACACGGCCGGCGGGACGGCTCCAACCACAGACGTCCACTCTCTCACAGTCCTGGGGGCCGGGCGTCCAGGTCAGGCTGCCAGCAGGGCTGGTTTCTGGCCGGGCCTCTGTCCTGTGTCCTCACATGGCCTGTCCTCGGGGTGCTCCCCTGTCCTAAGGACCCCACCCCTCTGGCCTCAGGGCTCCTCTCAGGACCTCATTTAACGTCAGTTGATTCCTTAGGGGGCCCAGCTCAGATGCAGCCACGCTGGGAGCCAGGGCTTCAGCACAGGCGTCCGTGGGAGGGACACAGACATTCGGCGTGGCACACGCATGCACACGTGTGCAGAGCGAGCTCCGCGGTCAGCAAAGGAACCACTAACTTGGATGCTGAGTGGTGTCACCCTTGAGGCACAATAAAAAGAGGAAATGTAACGGCAACTCAGGAGGACGACCTGGGCAGGCCTCTCAGGGCCAAGGGCCGAGCGCCTTGTGGTCCAGCGCGGGGCAGCTGGCGGAACCGGGAGGGGGGGTAGCGGGGAGCCAGCAGGAAACCAGGTGCCCTGCAGGTCAGAGCGGCCGTGAGGACAGAGCGGAGGCCTGACTGCAGCCGCCCAGGGTAAAGGGAAAAACAGACGAGATCAGGGAGAGAAAACCCGGCACCGGACGGTGAACACGAAGTAAAAGCAAAGCGATGGGAGGGGGTCCCGGCAGGTCGGAGGCGGTGACTCACACCAACCGTGATTCTCATACTGAGAAAAAAAACAGCCCAGCGAATTCCTCTTGTTCTCCGTTTTCCCTCGGTGACCGAAAACGAAAGACAATGGCGGACAACGTGGGGAGGTGAGCTGGGCGGACGCTTCCAGGAAGAAAGGCGAGCGGACACCTGCCGCTGGCCGTGGGGCTCGGGGCTCAAACCCCATCTTTTAGGGGCAAAGAGGAGTGTTTGGTAAAGGGGTGGATTCATGAACAAGACACTCCTTCTGTGAACCACCATCCACCTAACACTATAGGTTTTTAAATACATGAAGCGAAGTTGATAGAAAGTCAAGGAGAAGCCGACACAGTCACAGTAATCTGCTCTCAGAAATCAAGGTGTCAAGGAGCGAAAGCGGGTGGAGGGACTGAGCGAAAAGGAAAAGGACTCAGGGGCGTGGGTGACAGTGTGGGCATTTCACAGGGGAGGGGGTGTGAGGGGGGTAAATGGTAATGCGAAAAATACAATAAAAATTAAAAAAGCAAAAAACAAATAGCACAGAATTTGAATAATGCAACTAATGTGATGAAGGTCACTCTGCGTGTATTTATGTGGTGGGTATGTATGCACGCCTTTCTATATGTGTGTACACATGTTTGTATATAAATATATGTTACATATAAATTATGTATAACCGGCACACAAATTCATATATAAATTATATGTGTAGTATATAATATATATTTATACTTGTATAATAAACTGCACAACATATAAATACAGGCACAACACACATGAACACCTATGTTGCACACGTGTGCTCTCTGTGCGAGTGTGCGATTCTGCACACACCCCTACAACCAGCAGGCCCAGGGAGACACCTGGTTCTCAGAGACACATGGGAGGGACAGTCACAAAACCTGAGCGCCCATCCCACAAGCCAGGGTGCCTGAGCAACTTCCCACGGGCAGCCCGTCCCCCAGGCCACGCTCTGGCCACACCGTTAGAAGAGTGGCATCGGCACGTGGACACACAGCAGAAGAGAACAAAACGAGAAACACATTTTGTGGTTTCAGGTGACTGCATCCTCTTGGTACACTGAGGCAGAGAGTAACCAGTCGCCTGACCAGCTCGGAAGGAGAGACAGGGCACTGCTGGGTGATGCAGCCCTCCGCCCTCCGCCCTCCGCCCTCCTTGCTCACCTCGGAGCTGCCCGTCACCGGCAGGAGCCCCAGAGAGTGGTGGCAGTGCCTCTATCGGGACAGCAGATGCTGGTCTGCCTGGTCCCACGGTCACTCCCAGCTGCCCAGGGACTGAGGCAAACAGGGGCTGTGAGCCGGGGTGGTCCAGCAGGGTGCCACACCCTGTGGGGACCGCCCTTCCCCACCTTCCCCGCACGCACGGGCACCTTCGGTGGGGAGCAAAACCAGAAGCGAGACAGCGAGCGGGTCCTGTGTCACAGCCTGTGGGATGTGGCTGGAGAGTCTCAAGAGGAACATTTATAACTTGGTATGGTTATTTAAAACTCAAAAGACAAAGTAAAGTGTCTAAAGTTATGACTCCAGAACCTCAAAACCCAGCTACAACAGGGGTGTCAAACTCATTTTCACCAGGGGCCACATCAGCCTTCAAAGGGCCGAATGTAACTTCAGGACTGTGTAAATGTAACTACTCCTCAACAGGGAAGTGAGAGCTCAGCGCTGCCGCCGGGTAGAAACAAGGTGCTGGGCGGATTAAACCAGGTGGAGGGCCTTGTGTTCGCCACCTGTGCGTTACAACATACATTCAGGAGCTAAGGCAGAATTTAATAAAAGAAAATAAAGAATCAGCATTTTTTAAACAACAGTTCTTGAGAAAGAGCAACAAAATTGATAAAGCGTAGACCACTTGGATCAAGAGTAAGAAGTGAGCGCTCTAGGGGGTGTGTATGTGCACGTACGTGTGAGTGTGCGTGTGTGCATGCACGCAGGGAGAGCCCATGGCCATGGGCCTGGAAATCTCTGGGAGAAATACTGGAGGCAGTGAAGGCAGCCCTCCGCTCTCTGCAGGAAAACTCAGCAGCCAGGAAAGCGGGCAGTTTGGTTCTGAAGGGGCCTGGGGAAGGACCAGGGGGCTGGGTGCAAGCAGAGGGCCGCTGCTCAGGCCCCGTGCTCTTGGGGAACCCGGCAAGGGGAACCCTTGCTGCTCTTCTTCTTGGTTTTCCCATCTGCGAGTTCAAGAGCAGGCAGAGAGAACCAAGACTCTCAGGAGATCCAGGAGTTCAGAGAGCTCTAGGAACCCTCTGCATGTAGGGGAAGGTTCGGTGTGGTCAAAGCTGCTGCGGACATGTTGCCAAAGGCAATCCATCCTTGTAGGTTCTTTGACCAGTGCGGGGTGCCCCTCGGCTGCCTTTTTGGCTCCCACGGAACCGTGGGCTCCCCGCCAGCTGCCCTCGTCCCGCCTCCTCGTGTTGGCTGCTCCAGCCCTGCCTGTGAGCTGGCTGCCCTCGACGATGCCCAACAGGCCTGGGCTTCCATCTGAAGGTCCCCACCGGCAGGTGTGGAGGCTGGGGCAGCAGAGGGCTGAGCCAGGCATGGTGGCAGGGCAGGCAGGGCAGAAGAGCAGGCAGCCAGCACACCACACCTAGACAGCTGGCCATGGCCCGAAGAAGGGCCCACCCAGGCCACTGTTCCGTCTGTGTGTGGGGAGGGCAGCGCGGGGCCTCACCGGGATGTTTTGTTCACCTGCCTGACTTCATCTGGCCCTGGCGATGCTGCAGGCTCAGCTCCTCCTCCTCCGGTCTCCCCAGAGAGAAGCACTCCGGCCTCACCCAGCAAAACATCCTTGCCGAGGGAGAGGCAATTAACCAGCTGCCGTGCGGAATTCAGTTCCTAGGGCCACGACGCCTGGACTCCTGGTGGATAAATGGGCAAGATAATCAGCTCAGAGTCCAATTACAGTCTGAAGGGCGACCCAGTGGGCAGACCACGGGTCTAGGATGGCATTAGAAGGTTCCTGGTGCGTTTGGGAACACTGGCCTGTGGTCTGGAGTGGACAGTGAGCCCGGCTCGCACAGGGCCCTGAGCCTGGGCCTGGCTGGCGGCCAGAGCTTCCTGTAGACACTCTGACGTCATCACTCGTGAGGCAGGCAGGCCACAGAATTGAGCACCGGGAGCACAGCTCAACACACAGCTTTTCACAAGCACCTGGAATTGATGGATGCACCCAGCCCTCAGCGCATACATCACTGACCCATGGAATGCCCCGTGAACAGCTAACCTGCCCCGCACCTTGCTCGGTCAGGGGCGCACAGTCAGGAGCACCTGTTCATCGCTGCACACATTTTCAGTATGAGCGACTTGATGGAATTTTTACTGACGTTAACAAGCAGCACCCAGATCAAGATTCAGAACACCTGGCCCGAGGAGCCCCACCCCCGTCCTATGCTCCACCATCCCCGAGTGTTGCCTGTTCTTGAACTTTTCATAAATAGAAACATATGTTTTGACCTCCCACTCATCACATCATTTGTTTAATTTAAATATTAAAAACATTCCATGATTTGGGGATTCTCTTTGGTACCTCCTCAATTGCCCAAGCAATAACATACTAATGGCTTCACATCTCACAGTATTTTATTCCCTTTAAAAGGTAGTTGGCTGGCCCTGATGGTGTAGCTCAGCTGGTTGGTTGGGTGTAGCTCCGCAAAACAAACGGTCGCCAGTTCGATTCCCTGTAGGAACACTTGACTGGGTTACAGGTTCCGTCCCTGGTCTGGACACACACGAGAGGCAACTGATCAATATTTCCCTCCCTCTTTTTCTTCCTCCCCTTCCCTCTCTCTAAAAAGGAATACATTAAAATCCTCAAAAAAAAAAAAAAAAGGTAGTGGGCTGTTTACGGCGGAAGTAATAGTGTACCTAAGCTATACGACAGTAGCACAGCCCCGAGGGCTGTGGCATGCGGCGGCTACAGGGTTCTCCTACATCCGGAGTGGTCGAGGGCTGCCTGGCGAAGCACCGCAAGGAGAAGTGGCCGCTGGACGCTACCCTCTAACGCAGCCATCAAAATGACACAGTGACAATTATAGAAAGGAGAAGACAGCTCAGGTGAGAAAACGGACTAAAAAATATTCAACCCAAAGGAAGTCCAGAGAAGAAGACAAGGGACAAGCGGGGAAGAAATAGAGGTAGACGGACTGGAGCCTGACGATACCACGTGTCCCTTCTAATGCGAGTCAGCGAAGCAGGACGTCACAAGACATCACCAAGCCACTGGCCTTCTTCAGTGTCGCTAGTGTCCTCCTCTATCCTAGGGTCCCACGCTGCATTTGGTTATTTCTCCCTAGTCTTTTCTAACCCGTAACAGTCACTCAAGCTTTTCTTGTCTTTTATAACCTCTTCTTTTTGGGAGTGTACTGATTGGTCACTTCGTAAAGGTCTTTCAATTTGAATGAGTCTGGAGTGTTCTCATGATTGCAGAGTGTGCATTTTGGGGCGAGAACACCACTAAGGTGATCCTGTGCCTGTCCCCATCGACTCATCCAGGGCTACATGACGTCTGTCTGCCTTATAGTAATGCTATTAACTTTGGTCACCAAGTAAGGTGGTTTCTGCTGGACTTCTTCACTGTAAAGTTGTTATTATTTCCCCCTTTGTAGTAAATCAGCACACTAAGGAAGCTACTTGGATGCTACTCTAATCCTGGAGGAAACTCAGCATAAGATGTACGAGGTTAAAAGTAAAAGGATGAAAGAAGGTAGCCCATGCTAACTTTTTAAAATTTTTATTTATTTATTTTCAGAGAGAGGGGAAGGGAAGGAGAGAGGGAGAGAAACATCAATGTGTGGTTGCCTGCCGAGTACCCCCGCTGGGGACCTGGCCTGCAACCCAGGCATGTGCCCTGACTGGGAACCGAACTGGCAACTCCCTGGTTCGCAGGCCTGTGCTCAGTCCACTGAGCTACACCAGCCAGGCCTAGCTAGCCCATGCTACCTTGATGAAAAGACAGCTGGATTGGCTGTTAGTGTCAGAGCAGAATTCAAGACAAAGAATCTGTGAAAAGAAGGGTCATTTCTCAATGATAACGTGTCCACTTAATCAAGAGGACACAATCTGAATACAGGTTTCAAAATGCACAAAGCAAAAACAGAACTGCAAGGAGAAAGAGATACTCTACAATCATAATCAGAGGCTTCAACATCCCTTTCTCAGTAATTAATAGAGCCAGTGGACAGAGAGTCGGTCATAATAAGAACACTCAGCAGACTTGACCTCATCGACATTCCACTGAGCAACAATACAGCTCACACTTAAGTGTACACACACCACTTATTAACACAGGCCATATTCTGGGCCATAAAATCAGTCTGGACAAATTTAAAAGGGCTCAAAACATACAGAGCATGTTCTCTGACAATGATAGATTTAAATTAATAATCAAAAACAGAAAGATCTCTGGAAAATAGCCACATATTCGAAAACAAAGTAACACACTTCTAAATCAATGGATCAAAAAAATATCAGAAGGCAAATTAGAAAATATTTTTAACAGTGACTATGAAAATACAACATATCAGAATTTCTGGGATGCATCTAAAGCCTGACATAGAGGGAAATTCATAGCTTATAACAAAGAAGAAAGTCTCAAATTAGTGACCTTGCCTCCACCATAAGAAACCAGAAAAAGAAGAGAAAATTAAACGCAATGTAAGCCAAAGAAAGAATACAGATTGGAGTGGAAGTCAATAAAAAAGGGAAAACAGCAGAGAAATCAAACCAAAAGCTTGCTCCTTGAGACTCTCAGTGAAACTGACAAACTCCCCACCTAATCAGTGAAAGAAAAGAGAGAAAACACAAACTGCCAATGTCAGGAATGAAAAAGGCAACATATTTTATAATGAAGGGTTAATAACAGAATATTACGAACAACTTTTTGCTGACAAATTCAACAACTTAGATAAATGGACAAACTATCAATATCCAGTCAAGGAAAACAACCTCAGAATCTCCATCTCTACTGAATAATTTAACAACATATAAAATGATAATACCATGTGACTTGGAGTTAGACAAAGATTTCTTGTGTTTTGTCCCAGGGACAGAGGGTTAACTTAACACTTGAAAACCAATCAGTATAACCCACCATATTAGCATATTTTTTAAAAAAGATGTTTAATAGATGTAGAAAACATTTCACAAAGTCCAACACCCATTCCTAATAGAAACTCTCAGCAAACAAGTAACAGAAGGGCACTTCCTCACACCGTGAAGGGAAGGGCAGCTGCAAAAAACCCACAGCCAGCGTTGTTCTTAATGGTGGAAGACTGAGTGCTTCCCCCTGAGATCAGGAACGAGGGTATCTGCTCTCACCTATGGTCAGTTTAAACTAGAGTCTCTAGCCAATGCAGCTGGGCATGAAAATGAATTTAAAATACATCCAGACTGAAGAGAAAGAACTCATAATCTTTTTATTTACAGAGAACATGATTGTATATATAGAAAAATCCTCAGGGATCTATTAAAAAGTTACTAGAACTAATAAGTGAATTTAGCAAAGTTAAGATCAGAATATAAAAATCAACTTTGTTTCTACATATTAGCAATTAAAAACCAGAAATTGAAAAAAATGCTATTTACAGTAAATAAAAGATCAGAGATAAATCTGACAAAGGGTGTGCAAGATCTGTAAACCAGAAACTACAAAACCCAGATGAAAGAAATAAAAGAAACTCTAAGTAAATGAAAAGATATACCATGTTCATGAATTGGAGACTCAATATTGTCAGGATGTTAATTCTCTCAGAGTCCAACATTTATGCCTAATAGAAGCTCTCAGCAAACAAGTAACAGAAGGGCGCTTCCTCACACTGTGAGGGGCAGCTGCAAAAAACCCACAGCCAGCGCTGTATAGATTTGACACAATCCCAAATGAAAGCCCACTAGGATTTTTTAGTAGCAGTTGACAAGCTGATTCTAAAATTCATGAGGAAATGCAAAGGATCTTGGATGACTAAAGAAATTTTATGAAAGAACACATTTGGACAATTTATACTCAACACCTCCTGATTTCAAGATTTATTATAAAGCTCAAGCAATAGAGACAGCTTGGAACATTGGCATAAAAGAGGCAAATAGACCAATTGAACAGAGCGGGTAGAGAAATAGACTCATACGTATATGGGCCACTGATTTTTCAACAAAGGTGCAAAGGTAATTCACTTGTGAAAGAATAATTTCTCCAACAAACAGTCCTGGCACTCTGGCACAAAAAAAATAAACTTGGAATTATATTTCCTACCATACACCAAAACTAGTTCAAGCTGGCTAATAAACCCACATGCAAAAGCTAACCTATAAAAGCCCTTGTAACTTCAGTTAGGCAAAGATTTCTTGTATATGACACAAATAGCATGATCTGTATAAGAAAAACTTGATAAATTGGACTCTGTCAAAATTAAAAACTTCCCTTTGAAAAGATCCACAGACTCCCAGAAAATATTTACAAATCATGTATCTGATGCAGGACTTGTACCCAGAATGTATAAAGAGCTCTCAGAATGTAACAATGAGAAAACAACTCAAAGGCGGGTAAAAGTCGGAACAGAGCACTTCCGTAAAGGAGATGGCAAATGAAGAGAGGAAAAGATGTCACGGTCACGAGTCACCGGGGAAGTACAAATTAAAGCCACACGGGGATACCACCACACACCTATTAGAATGCCTAAAATTGAAAAGGTTGGCCGAGCCCAGTGCTGGTGCAGGTGTGAGCTCACACTATTGGCAGGAATGGAAGGTCGTGCAATCATTCCGTCAGCTTCCTTCACATTAAACGTACAGCTCCTTGCGACCCAGCCGTTCCACTCCTAGATATTTATTTACCCAAGAGAAATAAGAGCATTTGTCCAAACAAAGGCAGCACACAATGTTTGTACATCACTTTATTTGTAATAGGCAACAACTGGAAACAACCCAAATGACCATGAACCGGCAAAGGTATATGTCAGCTGGAACATTCACAGGAGGACGGACGAGTCAGCGCTGAAAGGAATGAACTTGATAAACACATCAGCACTGGTGAGCTCAAAGTAATTATGCTGAAGGAAAGAAGTGAGGCAAAAACGTACATACCTGTGACTCCACTTACATAAATTATAAGAAATGCCAAGTGATCCGCAGTGACAAATCAGTGCTTGCCAGGCGGTGGGGGCGCGGAGGGAGTACCAAGGTGGAGGGGGAGGCACTGGGGTACGTACTGAATGAATTATGGTGATGGTTTCACAAGCCTATACGAACGTCGAAAGGTATCAAATTTAAATATGTGGTGTTTTTTGTATATCAATTACACCACAATAAAGCTGCTTTTAAAGGTCTAGGATGGCTGAGGCCTAGCTTAAATTGCCCCGCCTCCACATTCCCCACCCTCCTCCAGGCCCACATGCACCAGGCTAAGACGCAGAGGGTCGGGGGTAGAGGGGGTGGAGTAAGGGTCCTGGAGCAGGAGGGGACTCAAGTGGGCGGAGGCCTAACCCCACTAACCAGTTTTGGGGGCCGCTGGCATCAGGCCTGCGGAGGACACACAGCAAGAAGAATGCACCGCAAGGTCTTCGGGCTGATCCGAGGGTCTCCAAGTACCAGCGTCCGGAGGGGACTCGTCCCACCGCGCAAAGCCGAGTGCACCCAGGTGGGGCGGGGCTCTGTCCCCACAGCCCCGCCCACAGTCCCTGAGACACACCCACCAGAAGATCCACCCCCAGCTTCGACCCACTCCTTCCCACTGGGTACACCCTAGGCCCCCCTGCCCCACCCCGCTCGGTCCTGCCTCTACAGTCGCGCCCCAGGCTCCACCCCTCGCCTCGACTCCCGCGTCGTCCTGGCCCCGCCCCGCCCCCCCAGCCCCTCTTCCCGGATCCCTCAGATCACGGCCGAGCAGCGTGTGTCAGAGCCGTGGCGGACGTGGGAGCCAGCCTCGGGGTCGCCGCCGCGCCCGGGTGTGGCGCTCGGTCGGGCTCCGAGCGGCGGAGGGTCTCGGGCAGAGCAGCCTCAGGACGCGGCCCGGCAGGTAAAGCCCCTGCCCCTCCCGGGAGTGAGGACAACGCGCCCCTGTCTATTGCCCGCTCCGGGGTCCCGGGGTCCTGGGTCCGAGCCCAGCCAGCCAGGCCCCGTTCAGCCCCACCACTCCACGCGAGGCCAGTGCGCACCCAGGGCTTGGCTTTTCTCTTTTCACATTTTCCTTCCTTTTCAAGCATTATTGAAAGAAAAGGCGCTGACCCCGGTGGAGGTGCTAGGTAGCGTTCCTATTAGGGCCGGCGGAGAAGAGCTTTATTTATTATAATAATTTTTAAGGTTTGTTAAAATTAGCAAAGTGCTAACCTTCCTACCCCAGCCTGGCTGGGAGTGGTGAGCACCCTGCTGGTTCCCAGTGGTTGTGGATTAAGGGGGTTTGGGGGGGGGGCTGCCTTCAGTCTTCCTCATCCCCAGCCCTGAGGGGCTGGAGGTGGTGGACCCCAGCTATCATCCTCCAGTGCTGTCCAGGCCCCTGGTTCTAGGTGTGTAGAGGGTGTGTCCAGGATAGGCAGCAGGGTGGCACTGCCATTTTGATGGGTGCCTCCCCCTAGCCAGTGGTCAGCAGACCTGCCCTTGCACTTCTAGTGGCATTGGGAGTGCCCAGAAATAAGTTACAGAGACACCCCCCACCGCCTGCCGCCATTGGTCAGAAGCTTCAGTTTGCCTGCGCTATCTCCCAAAAGTCAAAGTGTGCCCCAGGTCCCAGCTGGCACGGTGGACAATGCCTGAAAGAGATCGCTGTTTTTCCCAGCAGGTGAGGAGCAGGAGTTCCTGTCCGTGTCGGATGGTCACTTGTACAGCAGCGGCCAGGGGAGTGGGGAAGAGGGTGGGCCCACAGCACTGAGCCTCTTCCCCTGGGGCAGGATGGGCCCTGTGGGCAAACAGAGCCCCTCGTCTGTGCCCGCCCCCGTGGGAGGGTCTTGCCTCCTCCTCCTCTTCTGCCTGCGCCTGGGCACCTCCTGTCCGCAGAGCTGCCAGTGCCTTGACCACGAAGGGGCTGTGGCCGTCCACTGCAGTGCAAGTGGCCTGCAGGAGGTCCCCAAGGACATCCCCACCAACGCTGTGCTCCTGAAGCTCGATGCCAACAAAATTGCGCACGTCCCCGACGGAGCCTTCCAGCACCTGAGCCAGCTGAGAGAGCTGGACTTGTCTCGGAACGCCATCGAGACCATCGGGCCCTCAGCCTTCTCCGGCCTGGCCGGGGGCCTGCGGCTGCTGGACCTGTCGCGCAATCGCATCCGCAGGATTCCGAAGGACGCCCTGGGCAAGCTCAGCGCCAAGATCCGCCTGTCCCACAACCCCCTGCACTGTGAGTGTGCCCTGCAGGAGGCCCTGTGGGAGCTGAAGCTGGACCCCGACTCGGTGGACGAGATCGCCTGCCACACCTCGGTGCAGGACGAGTATGTGGGGAAGCCGCTGATCCAGGCGCTTGACGCTGGTGTCAGCTTCTGCAGCACTCACCACAAGACCACCGATGTGGCCATGCTGGTCACCATGTTCGGCTGGTTCGCCATGGTGATCACCTACGTCGTGTACTACGTGCGCCAGAACCAGGAGGATGCCAGGAGGCACCTGGAGTACCTGAAGTCCCTGCCCAGCACCCCCGTGTCCAAGGACCCCCTCAGCCCCGAGCCGTAGTGCCTGCTGAGTCTCATCACTTCGTGGCAGTGGCAGGTGGTGACTGACTTGTGCTTTTGGTACTCCCTCAGCCAGGTGGTAGTCACAGCCACTTCCGTGCAGGGCACACTCTGACAAAACATGTCCCCGAGGGGCACTGAGTCTCTGCTGCACCCTTCCATCAGGTACGGACGGTTACCGCCAGGCCCACAGGCAGGGGGAGAAAGTGACGCTTGGAGAAATGGAGCGACTTGCCTGTGATGACATGGTCAGGAAAGGATCCAGTCGGGACTTAACACCAGGCCATCTGTCACGATGCCCCTTCCACTCGGCCACGCCTCTCCCCCGAGGCGCCCATGGGAGCGAGCGAGTGCACTCAGAGGAGAAAGGGCTCGTGTCCACGAGTGTAAGTGTCCCCCGTGGAGGTTTGGGACGCAGATTCGTCCGTGGAAGGCACAGGCGACCCGACACCGTGGAACTGCCTCGCCCTCCTTTCCCTAGCGTTGCCTGAACGCATCTGGCCACAGGACACTTTCCAGAACACAGCAGCAGAGGCCAGATTTTTCTAGAGGGAAGCGAGCGAAAGGTGTTGCTCAAACTCACCTTTGAACACCTGTGTTTATTCTCAGAATGTTTGCGGAGAGTAACACTTGTACCCAGATTTCAGCCCAGTGAGAGGGGAAAAAAACCCAAACCTGAAACCACACACCAGGGAGAGAGCAAGTCCGGCCGGCCGATTCCCACCGCGCTGCGCGCCCGCTCTGTGCGGAGGCCGGTCCTCCCGCTAGCCGCAGTGCCTCGCTTTTCTGTCACGGACACGTAAAGCAGCTCCTTCCAAAGGACGGGGGGCCGAGATTTGATGTCTCAAGGCCAACCCACAGGACTCCTTTTCTCCAGCAACAGGATCTCTCCCTCTCGCTCTCTCTCCGCCTTTGCTGCCAGGACTCTCGGAGCTCATTCGGTGCTCCATTTTCTTACCTACGTAACCTCACATTCAGGGTAGACGTTACCTCCACCTATGTAACTCTGATCTGTCCTTCTAGTTCTACTTGTTACTGTCTCTTGTATGTGTTTATAGTTTACACGACTTCAAATATTGGGGTGGGTGCGGGGGGTGAATGGGGATACGTTGCTATGAACTGAAGGGAGAAAGGACAGAAGTCTCATCAAGCAGAAGCTCAGAGACAATTAACGGTGGAGGGTGGTTTGTACTCAGAAAGTACAGAGTGACTCGAAGCAGGGAAAGGACATTTGTGTTGCATTTACGCGTTGGTCCAGAGACCGAGCAGCTGCCTCCGAGGCCCCAAAGGCTCATCCGAACACGGTTGCGGTGTCTCAGACATGGTGCATTCAAAGGAAACCACCAACAGGTCCCAAATACCCTCCCACACCCAAAGGCCCCATGCCTGCGTTCGCAGCGCGGGGCGGGGCGCACAGTGTGGCAGCGTGAATAGGAGGACTCCACGCTGCCCGCCACCCAGACCCGGAGCGCCCTCATGGGAGGCAGGGCTCCGGCTGGGCCATCGACGTCCACCCTGCTGCTTCCCAGGCCGCCCGTCCACGGGAAACTGACAGCCTCGCCCGCTTTTCCAGTGACAACTAAAACCAAGAAGTCTGTCCACTCGGGTGACAGGTGCCCTGTGGAGCGGGTAGGGTAGGCTCTGCGGTGGGCTGACCAGTGGGACACAGGCTCCGAGGGTGGTTTGGGGCCCCTTCCCCACCCAGCCCATGTGCTCTTCCGCCAAAATCACCCCCGAGCCTGGATGCCACCCACACGTGGCTCTTTAGGGGTGCACAGAGGGTAGGTGAGGATTCTTCCCTCTCCGCCCCTTTGCTGGCCCCCAGCCTAAGGCCACCTTCCCCTTGGTGTGGACCCTTCGGGGAAGGGGAGGCGGGTGAGGACCTGCAGCACCAGAGAGCCCTCTCCTTCTCATCCTGGGCCCAGTCGGGAGCGGCCCACCTTTCTGGCCTTTTGGGGCTGCTTGCCCCTTACAGAGTCTCCCAGGAGAGGACACCTCCCTCCAAGGAAGACCACCAGGACCTCAACTCCAAGAACCCTCCCTCCTGCCTGCTCCTGGGAGCTGCCCCGCTGGTGCCTGAGAACCCTTTCGGGTACAGCCCTTGCCTCCTCTCCTCCGCCCTCCCTTCCTCTAACTCCTCCTCCCCTCCCCTCCCTGGCCCTCCTCGCCCTGTAAGGGACCTGTTGAGATGAGGTTAAGACGATGCCCTGCCTGGGCCCACCGCATCCTTGCTGCCGCTTGTGAGCACAGACCCCTGGATGCCCCCATGGGCCCTGGGCCCACCACTCACCTTACTACTGGGGCCAGCATTTGATCCCAATTAAATCTGCGGAGGCCGGAGTCCGGCTGGCCCATCAAGGGGACCGGTGCTGCCAGTGGTGGTGAGGTGACAAACGGGGCCCTCAGTCCGTCCGTTCCAGTCAGGGGACATTGGGGCTATGGGGGCGCCTGGCTCTTTTTGTTGTCCAGGTAACAGGCCCTCCACAGGGTCTGGGAGTTCAGGCCGGACAATCTGGGGGTTCCTTATGGGGCAGAGGGATGGAGCGAGCAGATAGGCCCCAGCAGCTGTCCCAGCTCCGGGTGGGGGCTGGGCCTCTCTTCCTTCCCACAGGAATTGGGGGGCTCTTGCTTCCAGGGAGGCCTCAGGGCCAGAGGGGAGGTGGGAGGCAGTGAGGGGCTCACGGAGCCCCACTGGTCTCCTTGCCTGGAGGCGCACAGCTCCCGCTCCCTGGGTCCCCGGCCTCACCCTGGGTCCCCAGCCTCACCGTGGCTGCTCCTCACGGAACCCAGAGCCCTACCCCCACCCCAGCCTTAGGAGTGCCTGTCTCACACTCCTAGCCCCTTGACTTTCCTTCCTCTTTGCTTTTTAGGTCCCAGATGCCCACCCAGTCTCTTCCTTGGGGGGTTTCGTGGTGGGGGATGAGCCAAAGTACTTCAGGGTCCCCTGCAGGGCCCACCTGACATATAAGGGGTGTCCCTGGTGGGGCGAGCTCTGGGGACAGGAGCCCCCTGCACAGGAGGCTCCCGACTCAGCTCCCGAAGCTCTTCCCAGGCCCCTGGAGGAGCTGGCCGCAGGCTGTAGGAGGGCAGGGAAAGCACTGCCGGGCAGCGCGTGGCTGGGGCTGGCAGCCTCCCATGCCCGGAGCGGCTCATCCCATGGAAGGGCCCTGGCTCTGGGGAGTTGGACCTAAAGCTGGGGCGCCAGAGACAGCCTCCAGCCCGTTGTCCTGCTTTCAGTGAGGGCGGACGACAGTTTTAATTTGGGCATGAGATTGAGGTTAAACCCGGGTGAGAAGTCACTCCAGGCAGCAGATAGGCCGAGTTGTGGGGTTAACAGCAGGGGCTGCACAGCAAGGTTCCGGTTCCGGGTCAGTTCCTTGCAATCGCCTTCACCTGAGGGCTAGAAAATGCGTGCTTACAGGTGCCCCATCAGACAGGGTCTGGGGTGGGGCCAGCGTCTGGGACAGCTTCTCCCAGACTGTCAGCAGGATGTCGGGGCATCGGTCAAGCCAGGCCAGGAGGGTGAGGGGCCACCTTCCCAGGAGCTCAGAGCAGCAGAGGGGAGCCTGGGCCCTGAGCGCTCCTGGGCCTCCTCGTGGGTGCTGGGCACCGGCCCCACCCGCTGGCCTGCTCTCCTGCACTGCACTCCCAGGCTCCCGTGCAGCAGGTCCTCCAAAGGAGCGTTTGCAGGAGGCTCTGATCCCGGACTGAGTTACCTGGGGAGGGGGCAGGGCTGCTGGCACAGAATGTTCTGAGGCAGCTCCCAGCCGCGGCAGCAGCCCGAGGTGGCTCCTGGAGTCACCTCCCTGGAAGTTCCGTCCAGAGTCTGATTCTACCCCCTGTCCGTGAGCCCTCAATAAATCTCCTTGTGCTTAAACTAGCTGGAGTGGATTCTGTTGTCTGCAGGAACCTTCCCGCCCCCCACCCCACCCACCCTGTTCGGACCTCTCCCTGCGGAATCCCGTTCATCACAGACCTGGCTGTGCGTCGGAGCCAGACCTGCGGGCCCATGGCTTGGAGGAGCTGGGTTCTCTGGGAGGCCAAACCGCACGGCCTGCGGGACACGGTGTGGAAGTCAGCAGCTGCTCTCAGGCCTCGGGATGGCCCAGGGGCTGCTCACTGGGAGGGGTAAGCAACCATGAAGTCACCGGACAGCTTAGACGGGGCCGAGTTTGCTCAAAAGGGACCTGGGCTAATTCTTGCAGTGGGCTGGCATGGTAGAGAACGTTTCAGTTTCCAAACGAGAAACCCGAGATGGTGAGGTCTGGAGGGGAAATGGCGAACTCAGGAGTCAGCTGGGCTGGGATCTGGGCCCGGGCCTGGAAGTTCTCACTCTGGGAAACACGCTCTCTGGAGCATTGTCAACAAACACAGAGAGGTGAGTCCTGGGTTCGGCCCAGGCCCCAGGCAGTGGGGCAGAGCAGCCTGGGTTCGCAGTCCAGTCTGGGAGGCTGGAGCTAAGCACCTAGGCCACTGCATCTGTAACCATGGCAACAACACGGGTGGGAAAGAGCAGACTTGGGGTTGGCTCCCAGGCACGGCTGGCGACGTTGGCCTGCCATTCTGTGCAGAGAGAGGTGGAGACACAGCCTCCCAGCGGAACAGGCTCACCGGGCTGACCTTCCCTGTGAGCCCCGCTGCTCTTGGTGAGGAGGGGGCCTTGGAGGAAGGGCCACAGAATCCATGGAAGGAGAAACTGCCAGGGAGTGGGGGGAGGGGGGTCAGCAGGCTAGGAAGGTGATTCTAGAGGCAATGTAGCAGCCTGCCCTTACAGATGGGGAAACTGAGGCACAGAGAGGTTAGATGACTGGACCACGGTCATGGGAGCTGGGGAACGCTGACGTTGGCTGTGACCAGGCTGCCAGGCAGCAGTGGATGGCAGATGGACGTCCGGTGGCCATCCACGGTGCCTCAGCAGCCAGGCAGGGAGTTGGAGGAATTAAGATTTGGAGAAAACCCCAAAGGGAGACCAGCTACCACCCACTCTGCGCCCACTCCCGGCCACCAGCGCTGGGTCCTGCTGTCTCTCTGCGGGAGAGGCTTGGACTTAGTGGTGCTGACCAGAGGGTGGCCCCGCGCATGGCCCTCAGGACCCAGCACCCCACCAGGCTCCCCGTGCCTTGTGGTCTCTGTGGAGCCGCTGCGGAAGTCACTGGGCTGAGGGCTCAGAATGGACACCGGACTTCCTGTCCTTGCCCTGGGCTGAGAGGTCGTCTTCAGATCAGAGCCTGTCAGTCTGGACATCACAACAATGAGGCCACCAGGCCCAAGGTTTTCCAAGCCAGGAGCTTGCACTCTCCTCGCAAGCTGAAAGGCAATGCCCGGCTTGGTTTTGACGGCTTCGAAGCCCACAAGAAGCAGCCAGGCAGGCCGGGTCCCCACTCAGCGCGGCCGGGGATGTGGGCGGCGGGACCCGCACTCCTGGCTCACGGGTGTAACTCGTCAGGACTGAGGCCTGTGCTCACTGTTGGGGTTTCCTCTGTCCCGGATTTTGCTCATGCCCTTTGCTCTCCATCCCCCGTGGGGGCGTCGGGCGTCCGTAGGTTCCTTAGGGCTCGGACAGGGAGCGCTGACCGTTGCAACGAATCAGGCCCTGGGTGCGCCAATGGTGTTGCCAGCCTGTGCTGGGATCCCACCTTCACTTACTTACTATCTTCACACAACATGCAGTGGACGGACATGTATCTGTCCTCTGTATCTTCTCCTTCCATTTTCTTCCCTTTCCTCTTCCATCATTTTTACCTTTAGAAAGCTTGCCTCCGAATAGGATAAAGAAAATCGATTCTAGAATCTTTTGCTTTCCAGTATCTGTGACATGAATGTTTCCAAATTAGGCCAACACCCATTTCAATTGTTTAATTTTAGTATAATTTAATACACCTGGCGGCCAAGATGCTCCTCATTTTTCAAAGTCGTTGGGCCTATTAATTCTTCGAGATGCTCTGTGATCACTTAATTAATTTAAAAGGCAGACCCTGGGATTCTGATTGGCATTGCATGGATGTGAGCACGCGGCAGAGGGTGGGGGTGTCGGAGGCGGCGAAGCCAAGGGGAGCCTACAGGGAAAGTCCAGCGATCCGGACACCAGGGGCGATGACCCGGCGAGCACAGATAACCGTGTCGGCAGTGCCCCACTTCCTAACCTGGCAGACTGTGAAACAGGTTAAGCCCAGTCTTGGCAGGACCGATGGAACTGGCGTGACTCCGCAACACCTGGTTGTCCTTGGCCTTGGTCGGGGTCAGCAAGTCAGGCGCAGATGCAAAAGCTGCCACGGACAGGACTCCTCCAGAAGTCGTGACCTCAAAGAAGCAGCCGCAAAGGAAATCGCAATTGTACAAAGGTGTTCTTACAGCGTCGTTCACCGAGGTGAGGACCACCGGAAAGATTGCCCCCCGGATTCACACAGGCAGCAGTGCGGCAGAGTCAGGACGACTGCCGCCAGGAAACACAACACGCCCGTCCAGAGGACAGGGGCGTGGCACGTGAAACCGTGTGCAAACCCACACGAAGCCTCGTGCCGCCTCGCAAACAGGATGAAAGCCAGAAGCTCTTACTTGAAAAGCCGTAAATATTTTAATGCTCTCGGCATTTCCTCCCATCGTTTGCGTTCCTGATGTAAACAAGCCTTGATTTACGGTTTTTCTTTCCACCGGGCAGAACGGAGACAGGACAAGTTGCTAAGGATGAGGTGGCACTGGCTGATTTCTGAGGCAGTCCCGGGCAGGGTCGTGGTGGCTCCAAGTGTGGGCCGCTGCGCTGGCGGCCTGTGTGTCTGCCTCCTTCCTCCCCGGGCGCCAGTCCCCTCTGCCCAGCGTGAGCTGGACCTGGCAGTGCCACCCGTGCGCTTGGGGCAGAGAGAAAATTGGACATCTGGGGCAGAGAGAAAAGTGGTTGGGGGTCATGGACAGTGCCCAGTTTGCCCCTCCCCCAGGGGTAAACTGAGGCTCAGGGATGGGAAAGTGGCAGGTGGGGGAGTCCACACCTGTGGAATTACCCAGGGGAATGCAAGAGCCTGAGACCTCTCTCAGGTCCCCTGGCCTGGCCCCAGCCCTCCCGCCCCCCGCCCTTTTCTCCCTGGGCAGGAGACAGCTTCGTCTGAAGCCAGCGCAGCCGTCCCCAAGGCACATGGAGCACTAGCTGGCCTGAAGTTGGCTCCAGGGAAAATCTCAGCCCTTGGCGGTCAAGAGGGCCTGCTCCGAGTCTCCAAGTCCCCATGTGACAGCACTGGGGAGGAGCAGGCTCAGCATAGGGCTCCTCCCTGGGCGGAGGGGCCTGCCCTGTCCTCACGTGGACCTGACCGTGGGGCGCCAGGGCCCCGGCTGTCTGGAGCTGCCCCTGAACTCTGGCTGTGTGATCTTGGGCAGGTCACTGAGGGTTTTAAGGTAGAAAGAGCAGAGCATTCAACCAAGCGTGGGGCCCTCCTGCCCCGGAGCTGGGGTTCCCGCCTCCCACGCTGCGGGGCATGTGCCCTCCCAGAGCAGGCCGGTGCGCACGATGGAATAGGCCTGGCCTGGCTGCCACCGGCAGTCTCCTGGCTGTACGGACTCCATGGGCCTTCCGGGCAAGGCCTCAGCACGGAGCGTTGCCCTTCCACCCGGAGCCCTGCCTGGGGCGCCGGCACCTGCCCTCCCCCCCAGGCTCCCGAGTGGCACCCTGTTCACCCCGCAGCAGTCCCAGGGGGGCGAGAGGCCCCCACCTGGTGTAAGGTCCAGGGCACTAGACAGAGGGAAGGGGGGTGAACGCTGGCCCAAGTCCTCCCTGCACCAGCTGCAGGGTCAGGGGAGGCAGCCTCACACCCCCCACTGTAGCCACGGGTAAACTGAGGCCAGAGGAGGAAGCTCTCTGCATAGGAGAGGTATCCTCTGCCTACATTGGTGACGAGGGACCAGAGGTTGTGTCTGGTCCCTGGGACGTGCTCACCAAGAGTCGAGGCCCCGCCAGAAAGACGCAGATGCAGTCGTGCTCTTTATAGAGAGCGTCATAAATATATTCGGTGTAGACAAAATACAATAAATAGCTGGTATGAATGTGTAGAATAGAATCAAGCCTGTTCCCCGTCTGAGCTTGCTAACCAGGGCAGAGCGGGGGGGCCGCAGGTCGATGGCGCTCTTCGACCCCCGCATCCAGGCCCCCATATCCATGCTTCCTCGGGGAAGCTGAGCAGGCTTTTGCTTATGAGGTAAAAAACTGTACGAACTTTTCCTTTAAAGCAAACCCCTGCAAAGCACCCACACGTGCAGGGCAGTGCCGGTTTCCATCTGAATGCCCACGGGTCACCTGCTTCTGCCCGCAATGGCTACCAGGCCAGAGAGGTGACAGATGTCCCTGGAGGAGGGCCAGGGACAGTAAGATGGCAGCTCTGGAAGTGATGCTGCCTGGGCTCAACCCCCCACCCCCCGCAGAGGTTCCAAGGCTTCTTAGGTGGGATTCTGGGGTGCAATGAGGTGGGTCCTTTTCCTGGGGGCCCCAGGCCCATCACCCTGTCCTGAGCTTCAGCACCCGGGAGAGGGGCTCCTTGGCGCTGGAGTAGACGAGGTAGGAGCCGGCTGTGGTGCGGAAGGTCTCCCAGTCCCTGCAGCCGAAGGTCGGGAGGCTGTGCACAGCCACGAAGCCTTCGTACCCCTGCCACCTGCGGGAGACACGCGTCAGCCTCGGGGAGGGGCGGCCTGTGCCAGGCTGCCTGCAGGGAGGGGAGCAGCGGCCTGCCCATCCGGGCTGCTCACTCCCCCGAGGCTCCCACCCTGCCCAGTTTGCAGCCTGGCCTTCTGTGCTCCACTCCAGGCCGCCGCCTGCCTCTTCCACGTGCACAGCATGTGGCGGGGCCACGTGTCCCCGGGCTGCACAGCTGCCTGGGCCACAGTCTCAGGGAGCTGCACGAGGAGCGTGCAAAGAGGGAAACAGGCCTGGAAGAAGGAGCCTACCCTGTCCACAGCCCTGAAGCTTTTCATATCCACCCAGGGACCCGCCCCCAGCCCAGAGCGCCCTCAGGCCAGCCCCAAAGCTGGGGTGGGGAGGCTAGGGGGTAGGGGTGTGTGAGGGTGGCAGGGAAGTGTCCTGCAATGGGTTCACCATAGGGGCTGAGCTGAAACTCTCCCCACTTCCCCACTTCCGGGGTCATGGCTGACATCAAGGCACACACTTGCAAACACACACCTGTCACCACACGGGTGTGGCACTCCCATGTGGAGGAGGCGTGCTCCCAGCACACTGCTCTGCGACCCCATGACCCCCTTCAAGTCTGGATCCCAAACGCAGCCCATGGCCCAGTGCCCACACAGTCCGTGGTTTCTGGGTTTTGCCTTCAAAAGGGATTTATCGACAGGTGGTTCCATTTTTGTAGGGTGCGTTCTCACAGTGGGGTGCCTGGGTCACAGGCACGTGTAGTTTTAATATTTTTCCAGATTACTCTCCAGAATGGCTGGTGATTTCAGTCCTGATAGGAAGGGGCCGGGGTACCCCCACCTCCACCCAAAAGGACAGGGGGAAGAAAACGCACCACCCTCGTATGTTGAGAAAAACTTCTAATACGTTTATTCACATCTTCCATTTTTGCTTCTGAAAATTCCTGTTCATATATTTACTCGGTTTTGCAAATTAAAAAATCTTTTATTGCTTTGTAGGGGTTCCTCTTCTGTCATACGTGTGGTGAATAGTTTGTCTTTTATTTTCAATAGGACACCTTTTTCCATGAAAAAAATTTAAATTTAGGTAGTCAGACTGTGACCTATGTCTAGCCTTCTTTCAGGAGATTTCTATGTCTTCTCGTATAACTTTGAAGTTATAAAAAATCATCTTAGGACTTCTGGCCAAGATGGAGGTGTAGGTAGACATACTATGCCTCCTCGCACAGCCAAAAGAAGGACAACAACAATTAAGAAACCAAAAACACCCGGAACTGACAGGAAATTGAACTGTATGGAAGTCCAACAACCAAGAAATTAAAGAAGACACATTCACCCAGACCGGTAGGAAGAGCGGAGACAGGCAGCCAGGCTGAGAGGACTCATGGCAAGGCGGTGGCTGGAGGACCTGGAGGTCCCGCATTCATGCACAGATAAACCGGGAGAAACAACTGGGGACCGGGATGGACCGCACAACCCGGGGTTCCAGCGTGGGGAAATAAACCCTCAGACCTCTGATTGAAAACCCCTGTGGGGGTTGAGGCGGCAGTGGGAGAGACTCCCAGCCTCACAGGAGAGTTTGTTGGAGAGACCCACAGGGTCCCAGAATGTACACAAACCCACCCACATGGGAATCAGCACCAGAAGGGCCCAGTTTGCTTGTGGGTAGTCCGGCAGAGAGCAGAGCAAGTGGCACTGTTCCCTCTCAGACCCCTGCCCCACATACAGTCACAACCCAGCACTGGGTTGCCCCACCCTGGTGAATACCTAAGGCTCTGCCCCTCACTACGTAATAGGCATCAAGACAAAAAAAAAATAAAAAATAAAAAATGGCCCGAATGAAAGAACAGATCAAAGCTCCAGAAAAAATACAACTAAGTGATGAAGAGATAGCCAATCTGTCAGATGCACAGTTCAAAACATTGGTAATCAGGATGCTCACAGCATTGGTTGATTTTGCTCACAAATTAGATGAAAAAATGAAGGCTATGCTAAGTGAAATAAAGAAAAATGTACAGGGAACCAATAGAGATGGGAGGAAAACTGGGACTCAAATCAATGGTGTGGACCAGAAGGAAGAAAGAAACATCCAGTCAGAAAAGAATGAAGAAACAAGAATTCAAAAAAAATGAGGAGAAGCTTAGGAACTTCCTGGACATCTTTAAACATTCCAATATCCGAATTTAGGGGTATCAGAAGGAGAAGAGGAAGAGCAAGAAATTGAAAACTTATTTGAACAAATAATAAAGGAGAACTTCCCCAATTTGGCAAAGGAAATAGACGTCCAGGAAGTCCAGGAAACTCAGAGAGTCCCAAAGAAGTTGGACCCAAGGAGGAACACACCAAGGCACATCATAATTACATTAGCCAAGATTACAATGAAGGAGAGAATTCTAGAAGCAGCAAGGGATAAGGGGACAGTCACTTACAAAGGCGTTGCCATCAGACTGTCAGCTGATATCTCAAAAGAGACCTTGTAGGCAAGAAGGGGGTGGAAAGAAGTATTCCAAGTCATGAAAGGCAAGGACCTACATCCAAGATCGCTCTATCCAGAAAAGCTTTCATTTGGAATGGAAGGGCAGATAAAGTGCTTCTCAAGTAAGGTCAAGTTAAAAGAGTTCATCATCACCAAGCCCTTATTATATGAAATGTTAAAAGAAAAAACATGTATAGTAAGAAGACAGCAAACTCACAATTATTAACAACCACACCTAAAACAAAAACAAAACAAACTAAGCAAACATCTAGAATAGGAACAGAACCACAGAAATGGAGATCACATGAAGGGTTATCAATGGGGGAGGAGGAGAGAGGGGGAAAAGGTACAGAGAATAAGTAGCATAGATGGTGGGTAGAAAATAGTCAGGGGGAGGGCCAGAATAGTGCGGGAAATGTAGAAGCTAAAGAACTTATGACCCATGGACATGAACTAAAGGGGGGGAATGTGGGTGGGAGGGGGTGTGCAGGGTGGAGGGGAGTGAAGGGGGAAAATGGGACAACTGTAATAGCATAATCAATAAATATATTAAAATAAATAAGTAAATAAATAAATAAATAATCATCTTAGCATTTCTCCCTAATATTTCTGTTGTTTAATTTGTTTTACAGTTAGATGCTTAATCCTCAAAAACCTTATTTTTCTATATAATATAAATATATATTATATGTATTATTTTATATATAATATGAAGCAGGAATATAACTTTGTTTCCTTAAAGATAAACAGAAAATTATACGAATATTATTTTACTAAGTAATAATTATTTACTTATTGCCTTATTTTCTTATGCCTTACTTTCTCATTGGCTTGAAATACAACATTTATCACACTGAGTAGCCATAAACTGTTGGCTTTCTTTGGAACTGTGTTCTATTCCACCTGTAGACTTGTTGAGTTCTGAAATGCCTCCTTCACTGTTTTTATTTTTCAAAATTTTCTTGGCCAGCTTTGAAAATTTATTCTTCCATATGAATTTTAAAATTACTCTGACATGTTGAAAACTCAACAGCAATAAATTAGAAAGCCTAAAGAAAATGGATTTTTCTAGGAAAACTTAGAGGACCAAAACTGTCCCAAGAAGAGGCAGAACACATGATTGTACTGGTGACCATGGTGGAAACGGGACATGCTGCTGAAGAGACACTGGAACACGGACCGGAAGGTTCTAGAACTGAATTTAGCCTAATGGTTAAAGGACCGGATAAGTCCTACTATCGAAACCCGTCCAGCCCAGAGGCGTAGGTGGGGCAGCTGCACCTTGAGTTCCTATTAAGTGAGGCTCCGCTTCACACTGGGTAAAGGTACAGCCCCCAGAGAAAACCACAGAGCAATTTCGTTTCCTATTAAAGATGCAAAACTCTTAAATCATTCATGAACAGTTGGTAGCCGGTGGCGTAGTAAGTAATTACACATTGTCTAGTGGCATTCATCCCAGGAATTCGAGGAAAACTCTCGTAAGTCATTACACCAACGGAATACGGGAGAAGAGCCACGGCGTGCGCCGAGGAACGGCCAAGGGCCGACGCGGCTGCTCGCGTCCTGGCTGTGCCCCACGACACTGAGCCTGCTCTCGTCAAATCAGCAAGACGGGGCTGCTGGCCACTGGCAAAGCCACTCGGGATTGTTTGCGAAGTTCTAGTAACTGAGCAAACTAGGGAAGAGGCGAAGTTGCTTTTGCTCACAGAGGCAGCTGTGTTCTTAGAACACCCATGGCACTCTGCTCCAGGAGCTGACCATCTGGTCGGGTGGTGAGGGACAAAACATGTCACGAAAAGCAGCTGGAAGTGGACAAACTGCGGGGGCTGTGCGTGCAATACGTGGCCAACGCCCAGAGGCGACTTTAACAGGGATGCCCCAGTGCCTACTCGAGGGCGCACACTCTTACCGGAGGACACGTGGTAAGTGGCGAGACCCACCGCAGTCCTGGGCGGGAACGTTTACTAAAACAAACTATCAGTACCTCTCCAATCGCTGTGTCTGCACACTCCATCCCGGCCAGACTCCGAAGTCGTGAGCATCAGTGACACGGATCACCTGGCTAACAACCCCAGGGACGGGACCGGGACCCAGACCCATCCACGCTCGGGGGTGCCCAGCCCCAGGTGACCCGCTTGCTCTGAGCCTGGTCACTGGGGGGAGTGGGAGTCTACCCCCGGAGAAGCAGGCGGGGATGAAGGGTGTGGCCTTCGGCAGCTCTTTACCTGTAAATAATACTGTTTACCGAGAAGGTACTTCCGTCAAAGGAGTTGGCAACCACCAAGAAGTAATCTTCTCCCACGGAGAAGAACTCCCAATCCAGAGCGCTGTGGGAGCAAGGGGACAGACGTTAGGACACAGAACCCGAGGTACCGCCCGAGCTGGTTTCTAGTCAGGTGCTGGTTTCTAGTCAGGGTCCCTGATCCCAGAACTCAGGGCCCAGGTCCTACCCCAGACCCACAGAGGATGGCCTGGGCATGAGGCAGGCAGCCTTATCGGACACAGGGGAGTTTAGTCATTCACTTGAAATTTTAAAAAAATTTTTTAAATTGTGCTAAAACATATGTAACATAAAATTTATCATTTTAACCATTTTTAAGTGCACAACTCAGTGGTACCGTCCATCTCCAGACTTTTCGCCTTCCCCTGCTGAAACTGTCCCGACTAAACACGAACCCCGCTCCCCCTCCCCCACCCCCAGCCCCGGGACCACTGTCTCCTTTCTGTCTCTGTGGATTGGCCTCCTAGGTGGGCCCACTCAGTATCTTGTGTCTGGCTTATTTCGCTCAGCACCATGCCCTCCAGGTTTCCCCGAGTCGCAGCGTGCGCCAGACAGGGCCTCATTCCTTTTTAAGGCTGAATGTCATTCCATCGCGTGGACGGGCTCCGTGTGCTCCCAGCCAGCGGCCAGCTTAGCCATACCTGCAGGTCGGGATTTCCTGGAACTTGACGAATGTCTGTGCGGTGACATTCAGCTCATAGATGACGGAGTTGATGACGTAGGAGTCATTTTGCATTTGCATCTCCACATCGTAACTTTGACTGTTGGCAACAGCGAGAAAGATCCTGTCTCCGATATGGAAAACTTCCCAGTCCGCGGCACCGAAGGTCTGGGGGCAACGAGAGGAAGCAGAACGCACTTGTGAACAGAGAGGCTGCAGGAACGGCCAAGCACCACCAGGAAGCAACATCCCCCAGTCACACACACACACACACACACACACACACACACACACACACAGAGCAGAGCAGTTTGGGGAGGGTCTCCCTCCCTGGCCTGGCTTTGCTCACTTTCCCAGGTACATCAGCTGTCACTCCCATTACAAACACGAGTGGCAACTGTGCCAGTGCCTGAACTACACCATCTGAGGTGCCTGCTTCTTCGCCATCTGTGCCGCCCTGCCTTCAAGGTCTAGCTGTAACAGTGGGGAACTGTAACAGCAGGGAATCGTGACTCCCCCTCCATTCTCTTGACATTGTTTCCGTAAGTGCGGACTCTGGCTAATATGCAGCTTGTAGATGAACAGCATGCTTGTATAAGAATCCTAGGAACTAAGCTTCAAAATATACAGACTCTGACCTTCAGGCATCTCAGCTCCGGGAGGTTTGCTGACCTCTGACCGCGGAGCCAGGATGACGTGAAGCCAGGATGACTAACCCAGGATGACGCACGCCAGGCCATCGCCTGTCTTACTGGAATGGACTGAGCTCGTCTGCACGTAGAGAACTTTTCAACCCCTTCCCTTGATCTCATTGTTTTGTTTTCCTCTCCCTCCTTATAAAAACCTCTCCCTCCACTGAGAGGCGGAGTTGGGCTTTGAGACATGAGTTCCCCCATCTTCCAGGTGGCCAGCACCTGAAAATAAACGTTCCTTTACATCAGCACCTGCCTCTCGAGTATTGGCTTTTGTAGTGACAGACCGCTGAACTTGCTTCTGATTACATAACTGTTGTAACACTTCTTCCAGGGAGCCCTCCCTGCTTCTTCCAATCTGGCCCTGAACTCTGAAGCAACCTCTAGGTTCCTCTTGTGTTTCTTATTATGAGCTGCCCCTGCCTGGGGGTCTCCTTTGGTTCCATTCACAGCCCCATCTCCAGGTTCCCGTGCATGCTGTTGCTCCATAGACCACTTGTCACCCTCGAGGCTGAGGTGTGCAGGGTCAACAGGCCTGGACTTTTGCACGAGTGGCCAGCTGTGGAGCGTTTGCCCCAGACCTCGAGCGGCATGAGCTGATTTGCAGGTGGGGCCCACGAGGAGGAAGCTTACGTCCAGTTTACAGCCAGCATCTTGGGGAATGGTGGTGCCTATGCACGGGGAGGAGGGGACCAGAGAAATCGAGGTCCAGGCCCTGGCCTGAGCCCTGAAGAGAGAGGGCAGGGGCAGGAAATGAAGGGAGACATTTTCCTGGGGAGTAAGGGGCAGGCGCAGGGGCAGTCCCAGAGGGCGACCACACAGGATGACAGTCCTGTGGGGGAGAGAGAGAGACCGTGGCAGTCCCCTGCGGCAGGGGCCTGCGGTGGATGCAAGAGCGTGTAAACGCTCTTGGAGGCCCCGAACCATGGCCCGTGGAGCTTGCGGGGGTCTCGGCTTCCGGGTGAGCAGAAGGGGGTGGAGGGCCGCAGAAGCGCAGGTGGTAGACTCTGCATGGAAGTGGCCCTGAAATGTTTCTCCTCCAGGCTCTCAGCTTCTGACGCAGACGGAGAGACCTGCATCAGACTGACCCTGATGCCTGTCACAACTGTCACTCCAGACACGGCACTTAAACAGAATACACGACCGTTTGAAGGAGAAGGGCCGAGGACAGGCAGAGCCTGGGTGGAAGGGTGCGCCCCGTGAACACAGGTTTATCTGACACCTCTTCTGAGGGCGCTCCTGGCCCCGCTGCCCAGTGTTTGAGTGGGCGTGGCAGGCCGGGCGGGCGGGGGAGTCGAGGGGAGCCCGTGGGGCTTCCAGAGTGTCCAGAAACAGAAGGCGGCGGCCCCAGGAGGGAGGGAGCCACAGAAGGGCCCAATATCTCCATACGAACTCCTCTCAAGTCCTTGCCTGGCCCCTGAGCTGCACACAGGGACCAAAAGTCCCGGGTCCCCAAGACAAACCACAGCCGAGAGGCTGAAAGGACCCGCCAGAGACTTGACCAGCAGGGAACACAGCAGCCGTGGGGCCTATAAGCCGGAGAAGGCACAGCAGACAGGAATAGGCTGACCCTGTGCAGACACGGGAGTTAGCAGGCACAGGCCGTCACGATGGCGGCCGCCCCCAGGGAAGTGTGAGTGTAGTGAGTAGCAGGCAGAAAATTCGGAGAGCTAGGAAAACTCTAAAAGGAGTCAAATAGAAATCCTGTAATGGAAGGCGTAACATCTATATTCGTTAATTTGTTGGACGCGGAGCCAATCATCAGTGTACTAGAAGATAGACCAATAGAAGTGATCCTAATTGCAGCATTCAAAGGCAAAAATAGATTATAGTTAAAGCAAACAGCGCCTCCGTGACCTGTGGGGCAGCAGAGTGCAGCGCCACCTACCGGCAACTGGAGCCACAGAGGAAAGGAAAAGCGAATGAGGCAGAAAGAGCATTCAAATATAAACACGGGCTAAAATTTCTCCGAATTTGATTGAAAACCCTGAGGCAAGAGGATCAGAGACCCAAAGTGGAAAACAAATATTAAAAACCACACGTAGACACAGCCTATTCAAGTAGCTGAAAACTGACGACAAAGAACATTTTAACAGCAGCCGCGAGAGCACCTCCGATGCACCGCAGCCCGACCTCTCATGGGAAACCAGCCTCGACCGGAAAGCACCTTTAAAGTAATGGAAAGCAGCATTCTGCAACCAGTGAAAATATCCTTCAGAAATGAAGGCGAAATAAAATCATTTTCAGACAAAAGTGACTGGATGCGTTCCCAGTGGAAAGTGGGGGTAGGGCAGGCCATCCCTGCGCTGTCCCAGGTCGTGCTGGGGGTTCTCAGCTCCGAGGGGAGGGGCCGACCGCGCCCCCTCCCTCCCCCGCCCAGCCAGGCCTGCGCTTGCGGGACAGCGCCCGAGGCCTCCACGGGTGGGAAGCGGCTCCGTTTCTCTTTACCCTGACTGCCCTTCCTTGGCACGTCAGTTACCTCTCACTTCCCTGCTTGTAAATTCAGGACAGGCTGCCCGGCCTGTGTTCTCCTCCCTGCGGATCTGGTGCCCGCCCTGTGCGGGTCTGGTGCCTGGCTGGAGGTGCCTGGCTGGCACTTTGTAAACGCTCCCCGCCGACATGACGGTGTTTTCCCTGTGCCCAGCAGAGGGCGACGTTGCCCGCCTCAGTCCCGCCGGCCTGCCTGTTCTCTGAGAGCATTCCTGGGTGCCAGAAGCTGGGCTCAGAGCCAGGAGCTCTGGAAACAGGTCTGGATCCGTCCTGAGGAGCGGCGGAACCCAGTACGTTTAAGCCAAAAGGATAACTCACTGGGACAAGGACAGGGAACCAGGATACCTGGCTGTCGCTGATCCCTTACTGGGGCCTTTCTAGAGTATCCTGTCCTCTCCTCAACTAGGCTCCGCTCTGTGAGGTGGCTCCATTCTCTCCCCAGGGCCACCCCATGCCTTCTGAGTGGCTTGGGCCCGAGGGGCCCGAGGGGTCCGAGGGGCTTTCAGCCCCCCCACCCCAGGGCTGTTTGGAAGCCAGAGGGTCCTGTTAAGGACCCACACGGGGCGGAGAGTCACACGCACGCCAGCTGTGGCTTTGCAGAAACCACAAAGGAGACGTCAGCCTGTCAGATCCCTGGCTGCTGTGACCCGTGCTGGGGAAACAATGTCAATGGAAACATGCATGTGCAAATGCATACACCTGTGTGCACACGCACACACGCCTGTAGACACATGTGCAGGCGGGCACGCCCCCACAGTGTGAGGGGCCAGGAGCTGTATGAGAGGATCTTTGCCTCCCCGCTCACCCCCGATCACCAGGGCTTCCTTGAGCTCCGAGCTACGTGACCCTCAGACCTCTTGCCTGCCCTGAGCCCCAGCACGGAGGATGTGCAGAGGGGGCCCCGGAGGGTGCTGGGGCTTTGGCAGCACAGGGAGAAGGGGTCCCGAGGTGAGGAGGAAGGTGTGGTTGGCAGCAGGGCAGCGGGGGGAGTAGCAGGTGAGTGTGGCTCAGACAGGCTACCGTCTGGCCTCTGCCCCGTGGGCCCAGTGGGGTGGGGCATGGTACAGCAAATACGAGGTGCCAAGTTCCGTGTGAGTTTCAGGGAAACATGATTTTATTTTTTAGTCTATGTGTATTCCATGCAATACTCAGGACAATGCTTTTACTAAAAAATTATTCACTGTTTCTCTGAACTGTAAATGGAATGGGCACTCTGTATTTTATCCAGCCACAGGCTGGCCGGGACTCGCATGGGGCCTGGCTGGGTCACAGTCACTGACTGTCAGTGACCCCCCCCCATCCTCACACCGTGAAGCCCCCACCGAGTGGAGCCGACACCTGCATCCCCGGCCGGAGGCTGGGCTCCCCACGCTGGGAAGTGAGTCTGCGCCTGCCTGGGGCTGCAGCAGCCGGAGCAGCGCGTGCAGGAGCTCGGGGCCCGCTGGCAGGCCACTCCTGGGTTCTAACCACATTAGGTGCAGAGAGAAGAAATCCCCACATCAAATGGCCCTGCCAGACCCTGCCTGGCACCAGATCGCAGGTGGCCAGGCACCTGCTGGGCTGGCCGGCCCCCCCCCTTTCCCTCCTTCTGAACGGAATTCCCCTGGAGCCCTGCCCTGCCAGCCCTGGCACAGTGCCCGGGGGCTCCGGAGCCCCTGACAGGCTCCCTCGAGGGTGATCAGCATGCCAGTGTGGGCAAGGAGGCCCTTGGGCTCCAGCTTTGATGGAGCCAAGAATCAAGGTCCGGGAGTGCCTGAGCAGAGGGTGAAGGAGTCAGGGGCACTGCCAGGGGAGCTCAGGTGGCCCCCCAAGGACCCTAGGGGGGATGCTGCCATCCTCACCGCAGGCAGGTGGCTAAGGTGGGCAAGGGTCCCATCCAGGGAGGCTGGGGAGGGCAGCACACTCCCCAGACAAATTCTGGGTGCTCCTCCGAGCTGCCCCCAGGTCCAGTAACCCCTCCAAGCCATGCTGCCCGGGCTGCTGCCAGCTCCTGCCTCACAGGGACAACGGAAGTCACAGGAGGGAGCACCCTCTCCTCGCAGGCACCTGGCCAGTTATTCCGGGTGGTACCGACCCAGAGAGGGGCTGCTCTTTCACCCCCTCCTCACAGAGATGGGTCTTAACCCAACTTTCTTGCCTCTTTCTTTTCATTTGTTGCTGGACATGGGCATCCTTGGTGAGGACTGTTTCTGAGCCCAGTTTTTCTGTCACCCGTACACCTGCTGGCCACTCTGTGCCACACCTCTGTATGTCCCATCCACCTGCCCAACTCACAGCTCCCTCCATCACTGACCCTCTCCCTGGGGCCCTGGACATGCAGCCACCCCCCTACCCCAAGCCTCCCCACCGCACCCTGCTCTGGTCCTCACATCCGCCCACCATGGGCATGTCCATGAGCCTCGCCTCCCAGGCAGCGAGCTCTGAACCCCGAACCTTGGTCAGCTTCACCCCTCTGCACCCCCCACCACTTCTGATCCTCACCCCCAACCCTCACATCTGTGGTCACATTGTCAAATGTGACCACAGCCCGACAGCCAGTCACTTAGGGAGCAGAAACCCCAGCAGCTAGAGGCTAGGTCTGCATGCCTGCGGAGTCGTTCCCTCCTGGATACGCCCAGTTCAGCCCTCCTTTGGTCCAAGATGGTGAGGATCAGAGGTTGGCGCCTGGCTCTCCGTCCCCTGGAGGACGGTCCTAGAATTTCTGGTGGGAGGGTGGGCAGCCAAGCCTCCACTCACAGGTGGGCCGAAAGCCCTGCATGGCCTGGACTCCTCGGGAGCAGAAGCTCCTCACCACCCAGACCCACCGACGCCCACCCCCTCCCCCACCAGCGAGGACAGTGCCACAGCGTTGCAAACATGGCCCACGCCCCACGCCCCCTCGGCGCCTCTCCCCACATGCGTGCTCTCCAAGCATCCAGCCTCTCCCGCTTCAAAGCTTACGGTCATGAAAGATGTTGCAAAACTCCAAACCAAACAGTAAACACATCGAGGCATCTTCAAGGCCTGAAAGGACTTAAACACACCACGGAAAATGCTGGCAAAACATGAAAGTGAGGTTTTGTGGGTTTTGAGGAATTACCGAGGTGTGAACAGATGCCGCTTGTAAGAGAAGGCAGCCTTCAGGCAGGGGGCAGAGTTGCCACCTGCCCAGGGCCCCCGTGGGTGCCTGCGGAGCTTGGGCAACCACAGCGGCCCGCGCGCCCGCCCGAGCAGCCCCAGGGTCCTGGATCCTAGAACAGTTCCGCCCTCTCGGGTGGAGTTATCGCCCGACATCACCCAGGATGGAGTCCTGCGACCACCTTCCAGGACACCCCCGACCTGCCTCCCAGAGCAGGCGAAGGCCCAGAGGAGTCTGCCCAGCAAGAGCCAGTGCCTCGTCCTGACCCTTTGTGCTGCAGAGCCGGGAGGGTGGGCGCACGCGAGGGAGGGAAGGAGGCAGCTTGGCGCACAGACCACGTGCCAGGCTCCCCCGGACAGTGCAGGCCTGCAGGGGGGCTTGTGTGGACGCAAGGACACCTGTGGACAACCTGCTCTTCCTCTCACCACCGTATGTCCCCAGCCAGGTCCCCTCCCTTCCCAGCCTTGGTTTCACCATCTGTGAAATGGGTCTGAGATGGAATCATGAGCCAGCTGAGCACACGCAGCCACAGACCTCCCTCCGGAAATCTCTGTAAATGGCAGAATGGCTTTTCCAAAAGGGAAGCGAAACCCCCCAGTGTGCTGAGGCCACCTGCGCAGCCTCCAGGACAGGGACCCACGCGGGCCCTGCCCTGCTGCTTGAGGCCACTCGGTCCCTGCTAGTCCAGGCGTCCTTGGGAGCCTGTTTCCCACCCGTAGCGTTGCCCTGGCCCACCCCAGACCCAGACACTCTTGCACCCCAACCCCCTGGTCCTGGGCTCTAATTGCAAGGCAGATCCCCGTCACCCAGAGTGCGCGCCTCACCCAGCCCATTGCCGAACGCTCTCACATCGGCTCACCCGCGCCGGCACAGTCTTCTCTGACCCAGCACGTCTGGGCTGTTTTCCGAGTCCTGGTGCCCATCATGCACCACAGCAACGACCAGCCGACGACCCGCATCACATAAGGGGCTCGTCTTTCGGAAAGAACCAGTCCAGTGCTGAGCAAAGCCGTGCACCACACTGTCTGGGTTCCAGTCCCAGCTCCATCACAGGGAAGCCCCATCACCTCTGTACCTCAGTTTCCCATGTGGAAGAGGGGACGGGTGGCAGCAGTTACCTCACAAGGTGGCCGTGAGGATGGAGCGGGAAGAAGTAGGTTAAGATCTTGGCAGGGCACCTTCCCGAGGCCCCTGCTCAGCAAAACTGAGCCGCTGTCCCCGCAACTCAAGAACAATGCCTCACCCCAGTCCCGCTTCCCCCAGTGCATCTCCCCACCACTCTCAGGTTAAGGCTCCCCAGGCTCTGTTGGGGGGTAACAGAGGCAGCTGTAGGCATCGTGGCGGAGCCTGAGCTTTATATGGGGGGAAGCACCTGGGGTGGAAACTCAAGGGTGAAGGTCTGACCCGGGGAACTGGTCCTGGCTGGGGCCCCCCAGTCCTGCACCACCAGGCTCTGGCATGGGGTCCCAGGCGAGATGCGGTGGGGAGCACAGGGCACAGGGGCGGCTCCTTACCGGGAAAGACTGGAAGAGCTGGAAGGAGCCGACCAGCCAGATGTACAGGTGGGAGAGCACCTTCGTGGACGTGCCGTTGAAGGCATTGGCCACCACCAAGAACGAGTAGGGCCCCACGGTGAAAAACTCCCAGTCGTAGGCGCCAGAGGTGGCGATGGTCTGGTTGGCCTCGAACAGGCGTGTCCTCGGGTTCCACTTGTAGATGACACTGTCGATGTTGTGGTTGTCACCTGGAACCCAAGCAGCTGCGCTGAGGAAGGGGAGATGAATTTCCATGGCCCAGTGGCGGCTGTGGCTGGGACTGTGCCCCAGGGCCCCTGCGGCCTGTCCAGTCCAGCCAGGCCGGGGGCCACTCTGGTCATGGCCCTGCTCACCCCGCACCCTCTTGCGTGTACCCTCTCACTCCCCGGCACAGACGCCCTGCACATGGCCGCACTTCCAGCCTCTGCCCAGATGAAAGCCCTCGGGGGGTCCACCTTTGGATGGCTCTGGACCCCCACCATGGCCTTCCAGGGTCTGGCAGGTGGACCCCTGACCGCATCTCCCCAGCCTCACCTGACACGCTGCCTGGTGTCCCCTTGGCTCCCACACTCTCCCACGAGTCAGGCGCCATGCTCCCTGGACCCCTCCAGGCCAGCCTGTCCTGAGACACGCACTTCCACAGACAGCCCTAATGAGTGGGCTCCTGGGGTCACACTGCCCATCAGCCAGTGGGGGCTCCTCCTCAGGCCCCCACAGAGCTCCCTAGTGGGTCTCAGACTCAGGTAAACACAGAGCCACGGGGCCCACTGAGGCCTGAGCTAGAGACGCCTCGTGGGGCTCACTGCCACCTGGACCTTGTCCATCCCTCGAGTCACAGGATGGGGAAGGGCTCACTGAGATCACTAAGCGCAGTCACCGGCTTGCCAGCCCCTCCCTGCCTGTCTCCCCGCTGCACCCATATATCACACAGAGTCTGTGTGCAGGTGGACGACCTGTTCTCGGAAACAAGGTCCACGTCTCTCCAACCGCTCCCCCAGCCTGTCCGTGCTGGCGTCCCCTGCCTGGCCCTGGGCCAGCTGGTCAGAGAGCTCACCTGCCTACCTGTGCCAGCCAGAGCATCCCACAGGGAGGTGAGTTAGTTAGCGAGTTAATTACTTGGTTAATTAGTTAGTTTCAAATGAGGCCGTCTATGTAGCCAGGTGACCCACGTTTCTGTGGCGATTCTCCTAAGGGCAGGTACAGATCACCCATCTTCCTACCTGGACAGGTGAGGAGGTGCTCAGGTGTGTTCACCCTTAGGCCACCATCAGATGACTGATCCCGGGAAATCGGACCAGTGTGCCTTATTATCACTTTTAATGAGATGAAAATGAGCCTTGCAAGTCAGTCATGCCCACCCCTGGGATGGTTCCCTTCCGGGTCAAAGGTCACAGCCCCTACCTTCCCTGTGGTTGGCCACGGCCAGGAAGTGCTCCCCAGCCACCTCGAAGGCCTCCCAGTCTCGGGCGCTGTGGGTGGCCACCCTCTGGTAGAGCGTGAACCGCAGCTTTCTCTGGCTCCATTTGTAGATGACGGAGAACTCCTGGCCCTGCTCGTTCGGGTCGAAGTTGGCCACAGCCAGAAAGATCTGCAAGAGAGGACCTGGACCCTCGGTCCCGTGCTCGCATCAGGGTCTGGTGCAGGAGGCTCTGGACGTCAGCAGCTCTGCCCACATGGCGTGGGGGTGGAGGCTGAGCCTCCCTCTGTTTGCCAGCGGCCTCAGCGGTCTGGGAGCCCTGACCGTCTCCAGATTTGTTCATTACATTTAAAACCCTTAAATGCATCTGTACTTCCCAGTCGTTACTGCCATTTCTTTTCCCAAACCAGGAAAAGCTTCATGCCCCAAAGTGTTCTTCATCACCTGCCTGAGGAGCAAATCTCCATGCCCTACTCTTATGGTAAACATGTATTTGTCACGCAGCCAAGCACGACCCAGAAACCCCCTGAGTGTGACATGACCAGCAGGCGAGATGGCTCGCGTATGTGGCTGTAACAGGAGCCAGCAGCTGGGTGTGTCGGGTGTGTGCGCTGGGCCGGGAAGCACGAACCCCCAAGTACGAATGCTGTGGGTTTGGGGAACTTTAAAAGGACCGAGAAGGCCCCGCGTGCCAACTTGCCTTCTTCCCGATGGTGAAATGTCTCCAGGACTGTGCCTGGTGCGTGCGGATGCTCTGGTAGGAGGCGAACCTCCCGTCGGTCCACTTGTAGATGGCGGACGTGGCCCTCCGATTGGCGGTCGCTATGAAGAGCCCGGTCTCGGGGATGACGAAGACCTCGATGCCCAGGGTCTCCGAGTTCGTGAACAGGCTCTGGTGTTCCTCCACGTAGTCCAGTTTCTCTTTGGCTTGTGAGAGAGACATCGAGGCCTGGTGAACGCTTCCCAGAACTCGAAAGCCTGGAGGGACCGTCCTGGGAGCACGACCCCCAGGCCCTGAGCCGTGATTCGGGGGCCTCAGTGTGGGGCAAGGGCAATTTGCCTGGAGTGCCTGTTCACCCTCAGAAGCCCATCCGGAAGCCCGTTCAGGCTGCGTGGGTTTCAGGGTCCATAGACCCCCAGGGGTACTCGTTGGCTGGAATTGGTGTGTTGGATCCTTACAAGCCACTTCCCACGCTCACTGACGCTACAGGAGACTGTGCCCTGGCGTGAACTAGAGGGCGGAGTCAGGAGCTCAGGAGCAGCCCAGCAGGAGCCGGTTCCCTTTTGCTGCGGACACCCGGGGCTACCTCCCTCACCCTTCCAGCATCGTCCCGTTGCATCTACGATCTGAGGGCCCCTGCGGCGTGAGGGAGGAACCCCGAGCTCTTCCCTGGACGGGGGGAGAGGACAAGCTCTGCCCACCCACGGAGGGCTGGCTACTCTCAGTGCTGGTGTTTCCTGCTCGTAGGTAGCACTGGCCCAGAGCAGAGCCCCCTGGTCCCCAGAGGCCCCAGCCACGACCTCCCTACCCCCCTCACCTGCCAGCACGGACACCCACTCGCTGCCCACACACAGGTACAGCCCCTTCCGCCCGGCATCAAACCAGAACTGGGCGTCCTCCTCTTTGGTGCACGGAGGCCGGGACCCCAGCGTCACCTTCATGTCAGTTTCTGCAGGGAGACAGGGAGGATGAGTGTCCGGCGGAAATGTGCTCCCTGGAAGAAGCAATCCTGCCTTTGCCTGTGAAGCTGGGTCTTCGAGGACCCACTGAGGGGTCTTGGACAGGTCTCTAAAAGCAGGCGAGGCCCGAGAGGGCATGGCCATCTCAGGAGGGTCTGCGCGGCAGGACCTGATACAGCTCCCTGTGGCTCCAGAGGGCGGTGCGTCCACCTTCCCTCACATCCGCAGCCCTTCCGAAAATCTTTAGTGATGATGGAGTGCCTTGCTCGGCTCCCACACCTCTCGTGACCAACGAACGGGCTGGATTTATCGGAACTTCCATTTGGGTCAGTTCATGACATCGTTACCCATCTCCTCTCGGGATGACGCCACCGCCATCTCAGGTCTAGCACACGTGTCCCAGTGGTGCCCGTTGGCCACTGCAGAGCAACCTCTGCCTGCAGCCCAGGCCAGAAGGCCAGGCTATGACCCTGAGCGCACCCCTGACGGCTCACAGCACCAGGCAGAGGTCTGGGGGCCCGATCTCAGGCCCGAGGCCCCTTCCGGTCGCAGGGTCCCCAGCACCTGGGGAAGGCACCCCTGAGGCCTCTCGCACAGGGACTTGGAAACACAGTTCCAGCCCTGGGTACCAGTGTCACTCTGCTCAGGGTCAGGGGTCTTCCCTGGACTTGTGAAGTTGGGGAGAGCGTTCAGTTGTCTCCCCACCTTGCTGAGTAGTGGGGTAAGGTGGGTGGGTGAGGGCTTGAAGTCTCCCTGGCAGGGGCTGTGGTTTAATCAGCCAACCCTGTACTTTTACAAGGGAACGTGCAAACAGAAACTAAAAAAAGTGAAGCTGGGGGCCCTCTGGGCAGGGGGTTCATGGAAAATAGAAATGTAGCTTTCGAAGGGGGGGTCCCCGCTGGAGCAGGGGCTGAGGTTCAGATCGGGGAGGGACGAGGAGAAAGGGCCCCAGACGCTGCTCAGGGGGCAAAACCAGCAGCAGGTGGGAGGCAGAGGCTCAGGAGGAAGACGCCTTTGCTGTGGGAGCAGGTGGCTTTGGCTTACTAACCATAGGGGTATTTTAGCACCTCGTTGTCTTCCGGCCTCGCTGGGAGACCCTGCAGGATGGGGGGGATGGACAGCACGATGTCAGCGTTTCTGCAGGGACACAGCCTCGCGGTGGCGTCCGAGCCGGGCAGCAGGACCAGCTGCCTTACCAGGCCCTGCAGAGAGAAGAACAGTGTGTTGAGACCCTGGGGGACAGGGGGAAGTGCAGTGGGGCCCTGACCATCTCTGCAGCTAGGAAAGAGGAGCCTGCATTTTGGTTATGGGGGGCACTGGGGGCATCGGTGGAGTGCTGCACACCCCTCTAAGGTCATTAAACCACAAAGGGATTTTTTCCGTGGACTAACCTGGGGTGACCGGTCAACATTGCTTATGCATCCATTTGTCCACCCATTTACCCATCCATCCATCCCTGTCCATTCATCCATCCATCATCCATCCCTCATCCATTCTTCATCCATCCATCCATCCATCCCTCATCCATCCATCCATCATCCATCCATCCATCCCTCATCCATCCATCCCTCATCCATCCATCCCTCATCCATCCATCCCTCATCCATCTATCCCTCATCCATCCATCCATCCATCATCTATCCATCTATCCATCCATTATCCATCCATCCCTCATCCATCCATCTATCCATCCCTCATCTATCCATCCCTTATCCATCCATCCATCCATCCATCATTTATCCATCTATCCATCCATTATCCATCCATCCCTCATCCATCCATCATCCATCCATTTATCCCTCATTCATCCATCCTTCATCCATTCCTCATCCATCCATCTATCCATCCATCCACCATCCATCCGTCCATCATCCATCTGTCCATCATACATCCATCCATCCCTCCATCCCAGCATACCATCAGTAAATACTCCCAGAGCACCTCTGCTATGCACCAGGCATGGTTCTAGTCGCAGGACACCCACGGATCTAAAGCCCCTCCCCTCATGGAATAGGGTGCCCCACCTGCACCCTAGGGGAGAGACAGATGATGAGCACACACAGGCAGTCTGAGGGTGGCCTGGGCTTCCATGAAGAGACCACCAGGGGTGGGGTCTGGGAGGGCTGGGTGAGGGTCATCTTCTCAGTACTGGGAAAGGCCTCCGTGGAAAGAGGACATCAGGCAGGGCCCTGAGGGTAGGCTGTGAGCTGTGGTGGCAAGGGCGACATGCGTGCCAGGAGGAGGGAACAGCAAGGGCCTGTGTCACGTGTGCCTGGCACGTGTGGGCGGGGCCTCATGTTCCTCCTTCCCGTCTGACACACACGACAATCTGTGGAGCCAGAGCAGGGGCACAGCAGACCCCTCTGTGAGCACGGGTGTGTGGGTGGGGGGCTGGGCAGGCAGCTCTGCCATACTTACCGTGAACAGGCCTTTGGTCCTCCTCCGGCTGCCGACGAAGAACCGGGCTCCTTGCACTGACAGGGTGGCGGGAAAGGGCACGTCAGACAGTCTGCAAACAGCGGGTGCGGGTGTGAGGGACGTGGAGAGCAGCAGCGAGCACAGGGCAGTGCCGCCTGTGAGGGGCGTGTCAGTGTCCTGGGGCAGCCGTGGCAAAGCGTGGCGGGCTGCGGGGGGGCGCTTAAAGCAGAGACATTCATCTCCTCCCAGTTTTGGGGGCCAGGACTCCAACACTGGGGGGTTGACAGGACCGCACTCCTGCTGAGGGCTTTGGGGAGGGTCCTCTCTGCCTCTTCCTGTCCTGGGGGCTCCTGGCACTGCCTGGCGTGTGGCGGCATAGCTCCGCCCCCCGTCCCCATCATCACATGGCTTCTCCTCTGAGCCTCTGCCCCTCTTCCCGGAAGGACACGGGTCACCACTGGGTCAGGGCCCACCCTATCCAGCATGACCTCAACTTAGCTAGATTACACCAGCAAAGGTGCTGTCTCTAAACAGCTCCCTTTCCCAGGTCCTACGGCATGTTAATTTAGGGGCACCCTTTGCCCCAGGACAAGGGTCTTCTGCAAAAGCGAGTGCTGCCGTGGGGTCCGGTGGCTCTTTGCCACCTCACAGGAACCTCCGGTGGCTTCTTCCAGCCCAGGCTTCCTGACCGTGGGGGACAGATGGCCTCAGGGCAGCAGGGGCTTCCCTCCCTGGTGACTTGAGGGTATTGACAAGTGAGGCTGGAGTTGGATGTTTTAAGATTTAAGATTTTATTTATTTATTTTTAGAGAAAGGGGAAGGGAAGGAGAAAGAGAGAGAGACACATCAATGTGTGGTTGCCTCTTGCACACCCCCTACTGGGGACCTGGCCCACAACCCAGGCATGGGCCCTGACTGGGAATTGAACCAGCGACCCTTTGGTTCTCAGGCCGGTGCTCAGTCCACTGAGCCACACCAGCCAGCACCGGAGTTGGTTCTTAACGTGCAAGTGGGGTGAGACTCTGGCGACAGGCGAGAAGGTGGGCACCCTGTTGGAGAGGACAGCGTGGCTGGAGCTCTCGGGGCAGAAGAGCCAGGCACAATGCTTTCTCCTCACGGCCCAGCGCCTGCCGGGCCACAACGCCACATCCTCCCGTAAAAGCAGCCGCTCCTGCCAGTGTCTGCCGTCTGGCTGCAGCTGGCCGCAGCGAGATCAGCTCCTGACCACCGACTCAGATGCCCAGTGTCCGTGCAGTTTCCCGGTGCCCTGATCCTGGTGCGGGGCCCGAACTCATCCTTGGTCACCATCACTTCAGCCCCGGTCGCCCACCGCCCCACGCCCCCGCCCCTCCCAGAGCTGTCCCACTGCTGGTTCTCGGCTCCTGACGGGCCATCGTCCAATGAAGTCCCTGATGTGTCTGCGGGCATGGCGGGGGAGGGGTGGCGAATAAGGAATGTTTACACCAAATGTGTAAATGTTACGGTTTCTTTTTATTGTGGGAAAACTTTCATAACAGCACAGCAGAGTGAGATTCTGCCTTCAAAAGACGGCATTTGGTACAAAGAGAACCGGACCCTCCCGGCCCCGCTCGGCAAGGGCGGGTGCTGGGGGCAGGGACTCGTGGTTCCTGGTCCCGTTGACTGACTGACAGGTTACAGAAACTGGCGACGGCAAGGACAAAAAACGAACTCAGGCTTCCGAGCGCCCGGGGTTGTGTCGCAGTCGCTAAGGTTTGCTCTGCGTGGAGTGTTAATGAATGTTTACTCCCTCGTCGGAGAGGAGGAAGCTGAGTCAGAGAGGTTGAACAGCAGGTTGAAAGTCACACAGCAAGACCTGGGCCTCAAGCCGGGCCGCAGCTTCTGTTTGGCTCTGGGGCCCGAGTTCCTCATGCTCTTCCTCTGCGGCCTTATTGTCATGGTCACGGGCAGTCTGCGGGGCACATTCCCTGGACAAGCCAGACCTGGACTCATCCTTCAGCCCAAGTCCTGAGCCAGGCATCGGCCCCCCAGCCCGCCGCCCTCTGCCCTCAGACTGGGGCCTGCCCTGGTCCCGGCCCCACTGTACGGGCGAGGAGTCGCAACCCGCCCCGCCCGTCTTCTGACACTGTTTCCGTCGGTGCTGACTCTGACCGATATGCGGCTTGTAGATGAACAGCTTGTTTGTGTAAGTGTCCTAGGGACTTGTTTCAAAAGATACAGCCCCAACCCTCAGGCATCTCAGCTCTGGGAGGTTTGCTGACCTCCGACCATGGAGCCAGGATGACGTGGAGCCAGGATGACATGAAGCCAGGATGACTAAACCAGGGTGATGCACGCCAGACCATCACTTGCCCTATTGGGATGGACCAAGCTCATCTGCACGTAGAGAACTTTGCAACCTCCTCCCTTGGCCTCTTTGTTCTGCCCCTCTCCCTCCTTATAAAAGCCTCTGTCTCCACTGAGAGGTGGGCTTTCAGACATGCGTTCCCCATCTCCCAGGTGGCCGGCATCTGCAAATAAACCACGTTCCTTTACATCAGCACCTGCCTCGCGAGTACTGGCTTTTGTAGCAGCAGGCAGCCGGCCCTGCGCTTGGTTACACCACCACGGCCTTTCTGGAGGCAGGTTTGCCCTCTGCCTGCTGGTGGCCCGGGCAGTCCTGCCACGAAGCATGTTTCTAACGGTGGTCCCTGCACGAGCCTGACCCTGCCAGGGCCCACACTGCACAGCTGGAGCGGCCCCCGGTATCCACTCTGGATTCGGATTGCCAGGCAGCACACAGCATCACGCGACCCTCCCCGGCATCCTGGTACCTACATGTCCACGGGGACGCCGCAGTCCGTGGTGAGCGAAAAGGAGTCTTCGGACACGGCCAGGACCAGCGTGTGCCACTGGCTGTCCGCCAGGGCTGGGCTTTGGAAGGACACGCGGGTCTGCCAGGCGCCTGCCCTGTCCTTGCTGAGGAAGAGGAAGTGCAGCCGGGTGGATGAGTACCGCAGGCCCAGCAGCAGCGCGTCCGTCCCCTCCGCCACCACCGTGAACAGGTACTCGTTCTTCTGCAAGAGAGGGCAGGCAGGTGAGCGCAGCAGGGAAAGGGAAGGCTGGCGAGGGCGGGGCAGGTGAGGGCGGGCAGGTGAGGGCGGCCAAGGGCCTGCTGCTGTGACCCTGTCCAAGATAAAACCACGTGCACGCTGCTCACACCCATGACTGTGGCTTGCATGAGGAAAACAGGAAATAGCAAGTGTTGCTGAGAACGTGGAGAAATATACAGCCTGGTGCCCTGTGGGCAGGAATGCAAAATGGGGCAGCCCCTATACAAAACAGTGCAGCATTTCCTCAAAAAATTAGAAATGGAAGTACCCCGTGATCCAGCAACACCCCCCTCCCGCCCCGCATTTGCCATAAATCCAAGCAGATTAGCAGCAGGGGCTCAGAGAGACACGCGTGCGCCCGTGCTCGCTGCCACCCTGCTCACGGGAGCCGAAGCCCAGCGCACACCAGCTGTCCGTCCACGGAGCAGGGAGGAGCACAAACGATGCGGCCCATGCACACCACGGAACGTCTTCAGCCTGAAAAGGAAGTTTCTGCACCCACGTGGGCGAGCCTCACGGACACTAGCGGAACGAAGTAAGCCTGTCACAAAAGGACAAACACTGTGCAATGTCACTCACTCGAGGCCCCTGGACCAGTCACGTTCACAGAGACAGAACGCAGAGGGGTGGGTGCCAGGGGCTGGGGTGGGGCGGGGGGAGGGGAGGGAGCATTTAAAGGGGACAGAGCTTCATTCTGAGAAGATGAAGAAGGTTCTGGAGACGGAGGGTGGTGACAGCTGCACACCAGTGTGGCGCGCTTCCTGTCACTGCGCCATGCGCTTAGAAGTGGCTAGAATGGGCCCTGGCTGATGGGGCTCAGTTGGCTGAGTGTCATCCTGCAAAGTGAGAGGCGGCCGGTTCGATTCCCAGCCAGGGCACGTGCCTCAGTTGTGGGCTGGTCCCCAGCTGGGGTGCATGTGAGAGAAAAATTGATGTTTCTCTCCCTCTCTTTCTCCCTCCCTCCCCTTGAAATAAATAAATAAATAAAGTCTTTTAAAAATTATTAAAATGGTAAACTTCATGTCACGTGTATTTTACCACAATTTAAGAACTGCACACCTCCCGCTACTACCGTGACCTCGCACCCAGTGTGACCTCCAAACCCCGCAGCCCCTGCCACACCAACTACAGAAACGATGTATACTTGATTATAAGCAAGGGCAATGTCGAGACTATGAATTCCTAGCCTAACACAATTAAAAGAGTAACGAATTGAAAATGATGAAACCTAGTGCTAAAGGAGATCTATAACGTAATTACATAATATAATTTTCTTCAGCAAGTCTTTGCCCGTGTAACACTGTGACCCAAATTTCGTGCAACCATTATTCTAAAGAAATTAGAAGCCTCCGTGTTCCTCATATTTAATTTAATGAGTAATTCAGTAAAATCCACTTGGCTCAGAGTGGGTCACGTGGCCTCTGGACACTCCATCACTGAACTTCCTGTTTTGGGGGTGAGTCCCACCCAGTGCTTCACCCAAAGGACTTAGGCCACTGACCTTTGTGATCTCTCAGCCACTCATTCCCAGAAACACTTGGGGCTGCAGACCGAGGTCTGCTGAAAACCACCTGTCCCTCCCCTCCATGCTCCCCATGAAATCAGATGAAGGAAGCAATCAGGTGATGAAGTGAGTTTATTGGGGTGCCCGAGGAGATGCTGACAAGATGAGAGTGGAGGTCAAGTGACGTGACAGAGAAACGTGGAGGGAAGGACAGGGGACCCAGGGGCAGGTAGAGGTGCCTCCTGGGAGGCAAGAGGCTGGGGAAGCAGCAAGGTCAGGGGTTCCTGGGAGCAGAGGTCAGGTAAGGACAGTTGGGGACCTGGGAGACCCCATCCTGGGTGGGGTCAGCCATATAACATGGGTCAGGGCTGGACTGAGGGGTGGCTGGGAGGACCACAATCACAAGGTGAGACCTGAACCCAGCTGACCCTGGGGGGACGGGCCTGGTCAGCAGCAGGCCTTCTGGGCTGAGGTACGGACACAGCATGCAGGTCTGCATACGGGGCGGCAGATGAGGGACACACAGGAGGCCGGGCGGCAGCAGCTGGGCCGGCAGCAGGAGGAGGAGGGGCCACAGCAGGAGGAGACTGGCCCGCAGCAGGCGGGTCTGCACACAGGGCGGCAGATGACAGACAGGCAGGAGGAGGGTCTGCAGCAGGACGAGGAGCAGGGGGTGGGCTGGCAGCATGAGGGGGCTGGGCAGGGGGTGGCCCCAGAGCAGACGGGCACACAGCACACGGGCTTGCAGCAGACGGGTGTGCAGCAGACAGGCTTGCAGCAGACAGGTGTGCAACAGATGGGCTTGCAGCAGACAGGTACACAGCAGGCCTGCTGGCAGCACGAGGGTGAGCAGGAGCTGGTGCAGGCTGATTGGCAGGGGATGGGCCCACAGGTCACCTGGCAGCAGGGACTGGACACACAGCTCACTGGGGTGCAGACGAGGGTCTGGCAGGGGGCTGGGGCACAGCAGCTGGGGACACAGCAGCTGGGGGTGCAACAGGTGGACTGGCAGCAGCTGGGGACACAGCAGGAGGGCTGGCAGCAGCTGGGGACACAGCAGGAGGGCTGGCAGCAGCTGGGGACACAGCAGGAGGGCTCACAGCAGCTCTCTGGACAGTCGTCCACCTGCCAGGAGTCGGTGCAAGAGTCACTGGCACCGGGCAGGCAGACACGGTTGCCAGAGCTCAGGTCACTGGAGCAGACGGACAGGGTGGAGGCGGCCATGGTGGGCGGTGGGGCTGGAGGTGAACTGAACTGAGAGAGGGGGTGTGAGTGTGAGTGTGAATGTGTGTATGTGCGTATGAGGTGCTCAGGGCTGTCGGCTTTTATACACTCCTGAGTGTTGTCCAAGCAGGAGGCCCCCACGCCCTCCCTTCCCTGTTGATGTTTGGAGAGCCCTTATGACCTCTGGTTTATTTACAGGGAAGAGTTTGCTGCTCGTAAAATGCCTGCCACGGTTGAAGTCTGGGTTGACCCCCTGACCTGTGCTTGCTTCTCTAAGCAAACAGCACTGGAAAAATCTGGAGTTTTGGATCCCCGGCAGCCTGCACCTACCCTGCTCCACTCCCCAGGTGTCTCTGTGACGTCGCCGGTGACAGAGTCGGTGACAGATTCAGTGACAGGGCAGCAGGGGGCTGGCCCTGGGACACTGCTGCTTAGCCACCGCCGCAGGACAGCCCGCACACAGAAGGGTGAAGAGCACGCAGACCGGCCGGGGGAGAAGCAGTGAATGGGGGGACAGGCAAAGAAGGGCGTCCACCCCAGCACAGGACGGGCTATTTGTGCTCCTTTTCCCTTCCAAGTAATTTTAGAATCAGCTTGTTGGTAGCAAAAATAAAAAAATAAAAAGTAAATAAAATCCTGCTGGAATTTGATAGGATGACCTTGAATCTGTAGGTCAGTTTGGGGGGCGGGGACTGGCGTCACAACATCTCAACCCATGAATGTGCTCTAATTCTCCACTTGTTCCCGTCATCTTTGACCCACCCCTTCGTGGTTTTACAGTTCTCCTTACGGGGCGTTCTGTTAGATTTACACGGGTTTGCGCTTTCTATCTTGTTGTCGGTCATACTTGTAAACAAAAAATTTTTAAATCCAATTGTTTATTGTTATTATACAGGAGTGGGCAGAAGTAGGTTGAATTACCAGCCATCATTACCTAAAATTTATAAAGTAAGTAAGGGTACAAAATAGTAATGAGAAAAAGGCAAATCATACAAATAAATAATATGGTGATTAATAAATAATATAAGAATAAATTGTGTGTTTCTTGTACTCACAACTGTAAAGCTACTTTTGCCCACTCCTGTGTAGAACTACAATTAATTTTTATTATTTTAAGTTTGTATTCTTCAACCTTGCTAAACTCTCTTATATTTCTAGGAGCCTTTTTATAGCTTCTTGAGGGTTTCCTACGTGGACAATCGTGTCTTCTGTGGATAGAGACAGCTTTATTTCTCTATTTCCAATGCGTACGCCTTGTTTTCTTTCTCTGTTTTCACTGTGCTGGTAAGGCCCTCAGTCAGACTGAATAGGCATTGGCGGGAGAAGGCGTCCCTGGTGTCTTGTTCCTGGTATCGAGGAAAAGTGATGTCTTTGACAGCTGAATATGGTGTTGGCTGCGAGGTTTTCATAGATGCCTTATGTCAGGTTAAGTATTTTTGTTTGTTTGTTTATTCTGATGTCACCGTAAACTTCTTTTAAAAATCAAGGAAGAGGGAACACTCCCTAACTCGTTGTATGAGGCCAGCCTTACCCTCACATCAAAGCCAGACAGAGACGGCACAAGAAAACTACACACCAATATTCTTTATGAACATTGATGTAAAAACCCTCAACAAGATACTAGCAAACCCAACTCAGCAGCACATTAAAAGGTTTATACGCCGTGACCATGAGGGCTCTGTTGCCGAAATGCAAGGATGGCTGTACATACCAAAATCATTTAATGTAATAATGACACTAATAGACTGAAGGAAAAAAAATATGATCATCTCAATTGCTGCAAAAAAGCATCTGACAACATTCAACACCCTTTTGTGATTAAAAAAATTCAACAAACTAGGAATAGAAGAAAATGACAAATAAATGAATACATATGAATACAAATAAATATATAAATGAATAAATATAAAATACCACAGGAACATCACACTCAATTTTGAAAGGCTAAAAGCTTTCCTACTAAGAATAAGAACAAGGCAAGGATGCCTACTTTTGCCACTTCTAGTCCCCATGGAACTGAAAGCTCTGGGAGGGAAGACAGTGGAAGAAATAAAAGGTATCTAGGCTGGAAAAGAATAAAATCATCTCTGTTCACAGATGTGATATGAAATGTAGAAAATCCGAACGGTTCCACAGAATAGCCTGTTGGCACTAACAATTGAATTCAGCAGAACAGCGGGAAACAAACCAAAAAACCCGGTTGCATTTTTGTACACTAATAGTGAACAGCCCAAAAAGAATATTGTCAAAATAATCCCATGTGTAATAGTATCAAAAAGAATAAAGTACTTAGGAATTAACTTAAACAAGGAGGTGAAAAGCCTGCCCAATGCAAACTACAAAACATTGTTGAAAGAAATCAAAGAAGACATAAATAAATGGAATGACAGCCCATGTTCATGGATTGGAAGACTTAATAGTAAGATTTTAATACTACCCAAAGTAATCTACAGTTTTAATGCAATCACTATCAAATTCTCAATATTTTTTGCAGAAATATAAAAATCCATTCTAAAATTCACACGGACCCTTAAGGGACCTTGACCAGCCAAAACAATCCTCAAAAACAACACAGCTGGAAGGCTCACACGTCCTGACTTCAAAAGTTACTACAAAGCTACAGTAATCAAAAGAGCGTGGCACTAATATAAAGACACGCAGACCAGCAGAATAGAATACTGAGTCCAGAAACAGACCCTCACTCAATAGGACGAATCATTTTTGACAAGGGCACTGAGTCCATTTAATGGAGAAAAGACAGTCATTTTAACAGATGGTTCTGGGTAAACTGGATATCCACATGCAAAAGAATGAAGTTAACCCATAACTAACACCATATGCAAGAATTAAGTCAAAATGGATCTACAACCTAAGTGCAAGACCTAAAGCTATACAACTCTTAGAAGGAAACAGGACAGAAGCTTCACAGCATTGAATTTGGCAGTGTTTTCCTGGATATGATACCAAAGGCACAGGCAACATAAGAAAAATGCACCAATTGGACTTTAAAAATTTCAAATGTTTTTGCATCAGAAGACACTATCAACAGAGGTAAAAGATAGCCCAAGGAAATGGGAAAAACATTTGAAAATCATGTATCTGATAAAGGATTAATATATAGAATGTATAGAGAACTAAAAATGAGTGTCAAAAAGCCCCAAACAACACAATCCAAAAATGGGCCAAGGACTTGAGTAGACATTTGTCCAAAGAAGATGTGCAAATGGACAATAAGCACGTGAAAAGATGCTCAACACCAGTAATCACCAGAGAAATGCAGATCAGAACTGTGAGTTACCACCTTGCACCCATTAGGATAACTACTGCGTGCGAACCAGAAACAAAGAGAAAAGATCGAGCGTTGGCGAGAACGTGGGGACGCCGGAGCCCGTGGGCACTGTTGGTGAGCACATGACACGGAGCAGCGGCTGCGGGAATCAGCACGGTGGCTCCTCCCAAAAGCCAGAAGTGGAATTACCATACGATTTACTAATTCTACTGGATATATGCCCAAAAGGATTGAAAGCAGGCACTTGTAGAAATATTTGTTAACCCATGTTTCTAGCGGCATTATTCACTATAGCTAAGGTGTGAAAGCGACCCAGTGTCCATTGATGGACCGATGGACGAATGGGTGGGCAAGCAAGATGTACAGACACACCATGGAATATTACGCACCTTTAAAAAGGAAACAGAAAAGGGGTGAACCAGGAGGACACTACGGTGAGTGAAATAAGCCAGCCACAGAAAGACAAATACTACACGATTGCACTTACAGGAGGCGCTTTAGTAGCAGAAAGTGGGGTGTGGTTTCCCAGGGGCTGGAGGGAGGAGAGAATGGGAAGCTGTTGTTTAACGTGTGCGGAGTTTCAGTTGTTTCAGGGTGAAAGAGTTCCGGTGGTGGATGGTAGTGATGGCTGTACAACATGACGAGTGTACCTACTACCACCAAACCGTGCACTTAAACAGTGTTCGAATAGTAAATTTTATATTATTTTTATTTTACCTCAGTAAAAAAATCTAGGGGAAAAAAAGGAATGAGCCACCAAGCCATGAAAAGACACGGAGAAACCCCAACTGCACAACGCCCATCACTAAGTGAAAGAACCAGTCAGAGTCTTCCTCCTGTTTGACTCTAAGCACGCGACATTCTGGAAAAGGCAAAACTGTGAAGGCAGGGAAAGGATCAGTGACTGCCAGGAGTTAGCAGGGAAGCACGGATGAATAGGTGGGTGCAGAGGATTTGGAGAGCAGGGAAACAATTCTGTACGGACTATAATGGTCCATTTGTGTCATTTTATCCTTATAAAACCCCATAGAACATACATCGAGAGTCAACGCTGATGGAAACTATGGACTTTGGGTGATTCTGATGTGTCGATATAGGCTCATTGATTATAGCAAGTGAACCACACTGGTAACAAATGTATCACCATTACAAGGTGTTCATTGTGAGACAGGCTGTATGTGTGTGAGAGTGTAAGTTACATGGGAACCTAAAACTGCTCTAAGAAACCAAGTCTACTAAATTGACCAGGATCATTAAGGCTATCTGCTTTCCCTTGAGTGAGTTTTGGTAGTCTATGTCTTTAAAGAATGGGTCCATTTCATCTGAATTTTCCAATTTTGGAGGATAGAATTGTTTGCTCTAGCCCCTTTTAATTCTCTAATATCCGTGGGGTCTGTAGTAATTCCTCCTTTTCTATCCCCGATATTGGTGATTTGCATCTTCTTTATCTTTTCCTTATCCAGCGTAGAGTTTTTCCATTTATTTACCATTTCAGAAAACAAGTTTTCATTTCATTGATTATCACTATTGTTTTACTATTTTCAATTTCATTGATTCATGCTTTAATCTTTATCATTTCATACTTCAGGCTTGTTTGAGGTTTAACTTACTCTTTATTTTTCATGAAAAAATTTTACCTTCTTTGTTTCTTTGTAACTAAAGTGCTCTTCCTGCAGGCAGAAGAGTGGAGTTTGTCTTTCTATCCAGCCTGACAGGCTCTCTTCTGTTCCTCCTTCTCTCTCCTCTTTGGGGACTCCAGTGACACGCAATGCATGAGGTCACTCGACATCATCCTCCAGCTCACCAGCGCTCTGTCCAGTTCTTTTCTGCTCTGTGCTTCATTCACTTGCTATTGCTCTGCCTTCCAGTTCACTTGTCTTCTCTTCTGCAGCATTTGTTCTGTTGTTAACCTCATTTAGTGTGATAATCACTCAGATGTAGCAGTTTTCCTCTCTAGAGGTCCTGTGTCATTTTAAATCTTCCTCAACTTTCTTTAATATGTTTGCTTAGCCTTTTCTCTAGAACATATGGGACATAGTCATAATTCTTACTAATTCTATCAGCTATGACATTTCTGGTTTGGTTTTGATGGCTTGATTTTATTCTTATTATGGGTTATGTTGTTCTGCCTCTTTGCATGCCTAAACTTTTTGAAGAATGTCTAAAATTGTGGATTTTACCTCATGGAGTGTTAGATATTTAGTATTGAAATGAATATTCTTGACCTTTGATCTAGATGTAGTTAAGTTCCTTGGAAATGGCTCACTCTTTAAAGTTTGCACAACAGCTGTGTCAGGCAGGACTGAACCAGCAGTTACGCTGGGGCTAATTTTGCCCACAATGGAGGCAATACATTCTGAGTGGTCTCCCTGATGCCCTGAGAATTAAGATCATGTTTCGGCTGGCAGGTGGGAACAGGCGCTACTTCAGGCACACTTGATTGCCGGGATCACGCCATCTAATGTTGTTGCTTGCCCCCTGTCTCAGTCTCATGTGGGTTTGCTTACCATTACTTCACTGACACTTGAGGGAGACCCTTTGAGGACCAAGGGTTCCTCAGGGCAGTGCTCCCCTCTTCTGGCCCCAAAGACTATCTGCCTGGGTCCCCCTCAACTTCCAAGGTTGTCCCTGACTCATGGGTGCATGGAGCTCTACCTGGGCTCCCCACTTTTGCACTGGGGCCTGGACGTGTTCGCAAGGTGGTGAGTGGGACCCGTTGTGACACCCACATAGTTTGTCTCCCCCTCTCTGGGGTTCCTGCTCTGTGATCCACACATCTAATACCTGACCACCATCGCTTCCCAGCTTTGCTAGTTTTTTGGCTCGGCCCTGGTGGGAAGGTCATCCAGTCCCTCTCAGTCCTTCAGGGTGGGAGCAGACCCTCCTGCCCTCACTCCATCAGGTCTCTGCTAATGGTGTAGACCTGCAGGTTAAAGACACGGGGTGGCCCCAGGCCGATAATCTGTGCTGCACGGACCCTCCAGGTGTTTCCTGATGGGCAAATCTGGGGGCATGAATTTGTCCAGATGGGACAGTGGGTGGAAATGGTCCCTGGGACCTGAGAACTCCCTAGACCAGGACTTTTCTACAGGTGACAACCTTGGGGAAGCCCCAGGCATGGACCTTCCAGGCCAGGGCAAGAGTCCCACCAGGCGGAGTTAGGCCATTGCCTTTTGGGATTTCTCCATCATTCATTCTCAGAAATACTCATGGCCGGAGGGGACCAATGTCAATGACAATCATGTGTCCCCCTGTACCCCACAAAGACAGATGAAGGAAGCAATCAGATGTAAAGTAAGTTTATTGGGGTGCCCAAGGAGGTGTTGACAGGCTGAGAGTTGAGGTCAAGTGACTCAAAACAGAAACTAAGAGGGAAGAATAAGTGACTAAGAGGCATGTGAAGGCAAAAGCCTGGAAAGCAGCAAGGTCCAGGGTTCCTGGGAGAAGAGGTCAGGTCAGGACGGTGGAGACCTGGGGACCCCATCCTGGGTCGGGGCAGCTACCTAACACAGCTCAGGACCAGACTGAGGGGTGGTTCAGAGGACCACAGTCACAGGGTGGAACCAGGCTGGCCCTTGTGGGACATGCCTGGTCATCAGCAAGACTTCTGGGCTGAGGCAGGGACACAGCATGCAGGTCTGCACACGGGGCGGCAGATGAGGGACACACAGGAGGCCGGGCGGCAGCAGCTGGGCCGGCAGCAGGAGGGAGCACAGCAGGAGGAGACAGGCCCGCAGCAGGAGGGTCTGCACACAGGACGGCAGATGACCGATAGGCAGGAGGAGGGTTTGCAGCAGGCTGAGGGGCAGGGGGTGGGCTGGCAGCATGAGGGGGCTGGGCAGGGGGTGGCCCCAGAGCAGACGGGCACACAGCACACGGGCTTGCAGCAGACAGGTGTGCAGCAGACAGGTGTGCAACAGACAGGCTTGCAGCAGACAGGTACACAGCAGGCCTGCTGGCAGCACGAGGGTGTGCAGGAGCTGGTGCAGACTGATTGGCAGGGGATGGGCCCACAGGTCACCTGGCAGCAGGGACTGGACACACAGCTCACTGGGGTGCAGACGAGGGTCTGGCAGGGGGCTGGGGCACAGCAGCTGGGGACACAGCAGCTGGGGGTGCAACAGGTGGACTGGCAGCAGCTGGGGACACAGCAGGAGGGCTGGCAGCAGCTGGGGACACAGCAGGAGGGCTGGCAGCAGCTGGGGACACAGCAGGAGGGCTGGCAGCAGCTGGGGACACAGCATGAGGGCTCACAGCAGCTCTCTAGACAGTCATCCACCTGCCAGGAGTCGGTGCAAGAGTCACTGGCACCGGGCATGCAAACACGGTCACTGGAGCAGACGGACAGGGTGGAGGCGGCCATGGTGAGGTCGTGGGGCTGGAGGAGTGTGTGAGTGTGTAAGTGTGTGAGTGTGAGTGTGTGGGCAATGCCTGGACTGTCATCTTTTATACCCTCCTGGGTCTGTATGTGTTGCCCCAGCAGCAGGCTTGGTGAAGCCTTCCCTTCCTTGTTGGTGTTGAGTGTTGTGCTGTGACTCCGTGTTGCGGGTTCACTGAGTGCCACTGCCTCTGAGGCTCCTTGGTGGGTCTGGGGCTGTCCTGGCCAGTGCTTATCCCCAGAGGAAAGGCCATAGAAGTGCTGTTGGTGCTTTTGCAGGAACAGTAGTGGTCAGGCAATTCTGAAAGTGACAGCCCTCTTCTCCATCCCATGGGGGGTTTGTTCTCATAAACATAACTTCTCCCGTGGAGGGAGGAGGATGGAACAATCCCAGAAGCTTTGAAAAAAGGGGGATGTGATCAGCTGTGGATGGTCTGTGATGCTCAGCTGGCCTGGATACAGGGGGATACACTTTGTGGGCTGATGAAGCCACTTGTAGTGGGAGTTGAGGGGGCATGTGTCTACTGGGAGTGAGTCCTGGGGTGGGCATGTATGAAAAAAATTTTTCCCCTGGGGGCAGAGATTGGGTCACAGAGAGTGACAGGGATTAAGACCCAGGCTAGCACAGTAGGAATGACCACGTGTTGGGAGCCATCCCACCTGGTTTCAGGGACTATAGCCTTTTGTCCCATGGGTAGAGCTGAGTGAAAAGGCCTTGGGGACATGAGCCACTAAGGAGACAGAACATTTCCTCCTGGCAGGAGCACAGCCCCTGCCTCCCTCAATTCCTCCTGCTTGGCCCAGGATGGATGATGGGCTAGCCAATGATGGGCAAGATACCTCAAAGGAGGAGGGACAACCTAAGACAGGCACTGCTGTGAAGGGCCATCGAAGAAGGAGTTAGGGGTCTCAGAGAAGGGGCAGAAAGACTCTCACCCCTTAGCTTTGTCATAGCCTGAGTCCTCAGTCTTTCTGCAAAAGTCTTCTAGTCTCTTGGCCACTTTGCTCTCCCTGCCTGACTCAGTCTGGGAACTATGCTAAGAGACATCTGTGACCTTGTACTGGAACAGATGGCTCCTGGGGGTGAATCTGGCCAGAGAAAGAAAGTACATTGTGTCCTTTGAGGTTTTCCATGCCCTGTTGCTGTGAAACAGACTCTTGAGTTAAAGCCAACCCTGACCAGAGACAATCCCTGTATTTCTTTAACTGTTATCTGTAAATGAGGTCAGTGGCATTTTGAGCACTGGTTGATGAGCTTTATGTGCATACTATGTATCTCTGTGTGAGCTGAACTCAATAAAAATGCAGGGAAGGAGGTGTTCAGAACCTGTCTCCTTTGAGGGACTGGTCACCTTCCCTCCCCAAGCAAATCACGTGTTGGGCGTCTTTATTCTCATCCACAATGACCAGGGGAGATCTGTGGGTGGAGCTCCCCATCAACCATGAGGGGCAAATGTCTTGGTTTATTGGACCTTGAACTTTCATAGAACCCGCCCCAATAGAGAGCTTAGTGCTCATACATTCCTCCTGTCCTCACAGCTCAGATGACCACCTGCTCCATGTCCCCAGGGCCTGCTGCAGCCCCTGCATGAAAATCAGAGCAGGGTCTCCTCCCTGAAGAACCCCCTCCACCGGCAGCCATATATAATTTTATATAATTATGTGTGTGTGTGTGTGTGTGTGTGTGTGTGTGTGTGTGTGTAAATGATGTATTGTTGGGCCTATAGGATATAATGATGTACTGTATTTGGGAATACCAGCACGGAGGAGGTGCATGGGAGCAAAGCCACATTGGGCAAAGGAAATTACTCCAGATCGTAACTGAAATCCACAGAAAAAAGTGAGGAAAATCAGAAATGATAAAAAGAAGTTTAGGGTAGCAAAAGCTATAAATATGTACTTGTTTTTCTTTCTTCTCTAAGCTTCTTAAAGTCATGAAAGTAGATTGAATAACAATTATAACAATACACTGTTGGGTTGAACATTTATAGATGCGATACATAAAACAGCAAGCCCATAAAAAGGACAAGAATGAACACAGTTATGTACAAAAAGGAGCAACATTTTTATATGGAAAAGAGTTAGTATTAATCGGAAGTTGATTCTGATCATTTAAAGGAAATACATGGTCGGCCCTAGAGCAAACACTAAGGAAAAACTAAAAACCATAGTAAAACACTATTAAAGAAATGAAAGTGCCACACCAGAAAGTATCCACTGCATGCAAAGAAAGCACTAGAAAGCAAAAAAAGGACTAGAGGACCACACGCAAAGAAGACACAAGAGACCGAGGAAACAACAAGTAACACGGCAGGTAGAAGTGCAGCCACCGCTGGCCCTCGTGGTCCGTGGCCATTGCGTTCTGTAAAGTCACTGCAAACACTGGATTAGCAAACACTGGACCACGGGTCCTGGGGAAATGCAGGGTCAGCGCCTGTGAGCTTCTGGTCGCCTTTCCATCAGCTGCTCAACTCACAACCTTGTTTGAAGTGTGTCTAGGGAAAATGCCGTGTATTCTCCTTCACTCACACATAATGCTTCTGACACTGGACGTGTGGGTTTTTGCCACACTGACCAATTCTCTGACACAACCTGGTGTCCTACAATTCAATTCAATTCCCAAACCACCCAGAGCTATCACAGACCCCACAGGTGAACAGCTCAGCCCTACAAGGTGGCCCCCAGTCCAGTTGCCAATTGCAAGTAGCAGGTGTCCGGGTGACCTACAATGTCTGTCTGATGTGGTTACAAATCAGAGGTCCCCACAAGCCCCTCCTTGGTTCAGTAATTTGCTAGCGTGGCTCACAGGGCCCAGGAAAATAGTTTACTTACTGTTGCTGATTTATTACAAAGGGTATTTTAAAGGAAGAATCCTGAGCACAGGAGCTTCTGTCCCCGTGGACTTGCGTGCCCAGGCTCCCAGTGGTGGATGTGTCTGGCAACCTGGAAGCTCTCCAAACCCCAATTCATTGGGATTTCATGGAAGTTTCACCATGTGGGTGTTATCAATTTATAACTCAGTTTCCAGCCTCTCTCCCCTCTGTGGAGTGAGGGGTGGGGCTGAAAGGTTCTAATAATGGCATGCTCTATCTGGTGACCAGCGCCCCCATCCAGGAGCCACCCAGAGTCCCCTCATTAGAACAAAAGACACTTCTATCACTCATGAAATCCTAGTGAATGTAGGAGCTCTGTGTCAGGAACCAGAGTCAAAGACCAAACATCAGAACAAAAGATGCTTTTAGAAGGTTTACCACTTAGGAAATTACAAGGGTTTCAGGAGCTCTGTGCCAGGAACCAGAGTCAAAGTCAAATACGAGCAAGAACTGGGGGCAGAGGCATACATACAACCTCGCAACACATGTTTAATACTTACTGCTGATTCATTAACACTGAACTCCCTGCCCACAGCAACAGGACTGCCTGAATGAAGCTTACCCAACACTTGTTCTCTCTGTGAGGCACATCGCAGCCTTCCCGCACTGAGGAGTCCGTTTCAAACAGCCAACCACCAATAAAAGCACAGAAAGGTAAGAAATGTGGCACTAAGTAGGCAGATAAAGGACCATTGTCTATAGTCTGAGCGGCAACCAGAAGGCACGCATCGGAGCATCAGACGTCCTGCAGCTCTGTGCGTGCCCCTGAATGGCTACCAAAGCATCGTATTGATTTTTCAGGTTACAATTTGATTTTATCAAGTAGCCAAACTTGAAAATACAAAATACCTCAACAATGAAGATTAGTGATGTAGCAATAATAATTTACATGGGAATAAATCCAATGAGAAGGCAGAGATTGTTGGACTGGAAAAGAAAGATTCGACCACATGCTCTCTGCGGGAGACACACTTTATATTCAAGTATACAAATTGGTTAAGAGTTAAAGGACAGAAAGGGTTATATTATGCAAACAATTATCACAAGAAAGCTGGAGTGGTTATACTAATACCATATAAAATAGACTTTAAACAAAAATTGTTACTAGAGGTAAATAAGGACACTTTATAATGATAAAAAGGTCAAGCCATTTAGAATATACAAATGTAAACATTTATATGTAAATAATAACAAAACACCAAAATACATGAAGCAAAAATGAATAGAAACAAAAAGAAAAATAAATAATGCAACCATATTAATTAAAGACTTCAATATCCCAAATCAATAATGGATGTAACAACCAGACCAAAGATCAGCAAGGAAACAGAGGACTTGAACAACAGTATAGACCGGACACCTACCAAACTCCCCACCCAACAACAGCAGAATACAAATTCCTCAGAAGTGCACAGGAAACATTCTTAGGACAGAAGTACGCTGGGACACACCGCAAACCTCAGTAAGTTAGAAAGAATAGAAATAACACGATGTACATTCCCCGAACGCAATGGAGTGAAATTAGAAATTAATAACAGGAAAAAATCAGGAAACTCACAAATATGTAGAAATTAAATAACACCCTCATAAATAACCAAAGTGTCAAAGGAGAAATCCAAAGGGAAATAATGAAATACTTCGAGATGAATGAAAATGAGCCCAAAAGAGCAGAGTACACGGGACGCGGCTGAAACGCTCCTTAGACACGTACAGCTGCGGTGCCTGTAGGTCTTGAATCAGTAACTGAAGCTTCCACTTTAAGACAAAAAGGAAGAAGGGCAAACCAAGCCTAACGCAAGCAGAGTAAAGGAAATAATACATATTAGAGCAGAAAGAAATGAAATAGAGAGTAGACAAACTATAATAGAGAAAAATCAATAAAACCAAAAGCTGATTCTTTGAAAAAAATCAACAAAATTGACAACGTTTTAGGTACCTTGATCATGAAAGAAAGAGAGAAGACCCAAATTTTGGGAGCAGAAATGAAGGATGGGACATTGCTAACAATCCATGGAAATAAAGAGAATTATAGAAAAATACTGTGAATAACAGTAATAGATTGTGTAAATTAGATGAAATGAACAAGTACTCAGCAATAGAGGAATTGAAAACTAATATCCTGAGAACTGCAAAATATCGTTTGTGTGTTAAAAAAAGTTCTAAGTCAGTGAGAAACATCCCAAGTTCACGGATCAGAAGACTTAATGTTGTTAAGAAGGCAGCCCTCCCCCAATCTGTCTACATACTCATGGGGTCCCTCTCAGAATCTGAGCTGACTTCCTGGTAGTTGACAAGCAGATTTTAAAATTCATATAGATTAACAAGGAGCGCAGAATATCCAGAACAATCTTGAAAAAAAAATTTGGAATACTTACACTTCCCGATAAATTTACCATAAAGCTATAATAATCAAGACAGTGTGGGACTGGCATATAGATAGAAAATATTGATTTATCAATGGAATAGAATTGAGAGTTCAGAAATAAACCCATACGTGTATGGTCAATTGATTTCAACAAGGCGCTAAGATGGTTCAATGGGGAAAAAATAGTCTCATCCATAAGCGGGGCTGAGACAACGAGAAGTCCACAAGCAAAAGGGTGAAATGGGACCCCTCCCTTACACTATGCCATATACAAAAAGTAAATGGATCGAAGACCTAACTTAAGAGTGAAAGCCATAAAACTCTTAGAAGAAAATATTGGGGTAAATTTTCATGACCTCAGAGTTGGCACTAGATTCTAAGATACAACACTAAAAATCTAGGCAAGAAAGGAAAAATAAGATAAATCTGACTTCATTGAAATTAAAAGGTTTTGTATTTCTAAGGGCACTGTTAAGAAAGTGAAAAGAAAACCAGTAGAACAGGAGAAAATAAGTGCAAATCATATATGTGGTAAGTGACTTTATCTAGAATATTTAAAGAATTCATATAACTCAAAAAAGGAAAATAATTCATTTAAAAACCAGGCAAAAGACTTGCAAAGACACTTCTCCAAGAGATACACAAATACACACATAAAAATGATTCATCAGGGAAATGCAAATCAAAGCCTCAATGCAATACCGTTTCAAGCCCATGAGGACGGCTAGAATTAAAAAGTCAGATAACAAGTGTTTACGAGGAGAAACCACCGCTGGAGGGGATGTAAGATGGTGCGGCTACGTTGGGAAGCAGTCTGGCACTTCTTCAAGTTAGTCACAGGGGCACCGTGACCCAGCAATTCCGCTCCTAGGTAGGTACCCATCATGAAATGAAAATATTCGTCCATACACAAGAGAGCGTACACGAATGTTCACGGCAGCTTTGCTCACAACCGTCGACAGGTGGAAAGAACCCAAGTATCCATCAGCTGATGCATGGATAAAGGGACTGCAGCGTATCTGCACAGTTGGATATGATTTGGCCATAAAAAGGAATGACACAGTGACATGCGTTACGACACGGGTGACCCTCGAACACAGACTGCACAGAGGAAGCCATATATTATGTGATTCCATCGATATGAAAGGTCCAGCCTAGGCAAAGGCATGGACACGAAAGTACATCAGTAGTTGTTGCCCAGTGCTGGGGGCAGGCGGAAGCGAGAGTGTACAGGGCTTGCTTGGGGGCTCTGAGCTGACCGGGGAGAGGGTCGCTCGTGGCAGCCGACTGTCCCAAACATCACTGAGCTGCGACCTGAAACGGGTGGAGTGCATGATGTCTTTAGCGTATCTCAGTGAGGCTGCTAAAAATGGCGGGGCACGACAGGAGATGCTCTGGGGGACCCGCATGCTGGAGCCGTCGGCAGAATGGAGTCCTTGCTTCCAAATATTGGAGCTGCATTCAAGACAGCAGCTGACCAGACAAAGACTTTAACCTGGGCACTGGAATTCACGAAAGAAGAAAAAAAAAAAAAAAGAAAAGAAAATGGAAGTTATAGGACTGAGAATCACAATGGCTGGGATGGAAAACTCAGCAGTTGGGCCCAACAGCAGATTCGAGGGAGGAAAGGAGAGAGGCTGAGTGGGCAGAGGCTCCCCGAGAAAGGTCAGATGCAATCACAATCCACAGCCAAACCCACAGCGGGGGTCATGGGTCTGGGGACCGAGGACCCAGACGTGTAAACAGAAAGGGCTTGTCGCGCACCGAGGAAGTGTATCGTCTTGGAAGCCGCAGGGAACAGGGGTAGACGCCATCCATCCTCCCCTCCAGTGGCGGCAGCCCAGAAAGGAAGACCCAACAGCAGCTAGGTCTGGGTGGATGGGACAGCAAGACACAGGAAATAGGGCTCCAGAAGGTTAAGGTTTGTTATTTACTGTTTACCTTTCCTGCTAAAGAACGTCCAAGTAAAGACCCTAAGCAGTATCCCTAGCCTTCGGCAGGTTAGCACACAGGGAACGTTGTAACTGCAGGAATGCCGGCACAAACCCCAAGCAAACGGTCACATGGGCTCCGCCTGCTCACTCTCGGTGACAGGGACCTCGAGACTCACCAAAAAGGCCCCCACTGCTGCCCCCACGGAGAGATCCCTGCCTCTCTGCGACCGGAGTCAGTCGTGCTCTTTGCACGCTCTGGCACCGAGGACATCGGGTTGTCTGCCACGAGGAGGAGAAGTGGCACTGACCTTCGGGGGGAGACTGGGAGCTTTCAAGGTTACAACGATGGAAAATTCTTCAGGAAAAAGGTCGCATCTGACAAAAATCCTCGACGCCGGGAAGCTCATGGCGTGGAGGGCGGCAGCCGAAAGCTGGAGTCCCAGTGCACCTTGAACCCGTGACACGCTGATTCCACTCTCAGCACCGTTTGGAGGGACCGCCTCTGCCAGGATGTCCAGGGGGCGCAGATCTGTGTCAAGGAAATCACAGGTGGGTTATGCCATGACATTAATGGGGTGCCCCGTGTGGCAGGCCAAGTCCCAGCACGGTACGGAATCCTCGCAAAGCCCCAAGGGCTGGTGTGGCAGTTACCCCAGGTTCACCACCCACCTGGCCCTGCCCACCCCTACAACCTGGCACTCTGCTGGCTGCACTGGGGGGACATAGAAGTCCCAGCTGGTCCTGGCCCCAGGGAGTACACGGTCCCTAAGCAAGACAGGCTCACACACATAAAGCATCTGGGGACTGGGAGGTCCAGCATGGCATCCCCAGAGAGCTCAGCAGTGTCACCATCACCAACCAGACACATAGACATGACAATGGTCACTGCATCTGAGACTGACAGAGCGAGGAGCCATGACCATGACAGTTTAGGGACATTGGCTGGTCCTGTCCTCATGGACACTCCTGGAGTGTACTGGGACCGCCACCATTCCTTGCTGGCAATGACAGACACTGTTTGCCAGTTTCTGGGTGTTCCCTGCAGGCTGTCTGAGTTCATCTCACCCATGCCCAGTGCAGGCTTGTGTCACCAGGGATGTGATCGAGTTCCTGCCCCCGTGAAATCCTCCTAAGGCCTCTCCTCTGTCAACGTGGGCTAGGGCACAGATGACGTGTCAGGGAGGACAGCTCTGTCCCCCTGCTCTGGGGCTGAGGCACATGGCTGCCCACTGCCACCCGTTGGATCAGACTTCAGGAGCCTGGCAGACATGGGTCCCTGCAAATCACAACGGCCCACAGGATGACCCAGATATCCCAGGGACACCTTCCCTCAGGGGTGGAACCAGTGATCTTTCTTGAAGCAACAAGTGCTGTGGCCCAAGTGGGCTGCGGGGAGTCTTAGGTTCGCATGCAGCCTGGGAAGGGGCCCCATGAGGACTAGGGCCATCGCACTATTTTTGCAGGACGCACAGGGCCATGCAGCAGTGCCAGTGAGAACAGTAGCTGGCAACTGATGCGGGAGAGAGGGGGCCTTGAGGCCTGGGAGTCCGAGCTCTCAGCCTTGTCCCTCACCCCCACAGTGCTCGCCAACCCAGAGTGGTGGGCTGGTGGGCTGAGCTGGGGTCCCTGCCTGCCCTGTGCCCTGCTCAGGCCCCCCCTCAGCCCAGGCTGCCCCTGCAAGGGCAACTCCCTGCATAGATGAGCCGTGGCCAGAAAAAGCTCTCAGAGGGGGACTAGGAACGGCACACACAGCAGGCGGGTGAAGACAGCTGGTCCGGCAGAAGGTACGGAGCGCAGCTGTCCCCACTAAGTCAGAGGGAGGTGGGAGACAAGGTGGCCCCGTGTCTCTGGTACCAGGAAAGCTACCAGAGTCCTAAGCCGAGATGACGAATCAGTGGCTGTCAGAGTGCTCCGGACAGAAGGAAAGGTCAGATATCAGAGGGGGCAATGCAGCCCTGGAGGCACAAGGCGGCCACGCCGGAGGCTGTCAGAACAGGGGGACATGACGAAATGATCCTTATCCAGAATGTATGAACCTCCTGCCGATAGAGGAACGTCACCCCCAATGGACAGCTGGGCGAGACGGAGCTCAGGAGCCCCATGGAGAGCGGCCCGCGGGCAGCAAAGGTACAGACACCGTGTGCCCGGTCAGCCCACTGAGAGGGAGGAACATGGAGGCTTAAAATGCGATCACACTCGCTCAGCCCCCAGTGGTCCACAGCGTGCGAAGTGTGCAGCCGTGAAGCCTCAGGCACAGCAAAGGGCACCCGTGTCCTTCAGGAGAATGTGGCTGTGTGGGCAGAGGGACCGCACAGAGACCTCGCCTGGAAAAGCATGGCGCTTGGGGTGGCACCCGAGGGGGTGGCCGTGCCCAAGAGCAAGGCGGTCGATTGGCTGGCAGGGCGGCGGTGAGCAGCCCAGCCTTCGTGCCCAGCTGGACGCCCACCCAAGGCACACGGCTGGGCTGGAGGAAGTGTGTGCAGAGTGTGGGGGACAGTGGGATGCGTCTGGGGACACACATGCAGGTCGGTGTGCCGTCTGGGAGGACACATGTCTGATGACCTCTGGGGAGGGTGTTGTGAGGAGAGAGGGCGAAAGCTGCCCTGTGGCGGGAGGACACACGTTATTGTTGTAATCCATGCCGTCGAAGACAAAGCAATAGGGTGTGAGGGGACTGCAGTGCGTAGTGAACTGTGAAATAGCCATGCGCAGAGCAGCGGGGAAGGTGATCAGAGGCAGAAGCATCCATGTTCTCTAACGTGTCCGAATGTCAAGGGCAGGAGTCGCCCTGGAGGCAGCCACGTGTGTTCAGGCAACGAAAGGGTCCCAGATGGACTCCAGGGAGGAGTCTGGTATCTGTGGGGGTGGGAGGAGTCTGTGCCCTAGGAGCCTGACCTTGACCCAAACCCCAGACTAGCCAGGGCGTGAAGGTTTGATTGCAAATCCTGCGGAGCTGTGCCTGGTTAGGGACCCTGGAAGGCTTGGGGCTCTGAATAAACATTGTGCACCCTACATTCACCCTCCCCCCCAAAAAACTTGGAGAGACACTTGGGTATACACATCCTGCCTGGGGGGAGGGTTTGTCCCTCTTAGTTCTAGCTGTGGCCCCACCAGGGTCCAGCCCCTCATTCGGGAAACAAGGGTCCTCTGCTAGGGAGGCTGTCCGACTTCCAGAACACGCCTCGGCCTGGCTGAGCCCTGGGCCCAGGAACAGCGAGGAGGACCCCAAATTCAGCTAATCCCAGGATCCTCTCCCTCCATTGTTTAATTAAAACAACCTCCTCCTGCTCCCACCCCAACCACACGCAGTCTTTGCTCTGACGGACACTCAGTCCACACACACTCGTGTCCACCTCTGCCTTGTCCACTTACACGCAGGAAGGTCTGCAAGGTTAATGGAGAAGCTGAGCTTGGCACCTTCCCGGAAAAGCTCCCGCTGGATGCAGGAGCCAGCAAGAGACCACGCTCGTGAAAGTCCAAGCTATCTCAGGACAGTCAGACGTGCCCAGATGGTGAAGTTCTGCGAAAATTAATCCTAAGCAATCCACAACGTCTGTTAGCACCTCTTGTGTCCGTGCTGACAGCCCGAGTGTACAAAGAGACAACGGCCAAGCCACACACACAGGGCAAGAGAAGGGACCCACGGCCTCTGCAGCCATCGGCCCAGAACATCTCAGATGTGAGTGACCGGTGATCGCCAATTCCCCTCATTTTGGTTCCCAGTCCAGTTCAGGATCAACCAGAAAAGCCAGGCCTCCTCCCCTGACCAGTCACTCACGCAGGAGCCCCGATTCTGGGGCTGCCTCCAGCCTCCCTGCACCTCAGCCTCCCTTGGGCACTTGGAACGCCCCTTTTCACTATAAACTCTCCCCTGCCTTGCCTGTCTGAGCCTCCACCAAACCCAGGTGGTGGTGACCGACCTGCTGCAGCCAGCTCTGGAGAAGCGGCCTTGGCTCGTTTCCATTTGGGTGGTCCTCTTGAAACGTCAGCTTCAGCAATAAACAGTTGTTGCCCTCGGATCCCTACAGTTTGGCAGGGGAGGTGGTGGCCACAGATACACTGACTCAAAGCTGACTACACGAAGGTCCTGAACCTCAGGATCCACTGCTCGAGGATGCTGTCTGAGCCTCAGTTTCCTCACCTTTAAAATGGGTGGGCGGTTAGAGTGATCTAGGTTATAGGTCCTTGCTTTTCATGACTTAGAATACTCCTTGCCAATCCCTTCTACCTTGCAGAGTTTCTTTTGAGAAATCAGCTGACCGTCTTATCAGGACTCCCTTGTAGGTAATTATCTGCTTTTCTCTTGCTGCTTTTAAGATTCTCTCTTTCTCTTTAACCTTTGGCATTTTAATTATGATGTGTCTTGGCGTGGTCCTCTTTGCATCCATCTTATTTGGGGCTCTCTGTGCTTCCTGGACTTGCATGCCTATTTTTTTCACCAAATAGGGAAGTTGTCTTATATTATTTTTTCAAATAGGTCACCAGCAAAGCTGTCACTTAGAATCGACGGGCAGATGAAGTGCTTCCCAGACAAGGAAAGGCAGGGCTAAAGGACTTCACCATCACCAAACCATCACTGTATGAAAGATTAAAGGGACTTATTTCAGAAACAGAAGACCACAACTACGAATGTTAAAATGACAACAAACTCACAAATATCAGCAACTGAATCTAAAAACAAACTAAGCAAACAAGCAGAACAGAAACAGAATTACAGATGCGGAGAACACTGGGCCGGTGGCCGGTGGGAAGGGGGGTCTGGGGGACTGGGGGAAACGGTGCAGGGGTTAAGAAGCACACACTGGGAGTCACAGAACAGGCAGGGGCATGGCAAGAGCAAGTGCAGGACGTGGAGTAGCCGAAGAACTTACACACATGACGCAGGGACGTGAACAAAGGAGGGCGGATGGCCAGAGGGAGTGGGGATACTGGGTGGAGGGGGCGAAGGGGAAAACTGGGACAACTGTAATAGCCTCATCAACAAAAAATTCATTCATTCATTTATATATGTATGTATGTATGTATGTATGTATTTATTTATTTAAAAAATGGGCAGGTGGTTGCCCCCCCGCCATCAGGAGGTGGAGAAAGGGCAGAGCCGCCTGGTGTCAGAGGAGCCAAGTGGCCCACCAAAAGGACTGGAAGGAACAGCAAGGACCGTAGTCACTGCGGCAGCGTAAGCAGGAGGCTGAACCAGAGGAGGCCCCGACCCCGCTCTTCGTCACCCCCAGGGAAGGGCACGGTGAGGAGGCCCCCCACCCCCCGTCTGGACACACACCTCCTGCAGGTGCAGGAAGGAAGGGGAGGATGGGCTGAGAGCAGAAGTGCTGGGCACCGAGTCAGAGTCAGAAAAGCACCTTCGAGGCCCCCGAAAGGAGGCCTGGGAAGGCAGGCACCAGGCGCGGAAGGCAGATGCGGCCGGTGGGAAGGCAGAGCCCTGGCTGCGCCCCACGCCTGGTGTGTGGCCGGGGGGTGAAGCCTTCGTGATGGCGAGGACCAGGCCCGACAGAAGTCACCCAGGACTCTGGACAGGAGCTAGGCTCCTTGGTCCCAGGTTAGTTCCCTGGGGAGGCTTTCTATACTGGTGCCCGTGGCGAGTAAGGTTTTCAGGTGGGGCCAGTTGCCTTCGCTGGAAGCACAGGTGTGAGCCCCTGAGCCAGGTTAGACAGAGCTGGGAAGGCGTCCCCTACTGGGAGCAGGAGAGGAGAAAGAACTAAGTGGTCAATAAAATCCTCTTCACTCTGTGGATATTGTTGATTTAAATCGTGTGCCCGGGGAGCAGGAGCAGTTCCTTCCAAGAATTGGGGTTAGGGTGTTAGAAGCATTGCCCTATGGGACAGACTGACTACAGAGCCAGAATAACAAAAGAGTCCAGTCTGGGCCCAAGGAGAGGCAGGCGGAACGATGATGAGAAGAGACCAGAGAGCTCGGGGGACCCACAGGTAAGCAGCCCAGGCACCGCAGGGAACGGCGGGAGGAGGGAGGGATGCACCAGCGAATCCCTCCCTGAACAGGAGACGCCAGTGTCAACTCCAGGAGGGGTGAAAGGTGAGACTCCCAAGTCAGCGGGAGGAGCTGGGGCTGTCTTTGTGACCTTGGGTTACGGAAGTCCCAAACTCAGTACACACAAACAATCAGGAAGAAGTCACATCAGAACAAGAAGCTCTGCTCAGGAAGGACACGTGGGCAGTGCGGATGACCGGGGCGGCGGGTGGGGGGGGTGGAGGACAGGAAGGGTGTTTGTCATGCCTGAAACTGACAAGAGTACAAACGGCCAGGAACCCACAAGGAAAACAGAAGAGCAATCAATCCTCAAGAACAAAAGCAGGCAACTTACAAAAGAAGGAACCCAAACGGCTCCCAGGCATATGATGGGAGACTCAAGGCGTGTGAGTAGGAGAGATGAAAATTACAACAGTAAGGAGATCCTGCTTTTCTCCTATTATCCTCGTTAAAGGGGGGAAGGAAAAACACACAGAGATGGAAAACAAACCGGAAAATGAGTCGTGTCCTGTCTGAGTGCTCAAACATGCTTTTCTTAACTTGTTTTAAAGGAAGTCAAGGACAGGGGATAAGGCTGGCCCTGAGCTCTGAGTGGGACCACTGGGACCCCTGGGCTCTCTGGGGCTGTAGCTCAGATATGTTTGCAGCCTGGAAGGCCGCAGACAGTGTGGTTACCCAGCCACTGAAGCTGCAGGGAGGCCCCAAAAGAGCAGTGACACCCACAATAACCAGCAAACGTGGTCCAAAGCACTCCCCAGACCAGCATGGGTGAAGTTCTCTGCACACACTAATAAATTTAAATGCAAAACACCCGCCCCATTCAGTCCTGCCCCGAAGTCCGCCTCAGTGCCTTGGAGTCAAAGGCCCCTAGAAATACGCATGACCTCGTCCACGGGGTCAGGCACAGTGAGGACGAGGACGGTGGCATCTGCACCCAGCTCTCCTGGGCCTCACTGTGCCTGCAGCCTCCCATCGACCTCTCAGGGGCTTGGTCGGTCTCCTCGACAGCCGCAGAAGACGGCGCCCCCCTTTCGTGTAGGGCCGTGGGAGGGACTGGCAATCTTATCTGCAGGCAGCGGTTGCTCCCCGAACACGGACTGCCTCACCGAGACTGGACTGGAAAGGGATCACCCATCCCTGACGACGCAGCCAAGCCTGCGCGGGCCCACTTTCGAGGGAACTGTTAACTTCCCACCCGAGTCTGTTTGCGGAAGGACCTGCGTTGGCCTGCAGGAAGGCAGGCTGCCGGGCTGGCTAAGCAGGTCTCCTGAGTGAGATCGCCGTGGCTGGTACGGCTGATGTGAAGTCCACGTTACGTAAGCAGGCAACAGGGCATCGGGGTGCCTTGATCAGCGACGCAGGCAAGTCCACACACAGAGCACAGGGAACGAGCCCATCTGCTGGCCGCACACTTCACAGCTCAAAACCTGAACCTCCTCGCCACCCTCGTCAAACGCTGGCCTTCAGGCACCGTGGCCCCCTGGCCTCGGGGCCCACAGACATTCTGGAGACAGAAGACAGAGTGATGGCATGCAGGCTGCAGGGCAGGGGGGTGAAGGGGGCTGTTCCCGGACAGGACGCTCCCTGGCCCTCTGGGTCCCACCCGCACAGAACTGTCTCCTCCTGGACCCGCCTCTGCCAGGAGCCGAGAGGTGGGGGAGGCGAAGGCGGAGGGGCAGTCCCTGCCCCCTGGGACCTTTGCAATAAAAACACGGCTCCCTCCTGCCGGGCACGATCACCTGCCATCCAGCCAGCTCTCCGTGCTTCCTTATCTGCCATCCTCCTGGCAAGTGAGAAGGTGAACCGGGGATGACTCCGCTGCAAGGACCTCAGGCTGTGGGGTGTGGGAGTCCGCACACTCAGCACCTACAGCCTGACCTGCCTTCAAACCCACTGCATGCGAACTCCCAGCTCATCAACTCTGTCACCTTTAAAACCCGGGACAAATCCAGGAATTGTGGAGTCAGAGCCAGGAGGGGCTCGGAGATGAGCTCACGCAAAGCCCCAGGCTCCAGCCCAGGACGGTGCTCAGGACGGCCTTGGGGACATGCCGAAGGAGAGGGACATTTACAGTAGTAAGTGCTTCTGTCAGAAAAGGGAGGTACCAGATCAGCCATCTGCGCTTCAGCTGAAGAAACTTGGACAAGAAGAGCGAATGAAAACCCAGGGGAGCAGAGGAAGGACGAGGGCAGAAATCAAGGTCAAGGTCACCGAAAACAAGAGGAAAGTCAGTGAAATTGAAGCTGGTTCTTTGAGAAGACCGATGTAATTGATAAACTTCCAGCCAGGCTGACCACGGAAAACACTAGAAAGATTAATTTATCAATATCAATGAAAAATAGTGGATATTACTCACCATTTTCAGAAATTAAAAGGATAACGAGGGAAGCCTACGCACAGCAATAGGCTTATTATTCACAACCTTAAAGGAAATGAATCCACTCCTCGACTGACACAAACTATCAAAACTCATTAAATAACACACAGATACCTGGGATGTCTGACATCTATAGAAGAAAACTCCAGCTTCTTAGAAAATTTTACCAAACCTTTAAAGAAGACAAAGCGCCAACTCGACACCACTTCTTATAGCAAACAGAAAAGGAGGGGCCGCTTGCCAGCTGCTTTCGTGAGGGCAGCGTCGTCACAGCCCCCCGACATCACAGCCCCCGACATCACAGCCTCGGAAAACTACAGGCCAGCACCCTCGTGAAGACTGGCATGAAAATCTTGAGTAAAATACTAGCAAATGAAGTCCGGCAACATCCACAAAGGACAACGCATCACAACCCAGGGGGCTCGCTCCGGAACTCGGGATGCTTCCACACTCAGAAATCAATGACCGTATGTACAATGGCTTCACAGTTTCCTGTAAATCTATAACTTTCAAAATGAATAGTTAAAAAAATCAGTTAATGTAATTCACCATATTAACGGACTTGAAAAAGAACACTCTATGATACAAAAAAAAGCATTTCGTGAAATCCAACATGTGTACTTGATAGAGTCTCTCAGCGATGAAAGGAAACTTCTAGCCTGAGAAACATCCACGGGAAAACACCACAGCTAACACGGTTCGTGAGGGAAAGACTGAACGTGTCCCCACGTTCAGGCCCGTGGGAGGGCTCCGCCCACGGGGAGGGCCTGGGAGAAATGACACCCTGGAAGTGATGAGCACACCTGGCTCCAGACTTGGTCTCTGAACGCCGTCACTAAAAGGGACCGGCGCTCCACAGAGAAGCGGCTGGTTCCAGGGAGGGCACGGGGAGTTTAAGGTGAGCCCGCACCAGAAGGGAGGTGTCGGGGGAGGCGGCGCTGGAGGAGCCCAAGAACCCAATGAAGGAGCTTCCGCCGGTCAAAGTTGGAACGATTTGAATAACAAAATTAGAAACTGATAATATTGTCGTACAGCTCAATAAAAGACTCTTTAAAAAAAAAAAAAAGATTTTGCCCTGGCTGGTGTAGCTCAGTGGATTGAGCGCGGGCCTGTGAACCAAAGGATCGCGGTTCGATTCCCAGTCAGGGCACATGCCTGGGTTGCAGGCCAGTTCCCAGCATGGGACACATAAGAGGCAACCATACATTGATATTTCTCTCCTTCTCCCTCTCACCTACCCTTCCCCTCTAAAGATAAATAAATAAATAAATAAATAAATATTTAAAAAAAAAAGATTTTATTTATTTATTTTTAGAGAGAAGGGAAGGGAGGGAGAAAGAGGGAGAGAAACATCAGCGTGTGGTTGCCCCCAATTCCCGGCGACTCTTTGGTTCTCAGGCCGGCGCTCAATCCACTGAGCCACGCCAGCCAGGGCAGAATAGACGCTCTGTGGTCCCTATTGAAATAAGTAACAGAACGAATAAACAAATGGAGGAGAAGGGACAACCCTTCCTTACAGAAGAATTGTAACTAGTAAGTGGCAATGACGGCCTGAGGAGGGAGAACAACCACCCTAAAAACACCGCAGGGACAGTGGCTGCGGGGACAGTGGCTGCAGGGACAGTGGCTGCAGGGACAGTGGCTGCAGGCACCGTCCCCAGACAGCGCTGAAGCCGTTGAGCAGACGTTTCAGTAGAAACAGGGTGTTTGCAAAGTCCTACACAACCTCCCCCAAATGTGTATTCGTTGGGAGGAGGAGAATGGTCACCTTCCCAGAGATAAGACACGCAGACAGCCTGTACCCCTGTCTCACTGGACACATGGCTTCTGTGAGGTTCTGCCCCCAAACAGAGCAGCCCCAGTAGCTGTGAAAAGAACATTGGACAAACCGAAACTGAGTCTCATTCCGCAGCGCCCCTGACCAGGGCTCCTCAGCGGTGTCCAAGTGGAAAAGCACACGGAAATGAGTGACGCCCCGGGCGGGAGGGGAAGACCCGAACGACGCCACTCGGGGTCAGGGAGCAGGGGCGGGCGTTCACGGGAACCGGTGAACTCAGTGCAGTCCGTCCTTGGGTGAGCAGTGAGGTACCGAAGTGGTTTCTGAAATTTCGTAATTGGTCTACCATTCTGTGAGAAGGCAAGGGGTGGATGATTATTTATGATTATTTGATCAAATAAACTTCTTTTTAAAAAATCAAGCTGCTCCTGGGCAAGCCGCCGTCACGTGCATGCAGCCAAACGCATCGCACCATATGCTGCCTGCGCCCCGCCCTGCACCTGCTACAGACCCAAGGCCCCGAGGAAGGAGCCCCGCCCAACCCCTCCTTCCACCCCAGACCCTGACAGCGTGTCCGCTTCAGAGCTGGTGCCTGTGATGGGCAGATTTCTGTCCCCAAAGTGTTGCTTGGCCCTCACCCTGGGACCTGTGAATGCGACCTTGTTTGGGAATAGGGTCTTGTCAGGTGCAACCAAGTGAAAATGAGGTCACTAGGGTGGGTCCTAATCCAATATGACTTTTGTCCTTATAAACGGGGGACTTTTGGACACGGAGAAGCACACAGGGAGAAGGCCTTGTGAACACGGAGGCCAAGATCGGGGTGCTGCTTCTACAAGCCAAGGAACCCACAGATGGCCAGCAGCCACCTGGAGCTGGGGCAGAGCCGGGGGCAGATTCTCCTCTCAGCCTCAGAACCAACTCTGCAGACACCTTGACCTGTGACTTCTGGTCCCCAGACTGTGACAAAACACGCTTCTGCGTGGGAGCCCAGCTGGCTGCGGTGCTTTGTTATGGCGGCCCCAGGCTACACATTGTGACTCACATTGTCCTTATTTGGAAACCAAATAAGCGTCCAACCCCCGGGCACATGACCTGCCCACCCCCCACCCCCCACCAGCGCCAGCAGGGCACCCACCGCAGGGGCGGATCTAGCGCAAACACACCGGGTTCTGCCTTCCCCCGCAGGGGTCCCGCTAAGAAATGAGGCAACCTACACGCCACCCCAAGGTTTCCTGCTGGCACTGAAAATGGGCAAGCACACCCAGGTCAATTCTAAGAATTTTGTGAGCTGAGCAGTGACTCCTGGGACTAAAACACCTGCTGCTTCTTCTCAGGGCCCGCCCTCACCAGCAACAAGGAAGAGGTGTGTGAGCCTCCTGCTGGGACAACACACACACACCCAGGGAGGGGTATAAAAGCTGGACAGCCCCAGCTTCTCACACACACACTCACCTCCACGCACTCACACACTCCTCCCAGCTCACCTCCAGCCCCACCGCCCACCATGGCCGCCTCCACCCTGTCCGTCTGCTCCAGCGACCTGAGCTACAGCAGCCGAGTCTGCCTGCCCGGTGCCAGTGACTCTTGCACTGACTCCTGGCAGGTGGACGACTGTCCAGAGAGCTGCTGCCAGCCCTCCTGCTGTGTCCCCAGCTGCTGCCAGCCCTCCTGCTGCGCCCCCAGCTGCTGTCCATCCACCTGCTGTGTCCCCAGCTGCTGCCAGTCCACCTGCTGTGTCCCCAGCTGCTGCCAGCCCTCCTGCTGTGTCCCCAGCTGCTGCCAGCCCTCCTGCTGTGTCCCCAGCTGCTGCCAGTCCTCCTGCTGTGCCCCCAGCTGCTGCCAGTCCCCCTGCTGCACCCCCAGCTGCTGTGCCCTCATCCCCACCCAGACCCTCGTCTGCACCCCAGTGAGCTGTGTGTCCAGCCCCTGCTGCCAGACGACCTGTGGGCCCATCCCCTGCCCATCAGCCTGCACCAGCTCCTGCACACCCTTGTGCTGCCAGCAGTCTAGCTGTCAGCCCTCCTGCTGCACCTCCTCCCCCTGCCAGCAGGCCTGCTGTGTGCCTGTCTGCTGCAAGCCCACCTGCTGCCCACCCGTCTGCTGCAAGCCCGTGTGCTGTGTGCCCGTCTGCTCTGGGGCCGCCCCCTGCCCAGCCCCCTCCTGCTGCCAGCCCACCCCCTGCCCCTCGTCCTGCTGCAGACCCTCCTCCTCTGTGTCCCTCATCTGCCGCCCTGTGTGCAGACCCACCTGCTGCGGGCCCGTCTCCTCCTGCTGTGCCCCCTCTTCCTCCTGCTGCCGGCCCAGCTGCTGCAGACCCTCCTCCTCTGTGTCCCTCATCTGCCGTCCCGTGTGCAGACCCGCCTGCTGTGTGCCGGTCTCCTCCTGCTGTGCCCCCTCCTGCTGCTAGCCCAGCTGCTACTGCCTGGCCTCCTGCCTGTCCTTTATCTGCCACCCTGTGCACTCTCATCCAGCCTGCTGTGTCCCCGCCTTGGCCCTGAAGTCCTGCTGCTGACTGGGCACATCTCCTCAGGGCAGCCAGGCTCAGGCCCCACCCCTGTGACTGTGGGTTGCCCAGCCAGCCCTCAGTCTGGGCCTGAGCCGTGCATGTCAGGAGGTTGCCCTCACCTGGGTCAGGGTCAGGTCCCACTTGGAAGCTGACTGCCATGGCCTGCAATGCTCTGGCACTTAGACCATTTCCTGAGCTGGACGACGTAGAAGAACCAAATGACCATACTCAATGCTTCGGCTCCTGAGTGGCGCCTAGACAGTCCTCACGGCAGTCGTCCCTCCGTATGTCCCGCCCTCATGAGGACCAGCTCAGCCTCCATCAGTCTCTGACCCCGAGCCTGGTCTGGATGCACTTGAGCCAAGTGACCAATAAACAGTCCTGAACTGGGCACTGCACTCATGGCCACGTGTCTTTATTGCCATTTCTCAGCTTGACTGTACATCTACCTTTGCCCTTTGCACATCACGCTCTGCCATCCAGCAAGGACCCTGTGTGGCTTCCTGTGGCTCTCAGGGTTCCCAGGGACAGGTTCCACAGCTCTCTGGCCATTTGGGGCCATCGTGGATTGGCCCTTCACCCTCCTGTACTATTACTCACTGAATAGTTCTTTTTCTTGATTTGACTTGATACCTTCCCCGCAGACATAATTACCGTGGGGTCTGTGTGAACAGGACACCACTGAACCCTGAGTGGACTGGGAATTGGTGACATCTCTTACACAGCCTGCAGCCCCCAAAATGTCAGGCTGAGAGTCCTCATGTCTCTACAGGACCCACTGCCAGGATCCACAGGATCCATCCCTCCTGGGAGAATGTTGGCAGCATAGTGCAGCCCTTGGGGAAGGAGGTAAGTCTCGGGTCAAGCTTCAGGTCAGCTGGAGCATTTCCCAGAGTGGAAGCAGGCCCACGCAGCTTCAGAGTCAGGGAAGAACTTGTGGAGCCAAAGAGGGAAGCAAGGGATTGGATGGAAGAGAAACAGAGTTCTTGAAAACAAGGAGTCAGGCGTTACTTCGAGCCATGGTGGACCCGACTCGTCCTCCTACCCGACGAAAATAGAAAACGGGACGAAAGGTATAAAAAGCCAGGTTTCAGGCACTGGACAACTGAGAGTACAGTACCGGGGTCCCTTAGGGGAGGGAAACAAAGGAGGCAAGCCCTGCCATTTAATTTCCTAACATTGGACACTTTTCCAGGTGACTTTCTGTGAATGGTTTCTGGTTCTGTTGTGGTCAGAACAACATTCTCTGTGTGATTCCCAGCCTATTAAACATATTGCGACTTGTTTCATTGCCCTGGCTTGCTGGCTGAGAGAGTTTCCAGGCCACAGCACGTGGAGGGATCACAAACAGCAGGGGGTTTTGCTGAGCTAAAGAGGTAGGAATCAGAGTTCATGGAGAATGAGGCAGCTGGAGTCTGTGGGGCAGACACAGGAGAAGGGAGAGATGTACAGGGAAAATCTCCCGTGAGTCCACTGCTGGACCCTAATCCATTCATTCGGAGCTCAGAACCCCAGCAGCTGGACAAGAACAGCCGCAGAGCTGTCACAGCGAACAATCACCAGAGCGTATCTCTCCCACAAGAGTGAGAGATATTAGAGTCCCAGACAACCAGCGGGAGGGACCTCGCTGGACACCAGAGGCGTTCAGTGCAGATCGCAGAAGAGTCACATTTCAACAGCAGTGCTGAGCCTCTCCGAGAGCAAAGCCTCTTGAACCGGTCCTGACAAAACTTGAAATCAAGCACGAAAGCATCGAGAGCATCAGCTGATCCACAGTTAGTGACTGCCAGGCAGAACAAAGTTCAGCGCCCTTTAAAAAAGGAAACGAAGTACAACAGTCAACAGTCTAATGGTTTTATTTTATGGAAGTCCAGCATTCAAGAGAATATTAGTAGACACGTGCAAAAGAGGAAAATGTCACCTGTAACCAAGAGATAAGACAGTTTACAGAAACAAACCCACAGGCAGAGCTGATAGAAGTCGCAGACAAGGGAGTTAAAACAGCCACTACAAATATGTTCAGGAATTTAAGGGGAATCACGAACATAATGAAGAGAGAAATGGACAATTCAAAAGAAAACAAAATGGAACCCCTAAAGCTGAAAAGTATAATAACAACAGTAAAAAATCAAAAGGATGTGCTTAAAAGTTCTTTAGACACTGTCGAAGAAAAGACCAGTGACCTGGAAGACAGAGCCATGGAAATCATCCAAACCAATCATCCAAAGGAGAGTCAGGGGGGAAAAAAAAGTAAAAACTTCATGGAGCCTCAGTGAGCTGGAAAACAATGAAGTGGTCTAACACAAGTACAAGTGGAGCACTTCAAAAAACAAACAAACAAACAAATAAATAGAAGTGAGGGAGAGGGCAAAAGATACTTTAAGAGACAATGGCCAAATAGTTGTGTAATTTCATGTTATTGATAAGTATATAGAAAACTGGAAAAACACTATAAACTAACCTGAACTAATTGACATTTATATAATATACCATCCCCAAAACAGCAGAATTTACATTTTTAATTGCATATGGAACATTCATCAGAATAAATCATATGCTAGGCCATTAAGTAAGTCTCAATATACTTAATAGGACTGAAATCATACAGAGAATGTTGTTTGACCACAACAGAATAAGTAATCACTGCCTAAAAGATATCTGGAAAATTGTCCAATATCAGGAAATTAAAAAACACACTTCAAAATAATCCTGAGTCAAAGAAGAAATAACAGTGAAAATTAGAAAATATTTTTAATAAAATGAAAATAAACTCTGTGAGATACAGCTAACACAGTGTACTGGAGGAGATATAAAGCTTTCATGGTGTATATTTAAAAAGAAGGCAGGACTAAAATCAATTATCTAAGTTTCTACCTTAAGAAACTATAAAAAGAAATACAAGTTGAACCCAAAAATAAGTAGAAGGAAGGAAATAATCAAGAAGTGTAGAAACCTGCTGAATAGAAAATGGACAGACAAGAGAGAAAATCAATAAACCAAATTTGGTTTTTCGAAAAAAAAATCAATAAAATTGATACATTTCTAGCCTTATCAGTCAAGAAAAAAGAGAAAAGATATGAATTTCTAATATCATGAATGAAAGAAGGGTTGCGAGCACAGATCTATAAACTAAAAGAATTAAAAAGGATGAAAGCGAACAACTTCATGCAGATCCATTTAACAACTTAGATGAAACAGGCCACTAACCGGAAAGATACTAATTATAAAAACTCATATGAGATGAAATAGAAAACCTCTATAGCCCTCTGCCAAGTGAAGAAATTGAATTCCTAGTTAAAACCTTTCCCATAGTCTTCCGGCCAAGATGGAGGCATAGGTGGACACACCATGCCTCCTGTCACAACCAAAATTAAGGACAACAAATATTTAGAAATGAGAAAAACAGTCAGAACTGATAGAAAATTGAACTGTACGGAAGTCCAACAACCATTCATCCAGACCGGTAAGAGGGGAAGAGTCGCAGCAGGAAAAAGTGGAGGTCGGGACCTGGGCATGCAGGCAGCAGAGGCTGGCAGTTCCCAGGCGCGCAAATGGCGGTTAGCAGACCCCGGGCACGGGGTGGCAACTGTGCAGACCCAGTGAGTCCGCGCAAGGTGGCTGGCTGACTAGGTGGTCCCCCATTTGGGCGCGCACAGATAATCCAAGCGAAGGGGAAGTGGTGGAAGGGACTGGAATCCAGGAGAGAGCGGAGCAAGCGCCATTGTTCTCTCTTGGACCCCGCCCCCACATACAGCATCACAACTCAGTGACTGGGCTGCCCCACACTGGGGAACACCTAAGGCTCCGCCCCTCATTACATAACAGCCTCGACCAGACCCCCCCCCAAAAAAAAACCCACCAAAAATGGCTCAAACCGGAGAGCAAATGAAAGCCCCAGAGCCAATTCCTCTAAGTGACAAAGAGATAGCCAACCTATCAGATGCACAGTTCAAAGCCCTGGTGATCAGGATGCTCACGAAATTGGTTGATTTTGCTCACAAATTAGATGAAAAAATGAAGGCTACAATACGTGAAATCAAGGAAAATGCATGGGGAACCAATAGAGATGGGAGGAAAACTGGGACTCAAATCAATGGAGTGGACCAGAAGGAAGAAACAAACAACCAAACAGAAAACGAGGAAGAAACAAGAATTCAAAAAATGAGGAAAGGCTTAGGAACTTCCGGGACATCTTTAAACATCCCAACATCCAAATTATAGGGTACCAGAAGGGGAAGAAGAAGAGCAACAAGTGGAAAACTTATTTGAACAAATAATAAAGGAGAACTTCCCCAATCTGGCAAAGGAAATAGACTTCCAGGAAGTCCAGGAAGCTCAGAGAGTCCCAAAGAAGTTGGACCCAAGGAGGAACACACCAATGCACATCATAATTACATTAGCCAAGATTCAAATGAAGGAGAGGATTCTAGAAGCAACAAGGGTTAAGGGGACAGTCACCTACAAAGGAGTTCCCATCAGACCATCAGCTGATTTCTCAAAAGAGACCTTCCAGGCAAGAAGGGGCTGGAAAGAAGTGTTTGAAGTCTTGAAAGGCAAGGACCTACATCCAAGATTGCTCTATCCAGTAAAGCTGTCATTTAGAATGGAAGGGAAGAGAAAGTGCTTGTCAGATAAGATCAAGTTCAAGGAGTTCATCATCACCAAGCCCTTATATGAAGTGTTAAAGGGACTTATCTAAGAAAAAGAAGATAAAAAATATGACAGTAAAAAGACAGCAAACTCACAGATATTAACAACTACACCTAAAAGAAAAGCAAACAACTAGAACAGGAACAGAGACACAGAAATGGAGATCATATGGAGGGTTAGCAACAGGGGAATGGGAGGAGGAGAGAGGGGAAAAGGTACAGAGAATGAGTAGCATAGACGGTGGGTAGAAAATAGACAGGGGGAGGGCAAGAATAGTGTGGGAAATGTAGAAGCTAAAGAAGCTAAAGAACTTATGACACATGAACATGAACTAAGGGGGGGAATGTGGGTGGGAGGGGGTGTGCAGGGTAGAGGGGAATGATGGGAGAGAAATGGGACAACTGTAATAGCATAATCAATAAAATATATTAAAAAAACCCAAACAAACAAACAAACAAAAACCTTTCCCACAGAGAAGACACGGAGCCCAATAGCTTTGACCTCTGGAAATCCTAAGGTAAGAATATGCCTAAAAAAGCGATTCAATTCCAAAGCATTTAGCAAGGTTATGGATGCAAGCTCACTACAGAGAAGCCAATAGTACTTCTACCTGGTAGCACTAAATAATCAAAAAGAAAATAAATATACCAACAACTGAAGCATCAACAGGGAAATAGCACACAAAGCTAGCAGCCCGCGCACAGGGCCTGTGTCTGGAAAATGACAACGCATTGTTAAGGAAAGCAACCCTAAAGGGCCGGACAATCTATAAGTTTAAAGACTCCATATTGTTACAATGTCAACTCTTCCCAAATTTATCTACAAGTTTAATGCTATACCAATCAAAATTCCAGCATGCTTTTCTGTAGAAACTAATGAGCTAATTCTAGAATACACCCTAAAAGCTACGTGAAAATGTAAAGGATCTCGATTAGCCAACTAATTTGGAAAAGGAAAACCAACATTGAAGGACTCGCATTGTTTGATTTCGGGCACTAATTTAAAGCTGTATTGTGTTGATCGAGACAGTGTGTTATTGGTAAAATAATAAACATTTATTATTGGTATAATAATAAACAGAAGAATAGAAAGGTAAAAAAGTGCAGAGATAGATCTTCACATATACCAGCAATAGATTTTGGGGGCAAGGATGATTCAATGGAGAAAGGATAGTCTTAACAAATGATGCTGGAACAACTCACAGTACATTCAAGAATTAACTTGAAATGGATCATAGAACTAAGCTTAAAAGTTACAACCACAAGATATTTAGAAGTGAGCATCAGACAAAATCTGTGTGACCTGGGGCTTAGACAAAGATTTCGTAGATAGAACTCTTAAAGAAAAATAAATCCATTGAATTTAATCAAAATTTAAAATGTCAGCTCTTTTAAAAAAGACACTGTTAAGAAGATAAAAAGGCTCGTCACAGAGAGATTTTCCACTTCTGTACAGGACACATGAGTGATATCCACACTACATAAAGAACACTTAGTAATAAGGATGAACCAGCAGATTCTGTAAAATCAGGCAGAGTTTGGGACAGACACTGCACTGAGGAAGACAGACAAATGGCAAACGAGCATATGAGATAATTGCCACCATCAGTCATCAGGGAAATTAGCGCCTCACTACCCAACCACACCCACCCTGTGACCGGCTTCGCCACCCCGAGCTATTCACCCAAGTGAGATGAAAATGCACTGAGGGCAGGTGTTCGGAATGGCTTCATTCCGAATCGCCCAGACCTGGAGGCAGCCCCACACACTCAACAGGTGAATGGACAGAGTATGGTACAGCCTTTCAGTCAAGCACGACTCCGCCCCTGAAGAGGAGTGAACGGCTGATGTACACAACAGCCGGGACAGGGAAGTGAGCCGGACACGGAGAGCACGTGCTGCGCGATTCCTTCACGTGACCTGTTTTTAACGAGACCGCGCGGCAGGGGCGGCCCAGCTCCGGGCAGGGGGTGGCCACTGGGAAGGGAGGCTAGGAACCTCTTGCCTGAAGGAAATGTTCTACATTTTAACAAAGGTGGAGGTGACGGGATGGCGGCCTTTTAAGAAACTCATCAAACTGCACAATTAAATTGGGTGCATTTGATTACGTGACAGTCGTATCGCAACAAAGCGGATTTTAAGCAGAAGCGGTCAGCGAGAGAAGAGGAAAGTTCGGGCAAGGGATATGCAGCAGGTGGGGCATGTGGGGGGAGTGGGAAGTGGCCAGCATTTCAGGGAAGGAGGCTGAGACCCTCCGGGGACAGCGGGCCATGGACGCTGGCCACAGGAAGAGTGAGGGGCTCATGACAAGCACCTCATTTGCATGGTGGGCTGAACATTATCTGATCCTTTAGAGGTCAGGGACAGCGGTCCACTTCCTGCAGCAGTTCTGGCCACCGCCCCTAGTGGGGGATCTCGCTGGGGTACTTGCACCTTTGTCAACAGGTGCCCCTGTGTGGGGCTGATGCCATGCTGACGTCAGAGGAGGCTGTTGTCCACAGCCCTTCAGCACACCAAGGCCTGGCAGGGATGCTCAGCTCACAGGGGAGGCCCTTCATCTCGACTTGGTGTCCCTCATGCTCCCAGCCTGAGCCCAGAGCTGCCAGAGGAAGGCCCCAAGGGCACGCAGACATGGGACCCACAGGTCCTGCCACCTGCTCCTCCACGTTTTGTTTCTACACTTGCCGTTCACTCCTGGAAGCTGGGAGCAGCCCCACCCCCTCACCCCATCAGGTCTCTGCCGATGGTGTAGCCCTGCAGGTAGGTGATGGAGGTGGACCCAGGCGCACAGAGGCTGTGCTGCATGCAGCCCCCACGCCAGCTTCCCGATGAGTGACTCTGGGGGGTGGGTTTGCACAGATGGGGCCGTGGGTGGAAATGGTCCCAGGGGACTGAAGACCCCTAGACCGTGATATGTCTGCAGGTGACCAGCCGCAGGGAAGGCCAGGGCATGGGCCCAGCAGGCACTGACCTTCCCCAGCAAGGACAAGAGTCCTACCCAGTCACCTTGCCCAGAGCAGTTAGGCCACTGAGCTTTGTGATCTCTCAGCCACTCATTCCCAGAAACACTTGGGGCTGCAGACCAATGTCTGCTGAAAACCACCTGTCCCTCCCCTCCCCGCTCCCCTGAAATCACATGAAGGAAGCGATCAGGTGATGAAGTGAGTTTATTGGGGTGCCCGAGGAGATGTTGACAAGATGAGAGTGGAGGTCAAGTGATGCGACAGAGAAACATGGAGGGAAGGACAGGGGACCCAGGGGCAGGTAGAGGTGCCTCCTGGGAAGCAAGAGGCTGGGGAAGCAGCAAGGTCAGGGGTTCCTGGGAGCAGAGGTCAGGTGAGGACAGTAGGGACCTGGGAGACCCCATCCTGGGTGGGGTCAGCCATATAACATGGGTCAGGGCTGGACTGAGGGGTGGCTGGGAGGACCACAATCACAAGATGAGACCTGAACCCAGCTGACCCTGGGGGGACGGGCCTGGTCAGCAGCGGGATTTCTGGGCTGAGGTACGGACTCAGCAGGCCGGGCGGGAGCACACGGGGCGGCAGATGAGGGACACACAGGAGGCCGGGCGGCAGCAGCTGGGCCGGCAGCAGGAGGAGGAGATGGGCCTGCAGCAGGAGGAGACTGGCCCGCAGCAGGCGGGTCTGCACACAGGGCGGCAGATGACAGACAGGCAGGAGGAGGGTCTGCAGCAGGACGAGGGGCAGGGGGTGGGCTGGCAGCATGAGGGGGCTGGGCAGGGGGTGGCCCCAGAGCAGACGGACACACAGCACACGGGCTTGCAGCAGACAGGTGTGCAGCAGACAGGCTTACAGCAGACAGGTGTGCAACAGACGGGCTTGCAGCAGACAGGTACACAGCAGGCCTGCTGGCAGCATGAGGGTGAGCAGGAGCTGGTGCAGGCTGATTGGCAGGGGATGGGCCCACAGGTCACCTGGCAGCAGGGACTGGACACACAGCTCACTGGGGTGCAGACGAGGGTCTGGCAGGGGGCTGGGGCACAGCAGCTGGGGGTGCAACAGGTGGACTGGCAGCAGCTGGGGACACAGCAGGAGGGCTGGCAGCAGCTGGGGACACAGCAGGAGGGCTGGCAGCAACTGGGGGCGCAGCAGGAGGGCTCACAGCAGCTCTCTGGACAGTCGTCCACCTGCCAGGAGTCGGTGCAAGAGTCACTGGCACCAGGCAGGCAGACACGGTTGCCAGAGCTCAGGTCACTGGAGCAGATGGACAGGGTGGAGGTGGCCATGGTGGGCGGTGGGGCTAGAGGTGAGCTAGGAGGAGGTGTGAGTGTGTGAGTGTGTGAGTGTGTGAATGTGTGCGGTACCCGGGCTATTGGCTTTTATACCTTGCTGCCTGGGTGTCCTAAGCCTTACAGCTGCCATTTCCGCCTCCCAGAAGCGTCAGAGATGTTTGTTTGCCTGGGATGTTGTCCAGCTCATAAATCTAGATTGCCCAGCTCAGCAGCCTATCCTATGGTGTCCCCAGGGGAACAGGAGTGGGTGGGCAGGTCCCAACCTGGGTCCTCAGAGCAGGGGAAGGTGCAGGTGGAGTGGGGCTGAGGTCTGCCTCAAGCCATCCTGGATGTGCGGGGCATCGTCCCTTCAGAGGCCCGGATAGCCTCAGCACCTGGCTCACTTTGCAGGCAGCTGGCACTGGGAAGGTCTCCCTGCAGTTCAACACCTCATCCCGTGGGGATGTAGGACTGTTACCACCATACGTGGGAGGAACCTCGAGCCAGGAGCGTTTAGTGACTTCCCAGAGCCACTTGGACACAACAGTAGCTGGACTTCTTGGTCGGAGGTCAGGAGGATTTCTCATCACCAAAGAGCCTCTCTCCGTGGTCAGCTGTCTGCGCGTCCACTTTCCACCTGTCCCAGAGCTTAGAAGACTGCAGGACTCTACATTCTAGGGCAAATTATGTGGCTCCCTTCCACGCAGAAAAGTGACAGCTTCCTGGGTGCCTGGTTCCCATGTGTGACCCACGCAGAGCACCTGGGCTGGACCATGGATGGGTTGCAGCCCTCATCTCCCTCTCAGGTGGCCTCCTCTGCAGGGATACCTGGCTTCTCCTTCAAGGCAGCCCCCAACGGCCTCTCCCCGGCCCTCTGCTGGCTGGATACCCAGCCCGCCTGCTCAGATGACCTGCAGGGTCACTCGGTAGTACAGGGCCACTGGGCACAACAGAAAGATGCAAAACATGGCCAAGGAGAGCCCCTCCCTCACTGTCTGCCAGCATCCACACCCGCTCAGGAAGCAGCAACCACATCCCTTTATTTTCTCTGTCTCTGTCTCTCTCCGAGTGCGCACACACACACACACACTTACACTCGGTCCATTCTCGTTCGCAATAACTGTGTTCTATAAAGTTGCTGCAAACCCTGAATTAGCAAATGCCATGGTCCTGGGGAAATGCAAGGTAGGGTCCCCGAGATCCTCTGGGCACCGTATTTTCATAACTTATCAATACGTAGACTTGTTTGGTGTGTGCTTCTGTGTGAGGGCATTTTATTTAATGTATACATTTAATGAGCATCTTATTTAACATCGTGTTACAGCCACCTGCCCTGTGAGTCTCGCCCGAACGGGGTTACCTGACGTCCGTTTTCTCTGGGACGCACGCTGCAGCCTTCCTGTGCTCACAGCACCAGACGCACTCCCGCTCCATGCTGTGGGCCATTCTCACCAGCAGCGTCACACGTATAAGGCCCCACGATGTGAAAAACACGGCACTGAAGACACCCTGGGAAGGACCCACCTACAGACCGCAAGCTGAAACTAGAGGCCGCATTGCCCGGGCAGCCTGAGCCGGGAGCGTGGGCCGTGGGGACTCAGGGCTTTGGCCGCCCTGCGCGAGCCCGCCACGTGAGACAGGCGCTGTGATGGGGCTACAGACGAATCGCAGTGGGCCAGTGAGTTCACAAATAAGGGGTTCCTGAATAATGAGGAGCTATCTGTCCAGGCTTAGATACACATACCATATGCATACAGATAATGTCTTTGTATGCAGATGTTTAAAATACAAATTATACCATATTTTACCCACTATGGTTTTTTTTTTTAATCTTAACGTGGAGCTCCTCTCCTCTGAGTACAGGAAGATTTCTCTTTCTGGTTGGTAACTGTGCAGTTCCACACTGGTCCGTGTGCGTGTCTTCTGTCGCCATGTAACAAACTACCACAAGCTTAGTGGCTTCAAAAAATGCATGTGTCACTCACAGTCCCTGGGGGCTGAGCTGCACTAAGTTCCCTGTGGGTTCCCACCATGGGGGTCTCCTCCGGAAGCTCAACGGGGGAAGGAGTCGCTTCCCAGCTCATGTGGTTCTCATCAGAATTCAGCTCCTTGCAGGTGGTCCAGCTGAGGGCCACTCTCACGTCTTGCCATATGGCCCCTTCCATGGGGAAGTTTACACGGGACAGTTGGCTCCCTCACAGCCAGCACCGGATGGCGTCGCCCCCCAAGACCAGTGCTACAGTCTCACGTGTGTAACATGAACACGCGCATCCCATCACCTTCGCTGCGTTCTTTGTGCCTAAAACAAGTCAAGGGTCCTGACCACTCTCGGGGTGCAAGGGCCACACAGCACACAGGACGCCCGCGTTTTACTCCAAACTTAGAAGAGCCCCTCCCATGCTGAGAGTGTTTTTGTCCCCTTTTCCTCCAGTTACCGAGAGAGGTGTGTTAGCGTCCCCAGCTCTGATGTTGTCTTTCTCTATTTCTACTTCTGGTCCTGTCAGTTTGCGATTTCTCTGGTTTAGCCTATGTAATGAGGTGCACGCACATATGGAATTGTTACAGCGTCCTGGTGGATGGACCCTTTCTGCTTTATGAAATGTCTTTATCTCAAATAACACTTCTTACTTTAAGGTCTACTTTACTTGGTAGTAACAAGCCACACCAGCTTTTCAAAGCTGGTGTTTGCACGATGTATTCTTATCAATGGTTTTACTTCCAACCTTCTGTAAGCATCACGCACACCTACAATATTGTATCTGCTCTCTGGTTATATGTTGTCTATTTGTCCCAGCATGTTCTTTTTAATGATGTCCTGACCACGTTGGGTTAATCACATATTTTTAGGATTCACCTCCCTTTTTCATTCACGATGAATGATCCGCTGCAGGCACTGACTTTTCCTTGGGGGCCTAAAGACTCCCCGAGCGCCGTCTCAGTTACTCGGGTACACACGGCACTCTCAGCACTCCCAAAGCAATGCCAGGACCTCGGAATACTTCAGCTCCATTTACCTTTCTCACCCTCACTGTTAATGCTGCTTTGCATTTTATTTTTCTGTTAACAATCAAGAAAAAAATGGGGCCCTGGCTGGTGTGGCTCAGTGGATTGAGTGTGGGCCTGCAAACCAAAAGGTTGCTGGTTCGATTCCCACGCAGGGCACATGCCTGGGTTGTAGGCCAAGTCCCCAGTAGGTGGCACGAGAGAGGCAACCACACATCGGTGTTTCTCTCCCTCTCTTTCTCCCTCCCTCCCCCTCTCTCTAAAAATAAATAAAATATTAAAAAATAAAAAAAATGGGAAACACAAGCAAGCCTCGTGTTCCATGCAGAAGCCTTGTTGCAGTGGCTGTGCTTTCTGCAGGGAGGTGGACAGGGACCTCTGGGTCACATGCACAGCTTTCAGGGTCGGATAAATGCAGATGGCGTGGGAAGGCTGCATACAGGTGCAGGGTCTGTGCCTCACTGAGCGCTCGGGTGGGTCACCGGAGTGTGCACCGCCCACCCTGGGACATGGAGGCGCCACTGCCAGACCACACACCTGCACCTGCCTGCCACCCTCACCGGGGAGCCCCTGCATCAGAGGGCGTGCTGGGGAACCACAGCGAGAAACACTCTAGTCTCTTGCCCTCCTTGGCCCGGGCTTCTCCAGCCAGGCACTTGGGAAGCCGTGGCCCAGCAAACACAGTCCCCAGGTGTTCACGGGACCGTCCCAAGTGTCAACAAAAGGGCAGTTCGATGTGAAGGGATAGTTTCTTGTGAACCCAACTCAGACCCCAGGACTCACTATTTGCAGACAAACATGAATTTCTACTTCAGCATTATGAACCAAAGGCAGCTCAGGACGGACAAATCAACAGACCACACAACATACAAGAGCTTCACAGCTGAGCAACTTCTCGCGGAATGGAAACACAACACTGGCACTAATGAGAGCTCTCCGAGGCCCAAACAGAAACAAGGAAGAAGGTGAAAGAGCATCCTATGGGGAAACACAAGCCACACAGGGTATAAAAGCCGATAGCCTGGGTACCTCACACACTCACAAACTCACACACTCACACACTCCTCCCAGCTCACCTCCAGCCCCACCGCCCACCATGGCCGCCTCCACCCTGCCCGTCTGCTCCAGCGACCTGAGCAACCGTGTCTGCCTGCCCGGTTCCAGTGACTCTTGCACCGACTCCTCCTGGCAGGTGGACGACTGTCCAGAGAGCTGCTGTGAGCCCTCCTGCTGTGTCCCCAGCTGCTGCCAGCCCTCCTGCTGTGCCCCCAGCTGCTGCCAGTCCACCTGCTGTGTCCCCAGCTGCTGCCAGTCCACCTGCTGTGTCCCCAGCTGCTGCCAGCCCTCCTGCTGTGTCCCCAGCTGCTGCCAGCCCTCCTGCTGTGTCCCCAGCTGCTGCCAGCCCTCCTGCTGTGTCCCCAGCTGCTGCCAGTCCACCTGCTATGCCTCCAGCTGCTGTGTCCCCAGCTGCTGTGTCCCTACCTGCTGTGCCCCCAGCTGCTGTGCCCCCAGCTGCTGTGCCCCAGCCCCCTGCCAGACCCTCGTCTGTGCTCCAGTGAGCTGTGTGTCCAGCCCCTGCCAATCAGCCTGCACCATCTCCTGCACACCCTTGTGCTGCCAGCAGTCTAGCTGCCAGCCCTCCTGCTGCACCTCCTCCCCCTGCCAGCAGGCCTGCTGTGTGCCTGTCTGCTGCACACCCGTCTGTTGCACACCCATCTGCTGCAAGCCCGTGTGCTGTGTGCCTGTCTGCTCCGGGGCCACCCCCTGCCCAGCCCCCTCATGCTGCCAGCCCACCCCCTGCCCCTCGTCCTGCTGCAAACCCTCCTCCTGCGTGTCCCTCATCTGCCGCCCTGTGTGCTCCCGCCCAGCCTGCTGTGTCCCCGCTTCAGCCCAGAAGTCCTGCTGCTGAGTGGTCTTCTTACGGGCACCCCAAAACTCAACAGCTCACTGCCATCTGCACCCCCAGAATTCTTTACTCAGAGCCAAGGCAGCTGTCAAGTCCCCTTCATAGGTCCCTGCACTGGGTATCTGTGGTCATCTGGCCGCCACTGTGCATTTCTCCCTCTGGGAAAAGCTTACCCATTTTTCCAAGCAGAGACTTCCCCAAATCCACGTGCCCTGCCATCCAGCCCAGGCTGGCAGTGACCCCAGTGAGGCCAGCTGGACTCTCCCAGGCCTTGGAGCCTTGAACGGAGTGAAGGGAGAGAAGCTGATCTCTCCTCACTGACCCCACCCCCCATGTGGCCCTAGCATCTCCACTGCATCCTTTGCTGGTGTCCTCATCCCCCCCCAGCCTCCATCCTGTGTGCTGTCCATCCCATCCAATAAATTCCTTTCCTGATGCCTTTAACCTGCATTCATTTCTGTTCTTTAACAATGACCTCTACCTGACATCCCCCAGGTAAGGTTGGTCCCTGGTGGTTCCCCAGGGCCACCATGTTCCTGCCCCATTCAGTGGTGTCCAGGAAGTCCCCCATCACTCAGTCCACAAGTATGTCCAAGAGATGGACCCACCTTCTGGACACAAACGCTGAATAATCTGGCAGCAGCACCTGCCCTGGGAGGGGCCGCCCTTCAGGGGCGACTCGGACTCTCTTCAGCGTCCCCGGTCCAGAAGGGCCTGTTCAGGAAGGAGTTAGCACAGCAGGCCTGGGGTGGCCATCCTTAGGCCCGGGAACGGGGACTTCGGCAGGGCTCTCAGCGTGTGTGCCGGAGTACCACACTGGGCCTAAACCGTCTGCGCAGACACGATGGCCGTGCTGACACCCGCTTGCCCTCTGCGAGTCTGGAGTTCTGGGCATGCGCTGGGCAGAGGCGCCACGTGACCAGCCCCGATAAGAGCCCTGGGCTCTGCCTCTGACAAGCTCCCTGGTGGACATCTCGCACTCCTGGCTGAGCAGTTAAGTGCGTCCTGCACGATCCATAAGGACCGGCTCTGAATGCTGGCTGCGCCTGGTGTCCCCGACTCCTGCCCACGTGGCTTTTCCCTGCGGTCATTTAGCTCTGCATACCGAGTCCCGGGAGTTGTGCAGAGTCATCAAAACTCGGGGGTGCTGGGGACCCCAACACCCATCAGAATGAATAAAATGTTCAAGTCTGTTCATAACAAACAGGGCCTAGCGTGAGAACAGGCACATTTCACGGTAGGTAAATCTCACCTAAATAACGTTGACTTTTTGAAAGAATACTGTCAAGAGGAAAACACCAGCCCCAGACTTGGATGAGAGGTTTGCAGCGCACCTACCCCCGGTGCTGTGCTGAAGCCGACTGGCCCAGCCCCTGGGAGCCGACCGGGCCCCTTGCTTCCCGGCTCCGTGTTCAGTAACACCGCGCTGGTGGCTACTGGAAGAGTAGTCACACCGTGGTGACTGGCACACGCCACAAGTCAGGACTCGTTTTGTTTTTGTGTCACGGGCATCCAGTCATTAAACATTTACCAGAGTACTGTTGCACATACATGACAAAGAACTCATATTTGGAACATAGAATAATTTTCTACAAATCCCGAAGAAATACAAATGACACTATTTAACAAAAACGATCAAATGCAAGAGATACTCAGATGTTCCGTGAGCAGCTTTACTCATCAGGGAAGGCAAATTAATGCAATAATGCCACACCCCCGCACCCATTCCAAAGCAGAGAAGATCCTGAACGGCCGACAATACCTCGTTTCATACACAATACGCGGTGACTGGAATTGACCAACGGGAATGTAAATTTCTTTAGGAACTTGCTGGGCAGTGCATGCCTAACTGAACATACCAGATCAGCATGTTTCGACTCTGCCGCCCCAAGTGCTCCCTCCCCGCCTGCTGCACCCTCGCCTCGGCACACAAGTCCTGCTGCTGACGGGCACATCCCCTTAGGGCCACATGCCCCAAGGATTCTCCCTACCCCTCAGCCCCTGGCCTTCCCCATCCAGGTATAGCTCGGACCCTACTTCCTCCAGCCAAGCACAGCCCAAGTCTGGAAGCCTGAAATGCTCACGGAGCTTTTCTCCTGACTGGGACCCATGGGTGCCCTGGCTGTGCCACAGCATGCTTCTCCGCTCCAGGCCACATCCCTCCTTTGGTCAGGAATGGGCCCGGTCTGACCCTGCTCCGGCACGAAGCAGTGTCGCTCTCAACCTCTGAGCACCAGTCAAAACTCCGCTCCGCCCACCAGCCCTTCATGCTGACTGCACATATCTGGGGGTGGGAGGAGCACCCATGAGACCTGGGCCCCTCAGCTGCCTTGCTGTCACCAGTTTTCGGAAACCTGGGGGGTGCCTGCACATGACAGCGGGGAGCTCATGTCTCCTTCATGCCGTCATTCGCTGTTCGACCCGTCACAGGTCCTGCAGGGTAATAGAAGCTTTGTTCCAGGACAAGTCCTGTGGGCCCTGCCTGACCTGGCACTCAGACTGTCCGCTTGGGATGGCTGGGTGCCCTGAACTCACACACACAGACACAGACACTGGGACACCTGGTGGCCCAGCACTGAGCCTGCTGCTGGGATGCAGCGGGCAGAGACCAGCACGTGGCTTTCGGAGCTCCCCCTGCTGGGCAGGGCAGGTGGGAAAGGGAAGAACTCCAGCAGCTGCAGTGCAGAAAGCCTGGAACTTGTGAGAACGAGTCCAGACTGTGGCGTGGGAGACACATGTGAACACACACGTGCAGACGTGCTCAGAGGCAGGTTCACTCCTGGCTGACCAAGACTCCTTAGAACAGACTCCTGGACCTAGAACTGCAGAGCACAGCATGAGACACTGGTGATGTGACCGTCGCCACACAGCCCACAAGACCTAGAGAACTGGTTTATCGCGTTTTCATTTGCATTCAGTTCAAAGTACTTTCTAACTTCCTTTTTGATTTCTTCTTTGACCCACCTGTTGTTTAAGTCTGTGTTGTTTGATTTCCACACATTTGTGAATTTTTTCAGTTTTCCTTCTGTAACTCGTTTCTAGTTTCATTCCATTGTGGTCAGATAAGGTGCTTTGTGGGATTTCAACATTTTTAAATGTACTGAGATTTGTTCTGCGGTTTAACATACGGTCCAACTGGAGAGTATTCCGTGTGCACTGGAGAAAAATGTGTATTCTGCAGCTGTTGAGTTGAGCGTTGTGTATATTACGTCCAGTTGCTTTACAGTGCTCGTCAAGTCCTATATCGCTATTGATCTTTGATCTAGTTGTCCTATCACTTCATTTTTTTTTTAACTAGTGGAAATGACTTATTGAAGTCTCCATGCATTATTGTAGGACTGGAATCGTCTATTTCTTTCTTCAGTTCAGTCAGTTTTTTCCTTTATCCATTTTGGAGGTCTGATCGTAGGTGCATATATGCTTATAATGGTCATATAGTCTTGACATGCTGACCCTTTTATCAATATTTGACGTCTTCATTTGTCTCTTACAATAATTTTTAACTCAAAGTCTGTTTTTATGATTTTATTATACCCATCCAGCTTTCTTCTGGTTACTATTTCATTAAATATCTTTTTCAATTCTTTCACTTTCAATATATTTGTATTTTTGGACCTAAAGTGAGTGAACTGACTCGAGAATACATAGACAAGCTGAAGAGACATAAAGCAAGTAATGAGATTGAATCAGTCATTAAAAACCTCCTCTGAAAGAAAAGCCTGGGACTTCTGGCCAAGATGGAGGTGTAGGCGGACACACTGTGCCTCCTCTCACAACCAAAATTAAGGACAACAAATATTTAGAAACAAGAAAATAACCGGAACTGATAGAAAATTGAACTGTACAAAAGTCCAACAACCATTCGTTCAGACTGGTAAGAGAGGCGGAGTCGCGGCAGGAAAAAGTGGAGGTGCAGACCCAGGAATGCAAACAGCAGCGGCTGGCAGTTCCCAGGTGCACAGGCGGCGGCTGGGGGACCCCAGGCACAGGGGGGCAACTGTGCAGACCCAGTGAGGCCGCACAAGGCGGCTGGCTAACCAGGTGGTCCCACATTCACGCATGCAGACGGTCCAGGCAAAGGGGAAGCGGCGGAAGGGACTGAATCCAGGAGAGAGCGGAGCAGGTGCTATTCTTTCCTCTCGGACCCTGCCCCCACATACAGTGTCACAACCCAGCAGCTGGGCTGCCCCGCCTTGAGGAACACCTAAGGCTCCACCCCTCACTACGTAATAGCTGCGACCAGACTAAAACCAAAACAAAACAAAACAAAAAACCACCAAAAATGTCTCAAACCAGAGAACAAATGAAAGCCCCAGAGCCAATTCTTCTAAGCTGTGAAGAGATAGCCAACCTATCAGATGCACAGTTCAAAGCACTGGTCATCAGGATGCTCACAGAATTGGTTGATTTTGCTCACAAATTAGATGAAAAAATGCAGGCTACAATATGTGAAATGAAGGAAGACGAATGGGGAACCAATAGAGATGGGAGGAAAACTGGGACGCAAATCAATGGAATGGACCAGAAGGAAGAAACTAACAACCAAACAGAAAACAAGGAAGAAACAAGAATCCAAAAAAATGAGGAGAGGCTTAGGAACCTCTGGGACATCGTTAAACGTCCCAACATCTGAATTATAGGGGTACCAGAAGGGGAAGAAGAAGAGCAACAAGTGGAAAACTTATTTGAACAAATAATAAAGGATAACTTCCCCAATCTGGCTAAGGAAATAGACTACCAGCACGTCCAGGAAGCTCAGAGAGTCCCAAAGAAGTTGGACCCAAGGAAGAACACCCCAAGGCACATCATAATTACATTAGGCAAGATTCAAATGAAGGAGAGAATTCTAGAAGCAGCAAGGGATAAGGGGACAGTCACCTACAAAGGAGTTCCCATCAGACTGTCAGCTGATTTCTCAAAAGAGACTTTACAGGCAAGAAGGGGCTGGAAAAAAATATTTGAAGTCTTGGAAAGCAGGAACCTACATCCAAGATTGCTCTATCCAGCAAAGCTGTCATTTAGAATGGAAGGGTAGAGAAAGTGCTTCTCAGATAAGGTCAAGTTCAAGGAGTTCATCATCACCAAGCCCTATTCTATGAAATGTTAAAGGGACTTATCTAAGAAAAAGAAGATAAAAAATATGACAGTGAAAAGACAGCAAACTCACAGCTATTAAGAACCACACCTAAAACAAAAGCAAACTAAGCAAACAGCTAGAACAGGAGCAGAACCACAGAAATGGAGATCATATGGAGGGTTAGCAACAGGGGCATGGGAGGAGGAGAGAGGGGGAAAAGGTACAGAGAATAAGTAGCATAGATGGTGGGTAGAAAATAGATAGGGGGAGGGCAAGAATAGTGTGGGAAATGTAGAAGCTAAAGAATTTATGACACATGGACATGAACTAAAGGGGGGGAATGTGGGTGGGAGGGGTTGTGCAGGGTGGAGGGGAATGATGGGGGAGAAATGGGACAACTGTAATAGCATAATCAATAAAATATATTTTAAAAAAGAAAGAAAGAAAGAAAGAAAGAAAAGAAAAGAAAAGAAAAGCCTGGCATCAGATGGCTTCAATGCTGAATTCTACTAAACATTTCCAAAAGACTTGCATCTCCTCAGCAGCATAAGAAAGATCCAGTCAGAAATGGAGTATACACTAATTGAAATAAGGAACAATTTACAGGGAAACAATAGTAGAGTGGATGAAGCCGAGAATCAAAGCAATGATTTGAAACACAAGGAAGAAAAAACAACCAGTCAGAACAACAAGAAAAAAGAATCCAAGAAAATGAGGATAGTATAAATAACCTCTGGAACAACTTCAAGAGGTCCAACATTCACATCATAGGAGTGCCAGAAAGAGAAAAGAAAGAGCAAGGAATTGGAAATCTGTTTGAAATAATAATGAAAGAAAACTTCCCTAATTTGGTGAAGGAAATAAACATGCAAGTCCAGGAAGCGCAGAGAGTTCCAGGATGCAAAGAGGCCCTTTCCAAAACACATCATAATTAAAATGCCAAAGGTTAAAGAGAAAGAGAGGATCTTAAAAGCAGAAAGAGAAAAGAAGTTAGTTACCTACAGGGGAGTTCCCATAAGGTTGTCAGCTGATTTCTCAAAAGAAACTTTGCAGACTAGAAGGGATTGGTAAGAAATACTCAAACATGAAAAGCAGGGACCTACAGCCAAGATTGCCCTACCCAGAAAAGCTATCATTTAGAATTGAACGGCAGATAAGGAGCTTCCCAGACAAGTAAAAAACTAAAGGAGTTCATCATCAGCAAGCATCATTATATGAAATGTTAAAGGGACTTATTTAAGAAAAAGAAGCTCAAAATCATGAACACTAAAATGGCAAAAATATATATCCATGAACAACTAAATCTAAAAAACAAACTAAGCAGATAAGAGGAACAGAAACAAAATCATGGATACAGAGAGCCTTTTGATGGTTGCCAGATGCGGGGGTGGTGTGGGGAATGGGTGAAGAGGTGAAGGGATTAAGAAGTACACATAGGTAGTTACAGAACAGCCATGGGGATGTAAAGTACAGTACAGGAAATGGAGTAGCCAAAGAACTTATATGCATGACCCATCGACATGAACCATGGTGGGGGGATTGCCTGAGGGAGTGGGGCATAGTGGGTAGAGGGGGCAAAGGGGGAAAATCAGGACAACTGTAATAGCATAATCACTAAAATATAATTTTAAAAAACAGATAAGTTGGGCTTCATCAAGATTTTAAAGTTTTGTATATTAAAGGACAGTCTCCGGAGAGTGAAAAGACAACCCACAGAATGGAAGATAATACTTGCAAATTTCAATTCTGATAAGGGTCTAGTATACATCATACATAAAGAACTCCTACAACTCAACAACAAAAAGACAAAGTAATTAAAAAGAATACTTCTCCAAAGAAGATATACCAATGGCCACCAGCACATGAAAGGAAGTCCAGCATCATTGGTCCTTGGGAAACCACAAATCAAAACTTCAACAAGATGCCACTTCACACCCACTACAGTGGCCGTAATTAACAAATAAATGAATAACAAGTGTTGGCAAGCATGCGAAGAAAGGGAGCCCTCACACACTGCTGTTGAGAGTGTGAACTTGTGCAGCCGCTGTGGGCCTGGCAGTCCCTCCAAAGTTAAGCACAGATTTACCACGGGACCCAGCAACTCCACTGCTATGTACACAGCCAAGAGAATGGAAAAGAGGTATTCAAACAAAAACCTATGCAAAAAATGTTCATAGCAGCACTATTCATACTAACCAAAAGGTGGCAACAACTCAAATCCCCATCAGCTGCGGGTGAGTGGATAAGCAACACGCGGCCGACCCACACCACGGAACATCACTCACCCACGTGCGGGAGCGGGGCGCAGACACGGGCCCCAGCGGGATGAACTTGAAACTCCGGGGTGAACGAAATGAGCCAGACGCGGAAGGCCTCGTACCGTGTGGGTTTTTATGTGCAACGTGCAGGTGGGCAAACCCGCAGAGACAGAGAGCAGAGCGGTGACCGACAGGCACAGGGAGGGGCTGCGTAACAGCACTTCCTCTGCGGTGGGGGGAATGTTCTGGAACGGCGGCGGCGTGGTCAGGGTTGCACAGCAGTGTGACTGCACTGACAGCCCCGGAACTACACACTTTAGAATGGCGAAAACGCCTATCAAGAAGTAGACTGTCATGCCCTCGCTGCTGTGGCTCAGTGGATTAAGTGCAGGTCTGCAAACCAAAGGGTTGCTGGTTCAATTCCCAGTCAGGGCACAGGCCTGGGTTGTGGGCCAGGTCCCCAGTAGGGGGTGCACGAGAGTCAACCACACATTCATGTTTCTCTCCCTCTCTTTCTCCCACTCTTCCCCTCTGTCTAAAAATAAATAAATAAAACCTTTAATAAAATAAAATAAAATGGCGAAAACGGTGAATTTTACAGTTCGTGTCATCACACACACACACACACAGTAAACACCCCTGCTGACGGCGGCTGAGGGTGAGGCCCCCCACTCAGCAGCCCTGGGCGTGATCCGCGTTGCGAGTCTCGGTTGATCTTACGGGTGGGACATCTGTGTTTTAATTTGAGAAACTTTAATTATTAGTGAGATCCAATAGCTTTGCCTATGGTTATCGATCATTTCGATGATTCAAATTTTGTATTTGGTTCTTTGGTACTATGCTCTGTTTTAGTTGTAAGGACTTTTTAATGTTCATACTAAACTTTCGTCTATCGTGCACACGGCAAATATTTTCCAGAGGCTCCACGCCCTCAGTTTATACCCCATAAATGTTCCCTGTGGGTTGTGGTTGAAATTACATCAATGACCAGTTGTGCCCCAGCCTCTCCGCTCCCACCTTGCAAATGCCTGCCCCCTCCAGGTTAATCCCACCCCCCCATCAGGTCCCAACTAGGACTTGCTCCCCCAGGACTATTGACCATACATGTGTGGGCTTCGGGGACATGCTTTAGGACCCAAAGGTCCCTGAATGTGGTCTTCCCTGCACTCCAGGAAGCCAGGTCCCCTGCAAGTTCCCCTGTCTCTCCTGGGGAGGGGAGGTCCTTGCCTGTCCTTGGCCTCATCGTCCTCAAGGCCCTGGGCGGACATCATAGAAGTTCACAGAGCCCACCCAGGAGGGGCCGGTCCTCATGTTGCCTTTTCTCCAGAACAGGTACCTCCTTCCACTTCTTTACCAATCACGGGCCAGGCTGCCAGCCCCAGGGAGGGCCTATGCAAAGAAGCTGGCCCATACAGCGTGTGTCCTTGTGGGGCCAGATGTCACCCAGTGCCCTGGCACAGGACTCCCCAGGGGGAAACTGCAGGGTTGGCCTAAGAGAAGCTGCGGCTTCCTTCGAGGTGTCCCTGCCAGGGTCGGACTCAGGCCAGGGACAGCCAGCCCTGCGCAGGGCAGTCTAAAATTTATGAGATGACCAAGGGCATCTCATGACAACAGGACTGACTATAATAAAGGTGTTCACAGGGCAAACACCAACAAGGAAGGGAGGGCGTGGGGGCCTCCTGCTGGGGCAACATACACATACACACACCGAGGGAGGGGTATAAAAGCTGGCAGCCCCGGGCACCTCACACACTCACTCACCTCCACGCACTCACACACTCCTCCCAGCTCACCTCCAGCCCCACCACCCCACCATGGCCGCCTCCACCCTGTCCGTCTGCTCCAGTGACCTGAGCTATGGCAACCATGTCTGCCTGCCCGGTTCCAGTGACTCTTGCACCAACTCCTCCTGGCAGATGGACGACTGTCTAGAGAACTGCTGTGAGCCCTCCTGCTGCGCCCCCAGCTGCTGTCCATCCACCTGCTGTGTCCCCAGCTGCTGCCAGCCCACCTGCTGTGTCCCCAGCTGCTGCCAGCCCACCTGCTGTGTCCCCAGCTGCTGCCAGCCCTCTTGCTGTGTCCCCAGCTGCTGCCAGCCCTCCTGCTGTGTCCCCAGCTGCTGCCAGCCCTCCTGCTGTGTCCCCAGCTGCTGCCAGCCCTCCTGCTGCGTCCCCAGCTGCTGCCAGCCCTCCTGCTGCACCCCCAGCTGCTGTGCCCTGGTCCCCACCCAGACCCTCCTCTGCACCCCTGTGACCTGTGGGCCCAGCCCCTGCCAGCCAGCCTGCACCAGCTCCTGCACACCCTCATGCTGCCAGCAGTCTAGCTGCCAGCCCTCCTGCTGCACCTCCTCCCCCTGCCAGCAGGCCTGCTGTGTGCCTGTCTGCTGCACACCCACCTGTTGCACACCTGTCTGCTGCAAGCCCGTGTGCTGTGTGTCCGTCTGCTCTGGGGCCACCCCCTGCCCAGCCCCCTCATGCTGCCAGCCCACCCCCTGCCCCTCGTCCTGCTGCAGACCCTCCTCCTGCCTGTCTGTCATCTGCCGCCCTGTGTGCAGACCCGCCTGCTGCAGGCCCATCTCCTCCTCCTGCTGCCGGCCCAGCTGCTGCCGCCCGGCCTCCTGTGTGTCCCTCATCTGCCGCCCCGTGTGCTCCCGCCCGGCCTGCTGTGTCCGTGCCTCGGCCCAGAAATCCCGCTGCTAACTCTTTCTAGGTTTCATCCAGGGTCCTTCTCCAGTAGTAGGCTGACTTCCCAGCCAGCTACGCCCTCTGTGGCTTTCACAACAGCAAGGGACAGGACAAGCTCCTTCTCCTCACCTGGCTCCTCCTTCAGGGTCCCTCGATAACCACCAAATCCTTCCTGACGCCAGCGAAGAGATGCACCCCCACCATAGCTCTACCCCTGCCCCCTGAGCCCCTCCCTGTATGAGCCCTGTTGCCCCAGCAGGCCTGCTCCCACCCCAGGCAGTAACATCACCTCTGAGCCCTAATAAAGCCACCTGTTTCACTCTGACCTTCTGTTTGTCTGTGGACTCAGTGGGACCAGTGATGAAGGACACCAGGTGCCGGTCTCTGTGAACCCCACAAGCCAGGCCCCCTCTAAGCCCTGTAGGACCCCAACCCCAGCACACAGCCCCCAGGTCTATCTCTGTAAAGGTGCTTCTGGAACCAAGGCCCGGGGCTGTGGGGCACCAGCGGTCACCCCCTCCACCCCTAGCAGCAGCCATGGGCCCCTGAGCCACACTGGCCTTTGCAGCTCTGTGGCCGCCCCCAGGTGCAGGCTGCGAGTCGGTGCCTGTGGCACCCCCAGGGGCCTCACCCACCTGGTCACTCCCCACTAGACCAGCCCGAGGACTGCAGTGCCTGGACAGGCAGCCTAGCAAGGCCGCCTTTCCTCCAGCTCACCCAGACGCCCCCACCCTGGTGAGATGTGAGAGGGGTGCCCCGGCCAGGAAGGACAACCCGGAGGCCCTGGGCTCTTCCTGGCCCTTTCTCGGGCACAGCCGGTGGGGATAGAAACGCAGCAAGGTTGACGGTGCCCAGAGACCGAGGAGCCAGCCCCGTGCAGCCTCCCCTAGAGATTTGCGGAGCTCCCGGCTGCCTCCCGAACCGTGCTCCTGGGCCCGCACCCTGCTGTCTGACCCCCTCACATACACTTGCTCCCCGAGCCCCTTCCTGCTCTCACTGTCCCAGGCCCCCTGGTGTCTGTGCCCCACACAAGTGCCCTCACCCGCACACCCCACACTCCCAGGGCCCCCAGGGCTCTTCTGGACAGCCCCTTGGAATCTGCCTTCTGCCCTCCGATCTGGGCTCAGACACTCCCTTCTGCCGGGCAGCTGTGCCCATCCAGGACCCTCCACCTTGCTCTGCCCCGGTAAACATGCCCATGCAACCAGCCGCATCACCAGGCACAGGCAGCAGGGCAGACAGCGTCCAGCCCCCCTGCCCTGGTCCCGACCCACGGTGCTCACCAAGGGCACGACAGCCATCTCCCTCCCTCCTCCCTGAAGCAGAACCCCCAGGACAGGCCGCCGAGGCCAGAGAGCAGCCTGAAACAGGCTTGAAAGGTGGCCACCTTCCTGGAAGCAAAGCCAGGTCCCTGCAAAGGGACAAAGTGAGGGCACCAAGAACGGAAATGTCAGTCTTCTTACTTTGTTTGGGACCAGAGTGGCTGCTGGGGCCCAGATCTTCGTCCTGGGCTTCGACACACAGCGGTCCTGATCGCCTCCCCTCCATGCCCTCTGCCACCCAGGGTCGGAGCGGACAGGGGCAGGGGGCCCAGGGCTCACTCCCTGACCCCGCCCACTTGGTCCCGTCACCTCTGCGCACCATGGTCAAAGGCACAGGCAGGACCCAGCCTGCCCTGCTTTCCTGGGAGCACTTCTCACAGACCATCTCAGCCCTGCCCTTGGCGAATGCTCCAGGAGGTGCCTTTTTCTGCTGCCTCAGGACCTCAGTTTCAGATGCAGCCACTTTGGGAAAGTTCCTCAGACTCGGGATCACAATACGACCCAACCAGTCCACTTCCAGGCACCTACCGGTCAGAATTGAAAATCAGTGATCAACCAAAAACCCACACGCCAAGTGCACAGCCGCTCGGTTCGCAATGACCACAGAGAGGAGACAACCCAGACGTGGTCTGGCCGCCCGCTGGAATATTACTCAGTCGTGAACAGGAGCGAGGCTCTGACCCACCACACCGTGGGTGAGCCTCGAGGACATCGTGCTGAGTGACAGAAGCCAGACGGGAAAGGCCCAAGCTGATTCCATTTGTAGGAAAGGTCCAGAAGAGGAGAATCCACAGAGGTAGAAACTGGATTGCTATTTGCCAGCAGCTGAGTGTCGGAGAAAATGGGGAGTGGTGGTTAATGGGGTTGGGGGCTGGGAGGGCGTTCTAAAATGAAATAATGGCGATGGTTGCTCAGCTCTGTAATTCACTAAAGGCCGTGGGTTGTGCGCTCTAAGGGGTGATGCTATGGCATGTGAATATATCTTAGTAAATCTGTTTAAAAGAAGAAACCTCGTTCCATTTCCAATTTGAAAACAGAATCGAAATATGCCATGTTCTTAAAAAGGTGAAGTACCTACATTGACTAACAAAATAAAAATTGTAATGCAAGGAGACCCAAAGATGTTGAATGTTGAAAATAGACGGAAAGATCTAATTATTTCAAAGTCGCAGATTTGGAAAGTTGAAAAGGTACATACTGTCCACCTTCAACACAGAGCTATTTCTTTTTTTTTTTTTAAGATTTTTATTTATTTATCTTTAGAGGGAAAGGGAAGGAAAGAGGGAGAGAAATATCAATGTATGGTTGCCTCTGTGCGTCCCCTGCTGGGAACTGGCCTGCAACCCAGGCATGTGCCCTGACTGGGAATTGAACTTCGATCCTTTGGTTCACAGGCCCGCACTTAATCCACTGAGCTACACCAGCCAGGGCAGAGCTATTTCTTATGATATTTAAAACGTTCCAGAGCTTAAGACAAGCCAGTTTCCTGGGTTCACCTAACAGGGCTGGCAATACCCCGATGCCCCTCGTGGGAGCGGAGCGGAGCCGAGTTGTGTGGCGGGAGATGGGACTGGCCCCAGGGCTACCCACAGCCTGCTGGGTGACAGCTGCGCTGTTGGCACTGAAGAAACGTTCCTTCTTCACCGCACCCCAGACTGGGGATGACTGTTGGTGATGAATTGGCGCTGGTGACCACCAGTTTACATGCCAAACCAGCAGCAAGATGAAGACGGGGGAAAAAAAAGAGAGAGAACCTGACTGTGGACCAATCTCATTTAAGAAAATAAAGTAGGGGATTCTAGCTAAAGTGTTAACAAATTCAATATGAAACGACGTTAAAAGCCATTATAGAGCAGAGTATGTCTCAGGGTGCAACTTAGAAAGGATATAATTAACTGTCCTGATAAATGGAAGCAGAAAAGCCATGAGAACTTGTCACAGATTAATACACACACACAGAGGACTCAACTCATTCTTTGCATAAAAGCCCAAAGCAAAACTCTGGGTAAACCAGGGGCAAGAAGAAGCTTCTTGAACACAGTGAGAGCCCTGCTACACCCAGAAACTCCCACTGCGCCGTGAGCCGCAGGCGGCGCTGCCTCCTGCTTCAGGAGCAAGACGCAATGGCTTCGTGGTCAGCCCTGCCCCGGTGCCGTCCTCCCATCAATGATATAGGAACAGAATGAAGGGAAAGCACCCACTTTGGGGAGGGGCAAGGAAACGCACGTGGGTGCAGCTTCTGCCCCACGGCCCTCCGGACCCTCTCCCTTCCGAGCCGCCCCGCCATAGCCCGGCCATAAACAGCGAACCACGCACTGCGGCTTTCACTCAGATGCCCAGACACTTCTTCCTGTTTTCAAAAACCAGCTGACCACTTGCTGTTCAGCTGCACCTGCCCCGCCAGCCCCAACCAAAGGCTCCCTGATCCAGGAGCCTGACTCACCCCATTGAAGAGTTGTGCTTGAGGCAGTGACAGCCGGAAGACACCTTGGCCAGCAACACAGATAGTCCGCAGGCCCCAGAGAAGGGAGCTACACGAAAGCGCATGGGTCACAGATGACACCCAGGAGACGTGGAGAGTCCTAACACCCACACCACTGAGCTTGACCCTGGGACAGGTTGGGGGGCAGGAGGGGAAACCTTTATACTCATCCCAGAAGCCAACATCAGGCTTCCCAAATCCCCCTAGCCGAGAGCCCACATTCCCTCCGCATTCCCACCCACGAAACCCAAGGCTGCCCAGGGCAGGAGCGAGGAGGTGGAGGAGGGGACGAAGCAGAGCCTCTATGGCCAAGAGAGAAACGTCGGACCCGGGGTTCTCAGGTTTCCCACTGGTCACTGTCCTCTTTCATAGGACGCTTTCCTTCTGGCAGCATTTTTGTGTCTATAAAAGTGGGTTGTCGAGTGCTGGTTGCCTTTGGAAAGCGCTCAGGCTGAGACGGAGCCTGTCTAAGAGTAAAGCCCCGTGATGCCACGTAGCCCTACGGTTATCATCAATGTTTCCATCGTTTCCCTAAAGCAACACAAGCTCCTTCCGCTCTGGAAAGTGGAGGAGGCCTGAGGTTCTCACGCGGCCCCTCAGGACCCACCAGAAGGACATTTCAAAAGTTATGAGGAAGACCAGACCAAAACAGGACAAGAAGAGGGCTCACCAGGACTCTCTGTAAGATGGTAAAAAAGGAGAAGCAGAGGGAAACTGTTGCAGACCGTTCAGCCTGGTTTCAGGAGTTGGAACCCTCACCCCATGGTGGCTGAGTAAGAGCCCAAGGGACCCACTTCATCTGGGTCTGTTCTGTCAAGAGGACATGACCTACTAAGGAGACAAAGCTTATCTCCCTGGCAGGAGTGCTGCTTCTGCCTCATTCATCTCTGGCCCCAATGCTTGGTTGGCTAGTCGATGACGGGTAAGACTCCTCATGGGAGGGGCAACCTAAGCCAGACATGACCACTTGGGAGGCCGTCATGGAAGGACTCGGGAAGGGCGGGCTGCAGCAAAGAGGATGTGATGGACCCTCGCCCCCCGGCTATTCTAACATAGCCCGAGTCCCCATTTCCATCTGGGAGATGTCTTCTGCTTCCTGAGCATAATTGGCTTACAGCCTGAAACTATGAGGGCAAGCGGTGCAGCTCTGTGCCGGCCAAAACAGTTCCCGGGGTGATCAGGCATAAGAAAGAATTCGTAAAATCCTGTGAAACCTGCTTTGCTAAGAGTGCGCTCATTTAAATGATAAGGGTCCAAGGAGGAAATGAGTATGTCTCCCAAAGTTTAGCAACCCCTTTCTGGACAGACACTGACTCAGATTAAGCCCTCAGATTTCTTTGACATGTTAAACCTGTATTCCGGTGTATTGGAACCCAATTAAAGCCCAGTGAGGAAGGGGCTCTGGGTCATTCTCCTCTGAGAGTTTGTCCACCTCTCCTCCCCAAGCAGATCATGTCTTGGTAGTTTTATTTTCATCCGTGACGGAGGGATGGGGCTCTGCGGGCGGAGCCCCCCCCAATCTGGTGCCCAGGACAGGGGTCCCCCGCAGGAAACAGATTAGTGTAAATTGGAACAGGACCCCAAAGCATAGGAATAAAATTGCTCGGTCTTTTACATCAAAAATCAGATGCCTGACCCCAGGGAGCAGGCTTATCTGACGGCCAATGAAACAAACAGATCGCTTAGGAAATGATGGAAAGCTTGTACCAACTGGCACACTGACGCCCTCAGAGTTATGGGGGGTGTATCTCATTCACATCACAGGACACGATCAAGCTGCTAGAAAAAAAATAAATAACAAAACAATGTTTGAAAAATATAACTCAGGGGAACAAGATTCATCAGGATGCCCAGTTAGTAAGTTACGGGATGGCAAATCGCTGGACCATCCACCTGAAACCAATGTTGTGATGGATGTCAGCTTTAACTGAAAAAATTTTTTAAAGATTTTTTAAAATGAGGGAAAAGTCAATGTAAAGGCCTAATACTAGACAAGAAATGAAAGACTGAACTGTGGTCTGAAAGATGAAGCCAAGAAAAATCTCCCAGAGAAGAAGGCCAACAATAAACATAAGGAAAATGAGAGAAAAGGGGAGAGGCATGAAGGCAAGCCCGGGAGATCGGACGTCTGACGGAGCCCCCGTGGCAACGCGCAGGGGAGCGGACCCCCGGTTACACAGTCTAAACGTAGAAGCAGTACAAACGTACAGGTAGGGCCTGGGCGGGTCTGGGGGGGCCTCCCCATGGAGAGGCGCAAGGAGCTCTCACCCCAGGGCACAAAGCAACACACGAGCCCAGGGGCCACAGCAGGACATTGCAGGATGAGGATGGGGAGAAGGGCCGATGCTCTCGTGGACTTCAATAAATAAATAAATAAATAAGTCAACGAACAAACTATAAATGACAAGTGACAGCTTCACTCTCGTCAGGAACACAGGACCCCGTGAGGAAATGCCAATACGTCTTTGATATTTTGAGGAAGCTATTACTTAGAATATTAATTCTCGCCCTGGCCGGTATGGCTCAGTTGGTTGGAGCATCCTCCCGTAGACCAAAAGGTCCCAGGTTTGATTTCCGGTCAGGGCACACACTCGGGGTGCAGCATGTTTGGCCCCCAATCAGGGTGAACACGAGAAGGCAGCCAATCGATGTTTCTCTCTCACAGCGATGTCTCTCTCCCCCACCCCTTAAAAAAATGCAAAAATGTCCTCAGGTGAGGATTAAAGAAAACAAACAAAACTGAATTCTATACCCAGCCAAACTATCATGATGAGTGTGGCGCTAACTCGATGCATCTGCAGACACACAAGGAATCTTCAAAAGTAAAACCCACCCACACATGTGAAAAAGTCTTTGCTCTTTTCCCACGACAAAATGGAAATGGAAAAAAAAACAGACTAAGGCTTGCAGTCTAGCAAAGGAGGTGTCTGGGTGTGTTATGGGAGAAAAGCAAAGAGGAAAGAGTGGGAACTAATTCCTACGATGCTGAAACTCCTCACAGGGGCGGTATGATTGAAACAGGAGCTTCCTATGACCCAACCCTGTGCACAGATGTATTTACAATAAGAGCAAGTTTCACTGTATACTTATATTTTGCTCACATGCATAAAAAATACCAAACCACTACAAATACAGGAGAGACGGAACCAGAATTCATCCCTGGAGAGCAATCACAGCTTAACATCAACTCAGCAAAACCTTGCTTCAGAGATTTTCCATAAGTTTTCCGGAGCCAAAAGAGGAGAGATGGGAAGCTCATCCTGCAACACACTCACCAGCCAAATGAGTAGAAACTGATGGCAGGAAATACGCGGGCACTAATGAGGGCTTTCCTGCAACAGGCGCTCAACCCCAACAAGGAAGGGAAGGCGTGGGGAGCTGCGCAGTGGGACAACACAAGCCAGAGAGGGTATAAAAGCTGGCAGCCTGGGCACCTCACACACTCACACTCACACACACTCACACACTCCTCCCAGCTCACCTCCAGCCCCACCACCCCACCATGGCCGCCTCCACCCTGTCCGTCTGCTCCAGCGACCTGAGCTACAGCAGCCGCGTCTGCCTGCCCGGTTCCAGTGACTCTTGCACTGACTCCTGGCAGGTGGACGACTGTCCAGAGAGCTGCTGCCAGCCCTCCTGCTGTGTCCCCAGCTGCTGCCAGCCCTCCTGCTGCACCCCTAGCTGCTGTGCCCTGGTCCCCACCCAGACCCTCCTCTGCACCCCTGTGACCTGTGGGCCCAGCCCCTGCCAGCCAGCCTGCACCAGCTCCTGCACACCCTTGTGCTGCCAGCAGTCTAGCTGCCAGCCCTCCTGCTGCACCTCCTCCCCTTGCCAGCAGGCCTGCTGTGTGCCTGTCTGCTGCAAGCCCACCTGTTGCACACCCGTCTGCTGCACACCCGTCTGCTGCACACCTGTCTGCTGCAAGCCCGTGTGCTGTGTGCCCGTCTGCTCTGGGGCCGCCCCCTGCCCAGCCCCCTCATGCTGCCAGCCCACCCCCTGCCTCTCGTCCTGCTGCAGACCCTCCTCCTGCCTGTCTGTCATCTGCCGCCCCGTGTGCAAACCCGCCTGCTGCGGGCCCATCTCCTCCTGCTGTGGCCCCTCCTCCTCCTCCAGCTGCTGCCGCCCAGCCTCCTGCGTGTCCCTCATCTGCCGCCCCGCGTGCAGACCTGCATGCTGTGTCCCTGCCCCGGTGACCCAGACATCCTGCTGCTGACCAGCTTGATCTCGAGCTGTTGCCCTCACTCCTAAGCACAGCTCTCCTCTCCCACGAGCCCCTGGGGCCCCTCAGCTGGTGCCTAGACCTCCCCTCTCCCATTAGTGGACACAGAATTGCTGCCCAATGCACGTCTGAACATGCTGCCCTTCCCTTTTTGACAAAAGATGGCCACAAATCCCTCACCAGAGGGTGGAGTACAGGACCCCAGGACCCTCCTCTGCAGGACCAATTGTTTGCTCTCCGTGTGACAAAGGCCAATTGATATAATAAATAAAACGTTTGTGCCAAGAAATATACGTTTGCTTTCTCCTCCTCTCTTGAGCCCCTCGACCACCCCAAATCTGTGCGCTCCAGCAGCAGAGGCCAGACAATAAAGCCACGTTCTCAAACCCGAGTTCGGAGGAGCTGAGCCACAGACCTGGGAGCGATGCGGTCTGCCTGCTCGTTTCCCTCCCCCACCTCAGCAGCCCGCCCTCCCCGCAGTGAACAGCCCTCCCAGGCTGGGCCCAGGAGACAGGTGTGGGTGCTGGAGGCAGGGGCCCTGAGGGGATGTGGGCTCCTGCCCACACCTGTCCCCATGCCTGTCTGGGTTAAGGGTGCTTTGGGGAGCAGAAAAGGCTCGGTGGGTCAGGGTGTGTGTGACGATGTCACCTGCAGGGAGGGGCAACAGAGCCAGAATCTGTGCGGGATGCTCCGTGGGTCAAAGGGCTAAGGGCGATGCTGCCTGAGAGCCGCCACTGTCCAGGTGGACCCTTGGGGACGAGGACAAGGTGGACTCAGTCCAAGCAGGACAGACCTGGGCAGAAGGAGCCCTGCGCCAAGCACCGGAGAGCGGAATGGGGCCTCCTCCCCTGGCTAGTGGGCACGGGGCAGAGGGCTCAGCTGGAGGAGCGCACAGAGGAAGGAGGGGCTCAACGCCCACACAGCAGGGCGGGGCGGGGCGGGGCAGCTGTAACCCGGTGTGGACGCCACCTCCTCTCCCCTATGCCGCTCCCGTCCGACGGTCACGCTGCGGTCGGCAGCATCATGGGGGAAGAGTGGACATTGGAAGCTGTACAGCAGGACAGTTAGATCTGTCCTGTGGCCAGAACACGTGCCCACGAACACAGGGGCTGGAACAACACCAATTCACTGTCTCACAGTGTGGAGGCTGGAACCCGAGGTGGGGCTCTGCGGGCTGAGGTCAAGGCCTGGGCAGGGCCGGGCCCTTCTGGAGGCTCCGGGACAGAGTCTGCTCCTTGTCCCTTTCAGCTTCTAGAGGTCCCCGCCTCATTCCACGTTCGCACGCTCCAAGCCGGCAGCCTAGTGCCTTGCTCCCATCTTCCCGGAGCCTTCTCTTCTGTAGCCCAGTCCCCCTTGTGTCCCTCATAAGTCCCTGTGATAACGTCGGGTCCCTGGTGACCCTGGACCATCTCCCCTCACAAAATCCTTAACCAACTCCCATCTTCGAAGTCACTTTGCCTGTAAGGAACATATTCACAGGCTCTGGGACCAGGACACGGACATCTCTGGGGGACCACAGAAGCTGTCCCCCCAAGCCCTCTCCTGCCAACTGGGAGAAGGAGGAGACTTTTCGATGGCGCATGCAGTTTTAACTTTAGTTAAAGGGGTCAGGTCAGGAAGCTGGTGGTTTGCCCTCAGCCCACCCACAGCAGGCTACGAACTGACCCCGTAAGTTTAAGGGACAGTGTGGGACAAAGGAGGCCCAGGAAGTCCAACGTGGCTGGGCACTAGGAGCATGCCTGTCACCTCAAAGGTAGCCTTTGAGCAGTCAGTCCTGGCCACAGCCATGGCAACCGGGGCCTTCTCTGTAGAAGGAACTTTCCAGAACCCTCAGGAAACCACCTCCAGAGGAGCCGTTTAGGGAGAGACTCTGAAGGAGCGACATCACCACAGTTCGGTGAGCACCATATGCTGATATTTATTAGGCCCTGGATTCCGGCACCAGCCAGGATGGGATGAACCAGGCCTAGTCGGGGGCCCTGGGGGCAGGTCCCTCAGCCTGGCTGGGACCAGACAGCCTTGCCACGAGATGGCCTGATCGGGCCCAGAAGGTCTGATGTGGATGTCCGGACAGCCCCGCAGGAGATCATACACCGGGCTGCTCCTGACCCTACAAGGAGGGGTCCCGGTCCTCACAGGCTCAGCATCAGGAAGGTGTGCGGCAGGGGCCAGTCTGCAGAGGAGGGTGGGGCAGGAGGGCTTGCAGCACCCACAGGACTGGCAGCAGCAGGCCACGCACAGTGGGCCCGCAGCTCACGGGCACGCAGCAGGCCGCCTGACCTGTGGCTCAGGGACAGTCACCTGGCAGGGGCCGGGCCTGCAGCAGACCAAGCTGCAGGAGGAGGCCCAGCCACAGACTGCTGGGCAGCACAGGGATGGGCGGCTGCAGGCTGACCGGCAGGAGGCGGCTGAGCTGCACACAGGCCACCACAACAGAGCCACGCAGGGAGCGTGACAGAAACTCCCACAGCCGAAAGGAGGTCAGCGGGCGTGGCACGACCCACGGGATTGATAGAGCAGCAGGCATGGCACGTGGTGGCGTGGGCCTGGAACGGGGTCCGAGCAGCGGATAGAGCTGGGCCACAGGCTCCTTCCCCCCAGCCGCCTTTTCACCAGGTCACACGTCCCGGCTAGCAAGCCTCCCATGCCTTCCTTGTGGCTGCCTGGCTGGGTTTTCCTCCTCTTCCCTCTTCATGGGGCTCTTCTTGGTTGAAGTGACCCAGTTCAGGAAGCTCCTTCTTGGCTGGAAGTCACTGGAGACCCAGTGGCCTTGTGAGTTCTGGAATTGAAGCTCAAGTTGAACAGCGAAGGGCCCTCAGTTGGGGACAGGGGACCGATCCATCATGATTTTCAAAGTCCACCCTGATATTAAATACCCTGTCCTCTGACCACACAGCACGGTCCCATTCACTGCGCTGGGGGTCCCCCATTTCGATTTGGTGATCCAGAAGTTTTTCCCAAACGACAAGAGCCACGCTGCGGGGTCCTGGAGGGAGTTCACGGCCTCGCCAATGCAAACAGTCACAACGGATCTAGCTCGGTGCCACATGCTAAGTGTGTGCACGGACCGTCTCATAACTGACCGCGTTCCAGTCCCGCCCCCATTCCAGGCCGGGAGCGGGCGCCTGTGCTGCCGCGGCAGGCGGAGAGCAGGTGTGTGCGGCTGCTCCGTTTCCCCCGGAGTCCGTGCTCTTGGCCACCGTGCCGGCCCGTGCTGGGGCTTGGGGTTCTGAGAGTCTTCCACCTATAAGTTAGAATACGTTTAATCCAATTTGGGAATTCTGTCCGTATTTCTTCAAGATATTCTTATGTTTCAACCTCTTCCTATTCTTCTCGAGTTGAAAAGTACTTGTCTTTTTGATGTCTCAGGGGCCCTTTTCACTTTTCTTACTTCTTTTTCCCTCTTTGTCATATTGGATCATTTCTACTGACGTGTCAAGTTCACCGACCCTTTCGTCTTCTACCAGCTCAGGTGGCAGGGCCCGAATCTGTCCCCCTGCGCCTGTGCCCCCGCACCCCAGGCTGTGGGGTTGCCCCACAGTCTGCACTGTGCCCGTTTCTGCAGCAGGGTCCTCACACCCCACGGAGCCTCTGCCTGGGACACCGGCCCTGAGCCCGCACACCACCCGGTGCAGCTCAGCAGCTTCTCCTCACAGAGGCCCCCAGCCACCCCCCAGCACCCCCTGAATCTGGCTGGGACTCAGCCCTGGGACGCCAGGCGTTTGTTTCTCCAGCCACTCATTTATTCACCGCCCCGGCAGGCTCACGAGGCCAGCGCGTCTCCACCGCCAGCACACGGCGTGCGCCCTGTGTTGCATACACAAGTCAGTTTCTGTGTGGATTCTGGGCAACCGTTCTGTGAAGGGCAGACAGTAAGCGTTCCGGGCTTTGCCGTCCCTCGGTCTCTCCCGTGAGTGCTCGGCAGGCTTGTCCGAAAGCAGCCCTAGATGGCCGCAGGGACTCGGACGGGACTGAGGCTAGTGGAACTTTTATTAGCAAATGGGCAGCGGGCCAGACTCACACCGCAGACCTCAGTGTGCAGACTCCTGCTTTAGTGCTTCCTGTGCCTGGCTGGTGTGGCTCAGTGGATGGAGCCCTGGCCTATGAACCAAGGGGTCGCCAGTTCGATTCCCAGTCGGGGCACGTGCCTGGGTTGTAGGGTGTGCAAAAAGCAATGGCACCTTGATGTTTCTCACCCTCTCTTTCTCTCTCCCTTCTCCTCTGTCTAAAAATAAATAAATAAGATCTTTAAAAAAATAAAAGTTCAAGCTACGTACAAGACAAAAGTGACTAGAAGGACACAGCACTCGGCGCCGAGCCAGGGGTGCCCGGTGCATGACAATGGCCTGGGGAAACCACGAGGGGCCACCTCGTCAAACCAGATCACCCTGTTTACAGAAGGGGAGCCAGGCCTCCAAGCCAAGCGTACTCGTAGGCAGCCCAGCACAGGACAGCGCGTCCCAGGAAACAGGATGCTGGGGAAACATGCGCAAACAGCCATGGGGGACCAACAGTCGGGCGGGGACGGCCACAACCCGGGTATAAAGGCCGCCAGGGAAGGAGCCCGCGATCACCACCGCCCTCCACGCCACACCAGCCAGCCCCACAACATGTGCCACACCAGCTGCTCCACAGGCTGCCAGGCTGGCTGCTGCTCGCCCAGCCCCTGCCAGTCCTCCGGGTGCCTGCCCGTGGGCTGCCAGCCAGCTGTGTACGTGCCGGTGAGCTGCCAGACCACCTGCTGTGTGCCCGTGAGCTGCAGGCCCGTCGTGTGCACGGCCCCCTCCTGCCAGTCCTCCGGGTGCCTGCCCGTGAGCTGCAGGCCCGTCGTGTGCACGGCCCCCTCCTGCCAGTCCTCCGGGTGCCTGCCCGTGAGCTGCAGGCCCGTCGTGTGCACGGCCCCCTCCTGCCAGTCCTCCGGGTGCCTGCCCGTGAGCTGCAGGCCCGTCGTGTGTGTGGCCTCCTCCTGCCAGTCCTCTGGGTGCATCCAGCCCTCCTGCCCCACCCTGGTCTGCAGACCCATCTCCTGTGGCACCCCTTCCTGCTGCTGACCCCGAGTCTCCTACCCGGCGGCTCCCAGCGCGGATGGGACCACACCTGCACCTCTCCCAGCCTGAGTCCTCGGCAGGCCTCCAGTTGTGCAGGTGGGGGATGAAAAGCATGTTCAGCAAGGACCCTGAGCTCCGGGACGGGAGCGAGGCAGGGTGATCTGGATCCCGCGGGAGCCTCTGCACCCCCTCAGGGCAGCCCTGGTGCTCAGGTTCCTCCCCTGTCTCCAGCAGGAAACCTCACCCCGTGCGAGGCTAATAAAATGTGCGTTCTCAATGCAGCTTGTCCCTCTGTTTTACCTTCGCATATTTTTGAAATTCTTCCCCTGAAGGTGGATACCTGCCTAAGCACAGCAGCTCGTCCTCAAAGGGCTCTGTCTCCAGAAAGCTCAGCTGAAGGGGGGGGGGGGGCGCGGGCCTTGGTGGGTGGAGGGATGGGGGAAGGCGCTGTCCCCACATCTGCCACCCAAAACATTGTAGGTGGAGAAGGGCAGAGGGACAACTTCCCTGCAGCTGAGTGGAGGACGGAAAACAGGCCTGGCCCCTGGGTCCCACGGTGCCCCCAAGGGTCACTGCAGCAGGGCGGGCGGGAGACTCTCACAAGAACCCCGATGTGTACAGAGCGGAGTCTGGCTGTCCCGGGAGGGGGGGGCAGCAGGACGCCCGAGGAAACCTTGCTCTCCAAGTCCCAGGAGAACAGGCCTCTCCAGGCAGACAGCACTGGGCCAGGGTGACAGCGAGCCCTCCTGCCCCCGACCCAGCCCGGCCAGCGTCGCTGCACACAGAGCACCAGTCTCCACCGGGCACAGGCAGGTGCATGTGGGGGTCCCCTCCGTGTGCCGGGCACCCAGGGTCAGCGGGACACTTAGGGCAGAGTGAGAACACTGCTCCCTCCCTCGTTCCTGCCCTAAACAAGGGGCTGGCAAAGGATCTCTAAATGTATGAGGAAATGTCAATTCGTGGCCTAAAAAAATTATGCTCGTGGCACATGTCCATATTTAAGTCTTTACTTCTGTCCAAGAAAAATTTCAACTGGATCAAAAAAAATATATTTTTCTATCAGACTAATGGAACAGAACTGAGATACCATTCAGGGGAAAAGGGGAAGGGTTTAGAGCAACAAGCATAAAGGACACATGGACAAAAACTATGGGGGGTGGAAATGGGAGGGAGGTGGGGAGGGCTAGGGCGGTGGGCTGGGGGGAGTAAAAGACAGAAAACTGTACAAGATCAACAATTTTAAAAAATACTGATAAAAAAACCAAATGAAGAATTAAAACCTGTCATTTGAAAAAAAAATGAAAGAAAAAAAAGAATCGAGATACCAGAAATAAACCTATGTGTTTATGGTCAGTTGATTTTTGACAAGGGTTTCAGGACCATTTATTGGGGTAAAAATCATCTTTTCAGCAAAAGATACTGAGAAAACTAGATTCCCATGGGCAAAAAGAATGCAGTTAGACCCCCTGCCTCACCCCATACACGAAAAGGAACTCAAAATGGATCAACAACTAGAACGTAAGAGATAAACCAAAAAAGTCTTAGGAGAAAACATAGAGGAAATAATGCTTCATAACCTTGGATTTGACAATGGATTCTTAGATTTGACACCAAAAGCAAGGAGAGCAAAGGAAAAAGTAAAAAAATTGGACTTCATCAAACTGTAAATCTTGTGTGACTCAAAGGACATTATCAAAAAAAGAAAAAAGGCAACGTAGAGAATGGGAGAAAATATATGCAAACCATATGTACAATAAGAGTTTAACACCCGGAACATATAAAGAACTCCGACAACTCAACAACAAAAAGACATACACCTGAACTGAAAATCGGCAAAGGACTCGAATAGACATCTCCCCAATGAAGATACACAAATGGTCAAGAGCAGGTGACAAGGAGCTCAACAACATCAGTCAGTAAGGAAATGCAACTCAAAACCACAGTGAGATACTATTTCATACCTCTTAGAATAACTATAATTTTTTTTTAAAAGAAGGAAATTAACAGGTGTTGTTGAGGATATGGAGAAATCAAAACCCTCAAACATTTCCAGTGGGAATATAAAATGGCACAGCCACTGTGGAAACATTTTTGGCAGTTCCTCAAAAAGTTAAACACAGACTTACCATATGACCCAGAACTTCCTCTCCTAAGCATATACCCACTGGAACTAGAAAGGGGGCTCAAATCTCCTTTGCAGCCTCATTTGCAGAAGCCAAGAGGTGCAAACAATCGGGCGAGTGGGTAAACACAGTGAGTGCATCCGAACGATGGGCTATGACACGATCGTGAAAATACAAGAAGTTCTGATTCACGCTGCCACATAGATGAAGCTTGAGGACATTAAGCTAAGGCCACATGCCAGGGGTCTCCCACGTGCCATGCCCCAGCTTAGCTCAGACTCCCTCGGCGTGGCCAGGACCCTCATTATCAGAGACCCCTTTCTTCTCTGAGTCCCTGCCCCGCTGGTGTGCCAGCTCCTGCAGCTCCTGACAGCCAGCTGTGCCCCAGCCAGGGCTTCGGCGAGCCGGTTGTTAAACTGCTGACAGCCTGAACTCAGCCACGGTGGGCATATTCACACCCCTGCCGTTGGCAAACCTGCCAGTCTGGGCCTTCGTGGCTGAGAGCATCCCGTTCCGTCAGCTCTCACCTGTCCCACCGCCGGGGAGCATCAGCCTCCCTCTGGCTCCTGGGGTCTAGCCAAGCAGCCCCCCTTCACTTCTGTCCCCTCCTAGCCCAGGTCCACAGAGCTCTACACAGACATGGCTGTAGCAGGGGTGTCCAGGCTTTTGGCATCTCTGGCCACACTGGAGGAAGAAGAGTTGTCTTGGGCCACACATTAAATACATCACGACACAGAACCACAAAAAATGTCATCATGTTTTCAGTAAATCCAGCCTTGGGCCGAAGTCACAGCCATCCTGGGCTGCCTGCAGCCCACGGTCCGCAGGTTGGACACCCCTGCCTGTAGGATGTCTTTGTTCTTTTTTTAAAGTTTTATTTTTCAATTTTACAGTTGACTGCATGTCTTTGTTCTTGACTTTAAAAACCACTTGCCTCCCCAAAGAACCCTCCCGGCCTCCTAGACACCCCTTCCGGACGGTGGCCTCCCTTCACCGCCGTGACACCTTGCCCACCTTCTCTCCTGCAGGTAGAGGAACGCTTGTTTTCTCGCTTTCTGCGGAACAAGCTCCTTTCTCAGAGCTAGCTCCCAGTCTCCGGGCCCCCACCGTACCTTTCCGCGCAAACCTCACACCACAGTTTCTAGCCCGACTTCACCCTGCCCCCCCATTCCTCCCACAGAGTCCAGATTTCTCGTGTCTTTCCACGTCTCTCTGCTCTCTGGTTAAGAACACAGGCCCACCAGGTTCCGACCCGGGCTCTTCTGCTTGCTAGTGTGGTTCTGGTGCCTCAGTCTCCCCATCTGTAGAGTGGGAACAACAACAACCCCTACTTCCCAAGCCTGCTGTGAGCATTGCAGAGTTCCCATTTATTAAGTTGCTCAGAATAGTTGCTGGCATAGCAAGAGCAATTATTTAAGTGTTTGCTAATATAATAAAACTAAACATAGCTCCAAACTATTCACTGGTTTATGGATTCAGGAAAGAATTACACCCCAAAATAAAGAGGATAGAAAAAAGAACAAAATATGCTTATGATTCCACTGAGCATTGAGAAATAGGAGAAATAATAGTAAGAACCCCCAGAAAGGTGCCCAGAGGGGCACTGTTAGGAATTACTGGTCCTCCTGGGTTGGTGCCCAGGCCCAGCCCCAGCTATGGATGCCTTCCCTGCACCCTGGCTCTGTAGGCCCGGGGCTCCCACCTCTCTCGAGAGTTTAACGAGCCGAGAGTTATCTGTTGTGGGTGCACGGCGTCCTCAGCGACCTGCTCCAAGAACAACAAGGAAACAGGCTCTTCTGTGCCCTCGTGATCGGGCAACACACGCACCCCTGAGCTGTATATAAGCCCAGTCACCCGGAGCAGCTCACACAACCTCACACCCACTCCCTCGAACACACACTTACACACTCACACCATCTTCCAGCCCCACCGCCCCGCCATGGCCGCCTCCACCCTGTCCGTCTGCTCCAGCGACCTGAGCTACAGCAGCCGCGTCTGCCTGCCCGGTTCCAGTGACTCTTGCACTGACTCCTGGCAGGTGGACGACTGTCCAGAGAGCTGCTGTGAGCCCTCCTGCTGTGTCCCCACCTGCTGTGCCCCCAGCTGCTGTCCATCCACATGCTGTGTCCCCAGCTGCTGCCAGCCCTCCTGCTGCACCCCCAGCTGCTGTGCCCTGGTCCCCACCCAGACCCTCCTCTGCACCCCTGTGACCTGTGGGCCCAGCCCCTGCCAATCAGCTTGCACCAGCTCCTGTACACCCTCATGCTGCCAGCAGTCTAGCTGCCAGCCCTCCTGCTGCACCTCTATCCCATGTCAGCAGGCCTGCTGTGTGCCTGTCTGCTGCAAGCCCACCTGCTGCCCACCCGTCTGCTGCACACCCGTCTGCTGCAAGCCTGTCTGCTGCACACCCGTCTGCTGCAGGCCCGTGTGCTGTGTGCCCGTCTGCTCTGGGGCCACCCCCTGCCCAGCCCCCTCATGCTGCCAGCCCACCCCCTGCCCCTCGTCCTGCTGCAGACCCTCCTCCTGCCTGTCTGTCATCTGCCGCCCTGTGTGCAGACCCGCCTGCTGCGGGCCCGTCTCCTCCTGCTGTGGCCCCTCCTCCTCCTGCTGCCGGCCCAGCTGCTGCCGCCCAGCCTCCTGTGTGTCCCTCATCTGCCGCCCCGTGTGCTCCCGCCCAGCCTGCTGCGTCCGTGCCTCAGTCCAGAAGGCCTGCTGCTGACCAGGCACGTCCCCCCAGGGCCAGCTGGGCACGATGGGGCACGGCTGGCTTTGCAGCTGCCGTTAGGGTCTGTCTCTTAGGGACTCCTGAGATGCATCGACAGCCCCTCCTCCTCTCAGCTGAGGAGGAGGTCCCATCAAACTCAGGATGACCCTGCCCACGCCACTGGCACACTCCTTCTGGGTCCCCATGGCCAGTTTGGGGACCATGTCCACAATGCAAGTCTCGGTGGTCTCGCCTCCTCAGAGGCTGCTTGGAAAACCTAATAAACTCACCTGCATTTAACCTCAATGGCACTTGGTTCTCTTTTGGCCATTTCTAGTTGAATTGCCAGCCAGTCCTCACAGAGGCGGGGCCCGGCGCCCTCGAAGCCCTGCCCGACCCCAGCTACACTGGCCCTGTCTCAGGGCCCCTGCCTGTGCTGAGCTGGCAGCTAGCTCCCATCCCACAGGATCCGGGCCAGTCCCAGGAATGGGGGCTTTGGTGTGGGCAGCCCCCTTCCCAGGAGCCCATCTGGTGGCGGATCCTCAGGGACTTGGCTGTGGCTAGTCCCAGGCACAGTTACCACGCAGCCCTGGGCATCTCCCTGAGAGGCCCCCTTGGGGAGAGGCCCCCTGCAGAAGGGGCCTGGCAGGACACGGGGTTCAGTGTCTCTCCCAAGGAGAGAGGACGGGCAGACGCAGCAGCCCCTCCGCCCCCACACCCAGAGGACTGGAGTCGGGCAAGCACCTGCACCTGGCCGCCCAAGCCCTCCTGGCCCACCCGCCTCCTCCGGCTCCAAAACACTCCTCTCTCTGGAGAATTCCCCCGGAATCACACGTACCCAAAGTCTTCTCTCATGCAACAATGACGAATAAAACCCAGCTGTCCCCCTCTCGGCTCTGCCTGCACCCCTCCACTCGCCCTCCACCATGACAGCCTTTCTTCTACCATCCCCCGCCCCACCGCCATGCTGCGGACCCTGCCCCACCGCAGCGGAGATCAGTCCCGCTCTCATCCCTTCTCCTGGGCCCTGTCCCCGAAGAGCCTGGCCCTCGACTCCAGGAGGCGACTCTCCTGCCCCCTCACTCTCTGACTTTCCTGCACCTGTTGCCCCCCACTTCGCTACGGCGTGGGGACCTTGACTCTCTCTCCTGATACGTCCCCAGGGTTTCTCCTGGACTCAGGCCACTTACACCTCCCAGTGGGACCTTCCTCCAAACTTGCCTCTCCCAGCCCACCTATCCCCCCAGGGTGGAGCCCCTCCCCAGCACCCTGGACTCCGCCCCCAACCCCCCAATTCCCCCCCACACACACAGACACCCTGGTCCTGCCACTGAGCCTGTGGTGCTTCTAGTCGGTCTTTGGGGTCTGTCCCTGCCACTCGTCACCATTTCCCTTCCTGCTAAGCGACTCTGCGCAGCCTAAGACAGGACCTGGGTCCCAGCCCCAGAGACCCCAAGACAGATTCATGCAGCGTGACCTTCCTAGCGGAGGCCACTGTCCTAAGAGCTCCCAGCAGCACGTACCCATCCTTCTACAGAATGCATTTAGGGAAGAAACGGCGCCTTTTGTCCAGCAGAAGATGTGATCCGGGAGAAAGATGTAGAATCCGATAGGTTGGGGAGAAGCTGCCATCTAGGGTCCGGCATTGTCACAGCTGCAGCCCCGAGCAGAAGGGGAGCCGCCAGCAGAGAGAGGTGGCCCTGGGGGCATCGGCTGCGCGGGGCTGGGCAGAGCCGTTGGCCTGTCCTCGTGGTCCTGCCCTCGCCTGAAGCTCTGAGCGTGAAGCGCTGGGGTGGAGGTTAAGTGTGAGCGAGAGAAGCCGAGAGAACAGGCGGCCAGGAGCACCCCTTTTACCCAAAGCCCTCTTGCAAGCCACAGCCTGCAGGGCCATCTCCGTCAGTGGGTCCCCGTGAAAGAAGCGCCCGACGTGTTGGACAAGGCCTCCCATTTCATCGGAATGCTCTAGAAATCCAGGAAATCAGTGCTTTGAATCTTAGCAGAGAGCTGGATAGTGCGAACTCACCACCAGGCCTCAGGCCCTGCTCCTGCTGCACGGGTTCTGGGCAGACCCACGGGCGCCGAACCGGCAGTGGGTGACCTTCCAGCTCAACGCCTCGCGGCTTCTCTAGGCTTGGCAGAAATCCACGTCACCTTGTTAAGCACAATGCCGCCGTGCGGCCAATAAAGTCATGGTGAGACCAGTGAGTGTGTGAACTGAACATGTTTAAACTACACAATGGCCTGGGTGCACTGTGACCCCATCCCCATCGTGTCGAACAGGAGACGGAGGCCCGCAGTGACCGGCCCGGGCCGTACACACCAGGTCAGGCAGTGATAGTGACAGGTGAGCGGAGAAGGGGAGAGACCACGTCCGGCAGGTAAAACACGCATGTTTGCCAGGAATGCTGCAGGGGGCCAGAAGATGTCCCCAAAGGCGGCCTCGTCCCAGTCCCAAACCTGAGCCGGAGCAAAGGCTCTGCAGACTGAAAGCAGGGCTGATTAAATTAACAATCTCCAGATGGGCGACGGTCGTGGGGCAGCCAGGTGGGCCCTGAGCGGCCTCCCGGGTGCCCCTCACAGGGAGGCCGAGACTCCACTTTCTCACAGATGAGGACACAACACCGAACCATAGAGGCGGGCACTCTGGATAGAGAGGCAGAGCTTGCAGGGCCAGGGTCGAAGCCCGGGGCCGGAGCCAGAGCCGGAGCCGGAGCCAGAGCCGGAGCCGGAGCTGGAGCCGAAGCCACAGAAGCTGGAAGAGGCAGGAAGGTTGCCCCCGGAGCCTCCAGAGGGTCCTGCGGCACCTGGGTCTCAGCTCAGGAACTGCTCTCAGGCTTGAGGCCTCCAGGACCTGGGAGGGTTCGTTTTGGTTGTTTTAACCACCAAGCGTGTGGTCGGTTGTCACAGCCACCCCAAGACCCAAAGTCAAACATACAGCCAGTCTTCACTTAGCGTTGCAAAAGATTCTGCCACTTCAAGTGACAGGACAGACGACACAGCCAACTGGACCACAGGCACTGACACCAGCAGGAGGTAAGGTCCTCTGGCATGTCATCAACGTAATGAGAAACATCGCTATTCGAGGGCCTGCTGTGCGTGATAAACTCCGTATGGAAAATCTGCCTTCCATGCGCTCTGAGTATGAGTGTGCTGGTTTGAAATGTCATTGAGACAGAAACAATATAGTAATGATAACAACAAACCCTCAGCCTTCTAAGGAGGCTGGTCCAGCCACCCCCAAACCCTGGCAGGCGATGCTCGAACCCGCTCCCCTGTGCAGGGCCTGCAAGGCTCCGTCTGCACCCTGACCAGAGCCACAGGAGCCCTGAGCCCAGAGGTCACAGAGGAGACATGTCCCAGTGCGGTGGCTGCTGCTCAGCTGGGCACAGGACCACCCTGCCCCTCCCTGCCCACCCCGTGACCCCTCCACCCACAGGTGCCGTCTGGAGAGACAACAGCCCAAAGCGCTCATCCCCAGGCCGTGCCTGTCAGGCCCCAACCTGAGGCAGCAACAGCTGGCCCCAACCCCAGGCAGAATGGCCCGGTATTTTGACGCCCCTCCCAATCGCCTACAGGAACTTGGTGACGATGCAAACGAAAGGGGACGGCGTGCCCCAGGGACAAGCACCCACGTGAGGAGCCAGTTCTGGGACCCAGAATCCAAGTTACCCTCCCCCGTCACCAGATCCCTGCAACGAGCACCCAGCAGCGCCCGCTCTGTCCGCCCGCCTCACCCCCACCCCCACCCCAACCCCGACTCTCAGGCCCACCGAGCAGACTCCGTCAGGACCAGCCGCCCAGCCCCAACACACAGGCAGGACTTTTACGAGCTGGGCAGCAGCTCCTGGGAAAATAAATGAGCCCTAATGAGGGTTCCCTGGGAACCAACTCCAAACACCAACAAGGAAGGGAGGGCGTGGGGGCCTCCTGCTGGGACAACACACAACACAGAGGAGGGGTATAAATGCTGACAGCCCCAGGCACCTCACACACTCACTCACACACACTCACACACTCCTCCCAGCTCACCTCCAGCCCCACCGCCCCACCATGGCCGCCTCCACCCTGTCCGTCTGCTCCAGTGACCGTGTCTGCCTGCCCGGTGCCAGTGACTCTTGCACTAACTCCTCCTGGCAGGTGGACGACTGTCCAGAGAGCTGCTGTGAGCCCTCCTGCTGTGTCCCCAGCTGCTGCCAGCCCACCTGCTGTGTCCCCAGCTGCTGCCAGCCCACCTGCTGTGTCCCCAGCTGCTGTCCATCCACCTGCTGTGTCCCCAGCTGCTGCCAGCCCTCCTGCTGTGTCCCCAGCTGCTGTGCCCCAGCCCCCTGCCAGACCCTCGTCTGTGCCCCAGTGAGCTGTGTGTCCAGTCCCTGCCAGCCAGCCTGCACCATCTCCTGCACACCCTCATGCTGCCAGCAGTCTAGCTGCCAGCCCTCCTGCTGCACCTCCTCCCCCTGCCAGCAGGCCTGCTGTGTCCCTGTCTGCTGCACGCCTGTCTGCTGCACACCCGTCTGCTGCAAGCCCGTGTGCTGTGTGCCCGTCTGCTCTGGGGCCACCCCCTGCCCAGCCCCCTCCTGCTGCCAGCCCACCCCCTGCCCCTCATCCTGCTGCAGACCCACCTCCTCTGTGTCCCTCATCTGCCGCCCCGTGTGCAGACCCACCTGCTGCGTGCCTGTCTCCTCCTGCTGTGCCCCCTCCTGCTGCCGGCCCAGCTGCTGCCGCCCAACCTCCTGTGTGTCCCTCATCTGCCGTCCTGTGTGCTCCCGCCCAGCCTGCTGAGTCCTTGCCTCAGCCCAGAAGGCCTGCTGCTGACCGAACATCCTGCCCCCCCCCCCAGAGCCAGCCCCTCCCTCCTTACAACCGCCCTCGGGCATTTTCCCCAGCACACGCCTTGGTGCAGGCCTCTGCAGGAACACTCTCTGACCCCGACCCCAGACCTCCGCACGAACACTAAGGGACCCCCAACCCCAGCCACCACGCCCAGCCTTTCTGCAGCCTCCACATGTGGCCCCGATAAAGCTGAGATGGCCCTCCCCTATTATGGGGGGTCCCCAGGCTGTTTCTGACAGATGTAGCCCCTGGGCCTTGTCCCATAGCCTTTCTGGGGCCCCTGCCTATCTCGACCCCTGCCCCCCAGATGCTGTTTGCCCCCCAGCCCATACAAGTGTCTTGAGTTGACTGAATAAATGTGCCATCCTGGCCCCTGACGTCCTCTTTCTGGGCCTACTTGCGGGTTTTCTCGCCTCCCCCAGGGGAACAGAGCCCTGGCTCCTGCATCTTCAGACACAAGTCACATTTGGGCAGCTTTTCCTACGCTCACTTCCCAGGCCCACCCAGGGCAGTCTGGGGCCCCTGCTCCTGTGTCTGTACCTCCGGACATGTCTGAGGTGGCTGTGCTGCGTGGGACACAAGTAGCCAACAGCCGCCTGGCCAGCAGGCCCTTGGCGAGAGGGTCCTGTTGTCCCAGGCCTTGCTCTCCCCGGGCAGTCCGAGGGCGCCCGGGGCAGGGCCGCGCTGGCTTCAGGGCCAGGAGGGAGCGGGACCAGGATGCTCCTGAGGCGGAGCTGACACAGAGGCTTCTACAGACTGAGTCTGTCCCTCCATCTGCCCCTGAAGCTCCTCATTTTATTCAAATGTCCCCTGTGTGTGCCTGCACAGGCCGATGACAACACCCTTTCCTTGACCCCAGGTCCAGGCCGGTGTGACCGAGGTCAGGCAGACCCCTGACTCCAGGTCTCGCCTGGGTGTGGCAGAGGTCAGAGGGCAGAGGCCGGGGGGGTAGGTGACTTCAAGGGCCCACACTCTGGGGCCCAGGCTTGCTGCCTTGAGAGGATTTTCCCTCGCTGCCAGTCTGGATGGAGCCCCCCCATTTTCCAGACTCCCCGAGGCCAGCCCTCACTCCTGGACAGAGCCACTTCCTACCTGCGGTCCCCCTCCCTCCACAGTCCCCCAGTGCCACCTCTCACTCTTCATCCTGCCACAGCGCCCCTTCCCCCCAGGAGGCCATGAAATGCAGCAAGGCACTCTTCAAAGGGAGGTGGGTCAACAGTGAGCTCCCCACCCTTAGAGCAGGTTTAAGAGATCGCTTGACTGTCAGGCAATGTCCCCCCTGTCCCGAGAACCTGGTCCAGATCCCCCTCGGCCAGGCTGGCTTTTCCAGAACCATGCTCACAAAATGGGGGTGCCCGGGAATCTCTCAGTGGAACTAGACTTGGATGGTGTGAATTCCTGAAGATTAGCACCCACAGTCCTTCCTCCCACATCCTGGGGCTCCTGCCCCTCCCCCACCACTCTCCTGGGGCACCCTGTCCCTCTTTCCTGGGACCCCATTATGAAAGGAGGGTGTGAGAAATCAATTCCCCCAGGTGTTTCGAAGCCAGAAAATTCCCTGGACTTCTGTCCACTGACTGCCGTCTCCCCTAAGCCTCTAGTAGTCTCCCTCTAGACAACTTCACCTGCACTCCCAAAGACCAGAGAACTGGGGACCCCAACCTTTTGTGGGTCTGGGCCTCTCTGGGTGGATGGTGAACCCATAGGCCCCTTCTCAGAAACAGTATTTAAATGCATAAAATGTAATACTCTAGATTCCTAGGGGAAACAATTGTGTAAAAATGCAGTTACCAAAATATTTTTTTAAACAAATGTTGCAGCGAGGCGCCCTTTTCACTGAGGCATTAACACAAACGGAAAGACAGCCTCATTGGGATGGGGGACAGATGTTCCCGCAAATCAGCAGGGCGAGGGAGGATGATGGCGACAGTCGGGGTGCTGCCCGCAGGGCACACACCGCACATCCCGCACGCAGGGCTGCTGCGCCTGGGTCGGCGTCATGACCCACAGATGCTGTGGTTCCCACACAAGTTCAAGGCCCCGAATTTCATCCTCCGACCCCAGATGGAGCCCAGTGACATCGGGCAAGGCATCCTGGCGGAGAGCGCCTGCTTTGACCAGAAGGAGCCAGGTGAGCCACCAGCCTGAGTGCCATTCTGTTCTGCTCTTCAGGGACGCCCGCACAGTCTGTCACCAACACTGGTGACTCTCCTCTGAGTTGCCCTAAGCTCAACCTCGAGCCCCGGGGCAGGGAACGCTACCTACGCGCAGACTTCCCGGGAAAGGTCATTACCCTGCGCACGGTTCCCAGAGCGCCCCCCACCCCCAGCAGCGAGCGGCGTCTCCGCAGGATGCGCTTGAGCCCGGACTCCCGCCCACACACCTCGCCAGGTGGGGCTGTGGAGTACTGCCCGAGCCTCGGGAGGCTTCCCAGCCACCTCCACGCGCGAGACCTGCGGCACAGCCACGTGCGAGCCGCGGAAAGAAGACCACGACACAAGTTTTATCACCTGGGGGGATACGCTCCTGTTTTTCTCTGCGGCGCGCGTGTGTGCACATTCATGCGCGTGCGCACAGCCTTCCCTTCCGCGACCCCAGGGCTCCCCGCCGACCCGGCCCAGCCTGCAGACCCCAGGGCGGGGCGGCCCGCCCTCACCCCACCCCTCCCCTCCCCACCCCTCCCCCGCCCAGAGGTGGAAGCTCTCTCCTTCCAGGCCGCCCCGCCCACCCCCTTCTTTCGCCTGCGGTCTGAGCGGGGGTGGAGGGGACTCCCGGGCTGCATGCCGACCCTGGAGTCACCTTGGCAGCGAGGTTGGCATTTCTTCTGCCCCCGCCCCACCGCGGTGGCCGGTAAGTACCGGAGATGCTCGTTAGATTCTGAGATGCCCCCTCAAGATCTTCACCCCAGGGCAGAGGTACCTCGGCCCCGGCGACTCCAAGCCCGGACCTGGGGCTGGGATGAAAAATCAAGCGTTAACAGACTGGGCCCCCACGCCAACGCGCTGCGAGGGAAGGGAGTGGCTTTAACGTCCCGTGCCCCCGCCCCACCGGGCACGTGGCACCAGAGTGGACGCGGTTCGGGCGCGTCTGCAAGCAGAGAGGCCTGGCTGGAACGCAGAGGGTGACAACCGAGGACCTCGCCCCTCTTCCCCAGCCCCCAGACTCTCAGGATGGGAGGAGAAGTGGGCGCCCCCGCCCCTCCCCTGCCGCTGCCCCGCCCCAACTCAGAGCTCTCTAAGCCCAGGGCTCAGAGTCCACCTGGGAGGGTGGGGCGTGGGGGCGGGTGGGGGTCATCCAGCCCGAGAGCAGTCCAGACCTGAAGTCGCGCGCCCTCACTGCGGAGAAAGGCTGCCCGGAAACCCATGACTTACTGTTAACGATCAAAACCACTTAAGAGCATAGTGTATGAGGTTCCATTATGAAAATGAATATTATTTTTTTCCTGACTTCTGCGGGGGGGGGAGTATAATAATAAAACCTGCCCTGTAAGCTGAGAACTTTTTCAAAGGAGAACAGGTGTCAGGGTGACAAGGTGCGCTGGTTTAGGGCGTGGCCTTTCCTGTGCTTGGAGGGGTGAAAGGGCGGGTGGGCCCGCAGACTTGTATTTGCAGAGACAGGGGTGAGGGGTGTGCCCGGGTCTCCTCCAGAGAGCAGGTCGCTGAGCCTGTACTAATAGGGGGGTCATTCACTTAATGTCACGTGTACTTTTGCTAAAAGTGACAAAAGTGAAAAGCCTCAGCACCAAAGCGTTGAGACCATCTGCACTCAATTGCCAGCCCCTCCCCAGCTGTGCAGAAGTGTCAGGCAGGTAAAGCAGCAGCGCCGTCTCCCCCTCGGCCTCCTGGACTTCCCAGGGCCGACCTGCGGCTGGTCTGGAACGGCCCGACCCCGCCCGCCGGCGGAGGGCTGGCTGGTCGGGATTCCCCGGGGCCTGTGCGCTCCACGCTGAGTGGACAAAAGACCGCTGACCGGGGAACAGAAGCAACGGGCTTCTTAACTGCAAAACTGTGAGCCACCAGCAGAGGGCGTCTCCCAGGAACCGGCCTCGGGGGCCTGGGCTTAGGGCCAGGATTCCCCAGAACTCACACGGATAATCGCCCAGGGAGCACAGAAGCACCAATGACCGACCGCAGAGCTCCGGTTAAAGAAGTCCAAGGACAAAGGCCGTGAAAAACTCCCCCCCAGCCCTTACTGTACCAGGTGCAAAGGAGGCCAGATGCCCCCAGCCTCCCGTTGGGCTGCCTCTGAGGCCTCCACACCCGAGCTGGCTTTAAAATGTAAATCTGTTGCCAGGCATTTCCTGGGCACTTTCTCCAGCTACAGTGATGCAGGGCACCCCAGGTCTCAGCACTCCACCCACCCTTGCACTGGGCCCACCCTGGGTCCCCCACACCTGCTGGAAGCCTTGGCCCGTGGAGCTCCTGCCCCCCTGAAGATTCCCTCCTGAGATTCTCACAGCTCCTTACTCCGCAGAGCTGCGATCGGAGGGAGGTGCAGACTGCCGGCCTGCAGGGATGCGCCGCCCGAGCGGCGGGCACAGCACCTTCCCTGCCTGGGGATTGAGCCAGCGAAGGAAGGAGACAGTGCGTGGCGTGGGTGCTGCGTGCATTACGCTCTGAGTCCTGGGTGAGGGCCCACCTCTGACTGTTTTCAGGTGGGTTCCCCCTCCAAGTCCCCACTTCACCCCGTCTCTCTGCCCACCCGCCACCCCCACTGAGCCTGTCAGTGATCCTGGCACGTTGGGTCCAGCTGACCCCCTGCTGGGTCGTCTCGGGCTTGGCTGAGACTCACTCTTGATTGTGAGACACACTGTGCAGAAGGGCCAGCCCATCCCCAGGCCCCGCCCCTCAGAGAAGGGTCCTAGCCACATCGCCCCCTGTAGGTGGTGTCCCGTAGCCATGCGCTCACCGGACTAGGGCCTTGATGACCTGCTGCTGGCCAGTACGCCAACCAGCTGGGAAGCAGCTGGCCAGTCTGCACACCTGCATGGTCCTGGCCAGAGTTTCTCGGGGATCCCTGCCTGTCCCTCTGCCCAGACCCCATGCCCACTTTAACTGTCCAGGATGCAGCTCCTGCTGTCCCATCCTTCCGAAAGCCAGCTGAAGTGGCCTGCTTCCTGTCCTGACAAGGCCCTCCCTCCCCGCCCCCGAGGCCTCCTGGACTGCCCCTCCCTACAGCTCCTGGATGTTGATCCTGAAGCCATAATGACACCAAGTCCCACTGAGCCATTGTCCCCTGTCCTCCCAACTCCTGGGCCACCCCAGCCTTCCACCTTCACCCAGACTTTCTAGGGCACAGTTCCTCTCCCCTCTGCTGCCCCACTGGATAGGGATCCCTGAAAATCCTGACCCAGAAGTCCCCCACAGCCTTACAGTGACCTTAATTATTGCAACATGACACTGGGAAGAGAGTGTGACCAGGGCAGATAGGTGGCACGGTGGTGGCAAGCAGAGTGGCCTTCTCACCAGCACGGCACCCTCCTGAGAGAGGGGCACACAGGTCTGAAGCCTTCGCCGCTGCCCTGTGACCTGCATGTCAACCGCCAGCCACCGCTTCGACCTGGACAGGGTCAGGAGCCAGGACTTCAGATATCGGGTGTCACGGCCAAGGCCCCAGTGTTTCACACATACACAATGACAGAACCATGAGCAAGGCCCAAAGGAAAGTGAAGTCCAGCCTCCACACACACACACACACACACACACACACAACCCTACAGCGTGACTCGTGCACTTTGCAAAGCGGAATGCAAGCCGAGTGGTGTCTTTAACTCTCTGGAGTCCTGGCTGGCCCTTATGCAAGTGTCTTGGGAGTGTTCCAAATGCAGTTCAATATTATTTATGTGACTTTTATCTTTCCTCCCTCGTTTGCGGTATTTAGAACTGGGTCATCTTTTAACTATTTGCAACGTACCTTCAGGGGAGAGGGGGCGGCTTTATAAATAACCTTTATTATTATTATGCAGGTTGATTCCGTTCCCGGCTCTGAAGGGAACGTGAACATACATGTCGGTGACTCATCCCCCACCGGGAGGGACACTGCCGCGAACTCGGGACGGCTCGGGCACCCGCACCTCTCGGGACTGCGTGCGTGTGCCGGGGAGGGGGTGCAGCCTTCAGTCCCTCGGGGCCGGGGGGTAAGAAACCGGGCGGCCTGGCTCCTGTGCGGTTTTCAAATCTCACTCATGCCCCCAGACGGTCACGGTGCAGGTGCAGCCGACTCAGGACCCAGCGGGGCGCAGACCTCCCCTTCGCCCCACGCAGCAGCTGCCCCAGCACCTCGGGGGGCTGCTCTTCTCCACCCAGAGGCTCTGGCGGTTCAGGGGTGGGGAGTGGGGACTTTAAAGGACACCCCCGCCCATGTCAGTCAGTGTTCCGATTTGGAACATCATGGGCATCTCCTGGTCACATCACTGGGGACCAAGTGCCATCAGAGCAAAGAGCCGTAACATAGAGGGGACTCAGCCGGTCCAGGGAGCCAAGGATGAGTAATTTGCAAATAACACCAGTGCCACCCAGCAAACCCTCTCTCTGCCTCCCTGTGACACACACTGCCACTGTCATCGAGGCCGCATGTGCCCATATCACTCGCTCACGGTCCAGCAACCGGGTTTCTAGGTACCACGTCTCATTTCCCTGTTACTTTGCTTTTTAATGTTGGGTTTGATAAATAAAATCTCTTGGTAGAAAATCCAGAAAGTGTGACAAGGTCATGGGCATTAGTGAGCCCACTCGGCCTTTCTGAAAAGGAGGGAGCGTAATCTGCCCTCCCGCTTCACCTCTGCCCTCCCCCATCCCTGCTCCGCCACTGCCCTGGGGAGCTGGCCAGTGGGGCTCCCCGCTCTGCTGGAGGACACCCCGAAAGATGTGTTTGGGGCGGTTCCCATCCTTGTCACTCCTCATGGGACGCGACCACTGGGTTGCGGGGCAGCTCTGCACTTGGCCGAGGGCAGACCTGGGGCTCTGCCTCCTTCTCGGGCTTCATTCCTGAAGCAGGTGTAAGGCCTTTCTGCCCAGGAGGCCATGCAGGTAAATACATGCGAAGGGCCTCGGATGGCGGCTGCTTAACGCTTTGAACGGAGTCCCCACCCTGTTAGCATTTAAAAACCAGGTTTCTATTGGGATTGCCTCCCCGCTCCCTTTCATCTTCTCCACCTCGGCCGGTCCCACCTCTGCCTGTCCGAGTCCACCAGGAATGCTGGGTCGCGCCAGGCAGTGGCATTGCGTGAGTAGCAACACCCCCTCTTGCTCCCCGGGCAGCAGCCCCTTACCTGTGCAGGGCTCCCATCGCCGGCCACCTCGGCCCAGAGTCGCCAGGGGCAGGAGCACGACACACAGCGTCAGCAGGACAGACATGAGGGGTCTGGGTCCCAAGCTCCATCCAGGGCTCGCACTTGGCCCGAGGGGAGGCAGCCGCTCCTCAGACACCTGGGCCGGCCCTTCGGGGGGAGGCCCCGGCGGTCACTGGGACGGCCGCATGCCCAGGGCCTGGGGCTGGGACAGAGGGGCCCTGGCGGCAGCCAGCTTCCAGCAGCTCTGCCGGGGGAGGCAGGTGGTGCTGGCAGGTCGGGGCTGCAGCCGCCTGCCTGTCTATCTCCTCATTTCCTCTCGGGCTCGGGTCCTGCCTCGCAGGTGACAGCTGATAACATCTCTGCACGGGCCTCGATTAGTCATTGGCAAAGCACATTTTTCCCAAAGGAAAGACAGAAATAGATCGTCCAGCGGAGAGCTGAGAGCAAACCAGAAAAACTCAGAGAACCTGTTTTCCTCGCGTGTAGACTCTACGCTGGGAGCCTTTTAGGATTGAGCTCGGCCACCAGCTGCTGGGGGTGGGGGGTGGCGGGGAGCAGGTCCCCGAGGGTGCTAGCTGGACTCCGGGCTGCAGGTCCCCCCTCTGCTGGGGTCCGGATGACAGGCCCCCACACTCTCCTGGGGCCCCAGCGGCAGGTCCCCGCGCTCCGCTGGGTCCCCTGGTGGCAGCGGCAGGTCCTGCTCTAGGCAGTGGACGCCCCACTTTTATCTGGTGCCTGGCCCTCGGGAGGGTGTGTGGGTTTGTCAACTGTTGGGTTTCAGGAATTTCCCTCCGGAGGGAAGTCAGTCCTTCAAGGGAACAGCTAATGAGAAGAGAGAGGAGTCGCCCGGGGGAGGGGAGTGAGCACGTGCAAGTGCGGCGGGTGGTTCGCATCTTCAAGGCCCAGGGTCACTCTGGCTTGACCTCTCAAAACCACAGTTGCCGTGAAGTGCTCTAGGCGGGCAGCCATGAAGTGTGACTGTGCTGTTTAAATCCCCTGCCTGCCTGCCTGCCTGCCCCTCCCAGCAGCGCTCGGGGACGGGACAGGAGAGCGCTCCCAGCAGTTGGCATGGGGGTTATGCCCTCGTGGGAGACCGCTGGCATTTCGCCCCTCACTGGGAGCCATCTGTAGGTGGGCAGGACCCCTCTCTGCAGCCCCTAAGCTGCACAGTTCCATAGGACAGTGCTGTAGATGTGAGCCCCAAGCTATCCGGGGGAACCCCAGCTCCAGGTCCAGGCAGAGGCTGCGTGGGACACAGGTGTTTGTGAAGAGCAAACGCCCTGGGGCTGCGGCTGGCGGGGGGGGGGGGGGGGGGCGCTGCAGAGACAGAGGGAGAGGGAGAGACAGGGACAGGGAGGGAGGGGGAGAGAGTGTGTGTCAAAGGCTCTTTCCGTAAAACAACCTCTGTGCCTGGGGAGATTCTCTCTGTCTCTGTCTCTGTCTTTCTCTCTCTCTCTCAACAGATAGATGACAGAGAGACACATAAATGATAGGGGTGTGTGTGTGTGTGTGTGTGTGTGTGTGTGTGTATCTCCAGCAGACACTAGGAGACGGTTTCTGTCCTGGGCACGCGCTCCCAGTTATCTGGAGTCATATGAAGAAAACCTGGAAGTGGATCTTATTACACAGGACCCCATTTCCAGCATCAGGCGCACCCCTGTGTTGGGCCCCCATCGTCTCCACCCCCGGCCCCCCGGCAGGCACGCCCTGTGGGGTCAGAGGCTTTCTGACCACGGTGGATTTAGGGAGCTGCGAAACGCCACTCGCCCAGTACAATTCACCGTAACCACTGTCCAACTGGCGGAAGGAAGGACACAGCCCCCCAGACCTCGAAAGGCCTGATGTTCAGGGGCAAGCCAGCTGTTTAAATCGGGTACATCAAGATTTCTTCTTTCCCAGTTAATGAAACTTTGCGGGTCGTTTAGCCCTGGGTGCGGCTGGAGCAGGTCGGGAGGGCAGGATGGTAGATGTCACTCCTGCAGACCACAGACCCAGGCTGTGTCACCGAGCCTCCTGCTAACCTGGCCAGATGACCCTTGACCTCTGATCCCAAGACTCTCCCTATCCTCCAATCGGCTGATAAAAAATGAGATCATGTGTCATCTCTTAACCAGATCTGAAGAATCAGAACCACGTTGCCTTGAACCCTCCCAGGAAAGGTTTCCTTCGGTTACATCCGGCCCAGTAATGCTGGTAATGCTCATGATGACAATCGGGGTAATTAGCGGGATCTTCTTCACAGTTAAAACCACAGGACTACGTGCCTGAGCGCAGGAAAAGACTCGGAACTGCCTTCTCTGGACCGAGCCCCTCGTGGCCCTGGACAAGTCACAGAACCGCTCTGAACGTTCACGCCCCACCCGTGCAGCGTGCCCCGTGGGGGCCTGCGTGGAGGAGGAGCCTGCACATTAAGGGATGGGCGTGGTTTGCATAAAGCAGCGCTTCTGCGGACGCGTCCCCAGCCCGCGGGCTCTGGGCTCTGCGAGGTGCGGTGGGAACGGGAGCCTCGGGTGTGGGATTCCTCCAGGCCCCCTCCCTAGGGACACACCAGCACACCCACGGGATGAAGGTTCCGAGGCACTGGCAACGGAGCACCTGCCTCCAGTTTTCCGCCCCGGTTTCTCCGCGCTGAAATCGCTTTCCCCACGTCACGCACGCTGAGGTCGTGGACACGTGCCCCAGGGACCCGCCGGACCAGCACAGGTGTAAAGGGCAGAGTGTGGCCGTGCCACCGCGTCACAGACCAGAGCTGCTTCCATGACTGTTCAGAACCTGCCCAGACCTTCTGTCACCGGGTGTCACTTCCAGGAAACAGGCTGGCTCGGTGTCCCGTTGGGAGCCAGACACAGTCCCAAGCAGTCCTGAGACCAGGCCAGAGGACCAGCCCATCCTGATTGCCCAACTGCCTCCAAATGAGAAGACAGAGACTCTCCCAAGTATGTCCCCGAAGCACAGCCTGCTCGCCTCTGCTGCAGACCTTTGTCACCCGCCGCTGTCCGCGCACTGAGAGGGAGGGGGCTACAGCTACTCTGTGGAGACAGGGTTGTCACGCAGGTGGACGGCTGTGCGCCACATGCAGCCGCCCGGGGGCTTCCTCGCATTGCAACGGTAACCCTGAGAGCATCACCGTACAGCCGACGGCAGCCCTCCGTGTGTCCCCGTCTCCGCAGGGGCTGCTCAACACATCCCAACCACCTGACATGTGACCACCGGTCTAGGTGGACAGCAGTAGTGGGCAGGCTTGGACAATGCGCAGTGGCCACCTCTCTGGGCTCGTTGCTCTGGGGCCCACTCCTGGGCGGGCTCCCTCTGGCCTGGTACCCAGCGTGGGTCCGTCAGTTCGCTGACACCTGGTGGGCATGGGAGGCCCAGCTTCTCCGGCAGACACCGGCTGTGATCTAACAGGAGAGGTCTGGTGAGGTTATTGAATAGGAGAGTAAGAGTTTGTTTTTCTTGTCACCAGGAGACTTGTCTTTGGATCTTCAGGCTGTTAACCCTTTGTCTGCTGAATGGCTGCTGCAAACAGTGCCTCCCTGCCCCCTCTTTTTCGATGCTTTGGTTTCTTTGCTTTATTTTAAAAAGAAGGCTCTTAGATGCCTTTGTCTTTTGCCAGGTATTTTAACCTTTTATTTAGTCAGTGACATTTTCCTTAAGACTTATGCATCTTGAAACACAATTTTTGAATTTCTCTGCTGCCATGTTGTGGGTTGAAGTTCAGCTCTGCGCTCCGTCCGGAGTGTGAGCGGGCGTGTGGCAACGCAGTCGGCGGGACCGTTTGCAGGAGCAGTCAGGCACTGGTCACTAAATGCCTCTCCTTCCCCGCCACCTCGGAATGTCACGTTCACCATGGGTTGGGCGCCTGCGTACACTGGGATCTGGTCCATTCACCTCTGTTTTAAAGTCCCTTGGTCTTGTTCCTCGGCCGGCAGGTCATCTTGACGCCGCCGCGATCGTAAGTGTACACATGGTTTCCCTTTTCACAAATGTGTGAGCAGTGCTCACTATTTTCTGTTCTGCATATGAACTTTAAAACTTACTGGTTCTCATCTTCACATCCCAAACCAAAATAAAACAAACGACAAAAAACGATATAGGAATCCCGATTGGAATGGCATAAGTTTGTAGATAAATTTCAGAATAATAGACCTTTTTATGATATGACACCTTCTCACTCAGGAACATGAATATCTCTCCGTACATTCCAATCTTGAATTAAGTTCATGAAAGAAAATGTGTTAGAGTTTTGGCTATGGAGGCCCTCCACGTTTTCTGCAAAGTTATTCCTGTAAATATCCTCTGTATTTATTGACAGATTACGCTCTCAGAGAGTGTGTGAATGTGTGAGTGTCCGAGTCCTCTCTGCTGTCCCGGGTGTCCCTGTCACTCCGCCCAGTGCTGCACCGGAAACTCGGACACCGTGCGTTGGGCGCACACGCCTGCGTGCACGCTCCTGAGTTACTGTTTTCCTGGCTGGTATCGAACACGCCTCTTCATCCCAAAGGTCTTCTGTTTCTAGAAGTGCGTTGAATGCGTGTTGCCACTTTGGCTGTGGTGCCTTTTTCTTTCGTATCGTGGCCAAATGTGCATCTCCGTTGGCTGCTCCGTGTTGGCGCTTCCTCTAATCGGGGCAAAGCAGACGAAGTTGCGGAAATTGACCTGCCCCCAGAAGAAAACGCGGCAACGAGAGAGAAAGACGGACAGCCTCTGAGCCTTATACGTGCCGCAGGAAGAGAGGAAGAGGGGTCTGCACAGAGGTCCAAGGGGAGCGTTGTTAGGGCCCAGAGACAGTGGTTGGCAAGAAACCCGTCAGGAGCAGCAAAACAAGGAAAATAACATGGGGTTTTAGAAACCATGAAATTAACCGGGACCCTTCTGTGTCCTTCAGCTTTGGAAGCGGAACTTCACGGAAGAACTGGTAGGAACGGAGTGGGGATCCCAGCGCTGACCCAGAATTCAAGTGTTCATGGGGGGCGGCGTCAAGGCCGGGGTCTCCTCTTCTTTGCCGGTGATGTGAGTGGCTTCATCCCATCAGGCAAAGGCCTTCGGAAAAAGGCGCCTCCAGGAGGGAGGAAGCCTGCACTCAGCTGCCCTGCCAGCTCAGCTCTCCCGGGGCGTCCAGCCGGCCAGCCCGCCCTGCGGATTTTGGACTCCACGGACTTGCTAGTCCCCACAATCCTGTGGGCGGATTCCTTCCACTGTGTCTCCTGATACAGAGAGGGATAGACGGTAGGTAGGTAGATAGGTAGATAGATAGATTGATTGATTGATCTATAGATAGCTATACTCCTGTTGGTGCTGTTTCTCTGGAGAACCCTGACCACTGTGGCAAAGGCATTGTCTTCCAAGGCCCACCCAGGGCGGGGAGGGAAGCGCTGAGGGCGGGGGAGGCAGGGGAAGCTGAGCCGAGAGGGAAAGCTCTTCAGGAGGTGATGCTGGCCTCTCTGCCAACACAGCACCTTTCCTGGTCCTGTGAATTGCAGGCCTGTGTAATGTCACTTTAAGAGGGGAAAGCTTCCCCTAGATTAAACATTGAAGTCCGGAAACCACTGTTCTGGGAATTTCAGCGTGGCTCCTTCGCGTGGGCTCTGGTGGGGGGGCATCTTGTAAATGGGCCGCCCTTTCCCTGAGGAGGTGATGGCAGGCCTGAGGCGTCCGTTCGCTGTGTTCTGCACTGTTCCGCCCTGTAACGGCCTCCCGTGAGCGGCCAAGAGACCTTTAGTGTGGACCCCCCCACCCCGCCGCCCCCAGGCGAGCCCTGTCCAAGGGCTCATCCTTCCTGTCACATTTGCGGTTCAAGGAGGCGCCGGGAGTTTTCCTCCAAAGGCTCAGCCAGGTTTGCTCACAGTGCGCCTCCTGGGTGCGTGCTCGCGGGGACCCAGCACGGAATGGGCTGAAGGAAGCCATGCGAACACCAAAACCCTCCGTCCCAACCCCGGTCAAGCTCATCTACGAGCGCGCTTATCGCCGAAGGCGTGTCTCTGAGGGCTCACCCACCCTGTTTCCTCGTAGAGAACTAAATGGCAAGGGCGGGGGCAGGGGGTGAGAAGGAGATACTGCCCCCGTTCTCTCCCATGACTGGCTCTTAGCTTATTTCAAATACCAAAACCACATCGGTTCCATCACTGAGTTGGTTTCATTCACACGCAAGGGGCCAAGCAGAGAGACTTCCTGCCCCGAGCTGCTCGCCTGGCTCCTGGGCTCTAAAGGCAGGACGAGGGATGTCGGCCGCTCTTGCTCTGCGGGGACAAATGGCACTGCCTCAGCCTCGCACCGAGGCCACCAGGCTGCTTCCTGTCCCTGGCTTACCAAGCCTGTCATTTTCAGCTTGCGTGGGGCACCAGTCCCACCTCCAGGCAAAACCTATCCTTAGCACACAAAGCATGTTCTTAAAATTCTTTACAGCTTAACCTACATTAATCTAACCCCGATAAAAGCATAGGTTTTACCTTCTGCTCGGAGCTGCATTGTAATTTCCCCAACAACCTGCTGAAAAGACCCAGGGAAACTTAGCAACCGGCAGCTGGCCTGGAGGGAAGCTGCAATTACCGGGGTGCGAGGCCGGCGGGCAGCGGCACCCACTTCAAAGGCACGGGGAGGGGGCGGGCGCGGGCAGAGCTGTAATTAGGGAGGCCGCCGGGCACCACGGGGCCTGCACCGCTGAGGAGCAACAAAGCCCCGCGTGCGCACGCACAGCCGGCAGGAACAAAGGTGCCCAGTGTTTGATGTGAATCACCCAGAGTCCGGGAGTGGGGCCCGCACCTCCACCCTGCACCTGGGACCCCTGCAGGCCCCCCGCCCTCTACCTGGTCCCTGCACACTTGGGGATGCTAGGCTTTGGGGGGATGGACCAGACAAGTCTGCTGCTTGCCAATACTCCCAGGAGCCCCCTGAAGCAGGTCGGAGACACACGTGGCCGGCCCTCCCGCACAGGCGGGACCAGGGCGGGTCTGCAGGGGACAGGACAGGTCTACACCCCAGCCATGCATTGCAGGCAGAAATGCGCATCCTCGCTGGTCAGCGCGCATCCTGGGCGCCTGCACGGGAAGGGGCCTGAAGAGCAGGGGCCCCACCCTTCCTGCCACAGGGACTTGGAGAGAGCTGGAGAGGGGACACACCGGCTTGGAATGCCTCCTGAAGGGCCCACATGGAGAAAGGGAAGCGTGGGACTCACGGTGGCCACCCACTGGCCCCCAAGACTAGCCCCAAATCAGAGTGTTTTGACCTCTGTGTCAGTGTCTGTCCCTGTTATTTAAGGCATTTTTAAAACCACATTTCCCAAGGACACGGGACACTCGAATGCTGTCACCAAGGCACCTGTGCGTTCACGCTAAAATGTCAGATGGCAGACAGTGGCAGCGAGGCCCTGCAGGCAGTCCCCACCAACTCTTAGCTTCAGCAGAGATCGAGGGTGGGGACACTTGTGGATTTTCTTGGTCCTGCGTGACCATCTCCCGTGGTGACATCTTCGTGCCCGTGTGGGCTTGGGTGACTCAGCTGGCCTGAGCACTGACATAGGAGGTCACGATGGAACCTGCCCCGGGGGCTGCGAGGGTCAGAGTGTGTCCCCCAAGCTGCACCCCACCAGCAGCCTCTTCCCTGGACTCGCCTGCAGACCTCACAGCCCCACCTGTTGCACACCTGCCAGCTGACTTGGGGGGCACCTGTGATCAGAGGCTCATGGACCCTCCCTGGTGACTTCTGTTCTCACTTCTCCCACAGTGGACGGGCCTCACTTTCAGTGGGAAGCGGGAAATCTACCAACAGCCATGCTTACTCCTTCCCTGCTGGGTCCACATACCTGCCCAGCTCCGCACCGCCCCCTGGTGCCATGGCTGAGGCCATTCTCTTTTCCAACCCACGGCCACTGCAGCCATTTGGGTGGTCCATCCCTTCCTCCTCTCCATGGCCTCATTCCTAGGGTACCCCCTCCCTCCTTGGCCCTGCCACCCCTTCCCTCTGAGGACCAGTTTTTCCATCTGTTCAGAGACTGCTCCGGGAGACTGGCCCTCAAAGGCTGGTGCACAGGACCCCTGGGGGTGCCAGCTTGCACCAGGACCGCCCTGGTCACACGTGGAAAACTGCTCCAGCTCCATGCTCTGCGGGAAGTGCAGGTTCCCACCGGGTCCCCAGCCCCTGGCATCCAGGAGGGGCTCAGTAAACATAGGATGTCCATGCCTGGGTGCTCAGTGGGGCAGAAGCACAGTGCTTGGGACACAGGAGTTGAAAGATGACTAAGGCCTTCCTGTCGCAGGGCCCTGTGGGTTCCCCCAAAGAAACAGATGTCTTGGTGGGAATTCAAGTTACTGCTGCTAATTTCTGAAATCCCAGGTCATTCCCAAACTCAATAACCCTTAATGGGGCGCTCACTCCATACCAGCCCTGGGCTCAGCCCTGGGCTGCTTGCTGGTGATGGTGGGGGCTGGGAGAGGGGCACCCGCGTGTGGAGCCCAGCAGGGAGAGAGATCAGATGTGGAGACAGCGGCGTGGGCGCCGGCCCTCTCTGCGGGCTGGGCCGGAGCTTCCCTGGGCGGCCCAGGCAGCGCAGGCAGAGTGGAAAGCCTCGGCACAGGGAGGGCTGGAGGGGCCCGGAAAGAGCCGAGCCCCGGGCGGAGGAGGCGGGGAGAGAAGCAGGAGATAGCGGAGGGCGGTGAGGTCCACCGGACGGGAGGCCTCGGGGGCGACCACGTGCCACCAGAGGCCACAGCAGCCAGGACGGCCTCGGGGCACACGTGGAGCAGTGTCTTTGGCTAACAGCCATTCTCTCCGGGTCCTCGCTGGGTTGTCCCTCCTCGTGTCTGTATCCTCACATCCTCTTCCTACGAGGACGCCAGTCATGGTGGCGTGGGGCCCACCTGAAAGACCCCATTTTACCTTGATCGCCCCTCTAACGGCCCCATCTCCAAACACAGTCACACTCCGAGGTGCTGGGGGTCAGGGCATCAACGCGCGAATTCTGGGGACACAACTCAGCCCACAAAACCCATCGCCTGAGCGGAGAGAGGTTGCGTCATCGCTAACTTCGGACTAAAGCACATAAAAGCATGTCGTGGTGTCGGCCCTCTCCTCGCTATCAGGAACCATAACGCAAAAGCCACCTTCGCTGACAGATGTCCTTGCGGGGGGCGTGCCCGTGAGTCCGACACGAGCACTGGGCTGGGGTGGGAACGGCGGCTTTTTTCTCAGCCGGAATCCTGGAATCGCAGTGAGTTCAAAGCGCAGGTTCTGCCCCCGCCAGCGATACAACTTCTGTGTGGTTCAACAAGAATGTGCTCATGTCTTATTTGTGTAATTTGTTAAAATAACAACGACAGAAAGGCCACTGAGCACTAGCAGCTTTATTCCCCGCTGACAGATGTGAAGGGCGCTGTCAGCTGGGAAGGGCTTCGCGGGAGTCTAGGACGGTCCTGCTCTAGTACAGCCTGCAAACAGATGACCTCACCTAGACATACACGTGCTCTTGAACACAACTTTATTTTTCTTATCACACAGGTTGAATTAGGTTTGTTGTTGAAAACTCGTCATGTACTGAGGACAAAAAGAAGGAAATGAAAATTGCCCGTAATCCGACTGTCAGGGGCGGTCGCTCAGCTCCTCGGTGTATCGCAGCCAGAATCACGTATTATTACACACACAGTGTACTAAGTACACACCATGAGGGCACAGGGACACACTCGCCGAGCCCCTCTCTTCTCAGCTGACAGCATAGCTGACGGCGTGAGTCAACGCGAGCCCTGAGGCTGTCCTTGTAAACAGCTCCAGTCCCGGTGCAGAACCGAGTGTGCCCCTTTCCTCCGGGGCTCTGGGAAGGGGGAAGCCCACCTGGGTGAGGGAGCCCCAGCTCCTCCTGTGCGTGTGGCCGAGCAGAGCTGGCTCGGCAGTTCTGAGCCGGCCCCCGGCCCCCGTGGGTCCCGCTCCTCAGTCCGAGTCACACAGATGCTCCCTGCCACCTGCTCCCCCGCCTCCACCTCCCCTGCAGGGGACAGGGTGTTTCATGAAAGGGGCAGTCCCCATGGGGTCTAAAGCTGGCCTCCCTGCCGGTGCCCTGTGCTCTCTGTCTGAGGCCAGACCACCCACGGCGAGGAGGGCATGTCCCTTTGCTTCGCTGAGATTCCGTTTCCTGGTGCTACAAGGGGAACACCAGTGGTGTCCGCCTCCCTGCCTCCCTGGCTTGGTACAAATCAGGTGACCTGGGCACCCTGGGGGAGGATCTTTGCCCAGCCCCTGTAATCACCCAAAAGGAACGGGCTGATTCTATCAGTACAAAGGGTATCGGTTGCTTTCAGATACAATGCTACTCCCAGAAATTCACCCCTTTCATCCTGGAGTCCCCAGAGCAAAAAGGGGTCCTCCCTCTGCCCTCCCCTAAGCTGGGTGACATCCTTTTCCCTCTGCCCAGCACTTGGAGGCCTCTCTCTATATGGCTCTGTTGTCTCATGTGGTGGTTTCTAACCCACACATCAGGGGTACTTCATGGTCCAGGCCTGCGGGATGCTCATTTAATCTAGGACTTCCCCAGACAGGGCGGAGTGGGGAGGAACATGGGCAGAGTGTGGTTGGTGGCCACGCAGCTCTGTGGACTCCTGGGGCTCGTGCCCCCAGCCCATCGCTCCAATTTCTCTCCTTCTTCCAGCCTTCCCCCAGGGCCTGTCCCCTGAGCCTCCTCTCTAACCAAATAGCCGGAATACTCCCTGCTGGCCTGGCCTCTCTCGCCTGGCCCCAGCCTGGCTGCGCAGTGCTGGGAGAGGGTCCTGGGGTCTCAAGGCCTCAACCCCAGAAGCAGATGCTCAGGAGCCACCCCAGGAGCCAACTAGGACATCATCGGGGTTAAGGGCCCCTCCTAAGCATAAAGGCTACGGGGCGGGGGGTGGGGGGGGTGGGGTTGACTGCCTTGGAGAGCAGGGGCAGCAGGGGCAGCAGAGGGACAGGGGAGGAGCAGGCAGGGGCTTCCCTCTCTTGGCCGCCCTGTGCAGGGCCCAGCGTGGGCCTCCTGGTCCCAGAGGGGCCATGGCTGCGGCTCTTTCTCTGACTTCTCAGTGAGGACGAGCTCACAGTCCAGGATGGCAGATAAGTGCTCGTGGAAATGGGGCCCAGGAACTGTCTGCGGAACGCAAGGAGCCCTGAGAGAGGCCCACCGATGACCACCGATGAAGTTATCTGAAGGATGGGCCCCTCGGGTGTGGTCTGAAGGTGTGTTCTGGGTCAGAGGAAGAGTGGGCGTGGTCTCCAAGTCCGGGCCCTGCCCTGCTGCTCGGGGTGTCGGGGGCTCCAGCTCCTCCTGCCCGGCCAGCCCAGCTGAGCAAACACCGGTTCCGGGGCCCTGCTGCTCCCGGCGGCGTGTTCACCAAGTGCAGGCCCTGCCCTCTGATGGCAACTGAACGCCAGGGGCGGCAAAACCATGCTGTGTGTGTGGGCTCTGAGCCGGACCGACCGCACGGTGGGGCCTGGAGGGAGGGCTTTCCCACTCGGACCGCTCCGCTCCGCTGTTCGCTGGTTCCAAGCTGCGAAGCTGGAGTCGGGACCGCCAGCCGAGATGACAGGGGTGACTTGATTGTCTCGCAGGATGTATCAGGCATTGTGTGCTCTCAGGAAACGCAGCATCCTCATCCCCTACGGGGTACTGGGGGCACTACCCACATGGTGGGCACCACGGGGAGGGAGGTGCTGGCCAGGTAGGCAGGGACAAGACCGGGGCGGCCGGAAAAATTGAACACAAACTCGGGGGCCTAAAAGAACAGAAATCCACCCTCTCATGGTCCGGAAGCCAGAAGTTAGGGATCTAGGGGTGGCCAAAGCCATGGTCCCTGCCCGCCAGGCCTGGGGAGGATCCTCCTGCCTCTTCCAGCTCCTGGGGCTGCCAGCATCCTTGGCGTTCCCCGGCTTGTTCCCACATCACCCCAAGCTCTGCCTCTGCCGTCACTCGACCGCCCCTGCAGCTGCGCCTTCACCTGCTCCAGCCTGACCGCACCTGCAACGACCCCGCCGAGGCCTTACTTACTGATAAGCAGGTGATGCCTGGGGAAGACGGCCAGCCTGCTTTGGATGTGGGGCTCCCTGAGCCCCATGAGGCTTTGCTGCAGCCCTGCCAGACTCTGGCAGCCCCCAGGCGCCGCAGCCCAGTCTAGGCTTCCTGATCTCACTATCCAGAGACCTCGCCGGAGCCCGTGTGGCTCCGAGGGCCAAACTGCCTGACGCAGCTTTAGCCCATTACGTTCCCACTCAGGATCTGACCGTGAACCAGCCGTGACTCAGAGCCACGTCTCCTGGGCTCTGTGCTCGGTCTGTGCAACGATGAACCTCCTCCCAGACCCATTGCTTAGGGGGCAAGACACGTCGTGCTGGCTGGCTGGCTGCTTGTCCCGGTACTAAGGTGATTCACAGAGGAGCCTAATTCCTCACCCCACAGTGGTCGGGTGGAGCGGTGTGCCGGTAAGTTAGATGCCAGGCGTGTGTTCACCAGACAAACGAGGCCGTGAAGCGCATCGGGGCGAGGGCACCGAGTGTGGGAGGGCAGGAGCACACAGAGGTGACCAACGGCTCCTCCTTGTGGCAAAACGACCCAGGTTGGGGCCATTCTTCCGGGTGGCGCAGGGCCTTGGGGACAGGGAGGGATGCACGACGCAGAGAACATACACACGGAACTCACCAGGACACGTTAGGGCCACTTACGGGCGAGCACCGAAAACAGGAACACCCCGCCGAAGCTCCGACCGCCTCCTGCAGCGACTTCACACGTTCCGTGCGTCCCCTCGCCTGGACACGCTCCTCTCACCTGCTGTTGTCCTTGGAGTTCAGGGCGCGTGTGTCGTAAGCCTATCGGGGGGAATGTTTTTCAGGGCACCAGCATTGGCCCCCTGGGTTGCAAAGAAGAAAATCGGCCCCTGGGGGACTGAACTGGGCGGGAGGCTCCAGTTACGGAGCCGCCAGGACACCCATCCGAGAGGGCAGCGCGCTGCGGGCGTCTGTTCCCGGGGCGCTGGCTCCAGGCTCGGCTCCCAGGGGGTACGGCTGCAGGGAGGTTTACGCCCTCCACGCCCTTCCCGACTGACGCTGTGGAGGGCCAGTCCCAAAGGGTAGTGGGGCGGGGGTGCTTGGCCAAAACGAGGGAGGGGTCACAGAACCCAAACAAGCGTGTCCCTGCGGCACCACACAGATCACACTGTCCAGCCTGTCCCCGACCCTGAAGTCCTCCTGGCCACCCCACCAGGGGCTCCGGCCAGCCAGCCTTGGTCCCCTTTCCTCTGTCCTCGGATCCACTGACAGATGCTGTCCATCCTACTCCGAGACTGATCTCAAGGGCACCCGCTACCTCCATGTTCACAGGGCCCCTCGGCCACCCACCGCAACCTCCAAATGACCCCCCCGCCTACACGCCTCCTCCCCACTTTGTCCCCCACCAGCAGGAGGAGCTGTTTAAAGAGGCAGCTCCAAACGTGAGGCTCTTCACACCTCCAATGGCCCTGCTACCTGCAAGGTGACGGCCAAGCTCCACACGCTGCCCGTGAGGCCTGTGGCTGGGCTGCTCCCCGTCCAGCCTCACCTGGGGAAGCCCCCGTTCACAGGCGCCCCCCCCCCCCGGTGTACACGGGTGCGTGCGTGCGTGTGCGTGTGTGTGTGGCCATTTAACCAGTAAGGACAGCAGCCTCACGGAATCCGAGGCTGTGAGTCAGGGACTGAGTGCCGGGGGCAGGCCCGTGGGTTTGAAGGGGAGATAGGATCTAGCAGACAGTGAGTGATCGCATCTCCAGGTGGCTGAAGGGGAGGAAGCTGGACGCATTCCGACTGTGATTCCCAGTTTGGAGGGTAAAGCACCGGGAGCGACATCGTCCGCACCACCGCTAATGAGTTGGCTCACGACTCGTCTCAACATGCGTCTGTGCCCACAGGAGAAGGAAGGAGAGCTCCCCGCGGAACGCGCACCCTTCGCTGTCGGCGCTGCTCAGAACCCAGGCCCCGGTGCCGCTGTCCCTGGCCAGACGGGCCTGTCACCGTGTAGTCATCTGGGGGAAAACGGCGCTTGGAAGACACCTTAATAGAAAGTGTCTTCTATGGTCAAAGCACCTGAGCCCTCGGGGACTCCTGGGGCGGCCACAGTGGGCAGCAAGGGTAGAAACAACCGCAACAGTGACAGTAATGAAAACAATGATGGGTTCTGCTGGATCGCACACCCCCTGAGCCCTGGGCTCCAGCTCTTTGGAGACAGATCCAGGACCAAACCCAAGCCTATCTGGTTCCTAAGCCAAGTTCTTAACCTGCTCCTAGGCCGCTTGACAAGGCCCTTGATGGGGACACAGTGGTCCGACCTCAGAGTGAGTGGGCTTAGGGTGAGATTTTGTCACTGCAGCTTCTCAGAGGCCAGCTCTCAACCGGCAGGGCAGCCGTTTGGGGAACCCGAGGGCAGGAGCAAGCAGGTAAGGATAGCGTGCCCAGGAGGAACTAGGGGAAGAGACCCCCGTCAGCCCCGGACAGTGCAGACCAGCTCCTCAGGCTGAAGGCCGCTCACAAGGCTGGGAAAGTGTGCTGTACACCCCACCAATGGCAGCCAACAGGGAGCGAGCTGCTGGGCGTGAATGAGGCCCAGGCTCCAGAGAGGATGGAGCGGAGAGAGGGCTGGCACATGGACCCACTCTGCTCTCCGGGCACTGGCCAGCCTGAGAGAGGCAGCTGGGAGCCCTGAAGGCTCTGAGGACAGGAGGCTGGGCCTACCCCAGAAGGGTCGGCCTTAAACGCAGGAAGGCCCGCCAAGCCTTCCCTGGGCCACGGCAGCTCAGAGATTACGATCCCCAAACACTACAGCTGGTACCCAGCCAGCAGATGCAATTTACAATCCTATCTAGAAGAAAATAGCGTCATCTGGGCCTCAATCATTTTTACAAATAAACTGTCAAATACAATATCCAGCACACGAAGACAACAGACAAGCCCGTAAGACACCGACGTGTCAGCCCGAGACTCGAAGGAGAGGGATCGATCGTGCGGGGACTCTCGTTACAGGGGACCGGCTGGCTGGGTGCTGTGACAGCAGCCCTGAGCACTGAAATGAGAACCTGGTGGGTGAAATACGAAAAACGCCTCCCCAGGGCAGCCAAGGCCCAGATGGAGAGAGGCGTGAACCCGCCTATTGCCGCGGGTGGGCGCCGGCTGCCCTGTGCCCTTGGGCTTTGGTTTCCAGCCGGATCCCACTCATGGGACAGAAGGGAGGTCCCAGGGCTCCCAAGATGGGCTGTCTCACTGATCTTAAACTGGGACACCCCCAAGGGCTCTCCCCCTGAGGGGTGCCTAGGAAAGTGGCCCCGCACTGAGCAGAGCTGGAGACCCACCCTGAAGGCAAGGCGAGCCCCGCGAGCGAGCAGCCTCATCCCGTCCTTGGGGGAGCAGAACCAACCCAGCCCTCGGCAGTGCAGGTAGTCTGTGACAGGGGGTGTCCCTGCGCCTGGCAGAAGCGAAGGCAGCGCCCCCTGGAGGAATTTACCTCCAGCCAACGATGGGCTCAAGGTCAAAAAGAACTAAGCCCAGGGAGGAATGAGAACAAGAGCCAGCAGAAAAAAACAGATGTCAGGGCAGACCAGCAGAGCCTTCAGACACATGCTGTAAACACCCGTGCTCACTGCATTTGAAAACAGGGTGGGAAGTCGGTTTTTATTTTTTTGAAGGCCCCAGACACAGAGGGAGCCACCCCCGAGCACGGCAGGGTCCCCTCGGGGACAGGCGGGCTCTTCCATGGGTCCTTCTACTCAATACCCACACCCACCTTCCGGGCAGGAGATGAGGACCTGGGGGTGGTTTGCAGTCACATTTATTCTACGCATTTGCAACATGTAAAAGGAAACAATAAATTTAAAAAACATAAAACAACTGGACAAAACCTTGGCTGGTGGCTCCTACCTGGAGGAGAGCACAAATCTCAGGTGAGCCCACAGTTCTCAAGAGTAGGGAGATGGGCCAGGCAGGGGCAGGTTGGGAGGTAGACCCTGACGGAAGATGCTCGCAGGGAAGCTGCGTGGACACCACCGTTCCGATCCCTCCGGGCCTGGGGAGGGTACGCTACCTCCTCCCAGGCTCTGGGAGTGACTGCTTCTGGCCAGTGGGCCCTGTGAGCGAAGTGACTTGCATCCCAGAGGAGCGGACGTGGGATCTCCGTGCGTGCCACCCAGGCCAGGCTGCCTGCCCTGGGCCACACTTCAGGTGCCTGCACGTCACACGCGCTGAACTACGCACTTGCTGAGGCATGCGGGCGGGGGCTCTTGGCACCAGCAGGGCCCAGCTGGGATCTCAGCCGTGTCCCGAGACAGGGGTGGGCCTGCGGCTTGTTCAGCTGCAGAGCTGGACGTGAGCCTGACTCGACGGGAGGAAGAGTGGGTGAGGGAAGACACCAGCGAATTCGTCTGCCAGCTCCTGGCGGCGCGGCGGCGCACGGCCAGTGCTGTCCCGCTTCTCTTCCTGACCTAATTGGTGGCCTCGGGTCCTCAGGTGCCCGTGCAGGATCTGCAGGTTGCTGCTGTCACCCAGGAATATTCCATACTATGAATCACCCTACAGACAGAGGTCTGGGCAGGCATGCCTGCCACATGACTTCGCATGAACATTCAGATCGCAGATCATTTCTTTAAAGCCTCTTCAATAAGATTTAATTGCATTTTCAAAAGAATTCGTTTTTAAAAAGCCTAATTTTAATATCCTGGATTTACATTGTATATTCATTATTTTTATTTTGCAAACTATTAGTTATCAATTATACTTTGTATTTTATTATACACCTTTGAATACCTTAGCAGCAAATAACTTTTTGAAAACACTGAAAATTACTTTCAGCGTAGTATTTTTATATTTAACTTTATATATTTTATGGAAATGCATTCAAATTTCGTATACTTTAAATAAAACTGCAGTCTTTGGAAATATTTAAGACCAACACTGTTGTAAATACTAATTTATTGAAAATCTTGACGATCATAAGCAGGGATTTCGTTAAAACAAAGGAATATAAATTTGGTGGGGCACGTGCGTCACGACGTGCGGATGATGCGCGCACGCTGTCTCCGCCCAGTGCTGCAGCCCACCCGCAGCCCACGTGCAGACCCTGGCCCGCGCAGTAACGACGGAGCTCGCTGTGTGTGTGTGCTTTGCTGTTGGGAGAAACACCAGCTCTATGCATCTTCAAGCAGACCGGGACAGAACCTGTCTTACGTCAGTTAGCTTGGGTCTTGTCATTTCCACATGCACACCTGGCTGCATCCTCCTTTGTACAATCGCTCTGAGCCTCTGTGGCTAGGCGGTGGTGGTGGGGGAGGGGTGGGGGGCAGCAGGGGAGCATGCAGCAGGATGAGCAGCTCAGTGAGGGGCAGACCCCTGCAGACCACCCGGACAGTATGAAGAGCAGGGAGTCAGCCTCCCTCAGCCCTGAGTTCTGGAGGCATCTTTGCAGTGCGAGCCAGGCCCCCCCGGGCTAAGAGAAGCATCCCCTCCTGGATCCCCACAGAGCCATATGCATGTCCTAGACATTGGCAGCAGCCTGAGCGGCCACCCCGGCTGGACCCTGAGACCCCTGGGCTCCGGGCCAGAGCCACGGTCGCGTCCACCAAGGCAGCCTGGGTATGACAGCAGCCTGGTGACCTGCTTTGCCACCCAGGGTTTGACAAGAAGTCAGCAGGTGTGTGAGAGGGTCCTCGGCCCCCTGACTGGAGCGGCAGGCCCGAGCTCCAGGCGGTGGGGCAGCTGTCTGCCCCAGGTGACACTCCCCTGGAAGCCAGCATGTGCAGGCCGGCAGTCACAGATGACTCATGTGACTAACTTCTCTATGACAATCGGGCTAAATTTAGGTTAATTACTTTTTAACCATTCTCCCAAGAGTACATGAAGGTACTTGAAGCCGGTCCACAGGCTCCGACGCTGCTATCTGATGGGCTGCACGCCAGCCTGGCGGTGTGGGGCCCCGCCCTGCTGGGGCGGGGTCGGGGCAGCCAGCTGGAGAGCACCTCATGCGTCACTGTCCAGCGTGCAAACTGGTGGCCCCTGTGGGTTTTTGGACACTGAGACACAACTGTGCACACAGGGCAGTCTGTCAACTTGCCCAGCCCTGCAGCCCACCCCCTCCTGTGACGTGACTTTTCAGCCCCTTACAAGTCCGAACGCTGAGACCTGGGGACCCTCCTCACACGTCACCAGCACTGTCACTGTGCACTGTGCACTGTCACTGCAGCTGGGTTCTCGCCCCAGACCCTCTGCCTGGTCTCTTTGTCCATACCCCCTCAACAGCACAACTGAACCATCTGGAGAGTCACTCTGCAAGCCCGGGAACGTAAAGCCTGCCCAGCTGTGCTGCCAATGCCTCCCGCCACATCGGCCGACCCCCAAGCCCCAGCCCCACCAGTCTGGGATCTGAAGACCCTGCCTTTCCCTGAGTTCCACCCTCATTCTGGAACAGCCGCTGCATCCTAAGCAACCCCGGCACCCCGCCCTGGCTCCCTCGATTGAGACTCCAGCCGCTCTGACCCCTGCCTCAGCTGGAGCCCTCTGGGCCACCTAGGGCTCAGCTGACACTTGGCTCCTAGTTGCAGGCAGAACTGTCTGGCTCCCCAGCCAACCACAGAAATGAGGGGCCTGCTCCCCCACAGAGGAGCTCCAAAGGGGCACGTGGCCAGCACAGCCACAGTCAGCACTGGCCATGCCAGCACTCCCTCCAAACTCTTCCCGTCTATCAACCTGGAATGCTCTAGAAGTTGAGGGGACCCCTGCTGCCCTGTGGCTGCCCTGTGAACTCCACTCTCTCCCTTGAACGCCATGCCAGAGGTATGGCTATAAACCCTGCCCTGCTCCCAAGGGACTGTGCCTCCCAGCAGGACACCCTCCTGCCCAAAGTCCACTGTCCACAACCCCTGGTCCGGTGAGGCCAGGCACCCGTGCCCAGCAGCCTCGCGTGTCAGGGTTCCAGTTCATGTGGCTTTGGACGGGCCCGACAAGGCCCGTGTGAGGCCCAGATGGAGGGTGAGTCACACAGAGGCGGGTCTGAAGCCCAAGGTAGCGGGAAGTCGCCACGAAGGCTGTCTGCAGAGGCTGACGCACTGGCATCAAACAAACTGCTCCATTTCCATGTCCCTCCCCAATGGGGACTTGTCACCGCAGTGGTCCGGAGGATGGATGACCGAATGAATACCTTTGCTTCACCTCATCACCTCCTCGGAGGGCCACTGAACAGCCAGAAACCGGTCAGAGACCACCTGCACAAGGCAGGTGCCACCTTCGCCAACGTTTTGATCTTCATGTTACTCCAACTATAAAAGCAGCACACGTTGGCTGCAACGAGGGGACCAGCACGAAGCACAGGTGGCGATCACTGCCGCAGCCACGATGGCAACTGGCCCCAGAGCAGCCCTTCTGCCCTAAAGCAACCCCACACCGAACAGAAAACACAGAGACCTGCCTCCGGGCAGCAGGTGAGGACTCGTGCGAGGCTGCGACCCCACCCCGGAGAAGGGAGCAGCAGGCTGCTGGAGCCACGGATCCCGCCCTGGGCACGGTTTCCCCCGCAGCACGGAGCTGGGCTCCAGGCAAAGCACGGCAGGTAGAGCTCGGAGGGGGATGTGCAGGGAGGGCGCTGGGGAAGCTGCACGGAGACGGCCCCCAGGTCCACGGCCCCCAAGTCCTTGGCTGAGGACTGTCTGGCACCTACCAGCATGAGCGTGTGGGCATTGCCAGAGGGCGCTGACACTGAGAAGCCGAGCGGTGCCAGCCCAGTAGTGTGGAGAGAGCGCCTCGGCCCTCACTCAGCCTCCAGGCATCCAGCCCAGACACGAGGAAGGCCATGCCTGGGCCATCAGGAAGGCGGTGCCTTGTAGCGGGGACATCCTTCAGGAAGGCCCATGCGAGACGCCCACCCCGGCAAAGCCCAGCTTAGAGCCCCGACAGCGCACGGCACGGCACTGCCGAGCCGCAGGAGCTTGGGGAACACCTAGGACACGCCTCAGAGCCAGCGCAACAAAGCGTAAAACCAAACTCACGCAAATTCAGGGCCAATTAGATCAAAACTCAACACTCCTCAGAGGGAGATAGGAACCCAGGGTCCCCGACACCTCAGTAGCCAAGTTCAACGGAGATCGGAGATCCGGGGAGGAGAGGGAAAGGACCCGCAGGAATAAGGCAGTCAACGTCACAGCCCTGGGACGGCGCACGCGTGGGACTCGGCAGAGACGGCAGAGCAGGCGTGGCTAATGGGCTCCAGGGACCAGAACAAGGGAAAGCGGAGGACTGACGGGGGAGGAGTCTCAGCAGACAGGCAGAAACTGCAACAAACGCAAATCATACTTCTCGGTGCTGGAATATCCAATGTGAATGATCCACCGAATGGGATTAACCAGAAGGAAACATTAATAAAAATGAACGAACTCGAGGAGAAGAGAAAAGGAGCTTAAAGAGAAATAAATAGACTCAGCGGCCTGCCGGAAAATTGAAATGCCCTAATGAATAAAATTTAAAAAAATTTCCCAGCATACATTAAAAAAAAGAAGAAGAAGAAGAATTCCCGGGGAAAAGACAACACGCCGATGCCGGCCACAAGAGGGGTGCTTCCGGCCAGCGCCCCTCACGAGGTCAGGTGGTCACATCCGAGCCAAGTGCAAACCGTTCTGAGCAGCGAAGCAGAAAGCCTTAGCAAGACCGAACTTCAGAACTGAAAAAACACGTGTGAAATAAAATGTTAAACATACGCAGAGTGTGGAAGTTAGGCCTATGTACTAAAATCCCTCGAGTGGTCCCTAAAAAACTGATACAAAGAAATGTATTTTAAAAGCTAATGAAGTAGCCCTGACTGGTGTAGCTCAGTGGATTGAGCGCGGGCCTGCGAACCAGAGGATCGCGGTTCGATTCCCAGTCAGGGCACATGCCTGGGTTGCAGGCCAGTTCCCAGCAGGGGACACATGAGAGGCAACCGTACATTGATATTTTTCTCCCTCTCCCTCTCTCCTACCCTTCCCCTTTAAAGATAAATAAAAAAAATTAAAAAAAAAAAAAAAGCTAATGAAGTAAATGGAATACTAAACCATGTTCAAATAATCCAAAAGACGGCACAAGGATGGGAGCGAAGTAATGAAAATCAGAGGGACAAACCAGCGGAACCACGGACCCGGATCCAAGGGTCTCAGTGAAGAAATCCGCTGTAAAGACAACGCTGTAGGGGGGTTCAATGTTAAAAAACAGAAAGTTTTCCCCTAAAGAGACCAGCAGGCCCAGGTGGTTTAACAGGTAAGTTGTACCAGACTTTCAAGAACAGGTTATCAGAAAAAGAAAGACTCCAAGTCCTTCCCTGAGGCTGAGTAACTGATGCACAGACCCAACAGACGTGAGGAGAGGGGAAGTCAGCTCCCCATTCATCCAGAATGTGGACACGAACCCTCAACAGACCCCAGCAAGTCGAACAGAACCGAGTAACTTCAGGAAGAATACACCACAATCATACTGGATGACCCGGAAACTCAGGAAAGGTTTAACGGCAGGAAACCCAGAATTGTGCATCACTCTGGCAGATGACGGGGAAAGGGCGTCCTGGCTGCAGGCAGGCGGGGCGGGCGGGGCAGGTGCTTGGAGGGCCTCGCCTCAGTGGAGCCCCGAAGGCTCCTGGGAAGACCCACTGGGCCCCGCGGGGGCCAGGCACTCAGTGCTCTCAGTGCTCTCAGGAGGGCAGAGCAAGGCTTAGTCTGCATGAGAGGCAGAGCCGTTACTCCCACGCCCACGTCTACTGCAAGGCCCAGAACGTAGCTCTGTCGGCCCACGGCGACCTGCCGAGACACGGGTGTTGTGACCCCTCCCCCCACTGGTTTCAGTGGTCGAGTTCTCTCCACTCACATCCTGGCAGCCCACTGCAGAAGAGAGGAACAAGTTCCAACAGTGGGCCACCAGGCTGTGCTGGTCTGGGGTCCCCGGTGAGAGGTCACCTGGTGAGGCGCCTGGACCAGCTGTCTCTACCATCCATAAACAGTAATGGAACCGGGAGCCCACAGGGACAGGCCCAGGGAGCCATTCGGCCCATCCCCCCCAACGCTGCCCACAGCAGTCAGGACGGATGGGCCCAGGCAGATGAAGGGTTGGGGAGAGGAGGGGGGAGAGTCTACAGAGAGGGACAGAGAGATCTGCGCTTCCAGAGGCTGTTTGAAGAGAGCCCAGGGACCCTGGGGCCTCTCCTTCGGCTGCCCATGGGCCCCAGCCTGGAAGGCCGCCCGTGTCGCTGCAGGCCCCACAGGCTGTGTGCTCAGAGCCCTGGGGCCCATGCTGCCAGCTGCGCCAGGCCCTGCATTCCTGGGGAGAGGAGACACTCAGTTCACCCCTCTGCCCCTGCCCCCTCCAATGGCTGGGCTCTAGTTGGTGGGGATGGTCCCTCCCCTGCAGCCTTGGCCTGTCACCCGATGGGAGCCCCCCCTTTTCAGGTCCAGGTCAGCAGGTCTGGGACACTCTTCCACCCTTGGCCCTGCAGCCCACATCCCCCCAAACCTGCCCACCCTCTGCCCACAAACTCCAAGCACTCTGTTGAGCATCCGTATGTCCCTTCCAGGACCTGCTAGCCCAACGGAGTCCCAGGTGGTGCCCAGGGATTTACAGCCCTGAGCAGTGGGAAGCCAAGCCCCATCCCACACCCCAGGGCCAGACCATAGGTGCCCACAGCCTCCTGGGACTGCACTGCCGGGAAAATGGGGGTCAGGCAGCAATCAGGTGGCCAGGCCCGGACCAGCCTCAAAGCCACGGGGCTTCTTGCCCTGAGTGGTGGTGCGCGTGTAATGCTTGTGTGCATGTATGAGCTCTGTGCACACAAGGGCACGTGCACACGTGTGAATGAGGGCACAGATCTTCTCGAAGGCGGGGCCATGCTGGGCAAGGTGGCGCCTGGCGGTCTGGTGGGTGGGACCTCACTGCTGCCTCGTCCCAGCTTAGCTGCTCCAGTGGGTGGGAACTGGTCCAAGAGGGAGAAACCCGTGAGAACCCCCAGCCTGCTCTGCCCTGAAGCTGCAACTGTTTCATGTGGTTCCAACTCATTTAGTGTATTATCCAGGATTTCAAAGAGCCATTAGCGAGACAATTCCTCAGTCCCTGGTTTCCCCTGCATCTGGGCCAACGTCAGGTCCTCTGCCAGGCAGGTAAACCCGCACGCGCAGGTACACGCACACGTGCGCGGGCACACAACTTGAAAGGAACTTTGTCACCACCATTTCCCTGGAGTCGGGAGGACTGTGGTGGATACATGAGGTCAGTGCCCTCGGTACAGTCACACATACTAGCTGGGTCTGCACCACGGGGGCCACAGAGGCGGGCTCCAAGCACCCACCACCTGCAGGATTCGAGCTCTGGTCCTGCTTCCCGCAAGGTCCACCCCGGCCCCTGCACCAGGCTTTGCCAGCAGTAGGTGGGACTGGCAAGTCTCATGGAGGCTGGTGACTGGTGGAAGGGTGAGGACATCACAGGGCCCGTGGCAGAACAGGAGGTGAAGAAGCCAGAAGGCAGGTCCCGGGGCAGAGAGGAACATGGGCCCCAGCTATATAGGACGGGCCTCAGGCAGCTAGGCAGAGGCCCACCTCACAATGAGTCGGTTCACAGACAAGCACGTGAAGGACAAAGCCCCCATCTCTCATCCTCAAGACTAGCGCCTTGGTTCTTGCCCGTGAGGCCATCGGGAGACTTCTGGACCCAGAGCACAACCCCTTGACCAGACACCTGAGCCACTCAACAATAGCAAGCAGCGCTCCTGCCTGGCACGGCCAGGAACCCCGCACAGCTGAATGGCTGCCAGCCCCACGCTGCCACGGGCGCATCTGCAGAGCCATGCCCAGCCTTCCTGGGCAGAACACCTGTGGGCACCTGCAGGCATCTGTGCACCCAGAGCAGCCTGCACAGGTGCCAAGTGGAGTGGAAGCCTCGGCAAATGTCCAAGCCACCCCTAAAACCGAGGTCCCTGAGGCTCAGGGTAACAGGTGTGGGTGGCCAAGGCGGATGGCCTTGAGGGGCGGGTGGCGCACCTCACGATCTGGATTACGGAGGAGCAGCCTCCGTGTGACTGGGCTGAGGCCGGTATCTGCCAGAGCTGGTTTCAGTTGAGTGGGGAGGCGGTGGGCACAGGGTGGTTCACATGTAGGACCCAGGGCCTGATGCCGTAGGGGCCTGGGTGGCAGGGGACCTTGAAGGTGCTGCTGGGCCAGGGTTCTGCGCCCATGGTGACGCTCGCCTCTGAGGGAGTGCTGTTCCCAGCACTGGAAGTGGGGGAGCTTGACCTGAACGTATTTGGGGGGCTGTAATAAATACTAGGCCCCTGGCTGCAGCTCAGCCCAGAACACCATTCCCTGTGTTGAAGGAGGTACGTGGTGTGGGGTCCATGTGGGTGCCTCCTCTGCAATCAGACCTCCTGGGACTTGCCCAAGGCACCGGACCTCTGGCCCGAGTGCTCGGCAGGATCAGCCAGCGAGCCTCTTCTCTTCTGCCTGCCCAAGGCTGGCCCTGGGCTGGCACCTGGGAACGGGGACTCCAGGGGGGCTCTTAGCGAGTATGCTGGAGTGCCGCACTAGGCCCTAAACTGTCTGCGCAGACACGATGGCCATGCTGACACCCGCTTGCCCTCTGCGAGTCTGGAGTTCTGGGCATGCGCTGGGCAGAGGCACCACGTGACCAGCCCCGATAAGAGCCCTGGGCTCTGTCTCTGACAAGCTCCCTGGTGGACATCCCACATTCCTGGCTGAGCAGTTAAGTGTGTCTTGCACGATCCATAAGGACTGGTTCTGAATGCTGGCTGCGCCTGGTGTCCCCGCCCACGTGGCTTTTCCCTGTGCTGACTGTGCACCAAACCCTTTCACCATCCTGTATCATGGCTGAGCTCAGCAAACCACCAAAGCTGGGGTGGTGGTTTTGGGAACCCTAATTCAAACCATGTCAGAGATCTGACATTAAGTGCAGGAGTGAAAAGCCCTTCAAGAGAAGGCGGTGCTGGGTCCAGGGCGGGAAAGAAGAGCCGGTTGTAGCTCTAGGGAGGCCTGGGGGCAACAGAGAAAAGCCAACTGTGGCAGTCAACAAAGAGCACCGCAGGCCAACGAAGGCGGCGCCCGCGCCTCTTCACTCCTCCACACACTAAGAAAGAAGCTTCGGGGGCAGGTCTGACAGAGACGGTGGCTTCAAGTCCGGGGAAGAGTCCAAGTGTGGTCCCCACTGGGACGGCTGCGCTTTGCTGCCTGCGTCCACAGTAAGAGGCTGGGGAACAGGGACATCTCCTCGGCCTGGTTCGTAGCCCTGAGTGCTGCCGCAGACCCCGGCTTGGGACCCGAGAACTCAGAAGGAAGACACGGAGAGTGAAGGAAAGGAACCTAAAGAGAACGAACCCTGCAACACTCACACGGGCCTCCAGGACGATGCGCCCTCTGGACAGCCCTGGGCGTGGGTCCCGGTGCCCGTGCGCACTGCTCGCGGAAGGGGAGCCCCGCTGGGGGCCTCTGGCACATCCCACATGGGTCTCCACGTGATTATACAATAGTAGTGCGACAAAGAAAAATACAGTGCAGAATGGGGAAAAATATATAACTTTATTTTTAACCAGGGGATTCTCTCTTTTCCATTTAATAAATACAAACTAATAAAAATACTTTGTTTTGCAAAGAGACCGCCTCTCTTCTTCCTCCAGATTTCATGGAAGCCCCCGTGGCCACTGCTGATGTGGCTGCAATGCCCACACTCCAGCTGTGTCCACACACCACATCCCCACACGCCTTTCCTCTCCGCAGAGAGGGCTCTGCCTCCTACGAATGGGCCTGCAAATACTACTTAGGTGAATACGTCTCCTTTCCTCCCCTTCCAAATGCAAGTCCTGTACTAAATTCCCAATCTTAAAAGATGCCCTCTGAAAAGGAGAGACACTGGTTTCTACAGAGGCCCAACATGGAGCCCTGCAGCAGGAAATTACGTGAGGCGGCAGCACAGCAGAGGCCACGCCTGCCTGCCACACACATCGTGAAAGGGAAGGAAAGGAGAAATTACAGTAAAATCTATTCTATGTCTGGGAGGCCGTCCCTTATTTCAAAAATAGAAATTCCTATTTGAATGTAACCTGTTTGAAACAGGCCGAATGTGTGATTCTGCATGCAACAAATCTGTTATTGCTCATAGTGGACCCCGGCATCGTGCTGCTGAGCCGCCCGCATCAAAACCACAAACCACAAGCACGTGATCTGTGCCCACAGGGCCCGAGCCCCACGTGCCACATTTCCACGAGCGCCGGCTGAGTTTGGAGGTAAGGCACGCCTCTGCGCTGCACTAACAATAGATCCCTTCCAACTCCAAGTTGCAAAGAACAATTTTGCCCCAGCAGTTAAAAGTTCCTGCTGTGACCAAGCATGTCCAAAAGCCTAGAACTCCCCAGTTTTGAGAATGGAAAAGACAAACTCCGGCAGTTCCAGAAGAAACTGTGACTAAACCTTCCAGTCTCGCATTTTCCCTGCACTGGTAACTGAGACATGATGCTCTTTGATAAACGTGACCAGGAAAGACCACTGGTCTGTGTGGGTAGCAGCGAGCTTCTGCACGTGCCCACTGTTCATCGGTCCACATTTGAAAAGTGTTTATTTCCTGGAAGTATCTCTAAGTGGGGCAGGCTGTAATGCGGAACAAATGAAGATGGGACTGTGTTACAAGAAAAACACCTGCTGGTAAAAGAGAACACACTGCAACAGCGGCACGCTGCTCCCGGGGTGCACGGGGAGCTGGAGGGACCCTCGGAGGCGCCTGCCTGGCCTCTGCCTCAGCGCCAGGACCTGGTCCTTCGGAAGCAGCATTACTGACTCCAGTCCCAGGAAGGCTAGCGCACACCCTCCCCAGCCCTCAGGAGGGGCGGGAGGCCGTTAACTGTGAGGCACACAGGCGTCTCGGCTGGGAGAGGTAGTGGTGACGGCTGACAATCCACCTGAACCACCTTGCCGGAACACTCTAAAGCTGCATTCAATTGTCATTATTCTACATAAGTTGTAATTTCAGAAGAGAAGCCTGTTTGGGGTGGGAGAGGTGGCAAAGAAGACCAGAGCTGCGGTTCTGCAAGCTTGCCTTTTTTGGTACCAGCACAGAGTGTCACTGTCACTAAGTGTCCTGGAGGAGAAACACTGGAGACCGCTTGGTGGTATGTGCGCACACACGCATGGGCGGGGCCTTAGAGCCCCAGAGACTTTTGCACGATCTGCTTGGCGATCTTGTAAAACTGCTCCCGGTCATCCCGCCACATTTTGGAGGCATCCACGTTAGCTCCACTTTCGTCATTGGGCTCTGAAAGAGAAGGCAGACATTGCCCACTTGGAAGGGGCTGTTAGAGTAAGGTCTCCACTGGCATGATCTTCATTTCATTCAAAAACAAAACACTGATGGGTCTTTCCAGCGATGTGTCCCAGAAACAAGTAAGAGATGCCAACAACCGAAATGCTGGGGGAGGAACTCCATTCTTTAAGAAGCAAACAAGAGCCCCCGCGCCTGAACAGCAAGCAGTACGAGCTCAGTGGAAAGACGCATCTTGGGGTGAAATCCACTCTCATGACTCCTTCTGAGAGTCTAAATGTGCCTGCAGAAGCCATCTACCTCACTCTGGGCACCCCAGAGAGCAGGCCACAGACGAGCCACTGGCCCACTTACCCCCCCAAAGAGCGCCCTGTGTGGACCGCATCTCTCAGCGCCCTTGTCAGTGCGGCTGCCTCCCCATTTCTCCAGGAGTGCATGGCCAGGCTGATGTGGCCACATGCGGTCACTGGGCCCATGTGGTCACCTGACCCCAGGGTAGCTAGTCCCTGAACTGGCCAGAGAGGGCCAGCAGTGGCTTCAGGGTGGAATCTGGAGACACATAGAGGCCGGAGCCTGGGGAAATGGGACAGGGGAACAGTCAGTCACAGACGTACAGGCAGTGAGCCCGGTGCTGGTGGTCAGAACTGAGAAGCGGCTAGATCGGAACAGAGAAGGCTGCCTGCAGGCCAAGAGGGCAGCGAGCACAGCCCTGAGATCAGCCCCGGGTCCAGCCCTGGGCCACCTCCTGCCACTCCAGCCCTCCTTCCCTAAGCTGCGTCAACCCAACCAACAGGAGTGTTTCCCCTCCTTCCGTTCACCCACAACCCCCTCCTCACCAGGTCCTGAGTGCAAGGCCTCATTCTGGGCACTGGCTGTGCAGCCAACCCCATGACGGGGGCCCTCAGAAAGGCACCACCTAGCGGGCCCACAAATGCATCGTTTCAAACTAAGTGCTACAGAGGGGAGAACGGGACAGCAGCAGGCAGAATGACTGGGGGTGCACGGGCCTCCTGGAGAATGTGGCACTTAAGGGACTCCTGACTGGGCCAGGCTGCAGGAACACCCAAGCACAGGCAGAGCCTCTGACCGAGGGAACCCCAGGGCCCCAAGGGCATGCAGTGGCCCTAGGGCAGCCCCAGGATGGAGGGCACACACGGCTGCATGGGGGAGGCGGCCCAGCCAGCCTGAGCATGGTGACAACGCTGGAAAAGCCGCTCAGAGCAGGGGGCTGGTATTCCGAGAGGGGTGTGTAAAGACTACATTAAAACCTTAAAAAAAAGAATTTACAGCTGACATATGAAGACAGCCAAATCACTGCCTCCCTCCCGTCTTCAGACCCTTCTTCCTGATTCCGACCGCTCAGTGAACGAATGGGGAGTGCTTCCAGCTCAAACCACACACGCACCGAAATCCTGGACCTCACCGCATCCCAAGCAGTCAGCTGAGGACTTCCAGCTGGACACTCCGCCCCCCACCCTGCTCAGGAGGGCCTTCCACAGCACTGTCCACGTTCTCCTTGTGGCAAGCCTCCATCTCCTCCAGAATTTCCAGACCACCACCCACGCTCCTCTGAGGCCCCCTCTCCTTCCACATGCCCCTTCTCTATCCTCCCCTTTGTACTACTGGTCACCCACACATGATCCCACACCCTCACTTCCACGACCCGCCCTCGGCTGAGTGGCTTCCAGGCAGGCCCTGGAGGGGGGTGGATAGTCACACCCCAAACTGTTCCCTTCCCCAAATCTCGCTCCCTTTAGATACCTGTCCCCAAGGACAGTGCCCCTTCCTTCGCCCAGGCACTTGGGTCACCCACTCCCTAGTTAGCCCAAGTTCCACAGCCTGTCTCTCCCACCCCGTCCCTCGGCCCCAGGACATCCTGCCCTGTTGTAACCACAACCACACCTGACCGCCTCTCCTCCGAGTCGGCCCCGAGGCCACAGGAGCATCTTCCTAAGGCTCAGCACGCATGATCTGACACCGTGGGGGACCGGCTCCGAGGGAGCGCACCACTGCAGGGCGCCCTGCCCCAGCTGGGTTCCGGCCATAAGGGGTCCTGGCAGTGCCCCTGCCCGAGTCGGCGGCCTCTCTCTCCCCCTCACCTCATAACTCCTAAGTGTCCTAAACTGATCCCACACAGTCCCAGCTTGGGACCTGACCCGGGAGCCCCGGGTGTATCATGACCACAGGATTTATCAGGGTGGCCTGCAATGGCTGGTGAATTTGGAACATTTCCTTAGAAAGTGGAGCCTTAAAGCTGGGGTCTACACGTCATGCTGGGCCTTACACCCCTGGTACAGTGTCTGCAGCAACACAGCAGGCCCCCTGACGAATGACTGAAATAGAGGAGATGCCCACGGTCACGGCGTGGCCACTCCCAGCCTGCACCGTGACACGCGCACACTCAGGTCTACACAACACAGCATGCCCAACACGAGGCCGCCCCTGAAGTTCAAGATTACGGAAAACATCACAGAGAGTAAAAGTGAACTAGGAAAACAAGGATGAAATGAGGCAGGAGGCACAGCCGTCGAGCTGTCTGGCTCCGACACCTAGTGGCGACCCGGCAGAGCCGGCCGAGGCCCTACTCACCCGCCAGCATGCTCACCACCGACAGCAGGATCTTCTCCACGCTCTGCACGGGGCTCCACCTCTCGGCGCTGCTCTCGTAGCCCATGGGGTCGTCGCCCGGCGCGTGGAGGATGGAAATGCAGACTCTGCCATCCGGGTAGACTGCAGGGCCCAGAACACAGCAGGTGAGCCATAACCGGGCCAGTGACATGGCAGGTGGTCAGGGCCCGGGAAGGAAGGGAGCAGGAGGTGCCAACACAGCGACGGGGGCACAGCCTGAGGCCCCGCCCGCAGGGTCCTGGGGAGCCTCTGCAGGCCCCTCAGGGCACTGCTCACCCCAACGGGGCTCTGGGCTGACCCGTCCACTTCTAGTCGTCACTAGAAGTGGAAAACTCACCTTCATATGGCTTTTTCTTTTTTAAATATTAAGAGTATCATTTTTCTTCATCCATTGATTACATTTAAATAGCACCCTGCCCCCACCCCCCGGGCCAGCGTATTTGCCTTTTTTTAATTGTTGTTCAAGTAAAGTTGTTTCCATTTGCCCCCACCACCCCCTCCAACCCACCCATCCCCACCTCCCACCCTCGATTCTACCCCGTTTCGGTTTTGTCCATGCGTCCTCTATATATGTTCTTTGACAGCCCTTCCCCCATTTTCCTCCATACGTGTTTGTTTAATATTATATCCAAAGGAGTAAATGAAAGGTTATCTGGCAGGCACATATCTCACCAAAATATCTCATATAATTAGGATTATTCACAACACTTTTCAGAGTGAGTTTCTTAGATATCCCTAATTCTACCATTAAATCTCTGAAAAATGTATGCTCATCTGGCTAGGACAAAAGCAACAGGAATTATCTAAATATCAGGGGGCGGGGGAGACAGGCACTGGCATTTCTCTTTGTAAGTTATTCTAATATAAAAATGACCGTCCGTACCCTCTGGAAATCAACTGTGTCTGAATCTAATCCGTCCCCCAAGAAACAGCATCCTTAATGAGACACCCCAGGCCTGATTAGAGAACAATAAATTTTCAGTTCACAGTATGTAATCAGTCCTACTAACAAAGTTAAAGCCATCTGGTTTTTTCTTCCTCTTGTACATTCTTGGAGAGATTTTCAGAGGGCTCGGCATATGCTCAAATTACCCAGGAATCCATCTGGATAGACTCATTTGTAAAATGATAAGACGATTAAGTTTAATTTAAAATAAGAATGCATCTAATTCACCTTCATGAGAATTTAGAATTGTGAGTAGCTCTAATAGCCTTTCTTTTCCTCCCGGCCCCTCACTTTTCCCACCACCCTGTTCCAGTGCTCTCGGCTCTGTGGCGACCCGAACACCGCACCACAGACTCCCGGGGAAGGACAAGGCTCAGGAAACTGCACAATGGTCATGGGCACAGGACATCCCTCTACAGGCCCCACCCGCAGGACCTGGGCACCCAGAATGCTTTGAACAGCTCTCTGCCATAAAAGCAGTGTACGTGTCAAAGAGTTTTCAACTTAAGAGTCACCTCTTCAAGGTGATGGCACTACGCAGTGGCCCTGCACACCCAGAAGCAACTGTGTCCCGTGCCACCTCCGCCCTCTCACAGAGTCCCATCGGTTTCGTCTCCTAAACCTCCCCTGAACCTCCACATCCACAACCCTCTCCCCTGGCCCACCACAGCTGCGTCCTAGCCAGGCCATCCAACTGTACTTGACACCACACCAGAGGGACCCCTCTAAGGCCACACTGACCACACTAGCCCACGTAAGCATCCCCCAGCAGTCAGCCATGCTCCTCAAATAAACACCCAAATCTGAATCATTGCTCAAAGGCCTCAACTGGTTTGGCCCCTACTCTCCTGTCCCCTCACTCCTGCCCCTGCTCGGTCCCCTCCTGCCTGATGGATGCCCAGGAACTCCCACTGCTCTTCCCCTGCAGACTGAGCTTGGCCACCACCTCGGCAGGGCATGTCCCCACCTCACTGATGGTCTAGCCCCCCACCTTTTCTTATGTGTTTACCACTGTATCCTAGAAACTCGGTAAATGTGTTCGACTATTTTTTAAAGTATTTATGGACTGATCAGTTTTTATTATAGTGAGACCTATCTAATAGCTCTTCTCAAAAATAATTTTTATAAAATAAAAACAGCACACATCCACTTACAGTAAGGTCAAATTTAAAAGCTATTTGTGCCCTGGCTAGTGTGGCTCTGTGGCTGAGCACCGGCCTGCAAACTGAAAGGTCACCAGTTCGATTCCCAGTCAGGGCATGTGCCTGGATTGCAGGCCAGGTCCCCAGTTGGGGACATGTGAGAGGCAACTAAATGATTGATGCATTTCTCACACATTGATGTTTCTCTCCCTCCTCCCTCCCTTACCCTCTCTCTAAAAGTAAATAAATAAAATCTTTTTTTAAAAAAAGCTGTTTGTATTAATTATCTGAACATTAAAATAGTATTATCAGATTATTCCTACTATACATTCACATAGTTTAACCAGTTTATCGGCCATACTTGTTTCTAACACTATGGCATAAGCAGTGTTCTAAAGACCACTTATCTTCTGTAAAATCTTACTTTTAATTACCCACGGTCCTCTTTATAGTTGCATTTTACCATTAATCAACTTGAAATTGTTGATCCTTCAATCCATTCCATCAACCATAATGTATTTTTAAACCGTTGTGTAAGTTATCTCTGAGTCTCCTGGAGGTCTTCCTTCACCTATGTCTCCTCCCTTCCTTATGGCTCTATCTTTGAAAAATGCCTGTTAGATCTCTAAGCAAAATGCGACTCGCTATTGGTACAAAAAAATATATCTGAAAACTAAAAAAACCCACCGCTTTGTATTACCTCAAACACCACGGTTGGTGGCGGCATAATGAACACCATGTGCACACCTCATTCAACCGCCGGGACCAGCAGCTCGCGGCCAGCCTTCCCCGCAGACCGAATGCTTCTGAGCTCCCACCCCCCACAGAACTGAACTGACGCTGGGCTAATAAGAAAAGGTACATACTGGCCACTGTCACCAGCAGCAAACGACAAATCCCTAGTGGGGGTCTGAGCAGCAAGTGCCCCAGGACAGAGCATGCCTACCACGTGGGCAATCCTGGGCCCAGCCTGAGAGTGGGGAAGTCGTCCTGAGAGTGGGGACGTCCGGACAGGGCTCCCGAGGGGCGGGGGGTGGGGCGCACACGGTGTGTCACTCATTTGTAAACTGAGAGAGAAGTCACAAGCTAAGAACAGTCTCTAAATTCTCTAATGATACGTAAAAAAGTACAGGAAAAGAAACTGGTTTCAAATAGGTAAATATTTCACTGCTACAAAATGAAATATTTTGTGTTACCACAACTATTAAGAACATGATTAATGGCAATAATAATCATTTTAAAAAAAAGGAACATTATTTTAAACATGATCACTGAAAACAACGTATTTCCTTATTAATTCTCTTATCTATAATCCCTATCTGTGCAATGAAGAAATAAAAACTACAGCCGTTCAGCAATTCTGATCCCTGCTACTAGATACTTTTTCAACTAAAGCACAGTAAGTTTAAAAGACCTTATTTTTTCCTCTTTTTAAAATACATATTTTAGGGAAAAAAATTTACAGAAAGAAAAACTTATCCTACCACTAACAGACAATCATTTTTAACATTCTTGGGCTACATCTCCAGTTAAATTATAACAAAGAGTACAGATAATAACCTGCTTTTCTCATTCAATTAGCACAAATACCACCCCGATCACTAAATATTTCCCAGACCATTTAAATATAGCACTGTGTAGGCAGTGCTCTAGCACATGAGTCAGTACAACCTATCGCGTGCTCTGTTGTTGGAAACCTGGGCTGCTGTCGCCTTCCCCACCGTGAAGCGCAGGGCTGTGGCGAGGACCCGTGGAGCCCTCTCTGCGCACACTCCCTGCAGTCGCCCTGCCAGCAGGACGCCCAGCTCGGCCGGCTTCTCGTGTGAGGGTCACGTTCTCTCTCGTCCACACTGAACTGTCCTCCTAAACCAAAACCACCGACCAGCACCGCCACGATTAACTGGCTAAAATCCAGAACACAAAAACATTTCCGATGGTCTGGTCGCTCGTGGCACCACCTCTCACACCGTCACGCAATCTCTGGGCCCCTCCTGGGCCCCTCACGATGGCTCCTGAAAGCACTTACTGTTGGGGTGGAACATCTCGCAGGTGAATCTCATCTTTGGGGGACTCAGCGGGTAATCGAGCGGGAAACTCAGGATGGCAGGAAACACTCCAAACTCAAAGCAAGTGTCTTCTGGGCCCCTGGAAGGTGTAAAATACACAGGACTTGAAGGCAGATTTTTCCAATGTCTATCCCACTTAGAAATGAGTTCAGGGAATTTTTAGTGCGTTGTTGCACATGAAAAGACAATCTAATACTAATGATGAATAGCTCCTTTTTTCTGAATGGAAAATAATGTCTCACTGTCCTGTTCCAATCTGGTTTCAGGTAGTTTTTACGTCAATGGAGGTACAGGGCAGCAGCAGAACCTGCGCCCTCATAGATCAGAGGAAAAACTACGGCCAGCACTGCAGGATCCCAAGGACTCTGCCTTTCTGTGTATGTGGTACAATTACATTTTAGGAGAAGGATATAAATTATAGTGCACGTTATAGCAAGATTCTATTGTTGCAAATAAATAAGGGGTCAAGAGTTGTTTTCCAAAAGCTATTTTTTATTTTTAAAATGCACCTCAGAAGAAATTTCTGTGACCTTCCAGAAACAGGTACAGAGCGCACGCGTGGTCCCCGCCGGGTTCCCCGCAGAAGCCCAGATACCCACACACGCAGCAGTGCTGCGAGCAAGCCCCAACCTGCGGGCCCAAGCTCGGGGCCACACCCCGCACCTACTCGGTCACCTAAGCACTCACTGTCGCTAGGCATGTGCACGCCTCATCTGCCTGGGTTTACCAACTCCTCATGTGGAAAGTGGCAGAAATGGAGTGAAGCACTTCAGGAATGGACTAAACTACTTCCCGAAGTCCTGCCACATTTCAAAACTCTACATGCACAAGTGAGCACCCTCTAGCTCCATGTACAGTACACTGGCCGGCAGGAGAGGGGGGGTGAGAGCCGCCAGCTCACACCCTAACAGGGACGAGCTCCTCCACCCCGCACAAAGGACGTCTACGAAATCTGCATTAAGGCAGTGAACCCATCTCTGACCATCCTTCCTGTGTAAACTCTGACAGAAAACAGGACTGCCGAATGACAGCTGCAGCCCCTACAAGAGCCGCCCCACGTTGGCTGTGACCCATCAATTCAGTAAGGAAAGAAATCCCACGCTATTCCTGTACACCGAGAGGAAGTCCCCTCGGGACTGCCCATCTCTGTCCACGCCACGGCCCGAACACATTAGCTCTGCACACAGTGAGGGCCGCCACGGGGCCCTCGGCCTTGGCCTCGGCCGCCCAGGCCTGCTGCCTCTCAAAATACTGGGTTCGCCAAAAAGGTGGTTCGGTTTTTTTTCTGCACAATGGTTTAGTTGTCTTTAACTTCATTCAAAACAATTTTGTTAGATAGTATTGTGACAGCTGTCATATCAGCATGCATTTAAAAAAATCAAAACTGGTGAATTTTTGCACGGCCAAATTAATATTGAAGGTGGAAGAAAACACACATTGTTGGCATATTATGCTTTATTGTTTCAAGAAAGATAAAAATGCAACTGAAACACACAAAAAAGATTTGTGTGGTGTATGGAGAAGGTGCTGTGACTGATCTAACGTGTCAAAGGTGGTTTGCGAAGTTTCAGCTGGAGATGTCTCACTGGACGATGCCCCACGGTCAGGAAGCCAGTTGAAGCTGATAGCGATCACACTGAGACGTTAACGGAGAACAATCAACATCATACCATGTGAGAGATAGCTGATATACTCAAAATATCCAAATCAATAAGGTTACTGGTGAAAATGAAAAATGTGTCTTTTAAGGAAAAAAACTTAACGGACTTTTTGGCCAATGCAATAAATAAATACAAGACATGTCACAGGAACGAAATGAAAATATATTAATTCTAAAACAATCTACATACATTTTCAAAATTGTTTTTTAAAAGTACAAGTTTATTTTGTCTTAATAAAATTATTGATTCAGTGAAATTTTAAAAATTTATATTGATTTGCAAATAGTAGAAACAATATTTATTTCCACAATTAAAGGAAAAAGACAAACATTGCAAAAAGAAACTAAACAGCTCTATTTTCATTTGGTGTCGACACTCGGGCTCTCGATGACACCGCCGCAGCAGAACCAGGCCAAGTCACCAGCCTGGGAGACTGGGCTGCAGTGAAATGTCAAAACCGGAACGAGGCAAGAAGTGTTCAGTGGAGGTAAATATTTTCTATTTAAGAGACACATCTTGGTTCTGAAAACTGTGTCTTTGCTACTTTGGGAGAAGCCACAGTGAATAGCTACTTTGTTTCGGAGGGTATCACAGCACAACAGCGCCCAGAGCCTTGGCCTGAAACCAGGACAGGAAAGCCACATGAAGAGGCGGGCATGGGGGGTGGGGCTCTTGGAAGAGAAGTGGCCCAGCTGCACCACAGGGAAGGGTGTCCAGCCTGGGACAGGGCTGCAGGCTACCACTAGGCAGCTCCAGCCCTGCTGTGGTCTTCCCGAACAATGCCCTGGAAGTCCTTCTTTCCGCACACAGGGTCAGCGTGGCCCACACACATTCGCGAGATTTCCAATCAGCCCACGCTTCTTTTCCAGGAGAACTCAAAGCAGATGGTAAGTGCCTTTCCATCCTTACTCCACGTGTCCTTCTGATGAAAGGTGTAAGGAAGTGCTGCTTTCACTTAAGCAAAGCTGGGATGAAGTGACTGGCCCAGGTCCTAAATCAGTACAGTCAGGGAGTTAGGAGAACACAGTTCAAACTGCCAACCCAGAGGCTGGGCACATGGAGATGCTATCTTTAAAAGCAACAGTGTTACTATGTCAGGAATGTGTGCCAGCGCTTCAATCTTTCTGGCACCTTGGATTCAGTAGAGAAAAGTATGTCTGGGTAATGCTTTTGGAATGAGCCAAATGGTACTTGCTCAATACTTTGATAACAGTTCTTTGTTTCTCATAATAGTGCTTTCTTCAAAATTTAAAAAAAAAAAAAAAATCCCCTGGGTCGTCTGCAGCCTCATAAACATGATCAAACATTTCCTAAAGTGCTCCCACAGCTTAAATATCAAAGCCATTTTCAAATGCTCCGGTTCGCTACTGGTTTAAAACCAGGCTTCCTGTCTCTCCCACAGGCCCTGGTGCCTGGGACGAGCCTGCAGCTGGGCCCATGTGGGCAGTGGCATGCCAGCTGACTGATGGAAACACTAGCGAGTAAATTCCTGAACCCAGAGAGGGAGACATAATTAGTATTATTTTTGGACAAGTTTTAGTGCCATCCTCCAAGTAACACAGAAGCGATAGCCTCACTTCTCCTTCACAGAAGGCCTCCTATCAAAATCTTCAGAGGAAAAAATGTACAAGAAAAAGGTAACAAAACATTTATGAGATAAATATATACTCTTCAAAACCTGAAAATTATTTTCCATCTTATTGATTAAAATAATGGGCTGAACTGTCAGAGCTCTGAGACAAGTACTTATCTATCTGTTGAGACGGGTATTAAAACAAAATACCTGTGCTCCATTCTGTAAAGGAAATTGTTCCAAATCGCTCCCTCTGAGGAATGGCTCAGGTGAGTCGGATGCTAAGGAGCAAAAACTGAGAGCAACACCAAGGTCTAACCCTAACCATTGTTCACACTGCCGGCTCCGTGTGGGGGACAGCTGCCTGCGGCCACCGCCCAGACCCCGGCACCCCGATTCCGCGCCATCCATGACAACTGATCACCATAGGAGCTCGGCACACCTGGTGTGAGCCACCTGCGCTCAGGCGTGTCCCAGCACCACGGCCCACACGACTCTCCAGCTGCGGCAGGTGGTGAAGAAACTGCCTTTGCTATCCCCTTGTCAGGTGTGTCACCGTGCACGAACAAAATGCCTCATACGTATGGCAAGGGTTTAAATAACAGATTGTCAACCCATTCATTAGTTCCAAAACTTGAACTGGGTCACTAAGGGACAGTTATGCTCTATAACCACCTGGGGCGCAAAGAAGAAAGGCACACCGCTTCCAGAAGGGTCCCCAATAGAGCCTGGCAGGCCATGAGGATGCCAATGTCACAGCAGAGTCAACACATTTATCCCCCCAGGAATAGCAGGCAAATCCACAGCGAGGCCCCACTTCACAGCCAGCAGGGCAGCTGGGACCAGGCAACACCCAGTCCAGGGAAAAGTAGAGAGACGAAAACCCTCACGGGCTGCTGCTGGAAACGTAAATGGTGAGTGAGCCACTGTGGAAAACAGTTTGACTGTTTCTTAAAACATCAAACACGGATTTACTCTACCCTCCAGCAACTGCGCTCCTGCGTATCCGGCCGACAGAAATGGAAATGCATGTCCACACAGACACCTCACAGCGGCACTACAGCCCAAACACGGCGACACCCAAGTGTCCGGCAGCTGGTGAGTGGACACGCCAGATGTGGCCCATCACACAGCGGGACTCGACTTGGCAACAACAAGGGAAGAACCGCCAACACTCTGCAACACAGAGGAAGAACTCGATCCACGCACACAAAGGACTAGATACTTTATGATTCCATGTGCGGTGGATGTCCAGAAAAGGCAAACCCATGAAGTCCGAAGTCTGAAGAGCGGAGCTGCCTGCGGCTGAGGTGGTCGTGGGGACTGACTGCAAATGGGCGCGAGGACCTTCTTGGAAATGCTCTCAAACTGGATTATGGGGATGACCACAAAACTCGTATTTACGAAGGCCACTGACTTATAGACTTAATATGGGGCAACTTAGGGCAAGTAAATTATGCATCAACAAAACCGCGGAAAACTTGACCCTGGGGGACAAGGCCACGTACCATACCAGGGCGCCTCGACCTCCGCACGGTGGCGTCTCGGGCCAGACACTCCCACACCGTGTGCACTGCAGGGCACTCAGCAGCGTCCCATCAGAGGCCAGCAGTGGGGGCCCCCTGCTCCCCAGCTGTGATAACCAACGACGTCTCCGGACAGCGCCACATGCCCCACAGGGGGAGAACCAACCCCGGCGGGCAACACTGGCCGGGGCCTGTTGTTCCCTGATCTGCTTCTTCTGCTCCATAACCACTGGGGACAACTCTCTAGGCCAGCATGTCATTCTGCCTGAACCTCTGTGGAGCCACGTTGCATCCCGCTGTATGGGTGACCGTGAATCGCATCGAACCCCAACGTGCCTGCATCACTGGGGCAAGGCTGCAGGGAATGTCCTCACACGAGACCTGCACAGCACCTCTGAGGAAGAAATTCCTGGGGCTGGGGCTGCTGGCCAGAGAGCATACAATACACATTACGAGCATCTATTTTAGCATCTCAGGTTTATTTCAGTGGGCACGACACCCACGAGAGTCGCTCTGTGACAGTGCCCTGGACACGAGAAAGCCTGAGAAGGGTGGCTGCTGTGACCATGGTGTTCATACCTAGTGTGAGCCGAGCACAGCCCTAGAGAAATGACAGCCCGGGAATCCTCACACCCACAGTTGTAACGCAGCTCGGCCCCGAACGTGCCGCGGTAATGCTGGGGTGAGTCAGCTGAGGTCCCCGACCATTCAGGAAGAGGAAGACCTTGTCATTTTACCAGTTGACAGATGCCCCTGGTCTGGACAGGGCACGGCAGCTAGGCCACAGACCAGGCAAGGAGGTCACTGCTGCCAGCTGCTTCAAGAATGCTGGGGCCAGACACAAGGCGGCAAAATTCCAAGGCACTTCACGCACGCCTTTTTCCAGCCACTGAGGATAAACGGCCGTCCTGCACCACAGACATTTGTCCTGCCAAAGGGCTCCGAAAGAGCATTTCTGCCCCCCACAGTAAAGGACTCAGATGGCTCCCACACCACGGCTGGGGCCAGCGAAATCCTGAAGCCAGAGACCCTGAAACATGACCTGCTAGTCTCCAAGGACGCTGGATCTCTCTGTTCTGAACCAGGTAAGTGAAGGTCAGAGAGGCAGTGACTGGCTGAAGACCGTAAAGCCATGGCAGCCAGACAGCCTTGCTGGCCCACCTCCCTGGGGCCGCCGGGAAGCCCCCAACTTTCCCGCTGAGTGGTAGGCTCCAACGCCAACATCAGCTCACCAGAGAGTCTGACTTAGAGAAAAGGCTGCGGCACTTCTATTATTTAATTCTTCCCTGTTCGTTAATGTGTTGCGCTCCCATCCCAGGCCCTCAATCTTGTTCTTTCAGGTGGAGACTTGAGGTCACCCCTGACAGGCCTGTATCAGCGGACAAGGGCCCCAGTAACAGGTGCTCGGCATTTGTGTCTGGACCGTGTGAAACGATGTTTTCTTCCTGGCACAGCTAAATGGAGGCCCCAAAGGTAAGCTGCAGACTCTAGAAAATGAGACAAGCATGGCTTTTATAAACACTAGGGTATGGAAGACACTCTGGGAATGGTCGAAGAATAAAAAGAAAGAAAAGAGGACCTATCGCTAAGCAGGGAAACTCAGCCAGCTGTCTGCCAAGACAAGAGGGCGAGCCGAACCAGTGAGAGGACAGTTAATTCCTTAATAGATGTTTTCAGCACACTGGTGAACGGCCTCTTGTTTGTGAAAGGGTCTGGAACAGGACCAAAACCCACAAACTCACCAGATCCTGCAGCCGGGGAATTCCACACTAAAGCAAAAGCCTTATTCAAACACAAAAGTGCTCTACCTAAAAAATAGTTCTAATTACTTTTTAAGACAGGTTCTCAAAATATTGATTTAATTTTATACTGTTTATCTAAAATTAGTAATAGTTATCCTAACAGATTTTTAACAATAAATACTATTAAAAAACCAAAGTGAAAGGCTCACATGTCCCTTTAAGGGCTTTTAAATAGTCTCTTGGCTGTGCGTACCCATTATCTTATAGAGACAAAAGGCCTATCAGGTGCCCGGGGACCGCCGCACTCAGAAAGGCCTTCCAAAAATCCGCCCCTGCGACCCAGCCTGCCGCTCGGTGGCACGCACATGTGTCTGTGTGAGCGCCAAGGAGTGCGTGTGGAACAGCAAATGAGAAAGCGGGGTACACAGCAAGTCCCTACAGCACGATCTCCTGTTTCTTCAAAAATAGAGCCCCGGCTGGTGTGGCTTAGTGGATCGTGTGCCGGCCTGCGAACCAAAGGGTCACTGGTTCGATTCTCAGTCAGGGCTCATGCCTGGGCTGCAGGCCAGGCCCCCAGTGGGGGTCACACATGAGAGGCAACCACACATTGATGTTTCTCTCCCTCTCTTTGTCCTTTCCTTCCCCTCTCTCTAAAAATAAATAATTAAAACTTTTGAAAAAAATGGAAAAAACTACGCAAACAGGAGCGCACAGCGCTGCGTCCCGCTGCACACAGGACACCTCTGACCGGAAGCCCTTGACCCACCTATCGCTGCGGCGGGGGGAAAGACTCACCACTGCATGGACGCAGACACGGGCTGGAAGACGCCCTCACACCAGAAACACTGAAACCCAGGAAACTGGGTGTCGGAGCCACGCCATGGCGGTGTCGCAACGATCAGGAAAACGTTAGCATGCTATACTGTCTCTGGAGAGTGTTTACTGATGTTTAAAATATTTTGCTTTTCAACCAACTCACCTTCATGTCAACTTTCGCCTCACAGGCAGGCAACAGCTGGCAGCAGCTTGTTTTCAGACTAACAGGTAAGTGTCAGGAACTAGGGGCGTACCCGCACCGGGCAAATCTAGCAAGTCTGATGACAGTGAGAAGTACATCCGGAAACCAGAGTTCACACTTGTGGCAGCACCTTCACGCCTCTGCCGGTCCCTCCCCACTGGGGCACTGCATCCAACGGGACTTCATCTCACTAATGAGAAAACTAAGGGACCGATTGTTAATCTCAACTCCCTAAATGTTACCTGACCACATTCTCTTGAAATACACTAAGTCCAAGAACAGCTGAAAATTGCACATGGAGGGCAGAAAGAAGACAAAGAGCCTGGGTCACAGCACCATAGAAGACTCTAGAATCGGAGGTCTATCTGTTGTTTTTTACGCAACATCACTGTACGGAAACACCATGAAATCCAGTCACCATCCTTCTAGAACGGGGTGGGAGGGACCGCACTGGCCGTCGCAGAAGAACAGAGCATGTCCCCTGGTCAGGGACAATGGAAGGCCAGACCAGACACACGGGGAAGGAGAGGCGGGGGGTGGGGGTGGGTGTTCCAGTCCTGGTGCACAGGCAGGGCGGTGACTGCCCCCAACGAAGGAGCCTTTCCCACCTCAAAGCCGCAGCTCTCGGAACTTCCTGAAGCTGAGGCCACGCCTGCTGTTGGAAGCTAACTCAGCACAGAACATCGGATATTTGTTATTTCAAAACTCTACAAACACATAATGCTCACTAAACCTTTGGTGCTAAGGAAACACTTTCATTTCTTCTGGACAAACATTTGTGTTATCTGTGGCCCTTAGAGTAGTGGGCCAGAGAAGAGCTCCATTTCAGAGACACGCCTAGCCTTTTTTCTAATCAACACCCCTGAGCACAGCCACACTGTCAAATACGATGCACAGATCAAATTTCCAGTAGAGTCTTAAGACTAACAACATGTATGATTAACTTACATGATCAATGCCTCCCATTCAAAAAAATTCTCTTCATTCATGGGGCCTGCAGGAAAAGAAAAATATCCACATTGTCACTCTGAAGGCAACTTTAGCTATTAGAAGTAAGTTAGAAAAAGATTAACTTTAGTATCTCACCTGCCACAATTCCTTCCGGAGGATTCAGTGTTAATTCTATAAAATTAAAAAGTAAAACCATTATGAAACGGAATGACTATTATTTCGAAATTTTAACAACTGTAAAAAATATACAAATTATAAATTACATAGTATACATATTAGCAGATCAAAATTCTTTGTCCAAAGTGGATTCCTGCTCCAGTTACATTTCTGATAAAGACTATGTGAACAGTTCTTTATACCAGCAAAAAAAGCAGGATTTTAGAGCTAGAAACCCCTTCATTTTACAAATGAAGAAACAAACAAAAAGATTTAACTGTCTTTCCAAAGTACTCCTGTCGGTTATTTTTTTTCCAGATTTTTTTTAAAAGATTTTATTTATTTCTATTCAGAGAGAGGGAAGGGTGGGGTAAAGAGAGGGAGAGACATCAGTGTGTTTGAGATATATCAAGCAGCTGCCTCTTGCACGTGCCCCAACTGGGGACTGGCCCGCAACCCAGGTGTCTGCCCTGACTGGGAACTGAACCAGCGACCTTGTGTTTTGTAGGACAACGCTCAGCCGACTGAGCCCTGCCAGTCAGGGCTGCTGCTGGTTATTTTGATTAAAGCCCGTAACTCAAACACAGTATATTATTTTCCAAATGCAAGGCATCTCCTGTCACTCACTCTGAGGCAAACTAGAGATGTGACCAGAGCTGAGGCTTCAAAAGCCTGACTCTGAATCAAGTGCATCGAGCGCTGTCCGGCCCGCCCGCCCACCCGCCGCCATCACCACTGCAACTCTACGAGCCCTGTGCAGGTGAGAGTCCGCAGAATACCCAGCTTCAGCACTGGCACTGATGGCAGAAACAGAACGAAACAAGCCCGCAGCAGCGGCACTGCTCAGCAACTTACGAGTAGCAGCTGATGAAAAACTTGTGGCCCAGCTCCTGTCATGTAGAAACTGTCACTACGAAATGTCATTTTAACTTATAAGGCGTATTTAAGAGAGCAGAAAGATAAGCCCCAGAGGAAGATGATATTTGCAACAGATGATATTTGCAACAAAGGGCAAACACCTGACCTTCTAAAGAACACCTTACAAATCAATAAACATACAGAAACAATCCAAAAGAAGAGTCAAGCACAAGAAGTGAACAGGCACTACACACACATGCGCATGCGCGGTCAATAAACCTGAGAAGGCGTCCACCTCATTAACCACAGGGAAACGCAAACTGAAGTCACAGTGAGGCAGCACCGCCCCACCAGAGTGACCCAGTCACCGATGTTTAGAAAACTGACAGTAAGAAGTGTCCCCATGGATGGGGAGCCACGGAGACGCACTGCTGGGCAGAGTGCAGATCGCTCCTTTGGAAATGAGGGTGCGGTCACCCACTATGACCCAGCAACTCCTCGCAGGAGTACAAACACATATGTGAGCATACGTGCACCAAGAGACATGTCTAATAACCTTTTTCTTCACTTGCTGACATCATCACTCAGAAGAGCTTCAGATTCTAAGTAGCAAACAACATACTTCTGTGCAGGCAACTTGTAACAAATTGTAACAACCCCCTATGAATCCACCTCTGAAAAAATGTGGGGAAATAACAGGTAAAATGTCACTGGAATAATCACAGAGTTTGATATTTAACATTTTGGCACACTTCCTAAAGAGACAGAGTAGATGTGGACCAAGGAAACTAGTTTAAGCAAGTGAGCATTCAATGGCCCTAAATCTTATAAACAAAAAACAATTTAAATATTTCACCACTGCCCTGGAAATAGTGCTGTAACTGGTTTAGAAGATTGCGCGTGTCTCTATTTTGCTATGTAATTTTATGTATTGGAAAGTACACAGTTAACAATTCTAGTCACAAAAGCACTCAATTCCAGGTGATATTTCTTCTCTTTACATTTGCATCTTGGTCACCGCTGAAGCTTTCAGGAGCTACACAAAGCCATGTATAGCTCCTTGGCCAACCACTTATCAATATCAATCAACATATTATCAATTACCAGAACACTTTTTCTCTGCCAAGCACTATTTTAGGCAGTGGAGAGGTAGTGGTGAAAGCTACAGACAAGGTCCCCACCTTAAATGAGTTTTTGTTCTAGTGAAGAAAGACAGGTAATGAACAAGGAGACATAAATAAAACAAGTTTCAGATATTAGTGAGTGTCGTGAAGAATGTGACAAAGTCAGTGGCAGATATACCGAGGTAGCCAAGACAGGCCTTGCTGGGGAAATGATATTGGAAGTGACTTCTCTCTCTTTTCTTTTAATTTTTTTTTTAAACTGAGATGCAAAAAGGTGTACAACAGAGTGAGTCAATACTTATACATATTGGAAAATGGTAAATGAAATAACCCCACTAAACATCCATCAATGCGCACAGTTATAATTTTTTTTAAGACCTACTCTCTCAGCAACTTTCCAAGATGCAGCGCAGTGTTGTTAGCTAAGGTCACTACATGTGATGCAGTACATTACACCCGAGAACTTACTTTATAACTGCAGATTTGTACCTTTTGACCCTCCTTCACCCATTTCACCCACCCCCACTCCCACCTATAGCAACCACCAATCTCTTCTCTGTACCTAGGAGTTCACTTTTGGGTTTTCTTAAGATTCCACTTGTAAGTGAGATCATACAGTATTTGTCTTTCTCTGATTTATTTCACTTAGCAGAATGCTCTTCAAGCTCCATTCATGTTGGAGCAAAGAATAAGATTTCCTTCTTTTTATGGCTCAATAATATTCCATTGGATATGTACTGTATATTTACAGCAGCATTGTTCATAATGGTCAAAAAACAAACCCAAGTATCTTATCAATTGTAGAAGAGCCTTGGCCGGTGTGACTCAGTTGGTTGGAGCAGTGTACTATAACCAAATGGTTGCAGGTTCAATTCCTGGCCAGGGCACATACCCAAATTGTGAGTTCAAGCCCTGGTCCTGGCAAGTATAGGAGGCAACCAATTGATGCTTCTCTCTCACATCGATGTTTCTCTCTCTCCCTCCCTCTCTCTAAAAGCATCGGGGGCAGGGGGAAGCAACAAAAATGGCACACAGCTACACATATTACTTTGTGCATGAGTACACAGACCTAAACACTATATAGAACACTGTGTGTGTGTATGTATATACACACTCATAATGTAGAATATACACACAACACAAATACACAAGTACATTTGCAGATAGATTACATGTGTCAATAAGCAGGCAAAGCTGATCTCAGAGATTAAGGATGCACGCTTTGGTGGAAAAGCAAAGCTAAACAAGGAGGAGACTCTCTCACAAGGCAGAGCTGCCTGGGGGTGGGGGCCCACACTGTGGGGCTCTCGAGGGCTGTCCCCTGGCTGCTGGTGCTCACTCTGAGAACTCCCTGAGCTGAATGTGTCTTTCCTTGTACTTTCCTTTGTTGGTTATGTTTCAAGCTAGTAAACAGTTTTAAAAGCTGTTACCACAACAGTCCCGACAGGGAATATGAAGCCACAGGTCAGAGTGACAACTGTGAAAGTGGTAACGAATGAAGAGGCTGGGGCTCTTGTCCACAGGCAGAGGTGACAGGGCTTGCTGATGGAGCCAATGTGCTATGTGAAGACAAACGAGGGGTCCACACCACCGAGTGAGTTGTGGCGCCCTCACCGCACTGGAACGGGGAAGTTCTCACGCCGAGACAACAGTAAACAGACCAGCAGAGGTGACTCTGAAGCTCCAGGGAGGGTGGATGTTGGAGACGGAAAGTGAGGAGCTGCCGCGTGTGCAGTGCCCAGAGCCCAGGGGCCTGATGGGCCTCCCCAGTGCGGTGTTTCTACAGGGGGCCGTTTCCAGGCTGCACAGTGACTCGGGGACACTGCTGCCATTGGTAGGAAAGGACCAGGAATGCTGAACATTCTGCCACAAACAAGTCCCATACAAGGAAAAATTATACTCAAAATACTAGTAACACCTGTGGGGAAACGCTAACCCAGTAGACAGGTGGTAAAGGGACAGAAGAGAGACAGGTCTGTTACCGAGGGTGTGCCAGCACCAAGAAGGGGAAGAGGAAGAGACAGCAGATGTTAGGGGAGGCCAGTGAAGTAACACAAATGAGTGTCCGTCGGTCCCAAATGCCAAGTGCATTAAGTACTTCAAGGAGGGAAAAACCAAGTGCAAATGAGGTCAATTACCAACAGGGCTGAGACCCTTGGATTTGGCATGACAGACTCCACCGGCCACTCTCTATATCTCTTCACAGTAGCAGAATGGGAGAAGTAACCCTAGGATCCAACTCGCCAGGCTTTATACCCCTAGTCATCCAAAATCTCATCTGATTTCTCTAAGTCAAATAGCCTTTTTGTAAGAACAGAAAGTAAACAACAGATTAAGGCAGAAGGTTACAACTTGCTAAGAGGAACAGGGGCGTAGGGGAGCCAGAGAGGCAGGCGGGGGACAATGTAGATGGGAATGGGAGTGGAGTGCCTAAGAGCAACACAGAGAAATAATCACACCAATCATTTTAATGGGATCGTACACCAAAAGGAGCTGGCTTTCTTCTTCATTTGTGGAGTTTCCCCTTGGAACTTCCCTCTGTGCCACCCTCCCTTTAGGGAGAGGCACAGGGCTGTCCAAACTGAGTCCCACATCCAGCAGCCTTCCCACCAGCATTCTTATTCGACAGCGGCATCTGCTGGTCGGTGCAGAACTGCAGCAACCCCGTTCACCAGTGGAGGGAATGCTCCAGACTACACGCACAACCATACAGTTTCATGTTTACAGATTAAAAACAACTTCAAAAAGAGAAGCAAAATCTTAACAATGTCAGAGAAATTTGAAAACACCACGCCACTGATTCCTTGACAATGTTAAGTTGGTAAAAGCATTTTTTAAAAGTGCCTTCAAAAACAGCTGCCACAAAAAGTGAAGTACAAATTTACCCTCCGACCCAGCAATCCGCGTCTCAGAATCTATCCCATGGAAACACTAGTAAAAATAAGGAAAGATACATGCACAGGGCTATCGTTTCAGGACCATTTGTAACAGCAAAAACTGGAACCAACCCAAACACGATCCATAGGGGACCTGCCAAATTATGTTCCATCTACCGAGAGAATACCTGCAGCTGTAAAAGGGAATGACGAACCCCTCTGTGCACCAGCACAAGATGTATCGAATGAAAAAGCGAAGTGGAGTAAAGTGTGTAACGTGGATTCAGGGTAACAACTGAGGTTATTGGAGGGACTCTAATACAACCCAACTGGTGTCCTTAAAAGAAGATCAGGCCTCAGGAGGTTACATTATACAAAGAATCCTTACAACTTAATAAAACAAACTGAAACATGAGCAAAAAACTCAAGACATGTCTTCCAAAAGATATTACAGATGGCATATAAACACATAAAATGATACTCATCGTGTCACTGGTCACTATGAAAATGCAAATTAAAACCACAATAAGAGGATGGTGACTTAGAAAGATCTTTGGCTCACTACCCTGAACAGACACACATTTAACACATACGAAACAATTTCCTCTTAAAACAAAACACACACACACACACACACCCTTAAAGGCTAGCTGAGTGGTAACTACACATCGGGCAAACAGAGAAAAACTTCCCTGCTCCAGAACACCAGCATCTCCTGGCAGGGAGCCTCACCACATGTCTGGTGCCCTAATTTTTGCAGCTGCCACACAGGGGATGCCTCTTGATTGTCTAGCTCTGGAAGCCAGGAGACCTTGTGCTCCTGGTTACATGGGACCATAATAATCGGAGTAACCCAGAAAAGAGTTCATACCCTAACCTGGCACCCCAATTTTTGTGAATGCTGCCAGGCAATACCTCTGTATCACCTAGCTCTAGTGGCCAGTGGGGCTTACACTCCTGGGCCCCTCGGAGTGTAACAACAGGGAAAGAGTTCTCCAACAGCTACCACCCCCGGTTCACAGCAAGAGGCAACAGACCCAAGAGCTTGGTCTTCCTGTGAAGGACTGTTAGTAAGTCATCACGGCTGCAGCCTGTGGGGCAGGCTTCTAACTGAACTGCACTCCTTTCCGGAGACCGCAGAAGGCAAGTGCTAGCATCGCACGGACCCTCCGCTGAGCTCCAGCATGCCAGTGTCTCTTGGAGGGGAGCTTTAGGCATGCTTGGTGCTCTGGTTCTTGTGGCTGCAAAGGGCTGCCCCTTGGTCACCTTGCTGTGGCAGCAGGAGTTGCATTCTTGGGTCCCACAAGACTGGCAATCAAAGAGATTATCCTGGGCAGGCTACCCTATTCCTTTATGATTCGTGTAACCCCCAGGGTGCCCCAGGGCACTGCAGAGACCATGGACTGTGGTACACCCCCAGCCGTGAAGGAGGCTTCTTTCCTTGTCCTGGAGCTTCAGCCTGAGAGGCAGCCTTCAGGTCTGGCACACATTCAGTGGCCTCCATACCGTACTTTGCCATGTATAATGTGCACTTTTTGCCCAAATTTTTGAGGGAAAAATAAGGATGTGCATCATACATGGGTAGTACTAATTCCAATCATACATGGGAATTAGTACTAAAACATGGGTGCGCATTATACATGGCAAAATACGGTAGCTGCTCTCAAGGAACCTAGGCTGCGGACGCTATCTTGGCACTCTCCCTCTGCCTTGCTCCAGCTCCAGTTACACCCAGATACACTCGCCTGGAGCCTTGGTACATAACACACGTCTGAGGCCACAATCTCTATGTCTTCCAGCCAAAGGACACCTCCAGACTGCCTGGCTCTGGTGGCCGAGGAGGCTTATACTTGCAGTCCCACAGGACTGCATACATCTACATACTTTTAAAAGCTGCTGCCTGAGGGTCTGGCCTACAATCAACCTGGATCCAGGAGGTGAGAGCTTCCCCTTTGGGACACTGACAGGTCTTGGCACACCCTCAACTGCGGCTTGCACAAGCACAAAAATTTGAGAGACAACCAAGAGCTGAGGCAGGGCTGAATGACAACGTTCATCTTTTACGTGAGGCCACTCCCCTTCAAGATGAGAGGTGGTTGTTTCACCTACTGTATCGAAACCAACACAGAGTCAAGCAAAATGAAAAACAGAGAAATACAGTGCAAATGAAAGAACAAGATAAACTTCAGAAAAAAATCTTAATTAAACAGAGGTAAGTAATCTACCTGATAATGAGTTCAAAGCAATGGTCATAAAGATGCTTGCCAAACTGGGAAGAAAAATAGATGAACAAAGAATGAACTTCAACAAAGAGATGAAAAACATAGAAAATACCGACAGAAGTCACAGAGCTAAACACACACACACACACACACACTCTCTCTCTCTCAAAATAACTGCCCTCAAAAAATATCCTGGAAGGGCTCAACAGCAGACTAGATGGAGCAGAAGAAAAGATAAGTCAACTTCAAGACAAGGTAGTGAATCTCACCCCATCAGAGCAGCAAAAAGAACGAAAAAAGTGAAGTTTAAGGAAATTATGAGACGAGATAGAATGGATTAATGTTTATATCCTAGGGGGCTCCCAGAAGAAGAGAGAAAGAGGAGGAAACCTTATTTGAAGAAATAATGGTGGTGGGGGTGGCGTGGAGGTGGGCAAACAGGGGAGGGGGGAGTAATGGGGACATCTGCAATAGTGTTGACAGTAAAAATAAAGAAAAAGAAGAAGAAGTAAAGGCTAAAAACTCCTCTAACCCTGAAAAGAAAATAGACACTCTGATCCAAGAAGCCCAGAGAATTCCAAATAAGAGAAACCCCCCAAAACATGCTAAGATGCATTAAAATTAAAGTGTTAAAAGTTAAGTTAAAAAGAGTATTAAAAGCAACAAGAGAAAACTTCTTGCATACAAGGGGGACCCCCATGAGACTAACAGCAGATTTTTCAGCAGAAACTTTGCGGACCAGAAGGGAGTGGCATGATATATTCAAAAGGCCGAAAGAAAGAAAAAAAAACCCTGAAAACCAAGAATAATCTACCCAGCAAAGTTATCATTCATAAATGAAGGAGAAATAGTACTGAGACAAGCAAAAGCTAAAGAAATTCATCACCACCAAATCAGATGTTATAAGAAATAAAAGAACTTCTTCAAACTGAAAAAGAAAAGGTGTTAGTAACACGAACATATATGAAAGAAGAACTCTCACTGGAAAAGTGAATACATAATAATCACTTATAAAGCTAGTATAAAGGTTAAACAACAAAAGCAATGAAAAAACTAGTTAGAATAACTAGTTAAAGGCTACACAAGATAAAAAGATGTAAAATGTGACATCAAAAACAAAATGTGGCAGTGAGGAGAGAACTAATGTTGAGCTTTAAAATGTGATAAAACTTAATTATCAACATAAAACATACTGTTATAAATATAGGCTGTTATATATAAGCCTTATGACAACCATAAAGCAAAAACCTATAAGAAACCTACCAAAAGTAAAGAGAAAGGAATCTAAGTGTGCCACTAAAGGAAGTCATCACACCACAAAGACAGAGAATGAGAAGGAACAGAAACAACTACAGTACAAAAAGCCAGAAAACAATGAATAAAGTGGCACTAAGCATGTGGCTATCCATAATTACCTTAAATGTATATGGACTAAATTATCTAATCAAAAGACAGGGAGTGGCCAAACGGATAAGAAAGTCCAGGTCCATCTATATGCTGCCTATGACAGACTCGATTTAATGTAAGGACACACACGGGCTGAAAGTGAAGGGTTAGGAAAAGATGTTCCATGAAACGGATGGCAAAAGAAAGCTGGAGAAGCTCTGCTTGTCTCAGACAAAACAGACTTTAAAAAAAAAGTGGGGGGGGGGAGGCTGTAATAAGAGACAAAGATGGGCATGAGATAATGATAATAAAGAGGTCAACCCAACAAGAAGATACAACATTTGGAAGTTTTATGCATCCAACGTAGGAAAACCTAAATACATAAAAGGAGTATCAGTAGACCTAAAGGGAGACATCACAATACAATAATAGTAGGGGACTTCAATACCCCACTTACATCAATGGATAGGTCATCCAGAAAGAAAATCAATAAGGAAACATCAGCATTAAATAGATGAGCTTAGCCAGTATTAACATAACATTCCACCCAAAAGCAAAAGGATACACATTCTTCTTAAATGCCATGGAGTATTTCCCAAGATAGATCATGTGTCAGGCCACAAAACAAGAGAATTCAAATCTTAGCAGGCATCTTTTCCACCCACGGTGGTATAAAACTAAATACTGATTACATGAAGAAAACTGGAAAATTCACAAATATGTGGAGATTAAACAACATGCAACGGAACAACCAATGGGTCAAAGAAGAAATAGAATGAGAAATAAAAAAATACCCTGAGACAAATGAAAATGAAAGTGAACATACCAAAATTTATGGGATGCAGCTAAGCAGTTCTAAGAGGGAATTTTGTAGCAATAAAATGCCTACTTTAAGAAACAAGAAAAATCTCAACTAAACAACCTAGCATTTATTAACATCTCAGGGAATTAGAAAAAGAACCAAACAAAGCCCAAAGTTAGTAGAAGGAAGAAAATAACAAAGATTAGAGGAGAAATAAATGAAAGAAACTAAAAAGACAACAGACAATATCAGTAAAACTAAGAACTGAGTCTTTGAAAACGTAAAATTGACAAACCTTTAGCCAGACTCGCCAAGGAAAAAAAAAAGAGAACTCAGTAAGTAAAATTGGAAATAAAAGATGTCATAATTGATACCACGGAAATACAAAGGATCGTAAGACACCACACTATGAACAACTACACCCTGACAACTTGGACTGGTCACAATGTAATTATGCTGAATGAAAGGAGCCTGGCAAAAACGATCCATAGTGACGGATAACAGACCAGATGTTGCCCGGGACCTGGAGGCCAGGAGGGAGAAAGAGGAGCTGGGTTACGAAGAGGCAGGAGGGACTTCAGAGGGCAGTGGTCACGCTCCTCGTCCTGATTGTGGTGACAGCGTCACCGATGTGTGCACCTCTAAATCCACTGTGCGTACACTCCAAATGTACCAGCCTAATGTACGTCAATTATACTTCAATGAACTGCTTCAAAAAAAAGTGTGGCTGTAAAAAACACCGCCCCAAAGGCTGAAAGGACAATCACAAACAGGGATAAGATAACTGTAACACGAATCACCAAAAAAGGACTGGAGATAGACACAAGGACAGGAAATGTATAAAGAACTCCCACAAACCAGTAAGAAACAGGCAAACCAGCCTACAGAAATCTGGTAAAAGATATGAGAAACAGTTCACAATAGAAAAACACAAACGGCCTGCAAACATGACAGGATGCTCAACTTCATTCATGTTACGGTATACGAATCAAAGCACACCCATCGGGTTGATAAAAACAGAGACCACACACCTGCGAGGTGTTAGCGAGCATCCGAGGCACCGTGCGTGGGAACAGCACGCTGAGAACCGGTCGAGCTGCTCCTGTGAGAGCTCCAGGAATGCATCACGCCCTGCACGCGGGCACGAAAACGTTCCTAGAAACACCGTCTACATGTTCATGAAGTGCTGGAAATAACCTAAATGCCCACCAATAATGTAATAAACTTTGGCTTATTTACCAAACAAAACACTGCTTAGCAGTGAAAACGAACTCCAGGTATATGCTTTAAAATATATGGGTCTCGGAAACAGTGCTGAGCAAAAGAGTCGATCTGCGGAACATATATGGTAAAATTACATTTCTATTAAGTACAAGCAGACAAAGGTAGGTGCTATGTTGTTTATACGTATATTAAGTGGTAAAACTGAAGGAAAAGAATAATTTACACACAATTCAGTGGCAGTAACTTCTCGTGGCGGTGGAAGGTGCACAAAGATTCCTAAGTTACTGCTGATGTTCTATTTCTTAAGCTCGGTGTCTTGGCTACAAATGTTCATTTTACCATTCATCTGAACACACACATTTTGCATACTTTTACATATATAATACATTTCACAATAAAAAATGTTGGAAAAAGCTAAAAAGGGATAATGACAGGAAGAGATGTAAGTTCCAGGAAGGACAGGTTGAGGCTGGTGGTTCAGGAACAGCTTCTCCAGGGCAGCAGAGCGCAAGCGATGAAGATACCCAGGAAAAGAACGCACTGGCCCAGACAGGAGTGTGCAGACAATGAGGCCGATGGGGCTGGAGAGCAGGGTGCCAGGGCGGAGGAGGAGATGAGGTCAGAGAAGCAAGAGAAGGGCCTGGGCATGTTGCGCCTAACAGGTCACGGCAAGGACTTTGGTTCTTACTACAGCCGAGGTGCCAGGCAGAGTGACATGATCTGACTTCCTGCTGTTTTAAAACTAGAACCAAGTGAGGCAAGAGCAGAAAGCAGAAGACCCGTCAAGACGGAGGTCATGCAAGCCTGGGGACCGGCTGGATCCCGTGCGGGACTCAGGATGAAGTCTGAGGTAGGACATCAAGTTACTTGTGGATGGACACAAAAGAAAGAGTGAGAGTCAGGATGGACACAATGTTTTGAGCCTCCAAAACAGGAATAATGAGGCTGCCAATGCTTGAGATGGGGTTGGGGTGCAACAACGATGCAAGAACAGGGTCTCAGTTTTACACATGTGAGTTTGGGGTTCCTATTAGATACTATGCTGGGCAGAATATGCCTCCCCGAATATGTGAAAGTGACCTTATCTGGAAATGGGGGCCTTGCAGATGTACTCAGTAAAATGAGGTCATACTAGTCTGGGGTGGGGCCTAACCCAATGACTGGCAAGTTTACAGGAGGAGAAGAGAGTCATCCACATGAAGACAGAAGCAGAGACTGGAGATACACTAGAAAAGGTCAAGGAGCACGAAGGACTGCAGGGACCACCGGAAGCTGGAATAGGAAAGAAGGGAAGGGAGGGTGGCCCTTCAGACACCTTGATCTGGGCTTTCTGGCCGTCAAAACTGTGAAAATAAATTTCTGTTGCATTAAGCCACCGAGCTTGTGCTACTTTATTTCAGCCACCCCAAGAAGCTCATACCTACGTCTACCTCTGATATCCCTAGGAGAAGCTAGATGATGTACGAGGACAAAACCTCAAGAAGATACCAGTTGAAAACATTTGGGGATTCTTCCCGGCTCTCTCTTTTTTTTCTGGTTTTAAGAACTTAGGCAAATCATTTTGCTTCTGTTAATTCAATTTCCCGTAAAATCAGAAGCCTGAACAGAGTACTTGAGGTCCTACCACCTCTAAATTCCTGTAGTTCTAGGGCTATTCTCCAGTCAAGTTGAGCAATGCAAAGACTGGATGGAAGCAGCAGCCTGGACTTAATATAATTCCTTCTCTACAGAAATGAGAAACTAATTCCTGCTTGAAGTCTAAACAAAACAAACTAACACAGATCCAGAAACAGAGACCAGGATGACAGGAAATGCTAAATGTTCCTACACATTGATCCCCCTTCCCCCCCCCCCACCCCCAGCCAGCATCCTTCCCACAGGGAGACAAGGGCATCAGCCTCTCTCCCCAACCTCTGTTCAGAGTGAACCATCTCTCCGCACGGTCGCCTCCCATTTCTCTCTTAAATACATGTTTCTACTATGCAGGACACGAGGAGGTGAGCACTGTTTATACATTTTAATGACTCTGCATCTGTAACACTCTGGTTTGCTCCCGCCAAACATCGGCCCTTCCCTCGCGCTGCCACTGATATGGTTCAGGAAATGGAGCTGCACGCATATCTACCAATTATTTTTATGACTTCATTATGTCAGTTTACTTTCGACTTTCTTCTGAAGGTAATGTCCATGTAATTATAACAATAACTGCTAACATTATTGACAGCTACCTATCAGGTATCCTGCAAAGCACTAGTCTTCCCAGGGGAGGAAAATGCAGGGGTTAAAAGCCAAGGCCAAGGTCAGAGCGCTAGGAAGTAGAAGCTCCAGAGGCCCTGTCCTTAACCAGAAGGGGGCTGCCACCTTGCCTCACCAGCTAGGCGATGGGATGGCATGTCAGGACCTGTCACAGGTGATTCTCCCAAGGGAGTACTCTGCTATGAAAATGTAGAATATGGAACGTTCCTAGGTTCTCATTTCTTCCTTTGCTCCCCCCAAATATTAGAAAAATCTACTGGCTAAAAAAGCACTGAGGTTTTCTGAACGCCACCTAGGAAGAGTAACAGGTGGTGGCACTGTTCAAGACCGCCATTCCCTCATTAAGGAGAAAACCAAAGTTAAACTGTCACCTCAGACTCATCACAGTGCGTTTTTTCTCTTAAAATACTTTTTTAACTTCTCGGTAGGCAATTGAAGCTTTCCTCCCCTCCTCTCACTGCACGTGGGCGAAGCTGGAACTAGGGAATTGTCCAAATTACTAAAAGGGCCAAAGACGAAGACAAACAGCAAATGATGACTGAATGTAACTGTGAACATTTCTGAACCAGCGCAGCATTAACTTCCACTTCTGTCCTGTAACGCATCCTCCGTACAAGTTCACGGACACGTCGAGGAGGCGGCGGCGTGCACAGCGGAGCAGGGCGGAGGAGACCACTGCGGCTCACTCGCTGCTAATTGTACACAAACGGGGAGGCACCGTGGGTGAAAGACGTCTGCGCTCCGCAGGCGGCTTTCCTAGCCCCGCACTCCGCCCAGGCCTCAAGGAGCAGCGGACAGACGGGGGCCCAGGGCGGGGCTGAGGGCGCTGGGACCCGGGCGGGAGGAGGGAGAAAGGGGCTCCGCCCCATGTGAGGACCGGCAGCGGGCAGGCCCGGGACTCACGTTTGTACTCTGCCATAAGCCTCTTGAGCGCCGTCCCTGCCATCGTCCGGGCAAAGCAGTGCCGTCGGGCCTAAGAGCTCGTATCCTCCCGCCCGACAACGCGACTGCTTCCGGGTCGCAGAAGCCCATCCGGGGTGCCAGGCGCGCATGCGCAGTGGCAAGGCCGGCGCCCGAGCCGGAGGGAGGGGGGTGAGTAGAATGGGGCGGAGCGTGGACCAGGCCGGGGCGGGGACCTGAGCACCGCAGGGACGGGGTTGGGACGGCTCTGGTTTCTAGTCCGGGAGCAGCTAGGCCCTTCCGCCGCTTTGTGGGGTTAAGGTCGCTTCCAACAGCCCCAGTTCCTGTAGGACCCGGTCTTCCCGAAGATTCTGCGCAGCAGATTCCCGGGTTGGGTGCGTGGTAACCGCCTGTTCCGTCATAGCGGCCGCACGATGGTCGTATGAACATGGGACGGGGCGACGGCAGGGCGAATGGGGCAGACGTCATTCAGATAGGGTTTTGTGTTCTTTTTTAAGACACCGTTGGAGGGATGGAGAAAGAAGAGGATGCGTCGGTGGTATCCATCACGCGTGGCCGCGACGTCACCCTCCCCCCCACCACTAAGAGCCTGTTACTTTCTCTGGGCCCAGCCGCAGCCGAAGGAGACCATCTCCTAAGACACTGACACTCCAACTATCTTCCAACAGGGGTTAAATTTGGAAAGAGGGGGTCGGCAATGGTATTGGGGTTATTATGCCAGCGTGGCCGGAACTCGGGGTGCCCAGACTCGTCCCCACGGAGGAACCTGGAGAGCCCGAGGCGCCCAAGCCACAGCCGGCCGGCTCACCAGCGTGACGTGGGTGCTGAGTAGCAGGTGCGATATATGAGGGCTTCCTAAGCAATCAGAGGAGCCCAGCAAGAGCAGAATGAAATGTCTTTTTTATCTTTGGCAACTCAACTTCTTAAGTATAAAAGCTATCTTTCATACTTAAGCTGAACCCGGTTTAAGGTAGAGCTTTAATATTAATATCATGCTTTCCCAGCTGTGAGCTAGCCTAGCACAGCATGGTGACACCACTAGGTTTTCCTGGCAGGGTTCCAGGGAAGTGTGGCTTTCACTGCTACTGGGAAAGGGTAGCTGGGACCTGGGCTCCACTATTAGGATAAATAGGGCATATCTACTCCTGAAGCATCAGTTCAAAGATCCTGGCAGTTAGACCAAGATGTTATTATTCCAAAGGCACAACCTCCAGGACACGCAGTTCTTTCTCCTATATCAGTGCTGTGGGTGGGAATTAAGCAGCACTGCTCTGGCATCCTAAACTCTTAGTTCCACTCTCCTAACTTGAGGGAGTGCAGGCTCTCCTCCCCAATGTAACCCCACCCAGACCTCCATCCTCCAGGGCATCTAGCAAATGACTCGGTCCCTGTAATGTGCTTGAGCCCACCTACTACTTTGGCTAGTGTAAATGATCAGGTGTGACAGCAGATGTGCTATATCCCGGCTGCCCTTGACCTTTCAGCTCACTGGATGGACTAACAAACAGCTCGGTCATTTTCAACCCCGGTTTTGTCACAGCAGAGTCCACTGGGAAGTTCTGTCAAATTAGTAGCAGCTCACTCAGCTTCAAAGCAGGTGGTAGGTTGTCAACCACACAGAGGAACATTAGCGGGACAGGAAGGCACGAGGCACCAAACAACTTGAGACGCCAGACTGATGCAGCTCTGCTGCTTCTGAAACCCATCCTCTCTTTACATGTGACACCCAAGACAGTGAGTGTCGTCACAGTGCCAATTCAGCTTACTGCATGGCAGAGTTCCAGGGGCGTGAGAGGGGGGACTCCGCGACAGGAACATGCCAGCCCCACGCAGGTGACCTCCCCAGAGCGGGGGGCAGTGTTGGTGGTGAGGCAGAAGGTGAATACTTACTTTCTTTCATCAACTAGCCTTTAAATCAAAATCTGAGTGGCCTCGCTGAGTGGTCATTACAAGTGTTGCATTGTGACAGTTGACCGCAACCTCCAAATGCAGTATTTAATACAAGAGACAGAATACCAAACTATATTTACTGTGTACAGTAGTAAAGGACAACAAAGAATGTACAAATTGTGAACAAACAGCAGAGCCAGCAGACACCACATCCACACCCCAACAGCAAAACACAAAGGAAAGGCAAGATTCCAGGCAAGCAAGAGATGGTCGAATTTGCACTGTCCAGGTGCCAGAATGAGGCGGCGCAGGGCCACCAGGCAGCAGGGCTCCACGTGGAAGGGCAGGAGGAGAGCTGAACGTGTCATAGGTACAGGTTCCAAAACGTCTCACCGAAATGAAATCACAGGTAATGCTGGGAAGTGGCAGAGCACAGTCCATGAGGACATGAAGTCATCTTTGCCCAGGGCCCACTTGTAACCGAACTTTGAAGTAGCTCTTTTACCCAAAAATGTCACTGCAAAGTCAGCAATACTTAATCGTACTTTTTTATATAGAGACCATAATTACTCATCAGAAGCAAATACTGGAAGAACTCTGAGGCCACAGTACCCAAGTGAAAAATGTGGGAGTTACTTTCCTCTGTAGTAACAAAAGGACACCTGAAACTAATACAAAATCATATTGAATGTAAACGGTAAGTGAAAATTTTTTTAAAAAAGGGGAAAAGCCTATTTCCACTGCACCCCGCCTTGCCCGTGCACCGTGGGGGGCCCTAGGACCACCTCTGTCAAAGCAGACACCAGAGGAACAGAGCGTCCAGGGCCATGCTACGGAGGGACTTACTTTCTTTTCATCTTTTAAAAAGCATTCCAGTATTCTCCCTTCAACTTCACTATATTCCCGCAAAACTTAAACTTGCAATAGTTAGTATTTAAAAAACCTACAAGAAACAGTAAGTGGAAGTTTGTCCCCCATCCCCACAATGCCCCCAAAATGTGCCCCACAGAAGCACCCCCACTTTGGTGACGTGAGCTCTCTACGTGATAAAATAAGCAGGAGGGCTTATTCAATACCTAGGATACGATCCCCATCTAGACTAAGAGGACATTCACACCACAAGCTTCAGGGAAATGTCATAGGAGGGGAAAGACAAAAATGAAAGCAAAAACAAACCCCAGAAACTTTGCAACTCATTTTCCTAAACAAACACGACACTGTGGCTGGCCCGGTCTCAGGTGAGGATTTGTCCCTGCAGATGGTTTTGAGTTGCACCCGCAGTATGTCAGAGAGGAAAGAATTTTGGTGGATGTCCTTGGTTCCTGCAGACTCCTTTGTGATTGGCATGGTCACGTGTTCACTATTTGACAGCAAATGCAAGGACAGTGACGAAGTGGGGCCGCTCCCTCTAGAGACCACATCCCGAGAGGCAGCCAGTCACCCGCGAGCCTCCTGTCTGCTGCTGGAACACGTCGATGGTGTCTTCATCCTCCATCTCCAGCTGGCGGAATCGACATGACAGGGCGCAGTGAGAGAGGGGAAAGCTGTTAGTTTTCTCACCATCACAAGAACAGAAACTGTTCAACCGACCACACAAGTCCACTGTCGCCCTCGTGCTGGCGCACACCACCCCGTCACACCTTTGCTCCGTGGCCCGCCCTCCTGGGTCATGTACAGGGAGAAGGGGCTTTGTTTAGGATTTCCAGTAAGCTGTGTATTCACCAACATTCCCCTAACAAAACAAAAGAAGTTAAAACTAACTTTGACAGAGAGAAAAACTAAGTCCCATTCAAAAATGAACAAGTATCTAAAATTATTACTTAAATATTCCAGTTAGGAACATCCAGTGAGCGGCACCAAAACCTGGATGGTGCCTGTGGATTCCAAAGCAAACCCAGTCAGAAAAGAACCCTCAGTCAGGGACCTGCTGCTGGCGGCACCGTTGCTTCCCGTCCCTCCCCTTCAAGACCTGGCCAAGGATAGCAAATGCTCCCTGCCTGCTCCCCGTACTGACACTGTGGGCATGGACATCTGCCCTGACCATTGTCCATTCTCGGAACAAAAGAGAGCTTCTGCAAATCATAGGCTAAATAGGGTTGGAGGGCCCTGTGCTGCTGCAGACACTACCTGGGCAGGAGCCAAGTGACAGGTGGGCAGAGGGCTTTCCAGCCCCCAGCCCAGGGCAGGCCTCCCAGAAACCTTCACAGAGCCAACCACCATCTCCATAGCAGAAGAGTTCCTCAACTGGGCAGAAACATGCAGCCCTTCTGCATGATTCTCACTCTGATTCTCCCTCCCTAAAGGACAAGACTAGTAAGACTCCAACGGAGTAAGTGTTGGGAACCACCCTGCCTGATTTCAAAAGCTATAACCCCCCATGGCTAAGGCTGAGTGAGAGACCTTGGGACCATAAGCCACTAAGGAGACAAAGCTTATCTCCCTGGAAGGGGTGCTGCCTCTGCCCCGCTCCCTTTTACTTCACCCTGCTTGGCCCCGAGCTGATGACCGGTTAGTCAGTGATGGGTAAGATTCCTCAAGGGACAGACGACCTAAGACAGGCATGGTCATGAAGGGGCCCTCAGGGAAGGACTTGGGGGGTTGATGGACCCTCACCCCTCATCTTTGACATAGCCTGAGTCCTCACTCTGTCTGCAAGAAGTCTCCTAATTTCTTGGATGCCTGACTTAAGCCTGGAACAATGACAGAGGGCAGTGCAGCTCTGTGCTGGGAAGGGCAGATCCCCCTGGGGTGCTCGGGCCTAAGAATGCATAAAATCCTGTGAAACCTGCTTTGCTAAGAATGTCCTCAGTTTTCTGATAAGGATCCAAGCATGAAATGAGTTTGTTTCCCAAAGTTTTATAGACCTTTAGCTAACTGACCCTGACTCAGAATAAGCCCTCATAGTTCTTTGTATGTTATCTATTGTTTGATCCTTACTGCCTGACAATGATTGATGAGCTTTACCTGTATTCCTATGCAAACTGAACCCAGCAAAAGCCCACTGAGGCTCCTGGCCCTTCTCTTTTGAGAGATCAGCCACCTTTCCTCCCCAAGCAGATCAATAAGTCTTGGTACTTATTCTTATCCATTGTGGATGGGGGCGGGCCTCTGCAGGGAGAGCCCCCCCCCCCCACAAGAAAGTGACTGGATCATGAGGTCATTCAGATGATGAATGACAAGACCCACAGATCAACCCTCGGCCTCCTCCGTCAGAAGGTTTTCCACTGTGGGACCATGCAGGGCAACACGCTGAGCCAGTGCTGAGACGGTTTTGGGGTGGGGGGTCGGGTACTAAACAAAAACTCCTGACTAATAAAAATTCACTCCTTTCCATTCATACCCTTCATACACAAATGTTTACAGGGCATAAGAAGCAAACCACTAAGTTAGCTACAAAATGACTAATGTCCAGACCACCAGTGGGTGTGAGTACTCAGCCCATCTCTCCTGGAGGACCTCTGCTGAGTCCCCCGGCCCACCTGCTGCCCCTCCCAGCCTATAGGAGGATGACTGACAAAGCATCATCATTCCCATTTGAAACACTGAACTGCCCAATTAGAAAGGTAAATAACCTAATAAGTAAGAACGTTAAGAAAACATACACATCCCATATAAGCAGCAGTCAGTAGCTCCCCAACAAGAACACTTGGAACATCAGTTAGTCAAAGTGCAGCTGCGAAGCAGCCCGGGGCGCCCGACCACATTCTCACCTGGGCCGGGGTGTCTGCTTCATTAATTGGCTGACCGTCAAACCTGAATCTGATCTGTCTCATTGACAAGCCCTGAAAAGGAAAGGCAAATGTCATTAAATATTTCCAGGTAATGCATTAACTAAAACACATGAAATATTTTACATCAAATTCTGGATATGCAGACTGATGATCCAGTGGACTGCAAACCTACCAGTGGGCTTGCAGTCCACTTCCTGTGGCACCAGCATCTTCAGAAAGCACTGCTCCAGCGACTGGAGCCCCAGGAACTTGCCCTCACTCCTCCCTCTCACTTCCTTTAGAGGCCCAACAGGATTTTGCTGCTGACACCACCACTTCCCCCTTTAAAACATTCTCAGAGAAAAACTGGGTCTGGACTTCTGGTCAAGGTGGAGACATAGGTAGACACATTGTGCCTCCTCACACAACCAAAAGAAGAACAAGAAATTTAAAAACAAAAAAACAATCAGAACTGACAGAAAATCGAACTGTATGGAAGTCTGACAACAAAGGAGATAAAGAAGAAACATTCATCTAAACTGATAGGAGGGGTGGAGATGGGCAGCTGGGCGGAGAGGACTCGCGGCAAGGTGGTGGCTGGAGGACCCAATGGTCCCACATTTGTGCACAGATAAACCAGGAGAACAACTGGGGAGCAACACAGACCATGCAACCCAGGGTTCCCACGCAGGGAAATGAAACCTCAAACCTCTGATGACTGAATACACCTGTGGGGGTTGAGAGAGCAGCAGAAGAAACTCCCAGCCTCACAGGAGAGTTCACTGGAGAGACCCACAGGGCCCTAGAATGTACACAAACCCACCCACCTTGGAATCAGCACCAGAAGGGCCTAATTTGCTTGTGGGAAGCGGGGGAAGTAACTGAAATCAGGCAGAGAGCAAAGCAAGCACTGTTGTTCCCTCTTGACCCCTTCCCCACAGTGTCACAAGGCAGTGACATGAATTACCCTGTCCTGGTGAACACCTAGGGCTCTGCCCCTTACTTTGTAACAGGTATACCAAGACAAAGAAATATGGCCCAAACAAAAGAACAGATCAAAGCTCCAGAAAAAATTCTAAGCGACAAAGAGCCAACCTATCAGATGCACAGTTCAAAACACTGGTAATCAGGATGCTCACAGAATTGGATGAATATAGTCGCAAATTAGAGGAAAAAAGGCTATGCTAAGTGAAATGAAGGAAAATGTACAGGGAACAAACAGTGACAGGAAGGAAGCTGGGACTCAAATCAATGGTTTGGACCAGAAGGAAGAAATAAACAGTCAATCAGAACAGGATGAAGAAACAAGAATTCAAAAATATGAGGAGACACTTAGTAACCTCCAGGACATCTTTAAATGTTCCAACATCCGAATCATAGGGGTGCCAGAAGGAGAAGAGGAAGACCAAGAAATTGAAAACTTATTTGAACAAATAATGAAGGACAGCTTCCCCAATCTGGAAAAGGAAATAGACTTCCAGGAAGTCCAGGAAACTCAGAGAGTCCCAAACAAGTTGGACCCAAGGAGGAACACACAACGGCACATCATACATTAGCCAAGATTAAAGATAAGGAGAGAATCTTAGAAGCAGCAAGAGAAAAGGAGACAGTTACCTACAAAGGAGTACCCATAAGACTGTCAGATGATTTCTCAAGAGAACTTGCAGGCAAGAAGGGGCTGGAAAGAAGTATTCCAAGTCATGAAAGGCAAGGACCTACATCCAAGATTGCTCTATCCAGCAAAGCTTTCATTTAGAATGGAAGGGCAGACAAAGTGTTTTTCAGATAAGGTGAAGTTCAAGGAGTTCATCATCACCAAGCCCTTATTATATGAAATGTTAAAGGGACTTATCTAAGAAAAAGAAGATAAAAAATATGAACAGTAAAATGACAGCAAGCTCAGTTATTAATAACCACACCTAAAACAAAAACAAAAACGAAGCAAACAACTAGAACAGGAAACAGACCCACAGAAATGGAGATCACATGGAGGGTTATCAGCAGGGGAGGAGGAAAGAGGGGGGAAAAGGTACAGAGAATAAGTAGCATAGACGGTGGGTAGACAATAGACAAGGGGAAGGCAAGAATAGTGTGGGAAATGTAGAAGCTAAAGACCTTATGACACATGGACATGAACTAAAGGGGGGGAAATGTGGGTGGGAGGGGGTGTGCAGGGTGGAGGGCAATAAAGGGGGAAATGGGACAACTGCAATAGCATAATCAATAAAATATATTTTTAAAAAAATTCTTGGAAACAGGTCAGGTGACAGGAGGCACATGACAAGAAGACTGCATAAAACTGGGACACAGTCCTGATGGCTGTGGCCTTGAGAAAGACAGAAGGGAGGGCATTTTCCTTCCAGAAAGGAGCACTTGCTGAATTTCTGCATCCTGAGGGAATGGCAACATGGTCAGGGTGCAAGGACACTGCCTTTTTATTTTTTTCAATTTTATGTTTAGAGACAGGGGAGGGAAAGGGAGTGAGAAAGAGAGGGAGAGAAACATCAACAGGTTGCCTCTCACACGCACCCCAACCAGCAACCATACCGGCAACCCAGGCACGTGCCCTAAAGGGGAACCAGACAAGGGACCTTTCACTTTGGGGAACAACACCCAACGGAGCCACATCAGTCAGGGCAAAGACATTCCCTTTTTTAAAAAGTTTTTATTCATTTATTTTTAGAGAAAGGGAGGGAGAAAGAGAGGGAGAGAAACATCATTGTGTGGCTGCCTCTCACACAGCCCTAACCAGGGACCTGGCTGCAACCCAGGCCTGCGCCCTGACTGGAACCAGCAACACCCCTGGTTCGCAGGCCGGTGCTCCATCCACTGAGCCACGCCAGCCAGGGTATCACTGCCTCTTTAAAAGCAGCTCTGATTTTGCTTAAACAGGAGGAACAGGATTAAAACAGGCATCTCTGATGCTCCTGAAACTCTACTGAAAAGACATCAAGAAATTAAAAAAGGCATAAGCAGCAGGACAAAGAACAGGAGGGCGAAGAGCCAGCAGAAAAGGGGTGTCACCAACAGGCTGGGAGCTCCAAAGCCCTGGATGCTGGACCCCAAGGCCCAGATGGGGTGGCGGCAACAAGATACAGCCCCGAGAGGCAAGGTGCAGGCACAGACGGTCTGGGAGGCAGAGATGCAGAAGGCAGCTGATTTTGGATAATGCCTGAAAGTTCCCATCAGCCCCCCAAGTAAGGGCCACCAAGCCCAAGAGGCCAGGCGCTATGCCTTCCACAGGCAGAGGGAGCCCTGGGCTTGAGTGACGTGGTATGGAGCAGCAGGCGCCCCCCAGGCCACCTCCAAGCCCCTCGCAGACTCCACTGCACTTCCGGAGCACAGACAGGAGTGGGAAAGGGCGGGGCTCAACTTCTGGGAAACTTAGTGACTCACCTGGAAGCCCCTCACAAAACCACCGCCCCGGCAGGTCGCCGCCCCCACCATGTGTGAGCCCTGCCCGCACACCTGTGTGTGCGGTTTTCCATCAGCTTTTCAGGGCTTCGGTCTTAGAAATGAGTAGTTAACCAAGGGTCAGAGAGTATTTAAGGAAAGACTCGAGTATGTGAGAGACCAAACCTAAGATGGAGAAACACGGAGGGCGAAGGAGGGGGTGGGATCCAAGGACACTTCACACACAGGCGTGCACAAATGCATATGCATGTACATGCACGTATGAACACTCGCATGCATGCACGTGCACACGCATATAGGCATGCGCATACACGGAATTCTCAGGGAGTCAGTAAACAATAGTAAGTTGCCACTAGGGAAGAAAGAGCCTCAAAAAACAAGAACTTTTGGAAACTGGAAATTATGACAAAGTTATCCGCATAAACTTGAGAAAAGCTCCCAGAAAGGAAACCAACAGTGATGACAAAACCCGATGCAAAACAGTGGAAGTGGTCACAGCTAACATTCTAGAACAGCACACACACTACGGACAGGAATCCCAAAAGAGAGGGCACACGCTATACAGAACTAACAGAAAGTATACTTCCTGAACCAAAAATAAGCTTCTAGACTGCAAGAGCCTGAGAAACGAGTGATAAAATCGCACACCTCAAACCATGGGATGGCGAAACTCCAGAAGACGGGAATGAGGTCCCAAAAATGCTCAGAAGAACCAAAATGCATACAAAGGAAAGACAATCAGAATGTTATTGAACTTTTCACACCAACATTAGAAGCCAGAAGACAATGATGCAGTAACTCCAAAAAAAGGAAAATGAATTTCAACCTAGAAATGTGCATGCGGTCAAATATTCAAGCACATGGGTTTATAAAGAGCAAGTCATGTTCAGACTGTGGTGCCTCAGATGCTGCATCTTATGTACCCTTTCTGAACAAGAGACTGGAAGACATGCTCCATCGAAAAGGGCAGAAGATTAATCCAGAAAATGCAAAGGAGGGAGTGCAAGAAGTTTCCACAATGACTCTGAGATGAGAGACAGACACGCAGCTGGCAGGACAGGAGGGGCCCAGGAGGGACGGTGGGAAAAGCAAGGACACAAAGAGGTGGTGGTGACCACCAGCGCCTGCCTACACGGGGGACCGGGCAGCACAGGGGAGAATGTGGGGGCTGCATTAACAATGGGCACAGGGCTACCACCAGACTAGGAAAAGACTTGGATGAGACAGGTATGTAAGCAGAGCCCGCGGTGCGGCCCCGCGGGCAGCTGTCCCAGGGTCCCAGAGTCCAGCAGATGCCAGAGCAATCGACCGCAGGGGTGAGGGAAGGGTGTGAGGTGGCAGTGTCAGAGCCGAATCCCCACCTTCCGCAGGTGAAGATAATCTCTAAACTCAAAACACAGGAAGAAGGAGAAGTATAAGCATATTTACAAAAGAAGTGAAAGAAAAGCGGAAGGAATGACAATACCTCTGAGGAGTGGGGTTTGAGAAGCAGGAAGGCAGAGAGGGAGGTGTGGCTTCTCTCTGGTGTCTTTTACAACAAAAACCCGCAGCAAGAATGACCAAAGCCAGGAACGGAAATGGACTAAACACTTGTATTTCCAAAGAAGCCAGAGGGAAGGACCCCTCCCATTAAAAGGGACAGGATCCCTGGGGAAGCGGCCAAGGCACCCGTCGCACCCACAGCAATACGCAGGCAAAGCCACGGAGTGAGAGGACTTGAGTGGACGGGATAAGCCCCAGGACCAGAGGTCAGCCCAACAGAGCACGATGGGAGTAAAACCGATGCCGAGACGAAGCACAAATGCGTTTGAGCTGTAAGTTCATGGCACTAACAAAAATAATCACAACTAAAAATGCTCAATTTGGCTCTGGCTGGGTAGCTCAGTTGGTTAGAGCGTCGTCCCAATACGCCAGGGTTGTGGGTTAGATCCCAAGTCAGGGCACATATGAGAATCAACCAATGAAAGCATAAATAAATGGAACAGATCTATGTTTCCTTCTCTCCTTCTCTCCCTCTCTCCCCCCCTTCCCCCCCAAACCAATAAATAGAAAAAATGTTTAAGTCCTCAACTTAACTGGTCACTGTGGGAAGACGCAAGTGAGTCGGCTTTTTATTTTGAAAACTGGTAAATAAAGGGAATCAAACATTTTGTGGAATCTAAACTGATGAGGAGGGGAGTGAAAGGGGAAAAATGGGACATCTGTAGTAGCATTAAGCAGTAAAAATAAGTAAAATAAAAATAAACTGCGATGAGGGCCGTGTCTCCAAAGCATGTCCCAGCTCCCGTGTGAAGGAGCAACGGCGCCGCGCACATTCCACGCACATTCCACCGATCCGCAGCCTCCAAGGAAGGCGGCCGGGAACGCGCTGGTTCCCACAGCAGGTGCGCCATCACACTCAACCCCCGGGGGGGGGGGGGGGGGAGGCGGCCTTCCGTCCTGCCTGCTGAGACAAGAGCTGATGGGCGCGACCTGGAGACGAAGAGGGCTGCAGAGAGATGACAACCACGGGACGTGCGCACTTGGCACACAGGCACACATGCAATGCACTCACGCGAACACATCACACACGCACACACTGCATACATGTGCAGACACACACACACGGGTACACACACTTCCGGGACAGTGGAGCCCTGAACAGCCTGGACACATGGTGACAGCAGCCGCACCCAGCCCACCGGCACACCTGCCGCTCACAGTAGGCCTTCATCAGCTTGCTCAGCGGGGTGTGTCTCTTGATCTTGAACTGGACCACAGAGCCATCCTGCCCGGCCACTTTCAGGTTGATGTGGTCATTCTCCGTCTTCACTCCCTCCTGCAAAAGATACGACACTGGGCCTCAACACCGTGTCCCAAAATAACCAGTATTTTAAAGGGCAAGCCTTTTAGGTGATTGCTGCAGTTTTTTTTTAAGTCATTAAAAGCAACCTACTTCTTAAAGTTCTCCAGCAATACAGAGTCACTCATGTGATGGTTTTATTTTTACTCAGAACTTATTTTTAACTTCTACTTGTGAAGCATCTGTGTAAGGGAATTCAATGCAAATATACAGAGCTCACAGATTGTTCCTTCAAAGAAAAAAACCTGTTCGATCTAGAAAAAGCTGAGACAAAGCCCATGTCTGCCACAGATTACTCTGTGAAGCCGAGGGAAAGGCGAGCCATCGTGTGCTCTTCCACCTGCTAGCGGCTGACACCCACGTAGGGAACCAGCCCTCCCTCGTGTAGCTCAGTCAGCCCCATTGGACTGGGGGACACTCAAGGGCACTGGATCTTTGACTTGCTCACAGCCCCTGAGCAATCGCACATACAATGGATGCTGCTCAGTCTGAGAGGCATTTCCTGAGAACCAGAGCGGGGCACAGTGAGGGTCCTGCAGGCACAGGGCCACCTCATTCATATGGCACTGTTTGGGAATAAAGGTGTTATCTTTGAACAGATTGATGAAACTGACCCGAGTCAATCTGAAAATAAAAAGATTTGATGGAACTCCAAGTGACTGTACTTCCTCCGGCTGACACGCATGCTCTTTTCCCCATGTGCCTTGTCAGCGCGCCCCCAGAAGAGCTGACCTCCACAACGGGGCTCCGGGCCAGGGCTACCGGCCAGCTTTATGCAGTCATACCCGCTCTCCTTCCCTCCCTGCCGGGAGGGCTGGAGCTCTGCTCCCTTCTGTCCTAACAGAGGGGATGCTGGGGGGCAAGCAGCAGCATCCCGCACTCTGGCTTGAGGCTGAGTGGCGGTGCAGCTCTGTCCGGGGAACTCGGAGTGCCCCTAGGAGACAAGTCCCCAGCAAGGAGCCTGAAGGAGGTCTTCCCGCGGTGGCGCCTACCCCACTGCAGCCTTGGGTGGCAGCTTGGCCAGGCACCTTCCCCCCCAACCCCCGCACAGCATGGACTCCAGTGTGGGCAAACCCAGAGACACAAGCGGGGAGTGCTCAGGGACACGAGGCCAGGATGGGCTGGGAGGTCCCCTCTAGGAGCACCCCTCATTCCCCAGAGATTAAACACGCATTTGCTTTTTTTCAAATAAAGCTTTTGTTTTAGAACAATTTTACATTTACAGAAAAGTTGCGAAACAGAGACAGAGAGCTCCTGTACATCTCTCCCGTCTCCCAAATATTAGCATCTGGCACGCACGGCACCTGCTACACCTAAGAAAGCAACGCTGGCTGGCACATCACTAGCAACGGCACTCCAGGCTCCGTTGCTATTTCACCAGTTTTTCATCAGTGTCCTTTTTCTGTTCCAGGACCCAATCCAGGGTACCGCACTGCACTTAGAAATTTTTTTTTCAAATTTCTATTGTTAAAAAACACATAACGTGAAATTTACCATTTGAACCATTTTCAGTGGTTTTAAACACATTCATAATGTTGTGGGAGTATCACTACCATCTATCTCGAGAACTCTCTTCATCTTGTAGAACTGAAACTCCGTCACCATTAAACACTAACTCCTCTCCCCCAGCCCCTGGCACCCACCATCGACTTTCTTTCTCTGAATCTGACGACTCTAGGTCCCTCATATAAGTGAAATCACACAGTAATTGCCTATTTGTGACTGGCTTATTTAACTTAGCATATGTCTTTAAGGTTTACCCATACCATAGTATATGTCAGAATCTCTCTCCTTTTTAAGGCTGAATAATATCTCATCGTATGGATGGACCACATTTTGCATGTCTACTCATCCATCGATGCACACTTGGGTTGCTTCCACATGATGCTGTAAATGATGCTCTAGTGAGCGAGTGTACATCTCGAGAACCCGCTTCCCATTATTTTGAGTTCGTACCCAGAAGCGGCATTGCTGGGTCATATGGTAGTTCTATGCTAATTTTCTGAGGAAGCTCCACACTGTTTTCCCAGCTGCTGCACCATGTTACATTCCATCCAATAGTGCACAAGGGTTCCAACTGCTCCACGTCCTCACCAGCACTTGTTTTCTGGGTTTTTTTTATAGTGACCGTCCCATCAGGTGTGAGGTCTTGATTTGCATTTCCCCAATGATTGATGATTTTAAGCACCTTTTCATGTGCTTATTGAACATTTGTGGTTTTTTAAATTTTTTAAATGTGATTTTAGAGAAAGGGAGCCAGAGAGAAAGAGACAGAAACATCGCTTTGTTGTTCCACTTATCTGTGTATTCATTGTTTGATTCTTGTGTGTGCCCTGACCAGGAATTAAACCCGCAACCTTGGCATATTAGGATGACGATCTAACCACCTGGGCAACAAGGCCAGGACTCTTATTGTTTGTATGTCTTCTTTTGAGAAATGTCTACTCAAGTCCTTCGCCTATTTTTGAATGGGATCGTTCTTCAGTTGTTGAGTTTTGTAAGTTCTCTATATATTCCAAATATTAACCCTTTATTACTGTATATAGATGATTTGCATATATCCTCTCCCCTTCTATAGGCTGCCTTTTTACTGTTCATAGTATCCTTGGATGCACAAATTTTTTTTTAATTTTCATGAAGTCCAGTTTGTCTGTTTTTACTCTCGTTGGCTGTGCCTATGGCATCATCTCCAAGAAATCATTGCCACGTTCAGTGCTGAGAAGTGTTTGTCCTGATTGCTCCTACGAGTTTTATTGTTTCAGGTCTTCCATTTAGGGCCTTAATCCATTGAGTTAATTTTTGTATGTGATGTTAAGAAGAGTCCCACTTAATTCTTTTGCATGTGGACAGAGAAAACATTTGTTTTCATAATGAAAAATTATGGATGTGTTCAAACAAACAGATGTAGGAACCAAAACACAGAAACACCGGGCAGCAGCTGCTGACCAGGCAGAGAAAGGCAGTCAGTGGTCGGACTGGGCAGAGGGCCTCCCCAGGGGTGATGAGGGTACCCATTCCCTTGGGCGGGGGGGGGGGGGGGGGGGGGGGGTAGTGCAGCCAGGGAAGGCCCCAGGTACCTCTCTCCTCCGAAGGAGGGACACCAAGAATAATGGCCTGTACCAGACCCCTGGTGAGATCCTAATAAACAAGGAGTAAAAGAAAGAAAAACAGCCCTGGCTGGCATAGCTCAGTGGATTGAGTGCTGGCCTGTGAACCAGGGTTCTCTGGTCCGACTCCTGGTCAGAGTACATGACTGGGTTGTGGGCCAGGTTTCCCCGCTTTCCACCATTAGGGGTGTGCGAGAGGCAACCAATCAACATTTCTCTCACACATCGATGTTTCTCCCCCTCTCTGTCCCTTCCACTTTCCCTAAAATAAATAAATACAATCTTTAAAAAAAAGAAAAGAAAACAAACCCTAAAAACAACGAACATAATTCACAATTCACGGCAGTCAGTCCCCTGCCTCAGCTATGCAGGGGACTGAGAAGCTGCCTTCCCGGCTGACCCATGAGGTTTTCTGCCCGCCAGTACGATGGCCTGGGAGTGCGCCTCCTCGCCTCCCCGCCTCCCCGCCAGACCCAGAGCAGAGAGGGCTCCTCGGCTGGCACCAAAAGCACTGCAAACCACTTAGTCATTTTGTACACAATCCAAACACGTTTATTCAACTGAAAGGGCCATGGAAGTTGACCATGTGTGAGAGTTAAGTTTAAACCCACTGAAGAAATGAGTATTGTGTGTACTTCATTGTAAACTTCAGTAAGGGGAAGCCACCCAGAAAACAAAGAAAGGCCTTTATATTTGGCCAAATGACCAGGCTGGGAGGGGTGGTATAAAAGGCGAAGGCAGCTCCAACCCAATACGGAGAGAGGAAGTTTGCCTGGAATGCGATCTTTACTCAAAGCGGGGTAGAGAGGGGGGCTGGCTTCCCACACCCACCGTGTTGAGGGTTGCAATCTCCAGCACCAGGCTGGTATCGGAGGAAGCCTGCGTGCAGATCATTCAACTCAACAGCAGCGCTTCCTCTTGGTCAGAAAAACAAACTCTGACAGAGCAGACCAAAAACTTTGGAACCCTGTTTTTAGTAAGAGTAGTTACATAACCACTGTGGACCTTCCCAAAGACTGACAGCCAATACCCTGGAAAAGTGATTTTCAACCGGTGTGCCGCAAGAATTTTTAAAATACGCAACACTTGACTATTTAGTCAGGGGCACTGACCTCTTGTACTTTAGACTGTCAAATAAAAAAATGACACAGCCAACACAATAGCTGTCAGATATAAATCAAATTATAACTTTTTGTCAGATGGGCAAAAAAATATATTTTGGGGTGTGCCACAGAATTTTAGTAGTTAGTTTATGTGTGCCATCAGATGAAAAGGGTTGAAAATCGCTGCCCCAGGCCCTGGCAAGGTAGCTCAGTTGGTTAGAACATCCTCCCCACAGCCAAGGTTGCAGGTTCCATCCCCAGTCAGGGCACATACAAGAATCAACCAATAAATGCATAAATAAGTGGAAAAACAAATCAATGTTTTTCTCTCTCTCTCTCCCCTCCTCTCTCTGTCTCCCTCTAAACTCAATAAATTTAAAAGGAAAAGGAAAGGAAAGAAAAAAAGGAAAGGAAAATCACTGCCCCAGAGGGGCACACGGCAGAGGGCGCCATGGGGACCAGTGGGGACAACCCAGGGAGGATGGGCGCACACCCGCAGGGCCTGGCGGCTAAACGGTGAGCGCCTGCCGGAGGGTGCGGCGGGAGAAGCTGTAAGGTAAAGGTCGGCAGCGCGCCCCGACAAGTTAGGTAGCACACGGCGCCAGACAGATCGCTGAGGGAGGGGGCTAGTGGGTGAAGGGCCGCTGTGACACAGAAGGTCCTGGAGAGGGACGGTCCAGGAGAAGGGTCATGGCGGGGGGCGGGGGGGGCGGGGAAGAGCGTTCCTCCGTGAAAGGGGGTGGCAGGGTCCCAGATTCCAGCAACGGGGGTTTGAGATGGAAGGGGAGCTGGTTTTCTAGAGGGGGAGGGAATGATGTCGGTAGAAGGGACCCAGGAGGGAGAGGCAGGAGACTCCCCGGAAAGGGGAGTCTGGATGCGGCAGGGGGTCCAGGACACAGTACATAGCCCGGCAGGTAAGGGGCGGCAATAACGGGGTACTAGAGCTAAGAGGGTTGTGACGAGGGGTCTCCCCGCGGTACCTCCGAGCTCTGTGTAGGCCCCGCCCCCACTTCTGTGTACTAGAGGTGGACCTGAACCTAGTGGAAGTGGGAGTGAGACTCTAAGGGCCACGCCGCGGGGCGAGGCGCGAGCAGTTGGGGCGGAGCCTGGGCAGGGGGTGTGAGGACCCACCTGGGACGTAGGGGCGGAGCTTCAGCGGAGGGCACCCTGGGCTGTGGGGGTGGAGGGCAGGGCGGAGCCTGAGCCGAAGGCGGGCGGAGCCTGCACGGAGGGCGGGGCAGGCAGGCTGGGGGAGGGGAGCAGAGCCGCACGACTGCGGGGGGAGGGGCGGGAGGCCCAGGCTCGGGCAGGCCCAGACTACCCTGCTGTACCCTGGCCGGGGAGGTAGTGCCGAGTCCCGGAGGGTGCCCAATGCGCGGCAGGAGCGGACAGAACGGCGCACGGGAGGGGGTCGAGGGAAGGATGGCCCGCGCCAACCAGCACTTACCTTAGGCTTCTCCTCAGACATGATTGCGAGCGGTGGCGGGGTGGCGGAGTGGCGGCGAGGAATTAAGCAGCGCGGGAGCGGGCAAGTCACGCTCTCGGCCCGCCGCTCTCCCGCCGCAACTGCTCGCGGGGCCGCGCTTTGCCCCCCAAATCCCCGCGCACCGGTTGGCCGGGGCGAGGTCACGTGGGGGCGCGCGTGCACGACGCGCGCACCCGGGGGCATCGAGCGCGCGCCCTCTTGGGCTGAGGTTCCCGACGATTAGGAATGCGTCACGGGGCGGGGCCCCGCGCCATCTCAGCACCCCAACACCCGGGGGCGCTCGGGGCACCGAGGGGTGGGGGAGGGGCGCGCTGGGACTTTAGGGCCGCTCAGAGCACCCAAGGCGGAATTGCTCTGGCCTCCGAGGTGGAGAGGCGGGGCGGGGGCGGGGCGTCAGGATGGGAGTGGCACACAAAGAGCTAGGCCGAGAGGTTGGGTCGGGTGCGGGTGCGGTCTCAGGGACGAGGACTGATGCAATACCTTGGGGTCTGTCTGCCTCAGTGCCCTGATCCACAGACCTAGTCCCCGCCCGCTCGAACTCAGCCAGCGAAGCCCAGGCTCCACCACTCATTTCCCGCATGGGCAGTGCATTTCTCCAAGGAAAAAGGAAAATAAGGCTGGTCTGGTGAACCACCTCCAGTGGCCACAGAGGACCTGGGTATGCCAGGATGCCTACTGGAAAAGGAGCCTTCACCCAGGTGCCAAATGTCAGGTCATGAAGAACTCCGGAACTAGAAGGCAGGCCAAAGCTGACCCTCAAATCAGCTCCATCCACCAAGGATACATGGCATTTATTCATTTTGATGCCCACAAAAACTCAGGTCACACCTCCACCCAGAGCTGCAGGTAGATGCGCATAAACAAGGATCAGGGATATAGCTCGGTCTTTTCCCTGTCCACGCCTCAGTCTGAGCTTAGCCGGGCTTTCCTCTGAGGCTTCCTCTTCTTTGTCTGGTCCCCATCTGAGGCTTCTGAACTTCCTGGTAAGTGGAAGCTGAGCACCTGGGGGAGATGAGATGAGAGTAGAAGACCTTGTTGTGACTGGTTTGCTGCCATTTCTGGAGTGCATACCCTGCGCCAGATGCTAGTACTCTGAACCTAATTCTCACAGCAACCCACTTCACAGGTGAGGAAATTGAGGTGCTCAGAAATTAAATTCCATACCCTGAGGTGCCAGAGTTTGTAAGTGGTATGACTGAGATTTGAAAGCAGGCAGTTGGTCAATGAGATTGACTGATGTGCCCTATTGCCTCTCAGGGCAAACCCAGGGTTAGACCCCACCAGGATGGGCTACAGGAATGCTCCGGTGGACACCAAAAATGTACCAGAGAATGGGGGCCACAGTCAGTATGCCCTTCCACTACTTTGAGGTGCACATTCTTAGAAAGCCCTGGCTCTTCCTGCCCTCCCTATCTGTGATCCTAATGCCCTCAGATGAAATGGACCGGAAATGGCCAACATTTATTTATCACTCCAAAGTGTGCCAAGCATAGTACCACTCAAGCATCACAAAACAGAAGCAGGGACCCTCATGATCCCTATTTGCCAATTAGGAAACTAAGGTTTAGGGGGAGGGTGGACTGCATAGGATCACATGGCTACGAAATAGCAGAGTCTGGATTTGAACCTAAGTGACAGAACCATGTCCATCCTAAAACCCAGCCAACTGGGTTCCACTTATTTCCTGTTCACATCGCAAGCCATGGAGCCAAGTTTTTACGGACTCTAATTTCACAAACCATCTTTGACTCTTAAAAATTCACTTTCTTGACCAGAGGTACATTTAGGAGAGGGGAAGGGGGCTCCCCAAAACAGGGCTGTCATTTCACATGTTGACGAAGTCTCTTCATGAAAGGACTAAGAGCCAACCTCCCATCTCAGCCAGGTCCAAGGGTTTGGTCCTTTTCATCCTGGAATGTGGACAGTGACCTTCCTCTGCCAGCTCAAGCTGTGCTTCCAAAAGAGAGGAGCCTTTGAGAATCAGCCCCTTCCAAGACAGAGATGGACAATGGGAATTAAACCCCAGATTGTTGGCTGTAGTGTGACTGGGGGTAGCAGCGTTCAGATCCATTGACAACTCTAAGACAGCCTCAGTTTTAAAAGAGAATGTATGTGCCACATACACATTAAACTATGATGGGTTATGGATGGAAGACACATCCTGGTTTCAGACTTAAAGTGTGAAAAATATATAACTTAGAATGATGAAACACAGTATCTAAATGTGTTACAATAAGAAATTAATTAAACTATGGTCCACTCATATAATGAAAGGTTATGTCACTATTAAATGTCTAAAAAAAATGGCCCTGGTCCAATGGCTTGGTTGGTTGGAGTGTTGTATCACACACCGAAAGGCTGTAGTTTGACTCCCAGTCAGGGCACATACCTAGGCTGCCGGTTGAATCCCCAGTCAGGTGCAAATGGGAAGCAGCTGGGTACCTCTCTCACATCGATGTCTCTCTCTCTCTCTCTCTCCTCCTGTCTCTCTCTCCCTCTCTTTTTCCCTTCTTCTCTCTAAAATCAAGAAACACATCCTTGAGTGAGGATTTAAAAAAAAAAAAAGAATAGTTGATAAAAGATGCTCATATGATGTTAGCAAGTGTCTTAAAGCAAATTATAAAACTATTGTGGTTTTGAACAACCAGAAGATCTGCATGAAATATTTTGAAGATCTGAAGGCATGAGATAGCTACCAAAACACAGAAAACTTTCTCTGAGGAGCAAAGATCCCAGAAAGGAGGGAAGTGATTTTTCCCTTAGAGACATTTGGTGATTAGCATGATGCATTAGTCAGCTCGGGCTGCCATGAGAAAATACCACAGACTGGGCGACTTAACAGGCACTTTTTTCTCACAATGCTGGAGGCTGGAAGTCTGAGATCGAGGCCCCAGCAGGGTTGGTTTCAGGTGAGACCCCTCTCCCTGGCTTGTAGATGGCCACCACATCCCTGTGTCTTTCCCTCTGTGTGCATGGAGAGAGGGAGAAGGAGAGAGGGGGAGAAACACATATAATGCAGTCCATAAATATATGCAATGGACAAGAAGTTAAGACACTGAACACTGCTTTTGAGTCTCATAGAATGGACATGGCCAACAACAACAGGATAAACTTGTGGGGTGGTGGCTCCGATAAATAACCTGGACCTTGACCTGAAGCACTGAGGCCCAGAGCAAAGGAGTCAGGCTGAGGCGTAAAGAGATGGGTCCTCACAAAGACTGAAACCCAGCATCCACACAGCTCGCTCCCAAGTTGGGCGAAGCTGATTGGCTCTCCTTTCTAGTACCAGCCTGAAGCAAAAGGGTGCTTTTGCTTCTGGAGGAAAAGAGCATCATCCAGGGTCTCAAAGTAACAAAAATATTGTCATAACCAATATCCAGAATTGAATAAAAGTTTACAAAGAAAACCAAAGACAAATGATCCAAACCAAGGGAAATATGAACATTACAATGGACAAACAGATAAAGGCCAAGATATAATTAAGTTATATATTGTAATGTAATCATCATGATACCTATTCCCACTCACTGGACTGTCAGCCAACCAAACAAGCGACCCTCCCAACTGGGACTCCTAGCTCCATGTTTTGCCCGTGCTGGTTGTTTTTACTGGAATAACACAAACGAAGGAAGGGGACTAGAATAACAACAAACTGACCAAAGCCAGCCTGAACCAAGACAGTGCTAAGTCTGACCTCCAGGAGACCCTGAAGCTCATTATTCCCTGCCTGCTGACTGAACACACCCACTGGCGCCGTGACAGATCCGACTGGGAACATAAGAAAAGGGATGGCGCCCCAGTTCTGGGAAGGGACCCGCCCATTCCTGGAAAACTAATGCTCATGCCTCCCCCTCATTACGTTACCCCTATGATCTCCCCCAGACTTCTCTAGAATGAGAAATCGATCTGTAAGTTTAACACCTGCTTCTCCATTTGCTGGCCATTGAATTAAAGCTTGTGCTGCTAGAATTTAAAAAAAAAAAAGAAAGAAAGAAAGGAAACAAAGAAAAGAAAAAAAACAGGAGGGAATGAAGGGAGAAGGAAGCATGGAAATACAATAAAGAGCATACATTTATAGAGGAGTCTAAATAAATACTGACTTTGTATAATAACAACGTCTTCTGAACAGAATCCATCCACTCATCCATCCGTCCACCCACCCACCCACCCACCCATACATCCATCTCCCTATTCACCCATCCCTCCACCCAACCCATCCATCCATCCAACTACTCATCCCACTACCCACCCACCCATTCACCCATCCACCCATTCATCTAACCACTTATCCCCCCATCCATCTACCCATCTATCCACCCACCATCCATCCATTTACCCAACCATTCATTATCCTCCCATCATCCACCCATCTGTTAATCCATTTCACAAGTACTTGCTGAGTTCATAGCAGGGGCTGGTGCTGTCCTGGGGCTCAGCCTTTTCTTCGGAGGCCCTGCTGCTCATGACCCTCCCTTCTTGTCTGCCCACTCTGTGGACTTGAAGTCCCAGCATCAGATGGGGAGAGAGTCTTACAGGGACTGCATGGGACTTACAACCCCACGATTGGGGAAGCCAATTCCCTGTAAGAGATCCATAGAAGATGGATAGATGGACAGGTGCATGAATGGAAAGAGGGATGGACAGATGGGTGGGAGGTAGTTGGTGAATGGATGGATGAGTGGATGGTTGAACAGACAGACTACTGGTTCTGCTTCTGTGGTTAAACCCTGCTACATATGATGGCCCGAACAGAACAGTAGATCTGAGTTAGGGAAGAGATCATAGCAAAGGGGGCTCTTCAGGTAGGTGGCTAGGGTAAGTTCACACACCTGAAATAGTGGGAGTAGAGTCAGGAGCTGCCTGGAAGCCTGCGAAGGTTCCAGGTGAGGGCCTTGGCTTGTTCCAGGCACGAAGGAGCTGGCATGCTGAAGGAGGAGAGGGAGATGCAGATGGAGCAGAGCAAGGAGTGTTGTAGGCCATCATAGCGCTTGGGACTTTTTCTAAGTGCAGCGGGAACTGTGGCAGAGGAGGGGCATCAAGTGGGTAATATTTGCAGTTTAAAGGGGTCCCTCAGGCCAGGGAGAAGAGGCTACAGGGAGAACAGTGGGGCCACCCATCTCAGGGGTGCTCCAGGGGAGCAGAGGGATGGTGTGGTGGACCTGGGTTGGGCAGCGTGGGGACGCTGCAGTGCTCTGCAGACTGTAGAGCTCGGGTGACAGGGTCTGGCTTGGGCTGGTTGTGGTGAGAGTCCTGTGAGATGCTATGCAGTTGGGGAGGGGTCTGGGGAAGAGGAGAGTGGAGTCAGGGAGCAGAGGAGGGTCAGGGCAGGGCTGCCTGCAGCCCCCCACTGCCCTCGGCCTGCTGGCTCTGATGCCAGAACACACCACCATACACTTTCAAAGCACAGCGCCGAGCTCCTCATGCCCTCTGAAACAGCCTCTCCTGATTTTGGTGTCTGGATCGCTGGGATTCAGTTGCCTGTGTCAGCCCTGTGGTAAGCTTCTCGATGGCTGGCCCTACCTCTCCCCGCCTTTCCCGCCTCCCTGGGTCAGTGTCCACTTGGGGAGGGGCAGGCCATGGCAACATTCTTGGGAAATGGGCCTAGGTTTCCTGAGCAAGCCATCCAACTGCACGCTCCCACCCTGCGGTTTCCGTTCCGAAGAACTCAGCATGGTAAGGCTTTTGAGCAAGCTTAGGACAGGGGTGCCTCCTGCTTGGGGCTGGGCCCACCACTCTGGTCCTGGGTGTGAATCACCCAGCCTCCTCCTGGGTGCCAGCTGGTACCTCTGTGGCAAGCAGGTTAACTATTCTTTATGCCTGGTTAACTACTCTTTACACTTGGTTAACTATTCTTCATGCCTGGTTAACTTAATTTTTTTATGCTCACCCAAAGGACACTTTGTTTTTTTTTTCATTGCTTTTAGAGAGAGGAAGGGAGAGAGAGAAACATCAATGCAAGAGAGGAGCATTGACTGGTCGCCTCTCACAGGTACCCAGACTGGGCTCATACACACCTGGACCAGGGGGTCGCCTATGCCTCTGCCTGGACCAGGGCTCGAATCCAAAACCCAGGCACGTGCCCCGACTGGGAATCAAACCCGCACCTTGTAGTTATCGGGTGACATTCCAACCAACTGAGCCACACTGGCCAGGGCCCTGGTTAGCTACTTTTATGGCTGGTTAAATTCTCTTTATATCAAGTTAATTATTCATTACGCCTACTTAACAATTCTTAATACTGGGTTAACTACTGTTTACATTGACCAAATTAATTCCTTTTTGTGCCAACTTAACAACTCTTCAGATCAGGTTCCAATCATAGAAACCGGTCTGGTTTCTGTGTGTCAGCCCCCAGCACCCGAGCTGACACAGGGCAGCCCCTTCCCTACTGTCACCCTCTGAACATGGGTCCCTGGGACTATGTGAGTAACTGGAGGTGGCCGTGATTTTGTAAAAATGTTGAATCAACAAAAAGATCAATGCTGTTCATTAGGACAAAGTTGAAAATCATGAGGCACGAAGAAAATGCTACATTTCACCCTCAGTATGAGACAGTCATTGACTTAACTGGGCCAAACGTGATCACATGTGAAGGCGTCACGAGGAACAGACACGTAGAGCACACAAAACATGAGATTAAGCCCCAAGGGGGGCAGTGGTGGAGACGAGTGTCAGCGATGACTGAGAATCAGTGTCCAGAAAGGCCAGCCGGCTGGTGGGGAGCCTCAGAGAGGGACAGGACTCACCCTGCCCCAGCTGGCCAGCAGGGAGCGGAGGACAGGGGCAAGGCCCACCACTGACCCTCACCCAGGGCCGGCAGGTGGACAGTGTCCTCTTGGAAATGTCAGTGAAAGCGCTGCCTGTGGCCGGGCCAGCACCCCAGCCTCCCTCCGAGTCACTGCAGAAGCCCCACGGCCACTCCCACTGTCGAAGGAACTCCATTGTGTGGGCTCAGCACCACTACCCCTAACCTTAGAGAATGGGAACGTGTAGAATCACTCAAGGATGTTATGTTGACTGTTTTCTGTGACTCACCTGTAGACAGGCATCGTCCTTGGCACTCAGGCTTTAGAACAATGAGACTTCTCCATGATTACGGATTGCTTTCTAGCTCTGGAGAGAAGCCCATCAAGCCAAGTCAAGTCCCCGTTGAATGGCGAGGCCGGCCTCTCTGCGCAGGGAGGGGCCCGCACTGGGCCTCTGTAACCGGCTTTCCCGAGGAAGCGGAGGCGCTGGTAGAATGGAATCATCTCAAGTGGACGCAGTTCCCCGACAGCCTGCACGTGCTCCCGGTCCCGCCCTGGTGAGGCAGGCAGCTGCCCGGCCAGGAGTGCACTCCTGCCAGTGGGATCGTGTGGAGGTGACAGTGTCACGTCCCCACTGGGGCTGCCCTGCTGTCCTCCTCACCTCAGCTGGAGGCACAGGACTTGGAGGGCCCAGGGGACACCCGGCCCCAAGACCACGGGGAGGAAAGCTGCCTCCCGCCAGGAAACGTCTCTGGGCTGAGTCACCAGAATGCCACGGTCTGTCCCATTCAGCGGCCCACGGTAACAAGTCCAGGTGGCTCACGAGCCACTTCTACGCCTCGACATGTATGGAGCCTTTCATTCACAAAGGCCGTTTTGGGGGCTGTGTCCCCAGAAGAATGCATGGGGCCGGGAACAACACGTGGTGGCATAACTGTCCACCAACCCCTCGCAGCAACTCACCTGGCTGCTCCTGTCCTAGCAGGCTTGGCTGGACACCTGTACCAGGGACGGAGTAAGTCTCCATTCCCTGAAGAGGTGACTGCTGCAGGTCCCCTCAGCTCCTTGAAGTGGACAAGTAGCCGAGAAGCTCGGTAGTGGCAACACTGACCCTGCGGTACAGAGGTTTATGCTAAGTACCAGGCCACAGCAAGTCTGTCAGGAGCTCTGGGGACTCCGGGACCATCTGTCGTGCCTCCTAGTAGAGCAGAGAATGGCAACCGAACCAGCCACTGCCTGACCAGGGCACTGTCCCCAGGGCCTGGGACCTGTGCAACAGCACTGCAGAAAGCGGCCGGACCAGCAGAGGTGCTGTGGAGAGGGGTCTAGGATGAGGGATGGGAAAGGGATTGGGGGGACCCATGGTGGCCGGTCCAGGGCTTGTCCTGCCTCCCTCCTGGTCTCATTCCTTAGAGACTGTGACAGCCACCAACTTGCCGAAGTGCTGACAAGATGAGGTGGAGTTACCGATGGTCTGGTCTCCCCGGACAGTTCCAACTGTCCTTCCCACGCCTGTCACATACGGCCAGGCCTGCTCCTCTCAGCCACTGTGGTCCTGGTGCTCTTGACAGTGATGCCCTAGGCCAGCGTCGGCCTGCACCAAACGCACACGCACACGCACACATGCAGGGCCCGTGCTTCCATCTACTCAGAGAACTGACTTCCAGGTGAGGTTCTGGTTTGGGCCGCTTACCACCATCCATCTCGCAAAGTGTCACAGACCCCTTCAAGTAAGGGGTCATGTGGCACATCCTACCATTTTAAATAAGCACTGTGGACACTTTGATCCAGAATTCTACTTCTATGATCTGACCCTGCTCGCAGTTCATGCACATTTCATGCCAAAGCAGCACGAACAGCCTTGGACTGGGAACTGGGGTGCCCCCCAAAGGGGATGGAACAGGAGCAGGAGCTGCGAGGCCATTCGGGAGGTGGTGGCCATGCGCGCGCATGCGCGAGCAGGACAGAGCCCTGGGACGCGGACCAGCTCTGGAAGGACTCTGAGAACCAGTTGGTGGGGACTTGGCCGCTACCTCCCATCTGACTTTTTGTGTTTTTTACCCGGCAATGATTTTCCCTGAAGAGCAGACAGTGGTACGAGGGACTTCACTCACAGTCCCTACCTTTCCATGCAGAGGTCTCATCGTCTGACTTCTTCAACAAGTCCAAGGCTAATGTCAGCTTCCCACATGGACTGGAGACTCTCTAAAGACTCGCCAGGCCCAGGGCCACCCTGTGACCACTCCTAGGGGTGGAGACACAACCTCCAGCCTCCCACATTCTAGACGGAGGCCTGTAAGCTCCCGCCAATCCAGGATGAAGAAGCTGGAGTTGACTTGTGCGTGTACTTTTACCTAGAAGTGGGTGGAGTGCAGCTGGGCCCAGTGGGACTGACTCACACTTCCCACGGGGACTGAGGAGTATCTCCAGCCACTAACTCAGCACCCAGAAGGCCCAGAGTCCCAGTGACGACATAATGGTAAAAAGAGCTCAGCAGAAACTCGAGTGGGATGGGCTGCTCCCCACAAACCAGGCCCACAGAAGACGGGGGGGGAGGGTGGGCGCCTGTTGATGCAAAGCTCGAAGGCAGGACTGCTTTCCCCCGGGGCCCCTGTATGTGTACGTGACTGCGGCGCCGCAGAAGGGAGACCTGGCTGGGCAGCGCTGCGCGGACTGGGCTGAGGGCAAGGGCACGAGGACAGCCGCCGCGCACGAGGCGGCCGCTCCCTGCCAGCCGTCAGCGTTGAAGCCGCGAGTGCCGCGCACCGCGTGAAGGGTCCAGAAGTCTGTCTTCACCAGAAAGTCGAACTGCCCCACGTCTCCAAGTGCCGACAGCCCCCAACTTAGGATGGCTCCTGACTTACAATTTTTCCACTTTACGGTGATGCAGAAGCAATACAATTCAGTGGGAACTATAGTTTAAATCTGGAATTCGGGCCTTTTCCTGGGCTAGTGGCTGCAGTGTGACCCTCTCATGGTGCTGGGCAGCAGGTGAGCCGCAGCTTCCTGTCAGCTGTGTGACCACGGGGTCGGCAACCAGCACTACACACACAGCGCCTGTCTTCGCTGTCGGACCGTTTCGCCCAACTGCGAGCTCGTGGGAGTGTGCTGAGCACGGTGAAGGTGGCCTGGCTGAGCCTAGCGCTCTGTAGGACGGGTGTATGGCCAGCATTTCTGACTTATACTTTCAACCGAGACTGAGTTTATCGGGATGTATCCCCACTGTTGGTCGAGGGGCATCTACCATCACACCGACGTAATACCACTGAGAAATGAAGCACAAGGAACACAGAGTATATTCAGCAAAAGCATGTATTCAATCATTTACCGGAAAGTGGTTACAAATTAAGGCACTCGAAACTTTATGGTTTTCAAGGTTATAATTTCTAGCTGCTTTCAGTACTATTTCAGAGAAAAGCATGTGGACTGGGATGGCCTTTCAGACGCCCTGGTGAGGGCTCTATGTCTCGTGAAAGATTAGTCACTGTATTTAACGATGCCTCCCTCTGCTTTCAGCGCAGCAACCTACACTGAGTGATTTTACGGATATACTAGCTACTGTATTAAATACAAAGTTCGTTAACGTGGATTACAAAGTTTCTTCTATGGATTTTAAGTCAAAGTTTTAAGGCTGCTTTAAAATACTAAGGAATGTTTAGTAACACTTTAAAGTGCTATGAAATGCCCAAGAAGTCAGAGAAATAAAGACTATAGACTTTGCTCAAGGTGAGTCTCTCGGTGTTGCAGAAATGTGACTCCTCGCACGGCTCTCCGTGGTGAAGGCCTGGCGGGCCGCTTTGGTCGTCCCGATCTACACGCGAACTTCGTTTTCGGTACCTGAGCAGCAGGAGTGTGAGTGCTGAGCGCGCAGCTTCTTTTATGTGCCTGTTGGCCTACTTTCCCGAAGCTAAATGTTTTTCTAGTTCAAAGACACCGGGCACTGGGGAGTGTGTTCGGATTTAAGGAAGGCTGCTCCCACTGTCACTTCCCTGCCTGCTGCTGTCCCTGCCTTGAGCTCAGTCTATGACTGAAGCCACGTGTCTTCATCTGAAAGAAGCGGAACCATCGTACATGGTGCCAGAGGGCACCCGGAGGCCGCCAATGACTTTACGAGGAGCTACTTATGAAGGAAGGTCTCATGACACATCCGAGCCAAAGGAGTGTGGTTCAGAGCCGGAGCCATCCTGTAAGCAGGACAGTCACCAGTGTCTCTGTGTAGTGTGTGGAGATTCCCTTGGCTGGCCCTGCACACCCCACTTCCCAGTGCAGAGCCCCACAGAGGGGCTGCCCAGGGCGCATGCCTTCCTCCTCCGGGCTGGCACGCAGTCAGACAGCAGGAAGAGTCTCAGAGACCCTGTGAGGGCTCCTCGCAGGACACCTGACTGCACACGGGACCTACGACTGCTGTCAGGGGACTAAGGAGAATGAGCAGGGCGATTCGTGCACCAGCACGCGACTCCTGAGCTGCGTGCTGGTGCACGGCGGTGCCCGCCCACCGCCTTCGGAAGGCTGTTTCGAAACTCCGCTTACAACTCCGGCTTTCGCCGGATAACAATCTCCATGTTCCAGTAAAGATACAAACTTAAAAATCATATAATAAGGGGTCTGAACATTGACCGTGAAATCTTTTAGATGGGGAAATAAAATCCAAGAATGATCTGTAGAAAGATTTCAGGTGAGTTTAGTCCTTAATGCTTTTCATCACAACTGCGGTCAGGGAGTAGGGTCACCGCCACAGCGCAGGGCCTGATGCAAAAAGCACCAGAACTGACGGGTGGGAGCTGGCGCACCCACCGCTGTGACTTTAGGGGAAAATGACGAGGGACTGGACCACCCCCCCGCGTCACAAGTAAAAACGACGTTCCCTGGTTGCTCTGTGAGGCTCGTTAGTGGGTGGGTGGGTGGGTGGGTGGCTGGGTGGGGAGAAGGCCCGCCGCTGCCGCAGCAGGGTGGCGTTAGTGTTTCGGGCTGTCAGTCTGCAGTCAGCTTGCAAACCAAGCAGTGAAATGTGCACGATTCCTCCTCAGGTTAACAACAGAAACAAAAGCAACCTCCTTCCCTTCGCAGGCTTAGTATCTCGAGTGACTACATACAGAAACAGAAAAGGGCACAGAAGTTCACAGGACAAGAACAGGACTGCCTTCAGGGCGGCTGCACCATGCTCATTTCGTGAAGGTCGGGAGGCAGCCGGGTGGGCGGACTGCTGTTCCCAGGAGTGGCTGTGGGACTGCGTGACACGGCAGGAGGTGTGTTCTAGTTGTTTTCGAATCTGGCATACGGGTTTTCTTCTTTAAACAAACCTGGAAACAAAATAGCCTCGGTTACATCCAGCCGACAGGGACGAAAATTCAAGAAAGCAGTACAATTACGTCTTATGTAAAGATTTCCTAAGGCCAACAGGAAAGTGGGGGCCCTGTGCAGGCCCAAATACCACACTAAACCTTTTCTAAATGTTACAGCACAGTGACGTGAAAACTGAAATAGAATGTACCCGAAAGAGTAATTGTAAGACAAACAGAGCCCAAGAAATAAAGACTCGTTTGCTGATTCTCCCCAAGTTAAGAAATTTAAAGCCAGTATTTCTTCCCATACTGGTTGACTAATCTTATACTGGAAAAAAAAAGCCCCTTACTTTAAATGTCCTTATAAATGCTGATTACCTTTTAATATTAAGGCTACAAAAAAATAAGGCCAGCATCATTTAGCTGTCAAGCATTATGATGTAACTGTAGCAAAATGTATATTTAACCATAACAATAAATCTAGAGTGCTAAATACCCAGAGTAGGAGTTTTCTCTTTGCGTGTGGAACATGTCCTCCCCCCCCCCCCCATTAACAACCTGTACTATACGCCAAAATTACCCGGAGCCACAGCCACAGGCTGGCTTGCTGCAGGGTCTTTTAGGGCGGGGCACGGATAAGAAGGGCGGGTAAAGGCAGGGGCTGCAACTAGGGTGCGGGTGTCAGAGGAGGATGGGAGCCTCGGGCCTTGAGTAGGCAACGTGCAGATTCGGTCAAGAACTACCATGTACTAAACGCCAAGTACAAGTGGTCTAGCTGAGGACGTGCTGCAGAAAGGCAACAGCTGTAGCCAAGTTCTAGTTCAGAGGGTAACCAGAGGAAAACTGCTCTGTGACCTGGAAACCAAATGCTTTCTACAACCAAACCAGGGTTTTGCCTGCCCTGGCGCTTTGCATGTGGACTGAACTGCGTGCACTCGCATGCCCCCACCCCCTCACCACCGGGAGCCCCTGGGCCCTATTCCGGGGAGGAGGCTTTCCAAAGTCCAGGACTTTCGAAGAACTTCATACAAACTGGCACACGCGTTAATTTCATCAGCACAATTAGAGGCCACATTCACCATGGAAACGGTAGAAACAAAGCGATTCAGTGCCTGTTACAGGAAGTGGCACCTCCAGTGACAGCCCGGAGCCCTGGTCCCGTCCCACCAAGCCCTGCCACACCCAGAGCAGGGGCACCGCGAAGTGCAAGCTTTCACACGCTGCTGTGCTTGGCCACAGAAAGTGCTTTGCTGTGTGCGCGTGCTCACACTCACCTTGTCTTTATTTACTTACGTTCACGTTAATCAGACGCCCGAAAGCTCCTTCCAAGGTCTCTCACTTTTGTGGAAAACCACTGCCCCAGCCACGGGAGCATACACTACGACTCCGTGGGCATGGGGAGCACCCATGCAAAGGAACTGGGGGAGTGGGCGGCACACTGAGGCCACGGGACAAAGGAAGTATGCCCTCACAGGAGCCCGTTCCCGCCTGCGCCGAGCGGGACAAGGCCCGACTCGGGGTCCATGCTGTGGGCAGGGAGAGCACAGTGGCTGGGGGCGCGAAGAGAGAGTGGTGACCCTGACCTCACAGGACTCTGAAGGCCTGCAGAGCAGCACCCAGGAGGCCAAGGGATGGGAAACACAGGTAAAGGCTCTGCCAGCCATTGGATGACGGCTTGTCTCCATCAGAGGAGGCCCAGTAGCAAAAGGCGGGGCAGCAGCCTTGTGCCCAGAACCAACATTTGGAGGCTACTAGGGTCAACCCCAGCCTGACGCCGAGCCAGGGTACACAGTACCCACTTGTGTCCTTCAGGAGAGGCCACACAATGAGATGGACATCCACGCAGTGAGAAGAACGTCTGGCCAGTGGGGCACCTGAACCAGCGTGCACAGCCCAGAGTACCAGCAGCCCCATCAGGGAACTGAGCCTTCAGGATTTACTACCTTCGTGAGTAGGACCCTAAAATACCATTGAACCCGTGCTTCCTTATACACACTGAACCCGTGCTTCCTTATACACACTGACTTCAGCCAGAGAAGAGCTTTTTTTAAATCACCACCCAAGGACATTTTTTCATTGCTTTTAGAGAGAGGAAGGGAGAGAGGATAGGAGAGAAAGAAACATCAATTGGTTGCCTCCTGTATGTGCCCAGACCTGGGATCATAAGCTCCTGGACCAGGGATTGAACCCACATCCTAGGTATGTGCCATGACCAGGAATCGAACCCACGATGTTTCGGTTATGGGACAACACACCAACCAACCGAGCACCACTGGTCAGGGCAGTCAGAAAAGATTTTGCCATGTTCCTGATCGGATTTAGGATTTAGCACAGCTGCCCAGTCCACTTCACAGGATCCCCAGGTCACAAGGTCAAGAGAGGTACAGTGGCTCAGGGCTTGAGGCCCCCCGGCTGTCACCAGGGAGGGCCTTGCCTTAGAATAGGCCAAGCAAGCCCATGCTTATCATCTCCCACAATGCTGGGCAATCAGTGAGCAGGAGCATTAACGCTCTGTTGTTCATGGAGGTGAACCACCTGACCACATCAGGAGCAGACCTAATGTTCTCAAACACTGAAAAGAAAAGTCCCAGACCCTTCCCCGCAAATGTTTCCAAACAAAACAAACCAGAACAAAGCACCCAGGAAAGAGGAAAAGGATCACAGGGCCTCAGTTTTGGTGACTCCTTAAAGAGGGAATGCAGCTCAAACTGCGGAAGTCAGGGTGAACCCGGGGTGGGGGAAATACAAGGAGGAGACCAGACTCAGCTCTGCAGGCTCGCCCCACGGGGAGGCAAACAAGATACGGAACAGGAAAGAGGCGACCGCAGACCCCTGAGACGGCCCGCACTTCACAAACCAACAAGTACTGGTGGAGAAGTTTGGTTGGGATAAAAGTACTCCAAGTCTTCATCCTTTAAGACATTGAGTGGAATTAGTTCATAACAGCACCACTTGGAATAACCTTCTCCCAGTAGAGACATCTCTTTCTTTCTTTCTTTTTTTTTTTCCCCATTTTTATTTCTTGATTTGAGACAGAGGAAGAAAGAGGGAGAGGGGAAAACATCGATCTGCTATCCCACCGATTTACGTGTTCATGACCGGGGATTGAAATCACAGCCTGGTGTATCGGGACGACACCTGACCAACTGAACCGGCCGGCCCGGGTGAGGTGTCTTTCTGTTCCCGTAAAGAACCCACAGCCCGAATCCTACAGTTACACCTCATGGGACACCAACGATGACCAGGATGTCTTAGCAACAATTTCTCACCAACTGAAATAGAGATTCAGTCGATTCTTACCGTATTTTTTCCTGATTTCATCGTGCCTTGACTTCATCTCCGCTCTCCTAAAAAACAAGGAAAAAACCCTGTTCAGCACTGAAATACGCTGTAATTTGAAAAGAAGCACCTTTCATCTCCCTCGGCAGACAAGCTGTGGTCTGTTCTTGTTTCCCAGAATGAGCAGCGTGGGGGTGAGCTTGGCCATCAGGTGACACTCCCACTGGGACAGGCCCGGTGACGGGGAGCACAGCCTTCTGCGGCTGCTCCAGTAATGTGTCGTTCGGTTCTTCCTTTCCACAAATGCAGTTCAAAGGTCTGATACTGGTTTTTTAAATTCTTTTCTCATGTAAAGAAAACGGAGGGATCAGTTAAAACCTCATGCTAGTTTCTGGAGAGGGCTCCAAACATGCCAACGCTAGTTTTTATCTGGGACACGTGACTTCCAGGTGAGGACCTAGAAACCTGTCGAGCCTTAAGCCGTACCAGCTGCCACGCTGACAAGTCAGTGCCTTCCCGAGCCACAACCGTGTCCCTTATTAGGTAGGGATAGTGACCAGGGGCCGTTCTATGACGGCATCACACACCCGCCAAAATGCTTCGTAACCAGGAAAGCGGTGTTTATCAGCACTGGTGGCACGAGGCCCGATTCGGTCACGGGCAGACAAGAGACCCAGTCAAACGCTTCCCTGCCTCTCTGAGCCTTGGTTCGCTCATAAAGGAAGGCTGGACAAACTGTCTTCAAAGGCTCCTGCCCTGCAGCACCGAGAACCCACTGCCAAGACGCAAGCAGGAAGGTTCGGCCACCCAGCTGCCCTGATGTCACGGACTGGAGGAAACAGACAAGGAAGGGGCAGGCCTGCGACGAGAAGGGCCGTGGCCCCCAGCTAGGTCCCCACATACGTAGCTTCTCACCCTTTATAATGCAACCTAGAAAAACCCACAGACACTCACACATGCACAGTTTAAATAACGGAGAAGACCCGTGACTTATCACGGTCACTCTCCCGATCGGAGGCCCCTTGGAGGGAACAAGTCTGCGGCCTCACCGTTCTTCCTGCCGTATCCTCCTCTCTTCTTGCTCCCTCATGGCCTTCTCCTCGCTTTTGTCTGGCTTCCGGCTCTTCTTCTTCCCGCAGCAGCAGTAGCAGCAGCACACAGCGACCGCCAGGAGGATGAGGCCCCCAATCACCGACATGGCGATAATCAACGCCTCAAAATTCACTGCAAGTGCAAAGGGGCGGAGTCAGAGCAGGAAACCCCACGGGGAAACAGCACGGCCCCCTGGGGGGGGGAGCTGCGTCAGAGTGAGGCCCGCACCCGCAGGCAGAGCAGACCTTCGTTAGCGCACAGCGCCGTCTAACCATCCCCCACTAACCAGTGGACCCAAACTGCGGGGTAGCCTTTCCCGCCACCAGATACTGAGAAGAGGTTTCAGGCCTGAGGAAAGTTAACAACACCAGAAAGAGAACACTCAGCTGTGTATTCGGACGCTCCTAAAACATTTTAAGCCTTAATGTCGTGGAACTCACAGAAACAAAATTTAAGCCTGATGCGGTGTATTTGATTATTTAAGTCAAAGTCAAGAGCATGACATTGACTTCTCACAGACACTAACTTCTGACCACAGCAAGGGGGGCAGGTGATCTTCTCCAGGGGTTTGGAAGCGGCTGCTTAAACCGCGTCAAATGAGTTTGTAACTTTCTGTCCAGATGAAACTTGTGAGACAAAGACGAATTTACGACAAGTTTTACCATCTTTTACCTTCTCTTACGGATTTATAAGTAAAACTAGTCACTATTTTTCTATTCCATCTGAACTCTAATATCAGTACTTCTTTTGCGCATGTGTTTTTGAATCATCTGGTTAAAACAGCCACCGAGAGGCCTGCACAGCCCTGGGCCCACGGCGGGTTTCATGCTGTGCGTACCCCAGAGCGGCGCCATCTGTTTCCCGAAAATGAGGTGAAATTACCCACCACCCAGAGCTGATGATCGCTCACCTCACCTCACTGGTTTCCTGGTTGTGACTGGGGTCAGGCTCGGAAGGTGAGTGTCTGCCTTGGGGACAGACAGGCGAGCGCTCTGTGCCCCTCAAACACCCTGCTGCGTGCCTGTGTGGGCCTGGGACGCATCAGACTGGCTGCGAGCACACGGCTTACTCGATCATTTTACAGTCAGGAATAGGTGTGACATCTGACCAAATCCTTCTGAGCTCTGAGCACGTGTTTTTTCCTCCTCTGACCTGCTCTGGAAGCACTACAGCTGCAAGAAATAGTAGTCACAGGTATCGCTGGAAAGGAGACCTCACCAGCAGATGGTATCATTTTTGACTCAAGGACTCTGTAATAATCGACCTTAAAAACGAACATCGAGATCAGTAAGATAGCTGGCTCTAAGATATATCTACCCCCAAAAGTGCTTTCCTGACTAGCAGCTAAACCCAGTTGTAAAATAAAAACAGATACCCTGCCATGACAGGAAGCAAAACTCTGGGCTCCTCTCCCTGTTAACCATGCGTGGCAAATCTATGACACTCCACTAAAGGAGTAAGGAACAACCCGGAGGAAGGACACCTTGCTTCTGAACAAAGGTTCAAATTGACAAAGACCTCATTTTTCTCCAAGCAAACACAGATGTTCAAGGTCATTACAGTTAAAGTCCCAAAACAATTTTGCCTCAACTGGACGAGAGGATTCCAAACTGTGAGACTACAAAGCACTGTGGGGGAGGCCCAGCATCAGCGTTAAGTGCGCTCTGACAGCTGCTGAAGCCAGGGGGGCCTCGAGTGGCCCAGCCACGAGTCCCCCTGCCGGCTCACTCCCACAGGTTAGGCCCCTGGCCAGACAACCGTCCTTACTGTGGGAAGCAGGTGCAGTTCTGCTCATACCTGAGTGGCAGGTGCCATTCCCCTGTCCACCCTCGCAATTGCTCAAGCCTCACGTCTCTGGTGGGACCGGGCACCACACCCTAGTGTTACTGCAAAGCCTCCTCCCACAGCCTCTAGCTCATTCCCAGGTCCCCTCCCTGCCCCAGGGCTGTGACTACAGGGGGTGAATAAACTGCTGTGGATCTCATCTGTCCAGTGCCAGGTGTCGTGTGTGACCATCCCTGCAGGCCCTAGGGAGGGGCTTCCATTTCACAAGAGAATTATCAAAACTGCATACCACCTAGAAAGGAGCTCAGCATCCTTCAGAGAAATGCACATTGAAACCACAGTGAGGCGCCACTCGCACCCGCCAGACGGACTGCGAGGAAGATGACCAAGTGCCCAAGTGCTGGCAGGGACGTGGAGCAACCGGAAGTCCCACACTGTTTAGAGGAGCACGAGCTGGTACGCCGCTCGGCAAAGATGCTTGCAGACCTACTATGGCCAAACACAGCGCACACAATGAAGCAGCAGTTCCACGCCTACGTAAATGTCCTGTGCAGGGAGCACGGGCCCCTCCAACACGAGGCCGCCCACAGCAGCACTGCGGACGTAGCCCAAATGTCCCTCGGCAGCAGAATGGAGGAACACCCGTGAACGCTGCTCAGTCACAGACAGACGGGCACACACAGCACACAAGAAAGGCCTCCGACACACACTGCTGAATGAGGGCGGAGAAGGCAGGACAGGCTTTCCTGTTCGTGAAGGGCAGGGACAGGCAGCGCTGACCTATGCTGATGGCAAGTCGGTCCTGTCGTCACCCACGGGGTCCGGACAGCACCGCTGTGAGTGCTGGAAATGGCCCGAGCGTTCTCCTGAGGGGGGGTGGCCTGTGTGCTTGGGTACAAGCTCTCTGAATAGATGTACGTGTGTTTATGCTGCCGACAGTGGTGTGCAGAGGGAGAGAGGGAAACTTAACATGTTTGTGCCCGTTAGAAGTCAACTTTCTGCTTCAACAGCTCATGTTCAACACGCCCAGGGGCCCCCGGTCCAGGAGCGCGCTTTGTGAAACAATGGGCAAGCGACAGGGCCCACGCGGGAGGCGGCCAACAGTAAATACGGAAGCAGAGGGCGGTGAGGCCCCGTGAAGCCCTTCTGGTACGAGGACAGCAGGGAGATCGGCCGGCTGTGCACATGGGCACAGGCACATGCACGTGCGTGCCCACACGGCAGGCTCCCTGCAACCACTCACAGGCGCGTGCGCACACACACACACACACAATCCTGGATTCCCCGGGGCCTCGACACCACGAGTATTTATCTCCGACGGAGGCCGATGGATTGTAAGACGAAGTCAGTTAGAAAACAGACAGATGAACAAGGAATACGCTGCAGACACACAGAGTGAGGCACGGAAGTGCCCTAAGGAAACAACGGTTCCTTCACGCAGGTTTCGAAGGCGGCCCTGTATGACCCCAAATCTGAAGCCACGACAGAAAGGATTAATGAACCCAACTAACTACATTAAAAATGAGTTCCCTATAGCAACATACACCACAAACTAACTGAAAGGCAAACGAGAACACAATTTCAATCCCACAAGGGCTAGTTTCCGATGAAAGAACACGTGTCACAACCGTACGCGGACAAAGGGACGCATGAGGAAAGGTAAGGCCACGCCCATGCTGAGCAGGGTGTGCCTTGCTCGGAGAGTCAGGGTCCCCACAGGAACCGCAGATGTCACGGTGGCACATGGACACCACCTACATAAGCCATCCAAAACACAGCTCTCAATTCACCACCCACCAAGGGTGTGGAGACCCAGTGCGGAGCCAAGGCTGCAGCCTGAAGGTCCGTGGGCCTCCAGATCCCCATGGACCCCACAGCTGCTTTGTGAGATACCATGAGCTCTCGTTGGCTCCCCAGTTCCCCGCTGGGAGCGTCCAAGAACCGCTGCAGTCTGTTTTCCAGCAGCTTATGTTAGGAGCACAACCGGAATTTTCAAACCGGCGCTGGTTTTGCAGGAAGCCAATGACGTGACCACTTACCCCAGCACACGCCCCAGCGTGCGGAGCTCAGCTTACAAAGAGAAGCAGGTGGCAAGATTTTTGTCACCGGGTAGTCCAGGCACGTGTTGTCAGTGTTGCACCAAAGACACTGAGAGAGAAACATCAGATGTTAGAAATTCAACGTAAACACCAAAGAACCAGACCGCCCAGGACTTGATCCCCTAAATCATCAACCACCCCCGTCTGTTCACCCTTGGGGGATGACAATGGCCTTGGCCCCCACCCCAACACAGCGGCTCAACTGCTCACCAAGAACCACGTTACTGAAACCTCTTCCATGAAGCACCCTGAATGGCCACACGGCCTCTGTGTGGCCCTGAGGGACCTGCTTAAAACATCCCCTGCCTCTCCCCTCACCTTCCCTGCCATGGCATCACCTCCTGGTACATTCAGGCTGCCATCTCTCCACACACCTGCAGGAGCCCATTAAGTATTTGTTGGTGATCCTCTGTCCACCACTGTGCTAAGATCCACCTCGGACCTCTACAAGTGCAACAAGTGAGAACTACCTCCGGCCCTCTGAAGGAGGGTGCGACTGAGGCTCAAAGGCGCCTGCCAGAACCTCAGAGCTGGAACCTCACAGAAGCTCCTGAGCCCCCAGCGGTGTCAGGGGAGAGGCAGTCTGGGGCGGGGACAGTGCCTTCACCCCAGTGTGTTGGGGGGGCCCGTGGCCGCCAGCAACAAGGGAAGCGTGACTTGGCTTATTTGAGATCTTAAAGGTAACAGTTTTATGGAGCTTTTTTTCCTTTGAGTTTTTAATAGGATAGAAAGTCACGGTACTTTTTTTTTTTGTTTCGGGTTAGGGTGAACAGCTATTAAAAAAATATTAAAACAAAGCCTGGGCCTCCCCAGGCCTCGTTACACAACACGGACTTGAGTGTGTCGTGTTTAGACTGGTTGCACATACTTAATGAACAGCAGGAAAACCCTTTTTATTTTGAATAAAGGGTGGATAAAGGGTTTGAGGATATCTTGCATTTTAGTGTTTTGTTCTGGCTTAACAGTTTTTGGTAAATCTTCTACTTTCAAAGAGTTTAAGTTATAAATGTCTAATTTCCATCTTTACATGATGGTTCTACCGAGAGCCATCAGGAGCTGCGGTGGGTGTTTTGGTTAGATTAATGACAGAGCTTGCCATGGCAAACAACGCAAGTGACCCCAACAGCACACAGCATGCCCTCAGCCTCCCTTCCAACTTGCGCAGGCTCCTGCCAGGCCTCCCAGGCGCTGCGCAGCCTTTCAGAAACTCCTGCGCACTCCCAGGCTCGCAGGCCAGCCCCTGCTTCCATCCACACGCCCACATGCACGCTGCAGCGCTGATCTGGCCGGGTGCAGAGTGGGGGTGGGACTTCGGCTGAAGTGCCCATCGCACTGTGACCTGAACCCACCCCTCACCTGCACCTCCCCAGCCTCCTTCCCAGAAAGGTGAGGGTTACACAGGACACCCCTACAAAAGTACTCTGGGAAATGCAAAGCCAAGAGACCCTGAGCCATTTTTATGGCTGAAATGACTTCCAATAGAAAAACCCCAGATGCTGGGGGGAAAAAGGCATCACCAAGAAAATGCTACCCTGAGGACAAGAGCCACCCAACGGTTCAGTGTTGTCAACGCTAAGACCTGAAGCCGCAGTACAAACTCCTTCCCAGTTTATCTTTTGATTTTTTCAATAATTTTACTTTTCTATTACAGCTGACATATGTTACTATGTTAGTTTCAGCTATACACTGCAGTGATCAGACATTACGGAACTAAGTGACCATCCGATAAATCTCGCACCCATCTGACACCACGCATCGTTATTAGAATGCTGACTACTTCCCTGTACTGTGCTGTGCGTACCTGTAACTGTCCTGTAACAACCAATCTGCACTTTTTGACCCTCGCCTTTTCCGCCCACCCCTCCAACACCCTCCCATCTGGCGACCATCAAAACGTTGTCAGCATGAATCTGTTTCTGCCCTGCTTGTTCAATCTTGGTTTTCAGATTCAACTTTTGATAGAAATTGTATTTATTGCCATTTTGTTGTTCATATGATCTTTCTTTCCCCTTCTTTTTTTGAAGAAGCCCCTTTAACATTTCATATAATACTGGTTTGTGGTGATGAACTCCTTCAGCTTTTTCTTGTCTGGGAAGCTCTTTATCTGTCCTTTGATTCCTGATGACAGCTTTGCTGAGTAGAGGAATCTTGATTGCAGGTTCCTCCTTTTCATTACTTTGAATATTTCTTGCCACTTCTTTCTGGCCTGCAACTTTTCTGTTAAGAAATCAGCTGACAGTCTTATGGGAACTCCCCTGTAGATTTCTAACTGCTTTTCTGTTCCTGCTTTTAAGATTCTCTTCTGCTTTTAACCTTTGGCATTTTAATTATGATGTGTCCTGGTGTGGTTTCTTCGGATGTTTGGGACTCTGTGCTTCCTGGACTTGTATGTCTATTTCCTCTGCCAAGTTAAGGAAGTTTTCTGTCATTATTTTCTCAAATGGGTTTTCAACTTCTTGCTCTCTCTCTTCTCCTCCCAAAACCCCCATGATGCAAATGTTGGTTTGCTTGAAGTTGTCCCAGAAGCTCCTTAAAATATTCTCATTTTGGGGGATTCTTTTCTTTTTGCTGTTCTCACTGGGCATTTTCTACTTCCTTATCTTCCAAACTGCTGACTTGATCCTCTGCTTCATCTATTCTACTGTTGATTCCCTTTAATGGATCCTTCATTTCAGTTATTGTCTTCTTCATTTCTGATTGGTTCTTTTGTATGTTTTCTATTTCATTTTTGTTACCTATATCTTTGTTGAATTTCTAAGTTCTACCCTTCCTCTAAGTTCACTGAGCATCCCTATAACCAGTGTTTGGAATTCTGCATCTGATAAATTGCTTGTCTCCATTCTGTTCAGTTCTTTTTCTGCAATTTTGTTCTGATTTTTCATTTGGGACACATTTCTTTGTCTGGAAACAGCTTGGGTGGGCCTGCAAGCTGGGTGAGGCGGGGCCTCAGGGAATCACCAGAGAGGGGCAAATAGTGTGAGCCAGGTTGATGGAGTCTCAAATGTGGCACCCACCTGCCAGTTCCGTGGTTGGGGAGGGCTTGTGAAAGGAACAATGACCTCTGCCAGTACTTCTGTCTGGGAGAAAGTGGTACCCCTGAAGTTCTTGTCCTGATATCAGACTTCCCATATGTCTCTGGTGCATTTTGAGCTGCTGCCCCTGTAACGGAGCTCAGAGGGAGTGAGTCCAAGTAAGTCTGTGCACAGGTCCTTTAAGAGGAACTGCCTGGGATTCCAGAAGCCCTAGGTCTCACTGGGCCGCAATCCTCACCCATTTTTACAGCCAGAAGTTATAGGGACTTCTTTTCCTAGCACTGGAACCCTGTGCTGGGGGCCCTGGTGTGAGGCTGGGACCCCCCACTCCTCAGGGAGGATCTCCACAGCTGAGATCTCGCTCCTGATTTTTATCTACCACAGGTGGGTGATGGGCCAGCCTGATCCACTTCTCTGTTTGCCCTTCCAGGTTCAATGTGGCTTTTTTTTCCCATTCCCCAGTCGCAGGACTTCCATTCAGCTAGATTTCAAGTGGTTCTGAATGACGGTTGTTCTGCATTTTAGTTAGAATTCTGATGTGGCCGTGAGAGGAGGCGAGCACCACGCTTACCGGCACCACCATCCGGACTGCACGTCACCCTTTCCGGTTTAACTGGCAGAGGCGAGCAAGTCCTATCACCCACAGGACGAGTTTGGAACCCACAACACTGCCAGACGGGTGCCGATGCTTTGTAAAAGCCTGGCCCACGCCTTGGAGCAGAAGTCGTCTAACACATCTTTCCTGACCTGTCCAGTGTCTTCAAACCCCACTGCCAGGGAAAGAGAAACACAGGCTGTGTATTTCCAACACAAGCGAAGACCCGAGCAGAGGGGAGAGGCAGCCTCTTCCAGAGCCCCAGGCCAAGGCTGCACAAAGGGTCTTTTCTCTCCCAGCCATCCCCATCCTGGGTCGGCTTCCCGTGAGTCCTTGGTGCTGACCACACAGTGCTGCAGTGAAATGAGGCCACACACTCGCAGCCAAGGGGCTTCTGGATCGGGAGCTGCCCAGAAAGTCAACGCCTGAGGAGCAGCAATAGGACCCTAACAAAGTAGGGTTGTTCCCACAAGCCCTGCGATGAGCCCGATACGGTGGGAAGTTTCCCCAGAGTCACATGTCACTCTCTACTGCTCCCTGGTGGCACGGTGAGCACATCCACGTGCAAGATCCCAGGACGGTGGCCCCCCCTGGAGCTGACCCCCATGAGCCTCGGGCCTCTGCTCCAGAGCAGCTACCCTCTTATTCACGGTCACACAGGGACTTAAAATAGCTACAAACATCAAAACGTCCTGGCTGTGAGGCTTACCTTGTTACTACTGAGCTATGCACAGTCAGGGCCCATCTGCAAGACCGAGTCATAATCCCTGTCCCCAACAGGCCCCTAAGGTCTAATGACACCAACACAGGGCCTTAGTCAGAGGTTAACAGTCACTGATTATGGGTAACTATGACCCCTTGGCCCAGCACTCGTCCCACCTGCTCCTCTGTCCCTGCAACTCCCATTCTGAACAGCACCCTTCACCAATGCCCATCCGTCACCCCAGGGACGCCCGAGGCTTCCCCACCAGCCCACACATGCTTCTAAACACAGGCCTGGTGCACATCTTTTAAAACCCCCACACCTGTTTCAGGAGTTAAATATGCATATTAACGATACTCAGGTGGTATCTGCAGCCTTAATAGGACTGCTTGAGATGCCTGAGAAAGACTAAAATAATATTTAATATCCATCACAAAAATACATGTCTCCCTTAACACACACCAAGGACCCTCCTGCAGAGAAACAGACCCTGCTTCCAATCACAGGCTACTTACAGAGACATTTTTCAGGCACTCTTGACAGGTCTTGTTTGTGTTCTGGGAACAAGCTGTGGGGAAAAGAAGAATTGAGTCACTGAGAATCATGCGAATCAGCCAGGAGGGCAGCAAGCACACTAGCGAGTGACACAGGGGTCCTCTCCAGGCACTGAGCCTTACTGAGCCCCGCTGCAGGTACAAAAAAACAGCACACAATATCGCACCCATGGAGATCTTCTGGGGGAAGGAGACTCAGCATACCCTCAGGAGGTAAGCCACAGGGTCAGGCACCACGGACCACTAGCTGGCTGAGGCCACCAGCTCAGCAGACACTCTTTAGAAGCAAAGGCCACATCAATGCCAAGCCCACGTGACTACAGCCAGAGCTTCGGCCCTCTGGCCACTCGCCCCAGCTCCCAGCATATATGGGAGAAGCTGGCTGCAGTCCTACAGAGTGCCCGGGACTCTCCCAGCATGGCTGCTCCGGGGAGGGGTCAAACCCCACAGCAAGAATCTGTGTACGAGTGAATCATTTCCAATATGTAATCAGGCAGCTGCTCTTTACCTGACCCCACCCCTTAAAACAAACACACACTTTGAAAAGAGCTCTGCACAAACTCATTAATCACCAGGAACTGCACCTTAAAATCATAATAATATACCACTTCACACCTACCAATATGGCTAAAATTAAAAAGACAGACAATAGTAAATGTTGGCAAGGCTGCAGAGCAAACGGGGATTCTCATATGAGTTTTGGTGAGAGTGCAAAGTGGCTCCACCACTTGAAAAAAAGAGATCTGGCACTTCCCTATAAAACAAATATATTTGCCTACCCTGACTCCCCAATCCCACTCTCAGGTATTTCACTCAGGAAAAATCAGTACATATGTCCACAGGATATACAGACAGGAGTACTGAAAACAGCCCAGGTGCCCAGGTGTAAAAGGATGGACAAACAAACTGGTAGTCATACAATGGAACACTACGCAGCCATTAAAAAGTAGGCCACTGTATACATAAAACATGGGTGGATCTGTGAACAATAATCTAAATGAAGCTACTTGAAAATGGAGCCGGAGCCGCCATGCTAGGAGAACTGTTTTGCACATATTTCTTCCCAAATCTTAGGAATGTTAAAATGGGAAAATAACCTGTGTACTGGGCCTGAGCAACCTTGTGTCTCAAAAAACTGTCTGCAAAGCAAGCAGATATTATGAGATCTGGACTGGAAATTACAAACATTACTGAGAATTACTGTCACTATATTATGCTGTCTGCACCAATATCAATGCCTTCCTTTTATTGATGTAATTGTTCCCCTTCCCTTTCTCATATGTACCCATTGCTTCCATCTCCTAATGGGAACACAACTTGGGCTTCTGCCTGGGTAAGTGCATCCAGAATAACTATTCTTACTGATCTCAGACAAATGCTCATTGCCTCTCACTTTGAAAGGCCTTTTGGTTTTAGGTTAGATCTTTTAACTCATCCAGTGGCATGCTTACTATTCCTGCACTTCACCTATGTACAATTCATCTCAAGAAAAGACAAATTTTACCCTGACCGCTGTTGGTTGGGTGCTGTCCCACAAAGGCAAAGGTTGCAGGTTCAATTCCTGGTGAGGACACATGCCTGAGTCATGGGTTTGGTTCCTGGTTGGGGCGTGTGCATGATGCAACCAACTGACGTTTCTCTCCCTCTCTTTCTCCTTCCCCAGTCTCTAAAAATACATAAGTAAAATCTTAAAAAAAAAAAAAAAAAAGAAAAATGTTGACCTCTAGTTAATGATGTGCGAGGAAGCACTGGGGGGAAGTGCATAATGTCTGTGCCTAACTTCGAGATGCCTGCACGGAAGAACGCAGGGAAGACACCTGGACCGAGGCAACACAGCAAAATGCGAAGGGGAAAAGCTGAGTGCTGGGTGTATGAGCGTTCACTATGCTACCCTCTCAACTTTGCTGTATGATTTTCATAATAAAATGTAGGGGAAAGAGCTTTAGCTTCAAGTTACAGTTTCTATTCGCTGTATTTGCTAAGTGGGACTTACTCTAAAATAGTTGCTTCTCCCATTCAATAGTCCGGTTCTTCTACATTGCATTTCTCTAAATAAAACCCTGTTTTATTTTAAATGAAAACCCTTTCTTTTGCATATTATTCTGCAGCAATTATTATTAAATAGCAGTCTTTTAAGCGCCTCTAGTGGTGTGCTATTGAGTTTACGTTGAAGCTTATTTTTAAACTACTTTAAAAAAAAAAAATAAATAAACTACTTTAAGTCAAACTGGGACAATTTAAACAACCCAGTGAATGACAGCAATGGCCCCTGACCTCTTGAATAGGCTACGGTTTCACACTGACATGAAGTAAATAAACACAGAGCAGGTAACCAGCAAAGGTGGAAGCATCTCCACTTTGCGACCATCACAGTACATGGGGACACCAAGACCACTGTGCCCATTGGTGGCACCTCCCCAGTTTAACTGTCACTTAATCTTGAGAAAGCAGCATATGGAAAGTGATCAAAGTATCACCAGTACAATCGGCGACCACATGGTAACAGGACAAAGTAACAGCAGGCGCCCCCCAGAGGGTGAGGGAGGGCAGTCAGAGCGGCTGAATCTTGTCGAAATGCATCAGGATCCAATCAAAGGAAGCCCAGATGAGACCAGACCGAGGGTCTTCCCACAAAGCGGCTCTCTGAAAGCAGAGCACTGAGAAGCGATTCCAGAGGGGAGAGACTAAGAAACGTACCTAAATGTACCATGTGAGCAGGACGGGGAACCTAAGACATTACTGGGATAACTGGTGAACTGTGTACAAGGATGCGTATGTTAAATCAAGCATTCAAGTATCATATCACTGGTAATTGTCCAGATTTTGCTCCTTATTACCTGTTGTGTAAAAGAATGTCCTTGATTTCAGGAGACACATCCTGAAGAATTTAGTGGTGAAAGATCACACCACAACTTACTCTCAAACGGTCTCGTTAAAAGCAAAGCAAGCAGACAGGGAGAGGGAGTGGCAAAGCAGACGTGGCAAATGCTATGGTAACAGAAAGAGATTCAGAAGCTCACTATTGTAGTTATTTCTTCAACAACTACTTCTGCAGCTTTGAAAGTTTTCTAAATAAAGAGTTAGGCAGGGGAGGCTCGGTGGGAACCTGTATACTGCCAAACATGGCCACTCTCCAGTCCTTTTTGAGAACTTCCACAATAAAGGACGCGACAGGGAGCGGGGGTGATGCGGTACAGGAGTTTTCATTTTTAAAGCCTTGGTGATAACTGGTCTCGCGTGAACTAAAAGAACTCCGCTCCAAACCACATACCAGAAACTTTGTCCAGCCCCAGAGCCTCTGATTACCAGCCAGTATGAGTCAACCAAGAAGCATGGGAGGGGAAGGCCAAGGAAACTGCCCAGCCCTCTTCCTGAGCCCCCAGCACAGCCAGGGACAGGGCAGGTTTGGAACACAGGCAGAAACATCCATGTTAGACAAGCCGAGAGCTGGGAAAGGTTGTCATTCTGCTCGCCCTTGAAGATACCCCAGTCTTCTCGCCTTTGGCAAGAGTCACTCACTGTACCTCGTCTCATTGCACCATGGCCATCTCATCTCACCACGAGACACAGAAAACCGTGTGCTCAGAGCCAGAGAAAGTTAAAAAAAAAAAAAAAAAAAGCAAAAAGCTGTTTCTTGAATCTACTGCTGCATGTGAGTGTCCTAACTTCTGAAATCTGATGATTGAAAATCTTCAACTTAGATTCTATTCATCAACAATTAGAGAACTTTATGTCTCAATCACTTTGGAAATTAAAAGACAAAGAACCCAAAAAGGTTTCTTCTGTAGGCTACGCTAACCCATGACCCACTTTGAGTTCTTTCCTAAAGTTTCAGGTGAGTCAACTGATGCAGTACAAAAGGACATACACTACTAGCTTGTGTAAAAAGGTATGTTGTGTTATTTTTTAAATGAGAAAGCAAATTAAGTATATTATTTACAGTCCCTATGTCACACAACAGGCCAAAGGGCTATAGCTGCTGTGCCCCCAGGCAGTGAAACAAGCCCCTCATTCAAGCATTTGCCCACACTGCACATGACAGAGCCTACAATGTCCATTTCACATGAGAAATGAGGGTGGAAAATTCACTTAGACAAAAAAGCCCTGGTTGCCCTGGCCGGGTAGTTCAGTTGGTTGAGTGTTGTCCCATGCACCAAAAGGCTGCAGGTTCAATTCCCACTCAGGACACATTTCTAAGTTGCAGGTTCAATCCCTGGTCGAGGCGCATGCAGGAGGCAACCAATTGATGTTTTTCTCTCACTCTCTCTCTCTTCCTCCCTCCCGCTCTCTCTCTCTCTAAAATCAATAAACATGTCCTCAAGGGAGGATTAAACGAAAAAAAGAAGCCCTACCTGTCTTCCTAGCCCATAGAAAGCAGTAAAGATTGCAGGAGTACATAAAACCTCGGACAGGAACCCCTCCATTGCCTGCTGAGAAGGCCCCGGTTCTTGGTGGGAAATGGAAAGGAGGGCTGGCTGCAAACCCCTGCAAATCCAGCTCCCACTATCAGGAGCAGGCAGGTGGCCCCACGAAGCTCCTTTGGACCCCTCCATTGAGGACACAAGCCTGAGGCCATTTCTCCCCCAGACGTACAGATGAAACTCTGGGATAGAGTCTGACCCCATGCACAATACAAGTGAGGTCCTAGAACACAGGAAGATTTCTTCAATGTAATGAAATTGTTCTCAAGATCTTCAATGCCTGGTGGGCTCCTCACGTCTCCCTTCCAGCAGCGCACACAAAAAGATAGTAGAAATTGTTGGTTCTGCATGGGTGTGATATCTGCTTAAAATTCACACACCTGGGAAGGTTAATTTTATTTATCATCTTGACTGGGCTGAGGGACACTCAGAGGCTGGTGAAACCTTACCTCTGGGTGCCCTCCTGGAGGGTGTTTCAGAAGAGGTTAGCATCGGAATCAGTACACTGGGGAAAGCAGGTGCCCGCCCCCCACATGGTCTGTTGATGGGCCCAAAACTAACATGCAGAAGAGTGGCGAGTTTGCTCTCTCCTTGCTCAAGCTGGAACTTCTCTTTTACCCTGACCCGAGACATCAGTGCTCCTGGCTCCTGGGCCTTCAGACCAGGCTGCAACTCACACCACCAGCCCCCCAGTTCTCGGGCCCTCTGATTTGGACTAGAGCCGTACCACCAGGTTTCCCGGGCCTGAAGCTTGTAGATCACAGGACTTCTCGGGCTCCATTATCATGTGAGCCGGTCCCTCATAATAATTCTCTTCTGCTTCTCCGGGGAACACTGACTATAAACATCCTTACAAGGAAGACACAATGTTTTAAATACTGTATTCACATTCCTACAGTATGACAAGCAGTGAAAATCGCACACTAAGTAAATACTTCGTGGGAAGGGGGAGACCTCAGTGCCCTAACACTGCCCTCTCTCCACTTAAGGTGAGTGCAGACCCCAGGGGCACCTGGGCAGTGAACACCTGAACAACAGGACACCTTTCCTCCCATTTGAAGGTATCACTGGAGAGAAAAACAACAGCTCACCCCGCACCGCCCAAGACTTGGGGCATATCTAGGAGACAAAAAGTGGGGTTACTATGAGCTAAGGTAAATGAGAGCAGCTTCCCACTGGGCTGACAGTAAGCGCATGTCATGTGGCGAGAGAAGGAGTTATTTTTTATTCAAAATACTATAATGACAGTTCTAGTTTCATTCACGGGCACTTCAGGGCATTTCCTGACACACGACCTTGGCCACTGAGAGATTCTCGTACAATCAGATTCTTTTGGCGGATATCCATTCTGTTTGCTGAAAAGTCCTCATTCCCCATGTCGGCTGACAACATAACTTAGACCAAAAGTTCCCTCTGCAGTACACTGGACTGCTTTGTTAACAAATGTCACGAATGCACACAGAGAATTACATGAGGAAGTTGATTAGAAGAAACTCAAACGGTCCTGCACTGGAATAAACATGCGACAGGGTCACAAAGAGAAAGGGTGTTTGCTGTGCCAAACAGACTTTGACAAAGCCTGGGCTAACCAGTTGAGAAAAATTCCGGCCCCTCAAGCTGGGCCCAGGTCAATTCTACTCGTAAAGGTCTTAAAACAGAGACTAAGAGGCCTGCCCCAAAACTAACAAGCAGAGGGGGGTGGATCTGCTCTCTTCTGGCTCAAGCTGGGACTGCTATTTCCCGCAACTAGTGGTCACATGGGTACTCCACAACACAGCAGAGCAGCCAGCTTGAAACATTGCTGAAACAGATAAGACGCTGGTCTCAGCTCAAACCCTTCCCCATTTTGCCCCAGACTCTGGGGCTTATCGCCCCCCTCAACCGGCCCCCATGAAGCTACCCTCCAGCAATACAGTACTCATTTCTGCAACTCTTTGGCCCTCAAGTCATGCAATTTCCTCCACAATCGCTCCCCTCACCTACCCCGCTCCCACCCAGCACTCTAACAACTTGTTTCTTGGTCGGTCTCCCCAGAAACTCAGCTTCTTAAGGATAGAGAGGAACTCTGGGTCACCACAGCGGTTCCGACCCGGCACACACAGGTGGTTAATAACAAGTGGGATAAACCAATGCAGAAGGCCCACGAGTGTAGAAAGCCTGTTCCGGAGTGTAGAAGGGAATCAATCAGCTTGCTTCAAAGTGGCAGGCGCTATAGCACTGTGAATTCCTGCCTCAACCTAAGGCTCCGAATAACTCCGAGTAACCCTCCTCAGTGGAGCAGTGCCCGCGACACCAGCCCCAGCCCTCTCAACCCTCAATGATTTGGCACCGGGACACCAGCCACTACCAGCTGTGGAACTCCAGCAGGTTCTTCAGTTCTAATAATGCAATCCCGACTCCGAATCTAAACCCAAGAGCTGTTTCCGAGAGGATCAAGGGTCGTGGTGAAGCTCAGCGAGAGGACAGTGGCTGAGACAGGCTTAGGAAAAGCGCGGGTCTCGGACCGGGACCACCTAGCACAACCGCGCAGGGCGGCGGCGGCGGCGGCAGCAGCAGCTGAACCAAGACAAAGGGACGGCCTGCCACCTCCAGATGCTCCAGCAGCGGTTAGACCCGCGGGACCGGACACTCGAGTGGCCCCAGTCTTCCACCTCCGCAGACCGCGGCAAGGACTGGGAGCGGGGCGGCGACCCCGCGTAGCTGTGACCCCGCGCCCCCTAGGTCTCTGCGCCGGACCCCCAAACTCCACGCCCCCTCCCATCTCAGGACTGGAGCCCCCTCCGCCGTCCTCACCCGCTCCGGGAGAATTCTGCCCCGCGGCCGCCGAGAGGAGCAGCAGGAGCAGCGTGGTGCCGCCGACAGGCAGCCCCCAGCGCATCTTCCGCCCGCAAATCCAGCCGGACCCCATAGTGCCTGTGGCCTAGCTGATCGGTTCGTCAACCGGGGAGCCTGTGTTGGAAAAAGACTCGCGCCGGAAGTGGGCGGGGCAGGAGGCATCGGGGCGAGTGCGCAGCCGCGGGAGTCAGCTTGCCCCGCCCCTTGTCCTCAGGCCCTCCCTTGTGAATGGAGCTCCCCGCCTCCGCGCGTGACAGGGGTGGGGCTCCGTGCGCCTGAGCAGCTGAATGGCCACTGCAGCGAGGGTCCCAGCTGTGGATCAGGGCGCCTGCGCGGTTGAACTGTGAGGGCTGTGCCGGGGCCTCCACCTTTTAATTAGCCTGCGGGGCTGTGAGTGGGGCGCTGTCGTTTTGACTCTAAAATGGTGAAGAAGATCTGGAAGGTGGCCCTAGGGACTAACTGTCCCTCAGCCCTCCTAGGTTGGTCCTGCGGGCCACGCAGAACAAATAGTCGCCCGACCCCGCCTGGAAGACACATTCCCCGTCTGTTCTGGGGACCACTGTTCCCTGAAGCACTCGCTGGCCATTCATCGCCAATCCGCAAGTTCTCCAGAGCCAGCTTTAGGCATCCTGATCTCTGGCTGTTTATCTACACACCACCATCCCTTCCCCAAACACCACCCCCAACCCACCTCCACGAGGACAAAAGGGGCTCCGCATTAAATCAGTTACAGAAAGTAACCTCAGAGGATGAACTGATCGCAAATCTCTAACTCATGATCAGGGTGGGTAGTCACTCCCCAGGCATATAACTTCTTTAGTAAAAGGTTATCTGTGCCTTAGGCAAGCCTCATTTGTTGTCCTTGTGCATCTGGGTTAACTGTTGAAACGCCAGAGCAATTCTCTTTGCAGACCCCTCAGATGCTAAGTACCCCCAAGGGAGCCCATGATCTTGTGAACTATCCTGTAAATCCAATCACAGAGGTTTCCCCACCTAGCTTGCTCCCACCTTCAAGTAAACTTCTTTACATTTCCCCGTTAATGCCAAATGTATAAAAAGAACCTCAAAACTGTCCTTCACCAGAGCATTTGAGTTACTGCTCCTGGTCAGTTGTCAGTTTGGATTACATAAAATGAAAATGCACTTGGCCACATGGCACTGGATCAGCCATGACTTCCAGGTTCCTTGCATGGGATGGCCAGGGAAAAACCACTCACTTTAAAGTCATTTGCCTCTCACTCCCCAATCCTCTCCCTCTCTCTGTCCCCCACCCCAGGGGAGCAGGTATAACCTTGAAGAGGAGGTAAGACGTGCTCATTTCTGGGCTTGCTCTGCCCTGTTCAGGCTCTGCATGGCTCCCCTTTGCTGGGGCTGCCCCATGTCTTCTGAAAGCTGCTTAAGCTGCTTATGTGTGAGTCAGGGACGGGGACCAAAGAGGCCTTGTACGCATGGCCAACAGATGAAGAAGGAGACAAGAAAGTTGAGCCCCGGGAGGGCCAGGGATTGAAGTTGGCATGGACCCCTTAAGTGTGTTGAGAGCAGGATGGGGGAGGGAGGACACAGCCTGCAGAACAAGCTCCCGTAGAGAGACTTTAGGAAAGTTTATTAATGTTTCCTATACACATGATTGGGGGACAGTATAATCAACAGATGTGATTTTATACCCTGATAAGTGCAAATATAAATACGCTGTCACCACCTTTCATCAGACTGCCACCCTCATTTTTATACATGTATCTAAGTGTATAAGACCCCAGTGACCCCTTTTGCAAGTCTGTATTAAAAGGTAATACATATCAGAAGGGGCAACTGTGTCTCCTGAGGAGTCCACATAATCATCTTGCCCTGTCACTTTGAGCCAGAAAATAACGGTGGGTTTCGGTTAATAGAAGAAGTTGTCGGGCATTGTAAGCCATGTCCACGGAGCAGGGTTGCTGTTGGTTTGATGCAGGAGATGTGGTTTGTGGATGATTCCATCTGGTCGGCTCAGACGACCTTGTCTTCACCAAGTGCCCCTAACTCTCGGCAAACTTGGGGTTCATGACTGTGGTGGTAGCACTCTTGAAAAGTGGGTTATCCTGGTAAGAAAAGCAAATTGGACTTGTGAGTGCAGGGGAGGCAGGAGCAGGGTGACCTTGCTGCTCGTTCTAGTCCCAATGGCAGGGCTTGCACCAGGAGCTCTAAGGATGGTGGTGGGGGAGGGGAGGCAGTAGCCACGTGTGTGGGTTACACAGGGCTTGATGGAGAGATCCCCCATGTGGGACCAGGCCCCCAGGGATGACCACTCACGTTGTTCCACTGAGACTTGAGCTTCTCCTTCTCAAAGCGCTTGTACTCCCTGAGGTCACTAAGGTGGGTCAGAGCTTTCCAGATGACCAGCAGGAGGACACCAATCAGCACGACTCCTGCCACAGTGCCCCCCACGATGGCAGCTACGTTGGGGCCTTGTGGACACTCTAAGGTGGGGAGGAAGCACATACACACCCAGTGTCAGGCTCACCCCAGCTACCAGGCTCCCTGGGTGCCCCCATCCCAGGTCACTGCTCAGTGCTCAGGTGGATAGATCTTTCCCACTATCCAGCTTATAGCCATCAGTAGTTGAGCAAACAACCTGACCCAGCCCCCAGTCTGGGTTGGGTCAGGGTAGGGCTAGGTCAAGGCCAGGCCATGCAGATCCAAAGGAAACTGTAAGGACTCTTGTTGACAAAGAAAGAAGGGCCCAGGTTACCAGCTAGCCAGGGCAGACCATGGATGGGAGGCTGCTGTGAACACGGAGCCTCCCTGCTCGACGCGGAGCCTTCTAGGCCACGTGGAGGGCTCCCACTGTGGGGAAGGGAGCGGAGAGCGGGTCTCCGTACTGCAAGGGCCCTGGTGGACTGCTGACCCACGTGCAGCCACGCGAGTAGCTGGGCATCCCAGCCCTGTGTCCCCTCAGCCTCTCTGGGCAGGAACAAGGTGGAGGTGCTGGGAGTTTGTGGGCTCTCGATGCTGCTTGTCTAAAGCCCTTAAGCCATCCGTGAGGGTCCGTTTACCACGAGTCCCAGTGTCCCGCATACCCTTTGTCGTGGTCACCCAATGTAACTCCTCGATATTGACCTAAGACCCCCCACGCTGCCATCATGGCCTGTGGATCCTGCACCTGCCCCTCATTTCTCCTGATCAGGACCCTGTGTTCCATCAGCGGGCAGTTCCCTCCTCTGTCTTCAATAGACCCGATGACCCGGCCCAACCCACCCTGTCCATCTCCCAGCTTCAGCACCTGGGCCTCAGCAGCCCCTCCAAGTGTGCATCCAGCTGGCCCCTCGGAGTCCTGTGTTCAGCAGGCACCCTCCAGATCAGTGTCCACTCCCCGCCACAGGTCTGTGTCCAGTTTTTGAAAACACAGTTCAGATTGTCCCTCGCTCTCCTGAAATTCTGCTAAGGGCTCCTTATCATGTTTGGAAAGAGACCCAAATGCCTCCCAGGACTCACAGGGCCCTCGAATGACAGGCACCCAGTGCCTCAGACTGTGCACCCTCTGTCCCCCATGTATGGACATTCTCATCCTGTGGTCTGACATGCAACACGTCCTCCTCTGCTCTCGGACCTCAGGAAGCGTCCCTGGACGTGCTCTTTGCAACCGTGCCCCTGGCTGCAGCCCTCCGCGCCCCCAGTGTTGGCACTAGTGTTCTGATGTGTTGATGAAGGGCTCTCACCCGCTTGGCAAACGAAACCTGTGATGACAAGGCTGGTGTCTGCGTCCTGCACCATTACTAGGCCTGGTACAGATCCGGAGCCGAGCAAACCAACAGTGAGCAGCACTTGGGAAAAGCAATGCCTGGTCTCCAGGGGGCCCTGGATTCCCCCGCACCAGGGCCGAGCTCTGAGCATGCAAATTGTCCACTGACCACATAGCTGTCCCTGGACCAACTCTGGGACACGAAATCCAGGCCTTGGTCAGCATCCCTGGGGGTATCACCAGCTTGGGCCATGTGGTCCCTCCAGCAGGGTCCTATCCCCTTGAGTTAGGGCACGGACTGTCCCCTACCCCTCATACTCCAGAAGGTAAGGTCAGAGACTGGGGGAGGGAGTCTAGGACAGGAGGACCGCAGTCCTGGATGTTGGCATGACCCTGCCAGGCCTGCCCTTCCATGAGGAGAGGGCCCTGTGCAGCAGCTTCTCCATCACCAGAGGCCCCATGACCCAAGGTCTGGCCCCCCATGTCCCATCTGGTGGGGACTCACCTCGAATCTCTTCCACGTAGATATCATATGTGTCCTTCCCATCCAACTGCCACAGGGTGTAGGCCATCCAGCAGCCTTCCGAGTCGCGCTCCTTGCACTTCCGGTTCAGCTTGGGGTTCCTCGACGGACTCCCCTCATTGGGATTGCTCTGCAGTTTTAGTTTCTGACACTGCACACTGCAGTTCTTCATGTAGGGGCCTTTGTCGAACTTCAGGCACTCGGCACAGGACCTGCAGAGGGGCCACTACTTGAGCATGTGCAAATGGAATAAAATTGTGTGAAAGCATGTGCGAGTGTGGGCAACATTATGAAAGAGTGCTGGTGTCTGGGCACCAGGATGACCCTGGTGGGGCTGGTCCTGGCTGCCCAGGGGCTGACACCGGTGCTGTGTGACCTGTGTGGCTGGGGCGGAGGTGGTGCTCCTGGGGAGTGAGGTGGGCAGAGCTTCTGGGACCTGGAAGCCTCACAGATGGGGCCCCAGATGGCCACAGCTCTTGGAGCTAAAGGACAGCAGCGGGTGTGCAGCAGTCTGGAGGAGAGTAGCCCCCATCTCCTCCTGGGGCCCCCGCCACGCAGCAGATTTCTGCCGGAGGCTTGCAAGTGCACTGGTTTCAAGTGGTGGAGCACTCACGCGTGGTTACTGCAGTTAAACGGGCACCCATGGCAGTCCTCACAGAAGGGCGGCTGGTACATCCCATCACACTGGCACGAGTTGCAGAGGCACTGGCCACGGCCACTGCAAACGGACCCCCGCAGGTTCCGGCAGCCATCTGTGGACTGCTCGCACTGGCAGGCAGAGCCCTCGTAGCCCGGTCTGCAGAGGCACTTGCCGCAGCGGCATTCACCACGGCCTGGGAAAACAACGGGGCTGCCGCACAGTCACCCCTGCCCAGCCCCGGCCCCCGGACTCGGCCTTCCCGCTGCTGGCCCGCTCCTGGCCTTATGTCTGTCCGTCTGTCCCACGACCCACTCTGCCCCCGGATCCCGAGAACTCACCAGTGCCTCCGCAGACTTTGCCGTTGTAGCGCTCGCAGTTGACGTTGTCGCACTCGCAGAACTGCCCGAAGATCTCCTTGTTGGGCACATCGCTCCTGTGGCACACGCACTGCCCGCAGATGCAGTCTCCCAGCCCCGAGCAAAGGATGGAGCTGTTGTCTTTCCGGCAGCTGCCTTCCAGGTCCTGGCTGCTCCGGCCCTGCGTCTGGCACTCGCAGTTCTTCCCAACGTAGCCAGCATCGCACCTGGACAGGAGGGACACCGCTCAGGGCTCCTCCCCAGGACCCTCTGCTGTGTGTGCGTGGCTCCTGCTCCGGGGGAGGGGGCGGCTCACCTGCAGACGCCACACTCCACAGAGCCCTTGTTACCACAGTGGCTTCGGTCCTGGGTCCTGTCGCTGCACCGGCACTCGCACTGGGGAAGTAGCCTCACGGTCACCGTGTCCGTGAAGCCCAGAGCCCGGATGACAAACGACTGCTCTTGAATGCACTCTGTGGCTGTGACCTTCACCTGGAAGGTGACCTGTGTGGGGAATGGCAGAGCTCAGGAGAGGCCGGGGCACTGGGGTTGGGCTCCTGCTTCCAGGCAAGGAGGGCATAGGCTTCTCAGGGGTCCCAGGAGGGAGTGGATGGAGGTGGGGGCGGGGGAAGAACAACGAACACTTAAGGATTTCTCTGGAACTTGGGGCTTGAGATAAAAAGATTCGATGCCAGAACACGGCATGGTGATTCTATGGTGCTCCCCGCACCGGCCATCTCTGGCCTGCACTTAGGCTGGGGAGATGGTTTTCAGAATACTTTGTACCGCACAAGCATTCAAAAGGATTTTAAAGTGACTTTGTAAAGGACATATACTCTGTCCTTAAGTTCCGCTCGCTGATGTGCCCGAGTCCCACAGGGGGCCCTAAAGTCTGAATGGGGAACTGCGTTCTCACCCTGAATAAAGGATCAAAATCATGCCTGAGAGGACAGTCTGAGACAGAGCAGAGTCCCTGCCAGCCACATGCCCGCTTGAAGTGGACACCAGCCCCGAGCTTCAAGACACGCCAGCTTGTCAAGGGTAAGGCACTCCCAAATCAGTTTCAATAAACTTCCAAATGGTACATTAACGCAGAGCACAAATAGCAGGAAACATACGTGCGTATGAAGCAATCAGCCAACCGCAAGATTAAATACATTCGCGTGTGAATCACCCAATCCAAGAAAGAGCTATTTCAGTAAAAATTCTCAGGTAACATTTAGTAACATGTTTGAAAAAATTCTAATATCATATTTAATAATGCAATATAAGCAAGCATTTTGCTGAATATTAGTTCACAGCCCGTGAAAGGAAAAATGTAATTTTATGGTCATGATAAATTTAAAATATTAAGGAAGTCAGTGTTTATTCCTAATTATCTGCTTGGCTCCTGTTTTAAGGTGTTTTCAGAAAACAGAACAAAACCGTAAATCAAGAAAACCAACCCAGATCTGTGTAGCACGTGGAAAGAACACCCTTTACCGAGATGCGCTGTTCCAGTGTCTGCTCCCAGGGGGCGCTGCTGACCTTGTGGTCATTAGGGCTACGCCAGGGATTTCTTTGGTGTTGACAACAAGGATGCCCCGTGGCAAGGATGGTGCTAAGCGCACCACCTACTCCTCCTTAACAGGGAAGATAAACTTACCTGGATTCCGTTTTGCCTCAGAGAGATTTCTAAAGGAAAGGAACTGGACCTCTGGTGGACGAACCTTGGTTCCTGCCCATGACTTATTCCTGAGCTTTCTGTTTCCCCTGGGTACACCTCCTTCTAGCTGTCACTGGGAGAGCACCTTCTGGAACGCTGGGAAGGAACCTCACCGGGACGTTGATCTGGACACCATCGCAGTCCCCCCTGGGCTGGTTTGTCAGTGGTTCTCCGTTACCGCAGAATGAGTCGTAGGTGACCTTCACGGTGTCGGGGACCGTGTTGTGATCCAGAAAGACTCTGGAGGAAAGTTTCTGCGGGCAAAGAGTGGCTGCTGATTAAGGAGGATCGTTCCGCTGTTCCCAGGCCGTCCCAAGTCAGGGCTTTTGCACGCTTCCCCATCGCCCTCTCCCTTCGCCCACAGGCGCTCTGAGAGCTGGGAAGGCGCTTAGTCCGGCGCCCTGTGCAGCGGCTGTTGGGGTTACCAGCACCACGGCTCTGCCCTCGAGACAGGCCAGTGAAGGACACTCCATGGGGACAGATCACAGCCCCATGAGGATGGGGGATTGACCCTCCTGCTCACCACTGAATCCCCAGTGCTCGGCACAGGTAGGAGCCGAAAAACTGAAGTACGTGAGAGACAGACACAGAGAGAGTGAGTCAGACAGACAGTCAGAGAGAGAAATAAGGAAGAAAAGACTGAGTGGGGGGGAAGAGAGAGAGATAAGCAGAGAGATGGTGAATCAGCCGATGAGGACGCACCGCCCCAGAAAAGATGGGAACACACGTAGGCAGCAGCTGGGGTTCAGGAGGGCCCGCTTTGGGAGTATAGGGCTCCAAGAACATACAAGAAGCCATCAGAACCTCCTCAGTGGGGCTTCAGCTAAATTCAATGGCTTTGGCATTTTTTAGGGCGCTCCCAGAGAGCATGGCTCCGTGAGGCCATTGGAACCTTTGGCCAAGGAGAAGGCCTGGGGCACGTGTTTCAGAGAAGGCACTGGCGAGGGTCCGACGTGACACATGCCATGCCATCACCGACAGAAGGCGCAGCTGCCCTGTCGGAAGTCCAGAGTCAGTTTGTCCTCAAGGCCTGCGGGTGGTCCATACAAGGCACGGGCTCTCCCCTTCAGACCACCCTTTTGTTGACCTGCAGCGGGGCGGCATCTGTCCAGAGTGTCCGGCCCCCAGCAGAACACCCAGGGACTCACATTGTAGGCATTCTTAATGAGCTGGACCACATTGCTGGAGTCATCTGACAGCTCCCCGACTGCAGACTTGGGGATAATCTTCGTGAGCTTCTGTTGGGCAAGAAGACCAGGTGGGTCACGGGTACAACCCTGGGGCTCTGGAACTCTCAGCCTCCGCCGGTTTGCAACACCCCAGAGGGTTCCTTCCCACCTGTACAGTGATTCAGACACGCCCCCCCGCAACATCTCACAGTACTTAGTTAAGACAGTGCATAGTCAGTGCTGTGCTGGTAAATTGTTCGCATTGGGCTCTCAGGGGAAAACACCCTGAGTCGTAGCATCTGCCAATGTCCTTGGTGTAAATACTCCACCTGGGTGGACTTCACACTATGATATCACTGAACAAAGAGCGAAAGAGAGATGTGCCTTGCCATGGTTAGGTAGTGTGCCCACTGTGCGGGTATAACTGGTGCAAACTGCGAGGGCATGGGTGATCGAGAACATGCCAAGGCCTCAGGAAGGGGTGAGTTTGGAGCATTTTGGTAAGTTGATATAATTGGATTTTAATAATGACTGTGTTAGAAACAATGAGATAGTCCACTCCGGCAGGCCAGGGTCAGCTGGTTCAGCCATGCCCGTGGGGTAGCAGGCCCAAGCACCAGAAATGCAGACAGGCCCGGGGCCAGCAAGCAGGGCAGCTTGGACCACTTCTCCCCCACATGCACCTTAGCCTGGTTCAAGGGTCACGCCATCATTCATTGACGATTGCTCTAACACTTTGCCCTATAGAATTGATGGTTGGGCCAATTTCCTGCCTCAAAGCCCTTCTGTGACTGCCCAGAATCAGATCCTGTCACCTCCACAGAGAGCACAAGGACAGTTACAGCCTGGTCACCAAGCCCCTCTGGCCCCCATCACCCGACTCCCCTCTACTCCAGCAGTGGGACTTCGCTGTGGCTTGGGAAAGCCTCGCACTTCCACGTCCTGTCCTCTCCACCCTGTGGAGCCATGTCACGGAAATACCAGGACGGTCCAGTGTCCACTGCCCTTACAAATCACTGGTCGCCTGGACACCCCTTTCTCAGAAGCATCGTGAAGAGGAGTCAGGGAACAGTCTCAGAAAGGCCTGTGACCTGCCCGGGGCCTCGTCTATGCTACTGGGACGGGAGAGTTTGGGGTTCAAGTTCCCATCTCAGCTTGCACCCTGTCACCACCCTGTATCCTGGAGCACAACTCCTACTGCTAATGATAAATTGCCAGGACCTACTACAATTCGGTGAGAAGGGGACTGTCATGTGTCATAATACAGTCAACTCGGCAGCTACGAGGTCTTGACCTGCTGGTGCCCATGCTGCTAATGCGGGCGGCCTTTGAACCTGCTGCAACCAGCCAACAGCCCTGAAGGGAGCCGAGGCACTGTCCCTGTGGCTTGGCCAGCTCCCACTGCCTGCCCCCTCCCACTTCTCTGTGCACCCTGCAAAGTCCCGTCCTTTCTCCAGAGTCCGGGAAAAGTGACAGCAGGAACTGCTGATCTCACCGTTGGCCACAATCAAGAGCCCCACCCCTCCTAAGCAGCGGCCACTGAAGGCTCACCAATGGCAGGAGAACGCTGCACAGGGCGTAGGGACGGCGAGGGGCCAGGAGAGTCTCATGCCCATCAGAGCAAGAGGAGCTCCCCCGCTAAACGCTGGCCGAACACCAAACACACACAGCGGCGACCAGAAAGAGAGGACAGATGGAGCGAAGCTGCTGCAGGAACAGGAGGCAATCCCCCACGAGAGTTCCACGCTACTGAAGAATGTGGTAAAGACAGTAATTCAGGAAAGTCTGGAAGGACCAGGGCTCCCGAGGTGGAGAAAAGGAAGTGATCTCAGGGTGTTGAAGTGGCAGCTTCCGTGGAGGGACAGCTGCTGGCGGGGGCCCAGGGTCTGTGGGTGACGTGGGTATGCTTCCCTGGGGAGCCCACCAGGCCACATGTTTATGTTCGTGAACTTTCCTGAAGTAACATCTCAGACTTCGTGAAAATGCTTATATTCCATGTATGTGGATAAAAAGCTATAGAGTCTCCATCAGATAAAAAACTGGATCTGCTGCTCAAAACACTCGCTATGTTGGAGCCAAAATGAGACGATGCCAAGACATATGCTGCAAATACACTAAATTTCAAGGGAAGCAACCCTCTTTCATCCACACAGAGATGTCACGTGGCAGGAAGAGGCTTCGGATTTCCCAACAGCAGCATTCACACCCCTGAGCCCGTGGCCCTGCGTGGCCGCCTGCCCCACACACCCAGCACGCAGAAGCAGAACTCAGCCTGCAATGACATTGAAATATCCATGTCCCACCCTATTGCCCAAGATCCTAAGTCCACTTACTTCATAGGTTTGCACCATTTTCTTGGTCACAGCAAAGATGGGCTGGATGTTGCTTTCAGCCAGTTTGTGTGCCAGCTGGCCCACCGATGGGTAGTCCTGGAGAGGAGACGCCCAGTCGGACAGTGCGGAGGCCAGCACCAGCTGTCCATGCTGACCGTCCATACTGCCCAGCACAAATGCCTGCAGGGGCCGCAGGCTGAGCCCTTCTAGGGTCATCCCCAGGGCCCTTCCCAATGATGCGGACAAACGCGTAACATAATAGGATTGCAAGGGAAACCAGCTATATTACAACAAAGTTAAGAATGATGACTCTGAGAAAAAAGATAACTAGCAAGAAGGTGTAACTGGGCTCAAATTTAAAAACAGAACCTGGAAGCTGTATCTGAACAGGAACCTCTCATGCAAGACATGCTCCAGGGAGAAGCCAGTGCTGAGCTGCCTGCCTCTTGCACGGAACTGCCTGCCCGCATTGCGCTCCTGCCATCTGAGGCAGTCCTTATAAAGGAGTTCCTGGAATCGTATCCCCACTAATAAGACTGAGGTTTTCCAGGTCCAATTGGCGCTGCACAGTTGGAGCCCCATCAGCATCTTCACTGACCAATCGGAGCAGCTCCATTCTGACCAATTAGGACAGTGCCTTTCTGGACCAAACTGCGAAGATTTGGAATCCTCACTGGCATGAGAATGAGCCAATTGATGGACCAAGGAAAGGGACTTCTCTCTCTGTAAGGCAGCTTCCCTCTAGCTTGGTTGGGGAGGGCATTTCTCTTTCCACCAAAGACTGGGTTTCGCTGTCTACAGGTGTTAACACCAGAGGAAGCCACCTCAGCGGCCTGGACCACTGCAGGCTGGAGCAGAGCAGAGCTGTCTAGCCAGAGGGGCCAAGCGGCAACCCAGGGCTGAGCGCCCTCACTCTAGGAAACCTCGAAGCTTTATCATAACTGAGCTGTTTGCACTGAATAAAGATTCTTCCTTCACCGCATCCCAACTTGGTGATTCCTGTTGGCATTGAAATGGCAACGAAATGGCACCAACAACCATCAGGTGACAAGAAAATGTGAAAGTTGTGATGTGCTTTTGATCAGTGCACTGAAGAAGGAACCTCTCCCAACATGCAAAGCAGAGACGAGAGGGAACATAAGCGGGCATCTGCGCTTGTGCGGTGCTGGGGAATTCCTCTGACTTCCATCGGGCATGAGCTCACACACCACCCCCAGCATGGGGCACCTTATTTTCATAATTGAGGGACAGTCTTGATGTCAAGCAGAGGCTCGCTGGAACCTCAGATGGCACATTTCTCCTGTCCAAGTTATGGTCCCCTGAAATTTATCCACCGACACCCTCCCCGGGAACCTGTAGGTTCCGGGCAAAGATTCCCTGAGTTATATACCATCTCCGAGTGCTGCGTAGTGCCTGGAGTTTATGATTTCAGGGTGCAGAGCACCCTTTCACAGCGGGCCAGGCAAAAGCTGGCGGTTCAGGACAGCGGCTGCACACCCAAAGTGGACAATGGCTGACTTCTTTGTGACAGTGCAGCTTCTTACCCTGGACAAAGGGCCTCTTCCCATCCCTCTGAACCCCCAGAACTGTTCTCTCCACCAGCCTGGAGAGACTCTGGCCTCCAGTCCCCCTGGACAGAACTACAGACACCCCCGAACTTTCTCCTTTGGCCCAGTGTTTCTGCCCAAGTCCCTTGTGCCGTATCCCCTCCCAACAAGGACCCTGGACAGGGGACACTCACAAACTCATTGCTTTTTTTGTACATGTTGTCCTCCAGGTGGCAGCGGCCATCATTGGGGGTCAGGATGGCTCCCAGCTTCCCATCGCCTGCAATGTGGAAGCCGTCGTCGGTGGCAAACACCAGCAGCCGCGTGACGTTGCGCCAGCCGATTTCCTCCTGAGAAGGAGCAGACGGGGTTACCTGCCTCGGTTTCCTTCATGGGGCTCTCACAGAGGAGAGGTAACAAGGTGCTACTCCTGCCCCCCCAATTCCAGGGTTTGGGGCAGGAGGCCCCAGAGACAGGATGCAGGCTGGGACCAGCTTCTTGACTCTGGTTCCCAAGTGTGGTCCAGACTCCAGCGCCTGGGGCTGGAGGTACTCGTCTAGGATGACAAGTTCCCAAATGCCCAGTACATGTGTGGGACCCAGAGGGAAACTGACATGCCGGTTTATATGAAAAAGCATACGACCTCTGAGGGACTAAATCCTGAGGGACTAAATCCCCAGGGACTATTCCCAAAGAAGAAAAGAAAATACTTGTAGAAAAGTTTATCACAGCGTAAAAACACGGCAGACACAAAGAGGAAAGATCCTTAGAGGCCCCGAAGTGGGGGATGGGAGAGCCAGGCACGTTAGTGACTTGCCTGTCATCACCGAGACATCACACAGAAATGAAGTGTGTGTCGGTGACTCAGGGGCAGCAATGTGGAGGGACCTGCAGAGAAGCTGGAGGATTAAAAGCCAGTTTGCAGGTCAGGACCTTGAGGTTAAAAACACGAGGCGATGGTGTTGTACCATTGACGCCATGAACCCAGTGGGTGGATTGACCAGATAGGACCCTGTCTGTGAGTGAGGGGGCAGTCAGGGGCAGGAGATGGTCGCTGGGGGAGGGGCAGCCCAGACGTGGCCACCTAAGCCACATGGCATGGGAGAGCCTCTGAGGACACTCCTTATTTCCCAAGGGGCAAGGAGGTCGGCGGCGATTCCGCTCTAGGAACCGCCAGGGTCCAGCCACTCAGTGGTCTTGCTTTACAAGATCGTTTGCTCACATGTAGGCTTCAGAAGATGTGCCCCACGTCACAAACTGATAGGGACATCTCTGGGTGCCTGGTTCAGGGTGAAGGTGGAACCTGCGGCTGGGGGACCCGGGATGGAGCGGGGGCCAGGCCTTACCGGGCACGCTGCGACCTGCATCATGGCATCCAGTCCCCCCTCAGGGGCGTCCAGGTTTCCTGAAATCAGCTGCTTCCCGACCTCTGTCTGGAACTGGTTGGAGTTGTCAGTGAGCTTCAGCACGTGCCTGAAGGCAAACGGGGGCTGGCACTGCTTCTCCTTGTTGGGGCACGGGTTCTTCAGCTTCTCGGGGTGCGTATTGACAAAGGGGAGCACTGTCTTGTCCACGAAGGACCCGAAGCCTGAGGGGCAGAGGCAGGGGCGGGGGTGGGTGAGTAGGGGAAGCAGGGGTGGCACCAGGTGGTGGGAGGGCGGCGCTGCAAACCTGGGGAGCGCGAGGATGGGGCCTCAGTTTCCCTACTTGGCGCAGAGCAGGGGAGGAAGCGAGATGGCCCACGGGGCGTGTGAGTGTGCAGGTATGTGGCCAAGTGTGTGTACACGTGTAATTAGGTATGTGCGAGTGTGTGTGTGACCCACACACAGATACAACAGCTCAGAGGGAGCAGAGATGGTTGTGAAGCTCCATTTCCCTTACACACGTGTGTGGCTCTGAGACTTGCACTTCGTACATGAGTCCCAGCTTGGCAAGCGTCGAGGCCCCTCTGCCGGGAGGTCAGGGCTGTCTCGCTTGCCCTGCCTGTTTCATTAAAGGCGTGATGACTCTGCAGTCTGTGTACTTTTGTGGCCTTTAATTTTTTAAAAACTAGCACTGCAGGACTGTTGTCTTTCAAACATATTGAAGAACAAAGAAAAGGATTAGGGAGGAGAGGAGAGGGAATGGAGGGGGTGGATGGTGTCGGGAGAGCCAGCCCCCAGGTACGGGCTTGGCGAGGATGCAAACAGGGACACTGTGCGAAGTCCCGCCCCCCCCCCCAGCCCTGTCCCTCCGGACATGGGTGGGGGTGGTGTGGGGACAGCAGGTTCAGCTGCAGCCCTCACCAATGCGGCCAGACTCGGTGATTTCATT